>CM024550.2:47213075-48592241 GCA_014182405.2 Eucalyptus sideroxylon
AAAAGACAGGGTAGGCAAATAGCAGGGCTTACTCGTTCGGGGAGGGTGTCGGCCTAGAGAGGTCGTCGGACTTGGGTCCGCGTGTGGCTGAGATGTTGGCCAAGGCTCTCTAGTTCGCGGTCTCTCTCTCTCTCTCTCGGCTCCCGCTTTATCTCTCTGAAAGGCTCCCGAGATCTCTCCTACTTCCAGCCCCGATTTCTCTCTCATCCATCGCTCTGCCCTCAACTGGGCTCGCGGACGTCCTATTTATAGGCCGAGGAGGCCGGTCGACGAAGGCTTCTGCCGCCGGTCCTTGGCGCGCCGACCAGCCCTGTTGCGGCCGAACCGGCGTCCCCTCGCCGTCCAGTCGCAAAGCAGGTCTCCTCTGCTCTGCTCCTCAGTTCGGCGGCATTGAGGACGCTTGCTCTCCCGTCCCATCCGTCGCCGGCCTACTCTCCTCTCTCTGCTGTAGGGCGTCCTCCGCGCGTCGTCGGCCTCTGCGCGGGCGGTGTGCAGCGCGAGTAATAAGAAGGAAGGGGAAGGAGGCGGAGGGGCCGGGCCTGGGGAAGAATGAGGGTGAATGGGCCCGGGCCCGTGCGAGGGGAAGAGAAAACCTAAGGGGGCTGGGGCGAAAGCCGAGCCCCCGGCCCCGAGCAGCACCCCCCTCTCTCTCTCTCTCTCAATGCTTTTTTTTTTTTTCCTTTTTAATATTCTATTTATCTGAAAATAGGTAAAATAAAGGGAAAATAAAATTAAAAATAAAACTTAGTGGATGCAAATAACTTTAATGCCTAGATGATGTGAAAATCCTTTTTGTTAAGGCCAATTTGGTCCCTAATTTTCTTACGCAATTTTATCTTAAATATTTTAACCAAAATTTAGGTGTTAATATTAATGCCTTGCTACTCTTATAGAAATTCAAACTTAAATTTTGCAACAAAGGATAGCACAACAACATAACAACACTTGTCCTAGCAATGATCAACTATCATGTCATTAAAATCAAGAATACCGTCTCTTGTCAAAAGTTCATATGATAGACAAAAGGTTGTGTACAACATTCACTTTAGTGTCGAAATTTTCTGTCAAATTACTCAAGTGCTAAATTGGAGAAAAAGAAATGATCACTTAAATGCTAATGGCAAGAATTTTTGGCAAAAAATAATACGTCGCTTTTATAATTAAAAATTTGATATGACTTAGCATATTATTTAAAAAATTTAGTCCACGTGGCATTTGCACCTAATGTGCTAAGCATTGAAATAATCACTTTTTAACAATGATCGACATTAAAATAATCACTTTAAACAAAATTTGACATTCAAACAATTACTATTTACAACTTTTAGACGATGTCGTTTAGAGGTTCTAAGTTGATTGGGCATGCCAACATGTCACATAAGACTGAGAAATTAATAAAATATGGTCATATCGGATTTCCAATGACTCAAATCCAAGTTAGCACTTAAGTAATCCAAAAAAAAAAAAAAAAAAAACTTTTCGCACTCAAATGAGCGCCGAATACAACTTTTGGCATTTCTAATGTCCTTCTCCCAAAGTCCTCACCTGCATCTTTAGGAGTAAAGTTCAATCATGTCCCGCCATAAATATTATCATAGTTACTAGGTGGCTCAACATGAAAAAAAAAAAAAAAAATATATATATATATATATATATATATATATATATATATATATATATAGAATGACTTTTAGGTGATATAAATCTGACTTTTAACTGAATTGATTGACATCGGACACGAAATTTGAACTCAAACTTAAAGAAACTAATGACTAAAACCAAGCCATGATAATACGTTTAACGTGTAAGACTTTGTTGATGGTATGCTGGATGAGTTTATTGATCATGAAGGCATGGCTCATTGAATGAAATGTCTAAAGAGCATATTAGTTACAAATTTCTAATGGATAGAGTAAGGACTAAACCGATTGATTACTAATACAAGGAGTTCGTGTTTCCCATATAAGCCAATTTCGAGCTGTGTCTTCATTGAGGAGTCTTTCTTGAGAAGGCTGGCATTTCTTTGTTGAATTCTGAAAGAAACGGGAATCGTCCCAGGCTAGTGAGGAGGAAATTCATGTAAAGATAAGGAAATTGATTTTGCATATGTTGGACGAGTGAACTTCTTAGCAGTTTGTTGTTGTTTATCAAATTCTGTTGGGCTACCTGACCACATGCGTTTGTCCGACCACAATAGCAGATCATCATCAGATCTATCTCCAACAGCAGATGCCAGGTCTGTAAGTGTTTGGCCAACAACAATTGCTCATGTAATGCCTGTGTCATTCGTGCTAATCAAATGTGTAAATCACGCAAATATCCGTATTCCGACAGCCAATATGCCAGTCATCTAAACAAACTTGGGAGATAACTTCCTTTATATTTCTCTCAGTCAACCTCGCACACATTTACACGAGCGCTTTGTGTTTGTTCTTTTCTCGCGAGTTCACATGGCACAACGAAAACAACTTCCTTCGTGTCTTTATATTATTTGTTAGAATGCGTCTGCTTCTTTGTACTTCATTTGCCCATGCTTTTAGGAAGAGGAAAATAACTCCTCTTTTCATCAAGGCAAGGGGGCGAACGGAGGAAACCTTAATAAGGGCGGATTAAGCTTAACTCGGACGGAGCAATTAATGTTTGTGGAGAACAGAGAAGGAGGAACGAGTAGTCTTTTGAGAGATCACCAGGGAAACTGGCTAGCTGGTTTCTCTCGAAACACAGGGAAAACAAACGCTTGCATTGCTGAGATTTGGGAGTTAAAAGATGGAACTAGACATATTGTTTGTGTCAGAGATATTTCGATAATTTTGTTCATTCTCCACATCTCTCAAATTGCGCTCATATCTCGCTTTGATTATGCATATTTTGATTAATATGTTATAGATAGTCATCTAACAAAACCTATATATAGGCTCCTGTATTTTTCTTCAAGATACATTGAAATATATAGAAAATTCCATAATTATCTCTTAAGAACAAACAGTCTCACGATCTTTACAGAGAACCTCTCCTTGTCAATGTGCAAGAAATAGGAAGGAACGTCGGTGTAACAAATTGAACATATATACTGAGAAGCAAACGGATGTGCGGATGCTGTCGATAGATTGGGAAAAATGGAAGCATGTGCAGTTTACCATGTTCGTTAGCTCTCCAGATGTTACTGAAGTTATTTTGTATATATGCACATGACAGAACTTCAACTACGAAAGTAAAATAACTCCTCTTAGGCTCTTAACACCCCTTGGGATTTTATGAAAATGATGGAACGGCCCAACTCAGAAGTCCAACAAGTTGTATAAACAACGGAACCCGAACAGCGGATAGGTTTCCGAAGATGTTGGTAATTTAAAATACTACTGGTAAGAAAATTTAATTCAGGATTTTAGCAACGTCTAAAAGAATTGGTAAATGACCAACTCCTCTAGAATTGTACGAGGACGGTTAGCGATTTAGCAACACCATAATAAGTTTATCATAAATCTATTTAATTAACAACTTACCAACTTCTTCGAAATTTTATGAATACGGTTAGTAAAATGCTAGTATTTTACCAACATTGTAATAAATTAATAATAAGTCACTGACATATTTTTAATCATATAAGCCTGAATTTACTATCTTCTTGATAAATTAGTAAATTACCAACTTCATCAAAATTTTACAACTACAGTTAGTAGATTGCCAACGTAATAATGAATTTATCTGATTTTACATTTTATTTCTTTACAATTAATTTTCTTTAGAATCACTCCTTCGCAAGCCTCTGGCGAATGTGACATTTGAAGCCCGATAACCTAGATTGACCCAAACTTTTCAAGGGCCTGTCTGTTCTTGTTCTTCTTTTTTTTTTTTTGGTCAGTTGTTCTTGTTCTTCAAAAAGTGTAAAAAAGAACCCGTGATTGCTGCCAAATGTTAAATATTTTCCAACTTTTAAAAGGTAATGAAAATTTTAATATGAATCTAACCGTCGACGTCTACATGTTGACTATATTCCAGGCGTTACAAGCTAAAAAAGCCAAAGTGCGTCGCCACAAGATTTAAATTTAGTAAGAAGAAAAACGTAGACGTGCCCCTAGAGAATCCAGAGAGGCGAAGGCTAAGCAAACAACAATACATGGTCTTGTTTCAGGCGTTACAAAGAAATCAAACACATCCTATGTAACTCCTGCAATTTAGTGATTTCTATTTTCAAATGATCGTTAAGCAATAAAAGATGGCATCACCCGACGATTGTTTCTCCGCTCTTTCATGATTACTATTGTCAGTTGCTTCCTAAATTCATGGTCCCACTTTCTAACCATTATGTCATTTTATTCCCCTTATGGATTTTTGGCTCTAATTATTGGCGGTGGCATCGATTTCATCCTTCATGGTTGTCTCTCTGATGGTTGTACCCGAGGCTCCAACACTTCATTTTCATCCCCTTAAAGATTATTTTGATTGTAGCCTTTTGTCGACCTAATCGATCCTCGTAATCTACGCCTTTGCTTTGAGACTCACTTATTTACACTCATATTTCTCAACTAGTTTCCTCGTCAATCAATTGAGTTTGCTGACTCGAAGCCTTCAACGCTTAACAGATTTTGCCTATCTGGCGTCTTGCTTGGTCTCGTCGAGTCATATCAATCAATCTTTTCTAAAGGATAGAACTAAGAAATGACCAAATAAATCTACATCCTGACTACTTTACTTAGTAAAAGTTATGATCCTCCTAGGCGATCGGTTGAAGTGGATTTATATCTTAAGTATCCTTGGCAGCTACCTTTCTTTTTTTTCTTTTTCTTTTTTTTGGGTGGAAATCCTTGGCAGCTACCTTTCTATCACTTAATTAATACATTAATTTGTATGTCGAAATGGTCGAAACCACCTTCTGGCCATGGGGAATATTTGTGACGTGGATCCTCAACTACATTCTGTTAGGACAATTTATGACAATTGAAGTGTAGCTACCCCGCTGTACTTTTGTTTTGGGGTATCACATGCTGTAAATGTACCTTCTATCCAACTTAAATTATTGGCGATTCGGTGGTTGCAAGTGGACCATGTTTCATTGTGTTATTTGACGTTTACTTTTGCTGTCGTATTGCATTGTATCTGATCTGCTTTTGCTATAGATATTGCACGTGAGATAATTACGGATGTGGCCCATGAACTGGTCAGCCCCTCGTGTTTCACTTTACCAAGGACAAGTTCAAGGGAAAATTTGGAAAATTTTCGAAGTTGGATAATTTCTATAACTGTTGGCAAATTGCAAATGGTCTTGGTGGAAAAAGTATGGTCAGTAACTTAATTATCCAGTATTTCGTGAATAACTTTATTTCGTGAATAACTTACCAATAAATACTATTTAGAATGTACTCACTACCAAATAACTCCTTGGGACATAACTTCCTTTGCACTCCTCTCGTTCAACCTCGCACGCATTCACATGAGCGTTCTGTGTTTGTTCTTTTCTTGCGTACACATAGCACGGCCAACACAACCTCGTTAGGGTCTTTATGTTATTTGTTGGCATGCGTCTGCTCCTTTATACTGCATCTGCCCATGCTTTTAGGAAGGGGAAAGTAACTCCTCTTTTCATTGAGGCGGGGGCCGGATGGAGGAAACTTGAATAAGGGTCGATTAAGCTTAAATCAGACAAAGCAATTAATGTCTGTAGAGAACGGAGAAACGGGAACTAGAGGCCTCTCGAGAGACCACCAACGAAACTGGATAGCTGGTTTCCTGTCGAAACACAGGTAGAACGAATGCTTTCGTAGCTGAGATTTGGACGTTAGGAGACGGAATTCGACTTATTGTTGCGAATAGAGATATTCATTTGCATTGTTAGAGATAATTAGAGATTTCTTTAAGATAATTTCTTAGCCCGGCCCCTTTTTCTTTTCTTCTATCCTCTTTCCACCGGCGCGGCCGGCCCATCTTTTCATTCTTCCCCCCCCAGCCCGGTTCGTTCTCCCCTTCTCTCCGCCGCCTGGTTTTGGACGATGCCTCGCCGGCGAACGTCGTGCGATGAATGTCGCGCGGTACTACCGGCCTGGGCCAGCTGGCAGCAGCTGGCAACGCTGCTTAAAATGGGGGAGAGGTTGGACCGAAAGGGGGGTTTCTTAGGCTGAAAAATCCAGAGAGAGAGAGGGAGTGATCCGACGAGAGAGCCGCGAGTGAGAGCGAGGGGAGAGAGTCGGAGGGAGAGACCGCCGGCCAGCGCGCCTGAATCGTGCCCGACTACCTGCCACCGTGCCTCCTTTCCCGCGCCGAAGCTCCGGTAAGCGTCGACCCTATTTTGGCCCTGTTTTCGGGCGTGCTGGGCCGGGGCTCGCGGTCATCCGACTCATGCGAGCTCCGGGCCCGACTATCCTTTCTCCAGCTACCGTGTGTCGTTTTTTGTTTGTCGAGAGTCCCGTCGAGAATCCCGGTTGAAGATGAGCGGGAAACCTCATGATTCGCGAGCGCCCTTCACCCGTTCGATGAAATGCTTAAGCGAGATCTAGTTTTCATCTTCCCGTTTTTGGCCAAAATCGAGTCGTCCATGCAGGCCGGGATCTATGGGAATGTTCCAGTGGTGTTGGCCGACCTTGGGCGTCGGCCGTGTAGTCGTTCGCCACGTTTCCATCGTCGCCGTAGTTTGTTCGGTGTTTGGCCGTGGTGTGGCTCTCGACCGGCGGCGGGGAGGACGGCTGACGAGTGGCGGTCGGAGTGGACGACGCTGGGTGGTAGCTCGGCGGTGTCCTGAGCGCCGGCGAGGGCTTGTCGAAGTGGCGTCGGTTCGGGTGAGGAGCTTCGGTGAAGAAGAGCGCAAGGGGGAGGCGTGCTTCGGGAAGGAGAGAACAGGGAGAAGAAGAGAATAGAAAAATAAAAGAATAAAAAGGAATTAAAATAATGAATTAAAAAAGATTTTTAAAAATTATTTTTTAATTTAAAGCAGGTCATATCCCAGTGGGCGGATCGGGTTATTGGTTCGGACCGGGTTTACGGTCTGAATCCCTATTCCTGAATATAATAATAAAAAAATTAATTAAAAAATTAGTTTGTAATATATAGTTGCTATTCATTTTTATGTGAGTCCCATCCACCATGAGAGAATCATTGCTAACCACAATCAAACTTCGGTCAGCAGTGGAAACAGAGGAAGGAGAGAGAGGCAAGCTCGAAAGAACTCAGATAATTTCTCTATTTTTTAATTTTTCATATTATAAAAAATTTAAACTTGATAAATTTATGTCATATTTAACTTAAATTAATTTTCATGTAACAACAACCACATGGTATAATAGGCCCCGGCGGCTTAAGCTGATTGACATGGGAGCTTCCACTTTCTAGGAAAGTCGAAAGCCTCTTATTGGATTCTCCGTCTACTTTGTTGTTGAAAGACTGTGACCAGGAGAGCAACCCAATGGCGATGCAACCAAGTGAAGAACAGGGAAATTCGAATCAAGCAGAACCAGCAACAGGTACGTGTTCATGTTCCAACCGAGAAAGAATCTGGCATAATCGATGGAGTCCCAAGTATGCTGGAACTTGTATTTTCTCATGGTTCTTTTTATTTTCTTTATCACCAAATAAACATAATGCTGACCGTAGCTAGAATAAAGGGGAAAAAAAAGTATGCGAAGGACCTAGTGCTCACTCTTTCTTCTATAGATATTGAAAATGTTTTAGCAAGCGTCGGATCAGCTTCTTCCCAATCTGGAGGTGCTTCAGGTGCGTTTATCCCTCAAAGGAGTTATTTTCAGTGTGAAATTAATATCTGAGGCGGATCTTCATGAAATTGTTCTTTTCTGGGACACTTCTCAATGTCGGCAAGCATAAAAGTGTTAACTGAATGATCTGAAAAGTTTGCATCTATTGCAGAAAATTCCGAAGAGGAAGTGGATGGACCCTATTACCGACCATTGTTGCGAGCTGCATTCAGGGGCAATTGGGAATCTGCTACAAGATTTTTCGAACGAGATGCTGCTTCAAAGATAGCCAAAATAACAAGCAGATCAGAAACATTGCTTCACATAGCTGCTTTGAGTGCACGAGACCAATTTTTTGGGAACTTGATTGAGCTCTTGTCTCCGTATCCGGAAGCACTTGAAATGGTTGATTGTGATGGCCGCACAGCCCTCCACAATGCTGTCCTGTGTGGAAGTATAAGGATGGTCCGCAACTTGCAGATAATAGAGGATGTGTTCCTTTGGGATATTCTGCTGTGGACGCTTCTATGCATAAGGAGATCGTATGGTTCTTGGCGAAAAGTACAACAGTCGATGGGCCAGGTAATCCCTTCAGCAGTTCCCCTGCCATTGACGCCATTGTAGAGCTCATCTATGCTGCTCATCTTGGTAAGATCACCATCGATCTTTTTCTCAATTCCATCTGTTATTTCCTTCGTTCTAGACTTAGCTTATTTTCCCGATCAACATTTGCTGGTCAATTTGGATAGATATCGTCCTTTATGTCGTTGGGCGGTACCCTCACTTACTTACCATGAAAAGCACACGGCCCAACAACCCAACCATACTGGACGCGTTGGCATCGAGGGAGTCTTACTTTCTCAGTGGAACCAGGCTCAGTATCTTGGAAGCATTGATATACCAATGTCCGTACTTTCTAACTCGCACCACTTCATTACTGATTCCCTTCAAGAAGATCATACCGAGTTCATCACCTGCTCTTTGGTTTCTGAACTGAAGGTATTTCGGTGGACCTGAACTACAAACCAACGGATAAAAGTTTAAATCTGGGTGGGTTTGCATTTTTGCTGTGTGGCATTATCTTAGACTTTTCATGATTTTGAACTTTTAAGTCAATTTTCTTAGATTGATTCCCTCCGTACTAGCAAAAGAAAATGTAAATGAACGTTTCTTTGTAGGATATATTCTGGTTCCTCAACCTTGTTTACTTGACTAATGGCCTGAAATCGAACTACTTTATGGATCAGCTATCCCTTGAGAACCATATGATTCAACCAAGTGCATAAGTATCGTATTACTTAATTGATTGAACAATATGACGAACCGATTATGAAGTATTACAATGATTTAATATCTAGTGATCAGTTTTTCTCTGCAACCTAATTGTAGCGCTTCAATGTCTTGCAAGATCACTCTGGAATGCCGCCAAAATTGTAGGCATGCTTCCATTTTATAAAGATACAGTCATTATCTCCGTCCCTCTCTCTCCAACTAAAAGTCTATGGCTTGTTTGTTTTTGACTTCTCTTGTAAGTAGAAAAAAGCTCCCACATAATTCTTCGCCATCATCTGGAAAATATTCTTTAGTAGCCCACTGCTTGTGTGAAAGAACTGTCAGACATTCACCATTGGATGTGATAAATGTGTTTGAAGTTAGTTTTGTATTTAATTTTTCTACGGGTCAACCGTCCATCGGTGAATGTATAATTATACCGTTAATGGACATAATGAAAATCCTTAAAAAAGTTATTCAAACTCAAACAAAGTTATGTATAATTTTCTGTGTTAATATATTTTATATTTTGAAAGATTTCAGAAATTCATCAAATTCTAATTGCAAGAGTCACGAAATTGTTAAAAAAAAAAAAAAAAAGAGTGAAAAAAGAGTACCTGAAAACTGCAAATTGAGGCTAGATTTGATAACCTAGGAATTTCTTGCTTACGGCTAAATGATCTAAGTAGACGATATAAAATAATGGTTACGTAAACTTAATACTTTTCCTTCAATCTTGATTGTTGAAATAATGTTCGCTTCATCATTTCTATCGAGCATGTAAATCTTTTTGGAAAAATTAGAGCAATGAACCCATATGCATTTGTTTTCTCCATTACGGGTGAAGTGCTTAAAGCCTAAATATCACTTTCTTTGACTACTACTTCATCTCAATACAACACGAAAGAACACTTTGAGAGGGTGCAAGAATTGGGCATGGGACCAAGGGCAAGTTCCCAGCATCATTGACTTTGAAATAAGATTGCAATAGATGATGGCATGGGTTTATCATTTGATCACATTAACATAGTAAATTTACACTTTTATTTGGCAACTGTAAAAAGGCGTGAAAATAGGAATAGGAGCATGTAGGAAAAATCAATGTAGTTTGTTTGGGAAGGCTTGGAATAGAAGAATATAAGTGGGAGCGAATTTCGTGGGTCACAACATAATCGTCCATCGTAGAATTCCTCCCCTAGTTATATATTCTATACCAAAAGCTGTTAGATAGTAAAGGAGTTTTCTTCCCCTGTTGTCATCGTATATTTCAGATTTCTTAGAAGCATTCCAAAAAATAAGATCCCAAATACATTAGGTTAATATGGGAGCTGTGCTCTTAAGATTACCTGAGAAGGTGGATCACTTGAAGTGCACGAAAACTAACCCAAACAGCACCTGGCTGCTAAAATGATCCCAAAACCTATTCACGATTTTTACTCGCAATTGCACTTGTCATCTTCACCCAAATTTTGTATGCCCACGAAATAACCTTTAGTGTCGTCCCTAATTCTTCTATTTTTTGTCAAAAAAAAGAAAAAAAGAAAAGGAAAGGAAACAGACTAGTGTCATTGCATGTTTTTATCAAAATAAAAGTGATTTTTTAATATAGTCAACTCCAATTACTACGTTAGGAAACGTCACATACCATTATGTGACCTCATGTGGAAGCTTGAAATTACTAAAGACAGAGAGAATGGAGGAAAAAAAAAAGATTTGTTCGTCTGAGCATAAATAACAGTACAGTGGCTTATACGATTAATATGATTTTTTTTATTACTAGCTGCCAAAAGCATATTTGAATAATATTGTCTAAAATAATCTTATACGAGCAAAGAGTACTGTAATTTACTCTAGCTAGACATGAGTCATTAGTGTGGTTATCTCCAAAGCTGTTGTCTTATAATTATGTTCTCTTAATTATGATTAGCATTGAAAGCATGGTTTGAACTTCAAGGATGATCTCTTTCTTCAGTTACCCTCTAATCACTTCTACTTTCTTCACATCCAATTAATTTTTTCCTCCAGACATGATATAAACTTTTTCTTTGAAAATGCCAAAAATGATTTTATATCACTTTTTCTTTGAAAATGCCAAAAATGATTTTATATCCTTTTTGTACTTTTGCATCAGCAATTACTCAAACTTACTGTTTGCATTTGAGGATTGAATCCCAGAGAATAACCTTTTTTTTTTAATCCAATTGCAAGCCCCTTGGTTTTTCATTTTTCATTTTTCGTTCGTTTTTGACATTTTGCAGTTCCTATTTTAAAGAGAGTTCACGAGGTGAAGCTGAGACACATGAGGGCAATCAAGTTGGCCAGACAAGTTTGCATTGCGATCTCTTATATGAATACTACCGAGATCATTGATTTTTGCTGTAATGGGGAATTCTTGTTTCAAGCTACAACCCACGGAATCAGTGAAATCATGAAGCTATTTATTCAGTTTTTCCCAGATGGGAAGTTGACTTGGGGTAAGGGTTTGATCGCATCTGCAGTGCGTTATCGCAAAGAAAGGACTCTCAGACTGTTTTTGAAGAAGGTAAGCTCAACTAATAAGTCGTCATTAGTTCCAGCGCCCACATGGGACGATTCGTGCCCTATGTTGCTCGCAGCAGCAGAGTACCGACCTAATTTGGGCTCCGTAACTAATGTCTCCGGAGTAGCTTTTCAAATACAAAGAGAAGTCCAGTGGTACAAGGTAAATATCTTTCTTTTCATATAAGTTATAGCTGCGCTTAATGATAAATATTATATCTTCTTGACAATTTTTTTAAAGTATGATAGCTAGAACTTTTATTAGATAATTTTGAGAATATACATTGAACTTTTTTTTTTCTTAAAGCGGTTGAGCGATATTCAGCCAAGCTTTTGCACACCACAAAGTCTACCTTCTTGGGTTATTTTAAGGGTGAACTGCCCTACATTAGTCTGGTGCATTCAGGATTTTACTCCTGAAATGTTTCCACTATGACTTGAATCCAAGACCACAATGAGAAGAAGAAACTCCTTTGCCATGTTAACCAAATTAATAAGGTAAGTTTAGAAACTACACTACATCACCAATTGACGGAAAATAAGGGAGACTGATAAGGGAAATTGGGACATTGAAAACTGATTGAGACTAAGCATAAGTAAATTGCATTTTAATTTACCAATATAACTATGATCTGCTACTTTAATCTAATCCTAGTACTCTTTTTCTTAAATTCGACCGACTCTTTATATAAGTGTCTACCATGATGCAATTAGGGGATTATTATGCATATCATTTAATGTATAACCCATTTATATTCCCGTGGAGCCCAAACAAAAACATTTAAATCAGTTTTACTTATACTTCCACGGTAGCTTTGCTCATTCCGTTGTATTACATTTTGTATTAAAGATTATAATGCAGTTAAGATATAATTAAATTTATGTAGGTGGTAATGACTTAATTAAAGTAATATGAACTGAATCTTCTCTGTTTTTTCTTTTTCTTTTTATATATATATCAAAAGGTTAGCTAAGTTCACTTATGGCCACTATTTTCATTTGTATAGCTATTAATTCAAGAACACTTCTCATTAGTTAATTTAGCAATCAACTAAAGTTTTACTCATGCAAACCATTGTCTAAAAAAATGTTATTATGAAGCTTTTACTATTTTTTTTAACAAGCTTTTACTATTTATTTATTTTATTTATTTATTTACCTTTATTGCTTTTCAACTTTCTATTCTCTGTCATAAAAAAAAAAAAAAAACTTGGTACTATTATGTACAACAAGAATCCTAAAGTTTGAGTCAATTCTATGATTGAGTCCTAAAACTTTGAATTCATGATTAATAAGTCTTAAATCCTGTGTTGCTCTTTATGTTAGTCCCTTTATTTGTTCCATATATTTTTTATGGATGGAAAATTTATTGGCAATTTTTTATTCTTTTATTTTTTGCACAAGTGGAACTGATATGGCACAGATAAGTGCCACATCACAAAAACTAAAAATGAAAATGACTAGAGTTTTTTAAAAAAAGTCAAAAAATAGAGAGAGAGAGAGTGATCATTGAAGAGGAACAAGGGGTCGCCCCATTTGTCACTGACAAGGTTTAGGAACACTCACGGAGTCGCTTTGAGTGTAACAACCCTCACCGGACTGCCAGCGAGGCTTGGCTGCCCTCACTCAATGGTGGCAGCGACGTAACTTGGACTGCCTGAGAAGGCTCAATTGGCCCTCGCATAGGTATCATCGTTGCCGCCACTACAAACCCATGGAACACCTTTATAACCAACCTCTCAAATGAGTTAAATCCAAACATTTGGCATTTGTATATAATTGATTGGATATGGAATGCCAAATTTCAGTTTCCAAATTGAAAATCCCCTGCTTTCTAGCCAGTCGTGCCAACCTTGAGAGATTGAGTTGCGTCTTTTCCTATTACGTAGCTATCCTTTCATATAGTATCTTATTTAATTAACTTTTGAATAATCAATTATGCAATATGAAGACATAACTCCCACTAGCAATGCACTTGACTACCATCCGTTGGATGCTAGAAAATGAAATTTTCTTTATAAAAGAAACGAATATGTGCGCTACAAATTAATGAGAAAATGATAAGGGACAAAAAAAAGGAATGATCGGTTTAGTTCTAGTGTATGAATCGGGGTGACGGAGACCATGACAACTCTCAAATCAATCACATCAATTAATCAGATAAATAAGAACATATTTGCACAGATTTTAGAAGAATGCAAGAGTGCAAAATACGTATAATTCAACTAAAGAAAAGAAACAGGAGAAATATGAATAAGGAAAATTGTTCAAACAATCTTTAATCCTAGTTTATGGATGTCATCCTAAGTTTTTCAATTTTGTCAATTTAATCTTAAACATTTACATGAAATTTCAACGTAGTTATTATGACTAATTTTTGTCTAAAATCGTTGACGTTGCAGTATGTAGTATGTTATGGAGAATGGTCGACAACAATCGGATCGACACGTTAGTAGTTTTTAATGTAATTAATCGAAATGACTATATCGAAATTTCGTACAAAAATTTAGTATTAAATTAATAAAATTGAAAAATTTATAATTGAATTGACATTCATATAGTAAGTTTATGACATACTGGTTAATTTTCCCACTATGAATATGAAACAAGTACCATGGTTGATCAAAACATCTCAAGTGGACAAACGTTGCGCCTTTTTCCTTTCGACATCTCTCGAGCCAATAGATAAAGTCTTTCGAGATGTCAAATTTGACATTGAAATCATTTGAATCACCATTCCTTTAATGATGACACAATGGAGCCTCTTCACTAGTTGCGTTGGAACAGACATCAAGGAAGAGGTAATCTCCTCTATGTTGTCTTCTTCATTAGGGTCATAATGGGGATCGTCACGTCCCAACAATGAAATTTCTTTGATTGTCCTTGGAGTTGTCGTACTATTGGCTCTTGGCTCAAATGATTCGAAAAACAAAATACAATGCATGGGGTTCAATAAAGCACGTAGAAGTACCAAAAGTCTCATTCTCAGATTTCTTGACCAACTCTTGATATTTCTTCCATAAATTCTTCTAGAAGAATCCAAATTTCATGAAACTTAAATCATATCGCAAAGTAGAAACATAGTGCTTTGCATTTATATATTATTTGACTAAAATGAAGCACAAAATCATCATTGAAGCTCTGAAGAAAGTGGTCTATGAAATTCTGCTAGCAAAGATGGACTTGACCTTTAAGCAAGTCTTAATCTCCTTGAGATGTTCCCTCATTTGTTTGTTTTTTTTTTTTTTTTTAAATCTTCAATACTTTATCCACTTATTGAAACTCCTAATTTTGAGTTTTATGCATAGGCTGTGGAAAGCTGGATTCCCCATAGCTTAAGAAATTCCCATTCCGAGGGAATCACATATTGGAATAGATTCAAGGAGAACCACAAAGAGTTGCTAGAGAAAGGAGAGAAGTGGGTGAAGGACACAGCAAATTCATGTATGCTTGTCTCAACTCTAATTGCCACAGTATTGTTTGCTGCTGCATTCACTATGCCTGGAGGCAATGACAACAATACTGGAGTACCCTTGTTGTTAGGACAGAACTCTCTCCTAGTTTTCGCAATTTCGGATGCGTTAGGTTTAGTCTCCTCCGTGACAGCAATCTTGCTATTCCTAGCCATCTTAACTTCACGGTACGAGGCGCAAGATTTTCTTGAATCGTTGCCTAAGAAGATCATTTGGGGCGTTGTTTTCTCTTCCTCTCCTTGGCTTTCATGCTGATGGCCTTCGCTACAACTCTCACAATGGTGCTGGATAATAGATTGAAATGGGTTCTCATTCCCATTACTTTGCTGGCCTCTCTCCCTGTGGCTTTATTCCCACGACTACAACTTCCCCTGCTATTCCAAATGATTAAATCCACTTATGGACCAAACATTTTTCGTCCTGACTACATTTGGGATGGAGTCAATTATAATGAACAAGATCAGTGATTGATGAATTTGATTTGAGGGTGAATGTCTTCATTATAGTTGTGGTTGTAGCAGGGCCAATGTGATACTGAATGTATTTCCTCGAATTATTTGAACAATTACTATGCATTATGTTTTCCTCCCTTATTAACAAAGATCTATTTGTAGAATGATTCAATCAATTTAAAATTTCAGCCTATAGATACTTCAAAATTGAATCTGCATATACATAAACAATTTTTTTTTTTACATTCAATACCGAAACATGCTCAATCTTGGAATATAAGTTTTTAAAATTAGTTTTTTTTTTTTTTTAGCCTTTTGTTTTAAAATTCGGATGCAGAAATTTTTTCTATCAGCTTAAACATCCAGCCTCCAAGTATGTCAAAACATAATCTATATAAACAATTATCTTCAACGTTTATTACCAAAATATGCGCAACCATGTAATATAGCTTTCGTCATGGACTGAGAGATGAATAATTATTCTTAGAAAAAAACATATACAAAATTTCGGTGATAAGAATTATACCAAATGTAGACTTTATTCTTGTGAAATATAAAGTAATTGGAATCATTACAGTTATCAGAATTTGTTGATATTAATTGTGAAATAGATGGAATTAAACCTACCATAAATCTTTCATCATTCATCAATTACATATTGATCTTTCATAATAGAATCTAGGTATACATAAACAATTACTTTAAAACATTTATTACAAAGTTCGTGCAATTATGTAATATAACTTTCATCACGGAATGACTTTTTGAACATTTGATTTTTCTTTTTAAATGATGTTCAAGTGAAAGGTTTGATAATAAAAATAATGCATAAGAATACCGATGATAGAAATGACAACAGTAGGAACTATAGAATTGGAAATATAACAATTACAGAAGTTGGTCCACACAAATTGTGAGATAAGAATTAGAAAAACAAAAGACGAAATAAGACTCCTCTGTTCACTTCGTCCAGCCTCTGTGCGTATGATTGATGGCCTCCTTATCTCTGGAGGGAGAGTGCTCGAAGTCTATTTCGTTGGACGAAACTCAGAAGATTATCGATTTTGAAGCTTAAATGGGTTGGGCATAACATATCTATGTCATAGTCCCTAATGTGTGAATTAATTTTTATTAGTGAAATTCTAGTGTCAAGTAACTCAATTGGTAATATTGGAAAGTTTAGGTTTGAATTGGCCTACTGACTTGATAACTGCCCTTAATAACTTACTACAACATTTATCTTCTAAATCAGTAATAATTTATTATAAATATTCTCATAGAATTAGATATGCAAAATTTAGACATTTGCAAGAATTAGACATCTGCTAACATTATAGGTTTGCGAACTGACATCGAAAGCAAATCAGTGCATGGAGCTCACACAAGAGTGTGCCACATGAGTCATCGTCATGCAAGTTTTACCCACTTTTATATCCATGGATAGATAGATTGAATTGAAATGTTAGTATCATTTCCTTGAATTACCTCATCTCACCCCCATTGAGACTTACCTTTTCCATTCAGAGGGAAAAAGACATAGATTTAGGGATAATGCATAAAAAGTAAGTATATTGCCCTCATTTTACATGTAGGTTCTCCCAAGCCCATACCTCGCGTGATGTTAAGAATTCAAATTGACGTTATAAGGATTTTCTAATGAGAAGTCGCCATTAGCCTATTGAAATTAGCTAAAAACCAGGTAAGGCATATAAGTATACCTTACTTTCTATGCAACTAGAAAATCTAGAATCAGAGACTTGGTTACACTAATTAATTAAGTAGTGCATTTTTAGTACCTAATCTGGTTTATTTCATAAAAAAATTTGTTAGGCAATCCATATTGATTTTAAACATATTCACTAATATATGATTTGATCATGCATGTGTGCAATTATTAAAGGAACAACTAGCAATCAAGAAAGTATTAAATAAATTGCAAAGAAACATAGTGATCTAAAGCTAGGAAATAAGAAAAATGTCATTTCTAGCTAGGCTAAAGGGAAACCACTAAAAAAATGAAACATTGAAATCTATCGTAAAGCTTTAAGAGTTTGTTTAATTTTAAGCACAATTTTTATCAAAAAATTTTCACATTTTTTTTTTATGATAAATTAGTTATAAACTAGAATTAATACTAAAATGTAGTAAACCTACTCAAAATCTAATTTCTCAACTTTTTCATGACTTCTAGAAAAAAAAATTAATTTTCTCCGGATCTAGTCTAAGTCAAGACCTGACTAGGGTTGCAAAATGCAAGCCAAGCTCTTGTACCAAGCCCAGTCTGACCAAAGCCCAACTTACAAACAAGCCCAATCCAAATCTAACTAGTAAGCCTAGCACATACTAACTAGACTAAACAAGTCCAAGTACGGCTGATCATGATTTGGGTTGGGCCAGCCCAACACCTAACCAGGGATCGACCCGCATAATGTTGATCCCCAATTTATAGGATTAAGGACTGACCCAATTGAGCTTAGGATTGAGAACAGAATTAACCCAACGAATTTGATTAGGTTCAAATGTCAACCCGGGACCAACCGATAATTTTTTATTTTATTTTTTTTATTCCCTAAAAAGACAAACCTAGTATTTCAAATTACATATCCATCAATAAGGATAGTCATCAATATCGATGATATTTAGGATTTTAGGGATATGACGAAACCGAGGGGAAAATTTCCTTACCGTGACTGAATCCTTTGAGCTTTCCAAGCAATCTACAAGGTGAGTGGCGAGCAGCGAGCATCGAGCGTTGAGCAAGGCAAGGTTGTTCACAAGTGAAAAGTTATTTCTTTCAATTAAAAATTGAAGAAGAAGAAAAAAGAAAGGAGAACAAGACTAACGGAGGAGGAGGACGTTGTTTGATGCCATTTAAGTTAGGGTTTACTCTTTAAGAATATCATAATATATATTTAGTCAGGATTGGTCCGAGTTGGACCAATCCCGAACTCTTAGGATGGAGGACAAATCTGCATAGTATTAGTCTAGGAATTTCAAGACCAAAGACTGACCTAATTCTCTTAGAAATCGGAACAAGACCGGTAGGTTGGGGCAGTCCAAAGTCGGTCTAGGGTCAACCTTGGATCAATACTCACCCCTAAGTCCAAGTTCATCAACCTAAGGGCGCGTTTGATTGGATTTTTGGTGAAAGCTTTCGGGAGTTAAAGGGATTTTCCAAAATGTAAATTATATTTGTTAAATTGTAAATTAAAAGTTCATTGTGAAGCATCTTTGAGCAAAATATTGTTTGGAGAGATAATATTTACAAAGGACTTTTGTAATTAAAAAAAAAAAAAAATTCATCAAAAAACAAATTAGTTGGCAAGGCGAGGCGGTCACCGTCGATTGAAATTTTGTTCGGTAGCCAACATCTGAGGTTGCAAGACCTCAAACGACCCCCAAAGACAACTGGCAAGGGCGCCTGGGGTTGGGTGACCCCTGAAGACCATTGACGAGGGTCACCTAGGGTTAGGTAATCCTAAGTGAGGGTTACGTGACCCAGGTGAACCCAAGTGACGTCGACAAGGGTGACCTGGTCACGTGACCCTTGCAACCTTTCATGGAAGTCGTGCGACCTAGATTTGTGTCACCACGACTCGTCGGGGGTCACGCCACCTCGGTTTTCACATTGTCAACTACGCACCAAATTGGGCCTTGGTTTTCCACCCATTCCCAATTTGAGGGGGGATGTTAAATATAAAAGAACTGAGTCTTCTCAATCATCAGTTACTATCAATTCAGCAGATAAAGAAAGAACACGTGAGGAAAAACAAAAGACAGAAAAGTAACAGAGAGCTGGTGATCAACGGTGGAGAATTCGTGGTGAAGACAAACTTGGATTGACATCAATGAAGAAGAAGCCTGAGATGAAGATTGACATGGATCGCCAAGTTATAACAGATCTAGAAGCCTGAGATGAAGATTGACATGGATCGCCAAGTTATAACAGATCTAAACTAGCACGTGTGCGGTTATTCAGCTGAAAGTGGGAAAAACAAATGGAGAAATAGTTGGTTGAATTCTGTTTTTCTCTTTAAATGAGCTGTATTCAGTTTTCTGTTCTTTAAGTAGTCTTCTTCCTCCTCGATGGAAAAGAGAGAAGAAATACAGAGAGAAGAGAGTAGAAATATAGAGAGAAAAAGCTTAGAAAGCGATCATCAATGGATGCTCTGCAATCATATAGCTGATACGTGATGTAATAGAGAGATAGAAACAGGGGATGTAAAACAGAGAACTGTGAATTCAAAAGCTGTCATTGATCACAGAAGCTTTGTACTACACTCATATTGATATAGAGTAATTCGAAGTATCACTTTTTGCTGATTTCGCTGTACCTTGATTTAGTTCTTCATCTTCTCAGAACTCACCGGAAACACGTACGCGGGGGAGCATTGGTCTTGGGGACGCCGTTCGGAGGTCGTCAAGGACGCGTAGTTGGATCGATGGGGGCGAGGCTGAGAGTCTCTCTCCGATTTCACTCTCGGCCTCCCTCTCCCTCCTCTCAGACGAGCTAGCCAAAAGGTCTCCCTTCTCTCTCTACGTCCCTTTCCTTTTAATGGCCACCGGTGCGCATGGCCTCTGCCATGCTAGCTGGCTCTGCCGGTCTACCCCCCGACCACCAACTCCGGCGAGACGCTCGCGTTGCCTCCTCTGTCTTTGTACTTCGTCCTTTTTCGGCGATCCTTCCGCAAATCGTACAGGACAAAGGGGAGTCGGGAAAGGGGAAAAGGAGCGACCCGGGCTGGAAGAAAAGGAAAAGAAAATGGGCCGGGCCCAAACGGGAAAAAGGGAGTAGAAGGGAAAAGAAAGAAGGCCAGGCTGGCCTGCCCCAAGCCCGGTTTTGCTTTCAATAATTTTTTTGTAAATTATAATGATAATTTTTTATTTTAATGCTAGTAATGCAAATGCTCCTAAAGTCTATATTCCATGCAATTTAATGAAAATTATTTTTTCTAGGGTTTAAACATCAATCCTTACTTTTTTTTGCAATTAATGAATAATTAAACAGGTCATCAAATGTCAACAATCCCAAAACTTCGTGAGCATCAAAGTTTATTGTAAGCTTTCCAATAAGATATCATTCGCCCTACACCCTTGTTGGTCTCAAATCAAATAGCCACATTTTAGGGGAAAACACATGATCAAATAAAAACCCAAGTATCTAAATTAAACAATAGTTACACCTAACAATGGTGAGTCGAGCTTTCTGGCAGCATTAGAGTTGCAGGAATCCAAAAATGGATTTAAAAGGTACTTGTTTCAAAATTTTATTAACTTATGGTCAAACAAGTAATCAAGTGCCACACCTCAACACTTTTAAGGCACAGCAAGTCTTATGGAAGAAAAAAATCTTAGATTCACCCGACACATGTGAGCCCATCTCACATGTACCATTGGATGAAGTGGGCGCCATGTGGAACCCATTGATCTAACCGTAGACATGAGCTAGGTCCACATGATCCGAACGCATCCAATACTAGTTCATTATACAAAGATTGCGACAAGATTCTAGTGTATTTAGAAAAAACCAAACAAGTCCAAAGCCAGAATCTAAAACAGAATCTATGTAGCTCATGTGTAGAAAAGTTCACATCAATGAATTGGTCCAGTTGGCCTCGTATTATACTAAATGAATATATTGAATGTGTTGGCACGACGCACTATTACTAAATAATGCTTCGATTGCGTCCAGCACATAGCACTGCGTGAGCCGTTATTATATGAATGCAGCATTGAATGTTAGTTTATCCCTCTGTAGATAGGATCCAAATTCTACTGAATCTCATCTGTAATGGGTGGATGATATTACTACATCTCTTGACTTATCAAGCACATTTCTTCCCAAATGAATATTAGCTCTCAAGGAATTGACGAGGCAACATACTTTTATTCATCTACTCAAAATTCGATGAAGAAAGGGAGGCATCTTGCCCCGTCGTCCAAACAGAACAAGAAGTCATAAAGCAGTGATGGTCAAATCTCCAGTCCAACGACTCACTTCAACTCACAAGCAAACCAAATACAACCTTACATGAAAAAGCCATGGAAAGCCATTGACGACAAGTATATAAGCCGATTTATTATTTCCTTTCATTTTTTTGAAGAGGCTTGAAATGGTGGTAATTATTAATGGATGGATTCTCGACAAAAATGAGATTAGCCACTTAGCCAGTGCCTCTGAGAACCCCCTTTAGCTTCTTAACTTGGGCATCATCAAGGAAAGGTGGTGGCCTCCACCAACTAGAAGGGAAATTATTAGTGAGCAGAGTAAGGTCCAAGAGTCGAAGCCCTGGGCTTGCACTGCTAAAGCAGACTATGGCAAGAGCTGGAGCTGTGCCAGGATTCAATTGGAAAAGCAATAGCCCCCGAGGAAAAATCATGATGTCCCCTTTGTTGATGTTCTTCAAGTAGATGGTGTTTGCCAACGACAAGATGATCCCAGCACAGATTGACCCTTGGAAGACAAGGAGGACCTCCGAGCTGCCTGGGTGCGTGTGCATTAGGATGACCCTGCCAGGGGCCGTATTGAAATTAATGGTTGCAACAAATTTGTATATGATAAGGACTATAAAGCTACTGGGAACATTCATAGCTTATGTTAAAGGCGGCAAAGAATTTTTTATAAGTTTTAGGGATATTTGCTTGTTATGAAAATTCAATTGAATTCTAAAACTTTAAAAAAGTGCAATCAAATTGGTACAATTAAGTCTTTTCGTTAATACCGTTAATTTGTCTAATAGAAAATACAGACATGATATTTTTAAATTAATTTAATTTTCTTACATGGCATTTTTTTATTTTTTTCTTTAAAGCTTATTTAAATTAAGGTTAAAAACTAAAAAGCTAAAATAATTTAAGAAAATGGGAAAAAAATTAAAAATGGAGGCCAGCATTGTGGCTGGGCGTTGCCCCGCCGAAATTTTTTTTAGAAGTCTACTTAACTATAATTGAGCACTACATAACCAATAAACCAATAAGCACAAAGGATACTTTACTTGTCAGGCATGATATTTCTCTATATCTAATCGAGTGAATCTCCTGTCAATAAGTATATAGTGAGTGTTTTTTCATTAATTTTATGCAAAACACTTGATAAAAACACAAATAAAACTTATTTCTCTTGTTGAAACCTAAATTTTGATTAGTAAATCGAGTATTTTGTAAAAATAATATATGAAAATAACAAAAAATACTAAAATAAAATTTCAGCGCATCTCGCTACAGCCTCGCGTCCACATATACGTATTTCTAGCATATACGCAATCGGCCGGGTAGAATAAAGCAGAGAGAACGCACAAACACGGAGCTCAGCAAATTCTGTCTCTCATCATCAATTTCCAGGAGCTTCTGGGTCGCGATTCCTTCTTCATACTCGGCCACCTCCAGTCCACCAGTAGCCGCCGCTCATCTCCGATCGCCGACCACCTTAGATAAGAGAGTATAGGGAAGGAATTCTCATGTTTAGTTGTGATTCTCTCTTGATTTCCTCTATGAATCCTCACCTCTTTCTCTGTCACTGATTGCCTTCGCAGGCCACTTCCCCAACACCACTAGCTTCGCAGGCACAGTAAGTGCTCTGTTCGCCCCTAATTCGCATTCTCTGTATCTGCTGAAGGTAGGGGCCGAGTGCTTGATTACGCTTGCATGAAATCCGGTCGCATTTGAGCCTCTGTGATAAGTCTGGATATGACCTCTCTCTTATTTCTGCATCGAGATCCTTTGGCCGAAATGTCTTCCACTTGTTTGATAAAATTCCTGTACTAGATCAGTGCGTGTTTTGATTCTGGTTCTGACGTAGGGCTTTCAATTGCTTAATCAATTCATTATTTTTGTCATATAAAATTTACTTTTGTTTTGTTTCCTCTCATTTCAGAATTTAGTCGCTATACGTTATGGGATTTATTCTTGGAATTCTCGATTAGAC
Organism: Eucalyptus sideroxylon; assembly: GCA_014182405.2. Lineage (NCBI taxonomy): Eukaryota > Viridiplantae > Streptophyta > Magnoliopsida > Myrtales > Myrtaceae > Eucalyptus > Eucalyptus sideroxylon. The sequence goes on from CM024550.2 coordinate 47,236,414, forward strand.
GCATATCCAATGTGTACGCAAGATGAATCTGATGCTGACTACGCCGGAACTTGACTGAGGGCCCCTTAAACGAAAATGAATTGATCCATGCAACTCTACTTCTTATACTTTACTATATGTCGTTTTGTGTTTATTGTGCCCAATTGCAAACGTATTATGAAAAAATGTTGCTGGTTAGCTCGCTGCACATGTTGAAATCGCAAGTGTATTGAGCGAATGCTACCATCTCGAATACCGGGTGCATGCTGCGAGAGCATTGAGTTGCTGCTCTAGTCATCATATGCACATTCATTTGGGTGTGCTGTGTTACTGATTGGTTCATCAGCTATATGTCCATTTCGAATACATTGAGTTGCTGATGTGGTTTATGTGTTGTGTTCGTACCGATGTGTAGAGTTATGGGTTATGTCTATATGTGTGCTTGCTGTTCATATGTTCTGGTATGTGTAATCATGTGATTGTGTTATTGATGTGCTGTTTGTTGATGCTAAGTACTTGCTGTCCCGATCTTCTCTTTCATTTTTTTTTTTTTTCTGTTCTAGTTGAGAGCATTTCTTTCATTACTGAAGTTGACTAACATTATTGGAGCCTCTAGTGTTGTGCTCATGACCGAAGGATTCAGAGTTATAACAGCCCAATATGAGGAGACCATTGTTCAAATTCTTTTAGGCTATGTTTATTTCGTGGAAAATAAATGTTTTGGATAATATTTTCTTAAAAATAATTGCTTATATAGCCTAAAATAATTAGTTAATGAAAAATATTTACAATATCGACAATAATTTATTTCTAAATATTTTTGTGAACCATTCATTTTTTTAAGCGATATAAACAATTATTTTTGGTAGAATGATTTTCAAATTATTCATTTTCCGTGAAGTAAAAATAATCGCTTATATCTTTTACAAAAATGAATGATATTGTCCACAAAAATATTAGAAAATTCAGAAAAAAATTTCCATGTCAACACCGGTTGTATCATGTAAGACACATGGCATCCATGTGACCGATTGACAAATCATTGAAAGGTTTATGACTCAATTGGTATAATTAAAAGATTTAGGACTAAATTGTCATAAATGTAATAGGTTTAAGACTTTTTTGGTACTTTCGCCTCAGATAATTGATGTAGTATGGAGCAATTAATGTATCATAATTAGCTCATAACTCAATAGCTTAAGTTTTTGAATGAATATGGGTTCAACTAAATATGTTGACTGGCTCAGACTTTGGACTCTCCCTTAGCTATCTTCCCTAGTGAAGCTCTCCCTTGGTGATCTCCCTGGATTAGCCTTCTGCCACGTGATCCCAAATGTTGTTTATCAAGTTTAATTGGGCTACCTGACCATGTGTTTGTATAAGAACAATTGCAGATTATAATCAGATATTTTTCGGGCAGTAGGAACTTGGTCAATAAGTGTTTGCCCAACAACAGTTTCTCCATGTGATGCTTGTGTTGTTTGTGCTAGCCAGGAGTTTAATTACGTGCTCAAACTATTTTCCTTATTTTCACAACCAATATTCCTTAAACCTATACAGACTTCCAATGATGCTTGCAGTGTTCTTCGAAGATGACTTTTTTTGCATTCCTCTCGGTCAACCCCACACACATTCACACGAGCACTCCGTTTTTGTTCTATTTTGGCATTCCTCTCGATATTTTCCTTTTCGTTCGTTCCCTTGTTGCAGGTAGAACTATCCAATATGTACGTGGCATGAGGATCGAAAAATTCACAGGATATGCCAAACATCGCCGTGGATAAAAATGACCATTGTATTATTCTTATTGTAGAAGTTAAGTTCATCTGTCTTCTTTTATGATTGTTTCCTGAAGATTAAGAGAACTCATAATCTAGGCAAGAGCGACTTTTTATTACCATGATTGAAATTTTTTATTTTACGATATTTTTCTGTTTGTCCGATGTTTATACTAAGTCAGTGCCCACTTTTAATAATGTGACCTTTATTGCACGTCGCGAATGTCTTCAATGGTCTCCATTTCCGGCATCCAAGAAGGACGATGCTCTTGTAGTTCCAATTCCCAAAGGCCTGATTGATGTGTTGAAGATCCAGTTAAAACTTAAACGAGCTTCTGTAAGCACTGTAAAAACTACATTAATATACTTTTCACTCATTTCTGCCAAGGAAAAGGAAAGAAAAATATGAATATTTACTAATCCAGCACCATATTAAATACTGTCTTTGCCAGTTCATTTTTTATTTCCAAGCATTATATACACTTGCCATGTAAAACGCTTTCTTCTTGGTCATAAATGTTAGAGAAATTTTCTTCCAATCACACTGAATATTTCAACCTTAGTGCTTGTAATTTGATGATTTTAACTTTTGAAAATTTTAGTCATCACGATTTGCCTGCCTATGCAATTTATAATATAGTGTTTTGAGCTCATATCCAGACTTACTCAAAAGTTGAAAAAAGAACACACAGCTAAGAAAACTTCAATCGACAAGTTGTGCTCAATCATAATCTTTCTAATCCACTTATCACGTGGTAAAAACCACTGGTGGTACAGACCCTTAAAACATCCCGTCCAAATACATTACTACTCACTCTATCATTACCAATCAACTTAATAATGTGCAAAATCGCTTCTCGAAATTTTATGCTTACACTTGTGGTATATGCTTAAAAAATTTTGTTTTTTTGTTCCTTCTTTTTTCCCCATTTCTCTCCTTTCTTCTTAAGGCATTGACATAGTCTATCACCACTATTATTTTTGTCATTCATCACTTCTACCTTTCGATGACTCGCGGCCACGACATCACAATGACCACCGCAAAGCATTCTCTCTCTCTCTTTCTTAAGCATCATTAATTTATTTCCCTCCCTCTCAAAAGGTTTGTCACCTCAAACCTAAGGTAATGGTGACCTCTAAAAGTTTGCAACTGCCTTAGATATCAGAGCGTGCCCCTAATCAAAGAGAGATTACTATTGTGGATGGACCATTATTAAGATCAGACGGCAAGTTAACATCGCTAGCATCCACGTTAGCTTATCTCCGCATCACGGCTTCTTTTCATTTTGACTTTAGTTTTAGCAAAGATAAACATAATAATTTACTATATGCGTTTTCGATGGGATATGATGATGTTTTCTAAAATTTTCTTTCAACTGTATACTAATGAATATTTACTTTTTTATTCAGCGTAAGCTTGAGGATTGCTTTACTTAGTATGAGTTTGAGACTAGTGGTTACAAATTGACCCAAATCGAGAACAAAATTCAAACTTCAAGAATAAAATGGGTTGTGGACGTTTTGCTGTAATTTTGTTTGGTTGTATAGATCTTCAAATAGACAAAGTTAAGTTTAATATAAGGAGGACCTTATTAAAGCCGTACCCGGGAAATGGATGTAATATTATCCCTGTACGCTTAATAAACTCTCTTAGATGGGTATGAAGAAAATGGAAGTGGAAGTAGTATAGTTATCACTAAAAAATGTGTCGATTAGTCCAAAATGAAGGTTATGGTCCTCGGCCACTGGTTGACCGAGGAATTTGGAATGTCCATTGGTCCACAATCGACATTCGACCAAGAGGGAGATAAACCTTTTCTTGGCGTCACTTGCATTTTGAAATTGAGGACAATAATCGATGGTAATACATTAAGAACGTGGCCCTTTTCATGGCTATTACATGTCAAATTTAAATAGAGCAACTTTTTTCGTACTTGCATCATGACTAAGCAATGAAACATAATGTTGAACTTATATTGATGATTACCTGCGTATTCATTGACTTGAAAGCATTTATTTCGGAGGATCGATGTGAATTAAAACCAAACCAATAATTTGGCATGAGCTTCGTGAAATAGAAAACTTCCCAACGTCCAACGAAATTTAAGGCTCGTTTTATATCTAATACCTTTTCCTTCGGTCCTTGGGGATTTATAGTTGCACCTTAAGGTCAGTCAATGCCAAGAGCTGCCAATCAACCAATCAAGTCACCAGACTTTTTCCTCAAGCTTAAAGTCACCAGACCATCGTTTTTTTCTGAATGAATTACGCAAAGTAGTTTTAGTAATGCTTAGCACGGTTACTTCCATTTGCGACCTATGATTTAATGCGTTTCGAATGGCATCAAGAGCTCATGCGATGCATGCAAAGCTCTCTTCCCCTCTAATCTAACGAGCTACATTTTTGTCGATAAACAGGGATCTCGATCAAGCTAATTAACTGGCCCTTGACTGGAACAAAGACGATTAACTGAACTTTGAACCAAGACACAGAGCTTTCATTTGTCACCTACAATTTGCAATTTGCATGGTCGATGAAATGAAATGCTGGGGGTGCCACTAGAGGGATAGTAATGGTCGTTGCTACTGAACTCAACGAGCACGTCAAACGCTCGAAGTGCTTCTTCAAACACCAATGTGCAAGTTCGAATTCCTCCACCCAAATACCGACGACGCCTCGCTACCAACCATCACCGCCATCACCCACCACCTGCTCTCGCTTCTCGCCTCCCTTTTGCTTTAGTTCTCACTCTCTGCGAACTCAGAACCATCCCAAAAACATAGCTTTCACCAGCTTCCTCATTATTTTAGGCTTGGTTCATTTAACGGAAAATGTTTTTTTTAGAAAGAATTCATTTTTCATAAAAATATAATTATTTTTCAATATTTGGATGAAACCTAAAAATGAAATGGAAAATATTTTTTTATGGTAAAAAAAAAAAAAAAAAAAATCTTTTCTTCCATACACTCTTTTTCATTTTTTTAGTTTTTAAAATCTTTTTCATTTTTTTAATTTTTTAAATTATTATTATTTTTATTATTAAAAATTGATTATTTTTTTTTATTTATTTTATTTTTGATTTTTTTCTTTCTTTTGCCTGGTCCTCCTCTTCTTCTTGCCCGTGACTGCCGGTGCCGGCGCCCATGAGCAGTGACCATCCACAGGCGAGCCTCAGCCCATCTCTGGCGAGCTCAGGCTGGCCGCTTGCAAAAAACGGTTCTTGCAGGTCGTGTGGGGTCTCTTTGGCTTGCCACAGTCAAGCGAAAGAGAGAAAAAAGAGTTAGAATCCCGAAGCTGTTTTTCAGTCTTTGCGTTTGCCTTTTCGTCGAACACTTCATGTGCATTCTTTCTCCCCACGCATATATTACACTTGCTACAAGTTCTCCACTCTCTCCCCCTCATTTCGCCTTTGCCTTCGTTTCCCTTCCTGCTACGAAGAATCAGTGTTCATGGCTGCTTGCACTTTGCTGAGTGGTGTCGACAATGGCAGCAACACCGACGACGGCAACAGCTGCCGCGAGAGCCTGAGCTTCATGAGTTCCTCCAACATCGTCCGTGGTGGGGGTGGTAAGGACAAAGAGGAGGGACAGTGCTTGCCAACGACGGAGATTGTCTGGAGCGGTCGAACCAAAGAGAGACAGAGAAGAGGAGCCAATCGTGAGACTTGTTTAATGTAATTCTAGTATTCTGGGTGGAAGGTGGATCCGTAATAGACCCACTAAAATTCATATTCTTTCCAGGCTTCTCTTTGGACCCATTTATGACCTATCTTCTACATTTTATGTGACTCATATCTAAACCCATTTCAACAAACTTGAGTCAAAATATGGGTCTGGTGGAATGTATCACCTGTTGGCACCTGCCAAAAACAGAACACGTTTGTTTTTTTATTCTTTGGTTCACTTATAGAAGACGATTGTAGATCCAGCAAAATCGTGCTTCTTCATGCAGATCGTGGTGAAAATCGTGTCTTAACGTATTATTTTTCATGCTGTTTTACTTGTTTAATTAATGTATCGCCTTTCTCTGTCAAAGATGCTACATGACTATTTTCCTGTCCTGATGTGACTTTGTGTGGCACTCTTCATTTGAAAATAAGTGATTATCACATAGCAGCACAAATTATTAGCCCTAGCTAGTTTCAGACAGTTTGGAATTTCGCTTCACCAAAAATCTAGTTTTGCCTATATAATTGGACGTGTACTGCTGGGATCGAACTTTTTTTATTGAGGTGGTTATTAGCTAGGCGGTTTTATAGAGCCTAGGAATGAAAATTTTGACTTTAAAAATTTCTTGTCTTCTTGTGATCTATTAAGTTTCAAAAGAGGCTTTGATGTGCTGATGTTATCTGAATGGAATCTTGTCTATCAGAACGTGGACAATCAAGTAATCTTAATCATCGAAATGGAAATACTTGATCATCGGTTTGTTTTTTCCTGCCAAATATCCCGGTGACTTCGAAACTTCCGTATCTGTGTTAGTGTCGGTTCATTACTTTGCTGAAAAAAAGGTTTTAAGTGCTTGACCATAAAGTCTTCAGACACAAGCTCCCCAAATGCTCTTTTTCAAGTTCTATAGTGCATTAAGTGATTGATGCTAGACTTCATGACATCCAATATCAAAATCTGCTTGTTCTGTCGTCTAAGATTGCAGTATTTTCTGATTAATATCATAAAATTGCTTTCTGTGAAGAATGATTTTTACAGTTTTTGGTTGTATTATGTTGTTCTAACTTGGTTTGGCAAAATCTGCAGCTTGATCTTTGACAAAGTACCGAGTTTTAAGTTATAGCAATATGGCCTTGATTGTTTACCTAAATAAGATACTGTTATGCTGGGCTGGCATTTAAAAAGCAAACATAAAAAAGAAAAAAGAAAAAGAAAAATAAATTCCCAATCCTATCACCCTTAAATATCTTATATCTTGGTGTGATCGTGCCTGCAATTTGTTGGAAGCTTCTGAAGAGATGCTCCATCATGAACGTGTGAGCTGGTTAATTTATTTAATTTCAGTCGATTAGTTACCATTCTAGGGCTACACCTCCTGCACTAGCCCAATGTTCCTCCCAATGAGAAATTGGATAACGGTGGGAACTTTGAAGTGTTTTTCCTGTTGCTAGAAGCAGTCTAAATGTTTTGGGTGGTGGAATGCACAATATTTGGATGTCCATCTGTAACATCATTAAGTTTAGCTTGTTAGGATGGTGAGAGCCAGTTTTTTCTTCTCTTTTTCCTTTTAACATAGGCAGCCACTTTTTGTCTAGCTACCAACTATAAATTCCAAAGTCTGGTCCAAAATCCAAAATTTAGTTGTAAAGGTATCTCGAAGAAACACAACATCACGGTGTTCAATCATTGTCAGTAAAGGAAAAAAGAAGCTGTTAAAAATTGCAGTACTCAGAAGCGAAACATCCATTATGCAGCATAGGAAAACCCCTGATGTAAGTGTATGGTATAAAAGTAAAGGTGATCTGCATCTGCTGGTGCCGGATTTGCTCCCAAGGTTCGGATTCTATAATGCTTGATGACTATCTATTTTGATCTCTGTATATGTTCCATCTAGAGCAATGCTTTAAGAAATTTTGACTGTGACCTCCAAGTAGTCAGATTTATGGTCATTCGATGGTTTTTGAAGCCCTGTCCTTTCTTGCTGTGATTTCTTAGGAATGGCATATCGAACTATTATAGTGGTTAGGCAAAGTTCTTCACGAGCCTTGCAGAGGCCTCGGCCTCTTCCTCCATTAAAGACCTTGCAAAACCTGATAATCCCTACAACAGGAAATGCAAGATCTCACTAGCTCACAGTAATTCCAGCTTCAAGAATCATGGCTATGCTTTCAGAAACAGTGGCAAGAGTGAGATACCGAAAAGACCAGTTAACTCCACTCAGAGTGCATTACCAAGTACAAATTGTAGTGACACGAATAATTTTTAACACAATGTCTACATTGCTGACCTACAAGCCATGGCAGCTCCGATGCCTAATGTGTCTGCATTGGCAATTCACCATGAATACAAGGACAAGAGAATAGGCTGATTGGCCAAATAAAGCTCATCTTGGAGGTTCAATAATGTAAGGAGATTGTGAAACACCAAGTAGCCAATTAGTACTCTGCATCTTTAAGATGGTAGATTGTATGTTTGCAGTTAGAAATTTTTGTTTCTTTTTTGTTAACCTGATCACCACCGCCCTTCTTGCATTTGTGTAAATAAAGTTTTTCGCTCTTCATCACCTTCTATATCTCATATCTCATCCTATTTGAAGGTGTCTTTTTTGATATTTTGATGCCATCGCATCTCTCTTATTTTTGTATCTTTCATTTCTCATTCTACTTAAAACTGCCTTTTTGATTACTTTGATTCGCTACTTGCCAGCATCTAAATAGCTTCTAGATCTTGTAAATGTAAGCATTATCATGTTTATAACTTTCATTTATTACTTCGCAAGTGTGAACTTTCACAATCGCAACAAACTCAATTATAAGAATTGTTAAAATGAACTCTAGAGGCATGGCGTGATATTTGTCTTATACATTTGCACCCCAAAATTAATCCAAATGGGTCTCTCGTGACCCATTTACTAAAACTAATTTTCGTTTGACAAAAAAATCCAAAATTGATAACCTATGATATATACATCCCAAATCAATCCTTCATTAACTATTTAGAATATGACGTGGAGAGTAAATTTAGATTAAAAGTACTAGTTTGAGATTTCTCATCAGACGAATATTAGTTTGGACAGAAATCTAATTTGGAGTAAATATGTAATGAATTATCAATTTGTAATTTTTAGTGATATTAATCCTTTCTTAAAATGCTAATAGCTTCCATTGACATATTCATAATTAATTTGGCCCAACTGAGAAACTATAATTACTCAGTGCATAGACAGTAAAATCAACATTTTTTTTGGCCGAGTTAAACAATTTTCCCTCTTTCGGCAAAACTCGTTCGTACTCGTTAGTCTCGTAGTATATACTATATAATCCGAACGATGCGAACCCCAAATTGCCCGGATACCGCCATCATTTTTGCCTGTCATAGCTGCGAACTTCATCCCCATTTTTAACTCCGCCATTCAACCAGAGCTCTATAGGCGCCAACAGAGTCCTGTTCTTCTAGTTTCGAAGGTATGCTTTGCACTCTTATCGCTTGTTTTGATGCGAATTGTGAGGTTAATTGGACAGATGCAGAGCAGCTCAGTTCATGTCAAGGCACCCGAAAACGGACTCCACATGGACTGTGTTATCTCCGAAGATGTGTCGGATTAGTGATGAGTGTCGTATTCTCGATTTTGAGAGTTGGGTCTTGAGTGAAACGCGTTGGCGATTTTTGTATGGTGGGAAAGAACTGTTTTTTTTATTGATTTTTGCAGTGTTGGGAGCTTGAACATGGAGACGAGTCCAGCCGGCGAAGACCCCACCTCGTGGGACGAACGGTACAACATCAATTTGATGCCCTCCGAGTTGTTCCTCAAGTTTCGGAAAGAAATTCAGGGAATCCGAGTCGGTGTTAATCTGGAGGTGTTTCTTCTGATGATGTGCATAAATTTTGCTTGCCTTTGTGTTGCCACGTATTTGAAGTTTGGTCTCTAGCAGATATGATTGGCCTGGGTGAATGAAAAAGGATGATCTAGTGGCTTAATTTTGTTGAGAGAGCTGTGGAAAGATGAACCAAACCATTTTCGGCAAAGGCTTGAAAGGAATGAATGAATTGTTTCGTTTTGAGGTCATCTGCATAGGATATCTGAAGCTTGGGTCAATTTTAATGTTAATAACTTGTTCGTTCTTATTTTAATTTTCATGTTGCTGACCTGGATTGGGTATGCATATTGGATGTGGTTCCTGTCTAATTTGATATGGCATACTCTGTTCTTTGGTCCTGAAGACAAGTGCCGGATATTTCAGTGTGCGGATGGCGCAACTTCGCTGTTTAATTAATGTCAGAGATTGCAGCACTGGTTCCTAAACTCTTCTAACATGCATGTGGGAGAGAATTTAAAATGTTAAAGGAATTTTAGTGATGCTTCTGTCTAGTTTAAGTTTGCAGATAGATTGACATGAAAAATTGACTTGGCAAGTTGCCATAGGCAACTTCACGAGCTATACATACTTGAGGCCCTCTTGTTTGCTTCCGTGCATTGAAGTCCATTTTAGGGTTCTGTGTTAAGTCAATATGTCAGTCCGCATGTAAGGGAGAATCTGGAGAGTGTTGAACTATTCAGATATCAATCCGTGCTCTCATGGGAAATAAAAGAGGTTCTGTTACAGTTTTCACTAATGTTTGATTAGTGAAGATGTTAGAAGTTAAGTAGATTAACGGGAGCACTTTTATGTTTTTTTTCTTTTTCAGTGATCTCCATGAGGTTGAACCTCACTTGGCTGAGCACGTTGATCAGACTTGTATAAGATCTGGCATGCAGGATGTTACAGCCTTACAGTTATTCACATAGATTCCATCGACATATGCTAATCAATATAATTTCCATAAATTCATTGCTTGGCTTGGCTTGGCTTTGTGTTCACTGTTTCCTCTATATTGACCTAATAGAGCTTCTGTCAGTAATAGTCGCATAATGAAGTAGATGAACAAAGTCTTTCTTTTTCTTGTTGTCTCTTTTGTTCTTCTATAAGCTCTGACTGCAATTTTAATTCATCAGATATTTTGATTTTTGTGTCCTCATTCACCATACTTCAGCTTAAGTGGAACAATTAAGAATACATCTGTGTTTAATGTTTGTATATTCATGGTCCTCAAAACTTTGGGTCTGTCTTATAGTGCTCCAACGATTGGCCATCAAGCAAAATTTTTGTTGGGCCCTTTAAGGCCTGGTGTAACTCTGCTTGTTCAGTTAATGCAGTTATGGAATATAGCCTCATTACGACATCTTGATTTGATATTTTGATTCAGTTTTACAATGCTCCAAGGAATGATTTTCAAGCAAAGCTTGTGTTCAAGCCTCTCTCCCCAGACCGTCTGTGGAAGTTTGTCTATGAACCCATACATCAAGACGTGCGCATTCTCTCGAAAAAGATTCCTGTCACAAAATTCTTAAATCTCCAGGTTTGAGGCTTCTTTGATTTCACCTCTGTTTTGTGCTGGCGTGGCCGAATAATCTCAATCATCAATAAGTCTGTTAACTTCTGTCAGTATTGAGCGGTAATTGGTAAAGCTTTTGGGAGTCAGCTTGGTGTGCTTTGAAAATTACAGGTTGGCGTAGGCCACAATTTTCAGTTAAATGCAATTAGTTGGAAATGGAAGCTCATCACATGTTTGGGTGGAGACGGTGTATCTCGAATTAGAAATAAGACCACTCTTGGACTTTGTCCAGGTGTAGATTTTCGATTTGGGTGGAGGGCTGATTACGTTCTTCCAGAAATCACAGGGTAAGTTTCTTCCTGCTCAACTACAATATATTTCGCTCTTGGAAGAAACTAGATGAGCTATATATCAAAACAAGTTCTAATTGTATCAACTATTTGGTGTCACGAATTAAAATTTTGCTATTACAAAGCATGATGTTTATAACATACAGTGAACTTACAGGTGTGGGTCATGTGCTTCTGTGATTTATGTCACTCTGTTTTATTAATTTTTTCTGGGGTTCAAGTTGTTTGTTTCATGTAACAGGGGTCTTGGTACTGATGAACCACTATTCAACATGAACTCTGGGCAGTTGCAAGCGTCGCTAGATAGAGTGGAAGCCATTTTAAGCTATCCAGATACTGTTTAGAGGATATTGGTGAAGAGATGGTATGTTAATTGGTTGGCTCCTTTGAACTGCATTGAGATGACAACTACTAGCAGCTAATGTGCACAGGATGATGTTTTGACATGAAAATTTTGAACATGGCTGAGCGAAAGATCATTTTGCTTTTGAGTGTTCATGTTGGCCTCAGAAGTTGCTTATTTATCATTTTTTCTTAGCATATGTTGATATTTTTAATTGCAGCATCAATTGTTTGCCTGAATTTCATTTTCAGCTGGAGAAGCGGGAATATGGGAAGGGATGACGAGGTTCAGTGGTACAGTGAAGAATGAGTATTGAAGCCTTTGAATATCGTCAATTTTGTCAGACAATGTTGTTGTACGTGAGGGAAGTAGTGGACTGGTAAAATATGTGCAATATGTTTCATCAGTTGTTTTTACTCTTCATTTTTCACTTCCATTCCCTTTCTTTACATTTACTGAATATTCAGTCATCTACGAGATATTTGTAGAAAAGGTCCCGTCATCGTCAATGGGATTAATTTCATGTCAAGGCGGTAGTTTGGAACGATGATAAGGCATTTTTCGTGACATCCCATCAAGCAATATCCATGTGCATTTCATACACGACTTTGATCATGTAATTGAGCAATCACTACTCTGTTTTCAAAATTGCTGCCCAATGGTATATGCTCTCTATGGAACTTTTTCCCTTTTGGTTTTTGTTTGTGTGTGGCATTTGCTAGAGTAGGGAGATGCCCTAGACATGCTAGCAAAAATCCCTAGGGATGTACTACCAGAGGTGAATCATAAAGCGCCTGTTGCTTTGGCCCTGTTTAATTAATCTACTTTACAATGCGCTCTTACAAAGTTGAAACTACGTACCCAAGTGAACCAGAAAATGGAGCTCAAAACATTTTCTTGACTATATGCATCTTCATGAGTGGTATTTTTAACATATATTTTTAAGTAGTTAGCAGTATTATGTTCTATCTCATTGTTTCAATCTCTCTCCCTTTCTCGCTACAATTCAAATGTCATTTTGTGAAAAGACAATCTTATCTCATAATTTGGTAAGGAACTCTCACTAACAATTGTGTCTTTTGGCTTTTGAAACACTTAAGGATAGCGCGAAATGAGCGTTGCCCACCCATTGCACTGCCCAGGACGAGTAATAAATGCAAAGGCAGTGCCCTCTCCAACCTGTGTGCTAACCGTTGGACTCGAAACTTTGCGTATCTTTTACGTTCAACACAAACTCCCATTTTGCCTGCATATCAAAACCCAAATAGACTCGTAAAAAATCAAAAAGAAAATGTGCCGTAAAGTTGAGAAGTTCTTATTCATTCCTGTAGTCTCCTGCTCTCTTGCTCACATTCATTCTTTCATGCTTCTGCAGTGTCTTTTGCTCCCTAGTCCTCCTCAAAATACCCCCAACTTTGCTCGGCCTCGCTTTCCCCATTATATTCGTCCATTTTATTCATCTCCTATTTTGTGGGCTTCTATTCCCAGCTCACCGCTTTTGCTTCATGAACCACTTCTTGATCCTCCTCGCTTTGCTGTCCAGCCAGGTGCTCAGCATCCGGGTGCTGTTCACCAAAGAAACGTCAAGACTTTCGCTGCTGAGATCGCAGAGACTCGAAAGAGGCTAAAGTCCTGGTGAGGCTGGAGTGCTGGGTTTAGATGGCTATGTGCTGCTGGAGTTAGTAGTGTTGGTGCTGACGTGCGTCGGGCACAATCGCTGGGTGAGGGAGCGCGAAGGGTTGGGCGCAAAAAGGGACGCGGTGGACACGAAGCGGAGCATAAGGATCGAGAAAGTGCAGGAGGAATATATGGCGAACACAGCTAAGATCGTGGAGGTCAAAGCCAAAGAGTTGGATGAGAGGATGAGGCATGGGCAGTGGTTTAACACTGATTTCGCCACCCGAGCTTCCATTAAACTGAAATTGTTTTTTTTTTTTCTCTCTTTTTTTTTTCCTAGGCTCTGACTGTGACTTTAATTCATCTGTCATGTAAATTTCTGTTTCCTGGTTCACCGTACTTGAGCCTAAGCGGAACAATTAAGAATATATTTGCGTAAATTTTTATGTACGAATTTATGACTCTTCATGATTCGTGTTTCTCGACACTTTGGGTCTATCTTATAGTGCTCCACAGTGGAAAAAAGTAACAAAAAATAGCAAATCTATTTCATTGGATTGGCACCATTTAATTGGATCAATTTTGTCATAATTTTTTTTACATTAGTACCTATTGAGTCAATCTCATCAATTTTGATTGAAAATCATTTACGTGGATGCCAACTATCTTATGTAGTATGATTGACATTTACGTAGCCAATTTTAATAATATTTTAATGATTTTTTTAACTTTTTAATAATTTTTTTATTTTTTTATTTTCTTTTTTTGTTCTTTACTCTCTTTTTTTGTCTCTTAGGGCCAGCAAGGGCTGCCAGCACTAGGCGAGGGCCGTCATGCCCCTCCCGGCTCTGGCAAGGGCCACCACGCCCTCACCAGCCAAAGCAAGGGCATGTGGCCCCTCGCCTAGGTCGAGCAAGTAACCCAACTTTGCTCGGCCTTGTGTTCCTCATAATACCGTCCAGCCGTCTCACATTCCTAGCTCACTCTTTTCTGCTTCAGGACCCTCGTCTTGATCCTCCTTACTTCGATGTCCAGCCAGGTGCTTAGCGTCCTGGCGTAAACGTCAAGCCTTTCGCTTATGAGATCACAGAGAGACCTGAAAGAGGGTAAAGTCCTGGTGAGACTGGAGTGCTGGGTTTTGATGGTTATGTGCTTCTGGAGTTGGCGGTGTTGGTACGGACATGCACCGTGCACCGTTGCTGGGTGAGGGAGTACGAAGGGTTGGTGCACAAAAGAACGTGATGGAGACGAACCGGAGCACAAGGAGAGCGAAAGTGCCAGAGGAACCGATGGCCAACGCGGCTAGGTTCATGGAGGTCAAAGCCAAAGACTTGGATGAGAGGATGAGGTTCAAGTATGGGCAGTGGGACGACTGGTTTTGAAGGCTGAGCTTCCATTGAACTGAAAATTATTGTTTGCTCCGCTTGCTGCATCGGAAGTTACTTGTGTTGGGCCGCTAGTTGGGTGGCCATTGTAGAGAATTTGTCTGGATCTTTGCTTTTATTTGACTGGATGAAACCCATTGAATATTTGACGATCATGTTGCTGATTCTCTGAAAATTGGGTTCACCTTGTACGAGAATGAGCAATGAAGTAATTGCTCACCGTTTGGGGGGAAACAATCCCATAACACATTGTGGCAAGGTGTGCACTTGACAGCAAACGCTAACCTTTAGTACAAGTATTGTTGATGTTACACTTCGAGTCTTTAAAATGAGTGTACATTGACATTCGCATCACACACAGTAAGAAGTGCTAACAAAGATGACATTACAGATGTCTTTTCCTAACAATAGCAGAGATTATTTCCAAATTTTAATGGGACGGTAGAGGGGAGGCCAGCCGGTGGATTCAACCATTTCAACGTACAAGGGAAGCTGTAGGATTGCAAACAATATGATAGGGATGGCGGCGAACAAAGTAACTGGGATGTAGATCCACTCTAATCGTTCCCTTAAGACGAACGTAAGAGCATAACCAAATGCTACCATCATAAAGGCCAAAGAGAGGAAGAGAAAAGTGAGGCCTAGTATCATTTTTCTCGGCAGTGAGTGGACAAAATCTTCAATGGCATAGCGTGAAGTTAGGATAGCCAAGAACATCAAGGTGGCAGTGACAGAGGAGAAGAGAGCGAGAGCGTCTGCAATCGCAAATATAATAAACGAGCTCTCCTCCAGAAAGATCGGGATCCCCGTGCTCTCTTTGTTGCCTCTAGGTGCCGTAAAAGCAGCAGCAAAAGCTACCGTAATGATGAGAGTCGAGACGACACTACAAGATGATGATGTATCCTTCATCCATTGTCCAGCCTCTTTGAGCAAATCTTGGCGTTGTTCTACAAAAAATTCCCAATATGTTTTCCCTCTCCTTTCTTCTGTTTCTTCCAATTTTAGACTTTTGAAAGAAGGATCGCCCCCATCTTCCTCTTTCGATACCTTCACAAAAATAAAGGGCGCCTATTAGTGTAAGTGTACATTACAGCTCATGTAAGGGTGGCAAACAAATAAGGTGAACTGACCTTAAACTTCAGACGTTTTAAAGAAGGATCGCTCATATCTTCCACCACCTTCACAAAAATTAAGGACACCTATCATTATAGATGTATATTAAAAAGCACAAAATTGTCGTAGGCGAATAAGGTCAACCGACCTTAAACCACTGAAGTTCCCTCTGTATAAGAAAAGCTGCTCCAGAAACATCTGCCGATACACATCTTGGTGACCATTCTACTACTGCCTCCATCAGGCTACGTCTTGTCAACTCGTCATCAGTCAAATATGGAGTTGTGTTGTGTGCGCTCAGTCGTCTAAACAACTCGACATGCCGTCCCTTCACAACTTCTTTGATCAGTTCTTTTGTGAAATTTTTTTCCCACATCAACTCCGGGAAAAACATCAAACATAACTGGACAAAGTCAGAGATTCCACGAGATGCGGCGTCAATGACAATGTTTGAAGTCAACAAAAACTCCAATATTGTGGGAATGTCCATAGTAAATATCTTCTTGACAAGAGCTAGATTTCCAAATTCGCGCCTCAACTTCGATTCTACAATCCTTTTGATGAAAGAAACTGCACGTATTATTAGATAAGAAATTTTATATAACAAGGAAGAATCAAAAGGCCAAAGATATTAATGATGGATTTGGGCCGTTTTGTTACATCTACATAGTAGTTTAGAAGAAAATGATGGATGTAAGATATTAATCAAGAAAACAAATTTCATATAACTTGAAAATAAAAATGCATGCATGAGAGACTAGGCGAATGGATAGATGAACACACAATTTTATGGGAAAAAAAAGCTTTTTTTTTTTTTTTTTTTGAAAAATGGGAAGATTCAACAATGGATCAATAGCTCTATCTTGGATAGAGTATTTTTACAAATTCACGTAAAGGATATATATCATTTAGACTTGGAATTAAATTAAACTGAATCGTATCTTCATATATGAATTGAGGTCCAGTCCATCTTAATACCTATGATCTCAAGGTATATTGAAATATCAATTTACACTTTAAATTTAGGGATCTCTACCTATGATGAAATGAGGTCATTTTTCCTATAAATATGTACCTAGTTTTGTGGTAAGATTCAAGAGTGATATCATGAATTGCTTTGCTATAGCCACGAAGAGGAGAGAACAAATTAATGTGGCAAGTTAGGAATTGATGATTAATAAAAGGATACATATCGCACTCATGAATCAAAAATTGCACATGCAATGAAATTTAATAATGCTTGAATATGTTAGAAAACAACTTGGACTGATCAACCTCTAGATGAAATCCAAGTCTATAATTCTCAATAATTCTACCTGGAAATTTGACATTGAGTAGACGTCTTGCCTTACTTTACAACAGTTATAAAAGATTTTAATTTGTCACCTACCTCATGATTTGGATATTAAATTGTACACATAGATGTAGTCATTTTCCCTTCAATTTTTTATCGATAGGATCTATGAATGATATACTTTATGTCATGTTAGTCCATCAATTAAGCAGATTCACATAAATACCTTTAGGCAACTTCATTTCTTCATAGTTGCCAGATGATGTATTGATCAAGCATGGTGGGATATCTAAAAATCATAAGAGATAAAGTGAATACCATGAGGATAAAGTTGTTTGAATTGCACATATTTAACAAAGGAAGTGCGAGAAGCACCTACATTTGTAAATAATATTTTCCCAAAAGTTGAGTCTAGCTCTACTACGGAAGTAAGACATCATAGGCACCAAGTATGCCAACGTTCTATCGTGTTTAGGATCTTCAATTGTCTGCCTGGAGTTTTGGTTTTCTAAAAAGAAGACTATGTCTTTTGGAACACAAGAACAAACAAGTTAATTCAAGTAAACAGCAAAGGAAATGAAATAAGATGAGTAAGTATTAAATCCTACCCATATGACCGGCCATAGTAAGGCTGCTGATGATATCATCATCTGGGGCGGATATATGTTTGGCCAGGTACCAAATAACGTCCTTTTGAATAGGAGCCCATGCAATAGCAGTCGATAAGGCAAGGGCTACACTTTCACGTCCAAAATCAATTTTGCCTACTAATGCCTTTACCATCCTTATTCTTCCACCCCGAGCAGCATTGCAGAGAGCCCTACTTAAAATTAAATTTTCATGTCTTGAAGGCAACAGCTCAACTAGTTTCTCGACCAATTGATCTTGTGTGGCAATGACCGCAACATCAAGCCCAGTAACGGATTCATGCTCTACAGTCATAACTTCGGCCATCATTGCTTCTTTATTTTGAGAAACCTTTTTCTGGACATATGTCCAATCTCCTACGAGTGCAGCTCCAAACAATGGTCGATGGTTGTCATGGACCACCACTGTTGGCATGACTGCAAAAATTACACGTTAAAAGTCCTCGGGCTTATGCACTTCTTGGTTTTTAGGTCAAGTGTAATTATTGCACTTGCTCAAAGTTCCGTGAAATGCAAATGCAAGCCAAGGGCAGTCGTTTACTCAACGCACATTTTTTTTATGAGCGTGTTTATTTACTCCTTGAAAGTAAAAAACAATAATTTTTTTGGGCTTTCTCAATTATAATTCAAGATATTGTTCAGATTTCAAAAAGTATGAAGATTATATTTGAAGTTATATGTCAGCATTTGCATGCTTAAAATTTAAAATATTATTAACAAAAAATGTCAAAATGCATGAAACACAAATTTATAGAAAAAATGAAAATAAAAAGTACAAAATAACAAACCTTTGTCGGTTGTCGTCGTGCCTTCTGAATTCCCTTCTTCCTTAGCCACTTTGTTAACAAAAAGAGAGATGAACATAAATAACCTCAGAAAATTTTATACCGTTTATGCTTTAAATCATCAACACATTATTAGCGTTAGGCTCAGTCGTTGCATAGAATTTTCTATATAAAAATTAAATTTTTAAACAAAAAACATTTTAACCTTAAACTTAACATAGATTATGAGTTTTTTTTCGAGATAGTATTGTATCATAAATCAGTTTTATGGGAACTTTACCTTCTTATCTTGTACAATGTGCTTTTTATTAATTTTTATTTATCGTCACCATTGATTTTATATGTGATATCATTCATAAATTAAGTAGACAAAATTGTATCTAACTTCACAATTTCACATAATAATCATGAAATAGTTATACATAAATAAACATAAATGAATGAACTTAATCACATCAATTCCTTCAATTGATACAATAAATTTATAAGTCACAATTGATATAAGATACATGTTTATAAGATTATTACTATGATCATAGCAATGAATTGCATGGAGTTTTCACTAAGCAATGAATTGCATGGAGTTTTCACTAAGTGTTTAGCTTAAACTTTGTACTTGATGGTTGGGAAAAATAATTGATCTAATTTTTCTTACAAAATCCATATTACTTTTTCTTGTTACTGTGGCAAGAACACTTCAACGTCCGTGTCCCTTGGACAATGTGTTTATTAATGGATTTTCTTCTTTAATTTTATCTTTATACTTTGTGACAACCATTTCCTTTGACCAGTTTACTTTTGGCTTAGGGCTACATTACATGATTTCTTTATGGAGATGACTATAGTGAATTGACTAGTTCGAGTATCATCACTTCAAAAGTTTAGTCTCATGTAGTCCCTTAACGATAGATAATTAACTATTCAGAATCCATTCATTTTGCGTTCTGCCCTTGATGAAATTGCTTTGCAGGACAATCAGCTGCCAATTCAATTTTTATATTAGACGAACATAGAAATAATTAGTTGTAATGAGGTAATTTTTGGGACAATGCTTTCTTATAAGAGGAAATATTCTGGTAATTAATTTTAATGAATTGATCATTGAGTGCTTGTAAGTAACGAAACTAGGACTGACAAAAAGCAACGGTATCATGATTAACAACTAGGAGGGAAGTTGTGGAGCCAAGTCAAACCAAATTAGGAGACTTGACTTTAAGTAATACATTTGGCGTGTTCGCTGTCTACTTGAAAAGAATTATTATGTACTTAGGCCCGTTAAAATGAATCAATCAGCTGTACTTGGTGGCCACACATTCCTTTTGCGATTTTAGTTAAGGGAAATTGAAATTTTTTCGGTCCCTCTAGGTTGGGAAATCTCACTTTACTCTCTATATTTTGTTTTGTTATGAAAAAAGAACACCATAAATATCATAATTTTTGTATGGCGCTCACTTAAGGCCATAACTATTTTTCTGATTACTTGAATGTCATAACTTATGTATGAAGTTCACTTAAGAGTTATAACTTTTTTTTGATTACTTGAGTGTCATATAATCTTTCAATCAATCACTTGAGTGCCATAACTCTTTTTTAAATGTTTACAATAAGTGCTATGGCACTTCGGATTTCTTACACTAGAGTTAACATTTAAAAAAAAAAAAATTTGACACTTAAAAAATCAATTAAAAGTTATGACACTCAAGTGAACGTTTTTAAAAGTTATAGCACTTAAATTATTAAAGAAAAAAGCTATATCACTCAAGTGAATACTATACAAAAGTTATGACATTTGTGATGCTTACATCCCGCTTTGTTACAATTCCCATCCTTATACAGTTCTATGGTGACAATTAAGTCACTTTATCAAAATTACAGGGGCAAAACGTGTTATTTGCCGAATAATTTTAAAGTAAGTCTTTTTCTAAAAAGAATAAAATTGATTTCTAATGATTTAGTCGAACTTTCCAAATTTTTAGGAAATCCTTTTCCGTTGGTGTAGTTTTCCAAAGCAATCCTGGTACGAAATTATGTCAATTTTGGTCTTTTTCATTTTTCATAATTTCGGTCTTTTTCATTTTTAAGGTTCAAATTTTGAAAACAAGAAAACCAAAATTTCTACCAAACGCATTATCATCGAGAATTTTTTTAAATGAAAACAAGAAATTGCAGAATTTCCTTGTACCGAATATTCCCCTAGGATCCAGCATAATATTTTTATTTCACACTCTCTCCTTATTTCGCAAGGATTTTATAAAAAGAAAATTGTCCGGACACTTATTACGTAACATAATAAAGAAATACTACGATTTTCAATATATTTAGATCATGTTTGGTAAATTTTATTTATGTTCCCTGGAACAACTATTTCTATTCTTTTGTTTAGGAAACGAAGAAAGAATAGAAATTTGTTTGGTAAAATTTTTGTTCCTTGGAATAGATTTAGAATAGAAACAAGAAGTAAAAAAAATAGTTTCTTATTCTCGGAAACAATTTTTAGAATCTATTTTTTTTTTTCTCTATTCTCTCTTCTTCTCTTTCTTTTCTTCTTCTTCTTCTTCCTTTTGGCCGGCGACCTGGCCAGAGCATCGCCAACCCCCGAAGACGCCGAGGCTCATTGACTTGAGCCTCGCCACCTTGCCAAGCCACCTCTAGTACGGCATCGCTTGGCGGTGGCTCGGGAGGCCAAGCCTCATCGGTGGCTGGGTGAGCTCAACCTCGCCCAGCCAAGGCGAGGCCCAGCTCACCTAGCCACCGTGAGGCTCGGCCTCCCCAGTCGACGTGAGGCTTGGCCTCGCTAAGCTAGGGCGAGGTCGACCTCATGCTGCTTGGGTGAGGCCGAGGCTCGCTGGTGGCCTAGTGAGGCTCGGTCTCGCCTAAATATGGTGAGGCCGAGCCTCGCCATGGCCAGGATGGCCTTTAGCGAGCTCGCTAGACCTCGCCCAACTCGTCGACGCCAAAGAGAAAAAGAAAAAGAAAATATAATAAAAGAATTTTAAAAATTTTAAAAAAATAAAAATATTTAAGAATCCTACCAAAAGTATTTATATCCCAAAATTTCTCATTGTCATCGATCTTTCTGCAATATGATTCATTTATTAAGTATGCACAAAATTTTATGTATCTTCACAATTTTACACAAGTAATCATAACATAAATTTTATAAAAATGAAAATGATTGAATTAGGCGTATCGATTTTATCGACTAATGCATTTAATTTATAAATTACAATTGATATAGGATACAAGTTGATACCATCGTGACTATATCATACCAATCTATCGCACAATTTTTTTTCTTAAATAAAGTATATTGATTATACTTTATCAATAGACTTAACAATTTGAGGAAAAATGATCTAATTTTCTTACAAAATCCTTATTATTTTTTCTTGTTTTTGTGGCAAGAACATTCCACTATTTATATTGAGAACCATGATCTTGGACAATGTGTTTGTGAGTGAATTTTCTTCTCTAATATTATCTTTGCACTTTGTCATAATAATGATATTGACAAGTTATTTTTGGCTCAGAACAACCTTACATTATAAGTTTAACTATTTTGTATTGCCCTATACTCTTGATGAAATTGCTTGAAGAACAAGAAATTGCTTAGAAGAACAATCAGCTGCAAATTCAATTTTCATAGTAAGTAAACATAGAAAATAATTAGCCCTCACGAGGTAATTGTTTTGACAAAAATCTGTGGTAGGAGGAAATATTTTGTGATCAATTAACAAACTGGTCATTGAATGCTTGTAAGTAATGAACCAGGATTGACAAAAAGTAATTGTATCACCATCCACGACTATAGGGGAACTTGTGGTGCCAAGCCATACCAAATTAGGAGATTTGACTTTGAGTAATACATTTTGCGTGTTTACTGTTTACTTGAAAGGAATAATCAAACGCATGGGCCCCAGAGAAATTAATTTTTTTTTGGGTCCCGCAAGATGGGAAATCTCACTATAATCCTTGTACTTTATTTGGTTATAATTCCAGTCCTTATACTGTTATGTGGCGACAATTACAAAAACAAAAATTCTTCTTTCCCCGAATAATTTCAAAGCAATTTTCTTTTCAAAAAATAATTTTAATTTCTAATTGTTTAATAGGACTTTCCAAATTATTAAGAAGTCATTTTCTGATGGTGTAGTTTTTTAAAAGCAACCCTTGTACAAAATAATGTCAAGTTTGATCATTTACAGTTTTAAAGTTCAAATTTTCAAAACACAGCAACCAAAATTTCTATCAATGGACCCTCATTGAGAATTTTGGAAAGGGAAATAAGAAATTGGAAAATTTCCTCACCAAGCATGCCCTGAGGTTTCGCGCTAATTATCATCTATCACTGTCTCTCCTTTATTTTTTAATAAGGATTTTGTAAAAAGTGCCTGTACACTTGTTAAGCAACAAATAAAGAAGCGTGCAACTTTCAGTGCATTATCAGTCCATGATATTGTTCATGATACTGGTTATATTACTTCGAAATTAACACAGAAAAAAACGAAACTTTTACAATTTTTCCATCGCCTTATGAGATCAAATCAGAACAAAAAAGGAAAGAATGGAACATACCGGGCGGTGGATGCAATGGTGGCAATGAAATCGAATTTGTTTCCATCTCTTTTTTGTAAGGATCCTTTGCTGTGCTGTCACACAAGCAGGCAAAAATCTAAAGCAGGGAAGTATTCTTACCCGGTTGAGGCCGAAGTTGTTTCCTGTTCTCATGGATCTTCTCTTTTTATACATCGAGTTGCGGATGGAGCCAGAGTTCCAGCTGTAGATGTCATATTTTAAAAATAAGGATGGTACGTCTTTCATGCGCATTGCGGGAACAACACTTCTTCTGTTGATTACTTTCTCTGTTTGAATTGTTCACATATTACGCAAGGAACAACACCCATTCACTTTTCCTAAATGATTATTTTAGGATGCATTTTTTTTTTTGGCCGAAAATGAGTGATTTAGAAAATATTTTTAAAAAATAATTGCTTAAAATAATAAATGAATGGAAATTTTTTTCGTTGCTCATGAAAATAGTTGGGCATAGATTGTTATCGATGATGAAACAATTTTTTGTTAACTAATTTTTCTAAATGATATAAGTAATTATTTTTTCAGAAAATGATTTTCCAAATCACTCATTTTCCACGAAATGAACATGCTCATTCTCAAAATGTTATGAAACCAACAAATTAATGGAAATTCCTTTTATTTATAGAAGTATAAATTTAAAAATTTTACGAGAAGAAGATGCAAGTGTCTCGTAATTGTGTTTTCCTTTTCTTCCACCATCCCCTACTTCGCATATAACGCATTCCAATGGAATTTTATTCAGTGCACTAGCGAAGTAAAAATTTCTTTACATAAGCAGCTTATACTAATTTTTTTATTTTTAGCATGTAGATTTACTCCGTAAACAGGTTTTTGTTTCCATTCCAAAACTGTTTGTGTAAAAGACTTTTCCACTTATGGTTTGTGGAATATAAATCTTGTTTTGACGGGCTTTTACTCTGTACAATGACGGTGCAAACTTTTGTTCCGACAAACAGGTTCTAGATAAGAGGCAAGGCATCGGCATGGAAGAGATCAGAGAGAGAGGAAGGGGGGGGGCTTCATGGACCGACAATACAGTGAAAACATGTCTACTCCCTAACAAAGGCACCCCGGTAAAACTTATGAACTTCGAGGGTGGTTTTTTTGGTGAGAAAGAGTCGTATCATTTCGGTCCACCGAATTCGGACCATGTAGTCCTTTTCCTTTCATGTCTGGCGTGATCTGTGGTTGCCAGCCAGCAAAAGCCAAAAAAAGAAAAAGAAAAAGGTGTTCTGTGGTTAACAGTGACAAAGTAAAAGGCGCAAAAGTAGGACAAAGGAATATATTAACGAAGGAAGAAGAAGACTGACAGAGCTTAGCATAGAGATTAATTTAAATTATCACAAGTTGGAAAAGCAATTCGAATATATGAATCTATGGTAGAGATTTTTGTAAAATCATATATTTGTGGATCTTTGTAGATAACAATTTTGACCACTATTTAATTACATGGTTATTATTCACTAAATTTCAGTTATGGATGTTATGCCCCGATCTTCCAAGCGCGTGCTCATCCCTCGGTGGTCAATTAATTAGCAACGTCTTAAGATGCGTCACTGACCCATTCATTTTAATGCACATGCGAAAGCGAATAAATAATCCTTAGACAACAACAAGATGGGATAGAAAAGTAGGGCCGCAAATTTTTCAGGCCACAAAATTTTCAAACCATAAAACTCTTATATACACATTAGACTAAGTTATATACAATATTAGCCGCTATATACAAGGTCTGCAAAAATGGGGGTTTAGAGTGCTGCAGATCCTCTAAGCATTCGAGCCTTCCACTGAATACTCTGGGGATCTTTGATTCGACAGACTCGGGTCCACCGTTGAGCCACCAGGAGGATCTGTTGTGCCTTTCCCAAAAGCAACCTTAAGCACCGACATAGGGACCTCAGATTCCGGTATGAGACATTCTCTTTGTCCATTCTGCTCACGACGATACCATGATTTGTATTGATGGGGTACCTTATGGGGTAGACCCGCATCAACCCAGACCACAGATCTCACAAGTTCATAGACCCATCCCCCTAGGTTCCCATGAAGTGGAATATAGGATACTTGTTTGGTGACCTTCTTCGGCTGTCTAAAATGCTCGGGAGGAGTTGCCATCTAAGGACCTGAAAATGTTATCCCACAATGGGGTGAGACGACGTCTTAGCAAGTTCACCCCCTAATTCCTGACTAGAAAGGAAATACGCCCAACGGCTATCTAGTCACGCACGAGATAGATGACTTACCTTTGCCTCAGTCAATTCCTGCAAGTCAGTACAGTTCACACACTCAATCAATCAATTCAATTTAATTGATTTAGCCCCAACAATACTATTTATCAATCCATCCAATCAATACTATCTATCAATTCAATACTATCTATCCGGTACCGTTAACATTGACTATGCCCACATAAGCTGAAAATGATAGATAGTAGTTCGCACAAGCTGATATAGATAGATAGTATAGCTCACTGAAGCTGATATATGCTCACCAAAGCTGATATATGCTAAGTTGATATATGTATATTATACTCGTCCACTGATAATCTCACTGTTTTCAGAATGCCCGGTAAAAATAATTGTGTGTAGGTACACGGTAGGCTTCAGCCAAAAGTATAATATCTTTATTTTATAAAATCCCACTAATTATATAATTGATAAAAAAAAAATTTGGCGTTGTAAACCGACGCCCCGTAATCTTCTAATTAAATATGAAGTTAATAAATTTTGGGATAAATATCCAAAATTACAATCAACACTCAATTTGCACAATCCATCACTCAATTAAATAAACCAATCATACCATTGTGATCAGCACAAAATTCCAATCACTGGCTATCCCGGTCTAATTTTCGAAAAATAATAAATAATTAAATAATTACCAAAATTAATTAAATAAATACCAATAAATGTAACTTAGGTTGGAAAAGCATAATTAAATACCAAAACGGGCCCGGAAAATTTCCAAATATATCTAGATAAATACTACAGCTTATCTAGTATCTAATTACGCTATTCTAACCACCTAACATGCATATACGAATCATTAAATTGCTAATTCATTCTAACTAACCACATAATCCATACTTAACTTAAACTAATCAATCCTTAAGCATAATTAACTTCATAAGCAGAGATTAGTGAGTAAACTAACTGGATTTGCGAGCCGGTGAGTTCACTACGATGGGGACGCGAATGTGGGCCACAAACTCCAAAGCGGGAGCACCAAGGGGGTCGAGAGGGGCTCGGAAACGGGCCTCGAAGCTTCAAGACCCTTGCTGGTCTTCAGCTTCTGTTCTTGGTTGAGAAAGGAGAAATTGATGGCTGGTTGAGGCTGAAATGGATAGGGATGGGTGGCGTAGCTATTGCGGGTCTAGGTGGCTGCTAGACGGCAACAGAGCGGCGATGATTGGGATTCGGTTGGGCTCGACAGGCACAGGGGACAGCTTGGGGTTGCAGTTGGAGCAGAACAACGCACGAACTGGCGCGGGACGGGTATGACTTGCGCGGGGCTTGCGAGTGGCGCGACGGCGAGCGATGGCGATATTGGACGGCTCGGCAACGGCAGGGGGCTTGAGGCTTGGTTTTCTGCAACTTTTGGGAGCTTAAGGTGATGGAAATGGAGAAAGCCAACCAGTTAGAGAAGAAGGAGGCAACTCGAGGCTTGGAGGGGGCCACTTCTCTAACCCCACCATGGTTGGCTGGCTCCCATAGCCAAATGCAACCACAAAGCTTCCCTAGGAAGCTAATGAGATGGTCCAAAGGTTGAGGGCATGGGAGGCTATGAATTTGCACTTGGTTTCTCCTAATTTCACTTCAATTCCCACTTGAATTAAATCAATTCCACCAATGAGTCCTCAATCAAATTGACATTTTTTCATTTTCAATAGAACCAACTTACATCCAAAAAACGCGATAAAACACGGTCATCTAAATTTTTTGGACAAAAACGGCCATATTTTGACTTTTCACCAAAAATCTCGGTTTTCAGAAAAATCTTCAGATGATTAATTGACGTTCTTAGAATGACTCGTGAGATGATAGAACTTTTAATTTCTGAAATCGGAATTTAAATTCGCAATTAATTTCAATCTGGAGCGATTTTAATGTGACCTAGTCTATCGGGTAGCTTTTAGAAATTTTTGGTGCAATTGACTCGTGGTTGATTATTTTCGAGCCACGTTGTACATCTTTGACACATTGGCAACTCTCGATTGTCGTGAAAATTTCGAGATTTCAAATGCGGACACAAGGTATCAAAAAGACAGAAAAATCAGCTTAGTGCCGGTCGACGGGAATTTTACAATCTGGTGGAATTACCCACACATTGATCACCTATCTCAATCGAAACGACCTATTTCTGATATTTGATCGATTTTTAATTGTGTCGTAATAATTTCTGCAGATGAGCACGGTCGAGTAGTCGATTCCTAATCGAATTATCAAGTATATTGCATTAAAATTCTTTAATGGCTTCCCCGATAATCTTGTTATCTTATGAGTGATCAACTCAAAGAATAACACTATAAACGCGTTGATGAAATGCTCGATTTATTTAATTGAAAATAGAACTGAAAATTTCATGATGTTACAATGGATATTTTTTGAAATATTGGGCCGCAGTCGAGAATGTTATTGCATTACTTTATAATGTGGAGATAGTGCACTGCCAAAAGATTGAGGTGTTGACAGTTTCGAATAAGGAGAAATTTCATTTGACAAAAGAGAGAAAGCCTTGCTCGTCTTTAGAAATTATGCTTGAATATCTGAAAAACAACTTAGATCAACCTGCACAACCTAGAAATCCAACTTTACTAGTTCTCCTACCTACATTTGGCAATATAATTTTTACTAAGGTCATGTTTTCCTCCATCGTTGGTCAGAAAAAATTTCCTCCTATCAGTTCATGTGGGTGTTACATGCTTGAACGTTACCCGTACACAACTCTAAAATATAACGAAAAATAAAGAAAGGGAACAGAGAAAACCAAAATCAGCCCACCCGCTCTTTCTTCTTTCTTTCTACTTGTTCAACCAGGCTGCAGCACTATCACCTTACTCCACCTTGTCATCTCCGGCGCTTGGATCTCTGCATCCACTGGTGTCTCTACTGTGGTTCCATCGCAGCAAAATCGTTACCGACCAGGCGCCAGTGGAAACATTGGTAACAGTGAACGGCGGGCTCAAAAGAACAACTATAATGAATTCAGACAATTTCTCTATTTTCGAAAGACCGAAGCAACTATCGATTATCTCGTATATAGCATCATAATTAAAATAAAGATATAAGATATTGTAAGCGGGTTAATGAAATCAAAAGTGCTAAATTTGTACGAATTATCTATTGTGCATAATCATCTTTTTGATCAAATGGATTCCTATATTATTTACTTTTTTTATTAATCAAATAATGAAAATCAAAGGCTCTGATTTTTTACCAATCATTTGACATCGTCCTTAAACTCTTTTTATTGATTGGATTTGTGAATGATATGTTTTTCCTGTTCATGGTAGTTTTATATTTACAGAATAAGTGCGAATGCTGAAACGGTAATCAAGTTATCACTATATGTCAAGTTGACACCCCATGTGGCTACTAAAAACTTAAGAAATAAAAGGAGATATATATAATTTTAAAAATAAGGACGAAAGGATTTTTTTTTTTTTTTGGGTCAAAAAAGCAAAGGTTTTGGCAATGAAAAAAAGAAAAATAGAAGGGTGGCCCCATCAACCAGCCAATGCTGAGGGTTGCCGGACCCTTCTCCGACTAGCTACATCACGCACTCAAGAGAGCGCATGCACAGGCGGTTACGTATGCGTAGTGCCGAAGGCTGGTGCCTTGCAAGTTCCAAGAAGAGATTATTTTGGAAAAACAAATTCCAAGAAGGAAACTATTCTCGGGTGTATTTTGGAAATAGAGACGACAAGAATTAATTTATTTTTTTGGTTCATTTGTAATTTTATTTCGAGAAATTAAAATTCCGAAAGGTAAATTTTATTTTTTCTCGTTTTTATTTGCATCTATTTTAATTCTAAAAAATAAACCTGAAGAGATATAATCCATTATCAGTTTGAGACCGTGGGTGGTGAAATTAAACACTTTAAACAATAGTATCTATTCACGAACAAAATCGCTAATTCCAGTTTGTGCTTTTCTTTCTTCATCTCGAATTCTCCAGTATCAAGCATTTTTTTTTTCTGTTCATAAACTGATTGACTTCAATTTAATTTGAAAACGTAGGGCCCATAAACTGGCTTCCTTACAAAGTAAATCCAGACGGATTTGGGGAGGGGAAGAAATCCAGTCCTCGGCAAAGTTTTTTGGCGCTGAGCTTTTGTGGCCCAGTCCGCAATGAAATTGACTTCAAGATGGCAAGAAATGATACGCAGCTGTGAGAAGCTGGACAACAGACCAATGCATTGGGAGATAATAGCGTGTGCATCCCATGGAATAAGGCCTGGATTCTCCATAGGTTTAACAAAAGTCAGATTGTCTGACTCTAACTCGAGGGGATCGTGTCTTCGAGGAAGTAAGAACTTTAGGGTTTCCGAGAGAGCCACATGTTCCGCTTGAGAGGCACAGGAGACATGGTTCTGTTTTGCAAAGCCATCCACAAGCGTCCCCTCTAAGTTTCGAATAATGCAGGCAGTTACTCCTTCTATAGAGCTTTCGATGAAGCATCCATAAATATTGACCTTTAAAGATCCGAGCTTTGGGGGTTTCCAGTTCTTAGAAGAGGTAGGAGCGTCAAGGTTCGCTTTTGCTTTGAATTCCATCTCCTGTAAGAGAAGTTAGAGCTCCCTGTCGTGCTTGAACTGGCTTTGAATTCCATCTCCTGCAGTACCAAGTATGCGTGCTCAAGTAGTGGTGAAAATTCTACAGGAAAAGTAGGAAATAAAGTGACGCCTAAAAAGAGGAAAGCTGTCCGTGTGATTATCTCCGGCCAAGCAAGGCCGTCAAAGATTGAGGATCAAGCAGCAACTATTGGCAGATTGACCGCGTTTCCCGTTTTGTGATTACACTCCGAAACAAGAACAATGTCCATGAATGTAAAGTTCATGGGACCGACTAATACTGAGGACCAACTAACAAATGATGAGTTTGTGCTAATAATTATGATCCAAATAGTGTCAAGCATGATCACTAAGATTGCTTAAGCGGTCACTCTTCTTATTTGGGAAAGGAGAAGTGAGGAGCTCGATTCCCCACCTCATGGGACTGGAGTAAGGAGTGATAGAGCAAGGTTTTGTCATCTGCGCACAACATATAACATACATGATGACTTGTAAAACAGATAAAGTTGGGCTTCGATTATGGAAAGAATAAAGTTTAGATCCCAATTTCATATGTCCTACCCTGTGAAACTTGAGCCCGGGCAGGAGGCATCTTCCTGTCTTCGGAGAAGTAAAACGATGCAATACAGTCCAAACCTATACGTATCACGCTCGTGCTACCCAAATGGCTGGCCGAAATAAGGCCCGCGATGATCGTGTAGGGCAAGGACGTACGAAACAGGGCTTCTAGCAGGGCAGCGACAACACAATTAGCACCTTATATTACATCTTTTATAGCATCATTGGATGGAAATTTTACTAGGGTGAAAATTAGGACCTGAACTTAAATTTGTGATTGTAAAAGATAAAAAAAAGGAAAAAAAAAAAGAAAAGAAAAGGGTAAGGGCCAGAATTGAAATCGAAGCTAAAATTACTGTTTTTTTTTTTTTCGGATAAAAAAATTTGAGCCAAAACTAAAATCCTAACTAAAGTTAATACTTATTAAGAGAATTAGGCCTGGAAAATCATAAATACTCCAGCAAAAAAAATCTTTTTATTTTTTTATTTTTTTGCCGACCAAGTAACTTTCCTTTTCTTCGGAGAAACTCGTTCGTACTCACGGAACGCATAATCGAACCAACGCAAACCGCAAATGCCCAGGCACCACCACCTTTGTCATTCGACAACAGTTCGATAGGCGCCAAAAGAGTCTTGTTTTTCTATTTTCGAAGGCATGTGTGGTGACCTCCCTTTTGGCGCCCTACACGCGGGTGCGTACGGAGGCTGATAATTCGCTAAACATTAGGCTTAGTAAACCCATCAGATCATGACTTATGATTTGAATTTTTAATTTGTAAGTCAATTTCATATAGCTGTAGAGGATAATATCTCTCCCAAATCCATCAATTCATGACTTATCATTCAAATCTTTCACTAGCAAGTCAAGTTCGAAGGCATGTGTCTTAACCTCCCTTTTGGTGCCCAACAAGCGTATGCTTGCAAAGACTAGTACCTCGCTAAACATTAGACTTAACATGGACTCTCCCAAACCTACTAATTTACAACTTATGATTCGAGCCTTTAACTTGCAAGCCAATTTTATTTATGAGTCACCACTAATCAACATAAGATAGGTTGATTAGAGATCCAAATAAAATATTGAGGGAAAATATTTTATTCCTGCACAACTAGAGAAAATTAGAATTAGGGATTTGATTATACTAGTTAATTAACTCATGCATTTTCAGTACTTAATTTGGTTTAAACCTTGAGGTTTGATTTTTTTTTTTTTTGGATTTTCATGTATTAGAAAGAATACTAAAAAAAAAACATTTTAGGCCCTTCCCTAATTTCAGCCAGACGCTGCCGCCGGCCCATTCTGGTCTGGCCCGGCTGACTCGGGTCTCACGCGCCTCCCCTTTGTTTTAAACATTTCTCCCTCTCTCCCCAGTTTTTCTCACTGCACGCCGACAGACTTCCTTTTTTTTTTTATTTTTTATTTCTGGTTTTCTTTAACTTATCTTTCTCTTCCTTCTTTTCTCTCTCTTCTTTCTCCACCCCCACGACTCGGAGAGGCCTTCCCAGCACAAACGCACGCATCCTTCTCCGTGAGGCCTGAGACAAACGGCCATGAGCCAGCTCGCCTCCGGTCCTCGCTCAACCGTAGGACCGTCCGCCGACCTTGTGGACCAAGCCAGCACCGTTGGCCACATCCGAACCCCGCTTTCATCACCGCCCGCCACGACACACACGACATGCAAAGAAGCCGCGCGCTATTCCACGGATGGGAACGAAGGTCCACAAACATGTCAAATGATCAACAAGCGCTCAAAACCAAACGAATCACGGGAAATCCATACGAGCTTGGTTCAGCCATTAAAGCGAACACATGAAGGGCGTCGGCTAAGGGGAAGCTTTAGACTTGCTCGGCACGCGAACTCGGACCAAAACCAACTTCAACATGGGGACGATTCGTTTACGTCCAATATAAATATGAGATTCAGCAAGCTTCGGCCATAAACGGAGGACACAAACGGGCGCCTAACTCGAGCATTTCAGCAAACAATTAATATTCGCAAACCAAGGAGTGAAAAACGGGGACGACCGAGCCCGAGGTCGAGCGGGGACTCACAGCGATCAACACGCTAGGCCCCGAGACTACAGTACATACACGAATGAAGCAGGAAACTCGCACGAACTGGACAACGGCTGCCCGGTCCGGCGAGCCCGAAACAGAGCATGGGCATGAAGAAAAAAGGGCGGTCGGCCGAGGGTTCCTACCCGGCTCACGGCGTCGGACAGCGGACGAGCCCAAAGATGGGGCTATGTCCGTCCGCCGCGCTCTCCCGAGCCGAGATCCTTAGGATGCCGACCCCGAGAGACGATGACGATGAGAGAGAGAGAGAGAGAGAGAGAGAAGAGATATGGCACGCGACCCACCGTCTGTCGGTTCGGGAAAGTAGGGGGCACCGCGAGACGTCTGCGAGACGTCCCCTTCGTCGTCGGTCTACCCTCGTTCCTCCGCCTAGGTCTCCTGCGCGCGTGGTGTGCAGCGCGAGGAAGGAAGGAGGAAGAAGAAGAAGGAGAGGGCCGGGCCGCGGGTGAAGCTCGGGGTGAGACGGGCCCTTGGCCCGCGTGGCTGGGAAGAAACAGGGAAAAAGTGGGGCTGGGGCGAAAGCCCAGCTCCCTAGCCCTTTCGAGCTCTTTTTTTTTTTGATATAATTAATTTATCCGAAAATAGGATAATATAACAGAAAATAAAACTTAGTAAAAGAAAATGATATTAATACCTAAGTCATGCAAAGGGAATATTTTTATTAGAGTCAAATTAGTCCCTAATTTTCTATGCATTTTAAATATAAATATTTAATCAAAATTTAGGTGTTAACAACACACTTTAGACTCTTTATCACTTGTTTTGATGCGCATTGTGAAGTTAATTTGACAAATGCACCGCAACTTTGTTCATGTCAAGGAACGCAAAAACTGACCCCGCATCAAAACAAGTGATAAAGAGTCAGGCAAATCACGGTAGCAAAGGTGTTCGGTCTAAACATGATTGACCTATCCTAGCAATGTTCAATTCTCATGAAAATTTTATATGTTGTTCACAAAGATGTAAAGAGCATCTTTCATGAAGAAAACAATTCTACATTCACAATACATGATTTTATAAAAATTGAGGAATCAGTGCAATACAATCAACCGAGCAAAAATTCAGGAATGAGCACAGACATTCTAAACACGATCGACCTAAATAAATGAATTTCAATCATCACGACATTTTTATATGATATAGATCTGAACCTAATGAACAGCTTTCATTAAGACACTGACTTAATAATCTGACCACAAAAAATCGTATGAAGATGGCAAACATCAAAGGTCACCGAAACAAAGCAAGGAAACGGGACACTGATCATTTGCTGATTGCAGTTCGGTCTTGTAAAAATGGTTAGACCTAGTAAATGACGGCCAAATCATGCAAACTAGGTGCCAAAAGAAAACTCATGAAATCTCCTATGAATCCTTAGAAATCCACAAACACAATTGAAAACATCTTTCAGCTCAAATGAAGACATTTAGCAAAGAGAACTTTTTTGGAACAGGACTTTACAGATCATAAACGCAACGTTTAACAAGAGATTAACCTAAACAAATGAATTGTGAATTTCATGCAATTTTTATATGATCTAGAATAAAATGTCATGATCAAATTTCATTGAGACATCCAATCCAAAATCATTATACAAAAAATCAAGAAAAATCATAAAGCTGAATAGGTTGGTTAACCATAACATAACAGCAGAACATCCAAAATCCAGAATCAACATTGAAGTTGTGACAAGCAATCGACAAAGCAAATGAAGTCTGAATCATGCATATGATACACGGTTGGAAAGCTTGTGAAATCATCTTTGAAACATATGCAGACATTAACATCAAACGAGATCGTTTTCCAGCTCATTTGAAGACATTCACCAAATCAGTCCAAACTAGTTACGATTTTTCCAGAAATGGCAATCGTACTCAATCAAGCCACCAATTAACCATTGATCATCATACGCTCATTCTAAACCATATATATCATCTATATGAATATGATAAAGTATCTTATGTTCGAATCTTAGCCCTAGCTATCTAGTATAGCCTCGCTTCATAGGATTCAAGTATGAGAATGTTTACCTTGATCTTCCTTTGTGTAAAGCTCAATCAAGCTAATCAAGCTTCACTTCGGGGACGAGGACATGTCTATAAGGACGTCAACACCAGCCGAAGTACTCTAACGGACCACCAATGGATGCTGGAATGGCCAGCAAAGTCGCTAGATGTCATCATCATCACCAAGCACGTTTATTGAGTCAATTGGGAAGAGAGTGTCGGTTTGACGTGTTCCGAGGAAAGTTTAGCTAAAGCAAGGCCACGATCACCTCAACGACAGGTGGATGATGAACGTCGCAAATTGAGGAACACCATAGGAGGACCACCGAACGTTGAATTGAAAGCCCAAGTCGCCGGATACAACATTGGCGGTGAGCACAGTCTTCGGACTCAATCAAAAATGGCTCTCTGATAACCGTCTTTGAGGATGGATGTTGCGACTAAAGAAAATACACCGAGGGGGAGGTTGATGAGGAGGTAATTCACCAGAAAAGGCGCCAGCAAGCGGTGGTTGGTGACAAGATGATCTCCAATCGAGAGAGCTAGAGGAGAGGGGGGGGTGGTGAGAGTGAAGAGAGAGAAATTGGATCTGAAAAATGAACCCCCTTGATTTTGGGGGGAAAATTCAACCTATACTGAGCCCTAAAATCAAATTTGGGCCCCTGGATTGATCCAAGCGCTCAAATTGATCTTCCACAATGACCTCATTGTGATAATCAATACAGTACAAACCTAGCTCCAGGATTGAGGGGATCGTTTAAAGAGCGCAATATTGGCGGAGCACCCTTAACGGGTAATACGATGTTAGACCCGCTAACCCCACAAGGGGATATAGGTCATCAACTCCACTAATAAGGTGTACCTCGGGATTCCCAAGCTATTAGACATGCCATTGGATTAAGTTCGGGGTGAGTTTTTTGAGGAAATGGAACCACATAGAGAAGGACCACGATGGAAAGAATTCATTTCTTAGGTGATACATAAGAATGGGATGATGATGTTTTGTGACATCAATGATCCTCATGCAAGGGGCAAATTGTTTGATGCGATAAACAAGCCAAATTTGGAAAAGTCCTAATGGGGCTTTAAGAGTTCCTCGTCCATTTGCTTTAAATCGATTAAGGGATACAAAGGTTTCGGGAATCATGTGTTTAAAATGACTAAAGGCACATACTTGGTTAACAATGTGAGTGACTAAAGGATTTATTATTTTTTGAGTATGCAGGAATATCACAAAACCGAAAAATATGAGAAGAAAGACATTGGGAATTTAATTTCCAGATTTATGTTCAAGACTAAAGAGATGTTGCTCGAGAAAAGTATAAGGCATGAAATTCAAATTTCCCTTAAGAATAACTCTAATTTTGTCGAAGGGGATATTTAGGAATTGGCTTAGAAGAGAGATTGGGTTTTGACCAATAGGAGAAGTGGAAAAACCTAGGGAAGCCCTACCTAAATCAATGGCTATCTCGAACTCCTTAATTTTAAGGGTCAACTCGTATTGGTTAAACACGAAGGTGGAGGTCACAGGCTTCCAAAAATGGACTAATGCCTTCACCATCGCGATTTGAGGCTCGACCTTTAGTAAGCTTAGGAGAAAACTAATGCGTTTCTCCACATATTCTTGATGCCTCGGGTTGAGATTATCCCATATGCTCCTCAAGCTCCTCGGCATGGGGTCACATCAATCTCGAGCTTGCCCATCTAAGCCTAAATCTAAATGGGCATTCACGATTAAAGACGTATCATCATTAAAATATAAGGCATGTAATTAAAATTTGGAAATTAAGAAGGATAATAACGATAAGAAAAGAACGATGTTTTACCAAACAAACTCATGGCAAGTGCACATCATAAATTGCATGAGGAATTGTAAGGTTTCAATGCCTAAGGTGAGGATGCTAAAGACTCAAGGTCCATATCCCCAAAGATAAAAGTAGTTTACCCACCACTACTATTGTTGGCCAGTGCACTTTTATCAATCAGGACAAGCGGATTTATGGTAGTATGTATTACCACGAATGTTCACTCGCGGATTCCACCCATATCTTCTAAAGGATCTAAATTTGACGATTGGGATTTTAGACCGTGGTTGTATGCAGGATGTAGTGTTAAAGCTTGTAAACATGCATTTAAATTTAAATATCCAGTACTTCAATAGAACCCAATCACACATTCATACATCCTTACTCCATTGCAAGACAAAGGGTTTACATACACTCACCCCTTATATCTCCAACCTACAAGACCACTTAATACTTAGTTAGTGACTTACTTCATTTTTCACATGACTTTGACATGTAGATGGCCCTACACAAAATATGTTAGCTAACACGACAACCATTTTTAAACTACTTCAAGTCCTCTTATTTTAGTAATCAGTCCTTAGTGGAGTCGCCAAGTCTGTTGCAACCCGACCTCGACCTCGAGGAAGGAGGGGGAAAGGTCGAGTTTAGGGATACTTGACCACAAGAGCTCCCTCACGGTTCGCATTCCACAAAGGTGTCATCACCTTGCCTTTTAGGACTAACCATTTGTGAGTTCGCTTAATCATGGTCACAAGCTCTCCCAAACTCATATCTCGCATGATAGTGGAAGGTGTTGCAACCCACACCCACACAGATGGTACACCTCAGGAGAAGAAGTCGGGTGTGAATATCAGATTTCGAGGTATTTTTATAATAATAACTCTCTTGATCGTATATTTCGCCCATAAGGATGGCATCACTTTATCTTATGGAGTACTGCTATATCAAGTATGCTAAATCGATGTGGACCTTATCAAGACCCATACCCCTCGCGATGGGTTGATTTTAAAACTAGTTATCTAAATAACCTAATAAAGAATGGGAGTCGCCACTAGCCTCGTTTTTGGGGATTAACGAAAAAACCTAATCGAGTAATGTAACTAGATATCTAGATTCGAGGACTTGAGTTACGCTAATATTTCTATTAGTGCCCTTTCAGTACCTAACAATATGTTGTGTTACCTAAGATGATTATGCATGTCTTTTTACTCTTTCAGGTAAATGATCCTAAACTAAGTGATCACACGTGGATGGACATTTTTGTGTTATTCTATTTCTAGAAAAAAGAAAAGAAAACACATAATTGAATTTAAAAGACAAGACGGTAAGTAAACAAGCAATTGAATAGTTAATGGAAAAGTAGTAAATCCAACATGCATCCTAACAATGAACAAAAATCAAGCACAATAAATAAAACCCACACCTTGTCGGGTGTTTATACAAATAACAAACCCGAAACATATATCGGGAAAATGAATACAA
Source organism: Eucalyptus sideroxylon (assembly GCA_014182405.2). Lineage (NCBI taxonomy): Eukaryota > Viridiplantae > Streptophyta > Magnoliopsida > Myrtales > Myrtaceae > Eucalyptus > Eucalyptus sideroxylon. The sequence continues at coordinate 47,274,066 of CM024550.2, forward strand.
AAATTACAGTCGGGATGGACATTGACCTTCCATCATCTTTGAGTCTTGATCATATTCCACCTTTGGGACCTAATCTAGCCCTAACCTAAACCTAAGCTAGGTATATGCAAAGGAAAGAAACACTCATTCATGGCAAAACAATCAAAAGCACGACATAGAATCAAGCTGAAATGATCAAGTGGAGCAAGGTTCAAAATTGAACAAATTTGGGCCTTAGGGTTGGCTTTTTGCATAGGTCTCTCTAGACACCCACCTAGTTCATTTTACGACTTATAGTCATTATTGACCATTTGTGTTCTCGCATAGTCAGTAAAGCTTGTAAGTCCCTAAAAAGATGTTCTAGGTGATTCCCAAGATCTACCCATGGTATCAGACATCACACCTAACATACATGTAAAATCCACATGCATCATCACAAATTAAAAGCACAGGCAAGCCCTTGAGCCTTATTTCTCGAACAATCAAATAATTGAACGAACCATTGGTAGGTCACTTATTCAATAGTCATGCGTCGACCAAAAACACAAGCATTTATAATGAATGGCATGGTTTCGTGCATGAGGAATCCATGTGACGCTTTAAATATGAGTTTGAAATTTTGAGAAAGGAAAACAAGATTTTTAGACAAAGGATCGTCTTGATTATAGAATGTATTTAATTGCCAAGGCTAGTTTGGTGCGCATATCATGCACTCACAAATATCGCAGGCATTTTATATACAACCTAAACTTTGATAATCTCAATGTCAAATCAAATGTCATAAAGATTTTGAAATGTTTGAGACAAGGAACGTCTTGATTATAGAACGCACTTAAATGTCTAAGTCTAGGGCTCACATATCATGCGCCCATAGACAACATAGACAATTTAAATACAGTCTAAAACCATGACAATTCCTATGCCAAATCAGGAAGGTTTAAAAGATTCTAATTGATCAATGTCAGAAGCATCACATGTGCCAAATTACTTTGATGTGCAAAATTGAGATTTCAAAGCAACTTTGAAGAAAACATGATCAAAAGATCATTTTACTAATGGAAAGTTTTTGACAATGAAGATCAAGGCATATGAAACAATCTTCATGAAGACAATGAGTTCTAATTTCACACGTAAGCTATTCTAAAAACCTAGATAGGCAATCACAATAAAGACTTACAACAGAACATTTTAGACCAAATAATACAAACTGGCAAAATTGGAAAGGACCCATCGATTAACTGTTCTTAAGAAAATTATACATCATGCGTGACATCACAAGGAACAACTTTTGTGAAGAAAGTTTCCTGAAAAGAGCTAAACATTAATTTACAAAAATCTGACAATGCACCTCATCGCATCAAGAAATTGACAAATCAGCAGGATATTTGGTCATTGCAATTGAGATTTGACCTATCAAACAGGGTCTAAAAATCATGAAAATTTACCACGACATAGTCCAAAAAGAGAGAAACAAATTTTATTGAGGGTTTAATTCAAGAATCCCTACAGAAAAGATCACACAAATATGGCAAAAGACTGACTAAATAGGGATAAAAACAGAGTTCCGAATTTAATCTAAGTTCAAATTCTGACCTATCTTAGAAAAAAATGACAAGTGGATCTAACGACAAGCAAATCACATAAAACCAATGGCATTTGAAAGGTCTAAATGAATCTTAACATTTCCTACAAAGGTCTAAGTCCAATCGAGGTCATTTTTGTGCTGAAAAGTTGGGGTTTATGAAGGTACGTGCCTCAGTCATTATCAAATCAGAACATAATACACATTGATGAGTCTCAAAATCACTTAAACAATGCATGAGCGGCATGAAATTTACAAGTGATAAAGGATTTGATGCGGCAAATGATTTAGGTAAATATCTAACCCTAAGTCAATATGCAAAAAAATCATGTGAGTCAATGACAATGCAAATGACTTAGAACTAAAATGACGAGCTTGATGATTTCGAGGTACAACTAGCCTAGTTGAGGCATAACATTCACATACCAAATGACACTCAATCATGACATACTACATATTGTCACGAAGCTTGTGATGCACACTTTAATAGTTGAGCAGGCATTATCATGAGATTTGGTATTTAAGAGATCCAAATGAGCGTGGTAAAGTGCATACATGATAAGCCCTTAATCTAATTTTAACATCACAGAATATGCTTGATTTTGATCAACTAAGGATATGTAAAAATCTAATGAAAAATCTGACATATAGAACACATCGTGATGAACATTTCTCATTGAGAACTCAAAGCCTAGTTGAGATCATACAAACCTTGATGAAAATGGCAAAATAGATGTGCAACATGCAACTTCCTAATTGCAGCAGAACCCTAATGTGTTTGAACATACAAATGATATACTGAATGTTGAGCAAATCATGTGAGACATACATCGTTGGAGCACACATAACATGTATTTCAAGTCCAATGAAGATCTTAAGGTCAAACGAATTCATTTACATGCTCAATTTTACCAAAATGCAGCTCGGAATGGTGTAGGGCAGATTTTTTTTTTTTTTTTTTTTTTTTTGGGTCTGAAAAGCACATATATTAAATTCTCAGCGTAGAAGTTACATTAGGTATAAGTTCAGAATACAAAATATCCTGCAGAAAAGGAGGAGGATGAAGAACCCAATTAGGAGGAAGAAGGGAGGCCCGATGGGCCTTCGCGGCCCGGTCTACAGTACCATTAGCTTCCTTATTGCAGTGAGCGATTTGGAGATTAGGGCACTGAAGCATCAACGCCAAACTTTCGTCAAAAAGGGATCTGAGTTCTCACAGCCGCTGGGCAGGGTTGTGGATGGCATCCACAATGGTCAAACAATCAGATTCCACAACAAGTTTATCCAGTTCTCGCCCCCTTTGAAGTAGAAAATGCAGGGTGAGATTAAGGCAGATCGCCTCCGCTTGTAGAGTCGAGGAGGTGCGGACAGATCGCGCGAATCCATCGATCAAGAGGTCGAAGGAGTCTCTGCACACACAAGCCACCAAGGCATCGCTGTAATGGGAGTGGTAAGCCGCATCGATGTTAATTTTAGGACTCCTTGTTCTGGTGGACACCATCTCCGATTCGGTATTCTCTATTTTGAAACACGCCTCTACATTTGCGTATTGAAAAGACGGTTGGATCGGGCATTTGCTATTGTAGAGTGGACAACTTGCTCGACGTTTGGATGCTGTTGACGAAACAAGAAATTGTTCCGGGCTTTCCAGATTTGCCAGAGGATGGACATAATAGTTTTGAGATCTAGTGAGCCACTCTTTTTGTCAATATATGCAAGTAACCAGCTTTCTATTCGATGCGCACCTGCTATGTGACTCTTGATATCGATTTCTGGATGCAACCAAACATTATGGGTCCAAGGACATAACAAAAAAATATGTACTGGGGTCTCAGGTACCTGATTTGCACACAAGCAGCAAGTCGGGTCTGTCGAGATGTGTCGCTTGTATAAATTTTCTCTAGTCGCCAAAGCGTTGTTGCAGATAGACCAGAGGAATGATCTCAGTTTAGGCATAGTATTCAGTTTCCAGATTGCGTTCCATAGTTTGTGGGCGGCTGAAAAGATGAAGAGGCCTGGTTGTTGATGTTGCTTGTTTGCTGAGCTCTGATATGATTGTAACAGTTCTTCATTGTAAAATGCCCATTTTGCGTTCCTCTCCATATTAGTCTGTCTTGCGCAAATTGAGGTCAGATAGGGATAGATAAAATTTCTTCAACTGTTTGGCAATCAAAACTCTGGTGCAAAAGTGTTGTGTTCCATGCGTTGTATTATGTAGATATAAAACCTGCAACTTTTTCTGGTTCATCTCTAGGAGCAGGACCTCTAATTACATCACTAGCCAACCATCTATCCTCTCGAATTTTTATTTTTGTTCCATCACCAACATACCATAAAACCTTATCTGCAATAGATTCCTGGCCTATCAATATGCTCTATCAACCCCAAGAGGGTCTAGTACCTTTAGTGGCATGCCAGAAATCCCGAGAATGAAAGTACAAACCCTTAAGTATTTTGCTGCATAGTGAAGTAGGTTCTTGAGCTAGACGCCAAGCTTGTTTGCCTAGTAAAGCTCTGTTAAATACCATAAGATCGAGAAATCCTAAACCCCCTTCGTCTTTCCTACTCTTAATGCAATCCTAGCTCTTCCAATGTATGCCTTGCTTGCTATAATTTGATTGCCACCAGAATCTAGCTATTTTCTGTTCTATTGCTTTACAAATTGCAGCAAGGATTTTAAAAATCGACATTGCATATTGAGGTATTGCTTGCACAACGGTTTTAAGAAGGACCTACTTGCCTCCTTTTGAAATAAGCTTCTCCTTCCAACCTTCTAGCTTTGAATGTACTCGACCCATAATCCATGCAAACATTTCTTGTTTAGATTTCCCCTAGTCTAAAGGTATGTCAAGATATTTGCCAATTTTGTTTAATATAGGAACTCTAAGTTCTCTGACAAGATTTTCTTTCAAGCTGATAGGACAATTTGTGCTACAAAATAAACCTGATTTGTTTCTATTAATAGCTTGTCCTATAGCTAAGCAATATTCATTTAGGACATTAGCTAAATTCTGACATTCAGTAAGCTTCGTATCTAGGAAGAAAATGGCATCATCTATGAAAAATAAGCGGGAGAGGGTGGGACACCATCGGTTTAGCTTAATACCTTTAAGATTTCTCACGTCCATTGCATTGTTGATAAGAGTGGTTAAGGCATTAGCTATGAGGATGAACAGGAGAAAATCTCTGAGGAAATTCCATTCTACCCGGTCATAAGCCTTCTGCATGTCTACTTTAAGCATGGCCTGAAAGTTCTTTTTCCGTTTCCTGGTTTTGATTTGATGGAGTACCTCCTGAATCACAATAATATTATCTTGGATTTGCCGACCACCAATGAATGCAGTTTGTTCTGGTGCTATCAAATCTGGTAGCCAGGGTTTAAGACAATTAGCTAGGATCTTGGAAATCACCTTATAAATAAAATTGCAGAGGTTGATAGGGTGGAATTGGTCCAAACTTTCTGGACGAGAGACCTATGTGATCAGGGAAATATGAGTGCGATTGTACTCAGGTAAAAAAATCCCTGTTTGAAAGAATTGTTGCACAGCTGATACTATATCTTCTTTTATTATGTCCCAATGTGCATGGTAGAATTAACCATTCAAGCCGTCTAGACCCAGTGCTTTTGTTTCTCCTAATTGGAAGACGGCTGTCTACACCTCCTCACAGGTAACTTCTGCTGTTAGATTATTATTAATCTCCGCTATCATCACTGGTTTGCAAAGAGTTAATGTGGGGCCATAATCTCTATACCCTGTTGAAGAATACAAATACTTAAAGTAAGTAGAGGTCATCTCTTTGAGATCATTCGGGTCGCCTATCCAATTTTGTTGATTATCCTGTAGCATTCTTATCTTGTTGTGTTGTCGTCTTTGAATCGTGGTGGTATGAAAAAAATTTGTGTTCATGTCCCCCCGTTTAAGCCAATTAACTCGGGATCCCATTGCCTATAATTTTTCCGCCTGCTGCCATAAGTTGTGTATTTTCTCTTTCAGGTCAAATAACACATCTTATCAAAGTGAATATGAGGCTGATTTGTCAGAAACTGAAGTTGATTCTTGAGGTAATGAAGCTGATGTTCGGCATTACTGAATTTGGATCATCTCCGTTTTGATAGAGCGGCAGAGACAGCTTTCAACTTTTAGGGGAGCGTCATCTCTCCAAGTTGATAAGTTGCCCAAGAAGCAGCAATTGTTGAATGGCACTCCATATTTTGAAGCTAGTAAGCTTCAAAATAGAAAGATTTTCTCCTTTTACAGTTTGGTATCATTTCAGTATATAAAAGAAGAGGGTTGTGATCAGATCTAAGGGCTGGTAGAGCCAACACTTCAGCAAGAGGGTAAGTCAATCTCCATTCCTTTGTGTAAAGCATTCTATCTAATCTTTCCTATACAATATCTTCGCCGTTTCAGTTATAAGTTCATGTAAAAGCACAACCTTTGTTGCCTAGATTCATTAGATAACAATCATTAAGTAGATCGCGAAAAGAAAACATTCGTTGAGGCTTAGCAGGACACTTCCCTATTTTTTCCCATGGATACAATACTTCATTATAATCCCTTGTGCAAAGCCAAGGTAGGGTGTTGAAGTTACTGATTTGCCTTAATGCTGTCCACAGGTGCTGTCGGAGATGGTACCTTGCTAGAGCGTGTAAGCAGGTGAGACGCATAGTGATGTCAGAATCCAGGTTAGTACAAATGGAGTCAAGCATATCCGAAGAGTGAGATTATTTTCAAAGAAACTTTATCCGTCCAAAATAATGCTAAACCTCCTGCTAATCCTACTGGATTTTCAATATAGTTTGCTGAGAATTTGAGTTTCCATTGAAGATAGATAAGCTTTTGTTCCTGATTTTTTGTTTCCATCAAAAATAGAATATCGGGCCTATCCTGGGTCACTAAGACCCTAAGCGCTCGAACTGTCAGGGGGTTGCCCAACCCCTGACAGTTCCAACTTATAAGTCTTATTGTTCACCTGGTGGCTTTTTAAGGCCAGCCACCAGGGTCCTACATGCAGGAGCATCTGCGTCAATGATAAGAGTTTCCTGTAAAGCTAATTCATCAAAATTCTCCTGTAGATGATTTCGAACTTCATGGTGAGTGAGTTGTTTTGCCTTCTTAATAGGACCTGATCTTCCATTGAGGTGTGAATGTTTAAGCTTCTTCTTCGATTCAAGAGAACCTGCTATAGTGTTATTAGCCATTATGTGTTGCTGATTGACAGGAAGAAGATCCTAAAAAGCTTTGCTTGTTGTTGAATCCACCATCAAAGGTTTCCACTTAATAAGAGTTGCAGCTGTGATAATTGGGTCGCACCTCAAGCTTCCATACTTCGTTTACCTTTCTTTTTTTGTATTGGAATGTTAGGGACAGCAAGAATAGAATCCGGAATAGGGATGATTGCCGAAGGAGGTTAAGGGGTCTCTGGGATAACCTCTTCAACATCGTCTTGGGGTAGATTCATTTCATAGAAGGTATGCCAAAAGGGGCTATGTTCCCAGACCTTTGCTCTTAGCCACAATCCATATAAAAAACTATCTTTTTCATCCAGTTTATTCTCATCATATGAAAAGTCTTTACAATACATGGCATAGTGACCAAGCTTACCACAAGAGTAGCAATAATGAGATAATCATTCATATCTAAAATCTAACCAGAGATTCTTTCCTTCAACCTTAATCAGAAGCCGGTGTAGGGCAGATTGACATATGCTCAATTTTAGACAATTTTGACCCACCAAAATTGATCCAAAAAATCTATAAAAAATACATAACATGCTTGAGACAATTTGGGACAAAAATTGTGAAGAAAAATTTATCAAAAATCAATTACAAAATTTGATACAAAAATAGTAAATTCCAAAATTGGAACCAAAACATAACCAAAATTTAACCACAAAAAACCTTTTATACTAGTCCTAAATTGGTCAATCTTGATCGTCGGTTCAATTCGATGGTCAACATTTTGATCTAATGGTCAAATCAAATATTTAAAAGGCTAAACATCATCAAGAAGTGTTGGGAGGCTGATCGGATGGGTTCGATTTAAAACAAAAATTGAACTCAAGAGTCTAATTATGGTCAAATTGCAAATTGAAAAGATGAGGGCATGGGAGTAAAATTGATATGACAAGGAACCTAGAATCGGTCATAGGGAGTCCAGAATCGGCCAACAGGGGGCCGAATCAGCCTACCTCGCCAATGGTTGGTCGAATTGGTCAGACTGGTTCAGGTAAGTTTGATCGGTTCTTGATTGATTCTTGACTAATTCCGGTTGGCTCCTGCCTGGATTCAAAATTTATACGATTGAAAAAAAAACTTGCATGATTTGAAGAGAAATTATCCTATTTTGATCCAATTAAGCCAATTAAATCCCATAGATGCGATCTATAGGTTTTCTATTGGCTTAGTTGAGTGATTATCACGAGAAATAACGGACTTAAACTGTGACATCCTTGTTCTAAACCAATTTTCAGAACAGAATTGTATTGACAAGCGATCATTGAACGGGATTACCTTGAGGATTGATAAACTACGAAGGCATCAAAAAATGCCACTTTGGGGGGAAAATTCAATTTTCATTGGCAAGGCATAAAAGCTGAAAAAAAGAGGAAATTGGCTATAAGTGAGAACCCAAGTGGGCCTAAGCCCAAGTGGGTGGCCCAAGGCTACACGTCCAACGGGTAGGTGACCAAGGGAGGCCCATGGGCCATTCAAGCCCATCAAGCCATCATTTCACAAGTCTTGCTATTTAATGCATTCAAGTACGTGCATCGTTTATGAATAGTGCACAATCTGAGTGAATTGACCGAAGTGCCCTTCCACTGGATTAAAGACAAAATGGTAAAGTTGGAAATAGCCAAGGGAGGGGCGGCACAAGCATTGGCAACGATGAGGAGGGAGATGGAAGACCTATCTAGTCACCTAGTCTAGCTAGCTTAATCTAGCCTTAACCTATCTACTCAAGTGCTTTTATCTTCTCATTAATGCATGGATCTTACTTCTTGAAGAAGTCACGTTTGATGGGCATTAATGGGACTTGATCCCTCTCTTCCTCTCTCCACCACTGGCCACCTTCTCCCCTCACTCACTTTCTCTTGTTTTCTCACTTACAACTTTCAAACACACGTTCTCTCTCTCCCCCCACCACTAGCTAAACCCCCTCACCCATTTGCATGTCTTTTGCAAGCTTATGTTTCCATTTTCCTCTTGTTTTCCCTCACTGGCAATCGTCCGTTGCACCCTTGACATCGGACTGCCTTTCGTGCCGCCATACCACTGCTCAAGCTGACCAACCAGCCCTCCTCAAGAGCTGCTTGATGCTATTCAGCCCATGCTGGCTCCCCTCTCTCTCATTCCTTCATTGGTTTGGTCCCTCGAGAAGCCGGAGGTTACCGCCACCAACCAGCCACTATCCCACCGCTGTTCAACCATCATCCACCTCCCATGTGCACTGTGGAGGCGCGACCAGCAGCTTTCCAACCTTGTCACACCATCCCCAATGCTTTACGAAGCTTAGATTCATTTATGATTGACTTTCTAGCCTTTGATTAGGGTTATCATTGCACTTAGGGAGTAGTTTAGGGCTTGTTTATGGTTAAATGATTATTTATTAGTGTAATAAGTAAATGTTGTGTGATAAGTTATTGTTGGGTTTAGATAAGCTATTGCACTTTTACTGATAAGTTATCGAGGTTAAAGTGATAGATTATCGGACTTTTGTGTGATAGGTTATCGGATTGTAGGCGATAAGCTATTGGGTTATGTTAAGTGAAGTTGATACATTGTTTTATTATACCACAATAGGATGGCATATTATTATGTGATATATGTGTTATATGGGGTACGGATTATATGTTACACATGCTATATAGGTTATGAGTTGTACGTGCTAATGGATTATAGTTATTATGTGTTGCACGTGTTTGGAGTGTCATATGTATTATGCGTATTATGTGAGTCATACGTGTATGCATGGTATATTAATTAAAAGATGAATTATGTGATAAGGTATAATCGTTGCGACTAACTAACAGCTCAATCAGGTGACGGTCAAGAACAAATATCCATTGCCGAGGATAGATGACCTGTTTGATCAACTTCAAAGAGCTTTGGTATTCTCAAAGATAGACTTGAGGACGAGCTATCATTAGCTGAGGATCAAGAATGAGGATATCCCAAAGATCGCATTTCGGACACGATACGGCCACTATGAGTTACAGTGATGCCATTCGGGTCAACTAATGCCCAACTGCTTTCATGGACTTAATGAACTGGGTGTTCAAGGCGTATTTGGACCAATTTGTCATAGTTTTCATCAACAACACACTAGTGTACTCAAGGAGCCTCAAAGAGCATGAGTAACATTTGAAGATGGTATTTATGACCCTCCAAAAACACTTACTTTACGCTAAGTTTAGTAAGTATGAGTTATGGCTTAACCGAGTAGCATTTATGGGTCATGTGATATCAAGCGATGGAATTTTAGTGGATCCGACAAAGATAGAAATGATCATGAATTGGCCAAGACCTACGACGGTGATCGAAGTTTGGAGTTTTCTAGGACTGGCTAGCTATTACCAACGATTTATGGAAAAGTTCTCCGGAATAGCTACGCTCCTAATGCGATTATTAAAGAATGAAGTGAAGTTCAAATGGACGGACAAGTGTCAGAAAAGTTTTCAAGAACTAAAGCATAAGCTAACAGCTGCTCCAATGTTCCTTACCCAAAAAAAAAAAAAAAAAAAAACAATTGCCCCAATGTTGACAATACCATCTAGTCCTAAAGGATATGAGATCTACAATGGTGCTTCGTTTAAGGGATTGGGTTGCGTCTTGATGCAACATGGAAGGGTCATAGCCTATGAGTCTAGGCAACTGAGGCCTCACGAGCAAAATTATTCAACGCACAACCTAGAGTTGGTAGCGATTATCTTCACTTTAAAGATTTGGAGCCACTACTTGTGTGGGGAAAAGTTTATGATCTACACCAACCATCAAATTTGAAGTACTTATTCTCACAAAATGAGTTAAATATGAGACAAAGGTGCTAGATGGATTTTCTCAAGGACTATGACTTGACATCTTATACCATCCTGGGAAGGCCAACATGGTAGTAAATGCACTGAGTTGAAAGTCACCAATTGCGCAAATGATGGTTCGAGAGTGGATACTTCTCGAAGGTGTATGGGATTCGGATTTCAAGTTCGAGGTAGGCCATCTTTCTAGTCTTATGGCTACCCTTCGAATTGAACCAGAAGTGTAAACTAGGATTAAAGCCTTGCAATCGACTGATCCATCAATCCAAAATATTGTACTAGGAAGCCTTGAGAAGACGAACCCATATTTCTAAGTGATGGATGATGGGATCTTGAAGTTCGAGGACGATTGTGTGTACCTAACGATGCAAAACTCAAAGAAGAGATGTTATTAGATGCCTATCAAAGCAACTATAATATCCATCTAGGCAGTATGAAGATGTACAAAAACCTTCAACAGTATTATTAGTGGAATAATATAAAGGCTGGCGTTGTGAGACACGTAGCAAAGTATTAGACATGCTAGCAAGTGAAAGCCCAACAATGCAAACCTGGTGGACTGCTACAATCGTTGGAGTATTAGAGTGGAAATGGGAGCATATCACAATTTGTGATGGGATTGTCGAGGGTCAGAAAGGTAATGATTCCATTTGGGTTGTGGTGGACTAACTAACCAAGTTAGCCCTCTTCATTGCAGTACGAAAGGATTATGCTATAGATAGGTATGTCGAGCTATAAGTGAGACAAATAATTCGGCTGCATGGGGTTCCGGTGATGATCACTTCAGATCGGGATCCCAATTTCACCACTGCATTTTGGAAAAGCTTACGGACTGCTATGGGAACAAAGCTGCAATTTAGCACGGCTTATCATTTGTGGATTGATGAACAATCTGAGAAAACGATCCAAACTCTCAAAGATATATTACGAGCTTGTGTCATAGATTTCAAAGGAGGATGGGAAGACCAATTGCATCTCGTCAAATTCACATACTACAACAACTATCAACAGAGCATCGTAATGGTACAGTTTGAGTCATTATACGGTTGTGCCTATAGAACACCCATCTATTGGGATGAGGTCAAAGAAAGGAAAATTATGGGCCTCAAGCTAGTACAGTAATCCACGGATATAGTCCAAATCATCTAAGAAAGGTTAAAGACAGCCTAGAGCCACCAGAAAAGCAATGTAGATAAACGACGGAGACCTCAGGAGTTCCAAGTTGGAGATCATGTGTTCCTTAAAATGTCGTCAATGAGAGGTACGTCTCGTTTTGGCAAGAAAGGGAAGTTAAGGCCCACGTTCGTTGGATCTTTTGAAATTTTGGAACAAATTGGGACTTTAGCCTACCGTTTAGCACTGCCACCAAATCTTACCCAGATTCAAAACATGTTCCATGTATCCATGCTAATAAAGTAGGAACCAGACCCGATACACATACTAAGTTATGAGGAGATAAAAGTGGATGACAAAGTGACGTACGTTGAAAAATCAGTATGAGTCGTTGACAAAAAAAAAAAAAGGGTATTATGCAATAAGGTCATTCTCCTAGTCAAAGTCGTTTGGCAGCATCACAGTACCGAGAGAGTGACCTAGGAAAGAGATGACATTATGAAGAGCTAGTACCCCCATTTGTACGAAGAAGTGACTGATCCTGTAAAGTTCAAGGACGGAATTTTTTTAAGGAGGAAAGAGTTGTGACATCCTCGTTCCGACCCTATTTTTAGAATGGAATTGTATCGGCAAGCGATCATTAGACGAGATTACCTTGAGGATCGATAAACCACGAAGGCATTGACAAAAGCCACTTTGAGGCAAAAACTCGATTTCTCATTGACGATGTGTAAAAGTTCAAAAAAGAGGAAATGGGCCAAGGCAATGACCCAAATGAGCCTAAGCCCAAGTGGGCGGCCTAAAGCCACACGCCCAAGGGATGGGCAACCAAGGGAGACCCATAGGCCCTTCAAGCCCATCAAACCATCATTCCACAAATCTTGGCATTTAATGCATTCAAGTACGTGAATAGTGCATGAATAGTACACAATCTTGGCGAATTGACCAATGTGATTCCATTGGACTAAGGACAAATGGCGAAGTTGGAAAATAGCCAAAGGAGGGGCGGCACAAGCATTGGGTGGCAATGAGGAAGGAGATGGAAGACCTATCTAGCCACCTAGTCTAGCTAGCCTAATCTAGCCTTAACCTATCCACTCAAGTGCTTTTATCTTCTCATTAATGCATGGATCTTGCTTCTTGAAGAAGTCACCTTTGATGGCCATTAATAGGACTTGATCTCTCTCTCACTCTCTCTCCTCTCTCCACCGCCGGCCACCTTCTCCCCTCACTCTCACTTTCTCTCATTTTACTCACTCACAACTTTCACACATACACTCTCTCTCTCTCTCCCCTCACCACTAGCCAAACCCCCTCACCCATTTGCATCTCTTTTGCAAGCTTGTTCTTTCATTTTCCTATTGTTTTCCCTCACCAATGACCATCCGTTGCACCCTTGATGCTAGACTGCCCTTTGCCCCTGTAGCACCCCGAACCCTTTGGCGGTCGCCACAAGCACCAATGTTACATCTTATTACCCTCTTGTACTTATACTTATAACAAAAGCGCCATTGTTCACAGGCACATTTTTTTCTAAAGCGGTCCTAGCGCGGCTCATTAGCGGAAACAAAACATCACCATCTCTCCCCCTACCAACCATGATACAAATATACACCACTAATCACCATGATTTTATAAACAAGCCACGACACCTTATTTACATATACTTTTAAGATGGGACTCCCTTTTGGGTCGATATATAACAAGAAAAAGCTAGGACTCTGCCATGTCCAGCCTAAAACCTCAAAAAGAAACCTCAAAAAGAACCCTCGACCCTCTACATCACATGTGTATAACCCCCATAATAGGTGTCGACTAGCTAACCCCCAAAAACACAGCCCCTACTCGTCACGCTCGGGCCTCACACCCAGTCCGGTACGTCAGGCGATGGCGGCAGCAGCATCCCTCTCATGACCCCATCGCGGCGAACGTGGACAGAGACAAACTCTTGAACGACTGGGCCCCTAGCCAGGCCTATGTCGTACATAACAAAACAGTGCACACGTATGTACGCTAGTCCAGGCACGGAAGGACAGCTGAACTCCTCACACTCTACCTCGACGTCGGATGGTAACCCGTAAAATGTACCCCGCGCGACGGTAGGAAGCGGCATACTACTAATCTGAAATGTTTGTCCCCAAAAGGGGTGAGTACAACCATTCAGCAGATAAGGAATTCAATAACAACTCAATGCATCATACAAATCATACATGCATTGCAGACGTTTCTTACCTTGAAGCCATGCGCATACTATCATGCATCATCATGCCTTATCATCATGCAAATCATATCATCATCACTATCATCATCATGCATATCATCATATTGTTCATGTCTAACGACATATCATCATCATCACTATCATAATCATGCATATCATCATGCCTGTCATTGTGCCATATCATATATCATCATCACTATCATCATCATGCATATCATCATGCATATCATACCATATCATATATCATCATCACTATCATCATCATGCATATCATCATGCACATCATACCATATCATATATCATCATCATTATCATCATCATATCATATATCATCATCATTATCATCATCATACATATCATCATGCACATCATACCATATCATATATCATCATCACTATCATCATCATGCATATCATCATGCATATCATACCATATCATATATCATCATCACTATCATCATCATGCATATCATGCCATGGGTTAATTTCATCTTTATCTTTAAATTTGATCACCACATCACCCATTTCTCAAATCATCAATTTCATCATCATCCCCTCGGGCAAAGACCTCCGACAGGGGCTTAGGCATTCAGCCATCCCGAGCCACCGGGCATCCGGTCCCCACATTTCGGGCATCTCGCATCCCAACTGGCATCACGAGGCATTCCCTTCGGGCAGAAACCTCCGACAGGGCTTCCGGCATTTACACTCCCTAGCCGGGCATCCCGCATCCCAATCCTGGCATCGCGAGGCATTCCCTTCGAGCAAAAACCTCCGACGGGGTTCCGGCCCCCCACATTCCGGACTTCTCGTATCCAATCTGGCATCACGAGGCATTCCCTTCGGGCAGAAACCTCCAACAGGGCTTCCGGCATTTACACTCCCTAGCCGGGCATCTTGAAACTCCCAGGGCCATTCGGCAATGTATCTCTATACATTCTGGACATCATCCTCCACCACAACCATCTCCTCATTTAACATTATCCATGTTTACCATTATTTTGATCTTAATTTAACATGGCATATGGCGTGACATCAAACAAGTCATACTTGGCATGGATTCACACATGCATCTCAATTCAATGTCATACATGCACTAAGACTTTACCACACATGCAACATAATAAATAAATTTAATGGAATTAATGGCCAATAAAATAATCTCTTTTATTTATTTATTTAATATCTATAAATTCCCAAAATTATAAAAATTCAAGCAATTTTTAAACAAACCAATAGGATGATAATTACATGCAAAATTCATGGCCAAATTGAAATTTTTACAAAATCTCACAATTTTCACAAAACATCCTATGATTCTCGGATGAAACCAGAATGCACGGTTTCCGAATAAATTCAATTAAATACCCATATGGCCTCCATAAATTATGAAATTTTACTGGGATATAGCCAAGACATTTTCGTACAACTTTCATGAAGAACTCCAAGCTATATAATTTTTAGATTATTTTATACAACCTCACGAAGCTTCTGGATCCATTACCGCATCGTCCAGTGTACACACCTCCGAAATATTGAGATTTCACCTACCTATTCTCTTTAGTTTTCTCTGAAATTTAGGTATGTTATACATCAAGATATCCTATACAAGTTTCATGAAGAGATCGAAGTCAAATAACCAGAGTACAGTCATCTTTTAAGTCCATGAAGTCTCGGGTATCTCGGGACACATCACCAGAATTACCGTCTTTAAGATCTAGTCGATTTACTAGGCTATACTTGTTCTTTTCAATTAAAATTTGATTATGTTGTATTTTAAGATATCCCCTACAACTTTCATGAAGACATCGAAGTGAGATTCTCAACAAAAACCAACATGCAATCACGAATCCAACAAGAGGTCAGTAAAAACTTTCCAGATCTGAGGTCTCCGTAGGATGAGACTTTAACCCTTCAAATCTCCATCATTTCCCACGAAATTTTAGTATGTTGTAGCTCAAGATGTTAGCTACAAATCTCATGAAGAAATCGAAGCCAAAATCGGACTCTAAACATACATGCAAGCTCAAACAAGTTTCTGACTCACACGGTCCGAACACGAACAGCCACACCATTCACACACAACTCATCCATGCTTCGGTTTTTCTCATCTAACACTCAAGAATTCGACATGCAAACAACATACAAGCATGCAAGAGAAGCTAGAGGACTCCCACTTGCCTCTAGACCGGTCGGTTGACGGTGTAGGGCGGCGAACACGGCGGACGGACGGCGGTTCCTCCTCCTCTCTCTCTCTCGGCCGCTCCTCCCTCTCGCACGATCTCTCTCTCTCTCTCTCTCTCTCTCTCTCTCTCTCTCTCGAAATCTCTCTCTCTCTTGGCCGAATGGAGCAACCGGCCACTCCTCTCTCTCTCTTCCTTTCTTATACCCCCAAATCCTCATGATTAACAATCATTACTTGCCTACAAACCAGCCAATGCATGGCCTTCTTCCCTAAGCCAATGCATGAGAGTCTTGTGCCACTTGTCCTATGGATTTTTGGGCTTGGGCTTGGGCTGGTCGACCACTCCTTCTTGGCCTCTATTGGGCCGGCCAACTTGGCCCATTACAAGCTTAGGCCAATGGGCCTAAAGCCCATCCTAAAAATTAACCTTTTCCTCTTCTTTTTTTTTTTTTTTGAAATTCTTTTATAAATATTTTTAAATTTATTGCTCAAGCTGACCAACTAGCCCTCCTCAAGAGCTACTTCGGTGTTGTTCAGCCCTTGCTGGTGCTCCCTCTCTCTCATTTCTTCGTTGGTTTGGTACCCCGAGAAGTTCGGAAGGCCATTGTCGCCGACCAACCACCGACAGCTGCCGTCCCACCACCATTCAGCTGTCGTCCAGCCTCCCATGTGCATTGGAGGTGTGACCAGCAGTCTGTCCAACCTTGCCACACCATCCCCGATGCTTTATGAAGCTTGGATTTGTTTGTGAATGGCTTTCGACCCTTTAATTAGGGTTATAGTTGCACTTAGGAGTAGTTTAGGGCTTGTTTATGGTTAAATGATGATTTATTAGTGTGATAAGTGGATGATGTGTGATAAGTGATTGTTGGGTTTAGATAGACTTTGAACTTTTACCAATAAGTTATCGAGGTTAAAGTGATAGATTATTGGACTTTTGGGCGATAGGTTATCGGATTGTAGGCGATACACTATCGGATTATGTTAAGCAAAGTTGATACATTGTTTTATTATGCCATAATAGGATGGTAGACTATTATGTGATATATGTGTTATATGGGGTACGGATTATATGTTACACATGCTACATGGGTTATGAATTGTATGTGCCAATGGGTTATAGGTATTATGTGTTGCATGTGTTTAAAGTGTCATATGTATTATATGTATTATGTGAGTCATATGTGTATGCATGGTACATTAATTGAAAGATGAATTATGTGATGGGGTATGATGGCACGCGATAAATGATTTGGACATATTATAGGTTATGATGGCACGTAATAAATGATTTTGAAATATTATGATAACTTTACTCTATTTTGATAAGTGACCTATATGCCATGAGTTTATGAATTAAATGATGCAACTATGTATATCGTATGATATGATGCACGTGTGTAACATAACGGCATATGACAAAGGTTGTGGCATATTGCATGGGCATTATATGGATTAATGAGAAAGATAAGAAAAAAAAATTATATGATGGTATGTTTGTGTGATCACCTAAAAACCTTGATGCGTTTTATGTGGGGTGTGAACCCGGTCTTGATGCGTTTTACGTGGGATGATGCCTGATTCAGTTCGGATGTCCCCAAGTCAATCGGATGCCTTTGGCAAATGGATTTCGAAACAAAGCTCTAATAGGAATGACCATCTTGATGCATTTACACAGGACAATATTGTTCTTGATGGGGCAAGATGATACCCGGTTATGCTGGATGATTGAGAACCTTCGAGTTGGCCTTGGGTCTAAGTGGCCGTAATAATCTGGACATATTTGTATGGAAAGTGCATGAGATTCATATGTGTTTAGGTTTAGATTATTGCATGGCATGAGCGCATGATTTAACTATATTGCGCATTCGTATGTTCGGCTTAGGAGCATGGAGGATATGATGGAATTTGCCTATGTATTTTTATTTATGGCCTTGAATAATAGATTCATTTTTATGTAAATAGTTAGGATAAAGCAAGAGGAGCTTTGTTATGTTTTTCATCGATAGATAATTGCATGTTTATGGTGTTTCCGAGGTGAATGGCTTCTCTACGTGAGGTCTAGGAAGTTCATTCATTGAGTTTATCTCAGGGTTGTTTGTTGAATGTTTAAAAGCCCTAGGAATGGCTGAGCCTTTCCATGAGATCTGATTCAGCCTCCCCGTAAAGCATAGCCAAGAGGTGAAAGAGTATTTTGTAGAGGGGGCTGACGCGCATTACACACACTACATCACGACCATCTGAGTCAACGAGGGGCTACCTCACCTTGTGCCTCACCGATTCATGGCCCGGTACTTCTAGGTGGGCAATGAGAGCCACGGTCCCATCCGTGGCTTCGATGGTCGTCGGGTGTCGGAGGTTCAAGGAGAGGCATCAGCTAGGATGCCTAAGGATGAGGACTTTCCCGATGGAGAAGTGTCTGACCCTGAGCTCGATCTCGAGTTGATCGCCAAGTTGGAGCCATGGATCGCGAAGCCCATAGAGGGTTAGGTAGTAGTGGGATTGATGATACTTTTTAAATCACCCTCGTATTATTAGATGTGTTAGGTGTACCCTGGGCCCCTTTTTATCGGAGGTTGTGGCAGCGCCGTAGGGCTAATCGGATTGATGATCACCTAATGCATTCAAATTGACTTTGAATTGAAGTCACGAGACTTAGACCAAAAATGAGTCGAGGTCTAATATGAAAATTGGACCTTGATTCGTGAATTTGAACCATAGTCTTGAATGGTTCAACTGAATTTCTTCAATTGAAGCTTAATTGTTTGACTTTCTTATATCCAAGAAAGAGAAGTTCCTCAAATTGGGAAGCTCTCGAACGAATTTTTCAAAATGGACCTCGGATTTGGACTTATCTCAAGAAAATGAGTGAAACACAATCGTCCATTTACAAATCATGAAGATTCGATTTTGACCCCCTAAGGCTTAAAATGGCAATTCTTCTTTGACATGACAATTCCCGAAATTGAATGAACGAGTGGATTAAAAATAGTCCCTAGACCAAATATCATAAAAGGAACTAAAACTAATTACAACTAAAACAAAAATAATTTTATTTTTGGTAAATTTAAAACCTAAAACCAAAAAATTCGAAAAATAAGGTTCTCAATCGAATTTTGTGAAATTTTTTTGACACACAAATCAAATTGACACTTAAACAAAGTGTTTTGAGGATTTTTGATTCTTTCAATTTTTTGGTCAAAACTTTAATTAAAAATCAACTATTTAGTTGACTTTTCATCAAAGGTTTTTTTTGGTCAAATCTTCAAATTTTTGAAAAATTAATTTAAGAAAAGTGAAATTAAAGCTAATTAACATCTTTTTATGCGAAAAGCCAATTTTTGACCTGAATTGACTTTTAGTTAAAGGGTCGACAAAAAGTCAATTGAAAGTCAATGATTTGACTTTTTCAATTTTTTTTTTTTTAAATGAATAGAAAAATGCATAAAAGCGACAATGTAAAAGAAATAAATGAAAAACAACACTTCTTTTTGTCAAGAAACGGGCTTCGTCACGATCGAAAATCCAAATCTCAATTTTTTTTTTTACCTTTTTGGAAGTGTCGGCTAAATGCCGGGTGTCAACATACGCCTCAACCAAATATTAGGCTAATTGGACATCTGAGTATAATATGGTGGAGCCACGAAGTTGATTACTCATCAGCTTTGAGTTATAGCCAAATCATGAGCTAGGTTTTGGCAGTTGGTTTAAGTGCTTAATCCATCAATTTAGCTGAATTTTTTTTTGCATGTGTAGTACTTTAACCCCTAGCCAGATTTTGCAAGTTACTTTTCCCAATTTTGCAAAAACAAATCCCTCAAAATTGGCCATTTTCTTGCTTGAGAATGCCCAATTTATTTCAATTTGGTCCTTTTGACTTGATATGATCAACTTGACCCGACCCGAGTTCAATTTCTTACTTAATTAGGGGTAAAAATGATAAAAATGATTATTTAGGGGCTCTGCCAATTTTTTGTAAAATTTGCAAATTGGTCCTTCACCTTTTGGAAATTGCATTTTAGCCCCAACTTGCTGTTTCAAATACAATCTGACCCCCTCAGGGCTTACCTAGTCATAGTCAGATCCTCAACCCTCGCTTTGGTCTTAATTCAAGCATCCTCTAAAAAATTTTGGGTGGAATTCCATTGTCATTGATGAATTGAATCCCTAATTTTCTTCTAGAAATGCAATGACGATCTATCCATAAAAATTTAAGTGTCAATACTATACTAAATGCCTAAGTAATTTATATGCAAGAATTCGAAATTCAATAAAAATAAAATTTTTAAAATTTTTTTCTAAATACATAAACAAATCTTTGGGTAAAAATTTAGGTGCCAACAATCAAATAGACCCCCATAAACTAAAAAGAAAACGTCTGCCGCAAAGTGGAGCAAGTTCTTGCTCATTCCCAAATCTCTTGCTGTATTGCTAAACTTTCGTTATGGTTATCCTCTCCGTAGCATCTTTTGCTCCCATGACCCTCCTCAGAATACCCCAACTTCGCTCGGCTTCATGTTCCTCTTAATATTGTCCATGTCGCTCGTCTCCTCTTAGTGAGCATCTATTCTTAGCTCACTAGCTTCTGCTTCACAACCCAAGTCTGAATCCTCCTTGGTTCGCTGTCCGGCCAAGTGCTTGGCGTCCTGGCGCTATTCACCAAAGAAACGTCAACCCTTTCGCTGTTGAGATCACAGAGAGACCCGAAAGTGGCTAAAGTCCTGGTGAGGCTGGAGCGCGGGGTTTTGATGGTTATGTTGCTGATGGAGTTGATGGTGTTGTTGCTGATGTGCACTGTGCATGGTTGCTGGGTGATGGAGCATGAAGGGTTGGGCGCAGAGAGGGACACGGTGGCGAGGAAGCAGAGAATGATGGGATCGATGGCCAACGCGGCTAAGATCGCGGAGGTCAAACCCAAAGAGTTGGATGAGAGGATATGGTGCAAGTATGGGCAGTCGGTGAAGACTGATTTCAAAGGCGGACCTTCCACTGAGTTGAAATTATTGTTTTGCTCAGTTGGCTACATCAGAAGTTCCTTGTATAGGGCCATCGGAGGCGCGAATGATAACCATTCTGTTCCAGAAATCATTTTCTACCCATCTATTTCTAATCCCCAGACAAATTTCCTAGCAAAAATATGCATTTGGTAAAGATACAAAACTTTTGCTCTTTGAATAGAAATTTGTTTGGTAACGATACAAAATTTCTTCTCCCGATTGGTGGCAATCATCTACCGGGCAACCAGCAGTGAATGTGAGCAAAATT
The DNA here is from genome assembly GCA_014182405.2 of Eucalyptus sideroxylon. NCBI lineage: Eukaryota > Viridiplantae > Streptophyta > Magnoliopsida > Myrtales > Myrtaceae > Eucalyptus > Eucalyptus sideroxylon. The sequence goes on from CM024550.2 coordinate 47,295,446, forward strand.
TTATTTCTCTTTTGTTCCATAAATAGAAAAATAAAAAAATTTAACTTATCATTTTTGTTTCAAATCTATTTCTAAAAAATAAAATTTTCTTCTAAAAATAGAACAATGAAATTACGTTACCAAATGGATTTTCATTTCAAACTTGCTCCCAAAAATAAAATAAAAAAATAGAAAAATCGATTGGTTATCATGTGTGCCACAGTTGGTTGGCGGCCATCTTGTGTAGTATGGAGAATTTGCATGGATCGTTGCTTTATTTCAATGGATGAACACCTATTGAATATTGACGGCGACGTTGGTAATTCTTTGAAAAATTGGGTTCATCTTTGAAAAATTTGGTTCATCTTAATACGACGATGAACAATGAAATATATAAATAATACATGGAGACAAGCTGTGCACTTGGCAGCATACATTTAACTTTATTATAAGTGTCACTGATGTCACACATTAAAAGTCTTAAAACATGAGTAAACAGCGTAGTAGTCGCAAGTCACACACAATAACAAGTGCAAATGAAGATCAGCGCAAATGTCTTTGTCCACAAATGAGCCAGAACTACTCCCAAAGCTTCAGGGAACGGTAGAGGCGAGGCCAATAAGTGGATTCAACCATTTCAATATACAAGGGGAGATGTAGGATTGCCGACAATACGACTGGGATGGCAGCCAAGAAAGTAATTGGGATGTAAATCCACTCCAGTGTTTTGCCTAGGATGATGGTAAGAGCAGAGCCGAATGCCACCAGCATAAAGGCCAAAGAGAGGAAGAGAAAAGTGAGGCCTAGTATCATTTTTGTCGGTAGTGAGTTTAGGAAATCTTCTGCACCATAGCGTGAAGTTAAGATAGCCAAGAACATCAAGGTGGCAGTGACAGAGGAGAAAAGAGCGAGCGCGTTGGCAACTGCAAATACCATGAAGGAGCTCTTTTTATCAGAGATCTCGATCCCTATATCACGATGATCTTTTCCTGGTGCTGTAAAAGCCGTAGCAAAAGCTACCGTAATGATGAGAGTCGAGACAAGGCTACAAGATGATGATGTATGTTTCATCCATTGCCCTGCCTCTTGGAGCAATTTTTGCGTTTGTCTACAAACTCATCCCAGTATGATTTTTATCTTCTGACAATTTAAGACTTTTTGAAGTAGAATTGATCCTCGACAGAATGTTCTGAAAAATTAAGGACGGCTGTCAATATAAATATAAATAAAAAAGCACAAAAGGTTGCAAACAAATAGGGTGAACCGACCTTAATTTGCAGACTTTTAGAAGATGGATCGCTCATATCTTGCAGTACCTTCAGAAAAATAAAGGATGCCTATCAATGTAAATATGAATGAAAAGCAAAAATGAATGGTAAACAAATACGGTGAACCGACCTTAAACCATTGGAGTTCCCTCTGCATAAGAAAAGGAGCTCCGGAAACATCTTTCGGTAGACATGTTTCTGACCATTCTACCAGAACGTTCATCAGTTCTCTCCTCATCTCATCAGTCAACAATGGAATTGTGCTGGGTCCGTTCACTAGTCTAAACAACTCCACATGCCGTCCTTTCACAACATTTTTCATCACTTCTGCTATGAAATTATGATTCCACGTCAACTCCGGAAAATGCTCAAAACATAACTTGACAATTTCAGAGATCCCGCAAGATGCAGCGTCGAGGACAATGATTGGAAGGAGCTTAAGTAATTCGGGAGTTTCCATTTGATTCTTCATCTCGGTAAGAACTCGATTTGCAAACTTGAGCGAGCATTTGTGCCTCAATCCATTCCTTTTGATTAGAAAAGCTGCATGTACATCAAATAAACAATTTCCAAACGATGAAGAATCAAAAGGTTAAAGACGCTTTCACGGTTGTGCCGTGTTCTTATGTCTATATAATAATAGAAAAGAAAATCATGGATTTAAGATGGGATGAGTGTATTGGAAATTCTAAAATATGTCAAAAAAGTGCAATTGAGTCATAAAACTTGTCAAATTAGTCCAAAAAATTCTTTCTATTGATTGTACTTTTTGAAAATTTTATAAACCGATTGTATTTTCGTGATAAGTTTTAAAACTTGATTGCACTTTTGAAAAATTTATGATTCAATTGCACTTTAGTGATAAGTTTTAGGACTTAACTGCACTTTTTGATAGTTTTAGGACTTCATTACATTTTTGCGACAAGTTTTGGGATTACCAATGCACTTATCCTAATATAAAATAGTAATCAAGAAAGCAAACTATATATGGCTTGAAAATCAAAAGGCATGCATTAGAGAACATATGGATTTGTCGATGAACACCCAATGTCATGAGAAAAAAAGAGTTTCTTTTTTTTTTTTTTTTTATTGAAAAATTGGTAGATTCAGCAACAGATCAATAGATCCAATTTCGATTGATTATTTTTACAAATTCCCCTGATAGGTATATACAGTTCAGATTTAGAATTGGATCTTATCAAATCGTATTATCATATTACCTATGATCTCAAAGGGATATGCCAAAAATATCAATTTACACTTTAAATTTAGGGATCTCTAACCATGGATGAAATAAGGTCTTTCTTCTGTATGTACCATGGCAGTTTCGTATACCTGGCATTGTGGCATAAGTCGAGAGCGATATCTTGAACCCCTTAGCTGCCACCACAAAGAGGAGACGAGCATCGTGTCGGCAAAGTAGATAATGATGATGAACAAAAATATATATAGTAGACAATAACAAAATTTAATAGTGCTTAAATATGCTAGACAACTAGGATCATCAACCTTTATGATATGAGATCCAATGCTACAATTCTCAATAATTCTACTTGGCAATTTGACATTGACTAAAATTTCTCAACTAACTTTACAAATGATACATTATACATTAATTTGTGACATACATCATGGTTTAGATATTAAATTGTGCTTATAGATGTATTCCTTGTCCCTTAGCGTTTTTGTCGACGGGATCCCTGAATGATATGATGTTTGCCTTGTTAGTCTAACCATTAAGCAGATTAATAGAAATACCTTGAGGCGTCTTCGTTTCTTTGGAGTTGTCAAATGATGTATCGACCAGACATAGAGGGATCCCTATAACTGAGGATAGACAGATTGATTAGAGGCTCTACATTGGATGGAGAGTTGCTTGAATTGTGCGCACTAGATTAAAAAAAAATGGGGAAGAATTACCCACATTTATCAATGGATTTTTCCCAAAAATTGAGTCTAGCTCCACTACGAAAGTTAGACTCCATCTTCGCCAAGCATTCCAAAATGAACTTGTTTTCTTCACTTGACGTCGAGACTTGGTATCGGTGAGCTAAATACAAGGCTATGTCTATGGGGACACAACAACAAAGAGTTAATCCAAGTAAAAAGTGAAGGAAATGCGATGAGCGAGTGTAATTTCTTACCCAAATGGCCGGCCTTAGCAAGTCCTGACATGGTATGCTCTATTGGGGGGCGTTTTGTACGTTTGGCCAGACACCAAATAACCTCCTTTTGCTTAGGAGCAAATGTAGTAGCATTGGAGATGGCATGGTATACACTTTCAGATTTAGCATCAAGTTTGTTTACTAATGCCTCTACCATTTTTTCCTTCCTGTCGAGGCAGCTTTCTTAAGGGGAATACTGAAATCGAAATCTTGCTCTGTTGGAGGGAAGTGCTTGATCAGGTTCTTGACCAATTGATCTTGTGAGGCCAGAATCGCAACATCGAGCACACTAACGGGTTCATTATCTACAGTCATAATTATGGCCGTCATTGCTTCGCAATGTTCATCGAGGAATTTCTTAGCACTTTTCCAATCACCTTTCTGTGCAGCTACAAGCAATGCTTGATAACCTTCAATGACCACTGGTGTAGGCATATCTGCAAAAATGGCACATCAAAAGTCCTCAGGCTTTCGTACTTCTATGACCATCGCACCTGCTCAAAGTTCTTAATGAAACGCAAATGCAAGCAAAGGGACTGTTGTTTACTCAGCATACCTTTTCCTATTAGCACGTCCGTTTAATCTTTGATAGTGAAAAGTGTAAAATTATGAAAAAAAAACATTATATGTGAATTGCAATGTCAGCATTTCTATACTATGAAATTTAACATGTTTATTTAAAAAAATTCAAAATGCATGAAACACGAGATTTAGGAAGAACGGAAATTAAAATTTCAAAGTGACAAACCTTCAGTTGGTGTTCCTCGATCCTGGGAAGCTGTATCTGCTATCCTGCCTTCTGAACTTATGTCTACACGAGTCTCTGTCACAAAAAGAGAAGTGATCATAAATAACCTCGGAAATATAATCATACTTTGTATGCTTCATCTCATGATTTTTTTTTTTTTGTTAAACTTAAATGGTAAACTTTAAAACAAAAAAAAAAAAAATGTTAACGTTAACCTTTAGCTTTTGATTGATTCTTGATTATCAGGTACGCTTCAAACATAGTTGGTCTGCGACCACCTTGAGTAGCTTTATCAATTGAATAGTTCGAGGATCATGTTTTCAAAGATTAGTCTCATGCACTTTCTTAATGACAAGTAATTGACTATTCAAAACCCATTTGTTTTGCGCTCAGTCCTTAAGATGTGATTGTTTGGGTAAAACTCCCTGATAAGAGGAAATCTTCTGGTAATTAATTTTAATGAACTGGATTTTAAGTGAGGAAAATTACACAATTAGTTTTAAACTTATTGTACGAATACCAATTCAATCTTAAACTTTTCATTTTTTTCAATTTAGTCATAGGTCTTTACGCAAATTTCCAATTTAATCATTCTAATCAATTTTAGCCAACAATCGCTGATATGATAGTCTAATCATTGTCGGCCGCCCAATCTAGTACACTACTATGTTAGCGATTTTCGATGAAAATTGGTATGAATGACTATTTAAATTTTACGCAAAGGTTGAGGACTAAATTGGAAAAATTGAATGGTTTAGAATTAAATTGACATTAATATAATAGATTTAGGACTGATTTGATAATTTTCTCACATTAAGTGCTCGTAAGTAACAAAACTGTGATTGACAAAAAGCAGTTGTATAGTCAATACCAAATTAGGAGAATCTGACTTTGAGTAATACATTTTGCGTGTTTACTGTTTACTGGAAAGGAATAGTCATGCCATGGGCCCGAGAAAATGAATTAATTGGCCACACGTTGCTTCTGCATATTTAGTTTGGAGAAATTAAATTATCTCAGTCCCTGTAGGTAGGAAATCTCACTTTAGTCTCTGTATTGTTTGGTTATAATTCCAGTCCTTATACTGGTCTGTGGTGACAATTGTGTCACTTGTCAAAATCACAGGGACAGAAAGTGTTATTTGCCTGAATAATTTAAAGTAATTTTTTTTTTCAAAAAGGATAGTTTTAATTTCTGATGATTTAGTTGGAATTTCCAAATTATTTAAAAGTCATTTGTTTGTTGGCGCGCCCTTTTAAAGCAATCCTTGTACAGAATAATGTCATTTTGGTTATTTTCAGTTTTAAGGTTCAAATTTTTTAAAACATGGCAACCAAAATCTCTAACAAAAGTATTTCGATTGAGTACTTTGGAAATAAAAACAAGAAATTGGAAGATTTCCTCGTACCAGAAATTATCTTAGGTTCAACTTTGTTAAGCAATGAAATGAAGAAATATTGTAATTTTAAACAATTTAATTTCGAAATTAAAACACAAAAAGAGAAACTTTCCCAATTTTCCCATTGCCTTATGGGATCAAATCAGAACAACAAAGGAAAGAACAGAACAAACCTGCCAATTGTCCCGAAACCGAACTGTCTTGGGAATCCATAGTGGAATCTTTGCCGTCCAGAGAAGTATTTTATGGGGTTGAAGTCGAAGTTGAGTTTTATTCTCCTGGATCTTCTCTATTTATACATGGGCTCGTGGACGGAGCCAAAGTTCCAGCTGTCGATGATGTACCATTCTCTTTTTCCGGAATGACGTCTTCATTTCCCAATATTATGACATCATAAATTTTATAGAAATTCATTTTATTCACAAAAGTGTAAATTTGGAAAATTCACTTGAAAAAAAACAAGTGTCACAGTATTTCTTTTTTCTTTTCTTCCACCATCCCCTGTTTTGCAAATAACATATTTATAAGGGTTTTTTTCCAAGTGCACTAACGGTATAAAAATTTCTTTACATAAGCAGGTTTTATAAAATGACACATATACAATCTTATTTTCAGTATGTAGATTTATTCCATGAACAGATTTATATCTCCATTCCATGACTATTTGTGTAAAAAAAGGAAAAAAAAAAGACTTTTACACCAACGGTGTATGTAACATGAATCTATTTCGACAGGCTTTATTCTATACAATGGCGATGTACAATTTCTTCACATAAGCAGGTTTTAGCTAATGACACTTAACCAATTATTTTGCATGTAACTCTATTCCATTCACAAGTTTATATTTCCATTCTAGGACTGTTTATGTAAAAAAAAAAAAAAAAAGCTTTTACAAATCACGATGTAGGTAATATATATCTATAAAAAAAAATTCACTGTCGTTAGGTCCGTACTTTCTAAATAACACGGGGAAAATCATTCTTTGCACCTCTTTTTTCTTTATTTTTATTTTTTATCGCCAACTCAAAAAAGTCTTCCAAACATAATTTGAGTCCGTTTGTGCTAATACGTCCTTCTTATAAAGGTGATACATTGACATATTTAAGTTTACCTTGAAAAATGAGAACAGCGTTATCTTCACTTAATTAAACTTTTTTTTTTTTTATATTCATTTAGCTTAATGTGGGTACTCTCAATAGATTATCGGAATTTATTATAAGAAAAGAATAATGAACCGAATATGAAATTCATTTCATCATTGGAAAAATAAGGAATGAAGAGGAAAAATTTAAATGGAAATTTAATTAATGGAATTAGTAAAAACAAAGAGGAAACTTTTTTTTTCTTTACCCAAAAAAAAGAGAGAAAAAAAAGGAAACGTTTTTCATCTGCACCGTGAGATGAGCACGTTTGAAAGTGTGAAATCGTGTATGAAATTATTGAGGACTCTTCTCGAATTGTATACATGTCCCGCAAGAGCAAAAAGAGAAAAGTGATCTAGAAGATCATTAGTATATGGCAATTGACTCTTAGTCAACTATTATATTGGCAGAAGTTAATCTTATATATTTAGGATTTTCCAAACTTTTACATGATCCAATAATAGCGAGCATTCATAGAATGCTTTACAGATAGGTACAATGTAACTAGCTAAAAGTAATGGCCCATAAAAGTAAAAGAGCACAATAATACAAGCCGAATGGCCGACAGAAGATGTCATTGGAGTGGAGAATGCTGCCAAAGTTCCTCACCAGAAGGATGTGACACTCTTGCTTCTTTTCGAAACAAAGAATAGCAGAAGTACCGTAATTGTGTCATAACTTTTTTTGCTCACTTTAAGTGTTACAAATTTGAAAAATTGATTACTTAAATACTATTGGCGATTTGCCTCGCCAAAAATTCGATATGGATGTTGGTCATCTTACATGACACTGCAAGCATCAACGTGTACAATTTTTGTAATTTTTTTTTTTATCTCATTACCTCAAATTTGAAGAATCAATCACTTCTTGCCCTCGCCTGTGACTAGCGAGGACACCATGGCCCAAGGTGAGGCCATCACAGCCTCATCGCAAAGGCCCTTGCCGCAACCAACTATGGCCTTGCCTAGGACCTTTGTGGCCCTACCGGCTGAGAGCAAGGCCTTTGCAGCCAGCGCACAAAAAAAAAAAAAAATCAAAGGAAAATCAAAAAAAAAAAAATTCAAAAAAATCAATTTTAAAAAAACTGCAAAAAATTCACATATGACTATTTGTCGAAAGTGGCACTCAAATAATTGATTAGCACTTAAGTGAATGAAAAAAAAAGTTTTAGCACTCAAATATGCATTGTACGAAAGTTATGGCACTCTTGTTATACTTTATCCCCTTCTTTTGAAATCTAAAACAAATAAGTACTTTCACGTGGATGGAGACTTGAAGTAAATTTCAAATCTAACGGAAAATTAATTAATGGAATTAGTAATAAAGAGGAATCGTTTTTCAGCTGCACCGTGAGACATGAGCATGTTTGAAAGTATAAAATCATTTATGAAAATATCGAGAACCCTTCTCGAATTGTATACATGTCACGCAAGACCAAAGAGAGAAGAGATTTGGAAGATCATTGGTATATGGCAATTGACTCTTAGTCAACTCTTATTCTACTTTTGGCAGAAATTAATCTTATGTAGTGTGGATTGAGGATATTCCAAACTTTTACATGATCCAATAATAGTGAGCATCTATAGAATGCTTTAAAAATAGGTAAGATGTAACTAGATATAAGTAATGGCCAATAAAAGTAAAAAGAGCACAATAATACAAGCCAAACGAGGACAGAAGAGAGAAAATATTAAGTGCGTTTAATATGCCACATGGGATATGAGTTGATCCGGGCCCACATGCCAAATTATTCATCACTCAAAATATCTGGTAGACCTCGCTTTCCTCCCCCCTGGTTAAGCTTCAATATAGGACGAAAAAAAAATTGCCCTGTGGATTGCAGCATCACCGACCAGCCATGGACGACCTGCTCATGAGCATGCCGACGCTAATCCATGGCCATCATGTGCGTCATTTGAGCATGCTATTGATGTTAGCTATATGCCCTAAAGCAACCATGTAGTAGTTACGTGTTGGGGATTATTTAATGGCAAAGAAATATTCATTCACCGTTCTATTTATATGAATGAGTTCATAAAATCAGTTGTGACTGAACCTATTTTTAAGGTGTTAAGAATATGTGTGATAAGTTTACAAGTTATGTTGAATCTTTAAACTATTCATAGTCGATGGAGCATTGAGAGAATATTGATGATCCTGTTGAGACCAATGTGTTCTCAAGCTTCACCATTCAGTATAGGACACTGAGAGGATGATGAGTCACAAGCCATTGGGTATTGTGATCTTCAAGCTAGAACATAGGTGCTTGTCTTAGACAAGTTTATTGAACGTGACATACATAGAATAATTAGCAACCAGAAAGCTTTTAGCGGGGTCAATGACTAATCGTTCATGCTTTGGTCTTTGGTTAGGTGTAAGATCCTTAAACCTAAGGCACAATACTAACTTTTATGTTGGATGGCTATCATTCATAAGTGTGCTATTGACGCTTCGTCGTCTTTGTACTTGATGGTCATAGTTCATTCACATACGAAGGCACATGCGTGCGCAATATGGAATATGTCTTCATCTATACAAGATTGATGTCCTATGCAATCTAATCGTGACTTTGTATTGAAATCCTTGGTTGGGGTTATAACCGAGAACGAATGATTCATGTCTTGTAGAATACATGTCAATTAGATTTAGACATATGATCAAATTGGTGGCTTGACTAATAATTCTATGGTCTTTGTCCAATCGGGACATGGTGTCACGCCCCGAACCTCGAGCGTGAGTACATCCCTCTGCAGTCAATACAAATGCGACATTCCCAGGATGCGTCACCAATCCATTCATTTTAAATGCACATGCGGAAGCAAAACAAATACCCGTATTAATAAATAGCATGGGATAGGAAAGCAAGGCAACATTTCACAAAAGCCAACTTTATAAACAACTGGATGAGTCTAGTCAAAGTCTACAAAAAAGTCGGCTATAAAAAGAATGGCAATTCATATCACAAATGCATATAATCCATGCACACAACAATCGAAATGCCTCACTCATCTCAGTCAATCACAAGGATCTTGATTATAAGATCAAACCGTTATGACATGTCCCATACCATGCCACACAGTTTTGTCTCATAATCAAACACATTTAACTCAACCAATCATGCGTTCCAATTGCTAATTCGCCCCTCAAGGGTACGACCGACTCCAAATTTCGGCGGTCTATTAGTGTAGCCAGGTATCTTCTTACCCCACTGAGCATGGCGACGTCTCTCAAAGACGACTTTCCCGAAGGAGCATAGGTCTAAATCTACTGCGACCCAAGTCCCATATAGGTTAACATCTAGCTCACAGCTCAGAATGGGTTCTCTTAACCAACACATGACCAATCAATATCGGCCTAGGACACTGTGTATTGCACTCAAATGCCTCAATTAAAATGGTGATCCTAACCTGTTTTTTCGTATTAAAAACATCCCAAAAGTAGTCGTGTGTCGGTATATGGTCAATTCGAATTTTGAAAGTGATATCTCTTCTTTTCAAAGCCCACTATTTGATATAGTACTTAAAATCCATTTTCGGTGTCAATACCCAACATCCGGGAAATTCTGAATAAATATCATATTTTCACAATCATCACTCAATTTGCACAATCCAACAATCAATCGTATAATCTAAACACACTATTACAATTAGCACGAAATTCTAATCACCGGCTATCCCGATTTAATTTTCAAAAAATAATAAATAATTAAATATATTATGAAATTAAATTAAATAATATAATATTAATTTAATTTAATAAAATAATATTTATAAATTCGAAATATTTAATTAATTTAAAATAATTAATTAAGGGCATAATTAATATTACACTAATCTAACCACTTAATTAGCCCTAATTAATTATCCACTAAACTAATCACATCCATTAATGGTAATTAACAATTAACTAAACTAATCTAACCACCTAATCATAGTTAACTTAATCTAAACACTCCTTAAGCATGATTAACCTCCTAAGTAAGGTTTAGCAAGTAAACTTATCGAATTTACAAGCCGATGAATCCACGGCGCAGAAACGGCCTAGGTGGGCAGCGGCGTGAGCGGGGGACTAATGATGAGACTTTCGGTTGCTTGGATGGCGAGGTGGAGGTCAGGCGGAACTGTGACGACCAGGGATGGTGACTGGGGCTCGTTGGAATGGAGAGACAACACGGGACGAGCAGCGAACAAGCTCGTGGGCATGACAGGCAAGTGACGACAATTTGGTGGGCATGCAGCGGTCGGACAGGCAAAGGGGAAGGGAGCTGCGATTTCTACTGGTTCTCTCTAGTTTTTGAAGCTCAAAGACAACCACAACAACGGAGAAAGTGGGCTGGATGAGGGAGAAGAAGCTGTTGAAGAGAGGGGTCCCTAAAGTTGCTTCCAAGCTTCCAACACTTGTCCAACTCTCCATTGTCTTACCACCACCAGCCATCAGCTGTCCATAACCACTTCTCTCTCCTCAATTTTCCTCCATAAGCTTTCCAACATGTCCAAATGTTGCTCCCCCCATGGCATACGAATTTTGTAACATCTAGCCATCAAAGTTTTCAATTCCTCTTCAATTCTCTTCAATTCAATCCAATTGAATTCCAAAAATTTATCCAAGGTGTCCTCACTTAATTGCACATTTTTCCTTATCCAAAGATCCCACTTGATGACCAAAAGCGGGCCTACGAATTTCCCGATCCAAAATAACCATACTTTGATTATTTTGTCGAAAATCTCGGTTTGCAGAAAAATCTTCCGAGGATGAGTCGACGTTCTTAAAATAATTTGTAACATGACAAAACTTTTAATTTTTGAAATCGGGTTTAAATTCACGGTTAATTTCAATGTGCTGCGATTTTAACGCGTCCTAATCTACCGGATAGCTTTTATGAATTTTTAATACATTTGACCTGTTGTTTATTATTTTCAAGCCACGGTGTACATCTTCAAGACATTGGTGACTCTCGGTTGTTGTAAAAAATCTCGAGATTTTAAATATGAACATAGGGTACAGAAAAGACAGAAAAATCAATCTAGTGCCGTTTGACTAGAATTTTGCAATTAGGTGAAATCACCCACACTTAATCACATACCTTTGTCAAATCGACATATCTTCGGTCTCTTATTGATTTTGACAATACGATAATGACCTTTACAGATAAACACGGTCGAGCAGTCGTTTTTTGGTCGAATTCTTAAGTCTACTGCATTATAATCCCATAATGGCTTTACCTGATAGGCTAGTTATCTTGTGAGTGGCCAACTCAGAGAAAAGAATTATAGGTGCGTCAATAAAAAAAACCCGACTTATTAAATTGAAAACGAAATTGGAAAATCAAGATGTCACACATGGTGAGACAAAAGGATCAAATTTCATGGTCATCAAGGCTGATAGGTTCATTATGTTCTTGAAATATTCACACTATTTAGATAGCCATGATATATTATTAGATATCATTCATGGTTTGTAGGAACAAGAGATTGATCTGGACAATTAATCCTATTGGTTGTGCTAATGTTTTAGTATAAATCTTATTCCCAACTTAATGATTAACCTAGGGATGTCACACACCAAAACCAATTAGAATAACATTTTAAAGAGAGAGACAATATTGCAAATGTGTTTGTAAATGAGCCAATCAAATTGAGTTGAACTAAAAATAAAAGATCTGAAAGGGGCTTCAGACTTTACAAAAATCTTAAGCGGATTTCATACTTTATGGCCGAATCAAAGATTTGAAGTGCATTTAGATTCAATGACTGTATTAATAATCTAAAGTGAGTTCAGAATCAATGGCATCATTAATAATCTAAAGCGAGTTCAGAATTAATAGTCAAATTAATGATCTACAATGGTTTACGACTAAATTAAAGATTTGAAACGGTTTCAGATTTAATGGTCACATTAATATTCTAAAATACTTTCAAACTTAATGGCCATATTAATGATTTGAAACGGTTTTAGACTTAACGGTCACATTAATTATCTAAAATGATTTCAAAATCAATCCGATAGTTTAATGATCTAAAACGACTTCAGATTCAAATGATCAATTAATGTTCTACAATGGTTTATGTGACATCCGATTCTCCACTTCGTTTTCAATTGAATGAGTCGGTGTCGCGACCTATTTTTTCGGTGCACCACCTAAAACTAGGTTAATGGACTGCTAAGTCTTTAAACTTAGCTCGGGCTCTCCCAAGCCCATACCAATTCGCGATTTAAATCCAAATTTTTAAATATGCAAGATTATTAACTAGGAGTCACCACTAATCGGTTTATGGTAGGTCGATTAGACACCTAAGTAAAATAAAGGGAGATTTATTTTACTCCTACGGACCAGAGACTAAGGGTACGGGGACTTGGTTACACTAGAATTTTCTAATGCCCTTTCGGTACCATTTCTTTTTAATTTTTCAAAATGTTTTTGCAAGCAGCTAATTTATTTTAACCTAAATTACTAACATGCAAATGTGGTGACCATACGGGTGCTCATCCATTATTTAAAACATTCAAATAAATAAATTGCATCACACAAAGCAAGCAATCATTTTTTTTTTTTGGATTTTCTTAAAAATTGGAGTTCTTTTATAAAAATGCATTTTAAAACTAAATGACTTAATCCTATTAATATGAAAATTCTAATTAAATTGGCCTATTATGCAAATTAATTAACATGCACCTCATGACCTAATTTTACTAATGAACAAATTATGATTAAATGCCTATATTATGCGAACTAGTTAACATGTGCCTAGTATTTTTGCAATTTTTTTTTTAGATTCAGAATTTATGAAAACCCTAATTAATCTATCTAAAAAAGGGACAATTTTCTAATTTATTCTAGGGATTAATTTGACTTAAACCCTATCCTGTCTTAGAAAACTACTTTTTAGTTTAAAAAGAGGATGAGATATGATAATGTGCCAATTATATCTAAAACCCTAAAAAGGCCATTTAAGTCTAATCCTAACTTATTTTTAAAAAATGCAATCCTAAAAATGTAATCCTAAGAAAATTCCAATTTACTAAACCTACATGCTCATGCAGAATTTTTTATTTTTTATTTTCTGATTTTTTTTGTTTTTTTATAAAAGATAATTAATTATTAAATAAACTATCAACAAAATAAAGGATTAGAATAATCGAAAAAATAACTCATTGTCTCACAGGTCAAATTAACGATTATCCTAACCCTAATTATCACGACAAAGAGATCAAAATAATTACAAATATGATCCGAAGTCTTACGGACCAAATTAAATAATCATTATGATTTAACAATTGAAATTCCACTAAAAAAACCCAATAATTAAAATAATTAAAAAATGATCCAATGTCTCTCGGATCAAATTAATAATCATAATAATTCCGGACAAAATTCCTACAGATAATGCCTACAAAAATTATAGATATTAACGTCCAATATTACAAATCAAATAACTAAACTAAAAATGCTATCAAGTGAGATACACAAAAAGATGACGTAACAAATAAAAAGAGTAAAATGAACTAAACTATAAATAAAGTGAAAAGTAAAGTAAAAAGTAAAAATAAAAACTACCTAAGAGAATTGACGGGGAATGGCAGGCGGTCGTTTGACCGATCGTCGAAATCCGGTGGAGGAGCGGCTGCAAGTGAACGGCGGCAGGCTCCAACTCGGGCAGCGATGGAGTCGGGGCTGGGTTGCGGGTCGTTGGGCGGCGGCGTCGGCCGCAGCGCGAGGCTCGGTTGTCGGATCGCCCGGCGTTCGACGAGGGGGTGAACGGCGGTAGTCGCGCGGTGAGCGCAGGAGCTCGGGCAGTCACGAATGGAGCTGGGTTGCTGCGGAGGTGCAGCGCGGAGGTGCGGCACAGGCAGCAGATCGTGGATGAGGCGCGGTGGCGAGCGAAGACGCGACAGAGGCTCGGTGAGGGGGGCTCGCGGAGCGCGGTGGGCTGGCGAGAGGGGGACGCCGACATTCGGAGGCACGGCAGGGAGGTGGTGAGGCGCGGCGCGGCTCGGCCAGCGGACGAACAGCGGATGCGCCGAGGAAGAAGAACAAGTACTCTCCCCTTTTTGTTTTTGTTTTTCTCTCTCTTTCCTCTCACTCACCTGTCGCACGTCCTCTCACTTTTGCTGAATTTTCCTTGCACTCTTTTTTGAACGAATTCTTTTCACAAATTTTTTCCTCAACTCTCACCCCCACTCTCACGTCCCTCTCTCTCTGGCGTACTTTCTCTGCTGACTTTTGACTATTATTTTTGAACTCAAAAACCGTAGGAGAAAAGTCCCCTTGACATGAAATTTTTTTCTTGAATTCGCCCTCTTTGATTCACGAAAGTTATGGCTCCTTTTATAGTGATTTTCAGATGGCCATTTTTATAACAACTTTCAACTTTCCATCTTCTGTTGCATTAAATCAAGCCTGCAAATCGGAACGTGATTTCGCAATCAACTCGATCCTGCTCAGATTTCTTCCATTTTGCAAAATTCTTGCCTCTTATTCACTTGATTTTTAAATTGCTTCTACATTTAACGAAATCCGAATGATCATCAGAATTTCAAATTTCCATGCATAATCAATTAAATAAATTTCCCCCATTTTTTCCTTTTATTTGTTCCAATGCAATTGTTATTTTCCTTATTTTCCTAGATTTGCTAAAAATAGGTGTCAACAGTCGGGCTTTTCATCAACATGACTATAGCCTTTTTTTTTGGAGTTGGCTACTCATGAGTTAACTAATCTATCAGGTAAAGCTATTAAGGAATTTTAACGCTACAGACTCAAGAATTCGATCAGAAACCGACTACTCAACCGTGTTAATCTGCAAGGGTCAATACGACACTATCAAAATCGATAAGAGATTAGAGATAGGTCAATTTGAATGAGATATGTGATCAGTGAGTGGGTGATTCCACTTGATTGCAAAATTCTCGCCAACAACATTGGACTAATTATTTTGTCTTTTCTGTACCATATGTCCGTATTTGAAACATTGAGATTTCTATGATAATCAAGAGTCACCAATGTATTAAAGATGTACATTGTGGCTCGAAAATAATCTATCACAGGTCAAATGCACTAAAAATTCCCAAAAACTACCTGGTAGATTAGGACGCGCTAAAATCATGCCAGATTAAAATTAACTGCGAATTTAAACCAGATTTCAGAAATTAAAAGTTCTATAATGTCACAATTGATTTTAGGAACGTCGACTCATACTCCAAAGGTTTTTTTACAAACCGAGATTTTCGGTGAAAAAGCAAAGTATGGTTATTTTGGAGTGAGAAATTTGTCGGCCCGCTTTTAGTTGCATTTTTGGGATCCAAGTTGGTTTAATGAACAAGGAAAAAAAATGTGAATTTAAGTGAGGACACCTTGAATGAATTTATAAGCTTTGATTTGAGCTCATTTTGATAAAAATTGAAGAGGATTGAATGGAATTGGAGGGGAAAGTATTACAACTTCGTATGCCATGGGGGAGAGGACTTTTGGACCACTTCATTGGCTTGCCAAAGAAGCTTTGGCATCTGCAAATGGCTAAGGAAGACAGCTAAAGGGTGGTAGGGCCAAAACTCAAGTGTTTAGGATATTTTGGTGGCTCCCTCCTTGACCAACAACCTTCTTCTTCCTCCTCAGCCCTTCTTTAACCATTGTTGAAGTGTTGGGAGCTCAGAAATTGTAGAGAAAATCGAGAACAGCCTCCCCCTAGCTGGTCACAAACCCGCCAAGCCACGGGACCCTTTTTTCCCCTTATGTTTTTTTTTTTTTTTAATTCCTGTTTCTACTCCAGTTGACCTTTCTCCAAAAATCTGACTTAAAAGTTGCATTCCCGTGCCACCCACCATCATCTTCAGCACATCCAAACTGTACGGAGGAGCCCAGCCTCTCACTGACCAGAACCGCCGGTCGTCTCATCTGCCGACCGGAAGCTGTCACATGCGATACCGCTTGGAGCTCGCTTGCCTGCACTATTTTGTGATTTTCGCTAATTTCCTCTCATTCTGACCCTTCCTCCGCCCATGCCAACCACCAACAAGTTCCCCTTGATCCCCAGGTGCCGCCAGTTGCTGGCCACCCACTCACCGGAGCTCCGATTAGCCCTTCCTCGCTGTTGCAGCCGCTGGTTCCCTCTCCCAGTTCAGCCAAGAACAGAAGCCAAACCAACAAGGGTCTTCAGTCTTCATGACCCATTTTCAAGCCTTTCCTAGCCTTGGTTGGTGTCGCCACTTGGTGGTTTATCGCCCGTCTTAGCATTGCCGTTATCGTGGACTCATTGGAAGGCTAAACCGGTGAGTTTACTCACTAAACCTTGCTTAGGAAATTAATTATGCTTAAGGGGTGTTTATATTAAGCTAAGTATGGTTAGGTAATTAGATTAGTTTAGTTAATTGTTAATTAGATTTTAAAAAATGTGATTAGCTTAGTGGATAATTAATTAAGGCTAATTAGGTGATTAAATTAGTGTAATATTGATTTAATTAATTATTTCGAATTTATAAATGTTATTTTTATTAAATTATATTAATATAATATAATATTTATATATTTAATTTCAGAATATATTTAATTATTTATTATTTTCCTGAAATTAGACTAGGATAGTCGGTGACTAGAATTTCGTGTCGATTTCATTGGTATGTTCAGATTATGCAATTGATTGTTGGATTATGTAAATTGAGTGATGATTATGACAATATGATATTTATTCAGAAAATCTCGGGTGTCAGGTTTTGACACCAAAAATGGATTTGAAGTATTATATCAAATAGTGGGGTTTGAAAATGAGAAATATCACATTTAAGGTTTGAATTGACCGTGTACCCACACACGACTATTTTCCGAGTGTTTGAAAATAGACCAGGATCACTATTTTAATTGAAGTAGTTGAGTGCAATGCACGGTATCCTAGGCTGAGATTGAATGGTCATGTGTTGATTAAGAGAACCCATCCCCAAATTGAGTCGGATGGACGTTACCTTATATGGGTTACCCACTAATTGGGTTTTGGGTTGCAATAGATTCTGGACCTATGCTCCTTCAGGAAAGCTGTCTTTGAGAGACGTAGCCGTGCTCAATGGGGAAGAGGCAATGCTTGGTTACGCCAATAGACCACCAAACTTCAAGTAGGCCGTGCCCTAGAGGGACGAAATTAATAATTGGAACACATGATTGTTTGAGTTAGATGCACCTAACTATGAGACAAAACTGTGTAACATGGTATGGGACATGTTATAACGATTTGGCATTATAATCGGGACCCCTATGATTTATTGAGTTGAATGAGGGGTTTCAATTGTTGTGTGCATTAATTATATGCATTTGTGATATGAATTGTGCTGACGTGCATGAAGGAATTGAGGCGAGATAAGTCCTCTAAGTTGTGTGGTTAAGCCACCATTGGGTGTATTTCCTTCCTAATAGGGGTTAAGGGGATGAACTTGCTAAGACATTGTCTCACCCTATCGTAAGCTCAATTTTCAGGTCCTTAGGTGGAGGACCAAAGCCCCGAGTCTGTGAAGGTGGAGTCTGAAGGATCGGCATTTGTGTCCAACGAGTAGGTCATAGGACAGCTTCCTTTTGAGAGTCAATCTTCTGTAGACTTTTGACTAGACTAGTTTTGTACCTAAACCCAATTGTTTATAAAAGTTGGCTTTTGTGAAATGTTCCCATGTTTTCCTATCCCATGCTATTTGTTGTCAAGGGTTTATTGTTTCGCTTCCACATGTGCTTAATAGAAAGGGTCAGTGTCTTGGGAGGTCGCAATTTTTTATCAACCGCAGAAAGATGTGTACGCGCTCGTGGATCGGGGCGTGAAGGTTCAAATGTAATAGTCAAATTAAATATTTTTAACAGTTACAAAGTTAATGCCCAGAATAAAGTCTTGCAATGGTTACAAACTAATGCATGGAATAATGCTCTGTAATGGTTATAGAATTAATGCCCAAATTAATGTCTGAAACCATCTCATAATTTACATCCATTAGACATTACGGTAGAATTAATTCTCTGAAATGGCTTTAGAGTTAATGAGCCGATTTAAATGTGATTTGGGATTAGTTATAAAAGGATAGTTGAGAGAGCAGATCACAAGATGATCGATAATCGACAATTGAGAGTGTTGATTCATTCATACACGAGAACAATTGCTAGCACAATTATAGTGGTGAGATCTCTCAATTTCTCTCTACCATTTGACATGAGATTGGTGGTATGTCTGAACTAGAGGATCGACATTTGTAGGGTTAAATCTAAAGAGCATCAGAACGTGCGTTATGAGGAGATCAGACATCCGTGGTCTAGATCTAAAGAATGTCAGAACCAGTATTATCAGAAGACAACAAACGTTTGTGGCCAGAATTCCAAGAATGTTAGAGTCAATGTTACCAGGAAGTCAAACGTTCGCAGTTAGAATCCGAAAAATGTCAAAACCAACACTACAAGGATATCAAACATTCATGGTCAGAATATGAAGAACGTTAGAACCAAAATTTTTAGAGCACGGTATAAGGCTAATGTGATTAGCCCTTTTTATCACTTCTAGGTGCTTTTATTAAAAATTCACAAACAATGCTATGGAAATACATGTATAGGCTTTTTTACTTTCACTGTGATTAGAATTTGATTCTAATTTACCTATGCACATATTATTGTTTATCGAAACAAACACCATCGGTGGTATCAAAGCCAATCCTTAGACATTTTTGTACTTCTAATTGTTGATTGGTTCATGTTGTTTGTATGATCTGATTATCAATTTTGATTTGTGAAGAGGATTTTTTCAAAGTGGTCTTCAGATTTTTAATTCATATGCATATTAATTGGTTAACATGTAAAGTGAGACAATTGATAACAAAGAAAATCTCATTATTTGTGATGTTAAGTTTTAACGAGTGTTTGAGCTCATAGCCTACCATCGTCGTGGTTTGTTCCTATGTTTAGATGGTTGATTGCCTAATTATGGATTCATTGGAGTCAGTTGCTATTCAAGAATATAGGACCATTCTATTACACATCTAATGGTGCAGGGTTTAGGCCGAATGATTTCCAATAACTATTAGGTGATAAATCATTTGTGTTTTAAATACTTGCATGAAATGATGGGATGGACTTAACTATGATCATGAAGCCAATAACCAGAAGGTGAGGCTTTCATGATCTATAGGCCGAACTATGATTAAGACTTACATGTGATCCACTCACTAAGTTCATAGGACACCAATAACTATTAGGTGAGGTGGATTATAAACTGGTGACACTTCAAGCCCCACTAGTGATCTTTTCCCAATGAAGATTACCAATTCCCACCCTAAAGAGTATGGAATCCAAAAAGAATAGTGGTATAATATTTCATTCAAAGGCCAAAATGAACTATTTTGTTGAAAGTCATTGGCTAACAATTTATTTTTCTACAGAGATAATTTTAAAACTTTGAAAATGGTTATGACAAGCCCACTTGCTTCTATTCTTGTTAAAAAAAAAAAAAATTGTCTAACGGGACCCAACTATACTAATTGAGTAAAGGAATTTGAGAATTGTTTTTCAATTCCAAGAAAATTGATATGTGCTTGATTAGAACTTGCTAGGAGGCTTTTCAGGTGGTACCCAAGAAGAATGAGAAACTTATGGAAAGTGGCACAAAGATGACCTAAAAGTTAGGTCATATATGTTTGCTTCTATGAATAATGAGTTTCAGAAAAAGTATGAGAACATGGAAAGTGCTTACTCAATCATCGTGCATCTGAAAGATTTTTTTATGAGAATGGTCAAATCACTAGATATGAGATATCTAATGGATTGTACCATATTAGAGTGGCTGACAGATCATTAGTTAATGATAATGTTCTGAAGATGATTTGGCACATTGAGGAGTTAGCCAGGTTAAATCTTATTATGAATAATGAATTAGCCATGGATCTAATATTCCAATCTTTGTCTAATTTCTTCTCTAGATTTGTCCAAAACTTCCACATGCATAAGATGAAGAAAACTCTTACTAAGTTACATGGTATGCTAGTGGTTTGTGAGAAGGAAATGCAAAATACAATGTGTGACATATGGATTTTCCGCTATAGCCAATATTATTATTTAGGATAATTTCCTCAACTAGATCACTAGGAGTCAAAGGGATTGAATAAAGTTGATAGATTTGGATGTGTGAGTTGGTTGTGTGAAGCAACAATGTTGAATTTACCACCAAATCATTGGTAGAATTAGGCTAGTATGTTTAGAACTTTATGTTTGAAGATATTCGAGTTTTAAATTTATTATTTTGGGATTTTCCTAATTTATATATCTTTCATATATTATTTTAGTGCATTTAAATGTTTTCAAATTTACGAGTATTCAACATTAGGTATTCCGAGAGAAAATGTCTTCGAATTTATGAGGGTTCCACATCAAATGTTCCGAACTAAAATGTTTTCAGATTTATGAATGTTCAAAAATCAAATTTTCAAAAGGAGAATGTTTTCAAACTTTCGAACGTATAAAATCAAATGTTTATAACAAAAATATTTTCAGTTTATCAAGTGTTCTAAACGAATCAAATGTTTTGAACGAAAATCTGATTTCCTAAATCACTACTATTTCTCCACCTACTTGCCACTTTCCATTTTTCTATCAAGATTTTTAAGCACATGCGTCAATTTGATTCATTGCATTTAACCACCATGACATCATGTATGAGATCATCAATCTTAACATATGCTCATTAATGCATCAATGACTCATGCCCTTATTTGGCTCAATGAGAAGAAGTCTAATCTCAACCCTTCCAAAATATCTTCTCATGTCAACATTTCATTGGACCACTTGTTTATTAGCTAGATTCATATGGGACACTCGAAGTTTATTTATTGGAATACTTGGCAACTTAACCCAAGGAGATTATGACTTTAACCTTAGTTACTCCTTTTCTTTCTCCTACAAATTCTTACGCCATGTAGAAGGAATCCTCAAAGACCACGATCATCAACTCCCTCTTCTTCCTCTCCAATCTTTCACTTTCAAAAAAAGACAAACTATGGTCCCACTCTTAAGATGCCAAGTTTTTTTCCTGGTTCTAGTTCAGAATCATAAACTTCTAATACTTTTAACCAAAGGATTATGTTGTTTTTGAAAATCAAGCTTTATTATTTTCAGTTGTGTTTATTTTGTTTGAAAGTGACTTAGATTCTAAAATTTAAGTTGCTTTCAAGTTAAGTGAAAACCCTAGTTGCTAAGTTGGGTTGATCCACTAAGTACTCTTGTTGTATGACTTTATTCAATAATGGTGTGTCTATATGATTTGTATAGATGTTTACACGCCTAGTAATTTCCAAGGGAGGTGGTAACATGTAGCACTTTGGATCTAATTGGTTGGTCGAGATGTGTAATTTTGATATGTAATAACGTGGTGATTGTTGGATTTGCCTTATTCATCTTGTGTATGTTCAGAAGGCGCGTGGTCAGTTTTCTTAAAGTGCAATGCAATTGGTTAGTGGAAATGCTAAATCAAAATCTATTCATTTATTCTATCGAATTTTACTTGGCAAAATCTATTCAATCTTTCTATTAGAGTTTACTTGATCGAAATTTGTTCATTCATTCTATTAAAGTTTACTTTGTCAAAATCTATGTATTTGTTCTATCGAGTTCATTTGGTCATAATCTGTTCAATCGTTCTATCAAAATTTACTTGGTCACAATATATTCATTCATTCTATCAAAGTTTACTTTGTCAGAATTTGTTCATTTATTCTATCAGAGTTTACTTGGTCAGAATCTGTTTAATCACTCTATCATAATTTATTTGGTCAAAATCTATTCATTCATTCTATCAGAGTTTACTTTATCAGAATATATTCATTTGTTCTATTAGAGTTTATTTAGTCGGTGTCGCGACCAATTTTTTTGGGGTGGGTGAACCACCTAAAATTTGGCTAATGGATTGTTAAGCCTAGACTTAACTAGGGCTCTCCCAAGCCCATATCAATTCGCGACTTAGGTTCAAGTTCTTAACATGCAAATGATTTTCAATCAGGAGTCGCCACTAATCTATTTTTTGGTGGGTCGATTAGAAACCCAAATAAAGTAACGGGAGATTTACTTTATTCCTACGAACCAGAGATTTGGGTACGGGGACTTGGTTACGCTAAATTTCTCTAACGCCCTTTCAGTACCATTTCTTTTATTTTGAAAAAATGTTTTTTGCAAGCAGCTTGGGTTTATTTTAAATCTATTTCCCTAACATGTGAGGTTATCATGCGCATGCACAAACCACTAATTTAACACTCAGATAAACAATAAATAAATTGCAAAAAAACTTACCTCCAAGCAACGAAAGCATTTGCAATGTTAAATTAAAATCCACATCAACAACCCTGGATATGGTTTCTAATTAACACACAATTTCTTTTTTTTTTTCACTTAATTAATGAAAATCATGCAATATGCAATGCGATATTAATTAAATGACCTAATCCTAATGACATGTAATTTCTAATAAACCTAGCAATAATCACTAAATGACATGCATTTCATGAATCTAATTCTAAATGACATGCATATAATATTTTCGTATTTCTTATAAAAAAAAATCGTAATTAAAATTACTAACAATAAAAATCTAACTAAAGTGAGATATTATCTATTTTAAGTTAGGAAATAGACTACTCTGAATCCTATCTTAACTTAAAAATTTATCTCGACATGCAATTTAATTCAAGGAAATTATCTAACCTAGATACCATCTATACATGCGTTCTAATATAATCAGAAAAGAATCTAACTATTCTATCATGCCATTCTATCTAGGAAATTTATTGTAATCTACATGATATGCAAATGCAATCTTTTTTTTGTATTTTCGGGATAAATAAAGCAATTAAAAGATAAACCAAATCATCCATGGTCATCAAAGATATTATCCATTGTTCGAGTTTGGAAACGATATCTAATCAAACCTGATTGTTTCGCTAATAAAATCGATAAATTGATCTTAAGCCTTAAAGATCAAGATATCGATTTTATTCCCGCTTGATTAATTATTCCATCTAAAGTCTTATAGATGGAATAAAAAATCATAGTGCGGTTGCGAATTAGGAAATAAATCCTAATTGAAAGTTACGTCTATCGCTCACGGATATGAAACTAGGTAGACATATATTTGGCAATAAAATATCCAAATATACTAGAGATGTGCACCTTACCTAATTTGATGATATTCTTCCCAAATTTGGACCAAGTGCAATCGGACCGAGATCGTGACCGATTTTTTGACAGCGAATGGCAGCAAGGTTATGTGCACGACGACGATGCTCCATGGCGGTTGGGGTGCTTGGCAACGTATCGTCTATTCTTCCCTCAAAATCTGTAGCCGCCACCTTCCAACCTCTTCTCGGTCTACTTACCAGAAACTATTCTTTTGCTTGCATGAAATAAAATTATAACACCCGTAACGTTATTAGCCAATCTGGAAAAACACCTAAAAGAATAAAAGTCCACCGAAATTCTTATGACTCCTCTTTGACCGTAGACTTCGGGGCAAGTGGTGATGTCCAGAGAGCACACTTTCGCATGAATTGGCTTTTGTGGATGAGCCTGGTCAACCATAAACTCCACTATCCCTTTGCTACGTCCACATATATGTGTCCGTGTGTTGTAGGATGCAAAAGTGGAGAAGACGTTAATATGGAGATGATCAAAATGTGGGATCATCCATGAGACTATGCTTAAATAAATAAATAAAAGATATATGGCGAGATTTTAATCAAAGAAGAAGCCATGGCGTGAATCGCATATCCCGTTCGGCATGTGTCGTGTTCCCTTCACGTCTCTATGCTGGGCGGAGGTTCATCAGGAAGCAGCAAGCGTCTCCTGGGAAAATTGCTGGCGCGAATGTGCTTGGTTCGTCTCAAAGAAAACCTAGCTTCGTCAATGGGGGTTAGATCAGATCGGATTTTTGCCGAGGAGGGACGCGGCAGCTCTTCGCGTTGTTGATGCTGTGGGAGTTCGGAATTAAAACATACATCTTCCACTTGAAGCGGCTTTGAAACTGGCGTGTGGCAGCAACGAGGGCACAACAGCAATCGTGGGGGGCGTGATGGCTAATCCAAATATTGATTTCCGAACTTGAATCTACAAACGTTGGCTTGCGGATCAAGATTGGGGCTCAGCGTGGCAGCGCACGGCTGCGGTCTACGCTATCGGCAATGGCGGGCGTCTCGGCACGGTGCCACGGATGGCGTTGGGAAGCAGCGGGAGGCAGCAACTCAAACTTGATTCAGCAACAGTAACGGCTCGGGCTTTCGGCGGTGATGGAGATGCTGGCTTCGCGGGCAGCAAGCAGCAGCGTCGTCGTTGGTGTGGG
Organism: Eucalyptus sideroxylon; assembly: GCA_014182405.2. Classification (NCBI taxonomy): domain Eukaryota; kingdom Viridiplantae; phylum Streptophyta; class Magnoliopsida; order Myrtales; family Myrtaceae; genus Eucalyptus; species Eucalyptus sideroxylon. The sequence goes on from CM024550.2 coordinate 47,320,473, forward strand.
CGTGACGATGGCAAGGCTACTCTCTCTCCCTTTCCAATTGTGGCTTTCAGAAAAAAGAAACTCTATTTCTCTCTTTTTGGTGCCGCCCCCATTCTTCTCACGATATTTCCTCTCAATGTGCCCACTCACGATATCTCTACCCAATAGCCGTGTTTTCAATTGCGTGGCCGTATGTGTCCATAGGTGTGGCCCCCCTAAACCCTATGCATCTAATCTATTTATAGGCCATGAGTTAGGGTTTTAATTCCTTTTTCTGAACGCAATATCACTTTTTATTTTCCACACCTCTTGAATATTCTCTATTGATTTTTTCAAAAATTGCAATAGGATTTTTTTCAAATACGGGCTTAGGCTAAATTGCTCTCTTCGTGGGCTTAGTCCGACTTGTCAGCTTAAAGTTCAAAACCACCAAATCAAACCAATTTGTCACCGACCCAATGTAAATGCAAATTAAAATATAAATGCACCTAAAAATATATGTTATGCAATTGACTATTTTTCAAGGATAAAATTAACCCTTAATTTTTTGATGCAATAAATGACTAAACGGGTCGCCAAAATTTAGGTGTCAACAGTCGGAATCTACTAAATTGTTCTATTAGAATTTATTTGGTCAGAATCGGTTCATTCGTTCTATTATAGTTTACTTGGTCAGAATATGTTCATTCATTCTTTGGAGTTTAATTAGTTAAAATCCGATTCGCTTATATTCCTAATGCTTTCTCAGTCTAATTTTCTCTGAGTCCAATTCGCTTTTGAGTCTGATGGGCCATCTGAATCCTTGTCGTTTTGATATGATACAATCTTTAGGTCTGATACATCCTAACATGTTTTCAAAGTCTGATTCGCTTCTAAGTTTCATGTGCTCTCTAATTATGATTTTACTTTCAAAGTTTGATGTGCTCATTTAGTTTGATTCGCTTTCAACAAGGTTAAGTACACTAAAAGTGCCAAAAGTCATGTACGATGCTCACTTTGGTACCAAAAGCTTATTTTGGATCACTTAAGTCCAACAAATTTGAAAAACGATCATTTTAGTGCCAACGCCGATCTAATTGGTCGAAAATCCAACGTGACACTTTTTTATTAATTTTTAAGTTGACGTGGCTTGTTAGAGAGTACAGTTAGCATCCAACAACAAAACGATGCCGTTTGGCTTCTTTCCCCCAAGTAAGAACCCTAAATCCCCAAATTGAGAGAGAGAGAGATAGAGAGAGAGAGAGAGAGAGAGAGAGAGAGAGAAGGCATGGGCTTCCTCCTTGTCTTCTTCCCCAAAGAACAACACTAGCAGCGACATTAGCAGAGGCACCAGCAATGGCACCTTCGACCCCCCTTCTTCGTCCTCCTCCTTCACCATTGCCTCCTATTCTTCCCACCACTTCTTGCCTAAGCAACAACCTTAGTCTCTCCTCTCTCACCTAGTTGAGCAACTACAATACTACTTGAGCAACGGTGGTTGAGCGACGGCAAGCGAACGACGATGACCGAGCGATAGCAGTTGGCGTTGGGCGAGGATTGGATAAAGAACCCTAATTTCAGTCCCCATATGAGCTATATTACATCATTTTTGTGAGGTTGTCCACGTATGACAGCAAAACGACATCATTTCTTAAGGATGATGGAAAACGGCGTTGTTTAAAAGGCACAACAACTTTTTTTTTTAAATATAAAATTCACGTAATTAATTTGGCTAGAATCTCTCGCCGATGGCACTAAAGTGGTTGTTTTTTCTTTGATTTGGCATTTAAGTGATCCAACAGAAACTTTTGGCACCAAAATGAGTGCCATACACAACTTTTGACACTTTTAGTGTACTTCCCTGCTTTTAACATATGATTTCGTTTCTGAGTCTAATTCACTATTAGAACCATTTCTTTATGTTAGACTTTCCCAATCAAAACCATTTCCCTTACGATCAAATTTTCCTTTTCAGAGTCACTTCTACGTGTTTCAAACTTTATGTTATGAATCACTTATGTTTCAGACTTTTCTGTTCAGAATCACTTCTTTGTGTTTCATGCCTTCTTTCTAAATTACCTCCTTATGTTTTAGACTTTCCGATTCATAGTCGCTTATGTATGTGATTCAGACTTTATGTTCTAAATCACTTCCTTATACTTCAGATTTTCCGTTCAGGATCACTTTCTTATATACTTCAGACTTTCTAGTTCAAAAACCATTCCTCCATGTTTAGACATTTCATTCATAATCATTATTTGCTGCTCAGATTGATTATTAAGCATGGTAAACATTGAGTATCGAATGTGTTTGTATAAGTAACAAGTGAGAAGTAAGTGTATGGTTATCACTAATGACGAATGCGATCAATGAAAGAATGAGGTAAGGATATATATGAAAATGTGTTGTGAAATGGAAGTGGATTGTTGATGGACATGAGACCAAATAAGAAATAGGTTATACATGCACTAATTTATTTAAAATGAAGGTATACATGTTGAAACGCATGACAAGTATGAACTCATCTATGTTTGAGCTTCATGACTAGTGTGAAGTCACCTGTATAAAGTATTGGTGAGTTTCATGACCTATATGAACTCATTTGGATATTAATGAGCTTCATGACTAGTACAAAGTCACTTATGTAAGTGTTGGTGAGCTTCATGACCCGTATGAACTCATTCATTTGAATATTAATGAGCTTCATGACCTGTATGAATTCACCTATGAGTACGGGTGAAATTCATGACAAGTACAAACTTGCCTATATATGTAGGTAAGCTTCATGACGAGTATGGAACATATGGTGGTGAAATGTATGACAAGGATGAACTTGCCTATGCTTAATTATGTGCATGGTAGTGAGTTACTAGGTGATATTGGTGCACATATTATATGCCATCCATTTGCCTTTGAGTGAATGAACCTATAATTTTGTTTGATGGATCTTATTGGCATGTCATGATAGAAAGAAAAGAGAACTTGTATATGCATGATCATCCAGTCTTGAGCTCATGTTGTTTGATTGTTTGATTTGTGCAAGGTTAAGTATTAAGATGATCTCTTACTTTAGACCTAGGAATTTATTTACTGAGCTTTAGCTCACTCCTTATTTTTCAGTGTGTGGGATGGTCCATTTGTACGTGACGGTGGAAGGGATGAGGTGATGCTTGAGACCATCAACTTCTAAGTGGATGGTTTGTCATTTACGCATGCAATCTTTTGGGCAAGAATAATATGAGAGATAGGTTGCGTTAACCCTTCCCAAGTCTTATGTGTTTTATGTGCTATATAAGATATTGTATTGGGTTGTAATATAAGTTAACATAATAAGATATATGTGTAATAGTTAACCCTTCTTAGGTATTGTGATATCTGAATTAGAACACATGTGCTTATCTCGGATAAGTTTACTGAACGTAACATTAATAGAACGATTAGCAACATGGAAGCTTTTAACGGGGTCACTGACTAATCATTCATGCTTTGGTCTAGTGTAAGATCCTTAGACCTAAGGCACGATATTGACTTTAATGTTGGATGGTTGTGGTTCATAAGTACACATATTGACACTTCATCAAACCATCCATGTACTTGATTATTATAGTTTGTTCACATATGAAGACACATGCGTGTGCAATATGGAATTTGTCTTCTTATTATATATAAATATATAAGATTTAATGTCATATACAATCTAATCGTGATTTTGTATTGAAATCCTCGATCGGGGTACATGTCAATTAGATTTGGGCATATGATCGAATTGATGGCTTGACCAAGAATTCAATGATCTTTGTTTGATCGGGACATGATGAGAGAAAATCATCAATTACATAGTCACCAAAGCTGATAGGTTCATTATTTTTTTGAAATATTTACACTGTTTGAATAATTATGACATATTGCTAGATGTCACTAATGGTTTATATGAACAAAAGATTGATCTGAACAATTAGTTCTCTTAGTTGTGCTAATGTGTTAGCACAAGTCTTACTGCCAAATCAATGGTAAACCTAGGGATGTCACACACCATAACTAATTAGAATGATGTTTGAACGAGAGACACAATATTGACAATGTGCTTGCAGTTGAGCTATAGATTGAGTCGAGCTAAAAATATAAGATATGAAAAGGACTTCAAACTTTACAAAGATATGAAAGGAGCTTTAAACTTTACAAAGATTTGAAGTAGGTTTTAGACTTTACGGCCAAATCAAAAATAAGAAGTGGGTTTAGATTCAATGACCAAATTAATAATCCGAAGTGAGTTCAGAATTAATAGCCACATTAATGATCTGAAGTGAGTTTAGAATCAATGACATCATTAATGATTTGAAGTGAGTTCAAAATCAATAACCAAATTAATGATCTAAAACAATTTCAAACTTAACGGTTAAATTAAAGATCTAAAATGGTTTCGGATTTAACATTCACATTAATTTTCTGAAATGGTTTCAGACTTAACGGTCACATTAATGATCTAAAATGGTTTCAGAATCAATGGATAGTTTAATGATCTAAAACAGTTTTAGACTCAAATGACCAATTAATGTTCTACAATGGTTTCAGATGTAATGGTAAAATTAAATATTAGTAACGATTATAAAGTTAATGCCTAGAATAAAGTCTTGTAATGGTTACAAATTAATGCCTGGAATAATGCTCTATAACATTTTCAAAATCAATGCATGAATTAGTGTTTGAAATGGTCTTAGAAGTTACATTCATCAGACTTCACGATCAAATTAATTCTCTGAAACGGTTTTAGAGTTAATGGGTCGATTTAAATGTGATCTGAGACTAGTTATAAAAAGACATTTGAGAGAGCATATCACAAAATGATCATCGACAATCAACAATTGAGAGTGTTGATAATAATCAACTAAGTCATTCACACATGAAAGCATTTGCTAGCACAATTGTAGTGGTGAGATCTCTCAATTTCTTTCTACCATTCAACTTGAGATATTGGTGGTATGTTTGAACTAGAGGCTTGACATGATGGGGCTGGATTTGAAGAACCTCAAGACTTGCAATACAAGGAGATCAAATGTTTGTGGTCTGGATCTAAGGAACATGAGAACCAGTATTACCTAAAGACATCATACGTTCATGGTCAAAATTCCAAGAACGTTAGACTCAATGTTACTAGGTGATCAAACGTTCATAGTAGAATCTGAAAAATGTAAGAACTAACTATACAAGGACATAAGACATTCATAGTCATAATCTAAAGAAGGTCAAAACCAAAATTTTTGGAGCACGGTACAAGGGTAATGTGATTAGCTCCTTATCACTTCCAAGCGCTTTTATTAAAAATGCACAAACAATCCAATAGAAATACGTGTATGGGTTTTTACTTCCACTACAATAAGACTTTGAGTCTTCTTTACCTACGCATGTATTCTTGTTTATCGAACCAAATACCAACAATTGATCCCTTGGGTATCCATCTTTCCTATCCACCATGGATGTCAGCCATGGACAACACTCGCGGCCAACCATGGACAACGCTCATCCATGTCCATGGCTGTCGTTGGCATCGAGCAATGTCGGAAAGGGCGGCTTTATTTGGATGTTTGGCCAAATCTGGAGCCATCGCTCATGGCCACATTGCAGAGATTGTGGCCTCAAAAATAATAGGAGAAACAAAAATGAAGCTTTGCTTTTGCATTGTGGGTTGATGCTATGCTTCTAGTATGTGTACCACAAGAAGAAGATGGTGAAAAGTGGGTGAGAGGGAGAGGGTAACGGCAAGGAGAAAATATTCAAGGCGAGAAAGTAAAAGAGAAGAGAGAGGAACAAAGGAACCATGAAAGAAGATAGGAAGACAAGGGGCAACAAAGGAGAGAAAAGATCATAAAGTGGGGCCATTATTGCCACATGTTGTTACTTAGATGGTTTGTTACATATCCTACATGGCACATTAAATATACTAAATATTTTCTTGATTGGAGATGTCATTGGAGTGGAGAATGTTGCTGAAGTTCCTCACCAGAAGGACTAGACACTCTTGCCTCTTTTCAAATTTAAAGCAGAGAAGTATACCTTTCACATGGATAAAGACATGAATGTAAGAGTTTTTCTGATGTTGGTTACATTAATTGATATTATAATTTATTGTTTTATGAAAGTTATATTATAATATGAGATATAAGGTTTCTTAATTAGTTTACTATAGGAATGGCTAATGTGGACTAAATTGAGCATGGCCCGTGATGAGAGGGCCTAGCTAAAAATACTATAAATAGTGCTCAAGTCCTTCCTCTAATCCGAACACAAATTATCCTCACATAAGGAGCATTTACTAAACGCTAAAGATGAGGGACAATTTCATTGAGCTAGTGATACATAGGACAATAGAGGAGAAGCTCTTGAGAATGATGGAACAAATCTCTTTACTTGATTATATATGTGTTCTTGATTCTAGTTACTGAGATCTTGGATTGTGCTTTCACAGCTTATAGTGAAGTTTAAGTCAACTTGTGTTGTCATGGATTTTCTTTGTTTATACATATAAACCAGCCGCAGATGATGTACCATTCTCTTTTTACTGAATGACGACTTCTTTTCCAAAATTTACGAACCAGAAATTTTATGGGAATTCATTTTGATTACAAAAGTGTAAATTTGGAAAATTTACTTAAAGAAGATACAAGTGCAATTTTGAATAATCATTTTTTTTTCTCTTCTTCCATGATCCCCTGCTTTGCAAACAGCATATGTCAATGGACTTTATTTTCTTTATATAAGCAGGTTTTATAGAATGACCCATACGATTTTCATTTTTAGCAAGGAGGTTTAATCCATAAATAGGGTTTTCCATTTTGATACTGCTTTGTATAAAATACTTTTACACTTACAACATAAGTAACGTGGATCCTATTTTGACTGATTTTATCATGTAAAAGGCCGATTTGCACAAGCATGTTTTAGATAATGACACATAATTAATTTTTGTTTCTGCATGTTTCTGAATATCAATGGAATTAGTAAAAACAAAGCGGAAACGTTCTTCAGCTGCACCGTGAGACGTGAGCACGTTTGAAAGTTTGAAATCATGTATGAAATTGTTGAAGACTCTTCTCGAATTGTATACATGTCACGCAAGAGGAAAGGCAGAAAAGGAGATTTAGAAGACCATTGGTATGTGGCGATTGACTCTTTGTCAACTCTTATTCTCCTCTTGGCAGAAGTTAACCTTACGTGGTGTAGATTGAGGATATTCCAAAAGACTAAAGGACCTATTAATTAACTCATATATTAAGCATCATCATTACAATGGACATATAAGATATTGCAATCGGGATAAAGAAACCAAAGGTGCAGAACTTTTACCAGTTATCTTTCGTCCGTGATCATTTTTTTTAATCAATTGGATTCCTAAATATATATATTTTTTTATCAATTAGTTACTTGGGGTCACAAGTGTAATTTGACATAATAATGTTCTTTATTTTCTTCCCATTCCCTGCTTTGCAAACGACGCATTTCATTGGCTTTTATTCGGCGGTTTTATAGAATGATTTATTTTTAGCAAGTACAGAGTAAATTTAATCAATAATAGGTTTTTCCATTTTGAGACTACTTATGTAAAAAAAAAAAAAAAAATTACCTTGACAAAGTATGTAATGTGAATCCTATTTCGATGGACTTTTATTCTGTAAAATGGGGGTGTCAAATTTTCTTCGAAGCAATCATTGATGCTCAGTGTCAAAGCCGTGGCATTGCATCACAATCGTTGGATTCCCATCCATAAGTTGTTCTCATCTTAATACCTACCGAGTCCATACATTGGAGTCAATTCTATCAGCAAATTGAAATTAATAGATCAATCTCAAAGGAAGTCTCGGCCACATCAAACGAAAGAACTACTTCACATGACGTATCGATGATATCAAACATCAAACTGAGCATCTTGATTGCTTCGATTCTTTAAGAAGATAAAGATATTTAATTGCCCCGAATTGGCCCACCAAGTAAATATGTTAGTATATTTCCAAAACAAATCCACGTATGAATCGTGGATGCCGAGTACATAAGTCCATTATTCACCACCGATAATTTAGGGCTTGATCTACTCTTTATCTCCGAGGACTCTGGAAGTCCATGGGGAATCCATCCAACATACATGCGATGCTATCACGATACGGCATGACTCATGAGAAAAAGAACATCTCGTCTCATTGTTCTAAAATGAACTCAACTTAAGACGCGCATGATAACCATTTTATTTTTATTTCAAAACTATTTTTCTATTCTAAACTTATTTCTGGAACAAAAATCCATTTGGCAACAAAATTTTATTTTTCTATTTTTGCAACAAATTTTTAGTTTAGAAATAGGTTTACATAGAAATAAGAAGTAAAGATTTTCTACTTCTCTGTTTCTGGAACATAAATGAGAAATAAAAACTCTTATCATCGCTAATCTTCACTACTGGCCGGCCGCCCACCTGTCAGCCACCTGCCACTACCGATCGCTGCCAGTCGCCATTGCCCCCCACCAACTGCCGCTACCGCCGCCGCCACCGACACCGATAGCCACCAGTGGCCACCGACCGTCATCTACTGTCACCGCTAGGGGTCATCGGCTACTTATCGTCGCCCAAGAAAGAGAAATTTTGTGTTATTATTAAACGAATTCCTATTTTGAGAATATAAATTTATATCATTAGCAAATGCGTATTTTTGTTAAGAAACTCATCCAAGAATAAAAATAGAAAAATTTATTTCTGTTCCAAAAATCAATTTATGGCTAGAATAATTATCATTCACGCCCTTAGATGCCCTATCATATCAACTTCTTTGCCAATGGGAAAAGAAAAACATCAACATGTCAAGAAAGAGCATCGCATGTTTAAAGAAACCTTAACTTTGCCCAAACTAGCCGTAGACAATAATGTTAAGTGTTCACATAAAGCATTAAATTTTTTTGCTCCTCTCAAGTAAGAGTTTGCATGCGACATGAGATTGACTCTAAAGACATGAATATTGGATAAGATTTTACCTAAGTTTGAATTTGAATTTCGAATTGTATTAGGTGTTCTAATTTGTGCACTCATCCTGATTTATTCCAGTCGTGTTTTGTAAGCTTTTTAATTTCTCTACACACTTCAATCATCTTCATTAGCAGTTTAGGTTCAAGTTTGGTCATAGCGCAAACATAGCCTCCAAGAATGTAAGCTATATGTTATAATTTAATAAAATTTCTTGCAAATTCTTAATTGTTTCCAATCTACTATTTGCGCATTAATTAGTATTTCGAATTTTGTTAAGTTTTTTAGGTTTCCAGGCATATTAAATTCATTTACTTTTTATTCGATGTCATATTTAATGATTTAACTGGCCATCAATAGTGCTCCACTGGACTTTATTTACAAATTAATTCATTGAGTTTTTGGCAATCAGGACGTGGCAAAATTTACGCGCGACTCTTTTTTTATGTGACCACGAAAGGGGAATACGATATCTCACCGGATTACTAGTAATGTGGCTGGTCATTAGGATTCCGAAGCCAATGACTCCAATGATCAAGAGTTGAGTCCTAACCCATCAAGAGCCTCTGCTAGGCATGATCCTAGGGATCGAACACTACCGTCTCGCAGGCATGAAAAAAATCTGACGCAGAGAAGTATTTTTACGTGGGTCAATTCGAAGTTATTTTCTGATCTCTTGGATCTTCTTCAAATTTATGACCTTAAAATTTTTATGGAAATTCCTTTTTTACAATAGTGTAAATCGACTTGTGGTAATTTCACATAATTATATATATAATATATCCAAATTTATGACGAACTTATATAATTGTTTTTTTTAAAAAATTTTTATGGAAATTCCTTTAATTTACAATAGTGTAAATTTGGAAAATTTAATGTAAAAGATATAAGTGTAATTTCATTCCAATTGGTTCAAACTTTCTATTTTTGAAATGGAATATTTATGGAATCCCCATGGTTTTGAATAGGATCAAAACTTATTCCATGATATGTACATGAGATTCTTCTCAATTGTTTCTTATTCTTATTTATGGAATCCCCAAGATCAAACCTCCATGGTATGTTACATTCTTCTTTCTGATTTCTCATTCATATAAATGGATATAGGATTTATGGGGCAATTACTTAGAAGTATGTTTTGTGCAACAGCCCTTTCTATCTGATAGAACAAAATCTCATGATCTTGAACCGATCTTACTTAGATTGCAAATCCCAAGTTTGTTAATGAGGAGCAAATCTAATTGTATTAGTGTCTAGAATTGCCACTGCTGAAACACAAAAGAATTGAAATCTTATATTAAAACACTATATTGGATGGTATGAACTGCCTAAACAAGAATTTTTGAACAGCAAATAATCAAAGCTATTACTTACTACATCAAAAAAAAAATTTCCATTAATGAAAGATGTAAATCCACTAAATAGAACCCATCCTTGATTTAAGATATTGATAAGGTGAATACCTAGTATATTCAATGCTAGGCTTACAATGAGTATAAGGACCTCCAAAAATTCTCTTTTCTCCCTATGATCTTTAAGGTGTATTCCTTACCAAATAATAATAATAATAATAATAATAATAATAATAATAATAATAATAATAATAATAATAATAAAAACCTTACCAAAAAAAAAACTTTAAGGTGTATGAGGTTTTATATTTGGTTCTTTAAGCAGGGCCGATAGAGACCGTACATGAATGGCTTTCACAAAGTTTCTCTTATTTGTATTAACAGCTACTCTAGGATGAATGTTTTTATGTAGTGCTAATGATTTAAATAACTATCTTTGTAGCTCCAATGTAAGCCATCTACTGTAGTTCAATAAAATTTCATGCAAATTCCTTTTTGTCTCCAATATATTATTTTTGTGTCATTAAGTATTTCAAATTTTACAGAGTCCTTGAGTCCATTTACTTTTGACTCAAAGAAATATGCAACAATTTAATTAGCCATCAATCATCCTCATTTGGACTTTAATAACTAAGTGAAACCATTGCGTTTTTGGCAACCATAACCTTGCGAAAATACATGAAACACTTAATTACATAGGTTTTTCAATAGAACCCACATAATTAATAGTTCAAGTAGTCTTCATCCATGTAATTTATAGATCACGTAATAAGAAATTTATCGTCTGAAATCAGATCCTTTATATTTGGTGAATCACAAAAGTTCACAATCGTTATGTGAATGAATCTCACAAAATCAAACCATTGTGATGCATTTGATCCACTGAACTCGTTCTCAGGCAAGAAATATCTTGGATTATAACTTCTCATCACAATTATGCGGTCATCATTAATTGTTAATTGTTTATTTACTTCTCCTATTAGATTTGGACAGAGGTCCACTCCTTTATTGTCTCTTTTCTTTTGTTTAATCTTAACGCCATCCGATTCTAGTGTTTTAATACTAGCCGTATGATCAATGCGTGTTGTCTGCAATTCGATTATAAGCTTGTCATTGCGTCGAACTAGTACGGCAAAATTACAGTGCTAGAGGCCTTTTGACTGTAGCAAAGGTATGAGAAAAAAAATTATTAAGCAAGCCTTAAATTTATTATAATTGTACCAATTCAATTATAATATTTTTTTTATCAATTTAATTTTAAATATTTTGTATTTATATCAATTTAGTCAATCCAATCAATTTTAGGCAATCGATGTTGACATAGACACCAATTGATGCCAACCGTTCAGCTGATGCTAATGTTGACAATTTTTTAATTAATTTTTTAATTTTTTTCCTCTTTTTTCCTTCTTCCATCGGCCAATTGCCGCCGCCCAGAGAAAAGGGCAACGTGAGGTTAGCCTTGTTGGCTAATGGCAAGGCTCGCCCTCGCCGACCACAGTCCAATGACTGAACATGGAATCTATGTTATCTTTCAAATAGCAAGGAAAATGGGGAGGGTACAAATTTATATGGGAAAAATAAGTAATGAAATTAGCTCATAATTAAAAAAAATAAAAATAAAGATGGAACGTTTTTCACGTGCATCGTGAGACAAAGCCATGTTTGAACAAATGCAATTATGTATGGAAATTATTGGGACCTTATCTTCTCTAATTGTACACGTGTCATGCAACGACATCTTTTGTGCAACCCTTTTGGCCTTGAATTGGGCGACTTAAAGATGTCCTTGAAGTCAAGGATGCTGCCCCCCCAAGGATGTGACGTTCTTACTTCGTCTCCGAGGTTCGCGTCGCGTCATTGCTTACATCATCATCTTCAAGAGGAAAATTGGGTCGTATCCTGACATGGATTTGGACACTTGCCAGGTGTCTCGTATGAAAAGGTATGAAAGAGATGGGGACAAACATTATCAAGAGGAAAGAGAAAAAGTTGGGTCGTATCCTAGCATGGATTTTGACACCTGCGAGGTGTCTCGCATGAAAAGATATGGAAGAGATAGGGACAACCATTATCCAAAGGAAGGAGGAAAAGTTGGGTCGTATCCTAGCATAGATTTTGACATTACGAGATTGACACTTGCGAGGTGTCTCGCGTGAAAAGATATGGAAGAGACAGGGACAACCACTATCGAAAGGAAAGAGGAAAAGTTGGGTCGTATCCTAGCATGGATTTTGACATTGCGAGATTGATACTTGCGAGGTGTCTCGCGTGAAAAGATATGGAAGAGACAGGGACAACCACTATCGAAAGGAAAGAGGAAAAGTTGGGTCGTATCCTAGCATGGATTTTGACATTGCGAGATTGATACTTGCGAGGTGTCTCGCATGAAAAGATATGGAAGAAACAGGGACAACCATTATCGAGAGGAAAGAGGAAAAGTTGGGTCGTATCGTAGCATGGATTTTGACACTTGCAAGGTGTCTCGCGTGAAAAGATATGGAAGAGACAGGGACAACCATTATCGAGAGGAAAGAGGAAAAGTTGGGTCGTATCCTAGCATGAATTTTGACGCTTGCGAGGTGTCTCGCGTGAAAAGACATGGAAGAGATAGAGATAGAGACAAACAAGGCATCTGCATGGAAGGGACAAGAGAGAGACAGGTTTCATCTTTAAGCTTTGCTACAGAGTCTTAAAACATTTTGACTTCCACGCAATGGCACCCCAGTAATTTTTATGAACTTCGAGGGTGATTTTTTGGAGGGAGAGATCATCTTCGGTCCACCAGGTTGGGACGAGGTTAATTTAATGACTTTCTGATTGTCGAAAGATAGGCATGGTCTCATTCAAAGTAGAAACACTACTATCACTGGATGCATGGTCAGTGAGCTTTTTACTTTAGGGCGCAACGATGCGAAGATAACCTCTTCCCACCAACTGATCTAGCAAGAATTCTAGAAAAGTATTCTTAACCACCGGTCCCCTGTCTCAAGCCTTTTTCGCCACCAAAAAAATTCTCCCAAATCACCATTCAGAAACAAGCCATTCAAGGTACCAAATGTACAATTAGAGGATGCACACTCTCGAAACAAGCCAACATAAATTATGCCAGACTCCCTCTTATCCTTCTTAAGAATGGAGCAGAGGAACAAAAATCATGTAAAGGAAACCAATTTTGTAGAGGTTGAATACAATAATCGGGTGAACTTCTTAGCAGTTTGTTGTTGTTTATCAAGTTCAACTGGGGCTACCTGATCACATTTGTTTGTCCAACAATAGTTGCAGAACATCAGATCTCTCTTGGACAGCAGATGTCTGGTTGGTAAGTGATTTCCAATTGCTCCATGTACTGCGTTTCTTCCACCATCCCCTTCTTTGCAAACAACATATTTCAGTCGATTTTTGTTTAGTGCTCTAACATTGTCAAAATTTCTTCACATAAGTAGGTTTTACATATTCAGTTTTTGTTTTTAGGATGTATATTTATTTCATAAATAGGTTTATGTTCTAATTTTGAGACTACCTGTGTAAAAAGGACCTTTAAACTGGCAATTTGTTTAAAATAAATCCTACTTCAAAGGGCTTTTTGTCTCTTTGCCAATTCAAAAAATGTTTTGGACATAAATTGAGTTTGAATCGCGCATGCGTGCCTTCTCGTAAAAGAGATACATTGATATCTTTGACTTTACCTAATAAAATTAGAACATTGTCATTCTCAATCAATAAATTTTTTACATATGTTTAGGTTTGCATGGGTCTTCTCGAAAGCTTAACATCACAATTTTTTCTAAGGAAAATAACTAGTTGAAAAGGCAATTTATGTTATCCTTGAAATAGCTAGGGAAATGGGGGAGGATAAGAGTTCAGATGGGGGTCTTAAGTATGACCTAAACTCTGGTTTAATAGATGAAATTAGTTCATATTCTAGTGTGCAATCATGTATGAAAATATCGAATACCTCATCTTCTCGATTGGACACATGTCACATAAAGCGGTCTTTCGTAGAAGTCCTTTTTGGCCCCGCGTTGGACGACTTAAAGATGTCATTGAAGTCAAGAATGCTGCCAAGGTTCCTTGACGAGGATATCACACTCTTGCCTTTCATAAAAAGTACGTATGTCCTGACATGGATTCCGACACTTGATATTGTCTCGAAGTCAACATGAAAGGACATGGAAGAGGACTGAGAGGGATAAGAGAGAGAGAGAGAGAGAGAGAGAGAGAGAGAGGTTTCACATTTGTGCTTTGGGTACATATACCGCACACAAATAGAGCCTGAAAACATTTTCGACTCCCTCGCAATGTCATCCCCAGTAATTTTTATGAACTTCTAGGGCGATCTTTTGGTGTGAGAGAGAGACGTATCCTTTTTGGTTCTTTTTCCTTTCATGTCTATGTGGCCTAGGCAAGAAGACATATTCTTTTGTCAAATCTGAAACCGGATATGTACTGAAAATTTTCGTTTATACCTTCGGTTAAGAAATCCCTGCACTTTGATTAAATAAGGTCGCAATTTTGCACCCCTGATTTTATGGCAGCGTTCCAAAGTGTTATATTGAACCACTCACGTGGTGCAATCATGAAGGAGGAGAGAAGAATCATATCAGTAAGATTTGAAGTATTTAAATTATGCAATCTAACTCAATTTTGTTGGTTAGATTTATATGCAAGTGATACATGGATTGTGAGAACACTACGAGAAAGAGGGCCCACGCATACGGGTGAGCAAAGATAGAAAAAAAGAAAAAAGTTAATCAAGGAAGAAGAAGAGCAATAGACTTTATTATAGAAATCAATTTAAATTGGCCGAGGATGGAAAATCTTCAATTTATATTTATAGTTTATTGTAGAGATGTTTGTAATAACACAATTATCAGGTGGACTTTCCAAAATCACCATTTTGACCATTGTCTAAAATACATCGTTATTGTTCATGAGTTTGCAGTTAGGGAATTGCAGGCCAAAGTTCAGAATGGTATTGAATTTACTTTATAATGCAGAGATGGTATATTGAACTTTTGATAATACCCACATTAAGCTAAGTGTATATGAAAAAATCTATTAATTGATGATGACAATGTTCTCATTTTTTAAGGTAAAGTTAAAGATGTCAATTTACCTTCTGTATGAGGACAAATTAGTGCAATTTAGACTCAAACCTGCTTGTGCGAATTGGCCTTTCACATAATAAAAGTCCATTGAAATGGGATTCCATTGCATACGCTGTCAATATAAAATTTTCTTTATACATAAGCGATCTCAGAATGCACAAACCTATTTAGGGATTAAACCTACTTGCTAAAAATGAAAATTGTTCGCATTATTCTATAAAACCTGCTTATATAAAGAAGTTTTTACACCGCCAGTACATTCGTTGAAAAACGTCGTTGGCAATGCTAGGGATGGTGGAAGAAAAGAAAAGAAAAAGATTAGGTAAAATTACATTTATCGGTGTCAAATATGCACTTGTTCAAGGTGTTTTAGTTTAAAGTTTTAGCACTTTACAATGGCTACAAAACTTGCTTTCACAGGTATCATATCTAAGCTTTTTCAACATATCATGATGGTGTTGAGAATGCCAAACTCAGGCACATACCACTGAAAACCAAAGCTGTAACTACATAAAGAGGTCTCAACATGTGTTAGTCATTGATGATGCTATGTGATTCGATGAATAATCGCCGTCACAGAACTGTTCTTGGAGGATGAGCTTGTGATTATTCCTATGTCGATGCCTTGATTTCTAGTTTTTGGTTTGTTTCGGAACTCTGTGGACTTGTCTTGTTATTGTGAGTTTTGAGATTTTATATTATGTATCATTTTGATAATGAATGGAAATCTTTTTGGTAAAAGAAAAGATAATTGGTAAAAGTTCAGTACCTTTGATTTCATTATCCCGCTTGCAATATCTTAAATGTCCATTTTAATGATGAGCGCTTAATATATGAGTTAATTAATAGTTCCTTTAGTCTTTCGAAAATAGAGAAATTGTCAAAGTTTGACATATGTGTCCTTTCGAGCCCGCCTTTCTCTGCTCCCCTTGCCGTTGTTGGCAACGATTAGCTCACGGTGGATGGACCCACATTGGAGACACCGGTGGATGCAATGAGGCTAACCGCCGGATGGGTGGGTGGAGTGCGGTGATAGTGCGGCGGCCATGGCTGAACCAGTAGAAAGAAGGGAAGAAAGAGAAGATGGGGCAGATTTTGCCTTTCTCTGATCCTATTCTTTAATTTTTGTTATATTAGAATTTATGTGTGGGTAACAATCAAGTTTGTAATCCACCGATCGTAAATTGATAGGAGGAAATTTTTTTCCAACAAACATGTCGTCGGTAAAAATTAAACTGCCAAATATAGGTACGGAAACTAGTGAAGTTGGACTTCTAGGTCGCCAGGATGATCTAACTTGTTCTCTAGATATTCGAGCATAATTAGCATAGGCGGGCAAGACCGTCTCTTAAGTTTCCCATGAAATTTTTCCTTGTTCCAGACCATCAACTGCTCTCTGTTAGCTCATAATTAAAAATAAATAAAAATAAAGATGGACCGTTTTTCACGTGAATTGTGGGATAGAGACATGTCTGAAAAAGTGCAATTATGTATGAAATTATTGAGTACCTTTTCTTTTTTAATCGTAGACGTGTCACGCAAGGACGTCTTTAGGACAACCCCTTTTTGGCCCAACATGGGGGCGACTTAAAGATGTCATCGAAGTCAAGGGATGCTATTAAAGGTCGTCGCCCTCAAGGATGCGACACTCTTGTGTTTTCTAAAATGTTCATGTGACGTCATTGTTTATATCCTCAAGAGGAAAGTCTGGGTCGTGTCCGACGTGGATTTTGACACTTGCTAGGTGTCTCGCATGAAAAGATGTGGAAGAGATGGAGACAAGGTATCCGCACGGAAGGGACAACAGAGAAACAGATTCCATCTTTGAGCTTTGCTTCATGGTACCGACAAATAGTGTCTGAGAACATTTCGACTCCGACGGAATGGCACTCCAGTAAATTTTATAAACTGCAAGGGTTGTTTTGCCAGGTTTCGACGAGGCATTCCTTTTATCTTGTGAAAATTTCAAATAAGATACTAAAATACCTCCATTTTTTTTAAATAAAAACTCACGGTGAATACTGTTTCAAATAAAAGTTTAAAATAGTCAAATCGTCTTAAATAAGTATTTAGAATGGTTAAGTCGTCTCAAATAATGACTTTTGGCCGATCAATAACTATTTTGACCATCGGAGAATGGGCATTTTAATCAAAGACTTTTAAATTTATAGCCTATTGTGGAGAAGTTTATAAGAACACAATTTTTTAGGTGGATCTTTGAAAATTACCATTTTAACCATTGTTTAAAATACTTGGTTATTGTTCTTTAGTTTTCCGTTAGGGAATTGCAGGCCAAAGTTCAGAGTGGCATTGGATTTACTTTATAATGCAGATATGGTGCACTACCAAAACAGGGAGCAGTTGATGGTCTCGAACAAGGAAAAATTTCATGGGAAACATAAGATTAGGTCTTGCCCGTCTATGCTACTTATGCTTGAATATCTAAAGAACAAGTTAGATCAACCTGGCGACCCAGAAGTCCAACTTCAGTACTTCGCTAGTTTCCCCAACAACATTTGCCAATTTAATTTTTACTAGGGATGTGTTTTCTTCCGTCCTTGGTCGGAAAAATTTCCTCCTATCAGTTCACGATGAGTGGATTACAAGCTTCAATGTCGCCCGCACATAAACTCTAATATAACAAAAAATAGAGAAAAGGATCAGAGAAAACCAAAATCTGCTCACCTCCTCTTTCTTCCTTCCTTTCTGCTGGTTCTATCACCGCACTCCACCCAGCCGTCTCCGGCGCTCAGCCTCATTGCATCCGCTGGGCTCTTTTGGGTTTCGTCCACCTAAGCGAATTGTCGCCAACCATGGCAAGGTTAGATTTCGCTGCACAATAACCAAAAAAAGAAGAAAAAAGAGTAAAAATTAAAAGACAGAATTTGAGATGCAAGATTTTATCATGGTTTATCCTTAGACTAGGAATACGTCCAGCTGATGATTCAACTATAATTAGCACCTTAGACTACTCTATTACATTCTTCAAATTACAAGAGAAAAATAATATATATATATACACATTCAAACAAAATATATATGTCTAGTAGCTATTCATGAGTTCAAGCTCAAACTATCAATAAAATATTTTTAAAAAAAGTTGATATATACATCTAAATAGAATATTTATATATTCAGTAGCTATTCATAAGCCCAAGCTCAAATTATCAATAAAAATATAAGCTCAACCTCTAGAGTTGCATGGCACTACCCGACAAAATTGATGGTGAGTATGAACCACATCATAACAGGCAAAGGGAGTAGAGAATGGTGGGCTCGAAAGAATAAATTTATCGGACCTGACAATTTCCCTATTTTCAAAAAGACTAAAGGAACTATTAATTGACTCATAGTCACATTCTTTTCTTTTCTCCCACTATTTCCTGCTTTGCAAGTGGCATATTTCACTCGACTTTTATTCAATGTAGTGACGGCGTAAAGATTTCTTTATACAAGCAGATTTTATATAATGACACGTACTGTTATCATTGTCAACAGGTAGGTTTAATACATAAATAAGTCTTTTCATTTTGAGAAGGCTTACGTATAAAAGATTTTCACGCTGACAGTATATGTAATATGAATCCTATTTGATGGACTTTTATTCTGTAAAATGCAGGTTCATACAAGCATAATTTAGATAATGACACATAACCTATCTATATTTTCTACATGTAACTTTATGTAATAGACAGATTTAAATTTCCATTCTAAGACTTTTTTTTTTGTAAAATGGCTCTTATGATGACGATGCATGTATATATAAATCCATAATATTTTCGTTCACCGCCATTAGATTTGCTTAAGGGCCCAATCATTCTCTTCACCTCTTTTTCCCCCATTGGGAGACTTTTGGCCACTCCCACACTAGAAAATCATGAAATTGCTATTTTGATTGGCACTGATAAAGGGGTGCCATTGCATCACAATTGTTTGATTCCTATCTATAAGTAGTTCTTATTTTTAAAATTCCCCAAGTCCCTTCATCGGAATCTTTGTCTAGCAAATTGAAATTAATGGTTCAATCTCAAGGACATCTCGGCCACACCAAACCGAAGAGTCTAGCTTCTTCACGTAACCTATTGATGTAATATTATACATCAAATCGAGTGTCCTCAGGGGTTACGATTCTTTAAGAGACATTTAATTAAGTCCATGACACCAAATCAGCACTCTTTTGCTGGCGCTGCTCACCGTGCCTTGCTGCCTCACGCCCTTGCCAAGCCGCCCTTACTACCAAGCCGCCACCATCATGTTGTCCTTTGCCGTGAGCCCTCTTCACCGAGCCAGCACCATGAGTCGTGAGCCTCGCCACCACCGCTCACCGTCAAGACTTGAATACCAAACCGCGAGTAACTTCCTAACCCTTATTTAGGGCGGTGTTTGCACTTAGGATTAGGATTATGACTAGGATTGATGATACTTAGATTATATGATAAATGAATTAGAGTGATTGCCTATCATTGATAAGTGATAAGCTAAGTGTTAGATTATTATGAATAGTGATAAGTACAAGTGATAGGTTATCGTGAATAGTGAGAAGTACAAATGATAGATTATCATGAATACCGATAAGTACATGTGATAACCTATTGTGAATGGTAATAAGTACTTATTAAATTCCAATTTTCAAAGTGATAAGTGCTTGTGAAATATTAGTTTGAAAGGCGAGGTCCTAAGTTGATAAATGAACTCATGATGTGATATTATATGCTATGAGGTTAATACATGATTATTTTGTTGGATGAATAACCAATTGGTGATCACGTGGAATTTTTTTTATGGCACTTTTGTGTGTAAAAATTTCTAGTATATAATGTATAAGTATTAAACACTCTTGCATTGGCTAATAAGAAAGATAAAAATTGGCTTAAGTGGTAATGTGCTCATGTGATCACATTAATGATTCCATACTCGTATGATTATGCCTGATAGATTTCGGATGCCTCCACGTCAATGGGATGTTGTTCACTAATTGAAATGCTGTCTTCAAGTGAAGTCAAGATGTTACTGTACTCAATAGGGCAGAAAGATACCCGGTTATGCCGGAAGACCACCGATGTGAGTGTCGATCGTGATTGTGAGCGGTCGTAATAATCTAGACTTGTGTGAATGCGTTGTGCATGAAAGTGATAATATTATGTCTGGATTATTATTCATGATTATCTAGATTTGTGTGTGTGCACGTGCGCGCGTGTGTGGTTGTGTGTGTGCGTGTGTGTGTGTGTAGCACATTTCATACTTATAGATAATGCAAAGTAAAGACTTTACTATTTAGGTCACGTTTGGTAACGTTTCTGTTCAAAAATTGTTCCAGAGAACAGAAATAGAAAAAACTATTTCTGTTCCGAGGAACAATTTTTGAAAAGAAGAAGGCGTTTGGTAAACTTGTTCCGGAAATAAAAATGAACAGAAACACGTTTGGTAAATTTATATTCTTTTTTTTTTTTTTTTAATTTCTAATATTTTTATTTTATTTTTCTTATTTTTCTTTCTTTTTTTCTTTTTCTTCTTTTCTTCTTTTGGCCGGTCGCCGGCCTCGGCCTTGGCCTGCGACCGGCCGACGAGGGCCAACGGCCTTGCCCAGCCATGGCCGAGCCTCGTTGGTGCGGGGCAAGGCTGGGCGAGCTCGCCCAGCCACCGGCGAGGCTCGGCCTCGCCGGGCCACTGCTAGGCTGGTGAGCCTCGCTGGTGGCTGGGCAAGCTCGGGCTTGCTAGATCTGGGCGAGCCCGAGCTCGCCCAGCCAAGGCGAGGCCAAGCCTTGCTAGGGGCCGGCGATGCTCGGCCTCGTCTGGGGCCAGCAATGCTCTGGCAAGTTCATCGGACCTCGACGGTGTCGCCGGCCCTCGACGGCCGGTCGCCAGCCATGTCCAAGACCGGCGACTGGCCAAAGAAAAAAGAAAAAGAAAAGAAGAAAAAAAAAAGAGAAGAAAAAGAGAGCAGAGAGAAAATTTGTTCTTAAAAATTGTTCAAGAAACAAGAAACATGTTTTTCTTGTTTCTCATTTCTGTTCTAAATGTGTTCCTGGGAATAAAAAAATATATTTGGAACAAAAACGCAAACAAACGCGTTTCTATTCTTTTTTTTGTTCCCTAGAACAAAAAAACAGGATTTTTGTTCATGAACAAAAGAAAAAGAATGTTAACAAACAGGGCCTTATCTGCCATCAACAATTAAGTAGCCCCCCATCCACTCGAGGGGATGGACGTGGTTTAAAAGAAGCATGCGTCCACCATCTGGGTGGAAGAGGGGCTACCTAACCTAGCGCCCCATAAGTTTATGGCTTGGTATGTCTGATTTGGAGGAAAGCTATTCAGCCCTCTCCTGGGGTTTTAACGGACTGCCAAGCGGGGGGATCCTTAGGGGCCATTTGGGACCCCATGGTTGTGGACACCCCCCGATGGTGCCATTATTGACTCAGAGACGGATCTAGATTAGGAGTTGAACCCCGAGCTTGAACTCCGGTACTATAACATGGACGCATATTAGACGCATATGAGATACCACTTTTTGAGGTTGCCCTTGTAGGATAGAGGTACTAAACTAACCCAAACCCCCTTTTGACAAGCCGAAAGGAATCCACATTGTGGATATGCAAATATGAAGCTTCTGAAGTGTTAAGCTAGTGTGTACATGTAAATATATATGTATATAAGTATTTGTTGATGTGTTCTATGCTATTCCTATCGATGTGAATGATTGGGTGGAGTTAATTCCGCTTTTGTTTGTGTATAATTAAAAGATAAAATGAATGGGTTGGCCACATATCTTGAGACATCATAATAAATGACCAAAGAGAAAGAGGGTTGACCTGGGTCGGGCCATGACATAGTGTATGGTAATATTATTCAATGTACTAATGGAGTAAAAATTTCTTTATATAAGTAGGTTTTATAGAATGAAGGAAAAATTATTCAAAAAGCCGTAAACTTATTGTATGGTGTCCAATTCAATTATAAATATTTCAGTTGTGTCAATTTATCTCTAAATTTTTTGGTGATTTACCAATATAATTATTCAGTGATTTCTAGCCAAACTTACTCGAAATGACTATATTGTCAAATCATTAAAAAGTTTATGATAAAATTGACATATTTAAAAGGATTAAGATTGAATTGACCATTATGCAATATGTTTAAGGCTGAATCGACACCATTGAAAGGCACAATTGAAAGGTTTTGGATCAAATTGGTTGCCTTACAATAAGTTTAGAATTTTTTAGATAATTATTCCATATATTGACACATACGGTTTTCATTTTTAGGAAGGAGGTTTCATCCATAAATAAGTTTTTCTATTTTGAGTCTGCTTATGTAGAAAACACTTTCATGCCGATAGATTATGTAACATGAATCCTATTTCGACAGATTTTTTATTCTGTAAAATGCAGGTTCATACAAGCAGAATTAGATAATGACATATAACCTATTTATATTTTCTCCACGTATTGCTCAAGGGCCGATCATTCTCTTCACCTCTTTTTTCTTTCGGCGTTGGGAGACTTTTGACCACTACCACGCTAGAAATTCATGGAATTGCTCCTCTGATTTGCACTGAGAAATGTGTGACATTGCCTCGCAATTGTTGGATTCCTGTCCATAAGTTGTTATTATAAAATCACCTAAGTCCGTTTATTGGAATCTATGTCTAGGAAGTTGAAATTAATGGTTCAATATCCAGGACGTCTCGTCCACACCAAACCAAAGAGTCTAGCTCCTTCTTCATATAACGTATTGATATAATATCATATATTAAATAGAGTATCCTCAATTGTCTCGATTCTTTAAGAAGATGGAGATATTTACTTGAGTCCGTGACACCAAATCGGCACTCCATGTAATATGTTAGGATTTTTCCAAAACAAGGTTACGTTTGAATGGTAGATGCCTAGTCACCAGTTAGGTTTCAGTCTATTCATCACTACCAATAATTTAGGGCATGAGCCACTCTTAATCTCGGAGCACTTTTGCGAGTCTATGGGGGTATCCAACCAAACACACACGAGATGACTCTGGAGACAAAGAACTTCTTGTCTCATTATCCTAAACTATGTAGCACCGACACGGACACGCGACACGCAACACGACACGACACAACACGCCGACACGTCATTTCTTTAAAATAAAGAATTTCGACACGTTCCGACATGTTATATATTAAATATATTTTTATATATAAATACATAAATAAATAATAATAAAATAGCCTAGAATTAATTTACATGAAAAATATTAAATAATATTATTCATTATTTTAATTTGTTACAATAATACACAAAACTTAGAGGAAAAAAACATTGTTTAAAGAAAAATGCTGAAATGATATTTTTAAAATTATTATTTATTTATCATATATAGCATTTTTTATTACTTCTTTCATAGTAAAAGACTTTAAAAAAATAAAACAATTCTAAAAAAACAAAACTGAAAAAAAAAAAATTGACCCCTGTGTGTGTATATTTATAGCAATTTTATTACCTCTTTTATTACTTCTTTTGTGTATATTTATCTTTTGACCCCTCAAGTATTAGAAATTTTTAAAATTGACCCCGTGCGTGTCGGAATCACGTGTCGGAATTTTGGACTCGCGTGTCGGAGCGTGTCGGAGAGAGTTGACCACATGTCGGATTTTTCGACACTCGTTGACCGCGTGTCGGAGCGTGTCAGGACGTGTCGGAACGTGTTGGACACGTGTCGGAGTGTCGGACACGACACGAAGGCTTTCGGAGAGTGTCCGTGCTACATAGGTCCTAAAACGGACTCCACTTGGGTGCTCTATCATATCATCTTCTTTCGCTAAGGGGAAAAGAAAAAAAAATGTCAAGAAAGAGCAGCGCTAGTTAGTTTAAGAAACCCGACTTTGCCCAAACTAGCCGTAAACGATAATCTTGCGCGTTCACGTAAAGCATTATTATTATTATTATTATTTGGTTACTCTCAAGTAAGACTTTGCACGCGACACGAGATTGACTCTAAAGACATAAAGATGAGAAGATCATTTGTAAGAGATCAATTTGGATAAGATTTTGCCTGTGTTTGTTTGAACGAACAAAAACTATTTCCATTCAATCAAAATATTAATGCATAAAATTAGAAAAGTAAATTCCTAACTCTTTTGATAAAAGAAAAATCTTGGATCTCAAAAGGCGAAACTTTCTGAAATTGAGCAAATACTTTTTTTTCCTCAAATATATGTAAAAAATGTTATTATAAAAAAATTGAAAATTACAAAGATTGCATATCGAACAGCATCTCATTGTAATAAATCACGTTCAAGTTTGGAATACCGAACGAATTGCTCTCGCTCTCAATCCGCAAGCTCCGAAATGACCTGGAGCATGGAAATGTGGTACGGTTTGGCCAAAATTACCGACATTGTTTAAAGAACAGAAGAGGTCGAAGGTACATACGTCGCTGCCCCTTGACTTCCTGGCACCGGAAACGGCTGCCTTGACTATCCCGGCCCAGAAGTAAGTTCGTTCACCATGTTGACTATCATGGGCTTAAGCACTCTTGCGAGATGATTAACCATGATTAGCCCAATCATTTAGTTGTTCCTCAAACATCCTTCTCACAATCGCCACTATCACCAGCTTTGGCTCCAATCTCTCCTCTCTTCATCAGTGAGATTTCGTAGAATATTCGCTAAATTCTCATCATATTTGTCATCTCCCACCGCATTAGCGGATGACGACTCTAATCGAGCAAGCCTCTCATTGACTAGTTGCGGGGATTGACTCTCCTTGCCAGCGACATTCCGAGGCTCTTGATTCCCGTTTTCACCATTTGCACTTATTCAAATTGACCTCAATGGTCCCATTAAACATGTCAAAAAAATGTTCCATCGAAAATGTTTCTCGTTGAAATACGTTTACCAAAAGATAGATTTTTCGGTTTTTTAAAGTGAATCGGGTTGTGTGGTGACTTGGACAAGAACAACAAGTATGAAGCGAACGATGGAAACTAAAATAGTACAGAATAAAGAATTGCAAGTAAAGGATTGATAAGTAAGTTGCAGAAAATTTAGTAAGTGTTATTACTTGGTCGGATCCTTTACAATTGTCTTCCTTGGCCTTTTATAGCCTTGCACCAACTGTAACTGTCAAGAGTGGTTATTTTTTAAATTCCAAATCCTAATAACTCCCAAGTTTCCAGGTCTCAACTGTATTAATTTATAACCGTATGTTCTCATCTTTAACCAATTACGATTCGGCTTCGTCTCTACTTCTGAATTTCCATCGATCTCGTAATCAGCGAGCGGCTCTTCCTCGTATGTCGATTTCTAGCTTTCACCGATTTTCTCCCATCGACGACGACTGCCTCTCTCAGTTGCCGATTTGTAATATTAGACTACAGCTATCCTCTCGACAACGCACCACGGACTTTCATTGATCCATCATGACTCAACACAAACTAAGCATCAAAGTGACAGGCATCAAAATAAAATAAAACAAAATAAAATAAAAACATACTTGTTGTGAAACAAGACAGCTACTATGATCCAGCTACATTTATCAAACGAAGTATCAAAGTAACATGCGTCAAAGTTGAGGAATGTATAATCCCCATGACGCTTTGGTCCAAAAGATTCTAAAATTAAAGTCCCGCCCTCTTTTCTTTCTAAGCTTCAGCGGACGATAGAGGCGAGGCCAGTAGATGTGTACAACCATTTCGACATACAAGGGAAACTGTACGTTTAAGAAGAAATAGGTAGGGATGGCAGCCAGCAAAGTAAGTAGGACATAAATCCACTTCAATCATTCGCTTAGGACGATTGTAAGAGCAAAGCCGAATGCCACCAACATAAAGGCCAAAGAGAGGAAGAGAAAAGTGATGCCTATTATCATTTTTCTCAGTAGTGAATGGAGAATATCTTTAATTGTGTAGCATAGAGTTACGATAGCCAAGAACATCAAGGTGGCAGTTACAGAGAAGAAGTGAGCAAGAGCATCTGCAACAGTGAATATAAAAAATGAATCCTTCTTCATAAAGATCAGGATTTCTGTACTGCGGTCATTGCCTCCAGGTATTGTCAAAGCCGCAGTGAAAGCTATTGTAATGATGAGAGTCGCTACGACACAACAAAGATGATGTATCCTTCATCCATTGCCCTGCTTCTTTGAGCAAATCTTTGCGTAGCTCTACAAAAATTTCCCGACATGTTTTCCCATTCCTTTCTTCTGTTTTCACCAATTTCAGAATTTAAAAAGAATGATCGCTCTTATCTTCCAATACCTTCAGAAAAATAAAGGACGCCTATCAATGTCATTATAAATTAAAGAGCACAAAAGGGTGGCAAACATATAAGATGAACCGACCTTAAATTTCAGACTTTTCAAAGAAGGATTGCTCCTTTCTTCCAGTAGCTTCAGAAAAATAAAGGACGCCTATGAATGTGAATGTAAGTAAATTGAAGAACACTTGAGTGTAGCAGACAACTAACGTAAACCAACCTTGAACCACCGAAATTACCTCTGCATAAGAACAACTGCTCCAGGAACATTTGCCGGTACACATTCTGGTTGCCATGCTACTATTGCCTCCATCAGGTCGTCGTACCTATTATGTTTACTCAAATTTACGGCTCTGTTGTATGCGTCCACTAGTCTAAACAACTCAACTTGTCGTCGGAGCACCATTTCTTTCATTAGTTCTTCTAGGGAACGGGAGTCCCATATCAATTCCAGAAATTGGTCAAGACATAACTCCACAATTTCAAGGATTCTGCTATATGCAGAGTCATGGACAATGCCTGATACCTTTAAAAATTTGACTATTTCTGAGGTTCTCATAGCCTTCTTCTTCTCGTTAAGAGCGAGGTTTAAAAACTCAACCGAGCATTCATGTCTCAACTTCATTTCTCTAATCCTTTTGATGAAAGGTGCTGCACGTAACATTAAACAGTTTTCCCACGATAAAGAATCAAAAGGTTGAAGAGGCTTTTACATTTGTGCCGAGTTCTTATGTATATATAGTAGTTAAGAAGAAAATGATAGATTTAAGATATTTATCGAGAAAGTAAACTTCATGTGGCTTGGAAATTAAAATGCATGCATTGGAGAAGAGATGGATCTATCGACGACAAACAATGTCATAAGAAAAAAATAATTTATTTTTAATGGAAAATGGGTAGATTTAGTGTCAGATCAATAGGTCTTTTCTCTATTGGTAATTTATAAAAATTCACCTAATAAATACATATTATTTAGACTATGAATCGAATCGAATTGAATCGAGTCATATCATAATATACGAATTGGTAGCCAGTCCATATTAAAAAAAAGTATGATCTCAAAGGAACATATTGAAAATATCAATTGACACTTTAATTTTAGAGATCTCTACCCAAGGATGAAATAAGGTCTTTTTCTGCAGATACCATGGCAATATCATGTACCTGATTTTGTGGCGAGAATCCAAAGTGATGTCTTGAACCACTTAAGTGCTGGTTGGACGACTACAAAGAGGAAAGAAGAATCATGTCGGCAAATTAGGAATTGATCGAGAACAAAAAGATACATGTGAATCTCATGAAATGAAGATTGCGCACGTAATTAAATTTTTATTAATGCTTGAATATGCTAGAAAAAAAAAACTGGGATCAATCCACCTCTATAACTTGAAATCCAATAATTTCGGATTTATTCTTTGGCAATGTGACATTGAGTAAGACTTCTCAGCTAACTTCACAGATGTTATATTAGAAATTAGTTTTTGGCATACATCATCGTTTAGATATTTATTTGTATACATGGATGTAGTCCTTGTCCCTTAATTTAGACATTAAGTAGATTAACAAAGAGACCTCGAGCCATCTTCATGTCTTTGGAATTGTCAAATGATGTATTGCAGAAGCATGAGGGGAAACCTAAAAATAGGAACAAATAGAGTGAATACCATGTGGATAGAGTTGCTCGAATTGTGCATATCTAAAAAAAGAAGTGCAAGAAATACTACATTCGTAAATACAGTTTTCCCAAAAATTGATTCTAGCTGCTCTAAGACTTCATCTTTGCCAAGTCTCCCAATAGGTTATGTTCTTTCTTATCCTTGGAAGTGGCTACATCGGAGTATTGGTGAGCTAAAAAAAAAAGCTTATTTCTTTGGGGACACAAGAACAAAAAAGTTAATTAAAGCAAATGATCAAGGAAATGAAATAAGATAAGTAAGTGCGAAATCCTACCCAAATGTCCGGCTAGAATACGGCACCTCATTGGTATTAATATATGGGGCGGATGTTGTTTGCCTGGCCAGGTCCCAGATAATCTTCTTTTGCATAGGAGCATATCTAATAGCATGTAACAGGGCAGGGGGCATAATATCAGATTTGGAATCAACGGTTTCTACCAATACCTTTACCATCATTATTCTTCCTTTCCGAACAGCATCGTAGAGGGCGCTCCTCAAAATGGAATTTTTATATTCTTTAGATTTACCGGGCAAGCACTTGAGACGGGTTCTCGACCAAGTGATGTTGATCTTGTGCAGCCATAACTGCATATTCGAGCGCGTTAAGGGATTCATTCGTAACATTTGCCATCATTGCTTCGTCATCTTTATGGAGGATTGTCTTGACAGTTGTCCAATCAGCTTTCACCATGGCATCAAATAGTGGTCGATACTTTTCATCGACCTCCGCTTCCGGCACGACTGCAAAAATTGCACTTTAAAAGTCTTACGGTCTTTCGCACTTCTTGTTTTTAGGTCAAGTAATGAGACGGGGATGCAGGCGAAGGGGAGGTCGTTTACTCAACTTACCTTTTCCTTGGAGCGCCTTTGTTTTCTCTTTGGAAATAGAAGACCTTTTTATTTTTTTATTTTTTTCAATTATGAAAAGATAATATTTGAATTTAGATGTCAGTAATTGTATGCTATGAAATTTAAAATATTTCGAATTATAAAAACTCAATATGCTTGAAACACAAGGTTTATGAATAACAAAAATTAAAAGTTCAAAGCAGCAAACCTTCAGTGAGTGTACGGCTGTTTTGGGAAGCTTTATCATCTGTCATGCCGAAGTATTACCAATTCAATCCTACTTTCAGTAATTAGTAACTTTATTCCATGAAAATTGTCTCATCAACAACTATAACAGAACTTGTGGAGCCAAGACACACCAAATTAGGATACTTTACTTTGAGTAATACATTTTACGTGTTTACTTTTTAATTGAAAGGAATAGTGATGCCCATGGGTCTGAGACAATGAACAATTAAGCTGCATTTGGTGGCCACACATTACTTTTGCATTTTTTGTCGAGGGAAATTGAATTTTTTCGGTCCCTACATAGGTTGGGAAAAATAACTTTAATCTGAACATTATGTTGGTTATAATTACAGTCCTCATACTGTTCTGTGGTGGCAAAATAAGTCACGTTGTCATGATTATATATGGACAATAAGTGCCACCTGCCCAAATAAACGTAAAGCCAGGTTCTTTAAAGCATCCTTGTACAAAATAATGTCGATCTTGGCCTTTTTCAGTTTTAAGGTTCAAATTTTGAAAACACAGCAACCATAATGTCTACCGAAGGCATTTTCATTGAGAATTTTGGAAAGAAAAATAGGAAATTAGAAAATTTCTCGTGCCAAAAATGCCCTCAGGTTCTGTGCAAATTACATTTTACGTGTTTATCCGGAGTGTTGAACAATAAATAAAGAAGTGTGCAACTCTCAATGCATGATCTGTCCAAGGTATAGTTCATAATATAGCTTATATTACTTCAAAATTAACACACAAAAACCGAAATTTTTGCAATTTTTTCAATGGATTATCATTATGGGATTGCGTCAGAACAACAAAGAAAAGAATGGGACATGCCCGCCAATGGTTCCAAAACCAAATTATCTTGGGTATCCATGGAGGATTCTTTGCCAAGCCGTCGCTGGAGCATTGTAAAAGATCCAAAGCAGAGGGTGCCATCACCTAGCACGCCTCTGTAGCCCAAAGTCAAATAAAAAATATATAAAACAAAAAGAATCTAAAATTTCAAAATAAAGGGAGAGCAATCCTAAAATCTCCCAAGTATATCTTTGGATCGTTTTGCATTCTTGACCTTTGCGCTATTTCAACTCTATCAACGAAATTCAGGTACATTTTACTTATAAAAGGAGCTCTCTGAGCTCCCTTTCAGAGAGAGGCAATTGTCAACACTTGAACTTGTTGGAATAAAAGTATAAAATAGAAAATTGCAAAAACAAAAAAAAGGAAAATAAATAAATAAGGCGAAAGAAAATGCTTAGGGTGCGTTTAGTAACATTTCTGTTAAAAAATTGTTCCAAGGAACTATTTCTGTTCCGATGAACAATTTTTGAACAGAAAAACGCGTTTGGTAAACTTATTCCTGGAATAGAAAAAAAATAGAAATATGTTCGGTAATTTTGTGTTCTTTTTTTTCTTTTAATTTTTAAATATTTTTATTGTATTTTTCTTATTTTTCTTTCTTTTGGCCGGCGGCCTCGCCAAGGGTCGGTGACGCTCCGACGAGGTCGCCGGCCCTTGACGGCCGGTCGCCAATCATGGCTGAGGCCGGCGACTGGCTAAAGAAAAAGAAGAAGAAAAGAAAAAGAAAAGAAAGATTAGAAAAGAAAGAAGAGAGAGAAAATTTGTTTTTTAAAGTGTTCCAGAAACAAGTCTTGTTTCTTGTTTCTATTACAAATTTGTTCATGAGAACAAAAAAATAGATTTGGAATAAAAACGCAAACAAATGCGTTTCTATTCTTTTTTATTCTCAAGAACAAAAAAACAAGATTTGTGTAAAAAGAAACCAAACAAACACCCCCTTAGTCGTGATTATATATGGACAATAAGTGCCACCTGCCCAAATAAACGTAAAGCCAGGTTCTTTAAAGCATCCTTGTACAAAATAATGTCGATCTTGGCCTTTTTCAGTTTTAAGGTTCAAATTTTGAAAACACAGCAACCATAATGTCTACCGAAGGCATTTTCATTGAGAATTTTGGAAAGAAAAATAGGAAATTAGAAAATTTCTCGTGCCAAAAATGCCCTCAGGTTCTGTGCAAATTACATTTTACGTGTTTATCCGGAGTGTTGAACAATAAATAAAGAAGTGTGCAACTCTCAATGCATGATCTGTCCAAGGTATAGTTCATAATATAGCTTATATTACTTCAAAATTAACACACAAAAACCGAAATTTTTGCAATTTTTCAATGGATTATCATTATGGGATTGCGTCAGAACAACAAAGAAAAGAATGGGACATGCCCGCCAATGGTTCCAAAACCAAATTATCTTGGGTATCCATGGAGGATTCTTTGCCAAGCCGTCGCTGGAGCATTGTAAAAGATCCAAAGCAGAGGGTGCCATCACCTAGCACGCCTCTGTAGCCCAAAGTCAAATAAAAAATATATAAAACAAAAAGAATCTAAAATTTCAAAATAAAGGGAGAGCAATCCTAAAATCTCCCAAGTATATCTTTGGATCGTTTTGCATTCTTGACCTTTGCGCTATTTCAACTCTATCAACGAAATTCAGGTACATTTTACTTATAAAAGGAGCTCTCTGAGCTCCCTTTCAGAGAGAGGCAATTGTCAACACTTGAACTTGTTGGAATAAAAGTATAAAATAGAAAATTGCAAAAAAAAAAAAAGGAAAATAAATAAATAAGGCGAAAGAAAATGCTTAGGGTGCGTTTAGTAACATTTTGTTAAAAAATTGTTCCAAGGAACTATTTCTGTTCCGATGAACAATTTTTGAACAGAAAAAAACGCGTTTGGTAAACTTATTCCTGGAATAGAAAAAAATAGAAATATGTTCGGTAATTTTGTGTTCTTTTTTTTTCTTTTAATTTTTAAATATTTTTATTGTATTTTTCTTATTTTTCTTTCTTTTGGCGGCGGCCTCGCCAAGGGTCGGTGACGCTCCGACGAGGTCGCCGGCCCTTGACGGCCGGTCGCCAATCATGGCTGAGGCCGGCGGCGGCTAAAGAAAAAAAGAAGAAGAAAAGAAAAAGAAAAGAAAGATTAGAAAAGAAAGAAGAGAGAAAATTTGTTTTTTAAAGTGTTAGAAACAAGTCTTGTTTTAACATTTGTTTTATTACAAATTTGTTCGTGAGAACAAAAAAATAGATTTGGAATAAAAACGCAAACAAATGCGTTTTTCATTCTTTTTTATTCTCAAGAACAAAAAAACAAGATTTGTGTAAAAAAAACCAAACAAACACCCCCTTAGTCGCACCAGCCCACCCATTTAGTCCATCTTACATTGTTTGGACCAACTTGCATTACGTGGACCACTAAAAAGCCCATAAGTTAGGCCACCATCCGATTTTGGTGTCGTTTAAGCCCATGGAGCTTAAAAAAGGCCCAGCGTCGAGTCCTCCTAAAGTTCTACTTTTAAAGATTTGAAGCGTAAGGAGAGGGCTGGCGTCATAAGACAAAATGAAAAAGTGGCTCTTTTAAGGAAGTAGGGAAAATCTCTCCATCTTGAATCATCTTCAGTCAAGTACTTCAAGCTCGGCAATGGCTACGGGCCTCCATTGCTGACCGCCATAAATTCACACTTCATCGACTCTCACCACTTCAAATTTCCTCAGCCGCTGCTCCCCTTTTCTTCCTTTCACCGATTTTTCCAGGAAGAAAAGCATACTATACACTGAGAGATTTAAGTATTCGAGGGGAAAAATCGTAGGAAATCGATTCTAGAAGCTTGCTCTTCGTTTCCAAGGTCGCTCATCATCGTTCACCATTGCTAGGTAACGATTTTGGAAGAGTACAGAACGTACTCTGTTTTACCCTGTTTCTGGCCGAGAAGGTCCGAAGAAAGCATGTCTAGTCTGAACCTCATCTACTTGTCTTAGCTTCGTTCGTGAGCGATCGTAGGAGCCCCAATTCTTGACTCGTGTGTTCGTCGCAGCTCCCGAATCGCTGATAAAACAGGCAATTACGTCCCCCATTGTCTACCCTATTACGGCAAGGTGCGAGGCCGAGTTGGTGTTCATTCTACTCATACCTAAGAGACTATGCACCGAAGCTGTTTCTGGATAATCTGTGATGATATTTTTGCCCCATTGTGGATTTTAGACTAAAAACTACTCAATTTGCATGAACTGGATTTGATGATCACAATGACACACCATTTGTCGAAAATCTGAGTGTATATTTTTCTCAGGTTTCTATTCTCTGTTTTGCAAATTTTCCGATCGTATCTTTGTGGTGCTCACCGTAGAGGAAATGTTTGGAGTCTATGACCGGAGTGTCCATCCTATGAGATATCCATGCCGTTTTGTTTTTCCAATTCCTGTTCTCCATAGTCCTGTTGTTATGTGATTGTGAATATGGGATGGCCGGTAACCGGCGATGATGGCCGGCGACCGGCGATGATGGACAATGCTGCGGTGGACAATGACCAGTGACGGTGTTTGTTAGTAAGGGTGGTGCTCGGTGATGGACAGGTGGTGGTGGACCGACTAAACTCACGGTGGAGTCTTGTTTGAGCTGTTCTCGGTACACTTTAAGAAACCTCTGGGTTGCTGGAAGAAGACAACAGGAGCTGGAAGAAGTAATGAAAAAAAGAGGACGATACTATCTCCACCACCTCACGACTAAATCCATATAGGTGGTTTCAAATTTATTTACTTTCATTTGTTTTAGATTTTTCTATATCTATGTAAGATCCATCTACCGTAATTAAGAATTTCACATATTTAGTTTTTTATTTATTGTAAATTTTCCGAGTGTATTAAAGGTACTATGTTTTTTCTTATTATTAGATATTACTTCCATATTTTTTTTTGTCAAAAAAGAAGTTTTTAAGAAATCTAGTTCTTTTTTTTTATGCTGTTGATTAAATTTATATATAAATTATTAAGCAAATGAAATTTAATTAAATCATAGCATTATATAAAGTAATGGATATTTTTTTAAAAATACCAGCGAAATATCATTACTTTAGATTGATAAAGTACCTCATTGTGCATATTGCTTTTAGTGTATTATTAGATATTCGTCTAAACTCTTACATGCCCTGCATAAAGTATCTCACCAACATAGTAAGAAAAAAGATAATTACTTTGATATAGTAAATAAAGAGTCTACATATATATTTTTAGCTAATGAAATTAATAAAAGTTTACCAAGAAAGTGAGCTTTTATAAAAGAGAGAAAAAAATAGATAAGTTGATATAAATTCAATAATGAAGAAGAGATTTTTCAATTTTATACTATATCAAAGAATGCATTTTTTCCTTACTATTAGACACGAAATACTTGTTATGGTAACCATCCTAAATGGAAAAAAGTAAAAAATAGGGGGAAAAATAGTGGGGCCTTCGCTTTATATTGTAAGTGAAACATTCATGACAGTTTTATCTTTTTAATGTAAATAAGGTAGATTTAGTCTTTAGGTAGAAATTGATAAAAGGAAATAACAAGGGTGGGCTTACTTAGGATTTATGAACTTTGGGCAATGGGTTAAGTTTTGTGCTTAAGGTGAGCTTAGTGCGATTATAGTAAAAATGGGATTAATGCAGCTATAACAACAAATTAGGTTTGACTTGTGTTTTAGTGAGTTTGCGCTTGATTTAGTTTTAAGTGTTTAGAGTTAGTCTTTGGAGGTTTGGGTTTAATTCTATTGAAGGGGTTTGTTATAGAAAGCCCAATTCATGTATCCGATCCAGACCCGCGAATCTCATGCGTAACTAATAGACAAAGTTAAGAGTAGCCCTCAATAATTTCATGGAATCTTACAAGCGATGTGTAAGTAATGAAAACTGTATGTGATGGTGTTCCGCGAATCCTACAGATGAAATTTCATATGTAGGATTCCATGGAATCCTAAAGGCTTAAGGTGGCTAACTGCATGTGCTTTGTCTATTACTTACACATAAGAGTTATGTATGATTCCACAGTTAGCCACCTTAAGCATTTCCTTTTGGAAAAATAAAATAAAAGAAGAAGGAAATTTTCAAATATGGCATATGAATGCGATTGATCAATACAACCAAAGTTAAGAGTCAGTGAGGAAAACATAAATAACTCACATCTTGGCAAAGTGATGTAAACATACACCTGCTTCCTAACATTATTCTTAACCAAAAGATGGCAAATTAGAATATCAAAATCAGTTAATGGGAAAAAAACAAAATCTTAGAAAATAAAATCGTGTCGGGTATATGCATCTAAATTCTACTTCATGATTCATTTTTTTTGGATGCGAAAAGTTAAACAAACATAAAATCTGAACAGTTTGTTAGCTGCTTTAAAGATTCCGGAGAAGTTAAGGTCAATAAGTAAACAATAAAATGCCAATCAAAAAAGATAAAATATTGGAATGAAACACATCGTAGTTATGTTACGAATAAGACAGATAAACTTAATTAGAAAATTTTCACAATTTCTCATGGCATTCCCATACGAGAGCCGCCCAGAAACAACGGAGAACTGTAGCGTACGACGTGAAGGACTCCTCCACATTGGTGTGCCTGTGATGTACTAAGGTCAAAGTTGCTCAAGTACATTATTTGTAGGATAGCGACTCAATTATCGGCTGCTATCCTTTAGTCATCATCTGCAAATAAAATCAACTTCATAACAAGCGGAATCTCTGGCAAGAAAGAAGTTAAGATAGAACGTCTAAAATCGTCATTTTCCAACACTAATGACTTTTCATCAACGTATATATCGTAAATACAACTTTCAACGAAAACATGCTGCGCAGACTGGAACTATAGAAGTATTCGAGTCAACAAAATAAGTTTTTGGCCAAAGGGTGTAATCCCCCATCATTCTATCCTAACTATGTGATTATCTACTTATGATTATCCATGTTTCGATAATTTATTTGCTCTAGAATTATTCGTTTCCTTATGTCGCTTTTTCTTGCTTCATATTCAAGGAATCTTGTTTTGTGGGATTTAAGGAAATACCTTCAGGCAAGACTAATCTTCCCAAGTTAACTGGTTAAAAAAGTTAAGAGCGGTTTCCTAGGGAAAAATAGAGGTGGAGAAGCCGCCGTGTATATTTGATATAGCTCGGCTTGGTTAGCTCATCTTTATTCTGAAATAAAATAAAATAAAATAAAAGAGATAAAGAAAATTTTCAAATCTGGCAAGTGACTGCATGTAATCAATGCAACCAAAGTTAGAGCTGGCGAGGAAAACATATATGTTCATATCTTGACAAAACAAGGTAAACATGCATATACTCTCTGATATCATTCTTAACTAAAACCTGGGTCTCAAAATATCAAATCAATTAATGGGTGTCTAGTACATGATTAAACATCTATTTCATAACTCGTTGTTTATATTGGTGCTTTTGAGACAAAGAGCTCAATAATAGATAAGATCTACATACGAAGAATACCAGTGATGCAAATTACACCAAATATAAGACTTTATGCTAGTGAACAATAATGTAATCGATATTATACCAAATATAATACTTTGTTCACGTTAATTGTGAAAAAGATGGAATTATACCACCCATCAATGTTGATCATTCGTTTAGCTACATATTGACTTTCATAATAGAATCCACATAAAAATGCTGTATGAAACATTGCCTTGAAGCTGGGAAAAGTAGAGGAGGTCAGAATAGAAGCAAGAACAATAGTTCACGGAAAAATGGGAGAGTAAAAGTTCAGCTAGACTTAACTTGCCCACTGAAAATAGGAACAATAATTGAGCTGAGATGTAGAAAGTGGTGGATTGATTTTAAATATGAGAGGTTACCTCATTTCTACAATTCATTCGGTTGTATGGGACATTATGCCAACTTTTGTCCAAATATATTTTTATGAGGAGACAAGATTAGCTCAAGACAAACTTGGTAGGTATGGTTCATGGTTGAAGGTTGAAGTGAAAGAGTATAGCATCTGTTGGAAGACTTTTTATGGGAAAATAGATCCAAACCTTGAGGAAGAGGAAATGGTACCAGCAACACCTATCCCTCTAGAAGATATGGACTTGCAAAAAGATCAAACAGGGCTGAATAAGGCTTTGATGGTTCACAACTCAATAGCCAATGTGACAATATATGATGAAAAAATGGAGGAAGATGTAGCCCCATATAAAGGGAAAAGAACATAGCAAACTTAGGTACCATCTCTTCCTTTAACAAAAAGTTATAAAAGTCCAAGGACATCAAAGAAGGAGAAAACATGTGACATCTTGAATTTCAATCCCATCTCGATTTTATGAAATGGGCATTTTGTTGACGTGCTGATGGTCTTTTTTCTCTGAGTTGGCCACTCACGAATTAACTAACCTATCAGGTGAAGCCGTTAAGAGATATAAACACGATAGACTTGAGAATTCGATCAAAAATCGATTGCTCGACCATAATAATCGGTAAGGGTCAATACAACACCGTTATAATCAATTAGTGATTAGATATAGGTCGATTCGACGGAATCACGTAATTAGATTGTGGGTGATTCCACCTTATTGCAAAATTCGCGTTGAATGGCACTAACCCGATTTTTTGCCTACTTTGTATCTGGTACCCGTAATTAAAACCTTGAGATATTTACGACAACTGAGAGTTGTCGACGAGTCGGAGATACACAAACATGGATCGAAATTTTCGACTACGGGTCAAACACGCTAAAATCTGTAAACGTTACTTGGTAGGTTAGGTCACGTTAAAATTGCGTCCGGTCAATTTTAACCACAAAATTGAATTCGGTTTCGGGAATCGGACGTTAGTGCATGTCACGATATATTTTTAAGATCTTGTCTCATCTTTCAGGAAATTTCTGTTGAGTCTGGAATTTTTACGAAAAATCAATTTCGGACAATTCGGAAAAGAAAAGAAATTCGGATGGGAGAAGTGATGGCCTATTTTGCTGCCCAAAAATCCTTATTTGTGGGAAATTATATTCAAGAAAGTATTGGGAGACAAAGGGATAAAGCTTGAAGACTTTTGTGGCTTGTGATGAGTGTTTTGGATTTGTTTTTCCTTACTTTTAAGACCCTTTTCTCCTCTCTCTCTCTCTCTCTCTCCCCCCTTCTACCTCTCTCCCTTTCTTTCTTTCTCCCGTGCGCACACTCGATCCCCCTCCCCCTTCTCACCGTTCCAGCCCACCAGAATTTCCAGCAACTTCCCATCCTCGCGCACAGCCACACGTCCACCACCAAACAGCCCCGCCAATGCCACCAGCAGCTCCATTCAGCCACGCCAACACCAGCTCGTTCAGCCCCCTCTTGATCAGCAACCCCTCAAGTAGAACCGGTCCTTCCAACTCGAGCCGTGAGCCTTGTGAGCCTTTTCGGCCCCAATCGGTCCTCCGTTAGTGGCATCGTAGTTACGGCTCCTCACCACCTTCACGCCACTGTCGCCGTGGACCCATCATCTCACTAATTTGGTGAGTTAACTCCATAATCTTTGATTAGGTTGTTAATTACACTAGGAGGTTAGATTAGTGTTAATTAGCTTAGTTAAATTAGTATTAAGTGATATTATCCTTAATATTGATTATTGCTAATCTAAAATGGTTAGATTAGCCTTAATATGGATTAGTGTTGATCTAATTTGTGAGATTAGCACTAATGAGAAATGATTAGTCCAATTTAGTGGATTTTTCTCGAGCTAGTTCCTAAACCCTTGCTGTTTGCCATTTTTTTGGATCAAAATATGTTAAGATTTTAAAGTCAATTCCTTCTTGAAAATTTTTTTAGACATCTTCAGATATAACATATATTTTTCCCAAGATTATGTGGATTTAAAAGAATATGATTTCAACTTTTTTAAAAACAAAACAGAACCTCTGTTTTTGCTGGAACTTGTGACCTTTTGGGATTCTATGAATTTTTATCAACTCTTAGGGTTCTATTTTTGAAACATTTTCTTCACAAAAGTTTTTTTTTTTTCACATCTTTTAGTTTAACATAGTCAAATTTTAGATAAAATAGACAAATTTTGAATCTCAAACCAAACTAATTTTGGAAAATAGACTTTCCAAAAATAGACACAGTTTTTGTACTGGATTGAGCAATTTATTGGGCTTAATCCAAAAGGATTTGGGTTAAGGTGTCTTTATAGAAAATGTTCGTTTACGTGTCATTTACATCATATTCAAATTTGGGAATTTTCCAAACTCTTTTGATTAGGTTTCTGGATTTAAACTTGGAGACGCGTGAGTGGATTGTCTCTGCCGGTTAGGGCCGGTAGTAGTTTGTGATTGTTCTTAATGCTTTGCTTGCTAGAAATTGCATATTTGGTGATGTGGTTGACCTGTGATACACTTGGAACTTGTGTGTGATGAGATGTGAATGGTTATGCTATGGTGATGGTTTATAGTCATGGCAAAGGATGGCTATTGAAGGGTGATATATGTAGTGTTGAGGCCACCAAAGGTGTTGTGAACATATAAAGAACTAAGTGCTACATGATAACGAAATCTCATGTGATCCATCTCTAGAACCTTGTACCATTACTTATTGTAGTCAAGGGCTAAGTACTACATGGTAAACTGAGTCACATGAGAGCCACCTCTAGAGCTTTGCACTATTATCATGCATAGTTGAGGGCTAAGTGCTACATGATAGTATGACTTCGTGGGAGTCACTTCTAGAATCTTGTACTATTGCTATTTATGAAAAAATGACTAAGTGCTACATAATAGCGTGATTTCATGGGAGCCATCTCTAGAACCTTGTACTGTTGCTATGTCTGAGAAAGGACTAAGTGCTACACAACAAATAAACTTCAAAAAAACAGAAATATTTCACTCCTTATGAGAAGAGAGGGATACCAGAGAATTCGCTAGATGAAAAGAATCTACTAGATACCTAGTCTAGGTGTTGGAAGGGGTAAATGAACGGGCTTTAGTGGCTAGCCCTAATAAGCCACTAGAGGATACAAGAAGTTGTTGAGCTAAAACTGTCAAGGGTTGGGCAATCTCTTGACAGACCAGCATCATCGAGCCTTAGTAACTCGAGAAAGGCCCAATTTGGTCTTTCTTATGGAAACCAAGAATGAGGAAAATGTCATCAAAAGAGTTAGAAAATATCTTCAGTTTATATATGCTGTTATAATTAATCCAGTTGGAATTGGGAGTGGATTGGCTTTTATGTGGGATGAGGAGCTTTAGGTGAATTTGGAAACAAGTATTGAAGAACTCATTGATGTTAGATGCAAGGATCTAAATAGCAGAGTCATATGAATATCTCTTTCATTCATGCATCTACTA
This sequence comes from Eucalyptus sideroxylon, assembly GCA_014182405.2. Classification (NCBI taxonomy): domain Eukaryota; kingdom Viridiplantae; phylum Streptophyta; class Magnoliopsida; order Myrtales; family Myrtaceae; genus Eucalyptus; species Eucalyptus sideroxylon. The sequence goes on from CM024550.2 coordinate 47,361,050, forward strand.
ATTACCAAGAAAGGTTAAAATTATGGCAAACTTTGTGGTCTATCTATGTCTCAAATTGTCTCCCACGGCTATGTATTGGAGATCTCAATGAAGTTATATATAAGTGAGAAAAAGTCGAAAAATGTTAACTAGATCATTATAGAATGGTTGCGTTTTGAAATTTTCTGAATTATTGTTCATTAATGGATATAGAGAGCAATGGGTGTACTTACACATGGACTAATAACCAAAAAGGTGCAGAACTTGTTAAAAGAGACTTGATAGGGCTCTTTGAAACTTTGATTGGAGAGTCTCATTCCCTAATGTGGAGGCATATGCATGTCCAACAATTGGTTTGGATTTTTCTACAAACAGATTAAGTTGGGGGTGAGGAAAAAGAAGATGTTCAGATTTGAAGCTTTAAGGGCAGAAAATTGAGAATGTAAAAAAGTGGTCTAGAGAGCCTAGAGAGATGAGGAAGGCTATTAGCTAGATATCTTGGGCAAAACAAGGAAGGTAAATAAAGAAATAAGGTGATGGAGCAGCAAAAAATTCAGAAACGCATCCCATGAAATCCTCTCTCTATAGGGAAGAATCACCGAGTTAATGAATAGGGCTGAAGGAAGTCAAAACCAGGAGGAATATCACCAAATAGTCCAACATATCAAAAGCCTGTGGAGACAAGAAGAAATGTACTGGGCATGAGATCTAGGATTAATTGGATCAAATGTAGGGATAAAAAAAATGAAATGCTTCCATGTAACCACAATACAAAGGAGACAACGAAATAAAATCTCTATGCTATAAATTGATGATCACAATTGGAGTCGGGACCCCTTGATTCTTAAGCAACACATATCAAGCTTCTACTAGGTTCTATATACTATGGTGGGGAATAGAGAATATCAGCCGGTGGTAGACCAATATCAAGAAGTGATCGCTTTGACGATGAATGAAGCTTTAATAGGGCTTGTTATAGGGAAAGAATTGAAACTTGCAATTTTTCAAATGGGCGCAACAAAGGCACTAGGACCAGATGGACTCAATGGATTATTCTACCAAAGTAACTGGTTAGAAATTCATGAAGATATATTCAACATTGTAGATAATTTCTTCAGCCAAGATATACTTGATCCTGAACTTAATAGGACTCATCTTACTTTCATCCCAAAAGTTTCAAACCGAGAAAGCATCACTTAATATAAGCCTATTAGTCTCTGCATTTTCAATTATAAAATCATCGCAAAGGTAATGGCCAATAGATTAAACCCCCGGCTCCCAAAGATTATATCCTAGGAACAAAGCGCCTTCGTCAAGGGCCAACAAATTTAGGCTAATATTTTCATTGTCCAGGAATGCTACATTAGTTTAGAGTCAAAAAAAGAAAGCAGAAATTTCAAGCGATCCTAAAATTGGATATGCAAAAGGTCTATGATAGGGTTGAATGGGACTTCTTATGTGATCGTATGTTGAAAATGGGATTTTGTGTGAAATGAGTTACTTTGGTTAAAACTTGTATTTCCTTGGTATCCTTTAGTATCCAAGTAAATGGGGAGTCGTGTGATTATTTCAAATCCTTTAGTATCCAGGTAAATGGGGAGTCGTGTGATTATTTCAAACCAACTAGAGGGATTAGACAAGGTGATCCACTTTCTTCCTATCAATTCATTCCGTGGCAAATGTCCTATCCTCTTTGTTATTAAAAGCGATATGAGATGGAAGCCTAAAGGGCATTCAACTGAACACACATTGCCCAATACTATCACACCTCTTATTCATAGACGATTCTATATTTTTCCTGGATGGTACAAGTATTGAGGCTTAGAATTGAGCAAATACTTTGAATCAGTATTGCTTTGTGTTGGGATAGTCCATTAATTTCAACAAGTCCGGAAGTTTTCTTTGAAAGAAACTGCCTTCAAGGATTAAAACAGAACATAGTAGCTGAATTAAGGGTGCCAATCATTGAAAAAACAGGTAAATATCTGGGAGTACCTTCAGATTAGGGACAAACAAAGAATAAAATGTTTTCCTGGATTCTAGCAAGAGCTGAGAGGAAATAAGAAGGGTGGAAAGAAAAGCTGATGTCTAAGGCGGGAAAAGAAATATTGATCAAGACAGTAGTCCAAACATTACCCCAATTTGCCTTGTTGATTTTTGAAATTCCTATATCAATTTGTAAAGCTATTGAAAAGAGAATACCATCTTTCTAGTGGAAACAAATTGCTACGGAAAAGGGTATCCATGGGAAAAGATGGGATATTTGAAAAGAGAAGAAGGGAAGATTGTAGGGGTTAGACTTCAAAGACTTAGTTGATTTCAATAAAGCATTGTTGGAGAGACAAGCTTGGAGATTTATACAAGATGAAACAATCATATGGAGTAGTTTGTTGAGAGGTATTTGCTTTCCTAGAGGTGACTTTTGGACAGCCAAAAAAGGCCTCCGACCTTCGTGGGAGTGGCAAAGATTCCTAATGGGAAGAGATACAATTGAGCAAGAAGTAAAATGGGAGGTTGCGGATGACAGTAAGATTAGAATTAGAGAGGATAGATAGCCAATTTCACGCAAGATAGGCGGTCCAGCAATCAGCTAGTAGCAGAATTTATCAATCAAACTAAACAGGACTACTACAGGAGACTTACAAAGAAAGAATTGCTAAGGAAGTTGCAGCTACACCTCTAAGCCTAACACCTGGGCCAGACAAGATGATATGGACAATGAATCATTCAGATGCCTACACGGTAAAGAGCTGGTATGACAAACTTCAAGATTCCGAAAGACTCCAAATGATAAATCAACCATCCTCATCATACTAGTCTCCTAAAAAACTATGGACAGAAATTAGGAAACTCAAAACCTACCCCCAAGGTCAGATTTTTCATAGGAAGTGCATGTAATAATGCTTTACCTACAAAAGGAAGATTTTACCTAAACAAGAGTGCTCTTTTTGTGGCCAAGTTCCTAAATCGACTGAGCACATATTTATCCACCGTTCTTGGACAAAGACGGTATGGTCAGATTAGAGAATCGTAGCCAACACTTCTCTAGATATTAATAATCAAATAGATAAATGGGTATGGGAGAATCTTACTATAAGGAAAAGCCTACAAGCCAAAGCTGAGTTCGCCGAAGCTATTTGGAGGGTATGGAAGGCTCGGAAAAACTGGATCTTCAAGCAAAAGACCCCAAACCAAGCTTGATAATTGAAGAACCATGTATTCAACACAATTACAAGCGCAACAGGGGAGGAACAACACTAATTGAGCAGACGAGAGATCCTCGGCTGCAGCGTGAGTAGAGGGGAGGTCTTCAGCAGCAACGGGAGGTGGCTCGACAAACCAATTCCTCTACAAAATCTATGTGGACAATGCATGGAACAACTCAAATCTGGAGGCATCGGTAGCAGGGGTGAGCAGAAACAGAGATGGAGTCCTCCTCGACGGATTTGCGAAACGGATTCCCATCCACGCTCGTGGCCGAAACCCTAGCTATTTGTGAGGCACTGAACTGGTGGAAAGAGAAAAGGGATGCACGAAGTGAACGAGCTGAAGGCAGTCTTCCAACTAATTTGTGCATGCACGTATCAAGTGATCTAAGCATGGTCCTATTGTCCCACAGCTTATCAACGGTGGAATGCATCCTAGGCTGGGCCGAAGCACCTTAGGCCGCACGATCTATCATCCATGACTACATTAGTTTGCTGGGCCAGCTTAAAGAAATTAAACTATGCTTTGAACCGAGAGAATATAATCGAGCCATTGATTGGGTTGCTAAGGTACACTGAGCCAGTTCTCCCCTGATGAACTAGATTATTAATCCCCTCATCCTCTTTGGTTGATTTTATGTTTAGACATCGAACCATTTTGTAACCCATCAGTCTTGGGCTAGTAATGGAATATTGTTAATTTTTTACCAAAAAAAAACTTGTTCTGACCAAAATATGCACATTAAAATTTTCTTTTTACAACTCAGATATAGGAATTTGTTGCATCCCCTTAGAAATCCAACAATATTTTTATATTAGCAAAATATAGGCAATCGTCGGATATTATCTTTTGAACATTTAATTTTTCTTTATAGATGCTATCGAGATGAATGGTTTCATACTCAAAACAATCTATATATGAAGAGTACCCTCAATATTCATAGTACTAAATGCACGACTTTATTCGTCTGAACTACAAAATCAGATATAGGACTCCGTTCGCATAAAATGTGACGCACATAGAACTAAACCCGCCATATATCTTTCATCATTCATCCAATTTTGTATAGGTTTTCAAGATAGAACCCACATGGACATAAACAATAATATATATATATATATATATATATAATTTCTTCTAAAAGGATAGCAATTTAATATCACAATATGCATATAAATCAGAGACAGTGAATTAGATATTTGCTAAGATTAGATATCTGCTAGCTTAGAGGTTTGCTGCATTGACTATCAAAAGCAAATTACTAGATAAAAACTTGCACATAAATATGCCACATGAGTGAGCCTCATACGAATTTTACCCACTTTTATATATAAATACAAAGATAGATAACGAACCCATCCTGAAATGTTCTTTGCCAGTATAATTTCCTTGAATTAGCTCATCTCACCCTGAAACTTCTTGAGCACTGAGGTTTACCGTAAGCTATCCAAAAAGGCATCTCTCGCGCAACACCCCTCTTTCGTCTCAAACGAACATAGCCACCTTTTGTAGGAAAACATTGGTAAAATCAAAACCCAAAGATCTAAACTGAACCAACTACGAGACAAGAGCTTTTCAACGGTATTATGACACTTGCAAAATGTCTCAGCATGAAAAAAAATTGGCAATCTTTAGATCATAAATCTAAGTCCGACCGAATTGTTAAAATTTACACAGGTAAAACATTTGGACCTAAACGTAAGGAAACTAATTGTCAAAACCAGGTCATGACAATACACTTAATCCACAAAAAGGCTTATCAATGGAATGTCTGCTAAGATCATATCATGAAGGCCATGGCAATACAGTTGAATCACAAGGGCCATCGACGGGATGAATGATTAGCTCATTGCTCATGAGTTTCCAATGGACAGCATGAGATGGGCGATGATAGCTTGACTCAATTTATGCACCGAAGTTGAAGATTGAATCAAAGATAATCCATCAATAAGGGATCAGAAGTAGTTACAAATCACCCTAGAGTAGAGCGCAAGTCAAAACAGTTATAGATTCATGCTGAGAATAACCAAAACTCATAACAGAATGGCCATTGAAAGACACAAAAAGGGTCCAGGAAAAGAGGGGAATCATCAAGACATTGGAAAAATCACAACGGCACATTGGATTTGACTTTGAAGAATATGAAGATGAGAAGATCATATATAATGGATCAATTTATTTTAGATTTTGCCTAAGTTTGAATTTTAATTTCGAATTAGATTAGGTTTACCATTTTCAGTGCTAATCTTTGTCTGTAAAAGTTTTCCAGTCGTGCTTTGTAAGCTTTTTTACTTTTTCTCTGCACTCTACTCATCTCCATTAGCAATTTATATTCAACTCTAGTCGTTGAGCAAACATGACCTCCACGAATGTAGGTCATTTGTTTTAGTTCAATAAAATTTCACTGAAAGTCCGTGTCGTCTCAAATCCACTCCTAGCATATTCTTTATTTCTTTGAATTTTGCAAAGTCGTTGAGGCTTCAAGGCATATTAGAATATATTTAATTTTGATTCGAAGTCATATTTAAGAATTTATGGATGATATCCTGTCAGAAACTTATATGTTCGTTCAATTTACGGGGCCAAAAACATAAATAGTCACTCCAGATAGGGTTATTTGCTTCTACAGAAAAGCTGAAGCACTCATGTTGAACAACACTACTTGTTTTCACCAAGCTCATGGGCTGGATCTTCCTTTCACATAATCTATAAAATAACTGAGCGCAAATGTTTAGCCCTCTAAGCATTTCATTTTAAAAAAATTAAAAAAAAATAATAAAATAAAAGAGACGAAAATTTTCAAATCTAGCAGGTAAATGCATATGATGAATGCAACCAAATTTAGAGCATGCGAAGAAAATATAAGTATTCACGTCTTGACAAAATGATGTAAACATGCACCTGCTCCCTCATACCATTCTTAACCAAAAGATTACTTAAAATATCAAAACCGGGAAAAAAATATCTGCATCAGGTACACGTTTAAAAACTATTTCATGACTCATTTTATGATAAAATGCCATCCATGGAAGATAAAATATTGAAATGAAACATGTGAGAGTTAGGTTGAGAATGAGATGGATACATTTAATTAGCAAAATTATTGAAAAGAAATACATCAGAGTTAGGTTGAGAATGAGATGGATACATTTAATAAGCAAAATTATTGCAAAAAGAAATACATCAGAGTTAGGTTGAGAACAAGACAGATACAATTAATTAGCAAAATTATTGAAATGAAATACATCAGAGTTAGGTTGAGAATGAGACAGATACATTTGATTAGCAATTTTTGCAATTTCCTATGGGAATCCCACATGGGAGCTTCCCAAAGACATCGGAGAGTATTAGTATATGATGGGAAGGACTCTTCCATATTGGTGGGCTTGTGATGAACAATATTTGGCCGGCAGCCATTCTCTATGTAATAATTTGTGTTATTGTTTATGTCCAGGGTTCACCAATCACCATGCCCATTGTGAAGAGGATCCACCGGCCATGGCGGCTCAACAGGTAAATAATATTGAAGTCAACATAACAACCGCATGACTTTAGGTGTAAGAAAAAAGAAACGTACCAACCACGCGCTATGCCATATTCCATCAAATTATTTTTCTTCAGGAAAAGAATGTTAACTCGGGAGAAATAGCAATTCGAACTTCCTAACATGACCATCAAGCAAACAGAGTCTCAACCTTGTGCTATCAAAAAGCCTAAAAAGTAGAATGGAGAGCCAAAAGACAACACAAGAAATTTATGTGATTCAATCGATGGCCTGCATTCATGGGCGGACAATAACTGCAAAGATTTACCTCTCAAAATACAATGAAAGAGAAAGAACTATAAACACCTCTATACCCTAAAAATCCCGATATCTCCCACATACTCTATCTAAGAGAAAATACTAAAGTTAAACAATTTCGTCTAACGAGTGGAGACTTACTCTAAGCCCTCACATGTTCAGTCTCGCCCTTTGCTCCCACCATAGATAGATTTCGTGAAATATTTTGAATCAAGTTAGTTGCGGAATTAATCTATGGGGCGTAAATTGTTGGGATTTATCCAATATTGGTTGCAGAAAGGGCTGGTGGTCAAGCTATAAGTATGAGAGAAAACCTTATCTTTTAAGTTAGTTTTTTGAGTGGGAGAAACTCAAGACTATCCAACAATAAGTTATGATTTACTAGTCTAATGCCCATGGGTTGTATAGCTATTTATAAAGATTAGATTTCCATGTATTAAATAACGGTTCGAATTTTTTTAATTAACCAATAAACCGACTAGTTGGTTTAAGTTGTAGCAATTATAAGATTGTTTTAGAAAATAAAAATTAATATCCATTGCTTTATACTTTTTTATACATCTCAATCCATTCCCTTTTAGTTTGCTATGTAAGCTCATTACATATTTCTGATGATTGACTTGGTACGAAGGAAAGAGAACTGTGAATCATATTTGAAAAGAAGCACTCTATATATTCAATTCGGTTAAAGTTGGAATTGGGATAAGTTTAAGTAGCTTAAGCTTTTGCTTTTAGTATATAAGAGCTAAAAGGCTAAAAGAGAACTAAAAGGTAAGATCCTTTTTAGATGAGGAGAATGTCACTTAACACCCATGGTTGTTTTTAACACGAATAGCTAATTAATATTTTGTTAACAAATAATCTTTCCACGATGCTGAAAATAAGCGCATACCTGTCTCAAAAGCAAATACTTTTAAAGGCGATTCGAACTTCTGTTAAACAATCTGGGGAATTGTCACTTGCCATATGAGACGATCCTAAGATCCATCATAGTAGCTACAATGACAATTCGAACTTCTCGTGCCTCGTACATTAAATGACTCGGACCCTAACTTTTGCGTAAAAAATGAACATCGAAAGAAGATGGAATAAAAGTGCCTTATTGACACGATAATGAATGTCAGGCTTAAAATCTACAATGATGGAAGATTATGTGGAGAATGTAGAAACATAGCTTAGGGGAGGCGACATGAAGTAAACTCCAATACCTATGTAATGATTTGGTCTAGAGTGGACAACGGAGATAGAGGGCTTGGATAAGGAGCTGCTTTTAGGATGGTGAATGGGGTAGGAATGAAGTAAAACATGCAATGAATATAGGAGGAGTGATTATGGCATATATATGTGAAAGTTATAATCAAGTCACAAAAATGCCTTTTGCGTAGCGGTAATGTTTAGCTTTGGAACTCCAAAATTAAGCATACTAAGATAAGAGCACTCCTAGAATGGGTGACATCCTGAAAGGTGGTGACCTTTACACCAAAGGACAAAACCATGAGACTCGATATGAGACAAGTCAAAGCAGACAGTAGTTCAGTAAGTTAATTCAGAGATGTCACAACCTAGCTCTAAGAGTGGAATATAAAACTTTTATATGATGATTTCATAATTATGATATATATTTGATAAAAGTCAGATTGAAAAACCAAGAGGTCCTAAGGGGCGGCGGTCCCCATCCCTATCAACCCAAACACACAATTAATTGACAATAACCAAAGATTTGGATTACCAATTATGGAGTCGCCCGCATTATGACCTGCGAATCTTCATCGTTATATCCGGGAACCTTGTTTTTACTTTCACCAAAGTCTAGTCTAACTTCAATTTTAAGGGAAAATCAAAATGTCTCCAATTGCCCAGCCAGCTTATCAAAGACCCACATAAAGGCCCAAGACCTGAAAAATTGCTTGTGAGGCTGAGGATTTGATGCCACTCGATTTTGCACTTTTAGCATAGGAGAGAGTTTATCGGTGGTGGGAATAGGGATTCAGCAAAATTCTTCTCTGAAAGGTCTGTTGCTGGATTCACAGACTTCCAACTTGCCCTCCCAGTGGATTCCCATGTAAAAACGTGCTGATTTGTCTAAAGTAAACAAAGTTTAGAATTGCAATAATAAAGCAACGGGAAAAGGAAATGGCCTTCCAAATGACCAGAAAAGGACGTTAAGACAGAAATGAATATCACCTTTGTCTTTCGAGTGATTTTTACCCGCTAAAATTAGAAAACAAAAGTTCAACAGAAAACCTTGCCATGACATGGTCTTAAATAGACTAGACCATATTCCTTGGTACTTTCCTTATTATTTTCGTAGATACTAAATTCAAGTTCACGGATGAGCCAAAAAGAAAAGAAATGAAATCATCCTTCAAAATAAGTTTAATAAGTGATGTCTTTTGTCCACAATCAAAATGGAAAATGTATTTCAACTTCAAATCACCCAAAAATATATTCCCTTGTGGTAGGAGTATGTCTAAATCAAACCTCTCTTTTTAGTTGAAAATACAAGACAAAAATGTAGAAAATCGACATAATCTCACATTAGCATCCAAGTTCTGATTGCATATGATACTGATACTTTTCATTCGAATTCCCCACTTTTTTCTTTCCTATTTTGCTTCTGATAATGTTCATAGTCGTATTGCTACGTGTCACTAACAAAGATAAAGAATTTTATGGATCACATTACTAATGAAAAGGACATGCTGAAATGTGGCCAAAATTTTAAGGGTCATGATAATAAGAACTACTATACGTTTTGGCTTGATTATTGCACTTTTAATGTAAAAAATATATTAACGGTCTTAAAAGATTCATTTTACATTAATGCGTACAAAAGAGATTTTGTTGTTCCAGGTGTAACAATTTGCGAGAGATGCACCCAAAAGAGACATCATCACTTCTTTCGTGATATCCCACCAAAGTGGGTGATCAAACAATTTTCAAGCAAATGTTCATGTTACATTACATAATCATTTTTGCACGTAGAATTAACATCGCAACATCAAATTATTGATAGTGAAGTAATCTAATGCATGTTCGGTCACATGTAGATTAGGATTGATTTTCGGCTTTATTACATTAAGTCAACAAAGAAAAGTACCAGAAACAGTTAGATTAGTGCTTCATATAAATTGCATTTACAATCTGCTATCATGCTTTGCATGTTGCACGGTGTTAGGGAGTCGCATATCCTTAGGATTTAATTGCTGTAGGTTGCATTTAACTAATTATAGTGAAATGAGGAATATCAATGCCTCTACGATGTTGTCATTTTTATACAATATCTCGAAGCAAGAATAAACCAAAATATCACCATAGAAGATCTTAACCGAAATTGTTGCCGATCTCTCCTACCAATATGGTGGAACCAGTTGACACTATAAGATAGTGGAGAAATTCTTGTCATTTATAACTTGGTGTGTGATGACTCTTGCGCTATAAAATGAAATTAATCAGGCTACAAATTCATTGTATGTGTTATGATTGTATGCGAAATCCTATTTTCTCACTCACGATTTAAAGAAAATTTTTGTAAGTTAGAAAGAGAAATGACTGATTTCATATATATATAATTTTTAGGTATGTCCATTAAATAACTGTTAAGATCAGCTCTAGAGACTATATATTTGTTATTTCCATATATCTTTATTTGTTAATGGCCAAAGCACCTTTCTCTTTATAATAAGGGCGTTTTCCGCAAGAGAGGTGACCTCACTGTGATGGCCCTCGCCTACAACTATCAATGGCCTCACCCAAGGCCTTCATGGCCCCACTGGCCAAGGGTGAGGCCTTTGCAATCGGCGCACAAAAAAGAAATAAAGAAAAAAAAAGGAAAATAAAAATATAAACTAAAAAAATTCAAAAATTTAGAAAAATTCAAATTTTTAAAAATGCAAAAAATATATGTAAGACGATTTTCTGGAGATGGCACTCAAATGATTGATTTTACTTTGATGTGGCACTTAAGTAAAAAAAAAAAAAAAGTTATGTCATTCAAGTAATGTTATACGAAAGTTATGGCACTCTTGCTACTCTTGTTTAGATTTGTAATAGTTTTCAATTTAATGCAAGAATTGATGATAGAAAAATGGCTTTCTCTTTCATTTATTGTTACTCAAAACATAATTAAAAAAAAAAACATACAAAAGCAAGAACATCTTTACTGTTCTTCTTATTTTTCATTTCTTTGTTGTGTTTAACATACAAATTTGTTGTTCATGTTCCCTCTATTATTCAATGCATAGTAAAGAGCAATGTTTGTTTTATCCCGAGAGGATAGTCATTAGAGTCGGTTGCACCGAGTTTTATACTTTGAGATCTGGAATTATCGTGAAGGACGATGCTTCCACGTCTCAAACAGTAGATCTCATTTTCAAATTCTCCAACTTTCTTTTACAACAATAATAACCTACCAACAATATAAAGAATTTACTACCAAATAAGTTGTTGGATTATCAAATCTTCAGAAAAATTTTGCAAGCATCATAAGTAGATAATCCTCACTATAGTATATATGTCCACATTTTAGTAATTTATAACTTTTTAGTTCTACCCTCACATTGCTTCATTCCAAGTAAGTTGTTGGATTATCAAATCTTCAGAAAATTTTTTGAAGTCAACATTTTGCTAATTTATCAACTTTTTTGAAGTTCTACCCTCACATTACTACAAGCTTTAAAATGTTTAGTGATAGTAGCTTTCCCACTTTGAATGGACCAAAAATTCATCATTAGCATGACCATAAGGCATTTGAGCCTTCCTTTGATATCAGGTAAAAATTGAAGCATGGGTATAAACAAAGAAAAGGGTATAAACCAAAATTTTCAATGCATATCCAGTTTTATTTTTTATTTTTGACAAAACACAAAAAATCTTCTTGAGGGCATGTCAAGGCCACATACACAATCTCAATTTTAATGGCTCATTAATTATGTTCCAAATCAATTCACATGATGCAATTTTCTTTTCTTTTTCTTTTTTTTCCTTTTTTCTTTTCTTTTTCTCACCTTCTTCTTCTTCTTCTTCTAGCCGGCCGCCGGGACCGGGTCGGCGACGAGGGGGGCGACCTCCTGAGCGTCGCCGGCCCTCGTCAGCAGCCTCGCGGCAGCCCTCGCGGCTGATGGGTGAGGCTTGCCTTCCCCCGCCGAGGCTCGGCCGAGCCGGATCTGGCGAGGTTGAGCCCCGCCGGTGGCGGCCGACCTCGTCGGGGTTAGGCGAGGCTGCCCAGCCACCGGCGAGGCCGGGCGTCGCGAGGCTCGCCCGGCCCCCGCCTAGTCCCGGCGGGCCTCGCCGGCCCCGGCGACGCCTCGCCCGGCCCGGCCGAGGCCCGCCGGCCACCGGCAAGGCTCGGCCTCGCCCGGATCTGGGAGGCCGAGCCTCGCCGCGTGGCTGGGCAAGCCTCGGCGAGCTTGCGGAGCTCGCCTTGGTGCGGCGAGCCTCGGCGAGCTCGCCGGACCGGTGGCGGCGAACGAGGGGCGCCGACGGTGGATGGCGGTGGCGGATGGCGAACGGTGGCGGGCGGCGGTGGGACGGTCGTGAGATGGTCGAAGGGAAGAAGAAAATTTATTGATTTTGATTTTCAAATTCGTTCTCGGAACAAGAATTAACTTTTTTTTTATTCTTGATTACGTTCCCAACTGTTAGGGAACAAAAATTTTACCAAACGCGATTCTAGTTCGGCGATTCCGAGAATAAAGAATCGGGAATTTAAGACTGTTTGGATGGTTACCAAACAGGGCCTTAGCCACTCTCTTACCGAAAAACAACCCTCGAAGTTCCTAAACGATACTGGGGTGCCATTGTTGGGCTAGTCGAAAAGGCTTTTCGTTCTCTCTCTTATCCCTTCCTTGCAGATGTCTTGTCTCTATCTCTACGATCCTTTCATGCTGAGACACCTAGCAAGCGTCATAATCCATGTCAGGACGCTACCCAGACTTGCCTCTTGAGGATGTAAGCAATGACGTCATACAAACTTGGAGATGACGCAAGAATGTGACATCATCGTGGGCGTGGAAACTTTGGCAGCATCCTTGAAGAGGATACAAATTACATACACGGTCCGTGTTAGTCTTTTTTTATACAAATAATCTCATAATAGGAGCATAACCTGTTTATGAAATATATCTACATGCTAAAAATGAAAATGGAATATGTGTCTTTTTATAAAAACCAGCTTATCTAAAGAAATTGTGACAATGTTAGTGCACTGATTAAAAATTTTATTATCGTATGTTCTTTGGAAATAAGGGGATGGTGCAGGAAAAATTGGAGCAGGGGATAAACAAACGGCCAAGTACGATAAGCACAGCGGACGATACGGACGGGCAGCGGGGGAAATGTCGCGCGGTACGACCGGCCTGCAGCTGGCGACGCCGTTTAAAAGGGAGGAGAGGTTGGACCGAGAGGCAGGGCTCTTCGGCTGAAAAATCCGGAGAGAGAGGGAGAGATCCGACGAGAAAGCCGCGAGTGAGAGCGAGTGAAGAGAGTCGGAGGGAGAGACCGCCGGCCACCGCGCCTGAATCGCCGCCGACTACCGCCGCCGTGCCTCCTTTCCCGCGCCGAAGCTCCGGTAAGCCTCGACCCTATTTTGGCCCTGTTTTCGGGCGTGCCCGGGCGGAGCTCGCGGTTGTCCAGCTCACACGAGCTCCAGCCCCGGCCATCCTTTGTCCAGCTACTGTGTGTATCGGTGTCTGTTTGTCGAGAGTCCCGTCCAGAATCCCGGTTAAAGTTGAGCCGGAAACCTCATAATTCGCTAGCCCCGTTCACCCGTTCGACGAAATGCTAAGCGAGATATAGTTTTCATTCTCCCGTTTTTGGCCGAAATCGAGTCGACCGTGCACGCCGTGATCTATGGGAATGTTCCAGTGGTGTTGCGCGACCTTGGGCGTCGGCCGTGTAGTCGTTCGCCACGTTTCCATCGTCGCCCTAGTTTGTTCGGTGTTTGGCCGTGGTGTGGCTCTCGACCGGCGGCGGTGAGGTCGGCCGACGAGTAGCGTTCGGAGTGGATGATGCTGGGTGGTAGCTCGGCGGTGTCCTGAGCGCCGGCGAGGGCTTGTCTAAGTGGCGTCGGTTCGGCTGAGGAGAGGTTCGGTGAAGAAGAGCGCAAGGGGAGGCGTGCTTGGGAGGCGTGCTTGGGGAAGGAGAGAACAGGGAGAAGAAGAGAAAATAAAAAAATAAAAGAATAAAATGGAATTAGAATAATGAATTAAAAAAGATTTTAAAATTTTATTTTTTAATTTGAAGCGGGTCATATCACAGTGGGCGGATCGGGTTATCGGTTCGGACCAGGTTTACGGTCCGAATCCCTGTTCCCGAATATAATAAAAAGAATTAAAAAATTAGTTTGAAATATATAGTTGCTATTCATTTTTATGTAAGTCCCATCCACCGTGAGAGAATCGTTGCCAACCACAGTCAACTTAGTTTTTCTAGGAAAGTCAAAAGCCTCTTATTGCATTCTCCGTTTACTTTGTTGTTGAAAGACTGTGACCAGGAGAGCAACCCAATGGCGACGCAACCAAGTGAAGAACAGGGAAATTCGAATCAAGCAGAAATAGCAGCAGGTACGTGTTCATGTTCCGACCGAGAAAGAATATTGCATAATTGATGGAGTCCCAAATATGCTCGAATTTGTTTTTTCTCATGGTTCTTTTTATTTTCTTTATCACCAAACAAACATAATGCTGACCGTAGCTCGAATAAAGGGGGGAAAAGGTGTGCGAAGGACCTAGTGCTCACTCTTTCTTCTACAGATATTGAAATTGTTTTAACAAGCGTTGGATCAGCTTCTTCCCAATCTGGAGGTGCTTCAGGTGCGTTATCCCTCAAAGGAGTCATTTTCAGTGTGAAATTAATATCTGGGGCGGATCTTCATGGAATTGTTCTTTTTTGGGACACTTCTCAATGTCAGCAAGCATAAAAGTGTTAACTAAATGACCTGAAAAGTTTGCATCTATTGCAGAAAATTCCGAACGGGAAGTCGATGGACCCTATTATGGACCATTGTTGCGAGCTGCATTCAGGGGCGATTGGGAATATGCTACAAGATTTTTCGAAAGAGATGCTGCTTCAAAGACAGCCAAAATAACAAGCAGATCAGAAACATTGCTTCACATAGCTGCTTTGAGTGCACGAGACCAATTTTTTGGGAATCTGGTTGAGCTCTTGTCTCCGTATCCGGAAGCACTTGAAATGGTTGATTGTGATGGCCGCACAGCCCTCCATAATGCTGTCCTGTGTGGAAGTATAAGGATGGTCAAGGCATTAGTTAGAAGTAATCCTAAGTTGACGCAACTTGCAGATAATAAAGGATGTGTTCCTTTGGGAATATCTGCTGTGGACGCTTCTATGCATAAGGAGATTGTCTGGTTCCTGGCGGAAAGTACAACAGTCGATGGGCCAGGTAATCCCTTCAGCAGTTCCTCTGCCATTGACACCATTCTAGATCTCATCTATGCTGCTCATCTTGGTAAGATCACCATCGATCTTTATTTCAATTCCATCTTATTTCCTTCTTTCTAGACTTAGCTTATTTTCCCGATCAACATTTGCTGGATCAACATTTGCTGGTCAATTCGGACAGATATTGTCCTTTATCTCGTTGGGCGGTACCCTCACTTACTTACCATGAAAAGCACACGGCACAACAACCGATCCATACTGGACAAGTTGGCAACGAGGGAGTCTTACTTTCTCAGTGGAACCAGGCTCAGTGTCTTGGAAGCATTGGTATATCAATGTCCGTACTTTCTACATTCGCATCACTTCATTACTGATTCCCTTCAAGAAGATCATACCGACTTCATCACCTGCTCTTTGGTTTCTGAACTTGAAGGTATTCCGGTGGACTTGAACTACAAATTAACGGATAAAAGTTTAAATCTGGGTGGGTATGCATTTTTGCTGTTTGGCATTATCTTAGACCTTTCATGATTTTGAACTTTAAGTCAATTTTCTTAGATTGATTCCCTCCCTACTAGCAAAAGAAAATGTAAATGAATGTTTCTTTGTAGGATATATTCTGGTTCCTCGAACTTGCTTTACTTGACTAATGGCCTGAAATCGAACTACTTTATGGATCAGCTATCCCTTGATAACCATATGTGATTCAACCAAGAGCATAAGTATCATATTACTTAATTGATTGAACAATATGATGAACCGATTGTGAAGTATTACAATGATTTCATATCTAGTGACCAGTTTTTCTCTACAACCTGATTGTAGCGCTTCAAAGTCTTACGAGATCACTTTGGAATGCCGCCAAAATTGTAGGTATGCTTCCATTTTATAAAGATACCATCATTATCTCCATCCCTTTCTCTCCAACTAAAAGTCCATGGCTTGTTTGTTTTTGACTTCTTTTGTAAGTAGAAAAAAGCTCCCACTTAATTCTTTGCCATAATCTGGAAAATAATCTCTAGTACCCCATTGCTTGTGTGAAAGAACTGTTAGACATTCACCATTGGATGTGATAAATGTGGCACCCTGGATCTCAGGTCAAGTCACATGACTTGCTTTATAAATTAGGGGATATATTAATTTTAGATCATAAAATAAATTTCATTCTAAGTTGAGTCATAAGAAACTAAACTACACGTAACTATATTTACTAAAATAATTGTTTATGTACACATCGTGAGGTGAGGCTAAGGAGGGGGGATTTTTACCAAAAAAAAAAAAAAAACACTAGGAGCCACAAACACTAAATATCCCGCCTCCTATTGAGTATGTACATACTGTCAAAACAATAAAAAGAAAACATAACTCTCCCACACGTCGAGCGCTCCTTGGTCACCTTCTAATATGAAGAAAATATACAATAAACAAGTGTGAGTTTTCAAAATAAAAACTCAACAAGTGGGCAATTAGTCTTAACTCGGAGTTAGCCAATAGCAAGACAAATAAGTAAACAAACTTTCAATTTGTTGAATCCATGGAAGTCTAACTGCAACAATCACCCAGGGGGAGATGACACTCCGCCCTGAACCCCTCGCACTCAACCCTGAACCTCTCGCACCTAACCTGGCATCACGAGGTCCACGATCACCCAGGGGGAGATGACACTCCACCTTGTACCCCTCGCACCCAACCTGGCATCATGAGGTCTCCTGAGAAGCTATTCAACCCTTCTCAGACCTTTGGAGAGAATACCACTATCTTCGTCACCCCTCTCCAAGCATCCCGACACCCGAGGCCTCTCATTGGCTCCTTAGCCAACAATACACATTCACAATTCCGCCTTGTTGCAGCACCGACAACTCCAATATGCTAACAATCACACCAAGATCTAAACATACATTATTAAATACCACAAGGTATATAAGAACCTTCATTAGAGGTGACAAAGTAAGAGTCCACCTCTTTTTGCAAAAAACTCAGAATTTACTAACATAGACAGAACTAGGCGAAAGCGACTAGTCTCAGTATTTAGAGCTAAAACCAAAGTAAACCATCACTGAAAACTCTCAAATTTTTATATGTGATAGTAAGGCAGGCCCCAAATAAACACTTTTCAAGAAGGAAACCAAGTCCAGTTCCTCCTGTAGAGAGAGCAGTAATGTGGTCTATGCAGCTCAAAATGCCTTTCACCAACCAGAATCAACAACCGGGAGGTTTAGTCCATTTTGAATTTCAAAACTCAGTAAAATGTGTTGAAATTTTGATATGTTCTACACCTAAATGTCTCCTACTACTTTCATGAAGGAAGTAAGTCCATATTCTAACTCAAGAATTCTACAAAAACTTGAAAGCACATTGAGGTCGGGATTCTACAATTCTGGACAACTCACAAACGATATAAAATCAAGTCCTCAGGTGGATCAATTTAACTTCAAAAAAATCTCAATTAAATATATGTCGTAGGTCAGTATGTATTGCACAACTCTCTAGAAGGTAAGTCCACCCAATTCTCAAAGCATTTGATGATGGAAAATCGACAAACCAGCATCCTCAACTGGCTTTTCTTCTCGGACAGATCAAGTATGGATTCTAACATCTGCACTCAGCTATTCCTAGCTATTTAGTCCTCTCACGAACCCACGGCTTTCACTACTTCATTGACCCATCTATGGAACCCAAACCAATCAACCAAACTCACGTCCTTTTGAACTGTGTACTTCATCCGAATCACCTAAGTTCACAGCTCAACACTTGTAGAGCTCACGGTTTTGGTCGCACTACACGGCCTCATTCCTTTTCATTCTTGCTCATGCTCTCTGTCTCACCTACACCCGACCACACCTACTCATCCGAACTCAAACCCGTTCGATAACGATGCTAAAACCGACTTTAGTGACCTCATCGACTCACCTCAGAACCTAGTAGATCAAACCAGACTTATGACTCTTTCTTGCTATCCTCCTAACTCGCGGCTCACACTCTTCTGCCTCGCTCGTGGTTCCATCTCGTGAAGAAGACCAACAACCAAAAATCAATTCTCAAAATCTAAGCATAATAAAAACCGCACTTCATCATGCATGTGGGAAATCTCGAAGATGGAGGGGTGAGCCGAGCTCACGGCCTCCTCAATGCCGCATCCTCGCTAACTCGCACAACGAAACGACCCAAAATAGGTTGCGACTCCCTTTCACCAATCAACTGGATGGCCCACACGACAAACCCATAGCCTTTCGCCACCGTGGCTTCATCAACAAAGCAACCACATCCCTGCTCCGAACAGGGCTTTACTTCCCAAATTTTCTCAATCAACCCCGAACTCTACCTTGATTTTCACATGCACAGCTAGGCACAGCCATTCTATGAACCCAGGACACTCATCACAGCCGCACTTGCCTGGATCTTTCACCGGTGGAAGAGGGAGGAGGCGTCGGGCGAGCTGGGGCTTCATGGCCGACGGCAGGAGCTCTGAACAGAATAGGGCAGCGATGACTCTGCTGTTGAATGGAGGCATTAGGCTACGAGAGGCGGAGATTGGGTCGGGTTTTGGTGGAACAAAGCGAGAATAGGGGAGAAAAGAAGTGGGTGTCTCGGTAGAGAGAGGGAGAGAGAAAACGCTGGTGAGGGTGGGTTCTTCGGGGCTAAAAGCACAATTCCCCCAAAAGGAAAGAGAGAGAGAGTGAAAAAGAAGAGAAAGAAATGGAATAAAATACACGTAGCCTCCCCCTTTTTAACTACACCTGGATGCTACGTGGGGGAGGAAGAAAAATTTTCCTCTCACGATAATCCTCCCCTCCCCCATGTACAAAGTGGGTCATGGCTGTAAATTTTAATTTTTCTTTTTTGTCTCAAATATGCTTAATCTAACTAACAAGAAACAAAACAAGAATTTGGGCGTCACAATAAATGTGTTTGAAGTTAGTTTTGTAATTAAATTTTCCACAAGTCAACCGTTTATCAGTGAATGTATAACTTACTCTTTATATCGTTCATGGACATAATAAAAATCCTTAAAAAATTATTCAAACTCAAACAAAGTTATGTATAATTTTCTGTGTTAATATTCTTATATTTTGAAAGATTTCAGAAATTCATCAAATTCTAATTGCAAGAGTCATGAAATTGTTAAGAAAAAAAAAAGAAGTGAAAAAAGAGTACTTGAAAACTGCAAATTGAGGCTAGATTTGATGTTAACCTAGGAATTTCTTGCTTACAGCTAAATGATCTAAGCAGAAGATATAAAATAAGAGTTACATAAACTTAATACTTTTCCTTCAATCTTGATTGTTGAAATAATGTTTGCTTCATCATCTCTATCAAGCATGTAAATCTTTTTGGAAAAATTAGAACAATGAACCCATATGCATTTGTTTTCTCCATTACGTGTGAAGTGCTTAAAGCCTAACTATCACTTTCTTTGACTACTACTTCATCTCAATACAACAAGAAAGAACACGCTGTGAGGGTGCAAGAATTGGGCATGGGACCGAGGGCAAGCTCCCAGCATCATTGACTTTGAAATAAGGTTGCAATAGATGATGGCGTGGGTTTATCACTTGATCACATTAACATAGTAAATTTACGCTTTTATTTGGCAACTTTAAAAAGGGGTGAAAAATAGGAGTAGGAGCATGTAGGGAAAATCAAAATAGTTTGTTTGGGAAGGCTTGGAATAGAAGAATATCAGTGGGAGCGAATTTCGTGGGTCACAACAAAATCGTCCATCTTAGAATTCCTCCCCTAGTTATATATCCTATACCAAAAGCTGTTAAATAGTAAAGGAGTTTTCTTCCCTTGTTGTCATCGTATATTTCAGATTTGTTAGAAGCATTCCAAAAAATATGATCCCATATACATCAGGTCGATATGGGAGACTGCTTTTAAGATTACCCAAGAAGGTGGATCACTCGAAGTGCATGAAAACTAACCCAAATGGCACCTGGCCGCTAAAATGATCCCATAGTTCCAAAAACCTATTAACAATTTTTACTCGCAATTGCACTTGTCATCTTCACCTAAATTTTGTATGCTCACGAAGTACCCTTTATTCTCGTCCCTAATTCTTCTATTATTGTCAAAAAAAAACAAAAAAGGAAACAGGATAGCATCGTTGCATGTTTTTATCAAAATAAAAGTGATTTTTTAATATAGTCAACTCCAATCACTATGTTAGGAAACGTCACATACCATTATGTGACCTCATGTGGAAGCTTTGAAATTGCTAAAGACAGATAGAATGGAGAAAAAAAAAAGATTTGTTCGTCTGAGCATAAATAATACTACAATGGCTTGTACGATTAATATGATTTTTTTATTACTAGCTGCCAAAGCATATTTGAATAATATTGTCTAAAACAGTCTTATACTAGCATAGACTACTGTAATTTACTCTAACTAGACATACGTCATTAGCGTGGTTATCTCCAGAGCTATTCTATCAGGTTAAGTCTTATAATTATATTCTCTTAATTATGATTAGCATTAGAAAGCCACCTTTGAACTTGAAGGAGGATCTCTTTCTTCAGTTACCCTCTAATCACTTCTACTTTCTTCACATCCAATTAATTTTTTCCTCCAGACATGATATGAACATTTTCTTTGAAAATGCCAAAAATGATTTTATATCTTTTTTGTACTTTTGCATCAGCAATTACTCAAACTCACTGTTTGCATTTGAGGATTGAATCCCAGGGAAGAACCTTTTTTTTTTTTTTTTTTTAAATCCAATTGCAAGCCCCTTGGTTTTTCATTTTCCTTTTTCGTTTGTTTTTGACATTTTGCAGTTCCTATTTTAAAGAGAGTTCATGAGGTGAAGCTGAGACACGTGATGGCAATCAAGTTGGCCAGACAAGTTTGCATTGCGATCTCTTATATGAATACTACCGAGATCATTGATTTTTGCGGTAATGGGAACTTCTTGTATCAAGCTACAACCCACGGAGTCAGCGAAATCATGACGCTATTTATTCAGTTTTTCCCAGATGGGAAGTTGACTTGGGGTAAGGGTTTGATCGCATCTGCAGTGCGTTATCGCAAAGAAAGGACTCTCAGACTGTTTTTGAAGGTAAGCTCAACTAATAAGTCGTCATTAGTTCCAGCGCCCACATGGAGCGATTCGAGCGCTATGTTGCTCGCAGCAGCAAAGTACAAACCTGATTTGGGCTCCGTAACTAATGTCTCCGGAGTAGCTTTTCAAATACAAAGAGAAGTCCAGTGGTATAAGGTAAATATCTTTCTTTTCATATAATTTATAGCTGCGCTTAATGATAAATATTATATCTTCTTGACTATTTTTTTAAAAATACGATAGCTAGAACTTTTATTAGATAATCTTGAGAATATACATTGAACTTTTTTTTTCAAAGCGGTTGAGCGATATTTAGCCAAGCTTTTGCACACCACGAAGTCTACCTTCTTGGGTTATTTTAAGGATGAACTATCCTATATCAGTCTGGTACATTCAGGATTTTACTCCTGAAATGCTTCCACTAAGACTTGAATCCAAGACCACAATGAGCAGAAGAAACTCCTTTGCCATGTAAACCAAATTAGTAAGGTAAGTTGAGAAACTACACTACATCACCAATTGACAGAAAATAAGGGAGACTGATTAGAGAAATTGGGACATTGAAAACTGATTGAGACTAATCATTATTAAATTGCATTTTAATTTACCAATGTACCTATGATCTGCCACTTTAATATAATCCCCATGACTCTTTTTTTTAAATTCGACCGACTCTTTATATAGGTGTTTGCCATGATGCAATAAGGGGATTATTATGCATATCATTTAATGTATAACCCATTTATAACCAAACTCTCAAATTAGTTAAATCCAAACATTTGGCATGTGTTTATAATTGATTGGATATGAAATACTAGATTTCAGTTTCCAAATTGAAAATCCCCTTCTTTCTAGCCAGTTGTGCCACCCTTGAGAGGTTGAGTTGCGTCTTTTCCCATTACGTAGCTATTCTTTCATATAGTATCTTATTTAATTTACTTTTGAATAATCAGTTATGCAATATGAAGACATAACTCCCACTAGCAATGCACTTGACCACCATCCGTTGGATGCTCGAAAATGAAATTTTCTTTATAAAAGAAACGAATATTTTGTTTTTTGTTTTTTTTTGGTAAGAATGATTATTTGCGCTACGAATTAATGAGAAAATGATAAGGGACAAAAAAAAGAATGATCGGTTTAGTTCTAGTGTATGAATCGGGGTGACGGAGACCATGACAACTCTCAAATCAATCACATCAATTAATCAAAGAAATAAGAACATATTTGCACAGATTTTAGAAGAATGCAAAATACGTATAATTCAACTAAAGAAAAGAAACAGGAGAAATATGAGTAAGAAAAAATTGTTCGAACAATCTTAATCCTAGTTTACAAATGTCATATTAAGTTTGTCAATTTAATTTTAAACATTTACATGAAATTTTAACGTAGTCCTTATGACTAATTTTTATCTAAAATTGTAGACATGTCAGTTTGTTACAATGAAACAAAGAATGGTAGATGATAATCAGACCGTCACATTAGCAATTTTCAATGTAATTAACCGAAATGACTATATTGAAATTTCGTACAAAGATTTAGGATTAAATTAACAAAATTGAAAAGTTTAGAATTAAATTAATTAATTTTCCCACTATGAATATGAAAAAAGTACCATGGTTGATCAAAACATCTCAAGTGGACAAACGTTGCGCCTTTTTCCTTTGAACATGTCTCAAGCCAATAGATGAAATCTTCCAAGATGTCAAATTTGACATTGGAATCATCTGAATCACCATTCCTTTAATGATGGCACAATGGAGCCTCTTCACTAGTTGCGTTGGAACAGACATCACGGAAGAGGTAATCTCCTCTATGTTGTCGTCTTCTTTAGGGTCATAATGGGGATGGTCACGTCCCAACAATGAAATTTCTTTTATTGTCCTTGGAGTTGTCATACTATTGGCTCTTGGCTCAAATGATTCAAGAGACAAAATACAATGCATAGGGTTCAATAAAGCACGTAGAAGTACCAAAAGTCTCATTCTCAGATTTCTTGACCAGCTCTTGATATTTGTTCTATAAATTCTTCTAGAAGACTCCAAATTTCATGAAACTTAAATCATCGCAAAGTAGAAACATAGTGCTTTGCATTTATAAATTATTTGACTAACATGAAGCACAAAATCATCATCGAAGCTCTGACGAAAGTGGCCTATGAAATTCTGCCAGCAAAGATGGACTTGACCTCTAAGCAAGTCTTAATCTCCTTGAGAAGTTCCCTCGTTTGTTTTTTTTAAAAATCTTCAATACTTTATCCACTTATTGAAACTCCTAATTATGAGTTTTATGCATAGGTTGTGGAAAGCTACATTACCCCTAACATGAGAGATACCAATTTCAAGGGAATTACATATTGGAATAGATTCAAGGAAAACCACAGAGAGTTGCTGGAGAAAGGAGAGAAGTGGGTGAAGGACACGGCAAATTCATGTATGCTTGTCTCAACTTTAATTGCCACAGTATTGTTCGCTGCTGCATTCACTATGCCTGGAGGCAATGACAACAATACTGGAGGACCCTTGTTTTTAGGACAAGACTCTCTCTTAGTTTTCGCAATTTCGGATGCATTAGGTTTGGTCTCTTCCGTGACAACCATCTTGCTATTCCTAGCCATCTTAACATCGCGGTATGAGGCACAAGATTTTCTTGAATCGTTGCCTAAAAAGATCATTTGGGGCCTTTGTTTTCTCTTCCTCTCCTTGGCTTTCATGCTGATGACCTTCGCTGCAACTCTCACAATGGTGCTGCATGACAGATTGGAGTGGGTTCTCATTCCCATTACTTTGCTAGCCTCTCTCCCTGTGGCTTTATTCGCACGGCTACAACTTCCCCTACTATTCCAAATGGTTGAATCCACTTATGGACCAAGCATTTTTCGTCCTGACTACATTTGGGATGGAGTCAATTACAATGAACAAGATCAGTGATTGATGAATTTGATTTGAGGGTGTATGTCTTCATTACAGTTGCGGTTGTAGCAGGGCCAATGTGATACTGAATGTATTTCCTCGAAGTATTTGAACAATTACTATACATTACGTTTCCCTGCCTTGTTATGAAAGATCTATTTATAGAATGATTCAATCAATTTAAAATTTGAGCCTATAGATACTTCAAAATCGAATCTGTACATACATAAACATTTTTTTTTTTTTTTAACATTCAACCGATATATGCTCAATCTTGGAATATGAGTTTTTAAAATTAGTTTTTATTTATTTATTTTTTTAGCCTTTTTTTTAAAAAAAAAAATTAGATGCAAAAATCTTTTCAAATCAGCTTAAACATCTAGCCTCTAGGTATGTGAAAACATAATCTATATAAACAATTATCTTCAACATTTATTACCAAAATACGCGCGATCATGTAATATAGCTTTCATCATGGACTGAGAGATGAACAATTATTCATAGAAAAAACATATACAAAATTTCGGTGATAAGGATTATACCAAATGTAGACTTTATTCTTGTGAACTATAAAGTAATTGGAATCATTACAGTTATAAGAATTTGTTGATAATTAATTGTGAAATAGATGGAATTAAACCTACCATAAATCTTTCATCATTCATCAGTTACATATTGATCTTTCATAATAGAATCTAGGTACACATAAATTTAAAACATTTACTAGGAAGCTCGTGCAATCATGTAATATAACTTTCATCACGGAATGACTTTTTGAATATTTGATTTTTCCTTGTAAATGCTGTTCAGGTGAAAGGTTTGATAATCAAAATAATCTATATGTAAAGAATACCGATGGTAGAAATGACAACAGTAGGAACTATAGAATTGGAAATATACCAATTACAGAACTTGGTCCACACAAATTGTGAGATAAGAATAAGAAAATAGAAGACGAAATAAGAGTCCTCCGTCCGCTTCGTCCAGCCTCTTTGCATATGATGGATGACCTCCTTATCTCTGGGGAGGAGTGCTCGAAGTCTATTTCGTTGGTTGAAACTCAGGGGATTATTGATTTTGAAGCTTAAATGGGTTGGGCATAACATATCTATGTCATAGTCCCTAACGTGTGAATTAATTTTTATTGGTGATATTATAGTGTCAAGTAACTCAATTGGTAATATCAGAAAGTTTAGGTTCGAATTGGCCTATTGACTTGATAACTGCCCTAAATAACTTATTTCAACATTTATCTTCTAAATCAGTAATAATTTATTATAAAATTCTCATAAGAATTAGATATTAGACATTTGCTAGAATAAGACATCTCCTAACATTATAGGTTTGCTAACCAACATCAAAAGCAAATCAGTGCATGGAGCTCGCACAAAAGCGTGCCACGTGAGTCATCATCATGCGAGTTTTTCCCACTTTTATATCCATGGATAGATAGGTTGAGATTGAAATGTTAGTATCATTTCCTTGAATTACCTCATCTCACTCTTGTCGAGACCTACCCTTTCCATCCAGAGGGGAAAAGAAAT
Source organism: Eucalyptus sideroxylon (assembly GCA_014182405.2). Classification (NCBI taxonomy): domain Eukaryota; kingdom Viridiplantae; phylum Streptophyta; class Magnoliopsida; order Myrtales; family Myrtaceae; genus Eucalyptus; species Eucalyptus sideroxylon. Next base: position 47,386,961 of record CM024550.2, read on the forward strand.
AGGTTTAAGGGTAATGCATAAAAAGCAAGTATACCACCATCGTTTCACACACAGGCTCTCCCAAGCCCATACCTCGTGTGACGTTGGGAATTCAAATTGACGCTATAAGGATTTTCTAATGATGAGTTGCCATTAGCATATTCGGATTGGCTAAAAACCAAGTAAGGCAAATAAGTATACCTCACTTTCTATGCAACTAGAAAATCTAAAGATAGGACTTGGTTATACTAATTAATTAAATAGAGTCATTTCAGTACCTAATCTTGTTTATTTCATAAAGATTTTTGCTAGGCAATCAATATTGATTTTAAACATATTCAATAATTTGTGAGTTGATCATGCCAGCATGCAATCATTAAAGTAACAACCAGCAATCAAGAAAGTATTAAATAAATTGCAAAGAAATGCAGTGATCTAAGGCTAAGAACTAAGAAAAATGCCATTCCTAGCTAGGCTAAAGGGAAACTACGATCAAATTGAAAGCGCGCAATCAATTGATAATTTGTCTAATAAAAATGAAACAATGAAATCTCATCGTAAAGTTTAAGAGTTTGTTCGATTTTGAACACAATTTTTATCAAAAGATTTTCACATTTTTTATGATAAATTAGTTATAAACTAGAATTAATACTAAAATGTAGTAAACCAACTCAAAATCTATTTTCTCAACTTTTTTCATGACTTTTAGAAAAAAAATTTAATTTTCTCCAGATCTAGTCTAAGTCAAGACTCGATCGGGGTTGCAAAACGCAAGCTAGGCTCTTGTACCAAGCTCGGTCTGACCAAAGCCGTAAACTACACCTTAACCTAATTCCCTAGAGCCCAACTTACAAACAAGCCCAATCCAAATCTAACTAGTAAGTCTAGCACATACTAACTAGACTAAAGAAGTCTAAGTAGGAGTGATCATGGTCTGGGTTGAGCCAGTCCAAGACCTAACCTAAGGATTAACCCGCACAGTATTTGTCTCCAATTTTTGGGATCAATGACCGATCCAATTGAGCCTAGGGCTGAAAACCGAATTGACTTGACGGGTTCGATCAGGTTCTAGGGTCAACTCAAGACCAACCCATAATTATTTTATTTTATTTTTTATATTCCCTTTAAAAGATAATCCTATTATTTCAAATTACATATCCTCAATAGGGATAGTCATCAATATCCATGGGATTTAGGATTTTAGGGATATGATGAAACCAAGGGGAAAATTTTATTACCTTGACTAAATCCTCTAAGCTTTCCAGGCAAGCTGCAAGGTGAGTGGCAAGTGGCGTGAGCATTGAGCGGCGCGGCCAGCATTAAGCGTCGAGTGGGGGCGAGCATTAAGCGTCAAGTGGGGGCGAGCATTGCGCAACGAGCAGGGTGAGGTTATTCACGAGCGAAAAGTTATTTCTTTCAAGTAAAAATTGAAGAAGAAGAAAGAAGAAAGAAGAAAATAAAAAAAGAAAGGAGAACAAGAGTACTGAAGGAGGAGGACGTTGTTTGATATCAATTAAGTTAGGGTTTACTCTTTAGAATATATATATATATATATATATATATATATATATATATATATCTATATGAATATTATAATATATATAGTCGGGATTGATCTGGTTTAGACAAATTTTGAACTCTTAGAATCTAAGAACAATTCGCATAGTGCTAATCTAGGAATTTCATGACCAAAGATCAACCAGTTCTCGGAAACCGGACCAGGACCGGTAGGGTTGAGGCGATCCAGGGTCAATCGATCTAGGGCCAACCTTGGACTGATGTTCACCCTTAAGTCCAAGTTCATCAACTTAAGGGTGCATTTAGTTGGACTTTTTTGGTGAAGGTCTTTGGGAGTTAAAGGGATTTTCTAAAATGTAAATTATGTTTGTTAAATTGTAATATGAAAGTTTATTATCAAGTATCTTTGAACAAAATAGTATTTGGAAGATAATATTTATAAAGGACTTTTGTGATTAAAAAAAAGAAAAAAATCATAAAAAAAAAAAAGTTAGCTAGCAAGGGGAGGCGATCATTGGCAATTGAAATTTGTCGCCGACGGCCAACATTTGAAGTTACAAGACCACAAGCAGCCCTCGAAGACAACTGGTGAGGGTGCTTGGGGTTGGGCAACCCTCGGAGACCACTGGTGAGGGCCGCCTAGGGTCGAGTAACCTTTGGTGAGGATCGCGTGACCCAGGTGAACTCGGCAAGGGCAGCCTGGTCACGTGACCCTTGCAACCTCTCACAGAGTTCGCGCAACCTAGATTTGGGTCACCACAACTTGCCAGGGGTCATGCAACCTCAATAAGGGCCGCCCGAGGTCGCGTGATCTTGGTGGCTCTTCATGGAGGTTGTGCGACCTAGATCTAGGTCGCCAGAGGTCACGCGACCTTGCTGTGACTCATCAGGGGTCGATCGACCTAGATTTGGGTTGTCGGAGGTCAAGCGACCTTGGTGAGGGTTGGCTGGTCGCGCTACTCAGGCGGCCCTTCATGGAGATTGTGTAACCCAAATCTAGGTCGCGGTGACGCAACTCGCTGAAGTTGTGTGGCTTGCTGGTGACGAACGCTAGGGTAACCGCGACCATGTTGGCCTCTTTCCAGCTCGTTACCAACCCATCATAGCCACACGCAACTATATTGGCCAACTCAACAGAGAAGAAGATGAATAGTTAATCACGAAGGCAAAAATGTAAAAACAAAAATTGAGTGAGGATAGTTTTGGAACAAGATTTTTATACTAAACCTAAAGAGGGCCTTTCGAGAATGTCGAAAGCCCAAGGGAGCCTAGGATCTGCATGGGCTTTTAGCCTCTCAAAGGCAAACTTTCCCTCAAATGGATTTAAAAAATTTACCAAATACTCAATATTTGGTCAAATGAGCTTTGGACACCTAAACCTCCTTCCTAAGACCATTTCCAAATGCACCCCAAACAAGCCCAAATCAACTAAAACCACTTAGGCCTGAGATTACTCAAACACTAAATAGGCTCATTTCTTTCTAGCCAAGTCTTCCCACTTCGAATCCCTAACATGATACTAACGCTTGCCCCTGCTGCAAGTTCGTTCCTAAAGCCAAAACATTAACTCCAGAGCAAGCGCGGCTCAACCACCAACGTTCTCAGACTTCAAATTGAGAATAACTTAAACATCACCCTTGATAGCCTAGGTGTGCCACCAGACCCACGTCACCGCCATGCTAAAGCCATCTCCGGCCACAAGACAAATATCTGCCAACGAGACGCCATCAACCATAGCACCCTCTTCGGGTCACTACCAATCATTTTTATCTTCCGATACGCATTCCACATTCACTATCGCAAGATAAAAGATTAAATAGGGCAAAGATCGGGAAAACAAGCCAACGTTGTTGGAAGATATGTAGAAGATCTTCGGATACTAATTGATCCAATTTTGATTTTATAGAATCAATCTAAAAATTAGATTGATTTAGATTGATCTGTATGATATTACATTGCCTTATGAGTATACACCTTGTAGTATAATTATTCAAATGATGTACATGGATGATAGACTGAATATACACAAACAAGAGAAATTCTCCCAAAATATGTTCTTTGGTCTTTTTCTCTTCCTCGTCCGTACCTTGCTTCGTCCCTTGCTCGACTTCTGACATGGTATCAGAGCTACGGCTCTAAGCTCCAACTTCCGCACCAAATTGCTTTTGTTTGAACCTGCAAGACAGATCTAAGTCTTGTTACGAGAGAATTGATTATTGTAAGAAGGGAGAAGAAGCGGAGAGGATTTACTTACCATGAACCCAGAAAACCTACCTCCTGTTAGCACTGGAATTCCTTCCACAAGCGATGTCACACCGACGGTGGAGACACAGGGCCACAACACTGAGATGATACCTACAAATACCACGACACAGCAACAAATGTAGATTCAATGGCAGATGTTCCCGGCTCAGGCTAATGTGGGGCAGCCCATTCCGGGCCAACCTTACCAATGGGTACCCTATCCATGGTACATCGAGCAAGGCCTGAATCCATCATTGCTGGGGTTAATGAGTTACCAGAGCATTGTTCAGCTCAATGGGAGTCTACCAGCCGCAAGCGGGGCAAACTCAGCCACTGAGACAGAACCAAGAAGAGGGTCTGGAGAAGCGGGATCGGGAACAAACCTTTACCCGGGTCTCTTCAATGCGGGGCATGGATCCGGATTCGATGGGTTAGGTACAGGGACGAATCCCTACCTGAACGCAAATTTTCCACCCGGTTTCTTTTTGTATCCGATTGCGGCTATCACCAGCCGACCGTAACTAGGGACCCCTTGCATGTGTCTACCGCCAACAGTCCCGTGCGACTCCTCAATCGCAACTGACCGAGCTGGAAAAATATAGCAAATGGTCACAAGACTTCCAGAGGGCTCTTGCGACAAAGGATAAGGACGGTTTCCTCGACGGAACCGTACCGATCCCATCGAACGAAAGGCTGGCAAGGCACTAGAGAAAGTGCAACTGCCTGATCCGCACCTGGATCGGCAACTGTGTCTCCTCAGACGTCACAGCAGGCCTCCCACCGACGGAAGATTCGAAAACCATGTGGGACAACATCAAAGAGATGTACGGAAAGTTAGATCGAGCAAAAAAAATTTCTCTCACGCAGGAACTCACAGATCTCAAACAAGGAAACATGTCAATCACGGTGGTGTACAATAAACTCTCATTGCTTTGGAATGAGCTCGAGGCCGCAGAGGAAAAGCTCGAGGGACCCCTGGAAACACTCAAGCAGTACAAATCGATGAAGGAAAGGGAGAAATCCACTCGATTTCTCTTGATTTTGAATGAAACTTACCTAATGTTTAGATCGCAGATTCTGGCGATGGATCCCGTGCCGCCCCTCGGCCGGATCTTCCAGCTGGTCGTCCAAGAGGAGAGCTAGCGACTCACGACTCCGGAGCAGACACGAGGAGGTGACGCCGTAGCCCTCACCCTCCGCGGAGAACGCCGTGGGAGAGAATTGCGGGCGAAAACCCTAGGTTCGGAGAATCGCGAGGGGCTAGGGTTCGAAATGGCTGAAAGGACCCTTAAAAGGGATGGAAGCTACAGCCGGGATCTGATCAGGCAATCCGACAGCTCAGATCTCTTGAGGAAATCTGACGGCTCCGATTTTCCCCAAAGATCTGACGATCCGCAAAGAGCTGATCTATCCGCTGGATCAAACGGTGGAGATAATTCGGTAATCAAGGCATTTGACAGCCAGATTTTTTCCATAAGAAATTTCAGCCAAAATTCAAAAGGGAAAGGTAAATTGTATTGTGAACACTACAAACGTCCGCATCATACCATAGATAATTGCTAGAAATTACATGGAAAACCAGGAGAAAAAGGAAAAAGGAAAGAATACTTTGCAGCTTACCAGGTGACCAGACCTAGTGGGACAAGTAGTGACCGACCCATTACTTATGGGCAATATCAGCAATTGATGCAAGCATTGTAGAAAGCAGACATTGGAAATAAAGGGGGAAGCTTCTTAGGTATATCCCACTACCTAATAAACTCACTTTCAAAAATAGCATGGATAATTGACTTAGAAGCAAGTGATCATATCATTTGTGATATGAGTTTTTTTTTTTTCAAAAAGGAATAGGAAATTGGAGACACCTATTTCTATGGAACTTCCAAATTGAAACATTACTCATGTCACATTGACAGGGACTGTTCAATTACGCCCCCAAATTATCCCACAAAATTTCCTTTATGTCCCACAAATCCAATTCAACCTCATTTCCGTGTCCAAAGTCTGCAAAGAAAACTCCTGTCAAATATTGCTGACACATGTTTTTTTCAAGCCCTTTCCACTGGGAAACTAATGGGCTTGGGTAATATTTCTGAAGGTTTATATTTCTGGACCAGCACTTCAAGTCATCATGATTCAATTCCTTTCAATAAAATGTCATTGTGTAACGCCATTGCCAATGATAAAGATTTTCTTTTGCATTCACGAATGGGACATAGTGCCTTCTTCCCATACCCTAACTGTCATGTTTGCCCTCTAGCAAAACAGTCTCGTGCAACTTTCCCTTCCAATGCAAAACATTCCAATGATGTCCTTTCCTTAATTCATGTGGATGTTTGGGGGCCATATCACACAGCACATCGTGACGGTTCACGATATTTTCTCATAATCGTTGATGATCACTCTTGAGCTACATGGGTATTCTTGATGCAATCAAAGGCACAAGTTCCATCTCATTTGAAGACATTCATTATCCTGACTAAAAATTAGTTTGGGAAATCAATCCAGCGAATATAGACTGACAATGGGAAGGAGTTTTTTAGTCATGAATGCAGATCACTCTTCCTGGTTCATGACATTCTACATGAAAGCTCCTGCGTTTATACTCCATAACATAATGGAGTAGTAGAATGTAAGCATCATCACTTGCTGGAAGTTGCACGCGCCTTAAAGTTTTAGGGATCCATACCAACAACATATTGGGGAGATTGTGTCCTTACTGCAGCCTACCTCATCAACCGTATGCCTACTTGGATATTAGCTGGTAAGTCACCTTTTAAGTTACTTTATAGAAAAAACCAGCAGCAGATCATCTACGAGTTTTTGGTTGTTTATGTTATGCTACAACTATGGGACCTCGAGATAAAATGGGTCCACGTGCAAGGAGGGGTATCTTTATGGGTTACCCTAACCTACAGAAGGCGTATTATGTTTTGGATCCATCGATGGGGGAATTTTTCGTGAGCAGGGATGTCATATTTCACGAAACTATTTTTCCATTCCAGGAGACTACAGGGGATTTGAATATCTCAAACAGCTCACATCAATCCCCAATTGAGGACAATCTATCTCCTGAATATTTTCTCAATGCATCACCGGGGCAAGTCATCCCACCATCATTTGATCAGTCACCACAGACAGAGACATTGGAAAGCATACCCACTGCTCCATCCAATATTGAGAATGATTCTGATAATCATGCTGAAAACAATGCTGTAGAAATATCTCCTCCTCCACCACCAATGGACCATCCACGACGTTCGAAGAGAGCCGTGAGACCACTAACGTGGACTAAAGATTATGTCTGTGCCTTGCTTAATAGACCAAGTATAAACTATCCAACATCTTCTTATGTTTCCTTTGAAAGACTTTCGTCGGAACATAAATGTTGCATTAGTCATATATCCGAAGAAAAAGAACCGTCTAGTTATGATGAGGCATCCAAAGACCCACGGTGGCAAAAGGTGATGGCAGCAGAATTATAGGCGTTGGCCGATAATCAAACATGGGAGATAGTTAATCTTCCTAGGGATAGGAAATCCATAGGATGCAAGCGGGCCTACAAAATAAAATATAGAGCTGATGGATCCATTGAACGATACAGAGCTCGATTGGTGGCGAAAGGGTATACACAACGAGAAGGTTTCGACTATAACGAAACTTTTTCTCCAGTTGCCAAAGATGTCACTGTTCAATCATTCTTATCCGTTGCAACAATCCATGATTGGTCGTTACACCAAATGGACGTTCACAACGCCTTTCTTCATGGTGATCTAGATGAAGAAATTTACATGGACATTCCTCAAGGCTTACGGAGACAGAGGGAGGATAAAGTATGCCGTCTCCGTAAATCCCTTTATGGGCTGAAACAGGCTTCCAGACAATGGTATGCTAAATTTGCCAATGCTCTCACCAGTGCAAACTTCAAACAATCAAAGTATGATTATGCTTTGTTTACATGGACCAAATGTACGTCATCTATCTACTTGATGATTTATGTAGATGACATTCTTATCATGGGAAACAATGAAGCTGCAGTAGAGAGCCTTAAAAAATATTTGCATACCACTTTTCATATAAAGGATATGAGAGCATCAAAATATTTTCTTGGGATTGAGATAGCACGATCTCACCAAGGAATTTCTCTCAATCAAAGGAAGTTTGTATTGGAGATTATATCAGAGGTCGATTTATTAGGGTGCAGGTTAGCTGTCATTCCAATCGAACAAAACATCAGGCTAACTACAGCAGATCATGCTAGGGGAAGATCTCAGGATGATCCTATACTACAGGATCCAACGAGTTACCAGAAGCTCATTGGAAAGCTTATATACCTAACTATGACCAGGCCTAATATATCATATGCAGTGCAGAATCTAAGTCAATTCATGCACAAACCGAAAGAATCTCACATGAATGCCGCTCTGAAGGTCGTCAAGTATTTGAAGGGATGTCCAGGACTCAGAATACTTTTATCCAGAAAATGCAACATGGAAATGACAGCATATTGCGATGCGGACTATGCGACGTGTCCTACGAGTCGTAGATCCATAACTGGCTTCTGTATTAAGCTTGGAGATTCTTTTTCTCATGGAAAACCAAAAAGCAAGTAACAATTTCTCTATCTTTAGCTGAGGCAAAGTATCAAGCCATGGCAAAAACCACGTGTGAAGTTGTGTGGATACGAGGTTTGCTTGCTTAGTGACCTTGGAGTACGATTGAAAAGTCCGACAAGGTTATACTGCGACAACGAATCGGCCCTGAAGCTTGCAGCGAATCCTGTAATGCACGAGAGAATCAAGCACATAGAAGTGGATTGTCATTTCACTCGGGAGAAGATTCAAGAAGGAACAATTGAGACAAAAGGGATTGGAACTGCTGAACAGCCTGCAGATATGTTTACTAAAGCCTTGTGTCAAAGATAGCATGCATATCTATTAAGCAAGCTAGGTGTCTTGGACATTTACAAGCCACCAGCTTGAGGGAGAGTATTGGAAGATATGCAGAAGATCTTCGGATACTAATTGTTCCGATTTTGATTTTATAGAATCAATCTAAAAATTAGATTAATTTAGATTGATCTGTATGATATTACATTGCCTTATGAGTATACACCTCGTAGTATAATTATTCAAATGATGTACATTGATGATAGACTGAATATACACAAAAAAGAGAAATTCTCCCCAAATATGTTCTTTGGTCTTTTTCTCTTCCTCGTCCGTACCTTGCTTCGTCCCTTGCTTCAACCTCTAACAACCGCGAATGACCCAAGAGATTGACTTTTCCTCTGCAGACTTCAACTAATTCCCGACGCGCAAAACATAGAGCAATAAAAACGCAAAGAAACTCTTCTGCTCCCACTTAGTTCAGTGATGGAAATACTGCTCAACGAGCGACAAGGACTTTTTGCTGATGTGAAATCTGCCTATACGCACTTAAGAACGAATGGAAATTGGGAACGCGTGCGCACGGGCTAACCTGGACCTATTATCAAACATATGGTGACCACGGATCGAGAAGAAGACACTGACCATCTTTAGAACTTGAACTCACCGGAAACACGTACGATTGGGAGCGGTGGTCTTGGGGATGCCGTTCGGAGGTCGTCGAGGACACGTAGTTGGATCGATGGGGGTGAGGCTGAGGGTCGCTCCATGATTTCACTCTCGGCCTCCCTCTCTCTCCTCTCAAACGAGCCAGCCAAAAGGTCCTCCTTCTCTCTCTACGTCCCTTTCCTTTTAATGGCCACCGGTGCGCATGGCCTCTGCCATGCCAGCTGCCTCTGCCGGTCTACCCCCGACCACCAATTTCGGCGAGACGCTCGCATTGCTTCCTCTGTCTCTGTACTTCGTCATTTTTCAGTGTTCCATCCGCAAATCGTAGAGGACAAAGGGGAGTGGGGAAAGGGAAAAAGGAGCGACCCGGGCTGGAAGAAAAGGAAAAGAAAATGGGCCGGGCCCAAATGGGAAACAGGGAGTAGAAGGGAAAAGAAAGAAGGCTGGGCGGGCCTGCCCTAGGCCTAGTTTCGCTTTCAATAATTTTTTTGTAATTTATAATGATAATTTTTGATTTTAATGCTAGTAATGCAAATGCTCCTAAAGTCTATATGCCATCCAATTTAATAAAAATATTTTTCTAGGGTTTAAAAATCAATCCTCAATTTTTTTTGTTACAATTAATGAATAATTAAACAAGTCATCAAATGTCAATAATTCCGAAACTTAATGAGAATCGAAGTTTATTGTAAGCTTTCCAATAAGATATCATTCGCCCTACACCCTTGTTGGTCTCAAATCAAATAGCCACCTTTTAGGGAAAACACATGATCAAATAAAAACCCAAGTATCTAAATTAAACAATACTTACACCTAACAATGGTGAGTTGAGCTTTCTGGCGGCATTAGAGTTGCAGGAATCCAAAAATGGATTTAAAAGGTACTTGTTTCAACATTTTATTAACTTATGGTCAAACAACTAATCAAATGCCACACCTCAACACTTTTAAGGCACAGCAAGTCTTATGGAATAAAAAAATCTTAGATTCACCCGACGCATGTGAGCCCATCTCACATGTACCATTGGATGAAGTGGGCGCCATGTGGAACCCATTGATCTAACCATAGACATGAGCAAGGTCCACATGATCCGGACGCATCCCATATTGGGTCATTATACAAAGATTGTGACAAGATTCTAGTGTATTTAGAAAAAACGAAACAAGTCCAAAGCCAGAATATAAGACAGAATCTACGTAGCTCACATGACAATCCTCCATAATTGAGTCGTGTGTAGAAAAGTTTGCATCAATGAATTGGTCCAATTGGCCTCGTATTATACTAAATGAACGTATTGAATCTTATGGCACAATGCGCCATTACTAAATAATGCTTTGATTGGGTCAAACATATGGCACGGCGTGAGATATCATTACATGAATACAGCACTAAATGTTAGTTTATCCCTCTGTGGATAGGATCCAATTCTATTGTAATCTCATCTATAATAGGTGGATGATATTACTCCATCACTTGATTTATCAAGCACATTTCTTCCTAGATGAACTTTAGCTCTCAAGGAATTGATGAAGCAACATACTTTTATTCATCTACTCAAAATTCGACAAAGAAAGGGAGGCGTTTTGCTCCACAGTTCAAATAGAACAACAAGTCAGAAAGCACTAACGATCAAATCCCCACTCCGACGTCTCACTTCAACACACTAGCAAACCAAGTACAACCTTACAAGAAGAATCCATGGAAAGCCATTGACGGCAAGCACATTAGCCAAATTATTATTTCCTTTAATTTGGTGATTATTAATGGATGGATTCTCGACAAAAATGAAATTAGCCACTTAGCCAGTGCCGCCAAGACCCCCTTTAGCTTCTTAACCTGGGCATCATCAAGGAAAGTGGTGGCCTCCACCTATTCAGAAGGAAAATTATTAGCGAACAAAGCAAAGTCCAAGATTTGAAGGCCAGGGGTCGGACTGCTGAAGCGAACTATGGCAAGCGCTTGACCTTTTACCAATATTCAATTGGAAGTGCAATAGCCCTCGAGGGAAAATCATGCTGTCCCTTTTGTTGATGTTCTTCGGGTACAGTGTTCGCTGACGACAAGATGAACCCGGCACAGATCAACCTTTGGAAGACGAGGAGGACCTCCGAGTCACCTGGGTGCATGTGCATCAGGATGACCCTGCCAGGGGCCCTATCGAAATTAATGGTTGTAATCAATCTCTGTATGATAGGGACTATAAAGCTGCTGGGAACATTCACAGCTTATGTTAAAGGTGGCAAAGAACTTTCATAAGTTTTAGGGATATTTGCATTACAAGTCTTAAAACTTGTTATAAAAATGTAATTGAATTCTAAAACTTTTAAAAAGTGCAATCAAATCTTAAAACTTATTAAATTGATACAATCAAGTCCTTTCGTTAATACCGTTAATTTGTCTAACAGAAAATACCAACGTGATTTTTTAAATTAATTTAATTTCTTTCATGGCATTTATTTTTATTTTTTTTCTTCAAAGCTTATTTAAATAATAGTTAAAAATTAAAAAAAGCTAAAATAATTTAAGAAAATGGAAAAAAAAAGGGGGCAGCATCGTGGCTGGGCGCTGCCCCCGCCGAAATTTTATTTTAGAACTCTACTTAATTATAATTGAGCACTACATAATCAATAAACCAATAAGCACATAGGACACTTTACTTGTCGTGCATGATATTTCTCTATATCTAATTGAAGGAATCTCCTGTCAATATGTATATAGTGAGTGTTTTCTCATTAATTTTATGCAAATAATTTCATCCAGTTTGATAAAAACACAAATAAACGTACCTCTCTCGTTGAAACCGGAATTTTGGTTAGCAAATCAAGTATCTTGTAAAAGGAGAAATATATGAAAATAACAAAAAATACTAAAATAAAATTTCGGCACATCTCACTACAGCCTCGCGTCCACATACACGTATTTCTAACATATACGCAATCGGCGGGGTAGAATGAAGCAGAGAGAACGCACGAACACGGAGCTCAGCAAATTCTGTCGCTCATCATCAATTTCCAGGAGCTTCTGGGTCGCGATTCCTTCTTCATACTCGGCCACCTCCAGTCCACCAGTAGCCGCCGCTCATCTCTGATCGCCGACCACCGTAGAGAAGAGAAGTATAGGGAAGGAGTTCTCATGATTAGTTGTGATTCTCTCTTGATTTCCTCTATGAATCCTCACCTCTCTCTCTCTCTCTCACTGATTGCCTTCGCAGGCTACTTCCCCAGCACCACCAGCTTCGTAGCCACAGTAAGTGCTCTGTTCGCCCCTAATTCGCATGCTCTGTTTCTGCTGAAGGTAGAGGCCGAGTGCTTGATTACACCTGCATGAAATCCGGTCGCGTTCGAGACTCTGTGATAAGTCTGGATACGACCTCTCTCTTATTTCTGCATCTAGATCCGTTGGCGGAAATGTCTACCACCTGTTTGATAAAAATTCCTGAACTAGATCAGTGCGTGTTTTGATTCAGATTCTGACGTAGGGCTTTCAATTACTTAATCAATTCATTATTTTTGTCGTATAAAATTTACTCTTGTTTTGTTTCCTCTCATTTCAGAATTTAGTAGCTATACGTTTTGGGATTTGTTCTTGGACTTCTTGGATTAGACGCATATCCAATGTGTACGCAAGATGAATCTGATACTGAATACGCTAGAACTTGATCGAGGGCCCCTTAAACGAAAATGAATTGATCCATGCACCTTTACTTCTTATACTTCACTATATGTCATTTTGTGTTTATTGTGCCCAATTGCAAACGTATTATGAAAAAATGTTGCTGGTTAGCTCACTGCACGTGTTGAAATTGCAAGTGTATTGAGCGAATGCTACCATCTCGAATACTGAGTGCATGCTGCGAGAGCATTGAGTTGCTGCACTAGTCATCGTATGTGCATTCATTTGGGTGCGCTGTGTTACTGATCAGTTCATCAGCTGTATGTCCATTTCGAATACGTTGAGTTGTTGATGTGGTTACTGTGTTGTGTTCGTACCGATGTGTAGAGTTATGGGTTATGTCTATACTGTGCGTGCTGGCTGTTCGTATGTTCTGGTATGTGTAATCATGTGATTGGGTCATTGATGTGCTGTTCTTTGATGCTAAGTACTTGCTGTCCAGATCTTCTCTTTCATTTTTTTTATGTCCTAGTTTAGTGCGTTTCTTTCATTACTGAGGTTGACTACATTATTGGAACCTCTAGTGCCGTGCTTCTGACTGAAGGATTCAGAGTTATAACGGCCCAGTATGATGAGACGATTATTCAAATTCTTTTAGGCTATTTTTTTTTTTTGCAAAAAATAAATAGTTTGGATAATATTTTCCAAAAAATAATCATTTGTATCGGCTGAAATAATTAGTTAATAAAAAATAATTTCAATATTAACAATAATTTATATCTAAATATTTTCATGAACTATTCATTTTTGTAAGCGGTATAGGCGATCATTTTATATAAAATGATTCACAAATCATTCATTTTATGTAAAACAAAAATAATCACTCATTATTCTTACAAAAATAAACAAATGAAAATATTCTAAAGGCCCACGGAAATATTAGAAAATTTAGAAAAATTTCCATGTTAACACATGTCGTATCACATCATGTAGGACGCATAACATTTGTGTGAGTGATTTTTTGGACTACATTGACAAATCGTTAAAAGGTTTATGACTCAATTGGTATAATTAAAAGATTGACAACTTAATTGGCACACATATAATAGATTTAAGAGTCTTTTGGTACTTTCCCCTTGGATAATTGGTGTGGTGTGGAACGATTAATATATACTAGTTGGCTTCTCCTCAGATTAAGGTATCAGCATTCTGTTGCACAATCCCAATAGTTGTTTATCAAGTTCAATTGGGCTAACTGACCATGTTTGTACAAGAACAATTGCAGATCATAATCAGATATGTTCCGGACAGTAGGAACCTGGTTAATAAGTGTTTGCCCAACAACAGTTTCTCCAAGCGATGCTTGTGTTGTCTGTGCTAGCCAGGAGTTTAATCACGTTCAAATGACTGCTTACAGTCTTCTTCGAAGATAACTTCCTTTGCATTCCTCTCCATCAACCCCAGACACATTCACACGAGCACTCTGTTTTTGTTCTATTCTAGCGTACTCACATAACACGAAGGCAACTTCCTTTTCGTCTTTATATGACTTGTCTGCATGAGTTTGCTTCTTCATTCTACATTTGCCCATGCCTTTAGGAAGAGGAAAATAACTCTTCTTTTCATCAAAGCAGGGAACGGAATGGAGGAAACCTGAATAATGGGATGATGGTTTTATTTAATGCGATGGGCCTAAGTTGGCCCGTCCACCCATGTTGGGCCTAAAAGCCCGGCCCACAATATTAGGGCCCATGAATGGAGGGATATTAGGGCCCACGCGCAGCCGGAACGAACCGGCATCTTCGACGCGTGCAACACGTGCCAATTCGCAGGGGAAGGCGTGTGCGTCGTGCCCGCGCACGCGACCGTCGCACGCACGTGCACCTGCGCGGTCGCTGGCGCGTGCCTCGCACGCGCCAGCTGACGTCATCGTGATGTCGGTTGCACGCGTGCCGCATGTGCCGGTCAGTCCGTCCGACCCGACCCGACCAGCCCGACCGGTCCGACGACCCGACCCAGCTAACCATTGACCGTTGACGACCGTTGACCTTAGAAAAAAAAAGAGAGGAAAAGAATGTGTTTCTTTTTTCAATTAAGTCTATGTGGATTATATGTGATCTCTTATTTGTTTTGTATTTGTTGTAGGAACAATGCATCCCCTTAGGTTACGCACACCTATTCGCGCAATTACTAATGAACAAAATGAAAGGCTTTCTAAGTTGATAGCAGAGCTGGTAGATCATCGATGGGAGGGTGGTGACTTAATTGATCACGCCCTTGAAGTCAACGGGAAAATTCAAAAGGTCATATGGAATTGTCGTCCTATGCCACAGTCTGAGATTGTGCGATTTTTCATGAACACCCTTTTACTAGAATGGCAAGGAGTGTTGAATTGCATATGGGATGTCAACAAAGCCGCTTCATATAGGAAAATTGTGATGGATTTTATAAATGATTATTACTGGATTGTTACAAGGGAAAAGATCAAGAAATTGAACAAAAGAGGATCTTTTCCAGTTCGTGTATTGACTTGGTGTTAGATGTAAAGGTTGGTCTTTGTTAAAGTGTACTTTGTGAACGTCTTATGTAATGTTTACTACCTGATTGTTGTTGATGTAGCAACTGATATGTTAGTTGTATTATGTGAAAGCATTATTATTCTATTGGATGTCAAATATTATTTACTTTCTGTTATTGTTAGTTGATGTGGGTAGTTCATAGAAGTTTTTGTAGCTTCATAGAATTTATTTTGCATTAGACAATTATATTAATGATAATTTTAAGTTAGGATTTTTGGAGGATGATTGGAAACATAGTAACCTTTTGATTCTAAAACCTTACTTGAAATTGTTCATTAATATGATGGGTCTATGCGAAATTGATGCATAAATGATAGGCATTAATAATTCGTGCATATATGTCTGATGTGTTCAGATCAATGGCTTCAGCCACAAAGAGCATAATTGCCAAGCTGAACAAAGGTGAAAAGCTCAATGGCGACAACTATGAAATCTGGCACATGAAAATCCAATATGTGTTGGAAGAGCAAGAAGCACTAGAAGCTCTTAACCTGACCATGGTAGAACCTGAAGAAGGAAACACTGCATAGCACAAGAGAGATAGGGAAGCATTTGCTGCATGGAAAAGAAAGAACTCTCTTGCTCGCATTACGTTGCTGAGCAGCATGGACAATGACGTCATGCGAGAGTTCAAGTGTTTTGACAATGCCAAGGAAATGTAGGAAGCATTGGCAGCAAGATTTGGTTATACTTCGGTGACCAAACTAAGGTAGCTCACTATTAGGTTTGACTCTTATAAGAAGTCTCATGGTCAGACCATGAAGTAACATCTTAAAAAGATGTTAAACATGATTAATGAGCTGAAAGATGCTAGCCATGTCCTCACTGATGAGCAGCAAATGCAAGCAGTGATTCGTTTATTGTCTCAGAGTTGGGAGCATATGAAGGTGCACCTGACCCATAATGAAAATATCAAAACCTTTGAGGATGCAGTGCGACATCTTGAGCTGGAAGAGGACCGCCTCTTGGCGGCTAAGCCGGAAGCTGAAATCTATCATGCTGGTTCTAGCTCACATGGAGCTTCGGGCTCTAAGCGCAAACATCCTAACTGATTTGATAAAGGGAAAGGCAAGGAAGTAAGTCCTTCAGGGAAGAAACCTAAGCTTAGCCAACATGAAAGAGGAAAGCGTCCTCGAATGAAGAAGCTTACAAGGGTGAAGTGTTACAATTGTGACAAGAATGGTCACTATGCTCACGACTGTCGTGAGCCAAAGAAGGTATACACCCCTTGTGCTTTTAAGAACTTTGTCTATGTATCAAGTTTTGTAGTTTCGACTGAATCTAATCCTTTGTGGACTGTAGATTTAGGAGCGACAGACCATGTAGCAAAGGATAGAGAATCCTTCGTGGAATTCCGACGAGTACCAACTGGAACTAAGTGGATCTATGTGGAAAACAACTCCAGAGCTGAAGTAAAAGGAATTAGCACCTGCCAATGGAATATGCGTGGTGGACGCACTTTGTTCCTACATGATGTATTGTATGCTCCGGAGATTCGTCGGAATTTAGTGTCTATTTTAGTGTTGATCAAGTTAGATTCTAATATGAACTTCCATAATAGAGGTGCGGATTTGTTTTTGGATACAAATTACTATGGTTGTGGTTATTTTCTATATGGTTTCATTATATTAGATATTGACTATGTTAATGCAAATGTTTGTTATTCCCTTCTCACGTCTCCTAATTTATATAATAATGATGTGAATGTGTGGCATACTAGACTTGGTCATATTGGCCAACAACGTATGAATAGACTAGCCAAAGAGGGCTTATTGGGCAATATTGAAAAAGTTGATTTGCTCATATGTGAGCATTGCCTAGTAGAGAAAACGACAAGGAAACCATTTGGAAAAGGTAAAAGAGCTGAATTTCCTCTGCATTTAATCCATTCTGACGTCTGTGGTCCAATGAATATGAGAGGAAGGCATGGGGCTATTTATTTCATCACTTTTATAGATGATTATACTCGATTTGAATATGTCTATTTGATTTCTCATAAATTTGAAGCAATAAATTGTTTCAAAAGGTTTATGAACTTGATAGAAAATCAATTAGACAAGAAAATAAAAGTATTAAGATCTGATTGAGATCGAGAATATTTATTTGATGAGTTCAGAAAATTATGTAATGAAAAAGGAATAGAAAGACAGTTATCTATTTCATATACTCCTCAACAAAATGGTGTTGCGAAAAGAAGAAATAGAATCCTACTAGAAATGGTTAGGTCCATGATGGCACATGCTAACTTACCTATCACTTTTTGGAGTGATGTGTTGTTAACTGTTGCTTATATACTTAACCGGGTGCCTTCCAAATCAGTTACTTCCACTCCATATGAGTTATGGACAAGTAGAAAATCGGATTTAAGTTTTCTTAAGCCATGGGGGTTGTGCTACCTATACACATGAGTCCTCTCACAAGTTTGGGAAATTGGGTCCTAGAGGAAAAAAGAGTATTTTCATAAGATACTACAAACACTCGAAGTGGTATGTGTTCATAGGTGAGCAGGAAAGTGGGAGTATAACTGAATTTGAATCACGGGATGTCACATTTTTAGAGGATGAATTTCTTAAGAATGGCGAAATAGGGGAAGATTACTCCATATTTGAAACCTTGGATCAAGATAATGATATTGGTGGAGTTCGTCTAAGTGGGAGTAATATGAGAAGTGATGAATTGAATTTAACTCATTCTCAATTGCAACCACATGATGAGACCACATCATCATTATCTAATCCTAGTGGGAGCATAATGAGGAATGATGTGCAAAGTGTACAATCTCCCATACGGCGAACAAGTCATCAAAGTGTTCCCCCTCGACGTTTTGACATTGAAGGGGAAACTTTTATGATTACTCCACAAGATGAGGATAAGCCAAGAAATATACATGAGGCTCTAAGTTGCCCTAGTAAGGAAAAATGGATTCATGCAATGGAAGAGGAGATCGAGTCAATGAAGTCAAACTAAGTTTGGGAACTGGTTGATCTTTCAAAGAGACGCAAATCTATTGAGAACAAGTAAGTTCTCAAAGTAAAGCGAAAAGCTGATGGCTTAATAGAAAGGCATAAGGCTCGCCTTGTGGCGAAGGGGTATAATCAACAGGAATGAATTGATTATGAAGAAACATTTTCTTATGTAGTAAGATTTACCTCGATTCGCATTATTCTGGCAATAGTAGCTAATATGGATCTTGAGTTACATCAAATGGATGTAAAGACTGTTTTCCTCAATGGAGAATTAGAGGAAGAAATATATATAGAACAACCTGCTGGTTTCATTATGAAAGGCCAAGAAAAAAAGGTATATCGACTTTTGAGGTCGATATATGGCCTTAAGCAGTCGTTAAGCCAATGGTATATACGTTTTCATAATACCGTAATGGCATATGATTTTACAATGATTGATGAGGATCATTGTGTATATATCAAAAGATCCAAGGATCAATTTGTGATCATATCATTATATGTTGATGATATACTAATTGCTGAAAGCAATATGGAGTTTGTTAATACTGTCAAGAGTTGGTTGTCTTCCAACTTTGAAATGAAATATATAGGTGAGGCTGCATACATTCTTGGAGTTAAGATTTCAAGAGATCGTTCGAAGAGATTGTTATCTCTTTCACAAGAAACATATATAAATAAGGTTCTTGAACGATTTCGTATGCAAGATTGTAAACCTGTAGACACTCTTATTGCAAAAGGTGAAAGATTGAGCCATAGACTGTGTCCAAGGACTCCTCAAGAAAATGAACAAATGAAACATGTTCCTTATGCTAGTGCTGTTGGGAGCTTGATATACACTATGATGTGTACAAGACCTGACATATGTTTTGCAGTTGGAATGGTGAGTAGATACCAATCCAACCCAGGTCAAGCACATTGGAAGGCCGTTAAGAGAATACTGAGGTATCTGAAGGGAACTGTTGATTACAAGTTGAATTACCAAGGAAAGGATCTGCGACTTGAAGGCTATTCGAATGCTGATTGGGGAGGAGATTTAGATGAAAGAAAATCTACCTCTGGATTTGCTTTCTTACTAAATAATGGCGCCATATCATGGAGCAGTAAGAAGCAAACGTGTATAGCCTTGTCCACGATGGAAGCTGAGTTCGTGGCATTATCAGCAGCAGTACAAGAAGGAGTTTAACTTAAGAGATTTTTGGATCATTTAGGTATTATTGAGAAAGCTGCAAATCCATTATTGGTTAACTGTGATAGCCAAGCAGCTATAGCGTGCACCAAAGATCCAAAATATCATGGCAAGACTAAACATATAGATACCAAGTATAACTTTGTCAAAGATATGGTTGCACGAAAGGATGTGAACTTACAGTACATGTCTACGCATAGAATGGTAGCAAATCCTATGACAAAGCCAATACCTAGAGATGTGTTTTATGGTCATGTAAAATCTCTAGGATTGCATAGAGTCTGATGTACTGAATTGTAATTTCCATGAGTGGTTCACATTTATGAACTTGTATTTTTCATTATTAATGCCTATGAATCTTTGTTTGATCTTTATGCATCTTAATGCTCAGTGCATTACTTTAAGTTGAGAAAGTATGTCGGACAGATGTAAGATTAGCCCACTCACATAGGTAATCGCCTCTATTTACTATGTGATAAATAGAGATGAGACTGTTTTTAAGCTTATTATCTATGTGATAATCGAGAGCTTAAGCTTAAAATATATAAGTCGCCTTAACTGAGTGTTAAGATGAGGACATTATGTCCGAAGGTAAAATAACCCACATATTTTACTTTATCTGTCTATGATGCCAAATGTGAGTTCTGATGAATTTTGTGAATGAGTAGATATGTGAACTCAAGTTAGACATTGGGTATGTCTGAACTATCATATGTACGGTATTAAAGGTGTAGACATACGCTCCATGAGAAAGGAGTTAATACCGTAATACGTATTTCATACTAGTATGCATAAGATGACCAATAAGAGTGGTAAAAGTTTGATCTCAACTTTTATGCCGTATGAGACTCTTGAGAAAATGAGTTCCTCAATTTTAGTGCCCTCATGACTTTTACTTATTATCAAGATTTCTATTTAGTGTTTGCTATCTTAGGATGTTGCCAATGGTCATGAGTTGATTCGATCTAATTGGACATTTCTAGAAAAGCAAGCTGAACTGAAATTGAGAGTTTGAAAGAAAGAGGAAGATCGAATTTAGAGAATCACATTGTAATTTTGTGTTCACTGGTCGATCAATTATGATTGTCTTTGGGATAATCATAATTGTGAATACAAAATATATATATATATATATATATATATATATATATATATTATTTAAAAGAGATCAAGAGAGATATAAATGTGATCGATCGATCTAGGATACTGCATATTTAGAATGTGATGCCCATTATGAGCTGCTATATATTCTTAACAGATGTATAGCAACGGGCTCTCAAAGTATGCTGGTCGCACGGATTATTCACCGATATGAATGTTGAAGAGAGGTAAAGAGAATCCTGTTCGGCCCACCATGTGCGAGTGGGAGATGATGGTTTTATTTAATGTGATGGACCTAAGTTGGCCCGTCTGCCCATGTTGGGCCTAAAAGCCCGGCCCACAATATTAGGGTCTATGAATGGAGGGATATGATGAAGGGATACGTTTCTTTTTTGGAGGGGACGTATATAAGGGAGAAAAGAGAGGGAGGAACGCACCTTTTGGCATTTACTTATATTCCTCCTTCCTCTCTCCCTCCAAAAGAAAAACAGTGAGCAAAAAGGCGACGCCATCTTCCCTTCAAGGCTAATTGACGTCATCGGATCGAACGGGATCGGTTTTCTCTTCTTTATATCGGCGTCGGTGTTTAATCTGTGGCTAAAAAGGTACGTTCGATTATGTGATGTGCCATCGGCGTCGGTGTTTAATCTGTGGCTAAAAAGGTACGTTCGATTATGTGATGTGCCTTAGAATCGGTGATACATGTGTTTTTCCCGGGCTCGTTTTCCGCACAAGTTTAGGGGTTCGATTTAGTGTCGAATCCGGTTTCAGGGAATCCGACAATCCCAACATGGAAAATTAAGCTTAACTTTGACAGAGCAATTAATGTCTGTGGAGAACAGAGAAGCAAGAACGAGAGTTCTTTCGATAAACCATCAGGGGAGCTAGATAGCCAGTTTTCCTCGAAACACAGAAAGAACGAATGCTTTTATTGCTGAGATTTGGACGTTAGGAGGCAAAATTAGACCTACTGTTTCGAATAGTGCTATTCATTTGCATAACGAATTAGATGCTTTAGCCGTTATTCATGCTCTTGAGAACAAACAGTCTCACTATCTTCTCATTGAACCTCGACTAGTGAGTGCAGGAACTTGCACGGAAAGAATGCAGGCATAGCGTGAATTGAGCATTGTATATACAGAGAAGCAAACGGATGCACCGCATGCTCTGGCTAGTTTGGGAAAGGAGCAGCATACGCAGTTTACTATTTTCACAAGTATTCCAAACGTTATCGAAGATACTTTGTATAAGGATGCACTCGACAGTATTTTGACTACGGGTGATGTAACTTGACTAGTTTAATTTCTGAACTATGGTCTTCGTTTCACCAAAAGAAAAAGAAAACTTAACCCCCCTTGGAACTGAATATGGTCCAGACCATCATGAAATGGCCGAACTCATAAGTCCAACAATTTGGATAGTGGGCCTAAAATATGAAACATTTCTGAGTTAGGTCTATGAAGATGTTGGTAATTTCCAATATGTACATATCCGTAATATTTTTATTCACCACCTTAGACAAGTACTTTTTGAGCACCATGGCCAAAATCATTCTTTTCACCTCTTTTTTCTTGTCTTTTCACCGACAACTAAAAAAACCATCCAAAGGTGTGGCTTGCGCTAATGTAACCTTCGCGTAAAAGAGATACATAAACATCTTTAAACTTATCTCATAAATTGAGAACATCATCATCCTTAGTTATTAAATTTTTTATATGTATTTAGCTTAATGTGAGTATTTTCAAAAGCTCAATATCAGAATTTTTTTCTTAAAAAAATAATTAACTGAATAGGGAAATTATCTAGTCGTTGAGAAAGTAAGGAAAATGGGGAGGATATAGATTTAGATGGAAAGTCAGTCACTGAAATTAGCTCATATTTACAAATAACATAAAATAAAGATGGAACGTTTTTCATGTGTCCCGTGGGACGAGGGCTCTTCTCA
Organism: Eucalyptus sideroxylon; assembly: GCA_014182405.2. Lineage (NCBI taxonomy): Eukaryota > Viridiplantae > Streptophyta > Magnoliopsida > Myrtales > Myrtaceae > Eucalyptus > Eucalyptus sideroxylon. The sequence continues at coordinate 47,409,649 of CM024550.2, forward strand.
AGTTGTGCACGTCACGAGAAACAGAGGAAAGAGACAAAAGAGATTTCTGGAGAGTGTGGATATGGCCGTTGGCTCTTGGTCATCTCTTATCTACTCATCGTCCAAAATTTCACATTTCTAATTCCTGCACAAATCAATCGTTTCAACCTCCACGCACCGACCAAAAGAAACCTTCATGCATTTTTTCACACTTCAATTTGATGTCACCAAAGCCCCACTCTTCAACCCAAGTCACTTTTCAACCCACGTGGAGATGGAGAAAGTTGGTCCGTAATAATGCAGACTTTTAGATGACCAAATAATAGTCAACAAAAAGAGAGAAGAATAATAAAACATGTGCATGCTACCCAGCTACTTTTCTTTTGCTTTAGCAAAAGATGGCTACTTAAAATCATAACAACCGATTAATTTGAGGCTTCTCTTTCTTCTACTTCTTGTTTTTTTAGTCATTCTAGCCTTTTATGGTAGCTCAAGAAAAAAGTGACTCTTTATTAATTCGTTTATAAACCAATGATGAACAATTGGTCTTTCATATAGACATGATACAGTATTATATACATCTACATCCATATAAACATAGATATATATGTACCCTTCAAGCCTTAATTAAATTGGAACTAGAATTATCAAGTCACTATGGTTTAATAGTTTTTGTTCACAATTTACTTTTGATAATGCAAACGCATGGGCTGTGCTGAAAGATTATAAACGAGTGGAATCCTAATGATGAGCAAAATGGTGATGAGAGCTATCTAGACTCACTCTTCTCTGAGGTCTACATGTATGCAAGCATACTTCTGACTTCTAAGATTATATTGCTCTAAGAAAAGAAAAATAATAGCCATTGTTATAGTGATTATTGAGTTGCTGTGCAAAAATTACAATAATATTCATATTTACAGTGAATGAGGTAAGTTTACTATGTTTGGCTTGAAAGAGATGAGATGATCCGTAAAGCCACAGGGGGCCAACAAGAATTATCGTATTTGTTCAATTAAGGGGGCCAAAAATAAATAATTAGTCACTCAAGAATCTAGAATTTTCGAATGGAGACATATAAACGAACCATTTTGGTCTGTGTATACAAGCTGAGGGGCCGTATCAGCTGACCAGGGGAATTTGCTGGATTTGCACCTTGTTTGGTTACCTTTTTTCCACTCATATCTGCTGGGTTGAGTTCAAAGTGAGTCAATTCAATTTTATGAATGGATTAAAATTAGTAGTGAGAAACAAAGACAGTAAAAATGGGTGTAAATGGATATGACTGAGACTCAACGGCGATGGAGATGAAATAATATAAATAAGAGCACTACCTCCGTCAGATTAGTCATGCGCCTAGAAATTAGTTTGGGGAGTCATCCGGGCTATGTCTTGCTTTCAAGGAAAACCGTTGCCTCACTGCTTGTTCAAGCTTTCCTGGAGCGCCATTTCTTATTGTATATCGATGACTCGAAACGAAGTGCTTGCAAAATGCTCCATTTGTTGTAAATCTTGATGCCAAATCTGATGATAATTAGGATGAAAATGGTTCAGCCAATTTTTTCTTGAGTCACCAAATATTAGGGATTGCATAAACGAAAACGAGCATTATTTCAGCTCCGGCTTTTAACTACATATGATAGATAATATTTTTATGTGCAAGATGAAAATGTCGAGTGTATCAAATGTATAAACAACGTACCTTTTACTGATATACTTCTTCAGTTTCTTATGAAAATAGGATTTTTGAAACATAAGCTTAAATATGGCATCGTGAAAGAGATTATAATTGAATGCACGGTAAACAGGTGAAGAACAAGATCATGAATTGAAGGAAAAAATGGCATGTAATATAGAAATTTTCAAGAACTCAAATTCTCTCTTTTTTTTTTTTTTTGGTAGGTAAGTTAGGGCGTGTTTGATAACGATTTTATTCCCGAGAACAGATTCTGATAAAAAATGATTCTTTTTTATTATGTTCTCGGAACAATTTCTTAGCATTTTAAGCCATTTGGTAACTGTCCAAAATTTCTGATTCTGGAATAGAATTGCGTTTGGTACTATGCTCATTGATTCTGTTCCAAATCAATTTTTTTTTTTTTTTAATTTTTGAATAATTTTTTTCCTTTTTCTCCTATTCTTCTTTTTCTTCTTATGGCTGGTTGCCGGCTAGATGAGGGCCGGCGACCTCACCGGAGCATTGCTAATCCTCGGTGAGGCCGGCCCTCGTTGGCCAAACCTTGCTGGCAGCTGGGTGAGGCCGGCCTCGCCGGGCTGGATGAGGCCGCCCTGGCCACCGGTGGGGCTAGGCGTCACGAGGCTTGCCCGGCCCTAGTGAGGCTCGACCTCCCCAGATTTGGCAAGGCCAAGCCTTGCCAGTGGGCAGGCGGGCCTTGCTAGTGGCTGGGCTTGCCTCCGTCAAGTTCGCCGGACCTTGCCCTAGCTTGGCGAGCCTCCGACAAGCTCTCTAGACTAGTTGCCGGCAATTGGTGGCGGCGGATGGCAGTGGGCGGTGGCGGACGACGGAAGCGGGATGGTGGTTATGAAGAAGAAGAAAAGAGAAGAAGAATAGTTGGTTTTGATTCTCAGATTTGTTTCCGGAATAAGAATCAACTTTTTTTTTTTAAATTCTTAATTCTACTCAAAATCTGTTCCAGGAACAAAAATCTTACCAAACACGATTCTGTTCCAAAACTACTCCCGGGAATAAAAAATCAAAATCGAGTACTATTTCAACCTCTTAATCCTTTCATTGCTCAACTTGTGAGGTAAACTAGGTGGACTAAACCCAACTGCATTTTTAAGCAGAAATTTCCCCTTATAAATTCGAAGAATCCATTCAAACTCAATATCCAATGCACCAAAACTCCTATGAAATCCCAGCAGCTCCAGAAGATGACTCCATTGTTCATACAGCCTTAGAGAAAGCACATTAGAAGACCAGATGGTTCCTAAGACTCGGGAAAAGAGGAACACAGGATGCACTTATCATCAATTGAAGTCCACTTTCTCATTTTATCAAATGTTTGCAGCCTATTTAATATAACAAGCCACATAATGAATTCAAATTTCTGGTGGTTTGGAGTAAACCAGATAATCTTATGCCAAATCATCTTTTGCTTCTTTTCTCGTACCAATTTCCAACATAAGCATCACCTACGTAAACTGACCGGAAGAATTTCCTGTGAAAAGAACTGTATCCTCAGAAGAACGTCAAAGAGAGAGTATCCCACGAAGGCTGCATGAATCTGGACTATAGATAATACTAAAGAAAGACCCACCCTTTGCCTCTTTTTGGGTGCTTTCTTTCGTCCTCTCATAAAGTTGAGTCTTGCTTTATTTAAGATGGTCAAATCTGGTAAAGAGATAATAATAAAGAAAGACCTGAATGAAGTTGAAGCCGACCCGCATAATCTCTATAATTACACAAAGGAATCCTCATGTTCGTGCGATTTAAGAGATTATCTTCCTCATCAACGGCTGGTCTGTTGATTACTGTCACCATCTGGTGGTCCAACAAGAATGGTCTGATACTAAGGGAGCGTTTGATCTGCGATGGTTCCAGTATAAAGAATGGAACAACTCCAGAGAGGCTTTTTACTTGTCATGCTTCCAAAAAGCACATAAAAACACTGCATTGCTTTCTATTCCAAAGCAGTTGACGTCCACAGTTACGTACAATTTGATCAAGCAATACACAAAAACAAGCTCGTAGTTCATTCTGAAGACATTATTCAGCAATATTTATACATGCGTTAGGCTACATTGTAATGTCCGTTTTTTACTCATTGCAGCAAACTCAATTATAAGAATTGTTAAAAATAAATCTAGAGGTGTGGCGTGATATTTGTCTCATATATTTGCCCCCAAAAATTTATTCAAATTGGTCTCTTATGACCCATTTATTACAACTAATTTTCATTTGACAAAAATTGATAACCCATAACACATTTACCCCAAATCAATCTCCGTTAGCAATTTGGAATATAATGTGGAGAGTAAAGTTATATCAAAAGTACTAGTTTGAGATTTTTCATAAAACGAATATTAATTTGGATAGAAATCTAATTTGGAGTAAATATGTCATAAATTATTAGTTTGTAGTTTTCAGTGATATAAATCCTTCCTTGAAACCACTGCCTGCGTAGCCTAGCTGAATAAGAGCCCCATGAAATCTACCGAGGATGGAGGGGTTCAAATCCTGCAGGACACACGGGATCTTAAGCGCGACATCGGGGTGGTGGGTTCTCCGCTAGCATCGTCCCAGGGTTTACCTGCCGACTGCCGGCTGTACGGGGTTCCTTGGGTATCAATAATAAAAAATCCTTTCTTGAAATGCTAATAGCTTCCATTGACATAGTCATAATTAATTTGGCCCAACTGAGAAACTATAATTAGTCAGTGCATAGACAGTAAAATCAACATTTTTTTTGGCCGAGTAAACAATTTTCCCTCTTTCGGCAAAACTCGTTCGTACTCGTAGTCTCGTAGTATATAATCCAAACGATGCGAACCCCAAATTGCCCGGGTACCGCCATCATTTTTTACTGTCATAGCTGCGAACTTCATCCCCATTTTTTACTTCGCCATTCAACCACAGTTCTATATGCGCCAACAGAGTGTTGTTCTTCTAGTTTCGAAGGTATGCTTTACACTCTCATCGCTTGTTTTAATGCGAATTGTGAGGTTAATTTGACAGATGCAGAGCAGCTCAGTTCATGTCAAGGCACCCAGAAACCGACTCCACATGGACTGTGTTATCTCCGAAGATGTGTCGGATTAGTGATGAGTGTCGAATTCTCGATTTTGAGAGTTGGGTCTTGAGTGAAACGCGTTGGCGATTTTTGTATGGTGGGAAAGAACTGTTCTTTATTGATTTTTTTTGCAGTGTTGGGAGCTTGAACATGGAGACGAGTCCAGCCGGCGAAGAACCCACTTCGTGGGACGAACGGTACAACATCAATTTGATGCCCTCCGAGTTGTTCCTCAAGTTTCGGAAAGAAATTCAGGGAATCCGAGTCGGTGTTAATCTGGAGGTGTTTCTTCTGATGTGCCTAAATTTTGCTTGCCTTTGTGTTGCCACGTATTTGAAGTTTGGTCTCTAGCAAATATGATTGGCCTGGGTGAATGAAAAAGGATGATCTAGTGGCTTAATTTTGTTGAGAGAGCTGTGGAAAGATGAGCCAAACCATTTTCGGCAAAGGCTTGAAAGGAATGAATGAAATGTTTCGTTTTGAGGTCATCTGCATAGGGTATTTGAAGCTTGGGTCAATTTTAATGTGAATAACTTGTTCGTTCTTATTTTAATTTTCATGTTACTGACCTGGATTGGGTATGCATATTGGATGTGGTTCCTATTTAATTTGATATAGCATATTCTGTTCTTTGGTCCTGAAGACAAGTGCCGGATATTTCAGTGTGCAGATGGCACAACTTCGCTGTTTAATTAATGTCAGAGATTGCAGCCCTGGTTCCTAAATTACTGACTACTCTTCTAACATGCATGTGGGAGAGAATTTAAAATGTTAAAGGAATTTTAGTGATGCTTCTGTCTAGTTTAAGTTTGCAGATAGATTGACATGAAAAATTGACTTGGCAAGTTGCCATAGGCAACTTCACGAGCTATACATACTTGAGGCCCTCTTGTTTGCTTCCGTGCATTGAAGTCCATTTTAGGGTTCTGTGTTAAGTCAATATGTCAGTCCACATGTAAGGGAGAATCTGGAGAGTGTTGAACTATTCAGATATCAATCCATGCTCTCATGGGAAATAAAAGAGGTTCTGTTACAGTTTTCACTGATGTTTGATTAGTGAAGATGTTAGAAGTTAAGTAGATTAACGGGAGCACTTTTATGTTTTTTTTTCTTTTTCAGTGATCTCCATGAGGTTGAACCTCACATGGCTGAGCACGTTGATCAGACTTGTATAAGATCTGGCATGCAGGATGTTACAGCCTTACAGTTATTCACATAGATTCCATCGACATATGCTAATCAATATAATTTCCATAAATTCATTGCTTGGCTTGGCTTGGCTTTGTGTTCACTGTTTCCTCTATATTGACCTAATAGAGCTTCTGTCAGTAATAGTCGCATAATGAAGTAGATGAACAAAGACTTCCTTTTTCTTGTTGTCTCTTTTGTTCTTCTATAAGCTCTGACTGCAATTTTAATTCATCAGATATTTTGATTTTTGTGTCCTCATTCACCATACTTCAGCTTAAGTGGAACAATTAAGAATACATTTGTGTTTAATGTTTGTATATTCATGGTCTTCAAAACTTTGGGTCTGTCTTATAGTGCTCCAACGATTGGCCATCAAGCAAAATTTTTGTTGACGCCTTTAAGGCCTGGTGTACCTCTGCTTGTTCAGTTAATGCAGTTATGGAATATAGCCTCATTATGACATCTTGATTTGAGATTTTGATTCAGTTTTACAATGCTCCAAGGAATGATTTTCAAGCGAAGCTTGTGTTCAAGCCTCTCTCCCCAGACCGTCTGTGGAAGTTTGTCTATGAACCCATACATCAAGACGGGCGCATTCTCTCGAAAAAGATTCCTGTCACAAAATTCTTAAATCTCCAGGTTTGAGGCTTCTTTGATTTCACCTCTGTTTTGTGCTGGCGTGGCCAAATAATCTCAATCATCAATAAGTCTGTTAACTTCTGTCAGTATTGAGCGGTAATTGGTAAAGCTTTTGGGGAGTCAGCTTGGTGTGCTTTGAAAATTACAGGTTGGCGTAGGCCACAATTTTCAGTTAAATGCAATTAGTTGGAAATGGAAGCTCATCACATGTTTGGGTGGAGACGGTGTATCTCGAATTAGAAATAAGACCACTCTTGGACTTTGTCCAGGTGTAGATTTTCGATTTGGGTGGAGGGCTGATTACGTTCTTCCAGAAATCACAGGGTAAGTTTCTTCCTGCTCAACTACAATATATTTCGCTCTTGGAAGAAACTAGATGATTTGGTGTCACGAATTAAAATTTTGCTATTACGAAGCATGATGTTTATAACATACAGTGAACTTACAGGTGTGGGTCATGTGCTTCCGTGATTTATGTCACTCTGTTTTATTAATTTTTTCTGGGGTTCAAGTTGTGTGTTTCATGTAACAGGGGTCTTGGTACTGATGAGCCACTATTCAACATGAACTCTGGGCAGTTGCAAGCATCGCTAGATAGAGTGGAAGCCATTTTAAGCTATCCAGATACTGTTTAGATGATATTGGTGAAGAGATGGTATGTTAATTGGTTGGCTCCTTTGAACTGCATTGAGATGACAACTACTAGCATCTAATGTGCACAGGATGATGTTTTGACATGAAAATTTTGAACATGGCTGAGCGAAAGATCGTTTTGCTTTTGAGTGTTCATGTTGGCCTCAGAAGTTGCTTATTTATCATTTTCTCTTTGCATATGTTGATATTTTTAATTGGAGCATCAATTGTTTGCCTAAATTTCATTTTCAGCTGGAGAAGCGGGAATATGGGAAGGGATGACGAGGTTCAGTGGTGCAGTGAAGAATGAGTATTGAAGCCTTTGAATATCGTCAATTTTGTTGGACAATGTTGTTGTACGTGAGGGAAGTAGTGGAGTGGTAAAATATGTGCAATCTGTTTCATCAGTTGTTTTTACTCTTCATTTTTCACTTCCATTCCCTGTCTTTACATTTACTGAATATTCAGTCATCTACGAGATATTTGTAGAAAAGGTCCCGTCATCATCAATGGGATTAATTTCGTGTCAAGGCGGATGGTTTGGAACGATGATAAGGCATTTTTCGTGACGTCCTATCAAGCAATATCCATGTGCATTTCATACACGACTTTGATCATGTAATTGAGCAATCACTACTCTGTTTTCAAAATTGCTGCCCAATGGTATATGCTCTCTATGGAACTTTTTCCCTTTCGGTTTTTGTTTATGTGTGTGGCATTTGCTAGAGTAGGGAGATGCCCTAGACATGCTAGCAAAAATCCCTAGGGATTTACTACCAGAGGTGAATCATAGAGCGCCTGTTGCTTTGGCCCTGATTAATTAATCTACTTTACAATGCGTTCTCAGAAGTTACAACTACATATCCAAATGAACCAGAAAATGGAGCTCAAAACATTTTCTTGACAATATGCATCTTTATGAATAGTATTTTTGGCATATACTTGTAAGTAGTTGGCAGTATTTTGTTCTATCTCATTGTTTCAATTTCCCCTCGCTCTCTCTCTCTCTCCCTCTCCCCCTACAATTCATAAGTAATTTTGTGGAAAGACAAAACCTTCTCGCGTAAGTTTATAAGGAAGCCTCACCGACAATTCTGTGCCTTTTGGCTTTTGAAACACTTGCGATAGAGCGAAATGAGTGATGGCCACACATTGCACCACCCAAGACACAGTAATAAATGTAAAGGCGGTGCCCTCTCCAACCTGTGTCCTAGCCGTTGAACTTGAAACTTTGCCTTCTTTCACGTTCAAATTCTCCCCTCTTGATGCATATAAATACAAACGCCCAAATAGACTCCCCAAAATCAAAAATAAAAGTGCCTGCCGTAAAGTTGAGGAGTTCTTATTCATTCCGGAATCGCCTGCTCTTTTGTTCACACTTCATTCTTTTCATGCCCTCTACAGTGACTTTTGCTCCCACATTCCTCCTCAAAATACCCCCAACTTTGCTCGGCCTCGCTTTCCCCATAATATCGTCCATTTAATTCGTCTCCTCTTTCGTGGGTTCTATTCCCAGCTCACCCGCTTTTGCTTCATGACCCACTTCTTGATCCTCCTCGCTTTGCTGTGCAGCCTTGTGCTCGGCATCCTGGTGCTCTTCACCAAAGAAACGTCAAGACTTTCGCTGCTGCGATCGCAGAGACTCGAAAGAGGCTAAAGTCCTGGTGAGGCTGGAGTGCGGGGTTTCGATGGCTATGTGCTGCTGAAGTTAGTGGTGTTGGTGCTGACGTGCATGGTGCACTATTGCTGGGTGAGGGAGCGCGAAGGGTTGGGCGCAAAAAGGGACGCGGTGGAGAAGAAGCGGAGCATGAGGATCGCGAAAGTGCAGGAGGAATATATGGCAAACACAACTAAGATCGTGGAGGTCAAAGCCAAAGAGTTGGACGAGAGGACGAGGCATGGGCAGTGGTTTAACACTGATTTCGCCACCCGAGCATCCATTAAACTGAAATTGTTTTTTTTTTTTCTCTTTTTTTTTCCTAGGCTCTGACTGTGATTTTAATTCATCTGTCATTTAAATTTCTGTTTCCTCGTTCACCGTACTTGAGGTTAAGCGGAACAATTAAGAATATATTTGCGTAAATTTTTATGTACGAATTCATGACTCTTCATGATTCGTGTTTCTCGACACTTTGGGTCTATCTTATAGTGCTCCACGGTGGAAAAAAGTATCAAAAATAGCAAATCTATCGCATTGGATTGGCACGTTTTAATTGGATCAATTTTGTCATAAATTTTTTTACATTAGTACCTATTGATTCAATCCCGTCAATTTTGATTGAAAATCATTTACGTGGACGCCAACTGTCTTATGTGGCATGATCAACATTTACGTAGCTAATTTTAATAATATTTTCATGATTTTTTTAAAACTTTTTAATAATTTTTTTTTTTTATTTTCTTTTTTTGTTCTTTACTCTTTTTTTTGTCTCTGAGGGCCGGCAAGGGCTGCCAGCACTGGGCGAGGGCCAACACGCCCTCCCCGGCTCTGGCAAGGGCCACCACGTCCTCACCAGCCAAAGCGAGGGCACGTGGCCCCTCTCCTAGGTCTAGCAAGTAACCCAACTTCGCTCGGCCTTGTGTTCCTCATAATACCGTCCACCCGTCTCACATTCCTAGCTCACTCTTTTCTGCTTCCGGACCCTCGTCTTGATCCTCCTTACTTCGATGTCCAGCCAGGTGCTTAGCGTCCTGGCGTAAACGTCAAGCCTTTCGCTTATGAGATCACAGAGAGACCTGAAAGAGGGTAAAGTCCTGGTGAGACTGGAGTGCTGGGTTTTGATGGTTATGTGCTTCTGGAGTTGGTGGTGTTGGTGCGGACATGCACCGTGCACCGTTGCTGGGTGAGGGACTACGAAGGGTTGGGTGCACAAAAGAACGCGATGGAGACGAACCGGAGCATAAGGAGAGCGAAAGTGCCAGAGGAACCGATGGCCAACGCAGCTAGGTTCATGGAGGTCAAAGCCAAAGACTTGGATGAGAGGATGAGGTTCAAGTATGGGCAGTGGGACGACTGGTTTTGAAGGCTGAGCTTCCATTGAACTGAAATTATTGTTTGCTCCGCTGGCTACATCGGAAGTTACTTGTGTTGGGCCGCTAGTTGGGTGGCCATTGTAGAGAATTTGTCTGGATCTTTGCTTTTATTTGACTGGATGAAACCCATTGAATGTTTGACGATCATGTTGCTGATTCTCTGAAAATTGGGTTCACCTTGTACAGGAATGAGCAATGAAGTAATTGCTCACGGTTTGGGGGGAAACAATCCCATAACACATTGTGGCAAGGTCTGCACTTGACAGCAAATGTTAACCTTTAGTACAAGTATTGTTGATGTTACACTTCGAGTCTTTAAAATGAGTGTAGCATGACATTCACATCACACACAGTAAGAAGTGCTAACAAAGATGACATTACCGATGTCTGTCTAACAATAGTAGAGATTATTTCCAAATTTTAATGGGACGGTAGAGGGGAGGCCAGCCGGTGGATTCGACCATTTTAACATACAAGGGCAGCTGTAGGACTGCAACCGTGGTGATAGGGATGGCGGCCAACAAAGTAATTGGGATGTAGATCCACTCAAATCGTTCACTTAAGATGATCGTAAGAGCAGAACCAAACGCTACCATCATAAAGGCCAAAGAGAGGAGGAGAAAAGTGAGGCCTAGTATCATTTTTCTCGGCAGTGAGTGGACGAAATCTTCAATGGCATGGGGTGAAGTTAGGATAGCCAAGAAAATCAAGGTAGCGGTGATAGAGGAGAAGAGAGCGAGAGCGTCTGCAATCGCAAATACAATAAACGAGCTCTTCTCCAGAAAGATCGGGATCCCCGTGCTGTCATTGTTGCCTCCAGGTGCCGTAAAAGCAGCAGCAAAAGCTACCGTAATGATGAGAGTCGAGACAAGACTACAAGATGATGATGTATTCTTCATCCATTGTCCAGCCTCTCTGAGCAAATCTTGGCGTTGTTCTACAAAAACTTCCCAGTATGTTTTCCCTCTCCTGTCTTCTGTTTCTTCCAATTTTAGACTTTTAAAGGAAGGATCGCTCCCATCTTCCTCTTTCGATACCTTCACAAAAATAAAGGGCGCCTATTAATATAAGTGTACATTAAAGCTCACAAAAGGGTGACAAACAAATAAGGTGAACTGACCTTAAACTTCAGACGTTTTAAAGAAGGATGGCTCATATCTTCCACCACCTTCACAAAAATTAAGGACACCTATCATTATAGATGTAAATTAAAAAGCACGAAATTGTGGTAGCCGAATAATGTCAACCGACCTTAAACAACTGAAGTTCCCTCTGTATAAGAAAAGCTGCTCCAGAAACATATGCCGATCCACATCTTGGTGACCATTCTACTACTGCCTCCATCAGGCTACGTCTTGTCAACTCATCGTCAGTCAAATATGGAGTTGTGTTGTGTGCGCTCAGTCGTCTAAACAACTCGACATGCCGTCCCTTCACAGCTTCTTTGATCAGTTCTTTTGTGAAATTTTTTTCCCACATCAACTCCGGGAAAACCATCAAACATAATTGGACAAAGTCAGACATTCCACGAGATGCAGCGTCAATGACAATGTTTGAAGTCAATAAAAACTCCAGTATTGTGGGAATATCCATAGTCAATATCTTATTGAGAAGAGCTAGATTTCCAAATTCGTGCCTCAACTTCGATTCTACAATCCTTTTGATGAAAGAAACTGCACGTATTATTAGATAAGCAATTGTATATAACAAGGAAGAATCAAAAGGCCAAAGATATTCAAGATGGATTTAGGCTGTTTTGTTACATCTACATAGTAGTTTAGAAGAAAATGATGGATGTAAGATATTAATCAAGAAAACAATTTTTTTTTTTAATGATCCGAGAACCGCCGTACAGCCGGCAGATGGCGACGTAAACCACCTCCCACGGCACCCCACTTAAGTCACACAATGGGGGCGAGAAGTTTCGAATCTCTACCCTCCCGGATGAGGGGTCAAAGCGTGAACCAACTCATCCATTCCGTGGTGGGTTAAGAAAACAAATTTAATATAGCTTGAAAATAAAAAATGCATGCATGAGAGACTAGGCGAATGTATTGATGAACACACAACTTTATGGAAAAAAGTTTTTTTCTTTTTAATGAAAAATGGGAAGATTCAATAATGGATCAATAGCTCTATCTTGGATAGAGTATTTTTACAGATTCACGTAAAGGATATATATCATTTAGACTTGGAATTAAATTAAACTGAATCATATCTTCATATACGAATTGAGGTCCGGTCCATCTTAATACCTATGATCTCAAGGATACTGAAATATCAATTTACACTTTAAATTTAGGGATCTCTACCTATGATGAAATGAGGTAATTTTTCCTATAAATACCATGGTAATTTCATGTACCTAGTTTTGTGGTAAGATTCAAGAGTGATATCATGAATTGCTTTGCTATAGCCACGAAGAGGAGAGAACAATCATGTCAGCAAGTTAGGAATTGATGATTAACAAAAGGATACTATCACACTCATGAATCGAAAATTGCACATACAATGAAATTTAATAATGCTTGACTATGTTAGAAAACAACTTGGACTGATCAACCTCTAGATGAAATCCGAGTCTACAATTCTCAATAATTCTACTTGGAAATTTGACATTGAGTAAGACGTCTTGCCTTACTTTACAACAGTTATATATGACTTTAATTTGTGACCTACCTCATGATTTGGATATTAAATTGTATACATAGATGTAGTCATTGTCTCTTCAATTTTTAATCGATAGGATCTATGAATGATATGCTTTTTGTCATGTTGGTCCATCAATTAAGCAGATTCACAGAAATACCTTTAGGCTTCAATTCTTCACAGTTGCCAAATGATGTATTGACCAAGCATGATGGGATATCTAAAAATCATAACAGATAAAGTGAATACCATGAGGATAAAGCTGTTTAAATTGTACATATTTAACAAAGGAAGCGCAAGAAGCACCTACATTTGTAAATAATTTTTTCCCAAAAGTTGAGTCTAGCTCTACTACGGAAGTAAGACAACATAGGCTCCAAGTATTCCAACGTTCTATCGTGTTTAGTATCTTCAATTGTCGTTTTCCTGGAGTTTTGGTTTTCTAAAAAGAAGACTATGTCTTTTGGAACACAAGAACAAAAAAGTTAGTTCAAGTAAACAGCAAAGGAAATGAAATAAGATGAGTAAGTATTAAATCCTACCCATATGACCGGCCAAAATAAGGCTGCTGATGGTATCATCATCTGGGGCGGATATGCGTCTGGCCAGGCACCAAATAACGTCCTTTTGAATAGGAGCCCATGAAATAGCAGTCGATAAGGCACGGGCTACACTTTCACGTCCAAAATCAATTTTGTTTACTAATGCCTTTACCATCCTTATTCTTCCACCCCGAGCAGCATTGCAGAGAGCCCTACTTAAAATTAAATTTTCATGGCTTGAAGGCAACAGCTCAACTAGGTTCTCGACCAATTGATCGTGTGTGGCAATAACCGCAACATCAAGCACAGTAACGGATTCATGTTCTACAGTCATAACTTCGGCCATCATTGCTTCTTTATTTTGAGAAACCTTTTTCTGGACATATGTCCAATCTCCTAGGAGTGCAGCTTCAAACAATCGTCGATGGTTGTCATGGACCACCGCTGTTGGCATGACTGCAAAAATTACACGTTAAAAATCCTCAGGCTTATGCACTTCTTGGTTTTTAGGTCAAGTGTAATTATTGCACTTGCTCAAAGTTCCCATGAAATGCAATGCAAGCCAAGGGGCAGTCGTTTACTCAACGCACATTTTTCTATAAGTGTGTTTATTTACTCCTTGAAAGTAATATATATATATATATATATATATGTATGTATGTATGTATGTATGTATGTATGTATGTATATATATATGTATATATATATATACATATATACATACATACATACATATATATATATACATATATATACATATATATATATATATACATATATATATGTATATATATACATATACACATACACATATACACATACATATATACATACATATATACATATATATATATATATATATATATATATACATATATACATACATATACATATATATATACATATATACATACATATATATATACATATATATATGTATATATATATATATATATATATATATATATATATATATATATATACATATTTGGGCTTTCTCAATTATAATTCAAAAATGATAACCTTACCAAAAAAAAAAAAAAAGTACAAAATGACACACCTTTATAAGTTGTCGTCGTGCCTTCTGAATTCCCTTCTTCCTTAGCCACTTTGATAACAAAAAGAGAGATGAACATAAATAACCTTAGAAAATGTTATGCCGTGTATGCTTTGAATCATCGACATGAGCGTTAGGATCAGTTGTTGCATAGAATTTTCTATATAAAAATTAAATTTTTAAACAAAAAAATTTTAACATTAAACTTAACATGGATCATGAGTTTTTTTTTTCGAGATAGTATTGTATCATAAATTAGTTTTATAGGACCTTTACCTTCTTATCTTGTGCAATGTGCTTTTTAGTGAGTTTTTATTTATGGTTACGATTGATTTTATCCGTGATATCATTCATAAATTAAGTAGACAGAATTGTATCTAACTTTAAAATTCACGTAATAATCATGAAAGAGATTTACATAAATAAGCATAAATGAATTAACTTAAATCACATCAATTCCATCAATTGATACAATAAGTTTGTAAGTCACAATTGATATAGGATAGATGTTTATAAGATTATTAGTATGATCATAGCAATGAATTGCATGGAGTTTTTCCCTAAGTGTTTAGCTTAAACTTTATACTTGATGGTTGGGAAAAATATTTGATCTAATTTTTCTTACAAAATTCACATTACATTTTCTTGTTTCTGTGGCAAGAACATTTCAACGTCCGTGTCCCTTGGACAATGTTTTATTAATGGACTCTCTTCTTTAATGTTATCTTTATACTTTGTCGTAACAGTGACAACCATTTCCTTTGACCAGTCTACTTTTGGCTTAGAGCTGCATTACATGATTTC
This sequence comes from Eucalyptus sideroxylon, assembly GCA_014182405.2. Classification (NCBI taxonomy): domain Eukaryota; kingdom Viridiplantae; phylum Streptophyta; class Magnoliopsida; order Myrtales; family Myrtaceae; genus Eucalyptus; species Eucalyptus sideroxylon. The sequence goes on from CM024550.2 coordinate 47,424,930, forward strand.
TTTATGGAGATGACTATAGTGAATTGACTAGTTCGAGGATCATCACTTCAAAAGTTTAGTCTCATGTAGTCTCTTGATGATAGATAATTAACTATTCAGAAGCCATTCGTTTTATGCTCCGCCCTTGATGAAATTGCTTTGCAGGACAGTCAGCTGCAATTTCAATTTGTATACTAAGTAAACATAGAAATAATTAGTCCTAATGAGGTGATTTTTGGGACAATGCTCTCTTATAAGAGGAAATATTCTGGTAATTAATTTTAATGAACTGGTTATTTTTTTTTTTATTTTTTTTTTTTGGTATTGGAGGAACCGGCTTGCAGCCGACAGCCGCGCCGTAAACCCCCAAGTGACACTTAAGCAGGAGGACCCACCACCCCTGAGTCACACTTAATACACCTAGCGCCCCGGGGTTTGAACCCTTCACCTCTTCGTTAAGGATCGCGAGTCTTATCAGGTGGAGCCACCGCGGCCGGTGGTATGAACTGGTTATTGAGTGCTTGTAAGTAACAAAACTAGGACTGACAAAAAGTAGTGGCATCATGATTAACAACTATGAGGGAACTTGTGGAGCCAAGTCAAACCAAGTTAGGAGATTTGACTTTAAGTAATACATTTGGCGCGTTCGCTGTTTACTTGAAAGGAATAATTATGTACATAGGCCCGTTAAAATGAATCGATTAGCTGTACTTGGTGGCCACACATTGCTTTTGCAATTTTAGAGTAGGGAAATTGAAATTTTTTGGGTCTCTGTAGATTGGGAAATCTCACTTTACTCTCTATCTTTTGTTTTGTTACGGAAAAAAGGACATGCTCATTTAAGTGTCATAACAAATTTTTCAAGTGTCATAACTTATGTATGATGCTCATTTGAGGGTTACAATTTTTTCTCGATTACTTGAGTGCCATATAATCTTTCTATCAATCACTTGAGTGTCATAATTCTTTTTTAAACGTTCACAATAAGTGCCATGCCACATCAGATTTCTAATACTAGAGTGAACATTTAAAATTGGCACTTAAATGATCAATTAAAAGTTATGACACTCAAATGAACATTTTTTTTAAATTATGTAATTAAATTATTGAAAAAAAGTTATATCACTCAAGTGAGCACCGTACAAAAGTTATGACATTTGTGGTATTTATATTCCGTTTTGTTACAATTCCCATCCTTATACAATTCTATGGTCACAATTAAGTCACTTTGCCAAAATTACAGGGACAAAACGTGTTATTTGCCAAATAATTTTAAAGTAAGTCCTTTTCAAAAAGAATAATTTTAATTTCTAATGATTTAGTTGAACTTTCCAAGTTTTTAAGAAATCATTTTACGTTGGTGTAGTTTTTCAAAGCAAATTTGGTACAAAATAATGTCAATTTTTGTTAAGGTTCAAATTTTGAAAACAAGAAAACCAAAATTTCTACTAAACGTATTCTCAGTGAGAATTTTGGAAATGAAAACAAGAAATTGCAAAATTTCCTCGTACCAAATATTCCACTAGAATCCTGTTGACACCTAAATTTTGATTAGGTTTTTAATTAGGCCTTAGTTTCTTTATTTATGTATTTTCCTTTTTGTCGGATAATTAATAAATAATAAAAAAAATAAACAAAAAAAAAAGCAGCCCATTGGGGTTGGGCCTATTGCGCCCAGCCCTCTTCCCCCACATGGGCCCTAGGCCCGCCTGCCTCCTTTTTTTCCTAAAGAGCCCGGCCCCCCTGTGTCTTCTTCCTTCTTGGCTTCTCCCCCCACGCCTATGCAACACGCGCAGAGGGCGCGACGCCGGACGGATAGGCAACGACGACGCACGTAGACTAGCTGGTGATGGGTGGGACGCGCCTTCAAAGCAAGCAAGTGGGCGGCTGAGGTGACGCTGGTCCGGCCGCACCAAGGCCGGTTGGCGCATGGAGGACCGGCGGCCAAAGCTCTCCGTCGACCAGACTCCCTCGCCTATAAATAAGCCGGCACCACCTCCATCAAAAGACAGACACGAAGACCGCAAAGGATGGAGGGCTGCAAGCCTCGAACCTCCCATTGAGAGACTTCAGGGGAGGCCCGAGGACGAGCAGGCTGAGATCCAGGAGCGAAGGATCGGGTTGCAAGCTAAACGACCTCCCACTGAGAGACATCGGGGGAAGTCGGTGGCAAGCGAACCCAGATCTGCGAGGAGTCGAGGTCGGAAGAGAGGAGAGGGTTATGGATATGAGAAATAGGGGCGAGCGAGAGGGAAACCGAAGGCGGAAGGCCAGATCCGTCCACCGTCGTCCCTGCGACCCCTCCCCTCTCGGCCGTCGTTGTCGCCCGTCGCCACCGACAAGGCCACCTACACTCACGGCCCCGACACCGACTAGCAACGCCCCCGCGCCATGCCCTCTCTACGAGATAGTAATCGCCACCGCTCGCCGTTGCTTTTCCGTTCGTGACCTAACCGCCGCCTTTGCCTACTGTGTCGCTGCCGTCGTCGATGCATGCCGCCGCCCTAGCCTCTCCTTCGGCACCGCGGGTAAAGAGAAAGAGGGAGTGCTGTAGAAACCGGGTCGGAAGCCAGGTTGGGTGCTTCTCACTCGGGTAGGGTTATGCTTGGGCCGGGTTGTGCGCGTGGGCCGGGTAGCCTTTGGGTTGAAGTTTTTTATGAAAACGGGCCAAAAATGGGTTTGGGTGCGGCCCATCGGGTCTCGGGTCAACGACACGAGTCGGACCCAACCCGGTTCATTTTTATATTATTATACTATAAAATTATATTTTAATAAATAAAAATAAAAAATATCCCATATTTTCCAAAAAAAGCCAAAAAAACCAGAAAAGTCAGAAAATGATTTTATTTTCAGAAAAAGATCAAAAATCCCAAAAAAATCCTTTTATGTTAAAAAAAAAAAAAAAAGACACCAAAACATGTTTTTCCTCCATAAATGCATGAAAAATCCCTAAAAAATCCAATAAGTCTTAGGGTTTAAATAAGATTAGGTACCGAAAGGGCATCGGTGATTAACTAGTGTAATCAAGTCCTTGATCCTAATTTCTCTAATTTCTCCAGTTGCGCAGAAGTGAATATTTTTCCCAATACTTTGCTTGGATTTCTAATCAATTCACCTCAAACCGATTAGTAACGACTCTATTTTAAAATTAATTTACAGGTTAAAAACTTGAATCATTAAGTCGTGAATTGGTGGACTTGGAAGAGTCTGGGCTACACTTAATAAACATAGCCGAACCATTAGCCTCCGCCAATGCCCGATTGGGCGCCCAAAAAAAGAGTCCGTGACAAATCCTACATATATTTTTCTTCCACGCTCTTTCCTTTTTTTGCAAGGATTTTATAAAAGGAAAAATTGTTTGGACGCTTATTAAATAACAAAATAAATAAATACTCCGATTTCAATATATTTACTGTCCCTAATGTTTGTTATATTACTTTGAAATTAACACACAAAAAGCGTAATTTTTGTAAATTTGCCATCGCCTCGTGGGATTAAATAAAAAATTAAAAAAAAAAAAAACTAGAACAACAAAGGAAGGAAAGGAACATGCCTGGCGGTGGTGGCAACGTCACCCCGCTGCTTGGGGTATCCATGGAGGATTCTTTGCCGTGACTTCTCGGGAGCACTGCAAAAATCTGAAGCAGAGAAAACGTATTGTTTACGGGGGTTTTAGTCGAAGTTATTTTGCGTTCTCTTGGATCTCCTTTTATAGATGGACTTGTGGATGGAGCCAAAGTTCCAGCTGTAGATGACGTACCATTCTCTTTTCCTGAAAATGACGTCTTCATTTCCGAATTTCATGACATCAGAAATTGCATTCATGTCACGCGAGAGGAAAGAGAGAAGAGATATAGAAGATCATTGGGACATGGCCATTGACTCTAGTCAACTCTCATTCTTCTCTGGGCAGAAGTTAACTGTCGTTGTGTAGATTGAGGATATTCCAAAATTTTCACATGATCCAATAATGGCGAGCATTTATATAATGCTTTACAGATAGGTACGATGAAACTAGCGAAAAGTAATGGCCCATAAAAGTAAAAAGAGCACAATAATACAAGCCAAATGGCCGACAGAAGATATCAGTGAAGTCGATAATGCTGCCAAATTTCCTGACCAGGGAAGTAATGTCACGTGGTTGAAGACTTGAAGCCGAATTTATTTTGTCTAGTCGTGGATATTCTCTTTTCATACATAGACATGTGGATGGAGCGGGAGTTCCAACGCAGATGAGGAACCAGTCTCTTTTTACTGAATGATGACTTCATTTCCAAGTTTTATGACACCAGAAATTTTATAGAAATTCCTTTTATTTACAAAAGTGTAAATTTGAAAATTTTACTTAAAAACGAAAAGATACAAGCGTGATTTCGCATAATTTTTTTCTTTTCTTCCATCTTTCCCTGCTTTGCAAACAGCATATTTCGATGGACTTTTAGTCGGTGCACTGGCAATGTAAAAAAATTTGTATATAAGCCGGTTTTATAAAATGACACATACAATTTTTCTTTTTAGGAAGTAGCTTTAATCCATAAACAGGTTTTCCATTTTGAGACTACTTGTGGAAAAAAGACTTGTGCACCATATGTAACATGAACCCCATTTCAATGGACTTTTATTCTGTAAAAGGCATTGCAATAATTTTTTCACACAAGCAAGTTTTAAATAATGATACACTATTTTTTTTTTTTTGCACGCAACTATTATCAATAAATAGATTTACATTACCATTCTGAGACATTTTCATATAAATTTTTTTATGATGCCAATGTATTAATATATATATATATATATATATATATATATATATATAATATTTTTATTTATCATCATTGGATTTTTATTGTCTCAATAACATGGGGAAAATCATTCTCTTCACCTCTTTAAATTTTTCCCCCTGGGAGACATTTGGCCACTACCACACTATAAAATCATGGAATTGCTACTTTGATTTGCACTGAGAAAGGCGTGGAATTGCATCACAGTTGTTGGGTTCCTATCCATAAGTTGTTCACATCTTAAAATCGTCCAAGTCCGTTCATTGAAATCTATGTCTATCAAACTGAAATTAATAGTTCAATCTCAAGGACGCCTGAACCATACCAAACCAAAGAGTCTAGCTCCTAACATACCAACATAATATCGTACATCAAATGGAGTACTCTCACTTGTTTTGATTACGATATAGATATTTATTTGAGTCCATGACACAAAAACGGCACTCCAAGTAATATGTTGTGCTGAACAAAAAAAAAAAGTTACACATTATGATTTTTCCCAAACAAATCCACGTTTGAATGGTAGATGCCTAGTCACTAGTTAGGTTTCAATCGATTCACCTACCACCAATAATTTAGGGCATGAGCCACTCTTAATTGGACTTTTCTAGCATAGCAGCCTTTGAGCTATTGTGATAATAACAGTACTTAGCTAGTTTTCATACCTACATTTGGCAAAAGGAGTAGAGAAAGGCGGGCACGAAAGAACTATATTGAACTCTAACAATCTATTTTCAAAAGACTAAAGGAACTACTAATTAACTCATATATTAAGCATCATCATTAAAATGTACATATAAGATACTGCAATCGAGACAAAGAAACCAAAGGTGCTGAATTTTTACCAGTTATCTTTCGTCCATGATCTTATATATATATAGATTTAATTGGATTGCTAGATTAGATACATTTTTTTTATCAATTAGTTACTTGGGGCCACAAGTGTAATTTCACATAATAATACTCTTTCTTTTCTACCACCATCCCCTGCTTTGCAAACGGTATATTTTAATGACTTTTAATCAGTGGTTTTATAGAATGATTCATCACTAAGTAGATTTAATCAATAAATAGGTCTTTCCATTTTGAGACTCCTTATGTAAAAAAAAAAAAAAAAATTACCTTGATAGCGTATGTAATGAGAATCTTATTTCAATAGACTTTTCTTCTGTAAAATGGTGGTCAGGGTGGCACAACCCCCAACCAAGGGAGTGGTTATGTCCGGTATGTCCCCCCTTATTCCCGACATGCTATGGTGCCCCAGCGTGGGTAGGAGCGGGTCGAGTAATTTTCTTAATCAAGGATGCTCGGCGTCAAAACTGTGGCATTACATCACAATCGGTCGATTCCCATCCATAAATTGTTCTCATCTTAATATCCACCGAGTCCATACATTGGAGTCTATTCTGTCCAGTAAATTGAAATTAATAGTTTAATCTCAAAGGAAGTTTCGGCCACATCAAAGAATCTAGCTCATATTTCACATGACTTATTGATATGATATCGCACAGCAAACTGAGCATCCTTGATTGCTTCAATTCTTTTAGAAAATAGAGATATTTAATTGATCCAAATCGGCCCACCAAGTAGATACGTTAGTATTGATCCGAAACAAATTCACGTTTGAATGGTGGATGCCGAATCTCTATTCATAAGTCGATTCATTCACCACCGATAATTTAGGGCATGATCTACTCTTAATCTCCGAGGACTCATTGCAAGTCTATGGGGAATCCATCCGACATACACGAGATGCTGTTACGATACGGCATGAATCATGAGAAAACGAACATCTCGTCTCATTGTCCTAAAATGCACTCCACCTAGATGCCTTGTCATATCAATTTCTTTAGCCAACGGGATAGAAAAATATCAACATGTCAAGAAAGAGCAGCGCTAGTCTAAAAGGAACCTTAACTTTGCCCAAACTAATCGTAAACAATAATCTTAAGTGTTCACATAAAGCATCAAATTTTTTGCTTCTCTCAAGTAAGAGCGTGCACAAGATATGAGATCGACTCTAAAGATATAAAGATCGGATATGGTTTTACCTAAGTTTGAATTTGAATTTCGAATTGTATCAGGTGCTCTAATTTGTGTGCTTATTCTGATTCATAAAAGCTTCCCGGTCGTGTTTTGTATGCTCTTTAATTTCTCTACCACTTCATTCATCTTCATTAGCAGTTTAGGTTCAAGTTTGGTCATAGCGCAAACATGGCCTCCAAGAATGTAAGCTATATTTTCTAATTTAATAAAATTTCATGCAAATTCTTAACTTTTTACAATCTACTATTTGCGCATCAATTAGTAATTCGAATTTCGTTAAGTTTTTGAGGTTTGCAGGCATATTAAATACATTTACTTTTTATTCAATGTCATATTTAATGATTTAACTGGCCATCGCTCCATTGGACTTTAATTACTAATTAAATTCATTGAGTTTTTGGCAATCAGGACCTGGCAAAAATTTACGTACGACATGTTTTTTATGTGACTGCGAAAGGAGAATATGATGTCTCACCGGATTACTAGTAATGTGGCTGGTCATTAGGATTCCGAAGCCAATGACTCCAATAATCAAGAGTTGAGTCCTAAACCATTAAGAGCCTCTAAGGCTAGGGATGGTCCTAGGGATCGAAGACCACCGTCTCGCAAGCATAAAAAAAATCTGAAGCAGAGAAGTATTTTTACGTGGGTTAATTCGAAGTTATTTTCTGATCTCTTGGATCTCCCCTTTTTATACATCGACATGTGGATATATCTAATATATCCAAATTTATGACCTAAAATTTTTTATGGAAATTCCTTTAATTTACAATAGTGCAAATTTGGAAAATTCAATTAAAAAATATAAGTGTAATTTCACATAATTATCCTTTTTGTTTCCTTCCACCATCTCCTTTTTTGCAAACAACATATTCTAATGGTTTTTATATTCTGTGTACGGGCGGTGTAAAATTTTCTTTAAAAAAATAAGTTTAATAGTACGAACATATATAATTTTTGTTTTTAGCATCTAGACTTATCCCATAAACAGGTTAATGTTTTTATTTTAAGACTCTGTAAAAAGAGTTTTATACTGACAATTTATGTGGTACAAATATTATTTCAACAGGCTTCTATTCTGTACATTAGTGATGTAAACAAGCAAGTTTAATATAATAGCTTTTCCAATTGTGTCTTGTCAGCTTTTTACTTTCTCCACGCACTCCAATCATCTCCCCTAGCAGTTTATGTTCCATTTCAATCATCGAGCAAACATGCTCAGCAAGATTGTAAGCCAGCTGATGTAGTTCAATAAAATTTCATGCAAATTTCTTATGTATCCAATATAGTATTTTTGTGTCATTAAGTATTTGAAATTTTACAGAGTCCTTGAATCCGTTTACTTTTGACTCAAAGACATGTAACAATTTAATTAGCAATCAATCATCCTCAATTGGACTTTAATAATTCAGTGAAACGATTGCGTTTCTGGCGATCATAACCTTGCGAAAATACATGAAACAGTTAATTACATAGGTTTTTCAATAGAACCCACATGATTAATAGTTCAAGTAGTTTTCATCCATGTAATTTATAGATCATGTAATAAGAAATTTATCGTCTGAAATCAGATCCTTTATATTTGGTGAATCACAAAAATTCACAATTGTTATATGAATGGATCTCACAAAATCAAACCATTGTGAAGCATTTGATCCACTAAACTCGTTTTCTGGCAAGAAATATCTTGGATTATAACTTCTCATCACAATTATGCGGTCATCATTAACTGTTAATTGTTTATTTACTTCTATTAGATTTGGACAGAGGTCCACTCCTTTATTGTCTCTTTTCTTTTGTTTAATCTTAACGCCATCCGATTCTAGTGTTTTGATATTGGCCGTATGATCAATGCGTGTTGTCTGCAATTTGATTATGAACTTGTCATTGCGTCGAACCAGTACATCAAAATTACAGTGCTCAAGGCCTTTTGACTGTAGCAAAGGCCGTGGGAAAAAATTATCAAGCAAGCCTTAAATCTATTATAACTTTATCAATTCAATTTTAAATATTTTATATTTGTGTCAATTTAAGTCAATCCAATCAATTTTGAAGAACCCGATGTTGACATAGACGCCAGTGATGCCAACCATTCAGCTAAGGCTAATATTGACAATTTTTTAATTAATTTTTTTCCCTCTTTCTTCCTTCTTCCTTCTTCCTTCTTCCATCGGCCAGTTGCCGCCGCCCAGAGATAAGGCCCATGCGAGGTTAGCCTTGTCGACCAATGGCGAGGCTTGCTCTCACCGACCACAATCCAACAACTAAACATGGAATATATGTTATCTTTCAAATAGCAAGGAAAATGGGGAGGATAAAAATTTAGATGGAAAAGTTAAGTAATGAAATTAGCTCATAATTTAAAAAAAATAAAAATAAAGATGGAACGTTTTTCACGTGCATTGTGAGACAAAGCCATGTTTGAACAAATGCAATTATGTATGGAAATTATTGGGACCTATCTTCTCTAGTTGTACACGTGTCATGCAAAGACGTCTTTTGTGCAACCCCTTTTGGCCTCCCATTGGGCGACTTAAAGATGTCCTTGAAGTCAAGGATGCTGCCCCCACAAGAATGTGACATTCTTACTTCGTCTCCCATGTTCCTGTCGCGTCATTGCTTACATCATCAAGAGGAAAATTGGGTCGTATCCTGACATGGATTTGGACACTTGCCAAGTGTCTCGCATGAAAAGATATGGAAGAGATAGGGACAAACATTATCAAGAGAAAAGAGGAAAAGTTGGGTTGTATCCTAGCATGGATTTTGACACTTGCGAGGTGTCTCGCATGAAAAGATATGGAAGAGATATGACTCAAAAAAAAAAAATAAAAAAATGGAAGAGTTAGAGATAGGGACAGACAAGGCATCCGCATGGAAGGGACAAGAGAGAGACAGGTTTCATCTTTAAGCTTTGCTACATGGTCTTAAAACATTCTGACTTCCACGCAATGGCACCCCTGTAATTTCTATGAACGTCGAGGGTGATTTTTTGGAGGGAGAGAGATAGAGTCAGATCATCTTCGGTCCACCAGGTTGGGATGAGGTTAATTTAATGACATTCTGATTATCGAAAGATAGACATGGTCTCATTCAAAGTAAAAACACTGCTATCACTGGATGCCTGGATTTCATTGGTAAGAACAACGTCAGTGAGCTTTTTACTTTAGGGCGCAACGATGCGAAGATAACCTCTTCCCACCAACTGATCTAGCAAGAATTCTAGAAAAGTATTCTTAACCATCGGTCCCCTGCCTCGAGCCTTTTTCGCCACTGAAAAAATCCTCTCAAATCACCATTCAGAAACAAGCCATTCAAGGTACCAAATGTACAGTTAGAGGATGCACACTCTTGAAACAAGCCAACATAAATTATGCTAGACTCCCTCTTATCTTTCTTAAGAATGGACAGAGGAACAAAAATCACGTAAAGAAAACCAATTTTGTAGAGGTTGAATACGATAATAGGGTGAACTTCTTAGCAGTTTGTTGTTGTTTATCAAGTTCAACTGGGGCTACCTGATCACATTTGTTTGTCCAACAATAGTTGCAGAACATCAGATCTCTCTTGGACAGCAGAGGTCTGGTTGGTAAGTGATTTCCAATTGCTCCATGTAATGCGTTTCTTCCACCATCCCCTTTTTTGCAAACATATTTCAGTCGATTTTTGTTTAGTGCTCTAACATTGCCAAAATTTCTTCACATGAGTAGGTTTTACATATTCAGCTTTTATTTTTAGGATGTATATTTATTTCATAAATAGGTTTATGTTCTAATTTTGAGACTACCTGTATAAAAAAGACATTTAAACTAACAATTTGTTTAAAATAAATCCTACTTCAAAGGGCTTTTTGTCTCTTTGCCAATTCAAAAAATCTTTTGGACATAATTTCAGTTCAAATCGCGCATGTGTGCCTTGTCGTAAAAGAGATACAGTGATATCTTTGACTTTACCTAATAAAATTAGAACATTGTCATTCTCAATCAATAATTTTTTTATATAAGCTCAAGTTTACATGGGTCTTCTCAAAAGCTTAACATCACAATTTCTTCTAAGGAAAATAACTAGTTGAAAATGCAATTTATGTTATACTTGAAATAGCTAGGAAAATGGGGGAGGATAAGAGTTCAGATGGGGGTCTTAAGTATGACCTAAACTCTGGTTTACTAGATGAAATTAGATCATATTCTAGTGTGCAATCATATATGAAAATATCGAATACCTCCTCTTCTCGATTGGACACATGTCACATAAAGACGTCTTTCGTAGAAGTCCTTTTTGGCCTCGCGTTGGACGACTTAAAGATGTCATTGAAGTCAAGAATGCTGCCAAGGTTCCTTGACGAGGATGTCACACTCTTGCCTTTCATAAAAGGTACGTATGTCCTGACATGGATTCCGACACTTGATAGGTGTCTCGAAGTCAACATGAAAGGACATGGAAGAGATTGAGAGGGATACAAGAGAGAGAGAGAGAGAGAGAGGTTTCACATTTGTGCTTTGGGTACATATACCGCACACAAATAGAGCCTGAAAACATTTTCGACTCCCTCGCGCAATGTCACCCCAGTAATTTTTATGAACTTCTAGGGCGATCTTTTGGTGTGAGAGAGAGACATATCCTTTTTGGTTCTTTTTCCTTTCATGTCTATGTGGCCTAGGCAAGAAGACATATATTCTTTTGTCAAATCTTAAACCGGATATGTACTGAAAATTTTCGTTTACACCTTCGGTTGAGAAATCCCTGCACTTTGATTAAATAAGGTCCCAATTTTGCACCCCTGATTTTATGGCAGTGTTCCAAAGTGTTATATTGAACCATTGACATGATGCAATCACAAAGGATGAGAGAAGAATCATATCGATAAGATTTGAAGTATTAAAATTGTGCAATTTAATTCAATTTTGTTGGTTAGATTTATATGCAAGTGATACATGTATTGTGAGAACACTACCAGAAAAAAGGGCCCACGCATGCGGGTGAGCAAAGATAGAAAAAAAGAAAAAAGTTAGTCAAGGAAGAAGAAGAGCAATAGACTTTATTATAGAAATCAATTTAAATTGGCCAAGGATGGAAAATTTTCAATTTATATTTATAGTTTATTGTAGAGATGTTTGTAATAACACAATTTTCAGGTGGACTTTCCAAAATCACCATTTTGACCATTGTCTAAAATACATCGTTATTGTTCATGAGTTTGCAGTTAGGGAATTGCATGCCAAAGTTCAGAATGGTATTGGATTTACTTTATAATGCAGAGATGGTATATTGAAATTTTGAGAATACCCACATTAAGCTAAATGTATATGAAAAAATCTATTAATTGATGATGACAATGTTCTCATTTTATAAGGTAAAGTTAAAGATGTCAATTTACCTTTTGTATGAGGACAAATTAGTGCAATTTAGACTCAAACCTGCTTGTGCGAATAGGCCTTTCACATAATAAAAGTCCATTGAAATGTGATTCCATTACATACGCTGTCAATATAAAATTTTCTTTACACATAAGCGATCTCAGAATGCAAAAACCTATTTAGGGATTAAACCTACTTGCTAAAAATGAAAATTGTTCACATTATTCTATAAAACCTGCTTATATAAAGAAGTTTTTACACCGCCAGTACATTCATTGAAAAACGTCGTTGGCAATGCTAGGGATGGTGGAAGAAAAGAAAAAAAAAAGATTCGGTAAAATTACATTTATCGGTGTCAAATATGCACTTGTTCAAGGTGTTTAAGTTTAAAGTTTTAGCACTTTACAATGGCTACAAAACTTGCTTTCACAGGTATCATACCTGAGCTTTTTCAACATATTATGATGGTGTTGAGAATGCCAAACTCAGGCACACACCACTGAAAACCAAAGCTGTAACTACATAAAAAGATCTCGACATGTGTTAGTCATTGATGATGCTATGTGATTCGATGAACAATCGCCATCACAGAACTGTTCTTGGAGGATGAGCTTGTGATTATTCCTATGCCGATGCCTTGATTTCTAGTTTTTGGTTTGTTTTGGAACTCTGTGGACTTGTCTTGTTATTGTGATTTTTGAGATTTTATATTACGTATCATTTTGATAATGAATGGAAATCCTTTTGGTAAAAAAAAAAAAAAAAGATAATTGGTAAAAGTTCAGTACCTTTGATTTCATTATCCCGATTGCAATATCTTAAATGTCCATTTTAATGATGAGTGCTTAATATATGAGTTAATCAATAGTTACTTTAGTCTTTTGAAAATAGAGAAATTGTCAAAGATTGACATATGTGTCCTTTCGAGCCCGCCTTTCTCTGCTCCCTTTGCCGTTGTCGGCAACGATTAGCTCACGGTGGATGGACCCACATTGGAGACACCGGTGGATGCAATGAGGCCGACCCCCGGATGGGTGGGTGGAGTGCGGTGATAGTGCGGCGGCCATGGTTGAACCAGTAGAAAGAAGGGAAGAAAGAGAAGATGGACAGATTTTGCCTTTCTCTAATCCTTTTCTTTATTTTTTGTTATACTAGAGTTTATGTGTGGGTAACAGTCAAGTTTGTAATCCACTGATTGTAAATTAATAGGAGGAAAATTTTTTCCGACAAACATGTCCTCAGTAAAAATTAAATTGCCAAAATATAGGTACGGAAACTAGTGAAGTTGGACTTCTAGGTCGCCAGGATGATCTAACTTGTTCTTTAGATATTCGAGCATAATTAGCATAGACGGGCAAGACCGTCTCTTAAGTTTCCCATGAAATTTTTCCTTGTTCGAGACCATCAACTGCTCTCTGTTAGCTCATAATTAAAAATAAATAAAAATAAAGATGGACTGTTTTTCACGTGAATTGTGGGATAGAGACATGTCTGAAAAAGTGCAATTATGTATGAAATTATTGAGCACCTTTTCTTTTTTAATCGTAGACGTGTCACGCAAGGACGTCTTTAGGACAACCCCTTTTGGCCCAACATGGGGGCGACTTAGGGTGCGCATGGTAAAATTTGTTTTTTCAATTTCTCATTTCTCGTTAGGGAGAACAGGTTTGGAAAGAAATCCGTTTGGTAACGCAAATTGATTTCTCTGTTCCCGGAATAGAAATCTGTTTCAGAAATTGTTTTGGGTGAGAAATCGAGAAGCTAAAAATTTTAGCTTCTCGGTTTCTCAAAAAAGAAATAAATTTTTTTCTCAACTTTTCAATTTAGTCCAAAATATTTTAGATCACTAATATTGAAATAGAAATAGAAATAGAAATAGTTAATTTAGTCCAAAATATTTTAATAATTTTTAATATAATCATTTCAATCAATATTGATTGAAAATCTTAACCATTGGGCCAAATGGTGGGAATTGAATGGACAAGGCTTCATTTGTTGCGCGCAAGAGATTTCACGCATGGTAATAGTCAACTTGCCACATTCATATCTAACGAGTCTTTCTTCACCTACTCTTTCCGTAGTACGCCGGACAACGGCTCTATCTAGTTAACTATTTTTTTATTCATAAACTTCATATTAAGATGGTAAAAGGGGTCAAATCATTAGGGTTTCATTCGATTTTTCTTTTATAAGGAAAAGAAATCTAATAAGGAATCTGTTGTTCTTGTAAGAGTGTTGATGAAAATACAGATTTTGATAATAAATTTTAAATAATCCTAGTGTTGATAATTTTGAAAAAAAATTGGTGACGATTTTTGAACATGGTGAGGATTTTTTAACAAAATTTGGAAAGAAATTGGAATTAGACTTGAAGTTGGGACTTTTTAGGAGATTAGACTATTATAATCATGGCTATCATTAGACTTATTTGATTAATGTGAAATCAATTTCGGCAAAAACATAACGACATATTCACTACAATTGAATTTCAATTGATTTTTTTTTTGCCACGTTTATTTTTCGAAAGAAAATATTACATAATACGAAACGTAAACACATGTAATAAGAAATTCCATGAAATTGTATTTTCAACTTTTATAATGTATTAGTATTATTTCGACTATTATTTTGTATTTGAGGATTTCCTATGTTGTTTTAATATTATTTTAACTATTATTTTGTATTTGAGGATTTCCTATGTTGTCATCTAATCAATTTCTATTCCTAGAAATTAAAATTTTATTCTACGTTATCAAACGGATTTTGTTTAGAAATAGAAATTTTGAGTCGTTATCAAACGGGTTTCTTTCTTTCAGAAAGCTTGTCAGGGAATAGAAATTGAGAAATTTATTTCTGGCCAGAAATCAATTTCTGTTTCAGAAATTTTACCATGCGCGCCCTTAAAGATGTCATCGAAGTCAAGGGATGCTATTAAAGGTCGTCGCCCACAAGGATGCGACACTCTTGTGTTTTCTAAAATGTTCATGTGACGTCATTGCTTATATCCTCAGGAGGAAAGTCTGGGTCGTGTCCGACGTGGATTTTGACACTTGCTAGGTGTCTCGCATGAAAAGATGCGGAAGAGATGGAGACAAGTTATCCGCACGGAAGCGATAACAGAGAAACAGATTCCATCTTTGAGCTTTGCTTCATGGTACCGACAAATAGTATCTGAAAACATTTCGACTCCCACGGAATGGCACTCCAGTAAATTTTATAAACTGCGAGGGTTTTTTTGCCAGGTTTCGACGAGGTATTCCTTTTATCTTGTGAAAATTTCAAATAAAATACTAAAATACCTTCATTTTTTTAAATTAAAACTCATAATGAATACTGTTTCAAATAAAAGTTTAAAGTAACCAAATCGTCTTAAATAAATATTTAGAGTGGTTAAATCCTCTCAAATAAAGACTTTTGACCGGTCAAATATTTCGGCCATTAGAGAATGGGCATTTTAATCAAAAAATTCCAAGTATATTTTTAAAATTTTCTTTCTATTTTTTTCTTTTTCTTTTCTTTTATCCTCTTCCCTCCATCGGCCATCACCATGCCTTGTTTGTTGGCCACATCCGTTGTCGAGTAAGGGTCACCTCAATTGGGCTAGGTGGGTTAGGGCGACCCTCACTACCCTCGACCCTCACTTGAGTCCAACAACCTCCACCATGGCCGATAGAGGGAAAAGGGAAAAGAAAAAGAGGAAAAGGAAAAAAGGAATTTTTTAAAAGAAGATAAAAGACAAAATGCTCTTCCATCGGCTAGGTTAAAATCTTCTTTGAGACTGATATGATAACTTTAAGCCTTTATTTGAAACAAATTCCACTCCATATCCTTATTGAAAAAGCGAGGGCACATTAGTGCCCTCATTTGAAATAATATCCATTTTAGATCTTTATTTGAAATAATGAAAGCGCTTCATATTGTTATTTGGAATTTTTCCTTTTATCTTTCAAGTCTACGTGGCCTTAGCATCATCTCAAGAAGATATATATATATATATATATATAGACACACACATATATATTGTCAAATCTTAAGCCGCATATGTACCGAAAAGTTTGGTTTACACCTTCGGTTAAGACACCCCTACCCTTTGATTAAATAAGGTCTCAATTTTGCGCACTTGATTTTGTGGTAGTATTCCAAAGTGTTATATTCAACCACTGACTTACTGCAACCACAAAAGAGAAGAGAAGAATTGTGTCATTAAAATTTGAAATATTAAAATTGTGCAATGTAACTCAATTTTGTTGGTTAGAATTATATGCAAGCTAAGAATGAGTTATCCATGGATTGTGAGAACACCAGCGAAAAAAGGGTGCCTGCACAAGGGTGCGCGAAGATAGAGAAACGAAAAGAAAAAGGTTAATCAAGGAAGAAGAAAAGCGATAGAGTTTACTATAGAAATCAATTTAAATTGCCCGAGGATAGAAAAACTTCATTTTAAATTTATAGCCTATTGTAGAGATGTTTATAATAACGCAATTTTTAGGTAGATCTTTGAAAATTACCATTTTAACCATTGTTTAAAATACTTGGTTATTGTTCTTTAGTTTTCCGTTAGGGAATTGCAGGCCAAAGTTCAGAGTGGCATTGGATTTACTTTATATTGCAGATACGGTGCACTACCAAAACAGGGAGCAGTTGATGGTATCGAACAAGGAAAAATTTCATGGGAAACTTAAGATTGGGCCTTGCCCGTCTATGCTACTTATGCTTGAATATCTAAAGAACAAGTTAGATCAACCTGGCGACCCAGAAGTCCAACTTCAGTACTTCGCTAGTTTCCGCAACAACATTTGCCAATTTAATTTTTACTAGGGATGTGTTTTCCTCCGTCCTTGGTCGGAAAAATTTCCTCCTATCAGTTCACGATTAGTGGATGACAAGTTTCAATGTCGCCCGCACATAAACTCTAATATAACAAAAAATATAGAAAAGGATCAGAGAAAACCAAAATCTGCTCACCTCCTCTTTCTTCCTTCCTTTCTGCTGGTTCTATCACCGCACTCCACCCAGCCGTCTCTGGCGCTCAGCCTCATTGCATCCGCTGGGGTCTCTTGGGTTTCGTCCACCTAAGCGAATTGTCGCCAACCATGGCAAGGTTAGATTTCGCCGCACAATCACCCAATATATATATATATATATATATATAGAGAGAGAGAGAGAGAGAGAGAGAGAGAGAGAGAGAGAGAGAGAGAGAGAGAGAGAGAGAGAGAGAGAGAATAAAAATTAAAAAACAGAATTTGAGATGCAAGATTTTATCATGTTTTATCCTTAGACTAGGGATACGTCCAGTTGATGATTCAACTATAATTAGCACCTCATACTACTCTATTACATTCCTCAAATTACAAGAGAAAATATATATATATATATATATATATATATATATATATATATATATATATATTCAAACATAATATATATGTCTAGTAGCTATTCATGAGTTCAAGTCCAAACTATCAATAAAATATAAAAAAATTTAATATATACATCTAAATAAAATATTTATATATTTAGTAGTTAATAAGCCCAAGCTCAAATTATTAGTAAAATATAAGCTCAACCTCTAGAGTTGCATGGCACTACCCCGACAAAATTGATGGTGAATATGAACCACATCCTTACAGGCAGAGGGAGCAGAGAATGGTGGGCTGGAAAGAATAAATTTATCGGACCTGACAATTTCCCTATTTTCAAAAAAACTAAAGGAACTATTAATTGACTCATAGTCACATTCTTTTCTTTTCTCCCACCATTTCCTGCTTTGCAAGCGGCATATTTCACTCGACTTTTATTCAATGTAGTGACGGCGTAAATATTTCTTTATATAAGCAGGTTTTATAGAATGACACGTACGGTTATCATTTTCAACAAGTAGGTTTAATGCATAAATAAGTCAATTCATTTTGAGAAGGCTTACGTATAAAAGATTTTCACGCTGACAGTATATGTAATATGAATCCTATTTGATGGACTTTTATTCTGTAAAATGCAGGTTCATACAAGCATAATTTAGATAATGACACATAACGTATCTATATTTTCTACATGTAACTTTATGTAATAGACAGATTTAACTTTATGTAACTTTATGTAAGCCTTTTTTTTTTTTTTTTTTTTTTTTTGTAAAAAGGCTCTTATGATGACGATGCATGTATATATAAATCCATAATATCTTCGTTCACCACCATTAGATTTGCTTAAGGGCCCAATCATTCTCTTCACCTCTTTTTCCCCCATTGGGAGACTTTTGGCCACTCCCACACTAGAAAATCATGAAATTGCTATTTTGATTGGCACTGATAAAGGGGTGCCATTGCATCACAATTGTTTGATTCCTATCTATAAGTAGTTCTCATTTTGAAAATTCCCCAAGTCCCTTCATCGGAATCTTTGTCTAGCAAGTTGAAATTAATGGTTCAATCTCAAGGACATCTCGGCCACACCAAACCGAAGAGTCTAGCTTCTTCACGTAACCTATTGATGTAATATTATACATCAAATCGAGTGTCCTCAGGGGTTACGATTCTTTAAGAGACGTTTAATTAAGTTTATGACACCAAATCAGCACTCTTTTGCTGGCGCTGCTCACCGTGCCTTGTTGCCTCACACCCTTGCCGAGCCACCCTTACTACCAAGCCGCCGCCATCATGTTGTCCTTTGCCGTGAGCCCTCATCGCTGTGATGTCGTTGCTATTGCTGTTGCCGTTTTGTTGTTGCGTCGTGAGACACTGCTAACCGCACCATCACCCCTTCACTCAGCCAGCACCATGAGTCGTGAGCCTCGCCGCCACCGCTCACAATCAAGACTTGAAGACCAAACCACGAGTAACTTCCTAACCCTCATTTAGGGCGGTGTTTATGCTTAGGATTAGGATTATGACTAGGATTGATGATACTTAGATTATATGATAAGTGAATTAGAGTAACCACTGGGGGTTCGCTCCAGTGGCCACCCTTCCATTTTGGAAGGGGGAGGTGGGGGGTTCAAATCCCCACCTTCTCAGGGGGGATTGAGGTAGGGACGATTTCATTTCATGAGTGGGTTTCGACTCCCACGCCCTGTAAGGAGGTAGGGCAAAAGTCTGAGAGAGTGAGTATTAGAGTAGGATTAGGGTAGGATCGACCAAAAAAAAAAAAATTAGAGTGATTGCTTATCATTGATAAGTGATAAGCTAAGTGATAGATTATTGTGAATAGTGATAAGTACAAGTGATAGGTTATCGTGAATAGTGATAAGCACATGTGATAACTTATCATGAATAGTGATAAGTACATGTGATAACCTATTGTGAATGGTAATAAGTACTTATTAAATTCCAATTTTCAAGGTGATAATTATTTATTAAATTCAAATTTTAAAAGTGATAAGTGCTTGTGAAATATTAGTTTGAAAGGTGAGGTCCTAAGTTGATAAATGAACTCATGATGTGATATTATATGCTATGAGGTTAATACATTATTATTTTGTTTGATGAATAACCAATTGGTGATCACGTGGAATTTTTTTATGGCATTTTTGTGTGTAGAAATTTCTAGTATATAATGTATAAGTATTAAACACTCTTGCATTGGCTAATAAGAAAGATAAAAATTGGCTTAAGTGGTAATGTGCTCATGTGATCACATTAATGATTCCATACTTGTATGATTATGCCTGATAGATTTCAGATGCCCCCATGTCAATGGGATGTTGTTTGCTAATGGATTTTAGAATGAAACTCCTTAAATGAAATGATGTCTTCAAGTGAAGTCAAGATGTTACTATACTCAATAGGGCGGAAAGATACCCGGTTATGCCGGAAGACCACCGATGCGAGTGTCGATCGTGACCGTGAGTAGTCGTAATTATCTAGACTCCTGTGAATGCGTTGTGCATGAAAGTGATAATATTATGTCTGGATTATTATTCATGATTGTCATATGTTTGCTGAAATTGTGTGCCCACATGGTGATATATGTGTGTGTGTGTGCATGTGTGTAATATATATATATATGGATATTAGACATTGTGTCAGGGCATTGTTTGGTGGGTAGCGCATTTCATACTTATAGATAATGCAAAGTAAAGACTTTACTATTTATCTGCCATCAACAATTAAGTGGCCCCCTATCCACTCGAGGGGATGGACGTGGTTTGCAAGAAGCATGTGTCCACCTTTTGGGTGGATGAGGAGCTAGCTAACCTGGTGCCCCATAAGTTTATGGCTTGGTATGTCTGATTTGGAGGGGAGCTATTCAGCCCTCTACGGGGGTTCTGGCAGACTGCCAAGTGGGATCCTTAGGGGCCATTTGGGACCCCATGGTTGTGGACACCCCCCAATGGTGCCATTATTGACTCGAAGACGGATTCGGATTAGGAGTTGAACCCCAAGCTTGAACTCTAGTACTATAACATGGACGCATATTAGACGCATATGAGATATCACTTTTTGAGGTTGCCCTTGCAGGATAGAGGTACTAAACTAACCCAAACCCCCTTTTGACAAGCCAAAAGGAATCCACATCGTGGTTATGCAAATGTGAAGCTTCTGAAGTGTTAAGCTAGTGTGTACATGTAAATATATATGTATATAAATATTTGTTGATGTGTTCTATGCTATTCCTATCGATGTGACTAATTGTGCGGAGTTAATTCCACTTTCATTTGTGTATAATTAAAAGATAAAATGAATGGGTTGGCGACATATCTTGAGACGTCATAATTAATGACCAAAGAGAAAGAGGGTTGACCTGGGTCAAGGCATGACATATTGTATGGTAATATTATTCAATGTACTAATGGAGTAAACTTCTTTTTTTTTTAATATAAGTAGGTTCTATAGAATGAAGGAAAAATTATCCAAAAAGTCGTAAACTTATTGGTGACCAATTCAATCATAAACATTTCAGTCGTGTCAATTTAGCTCTAAATTTTTTGACGATTTACCAATATGATTCTTCAATGATTTCTAGCTAAACTTACTCGAAATGACTATATTGTCAAATCATTAAAAATTTTATGACTAAATTGGCATATTTGAAAGGTTTAAGATTGAATTGGCTGTTATGCAATATGTTTAAGGCTGAATCAACACCATTGAAAGGCACAATTGAAAGGTTTTGGATCAAATTGGCTGCCTTACAATAAGTTTAGAACTTTTTAGACAATTATTCCATATATTGATACATACGGTTTTCATTTTTAGCGAGTAGGTTTCATCCATAAATAAGTTTTTCTATTTTGAGTATGCTTATGTAGAAAACACTTTCGTGCCGATAGATTATGTAACATGAATCCTATTTCGACAGATTTTTTATTCTGTTAAATGCAGGTTCATACAAGCAGAATTAGATAGTGACATATAACCTATTTATATTTTCTCCACGTAACTTTATTTAATTTACAGATATAAATTTCCATTCTAAGACTTATGTGTAAAAAGCTCTTAAGGTGACAATGTATTTAATATATATCCATAATATTTTCGTTCACCGCCATTAGATTTGCTCAAGGGCCGATCATTCCCTTCACCTCTTTTTTCTTTCGGCGTTGGGAGACTTTTGGCCACTACCACGCTAGAAAATCATGGAATTGCTCCTCTGATTTGCACTGAGAAACGTGTGACATTGCCTCGCAATTGTTGGATTCCTGTCCATAAGTTGTTCTTATAAAATCACCTAAGTCCGTTTATGGAATCTATGTCTAGGAAGTTGAAGTTAATGGTTCAATATCCAGGACGTCTCGTCCACACCAAACCAAAGAGTCTAGCTCCTTCTTCATATAACGTATCGATATAATATCATATATTAAATAGAGTACCTCAATTGTCTCGATTCTTTAAGAAGATGGAGATATTTAATTGAGTCTGTGACACCAAATCGGCACTCCATGTAATACGTTAGGATTTTTCCAAAATAAGGTTACGTTTAAATGATAGATGCAGAGTCACCAGTTAGGTTTCAGTCGATTCATCCACTACCAATAATTTAGGGCATGAGCCACTCTTAATCTCGGAGCGCTTTTGCGAGTTTATGGGGGGTATCCAACCAAACACACACGAGATGACTCTGGAGACAAAAAACTTCTGGTCTCATTGTCCTAAAACGGACTTCACTTGGGTGCTCTATCATATCATCTTCTTTCGCTAACGGGAAAAGAAAAATAAAAAAAAATGTCAAGAAAGAGCTGCGCTAGTTAGTTTGAGAAACCCGACATAAAGATGGAAGATCATTTGTAAGAGATCAATTTGGATAAGATTTTGCCTGTGCTTGTTTGAACGAACAAAAACAATTTCCATTCAATCAAAATATTAATGCATAAAATTAGAAAAGTAAATTCCTAACTCTTTCGATAAAAGAAAAATCTTGGATCTCAAAAGGCGAAACTTTCTGAAATTGAGCAAATACTTTTTTTTCCTCAAATATATGTAAAAAATGTTATTATAAAAAAATTGAAAATTACAAAGATTTGCATATCGAACAGCATTTCCTTGTACTAAATCACAAGCGAGTTTGGAATACCGAACGAATTGCTCTCGCTCTCAATCCGCAAGCTCCGAAATGACCTGGAGCATGGAAATGTGGTACGGTTTGGCCAAAATTACCGACATTGTTTAAAGAACAGAAGAGGTCGAAGGTACATACCTCGCTGCCCCTTGACTTCCTGGCACCGTAAACGGCTGCCTTGACTATCCCGGCCCAGAAGCAAGTTCGTTCACCATGTTGACTATCATGGGCTTAAGCACTCTTGCGAGATGATTAACCATGATTAGCCAAATCATTTTGTTATTCCTCAAACATCCTTCTCACGATCGCTACTATCACCAGCTTTGGCTCCAATCTCTCCTCTCTTCATTAGTGAGATTTCGTAGAATATTCGCTAAATTCTCATCACATTTGTCATCTCCCACCGCATAAGCGGATGATGACTCTAATCGAGCAAGCCTCTCATTTGACTAGTTGCGGGGATTGACTCTCCTTGCCAGCGACATTTCGAGGCTCTTGGTTCCTCGTTTTCACCATTTGCGCTCAATGGTCCCATAAAATGTGTCAAAAAGATGTTCCATCGAAAATGTTTCTCGTTGAAATACATTTACCAAAAGATAGATTTTTCGGTTTTTTAAAGTGAATCGGCTTGTGTGGTGACTTGGACAAGAACAATAAGTATGAAGCGAACTATGGAAACTAAAAGAGTAAAGAATAAAGAATTGCACAGTAAAGAATTGATAAGTAAATTGCAGAAAATTTAATAAGTGTTATTACTTGGTCGGATCCTTTACAATTGTCTTCCTTGGCCTTTTATAGCCTTGCACCAACTGTAACTGTCAAGAGTTGTTATTTTTCAAATTCCAAATCCTAATAACTCCCAAGTTTCCAGGTCTCAACTGTATTAATTTATAACCGTATGTTCTCATCTTTAACCAATTACGATTCGGCTTCGTCTCTACTTCCGAATTTCCATCGATCTCGTAATCAGCGAGCGGCTCTTCCTCGTATGTCGATTTCTAGCTTTTACCGATTTTCTCCCATCGACGACGACTGCCTTTCTCAGTTGCCGATTTGTAATATTAGACTACAGCTATCCTGTCGACAACGCAGCACGGACTTTCATTGATCCATCATGACTCAACACAAACTAAGCATCAAAGTGACAGGAATCAAAATAAAATAAAATAAAATAAAATAAAAACATACTTGTTGCGAAAGAAGACAGCTACTATTATCCAGCTACATTTATCAAACGAAGCATCAAAGTAACATGCGTCAAAGTTGAGGAATGTAGAATCCCCATGACACTTTGGTCCAAAAGATTCTAAAATTAAAGTCCCGCCCTCTTTTCTTCCTAAGCTTCAGCGGACGATAGAGGCGAGGCCAGTAGATGTATTCGACCATTTTGACATACAAGGGAAACTGTATGTTTAAGAAGAAATAGGTAGGGATGGCAGCCAGCAAAGTAAGTAAGACATAAATCCACTTCAATCCTCCGCTTAGGACGATTGTAAGAACAGAGCCGAATGCCACCAACATAAAGGCCAAAGAGAGGATGAGAAACGAGACACCTATTATCAGTTTTCTCGGTAGTGAATGGAGAATATCTTCAATTGTGTAGCATAGAGTTACGATAGCCAAGAACATCAAGGTGGCAGTCGGTTACAGAGAAGAAGAGAGAAGAAGAGAACGAGAGAATCTGCAACAGCAAATATAAAAAATGAACCCTTCTTCATAAAGATTAGGATTTCCGTACTGTGGTCATTGCCTCCAGGTATTGTCAAAGCTGCAGTGAAAGCTATTGTAATGATCAAAGTCACAATGACATGACAAAGATGATGTATCCTTCATCCATTGCCCTGCTTCTTTGAGCAAATCTTTGCGTTGTTCTACAAAAATTTCCCGACATGTTTTCCCATTCCTTTCTTCTATTTTCACCAATTTCAGAATTTAAAAAGAATGATCGCTCTTATCTCCCAATACCTTCAGAAAAATAAAGGACGCCTATCAATGTCATTATAAATTAAAGAGCACAAAAGGGTGGCAAACATATAAGATGAACCGACCTTAAATTTCAGACTTTTCAAAGAAGGATTGCTCCTTTCTTCCAGTACCTTCAGAAAAATAAAGAACGCCTATGAATGTGAATGTAAGTAAATTGAAGAACACTTGCGTGTAGCAGACAACTAAAGTAAACCAACCTTGAACCACCGAAATTCCCTCTGCATAAGAACAACTGCTCCAGGAACATTTGCCGGTACACATTCTGGTTGCCATGCTACTATTGCCTCCATCAGGTCGTCGTACATATTATGTTTACTCAAATTTACGGCTCTATTGTATGCGTTCACTAGTCTAAACAACTCAACTTGTCGTCGGAGCACCATTTCTTTCATTAGTTCTTCTAGGGAACGGGAGTCCCATATCAATTCCAGAAATTGGGCAAGACATAACTCCACAATTTCAAGGATTCTGCTATATGCAGAGTCATGGACAATGCCTGATACCTTTAAAAATTTGACTATTTCTGAGGTTCTCATAGCCTTCTTCTTCTCGTTAAGAGCGAGGTTTACAAACTCAACCGAGCATTCATGCCTCAACTTCATTTCTCTAATCCTTTTGATGAAAGGTGCTGCGCGTAACAATAAACAGTTTTCCCACGATAAAGAATCAAAAGGTTGAAGAGGCTTTTACATTTGTGCCGAGTTCTTATGTTTATATAGTAGTTAAGAAGAAAATTATAGATTTAAGATATTTATCGAGAAAGTAAACTTCATGTGGCTTGAAAATTAAAATGCATGCATTGGAGAAGAGATGGATCTATCGATGACAAACAATGTCATAGGAAAAAAAGAATTCCTTTTTTTAATGGAAAATGGGTAGATTTAGTGTCAGATCAATTGGTCTTTTCTCTATTGGTAATTTATGCAAATTCACCTAATAAATACATATTATTTAGACTATGAATCGAATCGAATCGAATCAAATTGAGTCATAACATAATATACGAATTGGTAGCCAGTCCATATTAATAAAAAGCATGATCTCAAAGGAACATATTGAAAATATCAATTGACACTTTAATTTATAGAGATCTCAACCCATGGATGAAATAAGGTCTTTTTCTGCAGATACCATGGCAATATCATGTACCTGATTTTGTGGCGAGATTCCAAAGTGATGTCTTGTACCACTTAAGTGCTGGTTGGACGACTACAAAGAGGAAAGAAGAATCATGTCGGCAAATTAGGAATTGATCGAGAACAAAAAGATAGATGTGAATCTCATGAAATGAAGATTGCGCATGTAATTAAATTTATTAGTGCTTGAATATGCTAGGAAAAAAACTGGGATCAATCCACCTCTATAACTTGAAATCCAATAATTTCGGATTATTCTTTGGCAATGTGAGATTGAGTAAGACTTCTCAGCTAACTTCACAGATGTTATATTAGATATTAGTTTGTGGCATACATCATCGTTTAGATATTTATTTGTATACATAGATGTAGCCATTGTCCCTTAATTTAGATATTAAGCAGATTAACAAAAAGACCTCAAGTCATCTTCATGTCTTCGGAATTGTCAAATGATGTATTGCAGAAGCATGAGGGGAAACCTAAAAATAGGAACAAATAGAGTGAATACCATGTGGATAGAGTTGCACGAATTGTGCATATCTAAAAAAAGAAGTGCAAGAAATACTACATTCGTAAATACAATTTTCCCAAAAATTGATTCTACCTGCTCTAAGACTTCATCTTTGCCAAGTCTCCCAATAGGCTATGTTCTTTCTTATCCTTGGATGTGGCTACATCGAAGTATTGGTGAGCTAAAAAAAAAAAGCTTATTTCTTTGGGGACACAAGAACAAAAAAGTTAATTAAAGCAAACAATCAAGGAAATGAAATAAGATAAGTAAGTGCGAAATCCTACCCAAATGTCCAGCTAGAATGCGGCACCTCATGGTATTAATATATGGGGCGGATGTTGTTTGCCTGGCCAGGTCCCAGATAATCTTCTTTTGCATAGGAGCATATCTAATAGCATGTAACAGGGCAGGGGGGGCATAATATCAGATTTGGAATCGACGGTTTCTACCAATACCGTTACCATCATCATTCTTCCTTTCTGAACAGCATCGTAGAGGGCGCTCCTCAAATGGAATTTTTCTATTCTTTAGATTTCCCGAGCAAGCACTTGAGACGGGTTCTCCGACCAATTGATGTTGATCTTGTGCAGCCATAACTACATATTCGAGCGCGTTAAGGGATTCATTCGTAACATTTGCCATCATTGCTTCGTCATCTTTATGGAGGATTGTCTTGACAGTTGTCCAATCAGCTTTCACCATGGCATCAAATAGTGGTCGACACTTTTCATCGACCTCCGCTTCCGGCACGACTGCAAAAATTGCACTTTAAAAGTCTTACGGTCTTTCGCACTTCTTGTTTTTTAGGTCAAGTAATGAGACGGGGATGCAGGCGAAGGGGGGGTCGTTTACTCAACTTACCTTTTCCTTTGAGCGCCTTTGTTTTTCTAAGTAGAAGACCTTTTTTTTTTTTTTTTTTCTCTATTTCTCAATTATGAAAAGATAATATTGAATTTATATGTCAGTATTTGTATGCTATGAAATTTAAAATATTTCGAATTATAAAAACTCAATATGCTTGAAACACAAGGTTTATGAATAACAAAAATTAAAAGTTCAAAGTGACAAACCTTCAGTAAGTGTACGGCTGTTTTGGGAAGCTTTCTCATTTGTCATGCCAAAGTATTACCAAGTCAATCCTACTTTCAGTAATTAGTAACTTTATTCCATAAAAATTGTCTCACCAACAACTATAACAGAACTTGTGGAGCCAAGCCACACCAAATTAGGAGATTTGACTTTGAGTAATACATTTTACGTGTTTACTTTTTAATTGAAAGGAATAGTGATGCCCATGGGTCTGAGACAATGAACAATTAAGCTGTATTTGGTGGCCACACATTACTTTTGCATTTTTTGTCCGGGGAAATTGAATATTTTCGGTCCCTACATAGGTTGGGAAAAATAACTTTAATCTGAATATTATGTTTGGTTATAATTACAGTCCTCATACTGTTCTGTGGTGGCAAATAAGTCACGTTGTCATGATTATATGGACAATAAGTGTCATCTGCCCAAATAAACGTAAAGCCAGGTTCTTTAAAGCATCCTTGTACAAAATAATGTCATTCTTGGCCTTTTTCAGTTTTAAGATTCAAATTTTGAAAACACAGCAACCATAATATCTACCGAAGGTATTTTCATTGAGAATTTTGGAAAGAAAAATAGGAAATTAGAAAATTTCTTGTGCCAAAAATGCCCTCAGGTTCTGTGCAAATTATTTTTTTCCGTACTCTCTCCTTTTCTTTTTAAGGATTTTACCCAAATTATCCGGAGTGTTGAACAATAAATAAAGAAGTGTGCAACTCTCAATGCATGATCTGTCCAAGGTATTGTTCGTGATATTGCTTATATTACTTCAAAATTAACACTCAAAAACCGAAATTTTTGCAATTTTTTCATTGGCTTATCACTATGGGATCGCATCAGAACAACAAAGGAAAGAATGGGACATGCCCGCCGATGGTTCCAAAACCAAATTTTCTTGGGTATCCATGGAGGATTCTTTGCCAAGCCGTCGCTGGAGCATTGTAAAAGATCCAAAGCAGAGAAGTATTTTTACGTGGTCAAAGTCAAAGTTATTTTCTGTTCTCATCGATCTACTCTATTTATGCATGGACTTGCGGATGGAGCCAAAGTTCCTGCTGGAGCTGTTGTACCATTCTCTGTTCCTGAAAGACGACTTCCTTTCCAAATTTTATGACATCAAAAATTTATAAAAGTTCCTTTTATTTACAAAGGTGCAAATTTGAAAATTTACTAAAGAAAAAATATTTAAGTGCTATGTCACATAATTATCTTCTTTTTCTTTCTTCCATCTTCCCCTTCCTTGCAAACAACATATTTCAACGGATTTTATCTGATGCACGGACGGTGTGAAATTTTATTCACACAGGCAGGTTTTAGATAATAACGCATGCACAATTTTTATTTTTTGCAATCTAATATTATTTCATCAACTGATTAATGTTTCCATTCTGAGTCTGCTTGCGTAAGAAAGACTTTTACACTAACTATGATGCACAATATATCCCATTTTAAAGGGCTTTTATTTTGTACAAGGGCGATGCAAAATTTTCTTCACACGAACAGGTTTTAGATAATTACACATAATCAAATTTTATCTTTTGCATGTAACTTTATTAGATAAACATTTTTGTATTTCCATTATGAGACTATTTACGTAAATAACAGTTTTATAGTTGCAATGTATGTAATATTTGTCAGTTGTATTTTGAACAGTTGTTAGATTTGTATTTTTTGAGCAGTAAGGGAAAATCTTTCTTTTCACTTCTTTGTTTTTGTACTTTTATTTCATAGCGAACTCAAAGAATATTCCAAACACACTTTGAGTCTAAACTATACTAATGTGTCCTCATAAAAGAGATGCATTGACATTGTGACATCCTGAAATTCGATCCCATTTCGATAAAGTGAAATGGGTATTTTGTCGTCGTGCCTATGACCCTTTTTCTCTGACTGATCACTCACGAGTTAACTAACTTATTGGGTAAAGCCGTTAAGGGATGTATCAGCTGTAAAATCCCTAAAAGCTACCTAATTGGTTGGATTGAGTTAAAATCACGTCTGATCGATTTTTAACCACGAAATTGAACTTGATTTCGGAAATCGAATTTTAAGCGCGTCATAATTCTTATTTTTAGGATCCTATCTCATTGTTCGTTAAATTGTTGATGAGTCCGAAATTTCAAAAAAGAAATTATCGAAAGAAAAATTGAAGCCCCAAAAAAAATAAAAAGAAAAAAGAAAAAAAATAAGAATAAGTGTTATTTTTATTTTTCTCTCTCTCCCTCTCTCTTCTTTTCTCTCTTTTCTCTCTCTCCTCTCTCCCCTCTCCCTTTCCCCTCGTGCGATTTTCCCCACCTCCTACCTTCCCCTCTCTCTTTTTTCTTTTGACCAGTCAATACCTATCCTCTCTCTCTCTCTCTCTCTCTCTCTCTCTCTCTTTCTTCTTCTTCTTCCTTCCTCAGCATGCTCGAGCAGCGAACCGAACCAAAACTAGAAGCCGCAGCTCGCCGTCACCGCTCGTCCCGCCGCCGCCGCACACGCCCGCGCCGCGCCGTGCGTCCACCGCTCGCCGCCGTCCCGCCGTCCGTTGCTCGCTACGGTGCCTCCCCGCGCGACCCGGCCCCGTTCGCCGACCAGCTCCACCTCCGGCCGCCGTTCAACCCCGTCGGACCTCCCCGGCTTCCCCCTCACCCTCCGCCGGCCTTCCCTCGCCGCCCTAGTCGCCGAAGCAGCCCCGGCCAGCCCCGACCAGCAAACCCACGAGTGGGTTTCCAGCGACTTCGGGCTCGTTTTGGGCCTTTTCCGGGCCTTGGAACCGTGAGTCGCTTTGGAAAGATTTGTTCCTCGCGTCGCCGCCGTCGGATTGATCCAATTTGTGCGCGATTTGATGAGTAATCTCACTAATTCAGGATTAGTTAGCTAATTATGCTTAAGGTTGGTTTAGTTTTAATTAATTATGTTTAGGTTGTTAGATTAGAATAAATTAGCAATTATTAGTCAATTGTGATACGATTTAGATAAATTGATTATGCAATTAGCAAGTAGACGTGGTCTACTAATTATTGGAAGTGCCTCGGGATTTTTCCCGACCCTTAGTGGGCTCCAATTAGGCTTTTCGGGCCTAAATGGAATTTTTAGTATTTAAATATTAATTTTCGGAATTAAATTAAATAATTATTTATTTTCCGAAAATTCAACTGAGATGGCCTGGAACCAGAAAATTATGCTAATGACCGTGGTGAAGTCTGTTTATTTAATCGGGCTTATTTTGAGCTAAATTGAATTTTTAATATTAATTATTTAATTTTGGAAATTAATTAATTAATTATTTATTTTTCGGAAATTAAGATTTTGATGGCCGACGACTGAAATCTCGTGCTAATCGTCGTGGTGCAGTCCGTTTATTTATTTGAGCTCCACGTTGTATGGAATTGAATAAATTGTGATATTTTAGGGATTTACCTTAAATTGATTGGAATTGATTGAGATTGAATTGTTGATTGGTAAATGGCCAAGTATGTTATTCAGTATTTATAATGCTTTGTTGAGTTGATTTAATTATTTGATTGTGAAATCGTTGGGCATTGGTTGTCGGTATTGAAAGTAAATTGGTAATCACTTGAAAGAGGACACGTGGGCTCATTGAATTAGAATGTCACCTGGAGAATGCACGTGAATTCAGTGGTTGAATATGTCACCTTGGCGAAAAGGTCACTTGAGAGAATGCACGTGGCTCGAAGACTCGGTATGTCATCCTGGAGAATGCACGTGGCTCGAAGACTCGGTATGTCATCCGGAGAATGCACGTGGCTCGGTGGTAGAGTTTGGCATCTAAAAGGGCACGTGGGCTCGGTGAATTGATACATCACTTTGGTGAGATAGCACCTAAGAGAATGCACGTGGGCCCAGGCATCTAAAAGGGCACGTGGGCTCGGTGAATTGATGCATCACCTTGGTGAGATAGCACCTAAGAGAATGCACGTGGGCCCGGGCATCGTAAAAAGGACACATGGCTCGGTGATCTGATGCGTCACCTTGGCAAATGAGTGCCTTAGAGAATGCACGTGGGTCCGGTATTTGGAAATAACATCTAAAATGGCACGTGGCTCGATGACTTGATGTATCACTTTGGCGAAGAGGTCGTCTTAGAGAATGCACGTGGGCCCAAGGTTCGAGGCACGTGGACTCGGAGACCTGGAATGTCTTCCTGGAGAATGCACATGGCCTAGCTTTTAAATATCCCACAGTGGGGATTGAATTGTATGACATGTAATCGACTAGTTCGATTTGTTTGAAGTGAATGGGTGTTTATTGTGAATTGTACTGACTTGCAGGTGGGATTTGAGGCCAAGGTAAGTCCTCTGCCCTGTGCGTGTTTAGGCAGCCTTTAGTATAATGGTTTACTAATCGGGCTTAGTGGAGTAGAACTCGCTGAGACGTAGTCTCATCCCAGTTTGGGGAAACCATTTCAGGACCCCGCTGAAGAGCTAAGGAGGAGGAATCCGAGAAGGAGAACTCGGAGGCAAATCTTAAGGAGAAAGATTTTTGGAAGAAGAAGACAATCCTGAGAGGGGCCTTGAGTACGGCCCAGTTCGTCTAAGTTTCTGTATTCTTTTGAGATCTCCATTTTGATGTGAATAGTTATGAAGTGGTTTGTGTTTTGTACAAAAGTTTGGTTATAAATTTCAATATGAAAAATATAGCCCTGCTTTTCTATCCCATCGTTTTATTGTCTGGGGATTTTAACTGCTTCCGCATATGCTTAAAAATGAAAGGGTCGGTGATACATTGTCCTAGGATATCGCATTATAAAATCGACCAAATAGAAGGATGTGTACGTGCCTGAGAATCGGGGCGTGACAGACATCTTAACTTTACCTTATAAAATGAGAACATCGACACCCTCAATTAATAGGATTCTTATATACATTTATACATTTAACTTAATTTGGGTATTCTCAAAAGCTTAATTTAAGATCACAATTCTCTTCTAAGAAAAAATAATTAACTGAATATTGAATTTAAGTTATCTTTGAAAAAGTAAAGAAAATGGGGCGCACACGTTTAGATGGAAACTTAATCAATAACTCAGCTCATATTTAAAAAATAAAGACGGAACGTTTTTCATATGCTTGAGTTGGACGCGTCTCACTCAAGGACATCTTTTGCACAGCACTTTTGGGGCCCAACATTGGCCGACTAGAGGATGTCGTTGAAGTCGAGAATGCTGCCAAGTACATCATTGCTTTTATTATACCGATGCATTGCATAGATATTTTGCCAAATAAAGTCGATTAAACTTTATTGATAGACTTACCATTGGGAAAAATAATTGATCTATTTTTTCTTACGAAATCCATATAATTTGTTCTTAATTTTCTGACAAGTTGATTCCACCATTCATGTACATTCGACGATGTTTTGTTAGGGAATTTTTCTTCTTTAATTTTAATTTAACAATATGTCATAATTGTGACAATATTCCTATATGACAATTTATCTTTAGCTAGAATAACATTACATGATTTCTTTTTTTGGAGAAGACTAATGGTGAATTGACTGGTTTGAGGATCATGTCTTCAAAGGATTAGTCCCATGTAGCCACTCAGTGATAAGCATCTACTTATTAGAACCCATTTGTTTTGCCCTCGGCTCTTGATGAAATTGGTTTCTAGGACAATAAACTGCAAATTCAATTTGCATATTAAGCAAACTTTGAAAATAGATAGTCCTCAAGAGGTAATTGTTTAGACAGAACTCTCGGATAAGAGGAAATTTTCTGGTAATTAATTTCAATGAAGTAGTCATTGAGTGCTTCTTAATAATGAAAGTAGGAATGACTTGGTTATACTTAGAGTTAGATTTTAAACTTTAAATATTCAAGAAAAAGAACAAGCGTTAAAAATAAAAAGCACACCAGACATCCTTGTGGTCACCACCAACAACTATAAGGGAACTTGTGGAGCCAAATCATGCCAAATTAGGAGATTCCACTTTGAGTAATACATTTTGCGTGTGTACTGTTTACTTGAAAGGAATGGTCATGCCCATGTGCCCGATAAATTGAATCGATCATCTGTATTTGGTGGCCGCCCATTGCTTATTATAAGCAAAAAAAAAAAAAAAAAAAACCATAATTTGCAATACATTAACTGTCCATGATATTGATTGTATTGCTTCAAGATTAACACACAAAAAGAGAAACTTTTCCAATTTTTCCATCGACTTATGGGATCAATTAAGACCAACAAAGGAACGAATGGAACATACCAGTTGCCGTGCCTTCTGGACGAACATTTATGCAAACCTTTTTGTTACCTAAAAAAGAAATCAGCATAAAAACCTTAGGAGAAGTTAATTACACTTTGTATGCTTTAGATCAGCTATACATGACAAGTATCAAGCTCAACTGTTGCATGGAATATTCTGCATTAAACTTGGATAGCAAACTTTTAAACAAAAAAAAAAAAAAAACGTCGAACTTAACCAAGATCATGAATCTTTTCGAGATAGCATTGTATAATACATTAGTTTTGTGGGCCTCTCTTTCGTATCTTGGACAATGTGTTTTTAAGTGAATTTTTATTTCTTGTTGCCATTTATCTTATCTGCGATATCATTCATAAATTATGAGTGCCTTCTTTTACTCTTTGCAAGTAAAAAAGTATTTCTTTTTTGGCCTACTCAATTTATAATTGAAGATATTATTCTGATTTTAAAATTTATCAAAAAATTATATCTATATTTATATGTCAGCAATTGTGTGCTGTGAAATTTAAAATGTTTCGGATTGAAAAAGGGAAAGATGCGTGAAACATGAAATTTTACGTAAAAGGAAAATTAGAAGTTCAAAGTGACAGACCTTCAGCTGGTCTAAGACCGTCCTGCGAAGCTTTATCAATCGGCATGCCTTTTGACCTCATGTCTTCATGAACCTCTTTGTTATCGAGAAGAGATAAATCATAGATAACTTTAGAAAAATCCATCATACTTTGTACGCTTTAGATCATTTATACATGACAAGTATCAGGTTCATTCATTGCATAAAATTTTCAATATTAAACTTAGATTCAACTTTGTTGTAAATTAAATCCAATCGAATCAATTACAACGGAATTCTAACTGTCAGAATTGCACAGTATATAGAACGTAAATAACACAGTAGATGAGAGAAAAGAAGAATGACACCAAAAAAATTTTACGTGGAAAAACCCAAGATGGGAAAAATCATAGGACGCTAATGTAGAAACTCTCTACTATAATAAAAGGATTACAATTAACACTCAAACGGTGTTTTTCTCACAATAAATCCTCACAACTATCACAAAATACATCATCTCTTAAAAACTCTGAAAAACTCTTGTATTTATTCACATTGTTGAAGACTCATGTGATCTCTCTAGAGTATTTTTTTTGGTGCTCTTTAAATCTCTATCCAATCCTTCTATTTATAGTGGTAGACCTCCACCCAAATTAGGAATCCCGCCCAATTGGTAATCACCTCTCAATTAGAAACTTTCCTAATTTATCGAATTCCCCTAATTTAGGCAATCATAATAATTATATCTTAGTATTCTTCTTAAATAAGACTAATTCTTATTTATATTTCTTTCTTTTAAGAGGCCTATCATAATAAGACTATCTTCCTATTATGTAATCTTGATGAGCAATCTTCAAGATATTCCAAATTGGGTTGCTCCCAACAAAGTTTGAGTAAGACATTTTGCGTGTTTACTGTGTACTTAAAAGAAATAGTGATGCCCATGGGCCGAGAAAATGAACTAATTAACTGTATTTGATAGCCACCCGTTGCTTCTGCATTTTGAGTTTGGGGCAGTTGAAATTCTTTCGGTCCCCGAAGAATCTCACCTTTGATCATGTACTTTGTTTGGTTATAGTTCCGGTCCTTATACTATTCTTTGATGACACCTAATTCACTTTATGAAAATTATAGGGACAAAAAGCATTATTTAGTCCTTGAGGGATAACTGGTAACAAAGGAAAATTGACAAAGTTCTTGTGAACACCCAGAAGAGTAGAGTTTTCTCCTTTTCTGAGGCTTCTTTCCTGCCATATGGTGTTTTTGACCATTCTCCCATGGTTATAAGAATCATTCATGCTCCAAACTCAAGAAAGCCATTTAAATTTTTTGACTTCTGAATGACTCACCTATCTTTCAAGTTGATAGTCTGGCAAGCTTGGGACTCCCTAATGACGGGATCGCCTATGTATATATTATACAGCAAACTCAAATTGCTGAAATTGAGGCTTAAACACCTCAGCAGGGACTCTTTTTTTGACATCTCCTCTAGGACAGTGGAAGCTAGGATTGCTCTAGATTCCATCCAGGATGCTCTTCTTACGGACCCTTTCAACCAGGCCTTGGCTGGTAGGGAGAGGGACCAAGTTCGGGCTTTCTCGAATCTCTGCCTCCAGGAGGAATTGTTCTATAAGCAGAAATCCAGAATTTGGTGGCTCAAAGAGGGAGACTTTAATAACAAGTTCTTCCATCATTTCGTTGATAAGAGGCACCTCCAAAATAGAATCCTATCGATGATGGATGATGAAGGGACCCTGATTTCAGACCCTACTAGTGTGAGACAGAAATTTGTTTCTCACTTTGAAGATCTATTGGCGCCTTCCACCCTAGATCCCTTACCCTTAATACAGGATATTAAAGTGATACTGGACCGTGTTCTTACTGAGGATCGGATGCGATCAGTGGCCAGGCCTGTTATGAATGAAGAAATACACGACTCCATGCTCTCACTGCCGGCAGGAAAGGCTCCAGGCCCAGACAATTTTGGCACCGAGTTTTCAAACAAAGCCGGGATGTAGTCAGCCCGTTGGTGATCTTGGCGGTCAGAGACTTCCTTAGTTCAAGTAAAATCCTCGGGGAGATCAACAATATTATCTTAGTCCTTGTACCTAAACATCCCAATGCAACTTCCGTAAATGATTATAGGCCAATTGCTTGTTGCAATACTGTCTATAAATGCATCACAAAGATATTGGCTAATAGGTTGGCTTATGTTCTACCTTCTATTATTAGTCCTCCCCAAAATGCTTTTGTTAAAGGAAGGCGCATTAGTGATAATATTTTGCTAACTCGGGAGCTTTTTGCCGGTTTTCATCTACAACCCCAAGTGTGTTATCAAGGAAGACTTCCGCAAGGCGTATGATACGGTTAACTGGGACTTCCTGGATCTAACATTGCAAGCCTTTGGAATACCCGAGCACTTGGTTAAACTCATGATGGTGTGTGTTCGAATGCCTAAATTTTTTGTCTCTCTAAATGGAGAGCTTCATGGTTTTTTCCCAAGTGGCAGGGGACTTCAACAGGGGGATCCCATGTCCCCATACCCGTTCACGTTGGTAATGGAGGTATTCACAGGGATCCTTAATCTCCATACTCGGCGGCCTGAGTTCAAGTTCTTCTGGAGGTGCAAGCACCCTCGGCTGTCCCACCTATTTTTTGCGAGTGATGTTCTAGTCTTCTCAGAGGCAAATATGCCCTCCTTATCCTTGCTCAAGGATGGTATTACTTGGTTCTCTCAGTGGAGTGGCCTAGTCTCGAACCTGGACAAGAGTGAGATTTTCCTCTCTGGCGTCCCATCTCATTCTCGGTCTAGCTTCAAGAACTTCCTTGGTTTTCAGGAAGGTTCCCTACCATTTCGGTATTTGGGAGTGCCTATTATTGCATCTAGGTTATCTAAAACTGACTATATAGCGTTGATTAATGCAATCACGTTGAGAGTGCAATCGTGGACCAACGTTTCTTCTCGTTTGCAGGCCACCTCCAGCTGATTAGGTCAGTTCTTCACTCGATTACTAGGCGAACGTTTTTATTTTGCTTAAATCTGTTCTTGATACTATAGAATGGATCCTTAGGCAATTCCTTTGGAAGGGTCTTGAGCTTGGACCAGGAGATGCGAAAGTTGCCTGGACCGATGTGTGCCTCCCAAAGGATGAAGGTGGCCTAGGCATTCATAGATTGCAGAAGTGCAATAAAGCAACTATGCTCAAACACATATGGAACCTATTCACGGATAAGGAGTCTTTGTGGTGTATATGGATCCACTCAAATTTCTTGAAGAAAAAGAATTTTTGGATAACGGGTAGACCAACTTGTTGTTCGTGGTTGTGGAAGAAGATATTGGACCTCTAGTAGGGCTTTTGCCACTTGTTTGGGTGGCGAGTGGGAAATGGTTGTTTTGCCTCATTCTGATTTTATAATTGGCACCCCAGAGGCCCTTTGAGCTTGGTTTTCTCTGACTTGGACATTTATCGCTCAGGTATCCCTAGGAATGCCACAGTTGTTGACTTCTTTACTTACTCATCCTCAACATCTAGGGTCCATGACACGCTAGTTTCTTGGCATGTGCTGCTTCCTGTGTTAAGCCAAGACGATGATTGCTTTCGGTGGATCGGACACATGTTGGGAGATTTTACAGCCGCCTCTGCTTGGGACAATATTTGGCCAAGAGGCCGATCGGTGTCTTGGGTGTCCTTTATATGGAACCGCATGTTGATTCCCCGATTCCAATTTCACCTTTGGTTAATTACTAGAAATAGTTGCCCACCCAAATCTTGCTTCTAAACTATGGCAGAATTTTGGATGTTAGATGTGTTTTTTGTGAATGTCGGCCAAATTCTATTGATCACCTCTTCTTTGGTTGTTGCATCACAGGTGCTTGTGCTATCTACTGGGAAACAAGATGCAACCTACCTTGGCGTAACAATTCCTGGTTGGATTACTTTTGATGGGCCATAAAGTACCTATCGGGAGATTCCTTCCACCAATCTCTTGCTCCATATGCTTTTGGAGCATTATGCAATATTATATGGAAGGAAATGAATAACATCCTCTTCCATGATTGCAAACCTTCTTTGTTGGCTATGAAGAAGCGCCTAGACAAAGTCGAAAGGGACCAAGCTATGACCTTCCTACAGGTCTCGGATAACCCCACCAATAGGAGGATGCAACAATGCTGGATTCTTAGTCCTTCTATCTTTTCAGCATGAGCTGTGTTTGCCTTAGTGTTCTCCTCCTTGGCTGAGGCATCAGGGCTTCCCTAGAGCTTACTGGAGGGTTGCCTATGTCTTCGGTTGCAGGTGGGAGCACTCACCGAAGCTGGAGATTGGATCTGGCTTTTTCTCTTTTGAGTTGTTAACACTAGGTGGCTATTTGGTTGCCGTAGGTTGGCTTTTGTTGTTCTTCTTTTCTCTCGACACCCTTTCACTTGTTTTGACTTGTTTGTGAGAGTGCTAGTATGAACACCTAGAGAGGGGTGAATAGGTGTTTAAAATAAATCTTGGCAAGTATATACGGAATAAATAAACTTCAAACAAAGGAGTTAGAGAAGAGAATAAGAACACATAAATTATAGTGGTTTAGCTTAATCCAAGCCTACATCCACTCTCTCACGCTAACGGCCTTCTTGGCTGGATTCCACTATGCAATCAACAAGAGATTACAACTTTGAGTGCAAACACTTAGTAGATCACACTATCTCACTAAGTCACTCTTTTGGTATTTCTCTCACGATCACAAACGTTTAAGCTTTCTAAAGACAAGTGTATGATCGAAGGTCGCTCAGACTTTGGAATTATAAATTCTACGCTCTATCTCTTACTTGCTCATCGGTCATTCATCTCCTTAAATACTCCTCCACTTCCAAACTAGCCGTTGGACAGCATCCCGAAGAATCGTCTTCCAATATACCCATTGGACAGCTCTGTATCTAGAAGATTTGGTAGCCGTTGAGTGACAAAGGAATAATCCCAAATTGATTCCGATCGCCCATATAAACGAAATCTTGATTTTCATAAGTAAAGCTTCTTCGTATAGAAAGATCTTGTCTTCAAGTTTCAATCGTCAATCAAATAGATTGAGTTAATCAAATCAATCTTGATGTAGAATCCAAACCAAATCACTAGCCGTTATATGATTAGGCTTGAATTACGATATGTTGAATCTAGATGTAAAGTCTGAGAGCAATAGACTTTACAATCTGAGTCTGAGTGCGATAGACTTTGCAATTTGAGTCTGAATGCAATAGACTTTACAATTTGGGTTTGAACATATTCTGCTTCTGAACAGATTTAGCTTTAAGGTATGTACCCAGTTCAGCTTCAGCATAGAGTCTGTCTTCTGGTTCATTCTTCACGTTCAGTCTGGAATTTGTCAGAGTGAGCAGACTTCTGATATAGAACAGACTTTGACACTAAAGTCTGGCAGTCTTCAGATTTTGAGTCTTAAGTCTGGCAGTCTTTAGACTTTGAGTCTTGAGTCTGGCAGTTTTCAGACTTTGACACAAAAGTTTGGAAATCTTCATAATATACTTTGGACATATGTTACGTTCAGTCTTCTTGCCATCTTCTGACTTTGATAATATCCTTTACATGTTCTATTATCTGCATGGTCTATTACTTAACTATTAAACATGTTAGTAGCCTTTGATTTATTTTGTCATCTTCAAAACATCATAAGGGATTTCCCTAACAATCTCCCCCTTTTGATTATGACAAAACAATCTCTGAATATGCAGATTTTGTAAACATGCTTTTAAAAATATTAATTTAGATCAAATGATATCATAAGATAACAAATAAATTGAGCACAACAATATATAGAAAAATAATCACAGCTCAATATTATGCCATAGATAATATCAACCAATCAACACATATGCATATTCATATCTTCTCCCCCTTTTTGTCATAATAAAAAAGCGATAATAATGGAAAAAAGTATCACGTAGAGAATTATAACAAATATCTCGCATGAATCACAATTTCCAAAAATCAGCTTTTATAAAGTAAGTCGAATATTAAAGATATGCAATATAGCTCACTTCGATCATATATATATCAGCAAATATCAAAAAAAAAAAAAAAAAATCACAGATACATCATGAAATTCACGTACCCTTTTTGTCATAATAAAATGATAATATCAGTAAGAGATTTGTTAATGACAAAAAGGTAATAAAAGATGCACTAACCGGATTTTTTGAACAAATTCTGACACATTTACCTTTCATTTCATCCATAATAAGATCACGATCAATTCAAAAGATTTTTCCAAAATTGATCAAAACCCCCTTCAATTTGTTGCCTTTTTGAGATGATCACGATTATTTCCCTTTTCTTTTGGATTTGATTTCTCCCCTGTCATCATGACAATATTTGCGAATAGAAACAATTGTTGCTTGTGCACGTTGAACAGAATTATTTTTCCAGTATTTCCTTTGTAGCAACATCCGCAACAATCACTTGCATTTTGAAATTCAAGGCAAAAATTTATTTTCTTCAATTAAGCTTTTCTCGAATTCAACCTGCATCAACTTAACAAACTTTTTAACAAATAAGTTGTAATAATATCCACGTAATATATAATGCCATTTTCTTCGAATAAATAAATTGAATAACATATATAAAATTATTAAAATTCAGAACTATTCAACCTTTTGTACGATGCATAAGAGATTTCCTCAACAATTTGCAAAAATTTTGCATAAGGAATAGAATCTTTGAACCTCCAGAAGATAGTATAGAATCTTCATAATTTTCAGATCAAACTTTCCAAAATTCATATGGAAGATTCTTTTGTTACCTGCAAATTCTTGTATAATGGATAACTATCTTTGCAAAAATGTCACGTAATATATTCCTTTGATTTGCATATCAAACTTACTAGATAGAATATATCTTCTAAGAATATAGCAAGAATATCCATGAATATGCAGTAATATCTTTTGAGATCAAAGAGATTTCCTTGAGCATAAATTTTAGATATGCATTTTGCAAAAGAAAAATAGATATTTCTGTCACGTGCCAAAATTGCAATATCTTATATTTATGACAAAATATATTCGCAATATAATGAATAATCATCCAAAATCATGATAAATGCACGTAGAAATTTTTAAGGCGGGATGATAAAAAAATTTCTCTTACCCAAGTATATGTTTCAAATATACCATTGATTAAAAAAAATCATTACCAATTGTCACAGGAGATATTTTCTGATTGCACCAAAATCTGCGTAGATTTGTAATCATTCTTGCCTTATTGAATTTCCATCAATTTGGATCATTCCTTGACGTTAGAGCAAAATATATAATTTCCATAAACAAATATTCTTTCTTAATTCATCATAACAAAGTATTCAAAGAAAGAATATTATGCACAACGATATTTTGAAAAATAAATTCTTACTTAGTCATAGTACGATAAAAACAGAGAGAATAAAATCTTTGAATATCTAAGAATATCTTGCATCATCACGTAAAACAGATTTTCACTTTGCAAAATATGATTAAATTTGAGAGTATAAAATTAGACAAAATAATCTGAATTGTCTCAAATAATCACACGTACTAAATCAAATCTCAACTCACAAATCACAAAAACAAATCATACGATTCTTTCTTCCATAAAGCAATATGATCATTATAAAATCTCAATCAACCAAGGATATATCGAATATGAGAATTATTACCTAAATCAAATTGAGAAAAAAAAATTTCTTACCAAATTCTCATTCTTCTCTTCCTTTATTTCCTGCAAAAATAACTCATCTTTTCTTTGGTACCCATTTTTTCTTGGGTCCATGAGAGTTAGCAAAATATGCTGCTTTTATCCAATTTTTTTTAATAGGTCTCCAGACTTTAGGACAATGTTTTTCAAAGTGTTCCGAATCTCCACAATTTGAACACTTGACGTCATTTTCACCAACAGGTTTTACAAACACTTTTTGAAAATGATTTTTGTAAAATGCTTTTGGAGGTTTTTGTCTAAGTCTCTCCTTGACTTTAGGAAAATCAATTAAAGAATTATTTTCCTTATCGAAACAAAGTCCTGACTTATTATAGTAAGGAACTTGTTTAGAAAGAATATGCTCTAATGTTTTTGATTCATTTGAAAATCTTGTCGAAATATTTGAAAATTCTTTCTTTAAAGAATCATTTTCTTTAACAAGCAAATCTCGATTTTCTTTTATTTGTAGAAAATATTTTTGCAAAATTTCAAAATTTTCTTTTTGAGAAAGATCATGTTGCCTAAGCTAAAAATTTTCCTTTTTAAGTTCGGAGATCCTTTTAAGAGAAGATTTGAGATTTGAACAAATCTCATTTATATATCTTGAAACTTTGAAAGGAATTGTTGAATGACTTACCTTGATTTCCTCATCGGATTCTGAGTCTGGTTTTGAATCAGACTTTGATTCTGAGTCTATGTCTGAATCAGACTCAGATTCTGAATGTGCCATTAAGCATAGATTTCCTTGCTCATCATCTTCTTTTATTGTTCTTTTCAGGCCATTTTGCTTGTATTTTCTTC
Source organism: Eucalyptus sideroxylon (assembly GCA_014182405.2). Classification (NCBI taxonomy): domain Eukaryota; kingdom Viridiplantae; phylum Streptophyta; class Magnoliopsida; order Myrtales; family Myrtaceae; genus Eucalyptus; species Eucalyptus sideroxylon. The sequence continues at coordinate 47,467,591 of CM024550.2, forward strand.
CATCGAATTTCCTTCCTTTTCTACTAAGCTTTTTGAATTTCTCAATCATAAAAGCAAGTTCTTCATTGTCCATGTCATTTTCTGAGTCTGTTTCATCAAAAACAGCATTAGATATTAAAGCAATGGAATTCTTACCTTCGAGATCTTCATTGTTAATTTGTTCCACTTCATAGGATTGAAGAGTGCCGATCAATTCATCAACGCTGAGTGGCATAATCCTTTGAGTCTCCCGGATTAAGGTCTTGACATGATTCTAATCTTTTGAGAGACCTCGCAAGAGTTTGTTGACCTTCATTAGGGAAGAAATTGGATGACCTTGATATGCCAAACCGTTTATAATTTCTGAAAAACGATTGAACATATCTCTAATCGACTCTCCTTGCTTCATCTTGAAGGATTCATATTTGCCGAGAAGAAAGTTTACTTTTGTCTCTTTTACACGATCGGTCCCTTCATATGTAACATGAAGTCTATCCCAAACTTCTTTTGCTGTTTCACATGAAAAGATTCTGTTATATTCAGTAAGAGACAATGTGAAATATAAAGAATAAATAACTTTTACATCAAGCACTTCTCTTTTGGACAACTCCGTCCGAGATATAGGAACGGGGAGTTTGGTTTCTTTGTCTTTGCCATTCTTATTTGATGTGGATGCAGCAATGGGGTTGATTCCTCTTTCCACAACATCCCATTGCAAGAGATCTCTGGATCTTATGAATGCTTTTATTTTGTTCTTCCACATGTTGTATTCCTTTCCATCAAAATATGGTGGCCTTGTGTTGCTTTGCCCTTCCATAAGTCCTGGTGCCAACATACTAGCCATAAAGAATCTTTAGCTCAAAAGTAAAAATACTTTTATAAACCGAGCACTTGGCTTTGATACCAATTGAGAGTGCTAGTATGAACACCTAAATGGGGGTGAATAGGTGTTTAAAATAAATCATGGCAAGTATATGCGGAATAAAATAAACTTCAAACAAAGGAGTTAAGGAAGAGAATAAGAACACAGAAATTATAGTGGTTCGGCTTAATCCAAGCCTACGTCCACTCTCTCACGCTAACAGCCTTCTTGGCTGGATTCCACTATGCAATCAACAAGAGATTACAACTTTGAGTGCAAACACTTAGTAGATCACACTATCTCACTAAGTCACTCTTTTGGTATTTCTCTCACGATCACAAACGTTTAAGCTCTCTAAAGACAAGTGTATGATCGAAGGTCGCTCAGACTTTGGAATTATAAATTCTACGCTCTATCTCTTACTTGGTCATCGGTCATTCATCTCCTTAAATACTCCTCCACTTCCAAACTAGCCGTTGGACAGCATCCCGGAGAATCGTCTTCCAATATACCCATTGGACAGCTCTGTATCTAGAAGATTTGGTAGCCGTTGAGTGACAAAGGTAGAATCCCAAATTGATTCCGATCGCCCATACAAACGAAATCTTGGTTTCCATAAGTAAAGCTTCTTCGTATAGAAAGATCTTGTCTTCAAGTTCCAATCGTCAATCAAATAGATTGAGTTAATCAAATCAATCTTGATGTGGAATCCAAACCAGATCACTAGCCGTTATATGATTGGGCTTGAATTACGATATGTTGAATCTAGATGTAAAGTCTGAGAGCAATAGACTTTACAATCTGAGTCTGAGTGCGATAGACTTTGCAATCTGAGTCTGAATGCAGTAGACTTTACAATCTGGGTCTAAACATATTCTGCTTCTGAACAGATTTAGCTTTAAGGTCTATACCCAGTTCAGCTTCAGCATAGAGTCTGTCTTCTGGTTCATCCTTCACTTTCAGTCTAGAATTTGTCAGAGTGAGCAGACTTCTGATATTGAACAAACTTTGACACTAAAGTTTGGCAGTATTTAGACTTTGAGTCTTGAGTCTGGCAGTCTTCAAGCTTTGACACCGAAGTCTGGAAATCTTCATAATATACTTTGGACGTAAGTTACGTTCAGTCTTCTGGCCGTCTTCTGACTTTGATAATATCCTTTACATGTTCTATTATCTGCGTGGTCTATTACTTAACCATTAAACATGTTAGTAGTCTTTGATTTATTTTGTCATCTTCAAAACATCATAAGGGATTTCCCTAACAGTTTGTCTTTATAAGTATAAGTTTTTTGGTATCAAGAACTCTCTGTTGTCTAGTTTGTGGTTTAAAGTCAATATATTACTTACCTTACGAAAAAAAAAAAGAAGAAGCATTATTTAGTTAAATAATTTTCAAGCAAGTTTTTTTTTTTTTTTTTTTTCAAAAGGAATAATATTGTTTTGTGATGATTTAGTTTGGCTTGCCAAATATTTTAGAAGTCATTTTCCATTGGTGTAGTTTTTTAAAGCAATCCTTGTAAATAATAATGTCCATTTTGGCCGTTTTCAGTTTAAGGTAAAAAATTGAAAACACGGCAACCAAAATTTCTGCCTAATGTATGTTCGTTGGAAATTTTGAAAGGAAAACACGAAATTGGAAATTTTCATTGTACCAAACATGCCCTCGAACTCTATGGAAATTTATTATTCTTTCACTCACACTCCTTTTTTTTTCCTTTCTAAGACCCTGAAAAAAGTGTACGAACACTTATTAAGCAATAAATATGGAAATGTTTGACATTTCATCGCATTATCTATCCATGATGTTGTTCATGATATTGCTCATATTAGTTCGAAATTAACACTCGGAAAGTGAAAAATTTTCAGATTTTTCCATAGCCTTATGCCGAATGGATCAAATCGAACAACAAAGCAAAGGACAGAACATACCTGGCGATGGATCAATTACAATTTCTGGGTTTGAAGTCGAAGTTGTTGCCATCTCCTTTTTTTATGAGACTCCTTTGCTCTGCTGTCTCGCGAGCAGGTAATAATATGAAAGCAGAGAGAGTATTTTTACGGGGTTGAAGTCGAAGTTACTTCCTGTTCTCATGGATCTTCTGCTTTTATACACCGAATGGTGGACAAAGCCAAAGTTCCAGCTGTAGATGATGGACCACGCCCTTTTCCTGAATGACGTCTTCATTTCCAAATTTTATGACATCAGAAATTTTATGGGAATTCCTTTTATTTAAAATGCGTGAATTTGGTAAATTTACTAAGATAAAGATACGAGTGTAACACATAATTATTATTTTTTCTTTCTTTAACCACCCCCTTCTGTGCAAACAATATTTTAGCGGGTTGTTACCGAATTGGGTTAGTGTGTCCTTCTCATGAAAAAGATACATGTCGAAAATTTTAAAGAAAAGCCCGAAATACTCTCAATTTCTCGAGTAAAGACCTAAAGTGCCTTCACTTACTTTCTTATTTTTCATTCTTCCCCTTTCTATTTTTTTTTTCAAAATTAACATACTTAAAAAAGAAAAATAGGCCAAAACTTTAAAAAAAAAAAAAAAAAAAAACTACAAACGGGAAGGTTGGCAGCAAACCCTCCCCACCTGTGGCTATCACCCCAATACCTGTGGGGCGTCAGCCATGGCTAACAACCTCTCTGACAAGAGACAAGGGCTAGCTTACCCTACCTAGGATCGAGAGAGGGTCATGACCCTCTCCCCAATCTAGACAAGTGTTGCCAACTCTCTTTTCACAATGATGTGACATTTTGGCCAAATGAAAATTACTTCGCATCCTGACATGGATTATGATGCTTGCTAGGTGTTTCCATTGGGAGTGCGCAACAAAAGTCCAACGCCTTCACTTAGGGAAATTTCGAAGAAGGAGCCCAAGTTCCAATAAGTCAATATATTTAGTTAGACCCAGTTTTACTAAAATATTTAAGTTAATGAGTTATGAGCTAACTAGAATATATATTAATTATTTAACATCACATCAATTCTCAATTGTAGGATTTCTTTAACACAACTTATACGTGTATCCCAACAATATTTCCCTCATGTGTGAGTTTCAATATTAGATTTGCTCTCCCTCAATTCACATATTCTTCTACATCAACTTATCTCTACTTGAATCTCCAACATCCAAATTCATCTTGGTCTCTTTTTTTGAACTGAACCATAAAGTCTATCATTGGGCTCGCGTTGCCACACCACAATACTCACTTGCTCAAAAACCAAGTTGGTCACCAAATTCTTTCATCGAGACATTCATCGAATACTAATAAACATTCAGAGTGGGCCACCAATCAACCACTGGCTTTGATACCATTTATTGGGAATGCAAGTAGAAATTCAATATCTTCACCTAAGAAGATCTCCAAGAGAGAGACTAAATCCGAGCTCGTCAATATATCCAGTTAAATTCACATAAATTTGAGCTATAGACAAACCATAATATATTAACTGCTCAACACCATGTCAACTCTTCGATGTAGGATTTTTTTAATACAAATCACACGTATATCTTAACAATTTCAATGTGAAAAATGAGGCATAATCTTTAGATCATATAAATTTATGTCTAGCTGAATGTTAATATTGACATCAAGATCATAATTATGACTTGAACATAAAAAAAATTGAGCAAAATGAAGTTAAGTGTTTTACATTTCTTTTCTTTTCTTTTTCATCTTCCTTGGCCAGTTGTTGGCCTTATTGTGAGCTCAAGCCTTGCCGCCAGAGGCCATGAGCTCACCCAATCTAGTGAGGCCCAAGCTCACTAGCCTCAAGCAAGCTCGCCAAATCTAGTAAGACTCAAGCTTGCTAGCCGTCGCCATGGCTAGCAACTGGCTAAGGAAGAAGTAAAAAGGAAAAAGAAGAAAATTAAACAAAATAAAAATTAAAAATCAATTTTTTAAAAAAATTAAAAAAAATTAAAAATTCTAATTTTAAAAAAATAATGTATGAATAAATGTTTCATTAACCAAGGGTCTGAGCCCGAGCATCGAGGACTCGCACATGGCCTTTGTAAACTAGGCCTAAAAGTTCAAGACTAGAGCTCGAGCATTAGAGACCTGAGCATAGCCTTTGTAAACCCGAGTTCGGATGCTAGAGCATTGAATATGAGCACTAGGAGTTTGGCTGGCCTTAATGGACTCGGCATGAGCACCAAGGGCTCGGGCGACACATTGAGGTCCTAGGCCCGACCTCGATGGACCTAGGCTCAGCCACTAGAGACCTGGTCCTAAATGTTGGGATTGATGGGGTTTCCGTGCCCAAGCTTGTTTCGATTTTAAGTGCCGATAGTTAATCATATTTCAAAAACGCTTTCTGGTTCTTTCAAAGGGAAAATTATTTTCTTGAATTCACATTTTTGTGGGAAAAATTTTTCTATTGACTACTAAAAGATATTCTGTTGACTCATTTTTCTAAGCTAACTAAACACCAGAAAATGAGCAAAATGTTTTCCCAATTATTTTTTTTCCATGAAACAAAGTGATCTTAAGACAATATACTTAACCCATAAAGCCAAATCGATAGAATGCTTGACAATTTCATTGATAAATTATTACAATTCAATAATCCCTGAATTTTGACTTCACTTCCAAATTTTGTGACCTTAAAAATTTAAAGAAAATTCCTTTTATTTACAAAAGTTTAAATTTGAAAAATCTTACTAAAAAAGATAGGATGGTAACTTCACATATTGATCCTTTTTTGTTTTCTTCCACCATCCCTTTCTTTGCAAACAGTATATTTTTCAATGGATTTTTATTCCGTGTACTGGTGGTGTAAAAGTTTCCTAGGTTTAGTAGAATGATCATATATAGTTTTTATCGTTAGCATCTAGATTTATTGCATAAACGGGTTAATGTTTTTACTTTGAGACTGTTTGTGTAAAAAAGACTCTGATACTAACAATTTATGTAGTATAGATTTCATTTTAACAAGCTTTTATTTTGTGCAGTAGCGATGTAAAATTTTCTTTGCACAAGCAAGTCTTAGATAATGACACATAATTAATTCTATTTTTTACATGATTTTTTTAGATATTTTTATTTGGCAAAGTGCTGGCTTTTTTTTTTTTTCTGAAATTTCTATTTTTTCTAAATAATATTTCGAGAGGAAGGCCTCGGAAAGAAAACTGTGTCGAAAATAAGAGAAATGACACGGTAGCAACATTTTTTGCAGTTATATGCACTTGCATTGAGTATGAGTAGACATATCTTATGGATGCGGCATCTCCACTTTTCGACTGGCTTTTTTCCTGAAACTTCTATCTATTATGCATAATATCTTGAAAGGAAGGCCTCGAAAGAAAACTGTGCGGAAAATTAGGCCCTGTTTGGCAACCATCCAAACAAAGGTCGATTTCGATTTTTTGTTCCCGAATCGGTTTGGGAACGAGTAATCGCGTTTGGTAAATTTTTGTCAAAACGATTGGGAACAAATTTACTCCCAGAATCAGTTTTGGACAAGAATTCAGAATCAGAAAAAATATGATTCTTCGTCCGAGAATCAAAAAAGAGAATCAAAAGTGCCGAATCAAAAAAAAAAATTTATTTCTATATTTTATTTTTATTTCTTCCTAGTATGAAATATATATTTGTTGTATATAGAATACATATTTAATTTTATGTTATAATTTAGTATTTTTATTTATTACATATTGTAGGGATATTAGTATAGTTTATACTATGATTTATTATTTACTATATAATAAAAATTGATTAGTTAATATTTTTATTACTTAGTATAAAAATATAATTAATCAGTGAATGGTTTATGAAAATTCAATATCAAATTTATTTTAATCTAAAAAGGTAATTAAAAAAGAATTGGAATATAAATTTTATATAGTTACCAAACGCGTTTCTATTCTTTTTCTATTCCGAATCAGAAATTTTATTTGTTACCAAACGCGTTTTTTACTTAGAATCGGTTCAGGAAGTAATCGAAATAATCATTTCGGTCGAATCGGTTCCCGAGAGGAACGACATAGTAGCAACATTTTTTGCAATTATATACACTTTTGCATTGAGTATGAGTAGGCATATCTTATGGATGTGGCATCTCCACTTTCCAACTGGCTTTTTTCTTGAAATTTCAATCTATTATGCATAATATTTCGAGAGGAAGGCCTCGGAAAAAAAAATTGTACGGAAAATAAGAGGAACGACACAAGTCCGGTTCCAGATTAACTTGAGACTAACCGATAATTTTTTTGTTTCATTTTTTGTGCTCCTTGAAAAGGCAAACCTACCATTTCAAATTACATAATCCATTAACGATACGATATTGTGCAACCAAACTATAAATACCAATACATATTCAATAAATTAAAATAAGACAGTAATAAAAATTTCACATTTACTAAAAGCAAGAAACCATAAAAATGATTAAGACTGCTCATAGAGATATGGGATAAGATGGAAAATTGAGCAGTGAGCGGGGAAGTTGAGCGGGGTTAGTGTCGAGTAGCAAGCGGGGAAGTTGGTTCTTTCGATTTTGGCAAATTGAAGACTAAAGGGACAAATAACACGGAACAAAATGAGTACTAGAGAAAGACATCGTGGGGAGCCATTTAATGCTGCTGATGCTGTTTGACTTAGGGTTTTTTCTTTAGAATATATAAAAAATTAAATATAAATAATATATTAGATATATTATATATAATATATACAGTCAAGTTAATCCGAGTTAGACCGATTCTAAACTCTCAAGATCAAGGATCAACCCGCACAGTATTGGTCTAGAAATCTTAGGACCAAGGACCAACCCAATCCCTTGAGATCCGAACTAGGATCGACAGGATTGGACCAGTTTAAGGTCGGTCTAGGGTTAAGATAAGAGAGTGGCGGAGAACCTGGCGACTCCATCATGATGGCACCCTAGTGATACTTATGAACTTCGAGGGTGGTTTCTTAGTGAGTGAAAATCGAATCATTTTTCGATTCTAGGTTCAGACCCAACAAGAGAGAAGGAAAGGCCGCGTGTGTCCGTGTGTGCACAAAATAGGAAAAGCAAAAAGTTAACAGAGGCAGAAGAAGAGCTGTGGAGCTTAATATGACATTCAATTTAAATTGTTTGAGGATGGAAAAACTGCAAATTACGCTTCGTTTATTTCCCCAAAAAATATAATGTTTTAAAAAATTAAAAAATTAACTTTTAGGAAAATAATAATATTTTTTCGTATTTAGTTGAAATATGAAAATGAATTGAAAAAAAATTCCGGTCATTTGGTACGAACAATTTGATTTGATTTTCCTAAATAGACATACACTATTCAAGCACTAATAACTTGCACATGGATAGTTGGAGAATCGGATACAAACACTAGAGTCGTAGGTTCGGCCTTGATGGACCCCAACCTGAGCATTAAGGTCAAGCCTAGCATAGATGGACCCAGGTGTAGGCATTGGGATCTCACGATGTAGGTGCTGGGATCTTGGGCTTGTACTCCAATTCTCGCCTAGGTGGACTCGAGTGCAAGGGTCAAGGTCCTAGGCTGAAGTCCAACGAGGTGGAGGCCCAACCCCAAACCCCTGTATCTGTGTCAAGATCCCCTGTGCTTGAGCTTGGGTCCATCAAGGATGAGGCCTGGCTCAAGACTCCAATGCCCGTGCCTAGGTCCATCAAGGTCGTGTGCACAAAGGCCGAGTCCGATTCCGTCGAGGTTGAGCCCAAGACCTTAATGCTTGTGCTTGGATTATGCACATTTGAGTCCAAGTTCATCGAGGCCTAGCTAGAGATCCTATTGCTTGCGTCCATCGAAGTTGAGGCTAGGGATCCTAGCATGAGCATTGGGGTCTCTAGCTTGAATTTTGTGCACTTACTCTTGGGCACCGAGGACTAGAAAACTAGCACCAAGGTCCTTGGCTCTAGTGCGGAAGATCAAAGCATGTGCACCACAGACCCAAGCACAAGTGCTAGGGACTTGAACATGAGCATCGGGGTCCTTGGCTTAATCTTGATGGACTAGGGCCGGGCGCAAGAGATCCAAGCTCGACCTTGATGGAGCAGGCCTCTGATGTCTTTCTTTTTTTGTTTAGGATGCGAACATGGTCACAGAATTTTATTTGTACGGTGAGTTTTTGCAACGCAGAGCATGCCATCACCTAGCACGCCTTGTAGCCCAAAGTCAAATAAAAAAAAATATAAAAAAAGAATCTAAAATTTTAAAATAAAGGAGAGCAATCTTAAAATCTCCCAAGTATATCTTTGGATCGTTTTGCATTTTTGACCTTTGCGCTATTTCAACTATATCAACGAAATTCAGGTACATTTTACTTATATAAGGGGCTCTTTGAGATCAAAGAGAGGCAATTGTCGACACTTGAACTTGTGCGAATAAAAGTATAAAAAAGAAAATAGCACAAACGAAGAAAAAAAGCAAATAAATAAATAAATAAGGTAAAAGAAAATGCTTAAAAAGGCCCAGCGTCGAGTCCTCCCAAGGTTCTATTTTTCAAGATCTGAAGCGTGAGGCGAGGGCTGGCGTCACAAGACAAAAAGAAAAGGTGGCTCTTTTAAGGAAGCAAGGAAAATCGCTCCATCTTGAGTCTTCTTAGTCAAATACTTCAAGCTCGGCAATGGCTACTGGCCTCCATTGCTAACCACCATAAATTCACGCTTCATCGACTCTCACCACTTCAACTTTCCTCAGCCGCTGCTCCCCTTTTCTTCCTTCCCCCGATTTTTTTAGGAAGAAACGCGTACTATACACTGAGAGATTTGAGTATTTGAGGGCAAAAATGCCAGGTAACGATTTTGGAAGAGTACAGAAGGTACTCTGTTTTACCCTGTTTCTGGCCGAGAAGGTCCGAAGAAAGCATATCTAGTCTGAACCTCGTCTACTTGTCTTAGCTTCGTTCGTGAGCGATCGTAGGAGCCCCTATTCTTGACTCGTATGCTCGTTGTAGCTCCGGAATCGCTGATAAAACAGGTTATTACGTCCTCTATTGTCTACCCTATTCTGGCAAGGTGCGAGGCCGAGTTGTATTCATTCTACTCATACGTAAATCACAGTGCACCGAAGCTGTTTCTGGATAAGCTGGGATGATACCTTGCCCCATTGCGGATTTTAAACTAAAAACCACTCAGGTTGCATAAGCTAGATTAGACAATCACAATGACACACACTATTTGTGGAAAATCCAAGTGTCTATTTTTTTTCCCCAGTTTCTACTCTCTGTTTTGCAAATTTTCCGACGGTATCTTTGTGGTGCTCGCCGGAGAGGAAATGTTTGGAGTCTATGACCGGAGTGTCCATCCTATGAGACATCCATGCCGTTTTGTTTTTCCAATTCCTGTTCTCCATAGTTCTGTTGTTAGATGATTGCGAATATGGGATGCCCGGTGACTGGCAATGATGAACAATGCTGTGGTGGACGATCACCAGTGACGGTGTTTGTTAGTAAGGGTGGTGCTCGGTGATGGATAGGTGGTGGTGGACCGACTAAACTCACGGTGGAGCACTTTAAGAAACCTCTGGGTTGCTGAAGAAGACAACAGGAGCTGGAAAAAGTAATCAAGAAAAGAGGACGATACTATCTCCACCACCTCACGACTAAATCCATATCGGTGGTTTCAAATTTATTTACTTTCATTTGTTTTAGATTTTTCTATATCTATGTAAGATCCACCTACCATAATTAAGAATTTCATATATTTAGTTTTTTTATTTATTGTAAATTTTCCAAGTGTATTAAGGGTACTATGTTTTTTCTTATTATTAGATATTACTTCCATAATTTTTTTGTCAAAAAAAGAAATTTTTAAGAAATCTAGTTCTTTTTTATGCTGTTGATTAAATTTATAAATAAATTATTAAGCAAATGAAATTTAATTAAATCATAACATTATATAAAATAATGAATATTTTTTTAAAAAAAAAAAAATACCAGCGAAATATCATTACTTTAGATCAATAAAGTACCTCATTGTGCATATTGCTTTTAGTGTATTATTAGATATTCTTCTAAACTCTTACATGCCCTACATAAAGTATCTCACCAACAGAGTAAGAAAAAAGATAATTACTTTGGTATAGTAGATAAAGAGTCTGCATATATATTTTTAGCTAATGAAATTAACAAAATTTTACCAAGAAAGTGAGCTTTTATAAAAGAGAGAAAAAAATTGATAAGTTGATATAAATTCAAGAATGGAGAAGAGTTTTTCAAATTTTATACTATATCAAAAGAATGCATTTTTTCCTTACTATTAGACCCGAAATACTTATTATGGTAACCATCCTAAATGATAAAAAAGAAAAAATAGGGGGGAAAAATAGTGGGGCCTTCACTTTATATTGTAAGTGAAAGATTCGTGACAGTTTTATCTTTTTAATGTAAATAAGGTAGATTTAGTCATTAGAAGTAGAAATTGATAAAAGGAAATAACAAGGGCGGGCTTACTTAGGATTTATGAACTTTGGGCAATGGGTTAAGTTTCGTGCTTAAGGTGAGTTTAGTGTGATTATAGTAAAAATGGGATTAATGCAGCTATAACAACAAAATAGGTTTGACTTGTGTTTTAGTGAGTTTGCGCTTGATTTAGTTTAAGTGTTTAGAGTTAGTCTTGGGAGGTTTGGGTTTAATTCTATTGAAGGGGTTTGTTATAGAAAGCCCAATTCATGCATCCGATCCAGATCCGCGAATCTCATGTGTAAGTAATATACAAAGTTAAGAGTAGCCCTAAAAAATTTCATGGAATCCTACAAGCTTAAGGTGGCTAACTGTATGTGCTTTGTCTATTACTTACACATGATAGTTATGTATGATTCCACACTTAGCCACCTTAAGCATTTCCTTATTATAAAATAAAATAAAAGAAGAAGGAAATATGGCATATGAATGCGATTGATCAATACAACCAAAAGTTAAGAGTCAGTGAGGAAAACATAAATAACTCACATCTTGACAAAGGGATGTAAACATACACCTGCTTCCTAGCATTATTCTTAACCAAAAGATGGCAAATTAGAATATCAAAATCATTTAATGGGAGAAAAATAAAATCTTAAAAAATAAAATCGCATCGGGTATGCATCTAAATTCTACTTCATGACTTATTTTTTTGGATGCGGAAAGTTTAACAAACATAAAATCTGAACAGTTTGTTAGCTGCTTTAAAGATTCCGGAGAAGTTAAGGTCAATAAGTAAACAATAAAATGCCAATCAAAGAAGATAAATTATTGGAATGAAACACATCATAGTAATGTTGAGAATAAGACAGATAAACTTAATTAGAAAATTTTCGCAATTTCTCATGGCATTCCCATACGAGAGCCGCCCATAAACAACGGAGAACTGTAGCGTACGACGTGAAGGACTCTTCCACATTGGTGTGCCTGTGATGTACTAAGGTCAGAGTTGCTCAAGTACATTATTTGTAGGATAGCGACTCAATTATAAGCCGCTATCCTTTAGTCATCATCTGCAAATAAAATCAACTTCATAACAAGCGGAATCTCTAGCAAGAAAGAAGTTAAGATAGAACGTCTAAAATCGTCATTTTCCAACACTAAAGACTTTTCATCAACGTATATATATCATAAATACATACTTTCAACCAAAACATGCTGCGCAGACTGGAACTATAGAAGTATTCAAGTCAACAAAATAAGTTTTTGGCCAAAGGGTGTAATCCCCCATCATTCTATCCTAAATATGTGATTATCTACTTATGATTATCCATGTTTCGGTAATTTATTTGCTCTAGAATTATTCTTTTCCTTATGTCGCTTTTTCTTACTTCATATTCAAGGAATCTTGTTTTGTGGGATTTAAGGAAATACCTTCAGGCAAGAGTTTCCAATTTGTTTACACCTAATTTTTATTTTCAAGCATATAAAAAAAATCTAATTAAAAAATTTTTGATTGAAAAAAGAAGAAGGTGGTCTTAGGAGTCGGGTTAGGTCGGATCCAGCCTTGGCCCGACCTGCCCCCTATCTTTTCTTTTACCCCCATCACACAACCCAACCCAGCTTCTTCTCCCCTTCGGCTTGGCTCGCGCCCAGGCTTTCTTTCTTCCCCAGCCGTCGTTTACATGGGGAATTGGCGAAGCCGAAAGCAGGGGCCACCAGTGCAGGGGGGACAGCATCATCTCACAAGGGAAGGTTAGCGTTGGAATCGTCAAGTGAGGGTCTACTAGCAGAGGCGGCTAATTGGTCGGACGAAGTCATGCGAGCGAGGGAAAAGAGAAAAGAAGAAGAACAAAAGGAAAAAATAAAAATAAAAACGAACAGAGGGAGGGGAGCGAGGGAACCCAACACAGAGAGAGAAACACAAAGAGGAGGAGAGGAGCAAGAGACGCCCCGGAGCCATCGATCGCTGTCGAAGCTGTAGACCGCCTCCAAACTCGCTGGAATCCAAGTAGGAATTTCACCGAGCATCTAGTGTGTGGTTCTTTAAGCTAAGCTGGCTGGAGCTCACTCTCTGTCCATTTCAGTGAGCTTCGGCCTCCGTAAGTCTCCTTAGGTCCCAATTTTTTTTTTTAATTGGTAACTCGCTGGTTGTTGCCGCCGTCGCCTCGAGCCCTGTTTAGGTTGGAAATCGCCCGGACCGCTTGTGCCTGCCACACTGTTCGCCGTAGCGCCCGAGCGGGCTCTTTCTCCCAAGCTTCCTCCGCGTAGAGCCCTAGGTCTCTTGGTTGTCGAGGGACGTCGTCGCAGCCAAGGAGTCGAACCGTCCCTCGCTTAGTCCTGGCGGCGCCATCGCCAATGTGCTTCGTCCGGGCACCCCTGGTTGCAACCGAGGAGTTGCGACCAAGGGTGTGGCTAAGTGGGCCGATCGCACATCTAGCCCACTTGGCTCTGGTTTCCGCTTGGGCCCCGCTCTTGGGCCCAAGTCGGGCAGTGGAGGCCCGACCAAGGATAGTCGGGCCTAACCCAACTGGGCTAGACCCGGGCAGGCTAGACCCAAGTCGCGTTGATCAGGCCGAGCTTGATTCGGTCGGACCCGGGTTCGGTCAAATGGGACCCGACCCGGTCCGGCCAAAAAAAATATTTTAAAAAATTTTAAAATGTAGGGTTTGGTTAGGACTTGCCATGTTTTTCCTTTTTAGTATAATTAGACCTCTATTTGCTCGTATGATGATTACATCATATGTTTAATTTGCATATTTAGTTATGTTTAGTTGCTCGTATTTAATTTTATTGCAATTATGATCTTGGTAGCTATGGTTATTACTTTAATGATTGCGCATCCACATGATCACCTCACATGTTAGTGGATAGGTGCAAAATTAATCCATACTGTTTAGCAAAAATCATTTATTTTAAAATTAACAAGATTAGCTATCGAAATGGCACTAAGTGGTCAATTAGTGTTATCAAGTCTCCGACTCTAGATTCTCTGGTTGCATAGGAAGTGAGATGCACTCTCATTCCTCACTTGCTTTCTAGCTAACCACAATAGGCTTAGTGACGACTCCTTTTGTGCAAAGTTTATAAAAAATATCCAAATGTCACACGGAGTATAAGCTTGGGAGAGCCCGCGCCTAGTCATGGGCTTTAGGCCCGTCCTTCAGGCAATACCCCTAAATCTACTCCCTCCTCCCGAGAGTAGGTCGCAACAGCTTGGCGACTCCATTGGAAACTTGGTTTTAAATCTTAGAGGACTTAGGCCAAAATTAATTTTGTTCAAAAATATTTTTGTTTGGCGGCAAGGATTCCAGGTACATCCCTAATATTAAAGGTGTTAAATATTTTTGTAGAATGGGAGGTATAAGGGGAGGTGTTTGCTCACATTTGTCTTGCAAGGAGGTGTAGGAATGTGGTTTATTTTTTTTTTATGTATGAAGTGGTGATTGTATATAAATTGTCATGCCTGCGTTCCCTGCATTGCACTACGCCATAGCACACATTACTTGCCGCCAGACCTGGGCCGTATAGGATCATTTAGGATGGTGTTGAGATGGATATCACTCCAACTACAACCATGCAGTACGAGTCACCGATCTCTACCTCGAAATTTCTTTCTTCATGTCAAAGGTACCCACCCCGGTCTGTAACTGTGTGACACAGGTCGATTCTTTGACAAAATCGAAGTCATGGGTAACACGACCTAACCGCAATCTTGTTGGTTTAGTCCGATGATCCTATGACTACATTTTGAGCCATCTAGAGTAGAAATCGAACCACCACCCATGCGCATGTCTATATCATTGGTATTGCTACTCAATGAATAGGGTAAGCTTTTCGAATTCTTTTCTACACAATTTATTTATTCGCTTTATGTTTTTGGTTGGTCCATGACAAATTAGGTTTGTTGTAACTTTGGTTAGAATACGATAGGGGTACTGATGCTTCACATCATTTTCGTCCCAAAAGCTGAGCTTCGCACGTGGTGGGATAGACTGGATTTGACTAGCCGTGGCTGGGTGCGATCTTATGTCGGACAATTACTCCCCCTTTTGGAGATAGAGACTCATTATGGTGTCGTGCGAGCGTTAGTGCATGTTTGGTGCCTCGCAACTTGTACTTTCATATTCGGTGATCACGAACTCACTTCAACCTTGGAGGAATATAGTATTGCCATTGAAAAGCCCTTAGTGTCGGAATTGGTTAATCCACCTGGAGGAACTGAACATGCATCGACAGTATCTGAGTTCCTTAAAGTTAAGGGAGAGGACATGAGAAAAGTTTTGAAAGCCAATCGCAAAACCTACCCGTTTTCATTTCTAAATGAGCTTTTTCAAAATGCCTTATCTTTCCAAAAAAAAAAAGAAAAGGATTTTCCTTCTAGCTTTCTTCGGGTATGTGATATTCCCACACTGTAGGAATGCTATTAGCCCTTCCGTAGCGTGGGTAGTTTGTGAAATATGTATGGGAAAATGCTTTGTTAATGCTATCTTGACTGAAACATTTCTTTCCCTTACTTGTTTTAAAGAAAATAAATACAAAGCTTTCCATGCTCCTCCTGCACTCTTGCAAATTTGGTTCTTCTCTCACATTAAGGGATTTGGTGGCTTGATGATCGTAAACAATATTTCTGACTCTAGCCACCCTATCATAAAGTTTAAAGATAGGAAAATGTTTGCCCCAGATTATCATTATTCTAAGTGGTTAGTTTTCTTGACCATCCTTGGACCTGAGAATTTCCAATGGCATGCCAAATGGTTCCAAGTTCAAGAAGTGCGGCTCATGTGTGGGCTTATTGGACCTATTCCTTTGTTGGGAATCACTGGAGTCACCGAGTATTACCCGACCCGAGTCACCCGTTAGTTTCAAGAGGTTCAACAGCTTCCGCCAGCAATTCAGGAGGACTCGCTCAAGATAGACTTCCTCGATGGATGCCAAGATCACAAAGACTCCATTGCGCTGGTCAAGTCGATGTGGGATATGTGCCACCCCCAGAAGCTAATATGGCCTGAAGAAGAGTTAGAGGGGTAAGAAAAGACCTACTATGCCTCGAAAGAGTACATTCGTTAGCACAAGATCCCAGAGAGCCTTTGCCCAAAGATTCCTGAAGTACCATTGAAGATCACCTACCAAGCCGAGATCAAGCGCCTCAAAAGGGAGCTCGAGGAAGCCAAGGAGCATGCTTTGAAGTTAACTCGAGTTAGTAGAGTTGCCACGAGCGGAAGCTGTCCTCATTAGTTAGATTGAGTCAAGTGCGATTTGTAGCGGGACCATACTCACATGCATTGCCATATTAAAGACTTTGTCTTGAGTCTCAATGTTGAAAATTTGGAGTTAGGAGAGTGTCTTTCTGTCTTCGAAGTAGTTTCACTGTTTAGGGGGTTTTTCGCTCTTTTCGTTTTTTTTGCATTATGTAGCAATGTGGTTTTCAATGAAGCGAGCAAATTGGGGTGATTAGATCTTTGTCATGGGCCGACCGCGTAATTATTACTTGTACTTATATATGTTTATCTACCCTTACTCTAGGTACTAGCCAATCGATTGTCTTTTGCCGATCATTGACACGGCCAAGCGAAGATCCCTGATTCGCATGCGTGCAAAAGTCAGAATGGAGAATGAGGATACCAACGTGCACATGGCCAAGATGGAGGACCAGTTAGCCCAACTCACCGCAATGATGCTTGAAATAAGCCAGAAGCTTAAAGAGCCCCCCGCTATAGCTATCACTGGAACATCTACTCCTACGTCATTAGGACACGCTCCCCTGTCGACGGGGGGTACGCACGTTGCTAATCTCCCTGGGAAAGAAGCTGCTGGAGAGGCTTCTTCTGTCACGCCAATCATCGTTAATTTGGATCCTCCTTTGAATGAAAACCCAATACCCTGCCTAAGTGAAGAGAGTGAAAAACATTTGGCAAAGATGGAGGAATGACTATGTGCCTTGCAAGGTTATGAGCTGAAAGGAGGTGAAAGGAGCTGATAGGCTGTTTTCATATGCCAAGACGAACTTCCTTGAGACTTTCGAAGAGCTTGAGTTCAAAAGAAAGTCTGACGGAACGGGGTGCCCCACGACCCACCTTAGGTATTACCTGAGGAAAATAGCTTGCTACGCCGACAACGTGTCTTTCCTCGTACACACATTCCAAGATAGCTTGGAAGGCATCACCTTGATGTGGTTCATCGCACTGGACATTGAAGAATTCACCAGTTGTGAAGATTTAGCCAACGAGTTCTTATAGCAATACCGGTTTAATACTGAGCTCGCCCCTATGATGGAAGAGTTGACCCACATTGAGAAGAAGAGGAATGAATCATTCAATGCCTTCGCGCAAAAGTGGAGGACTATGGCCTCACAAGTGAAGTCGGCCTTGAATGAGAGGGAGATGAAGCAACTATTCCTTAAGACATTGCCCCCTGAATACTTCCAAGGGTTAGTGTTCTTGGGTTGCTAGATGTTTTCACAACTGGTTGAGGTAGGTAAAGGAGTCGAATGGGCAA
Source organism: Eucalyptus sideroxylon (assembly GCA_014182405.2). Taxonomy (NCBI): domain Eukaryota; kingdom Viridiplantae; phylum Streptophyta; class Magnoliopsida; order Myrtales; family Myrtaceae; genus Eucalyptus; species Eucalyptus sideroxylon. The sequence goes on from CM024550.2 coordinate 47,485,296, forward strand.
TGGATGATGGAAGAATATCTACGGGGAATAGCCAAAAGTAAACAACAAGGAAGGATAGGGAGACGGCAGTCAAAGTGGCGTTTATTCAAGAGCCATCTGCACCTAAATCAGTGTCGATACCTTTACAAAAGCCTAAAGCCATGCAAGGAAATGTGTCACAGGGATTTGACGAAAGCAAGAAGTTCCCCCGAAAGGAATTCACACCTCTACCCCGACCTCTATCAAAGTTGTTACCTATCCTCCTTGAGAAGAGATTAGTAGCCAAGGAAGTGCTTAGAGACAATCACCCAAGATTCCCAGGGTTTGATGTTACCAAGGCATGTGAATACCACATGGGAGAAAGGGGGCATGATGTCGATAATTGCCTCGCACTGAAATGGAAAGTTCAGCACCTTTTGGATAAAGGAAAGTTGACCTTCAAAAAGGCTATGCCCAATGTGCAGCAGAATCCCTTACCAAATCATGCTGATAAAGCGAACTCAATTTTCAAGGAAGACGTCATATGCACCATTCTAACTTGCGAGGAAGCTGAGTTCTCTGAAGTCGTAGCTGTCCCCCTAGAGTAGGGTGGTTCTCATTCAGTTTAGTCCTCTATCTTATGTCCAATCCATTGCATGGGATTCTATTGTTATTTCTTTCTTATTTAGGTCGTTCGTAGTGTAAACTATGGTCAGTCCCGATCTTAAGCTGTTGGTCGAGGGTGGTGTGTGTTAAAATACGGCATCATCTTTCCTCATTTAATAAAATAGACGCATCTTTTATTATGGATATGTGCAAGCACATCAAACTAGTCCTATGATGGTCGCTAAGGCCTGGGCCTCGAGATGCTCCCAAGTTTGACTGTTTTGCAAGAACGAGGAGATCCGAGGATATGAGGATGAATTCTTGAAACGTTTTTCTAAATAAAAAAAAATTCTTCAAAAAATGCATGGCATCATTCACATGACCTATTTTCGGTGTCACTACGCGTGCTTCATGTTAGCAACCCTTGAGAAAAGGGGTTCATAAAAATATTTTTATTTGAGTGAAAGGTGAGACGTTAACCATGCCAAAAAAGAAGTACTTAGGATCAAGAAAGGTAAGTCATTTCCAAACACATCCTTCAAACACTTTTGAGAGTTGAGTGAAAGACGACATTCTCTTAGGATGGAGGATTTATTTGCATTGAGCACAAAGATCAAAATGATAAAGGCGTTTTCTTCATCAATCTCAAGCACCAAGCTGGCATCTTGCTACCTTTTTAGGCCGAATAAAGAGGACCCTTCAAAGCACCCCTGTCAAGAACGACCCTACATTGGGGCAGCACAAGTGGTTTCGGTTAAGATGTAGAGCGAAAAATTGAGAAAGATTTTATTACTTCCACTTGCATCAATCTTCTGGTAATAGCTTCAGGTGAATTCTTATCAGAGCTCACCTCATCCCAATGTGAAGAAGAGCATTTCCTTCTTTACCCAAACACTGATACTCGTTCCTTTAACCAATTTAGGCCTAATTGTTCATTTCTAAACTCCGAGCAGTGATCATCTCCCTTTATTGGGGCAAGGCATAAGAATTGACCAAATACAATTGACATTTACGAGAAAGCATGAAAAGCATCTCGAAAGTTGTAAGAGCTCTAAAATTTCAAAGAGTAAAAAGTGCGACAAAATTAGGGGGCATGAAAAAACAGTGTGCCTAGTAAAAGTAAGGCCAATGCCCGTCAAGAAAAGGAGCCATAAGGCTGCATCTTATGTGAAATATATATATATATTATCAAAGTCCAAGTGCCTGCGTAAAAAAAGGGAAATCATCGCAAGTGCAAAGGAAATTAGACAATGGGGCAAAGCTCCCATGTAGAAATGATTAGTCAAGGGACTTTCAAGATGCGCTATGTTTCAAAAGCCAAATGATTTTGGAAGATCGAAGATCAAGTGACTTGGCCACGATGCCATGATGATCACCGACTCTTAAAAACCCTCTTGAAAATTTTAAGCCTTTCGAGCCTCTCTTGAGCCAACATTACGACCCTCTTCCGAAGCCTCTTCTGATTGAGATGGTTTGAGTGAAAATGAGAATGCCATAAAGAAGTTATCGCGTGAAGGAGTGGAAGTGATTTTATCTTGTCTTATCTTCCAAGCTCTCGACTTGTAAACCCGATGAAGATAGTGACAAATGTTCATTTATTGGCCTAAAAGTAATAATTCCTTTGTGTAAGCCCTAGTCGAGCCTATATTGCAATCCTTTCAAAAGACCTTTTTGATCCATCAAGTTGTGCTCATACCTTCAGCAATCAGTTACTTCCCACTCGAATGGATGGGATCAAGTAGCCATTTTATCGAGTGTGTGAGAACCCCTTTTTGACTAATAAACTCTAGTTTGGCATGCTCAATGAGCCTTTTTCACGAATAAAAATCATTTTGATACGAACTTGTCTCCCAAAGGATTTAATGATTGATATATCCTCGAGCAAGATGACAGTTTTGCGTCATGTGATGCTGATTGACATCGAATGTTCTTCTAAAGTAGTCGAATTTGATTAGCTTATTCAATTAACGCTGCAATATTGCCGACACGTCTCTTGATGACGTCTCTAATGACATTTGCTCAAGTTGAGTTTGACAAGGTTCCCCAGTGAAGCCATGCATTCTTTCAAGGGGTTAGCGAGTGCTTCCTTAAAAACCAAAGGTTCGTGGGCCTATTATTAAACCACACGGCTTCTGGTTTCATCCGTAAACCATGCTTGTCCGCTCTTAGTCAAAAACTATTCGTACACGGTGAGACCTCTCTTCCAATCGAAACCTATTCGTATACGGTGAGACTTCTCTTCTAGTTGAAACCCATTCATACATGGTGAGACTTCTTTTCCAGTTGAAACCCATTTGTACATGGTGAGACTATCATATCCGGTTGAAACCCGTTCATACATAATGAGACTATCATTGGGTCGAAACCCGTTCGTACACGGTGAGACCTCTCTTCTAGGGGAAACCTATTCGTGCATGGTGAGACTATCATTTGGTCGAAACTTGTTCGTACACGGTAAGACTATCATACCCGGTCGAAAATCATTCGTACATGGTGAGACCTCTCTCCCAGTCGAAACTTGTTCGTACACGATGAGACTATCATACCCGGTCGAAACCCATTTGTACACGGCGAGCCCTCTCTGCTAGTCAAAATCCGTTCGTACACGGTGAGACTATCATACCCGGTCGAAACCCGTTCGTACACGATGAGACCTTTCTCCCAGTCGAAATCCGTTCTTACACGGTGAGACTTTTCTCCCAGTCGAAACCCGTTCGTACACGGTGAGACTATCATCTAGTCAAAACCCATTCTTACACGGTGAGACTATCACATCCAGTTGAAACCCGTTTTTATATGGTGAGACTATCACATCCAGTCGAAACCACAAGGTTGGTGGCTTTTCCTTAAACCGCGCTTTTAAAATGTTTATGAATCTATCTTTAAACTGCGATTTTCAAAAGGTTCATGGTCAACCTTAAACCATAGCATCTACAAAAGCTCATTGGTTTCTCTCAAATTATGCATTTTCAACCCGGTCGAAACCCCTTTTTTCATTATGAGACCTCATTCCTCTCCTTCTTCTTATGATCCGGTGGGCTTATGTAGCCCAAAGTCCTCCCCTCTGCTTATGACCCAGTGGGCTTTTGTAGCCCGGAGTCTTCCTCTCTTCTTATGATCCGATGGACTTCTATAGCCTAGAGTCTTCCCCTCTTCTTATGATCCGATGGGCTTCTATGGCCCGGAGTCTTTCTTTCTTTTATTGACAGGACATGCTTCCATAGCTTTGAGTTCTCTTTGTCAACCCGATATATGCTTATGCACCCAAGGTCTCTCTACCGTTGGAATAATTTAGGTGTCTTTTGTTTTTTATTGCAACTTCTTCAAGGCTAAATTTAAAAAAAGGGCAGCTATTGACACCTAATTTTTATTTTCAAGCACATAAAAAAATCTAATTAAAAAATTACTGAAAAAAATTTTAAAATAAAAAGGTGGCCTTAGGGGTCAGGTTTGGCCGGATCGAACCTTAGCCCGACCCACCCCCTTTCTTTTTTCTTTTCCCGCCATCACACGGCCGAGCCTAGCTTCTTCTCCCCTTCAACCTGGCTCGGGCCCAGGCTTTCTCCCTTCCCCAGCCGTCGTTTGCATGGGGAATTGGCGAAGCCAAAAGCGGGGGTCGCCAGGGCCGAGGGGACAGCATCATCTCACGGGGGCAAGTAAGCGTTGGAATCGTCGAGTGAGGGTCTGCTCGCAAAGGCAGTTGATTGGTCGAATGAAGTCATGCGGGTGAGCGGAGCAGGAAAAGAGAAAAGAAGAAGAACAAAAGGAAAAAAAAAATAAAGGGAGGGAGGGGAGGAGGGAACCCAACACAAAGAGAAACACAAAGAGGAGGAGAGGAGTAAGAGACGCCCTGGAGCAATCGATTGCTGCCGTTGATCACTGCTAGAGCTGTAGACCACCTCCAAACTCACCCGAATCCAGGTAGGAATTTCACCGAGCATCTAGTGTGTGGTTCTTTAAGCTGAGCTGGCCGGAGCTCGCTCCATCTATTTCGGGCGAGCTCCAGCCTCCATAAGTCACCTTAGGTCCTAGTTTTTTTTTTATCAGTAACTCGTTGGTTACCGCTGCCACCGCCTCGAGCCCCATTTAGGTCGAAAATCGCCCGAACCGCTCGTGCCCACCACCCGTTCGCCAGAGTGCCTGAGCAGGGTCTTTCCCCCGAGCTTCCTCCGTATAGAGCCCTAGGACTCCTGGTCACTGGAGGGACACTATCGCGGCCAGGGAGTCGAACCGTCCCCCCACGGTCCCGACGGTGCCATCGCCAAAGTGCGCCATTCGGGCACCCTTGGTCGCGACCGAGGAATCGCGACCAAGGGGTGCCGGCCAAGTGGGCTAGATCACACATCTAGCCCACTTGGCTCTAGTTTCCGCTTGGGCTCGACTCTTGGGCCCAAGTTGGGCAGTAGAGGCTCGATCAAGGACTGTCGGGCCTAACCCAACTAGGCCAGACCCGAGTGGGCTAGACCCGAGCTGCCTTGATCGAGCTAAGCTTGATCCGGTCGGACTAGGGTCGGGTTAGACCGGACCCAACCCAATTCGGCCAAAAATATTTTTTAAAAAAGAATTAAAAAGAAATTTTAAAAATTATAAAAAATATATTAAATTTTAAAATGTAGGGTTTGGTTAGGAATTGCCATGTTTTGCCTTTTTAGTATAATTAGACCTCTATTTACTTTAATGATTGTGCGCCCGCATGATCACCTCATATGTTAGTGGATATGTGCAAAATTAATCCAGACTGCATGGCAAAAATCCATTATTTTAAAATTAACAAGATTATGTATTGAAAGGGCACTAATTGGTCAATTAGTGTAATCAAGTCCTCAACCCTAGATTCTCTAGTTGTGTAGGAAGTGAGATGCACTCTCATGCATCATTTGGTTTATAGCCAACCCCAATAGGCTAGTGGCGACTACTTTTATGCAAAATTCCTAAAAATATCTAAATGTTACACAAGGTATGGGCATGGGAGAGCTCGCGCATAATCATAGGCCTTAGGCCCGTCCTTCAGGCAATACCCCTAAACCTACTCCCTCCCCTCGAGGGTAGGTCGCGACATAATTCTAAGGGCATGCATGGTAACGTTTCTGTTTCTCCCAACTTGTGTTCTTTTGTTCCTTGGAATTAAAAAATAACAGAAATCCATTTGGTAATGCCAAGTTGTTTTTCTATTCCTTAGAATAGAAACTTAGCTCAGGAATAGATTTGGAGCAGAAACGAGAAACCAAAAAAAGTGGCTTCTTGTTCTCGGGAACAATTTTTAGAAACAAGTTAATTTTCTTTTTTATTTTTCTTTTGTTTGTCTCTCTTGCCATGGCCTTTTTATTTTTCTTTTGTTCCTCTCTCTTGCCGCGGCCACCTCCAACCACCCGGAGCCACCTCTGACCGCCGGCCACCACCAGCCACCGCCACCGACCGCTGTTGCTATCGTTGGTCGACCGTCGCCTCTGCACAACTACCAGCCACCGACCGTCACCGCCGACCACCGGCCACCAACCATCATTGCCGACCACCGGCCACCGACTGTCACCGCCAATTGCCGCCACACAGCCCATCCACCACCACCGACCGACGGCACGCCGGCCGCCGCTTGACAACTGCTAGCAAGAATAAAAAATGAATAAATACAAAAAAGAAACTGTTTCGTACCAAACACATTTCTATGCTTTTTCTATTTCTAGAGTAGAAATTTTGTGTAGTTATCAAACACCTTATTTTACTCAGCAATTGTTCCTCGGAATAGAAACAGAAAATAACTATTTCTGGAAAAAAAAAAAAAAAACTCTTCCCTAGCTAAGAAACGTTGTCATGTGCTGCCTAATCTTTCCAAGTTAATTGGTTAAAAAAGTTAGAGCGGTTTCCTAAGGAAGAATAGAGGTGGAGAAGCCACCGTGTATATTTGATATAGCTCGGCTTGGTTAGCTCATCTTTATTCTAAAATAAAATAAAATAAATGAGATAAAAGAAAATTTTCAAATTTGGCAAGTGATTGCATTTAATCAATGCAACCAAAGTTAGAGCTGGCAAGAAAAACATATATGTTCACATCTTGACAAAACAGGTAAACATGCATATACTCTCGATACCATTCTTAACTGAAACCTGGGTCTCAAAATATCAAAACAATTAATGGGTGTCTAATATGTGATTAAAAAACTATTTCATAACTCGTTGTTTATGTAGGTGCTTTTGAGACAGAACTCAATAATAAATAAGATCTACATACGAAGAATACCAATGATGCAAATTACACCAAATATAGGACTTTATGCTAGTGAACAATAATGTAATCGATATTATACCAGATATAATAATTTTTTTTTTTGGTGAAACTAGATATAATACTTTGTTCACGTTAATTGTGAAAAAGATGGAATTATACCAGCCATCAATGTTGATCATTCGTTCAGCTACATATTGACTTTCATAATAGAATCCACATAAAAATGTTGTATGAAACATTGCCTTGAAGCTGGGAAAAGTAGAGGAGGTCATAATAGAGGCAAGAACAATAGTTCACGAAAAAATGGGAGAGTAAAAGTTCAGCTAGACCTAACTTGCCCATTGAAAATAGGAACGATAATTGAGTTGAGATGTAGAAAGTGGTGGATTGATTTTAAATATGAGAGGTTACCTCATTTCTACTATTCATGCGGTTGTATGGGACATTATGCCAACTTTTGTCCAAAAATATTTTTGAGGAGACAAGATTAGCTCAAAACAAACTTGGTAGGTATGGTTCATGGTTGAAGGCTGACGTGAAAGAGTATAGCATGTGTTGGAAGACTTTTTATGGGAAAATAGATCCAAACCTTGAGGAAGAGGAAATGGTACCAGTAACAACTATCCCTCTGGAAGATATGGACCTACAAAAAGATCAAACAGGCCTGAATAAGGCTCTGATGGTTCACAACTCAATAGCCAATGTGACTGTATATGATGAAAAAATGGAGGAAGATGCAGCCCCACATAAAGGGAAAAGAACATAGCAAACTCAAGTACCATATCTTCCTTTAACAAAAAGTTATAAAAGTGTAGGGACATCAAAGAAGGAGAAGATAGGACTTAAAAAACCAGCAGCAAAAAAACAGAAATATTTCACTCCATATGAGAAGAGAGGGATACCAGAGAATTTGCTGGATGAAAAGAATCTACTAGATACCCCAGTCTAGGTGTTGGAAGGGGTAAATGAACGGGCTTTAGTGGCTAGCCCTAATAAGCCACTAGGGGATACAAGAAGTTGTTGTGCTGGAACTATCAAGGGTTGGGTAATCCCTTAACTGACCAGCATCTTCGAGCCTTAGTAACTCGAGAAAGGCCCAATTTGGTCTTTCTTGTGAAAACCAAGAATGAGGAAAATGTCATCAAAAGAGTTAGAAAATATCTTCAGTTTAAATATGTTGTTATAATTAATCCAATTGGAATTGGGAGTGGATTGGCTTTTTATGTGGGATGAGGAGCTTTAGGTGAATTTGGAAACAAGTACTAAAGAACTCATTGATGCTAGATGCAAGGATCTAAACAGCAAAGTCATATGAATATCTCTTTCATTCATGCATCTACTAATTACCACAAAAGGTTAAAATTATGGCAAACTTTGTGGTCTATCTATGTCTCAAATTGTCTCCCATGGCTATGTATTGGAGATCTTAATGAAGTTCTATATAAGTTGGAAAAAGTCGGAAAACATTAACTAGATCATTATAGTATGGTTGTGTTTTGAAATTTTCTAAATTATTGTTCATTAATGGATATAGAGAGCAATGAGTGTACTTACACATCGACTAATAACCAAAAAGGCGCAGAACTTGTTGAAAGAGACTTGATAGGGCTTTTTGAAACTTTGATTGGAGAGTCTCATTCCTTAATGTGGAGGCATATGCATGTCCAACAATTGGTTTAGATTTTTCTACAAACAGATTAAGTTAGGGGTGAGGAAAAAGAAGATGTTTAGATTTGAAGCTTTTTGGGCAGAAAATTGAGAATGTAAAAAAGCGGTCCTGAGAGCCTGGAGAAATGAGGAAGGCTATCAACTAGATATTATGGGCAAAACAAGGAAGGTAAATGAAGAAATAAGGTGATGGAGCAACAAAAAATTCAGAAACGCATCCCATGAAATCCTCTCTCTCTATAGGGAAGAATCACCGAGTTAATGAATAGGGCTAAAGGAAGTCAAAACTAGGAGGAATATCGACAAATAGTCCAACATATCAAAAGCATGTGGAAACAAGAAGAAATGTACTGGGCGTGAGATCCAAGATTAACTGGATCAAATGGGGGTATAAAAAAACAAAATGCTTCAATGTAACCACAATACAAAGGAGACAATGAAATAAAATCTCTATGCTATAAATTGATGATCACAATTGGGGTCGGGACCCCTTGATTCTTAAGCAACACATATCAAGCTTCTACTAGGTTCTATATACTATGGTGAGGAATAGAGAATATCAGCCGGTGGTAGACCAATATCAAGAAGTGACCGCTCTGACGATGCATGAAGCTTTAATAGGGCCTGTTATAGGGAAAGAATTCAAACTCGCAATTTTTCAAATGGGCACAACAAAGGCACTGGGACCAGATGGACTCAATGGATTATTCTACCAAAGTAACTGGTTAGAAATTCATGAAGATATTTTCAACATTGTAGATAATTTCTTCAGCCAAGATATACTTGATCCTGAACTTAATAGGACTCATCTTACTCTCATCCCAAAAGTTTCAAACCCAGAAAGCATCACTTAGTATAAGCCTATTAGTCTCTGTATTTTCAATTATAAAATCATCACAAAGGTAATGGCCAATAGATTAAACCCCCGGCTCCCAGAGATTATATCCTAGGAACAAAGCGCCTTCGTCGGGGGCCAACAAATTCAGGCTAATATTTTCATCGTCTAGGATTTACAACATTAGTTTAGAGTTACAAAAAGAAAGCATAAATTTCAAGCGATCTTAAAATTGGATATGCAAAAGGTCTATGATAGGGTTGAATGGGACTTCCTATGTGATTGTATGTTGAAAATGGGATTTTGTGTGAAATGAGTTACTTTGGTTCAAACTTGTATTTCCATGGTATCCTTTAGTATCCAGGTAAATGGGGAGTCATGTGATTATTTCAAACCAACTAGAGGGATTAGACAAGGCAATCTACTTTCTTCCTATCTATTCATTCTGATGGCAAATGTCCTATCCTCTTTGTTATTAAAAGCTATAAGAGATGGAAGCCTAAATGGCATTCAGCTTAACATACATTGCCCAACACTATCACACCTCTTATTCACAAACCATTACATATTTTTCCTAGGTGGTACAAGTATTAAGGCTCATAATTGAGCAAATACTTTGAATCCGTATTGCTTTGCCTTGGGATAGTCCATTAGTTTCAACAAGTCCGAAGTTTTCTTTGAAAGAAATTGCCTTCAAGGATTAAAACAGAACATAGCAGCTGAATTAAGGGTGCCAATCATTGAAAAAACAAGTAAATATCTGGGAGTACCTTTAGATTAGGGACAAACAAAGAATCAAATGCTTTCTTAGATTCTAGCAAGAGCTGATAGGAAATAAGAAGGGTGGAAAGAAAAATTGATGTCTAAGGCAGGAAAAGAAATACTGATCAAGACAGTAGTCCAAACATTACCCCAATTTGCCTTGTTGATTTTCGAAATTCCTATATCAACTTGTAAAGCTATTGAAAAGAGAATACCATCTTTCTACTGGAAACAAATTGCTACAGGAAAGGGTATCCATTGGAAAAGATGGGATATTTGAAAAAAAAAAAAAAAAAAAGGGAAGATTGTAGAGGGTTAAACTTCAAAGACTTAGTTGATTTCAATAAAGCACTGTTGGAGAAACAAGCTTGGAGATTTATACAAGATGAAACAATCGTATGGAGTAGTTTGCTGAGAGGTATTGGCTTTCCTAGAGGCAATTTTTGGACAGCCAAAAAAGGCCCCCGACCTTCGTGGGGGTGGCAAAGCTTCCTAATGGGAAGAGATACAATTGAGCAAGAAGTAAAATGGGATGCTGCGGATGACAGTAAGATCAGAATTATAGAGGATAGATAGCCAATTTCATGCAAGATAGGCAGTCTAGCAATCAGCTAGTAGCAAAATTAATCAATCAAACTAAACGAGGAATGGAATTTTCAAGTATTACAGGAGACTTACAAAGAAAGAATTGCTAAGGAAGTTGCAGCTACACCTCTAAGCCTAACACCTGGGCCAAACAAGATGACATGAACAATGAATCATTCAGACGCCTACATGGTAAAGAGCTGGTACAACAAACTTCAAGACTCCGAAAGACTCTAAATGATAAATCAACCATCCTCATCATACTAGTCTCCTAAAAAACTATGGACAGAAATTGGGAAACTCAAAACCTACCCCAAGGTTAGATTTTTCATAGGAAGTGCATGTAATAATGCTTTACCTACAAAAGGAAGGTTTTACCTAAACAAGAGTGCTCTTTTTGTGGCCAAGTTCCTAAATTGACTGAGCACATATTTATCCACCGTCCTTGGACAAAGACGGTATGGTCGGATTAGAGAATTGTAGCCAACACTTCTCTAGATATTAATAATCAAATAGATAAATGGGTATGGGAGAATCTTATTGTAAGGAAAAGCCTACAAGCCAAAGCTGAGTTCGCCGAAGCTATTTGGAGGGTATGGAAGGCTCGGAAAAACTAGACCTTCAAGCAAAAGACCCCAAACCAAGCTTGATAATTGAAGAACAATATATTCAACACAATTACAAGCGCAACAGGGGAGGAACAACACTAATTGAGCAGACGAGAGATCCTCGGCTGCAGCGCGAGTAAAGGGGAGGTCTTCAGCAGCAACGGGAGGTGGCTCGACAAACCAATTCCTCTACAAAATCTATGTGGACAATGCATGGAATAACTCAAATCTGGAGGCATCGGTAGCAGGGGTGAGCAGAAACAAAGATGAAGTCCTCCTCGACGGATTTGCGAAACGGATTCCCATCCACGCTCGCGGCCGAAACCCTAGCTATTTGTGAGGCACTAAATTGGTGGAAAGAGAAAAAGGATGCACGAAGTGAACGAGCGGAAGGCAGTCTTCCAACTAATTTGTACATGCACGTATCAAGTGATCTAAGCATGGTCCTATTGTCCCACAGCTTATCGATGGTGGAATGCATCCTAGGCTGGGCCGGAGCACCTTAGGCCGCACTATCTATCATCCATGACTACATTAGTTTGCTGGGCCAGCTTAAAGAAATTAAACTATGCTTTGAACCAAGAAAATATAATCAAGCCATTGATTGGGTTGCTAAGGCACACCAAGCCGGTTCTCTCCTAATGAACTAGATTATTAATCCCCTCATCCTCTTTGTATGATTTTATTTTTAGACATCGAACCATTTTGTAACCCATTAGTCTTGGGCTAGTAATGGAATATTGTTAATTTTTTACCAAAAAAAAAAAAAAACTTGTTTTGACCAAATTATGCACATTAAAATTTTCTTTTTACAACTCAAATATAGGAATTTGTTGCACCCCCCTTAGAAATCCAACAATATTTTTATATTAGCAAAATATAGGCAATCGTCGGATATTATCTTTTGAACATTTAATTTTTCTTTATAGATGCGATCGAGATGAATGGTTTCATACTCAAAACAATCTATATATGAAGAGTACCCTTAATATTCATAGTACTAAATGCACGACTTTACTCGTCTGAACTACAAAATCAGACATAGGACTCCGTTCGCATAAAATGTGACGCACATAGAACATTACCCGCCATATATCTTTCATCATTCATCCAATTTTGTATAGGTTTTCAAGATAGAATCCACATAGACATAATATATATATATATATATATATATATATATATATATATATATATAATTTCTTCTAAAAAGATAGCAATTTATTATCACAATATGCATATCAATCAGAGACGGTGAATTAGATATTTGCTAAGATTAGATATCTGCTAGCTTAGAGGTTTGCTGCATTGACTATCAAAAGCAAATAACTAGATAAAAACTTCCACATAAGGATGCCACATGAGTGAGCCTCATACGAATTTTACCCAATTTTATATATAATACAAAGATAGATAACGAACCCATCCTGAAATGTTCTTTGCTAGTATAATTTCCTTGAATTAGCTCATCTCACCCTGAAACTTCTTGAGCACTGAGGTTTACCGTAAGCTATCCAAAAAGGCATCTCTCGCCCAACACCCCTCTTTCGTCTCAAACGAACATAGCCACCTTTTGTAGGAAAACATTGGTAAAATCAAAACCCAAAGATCTAAACTGAACCAACTGGGAGACAAGACCTTTTCAACGGTATTATGACACTTGCAAAATGTCTCAGCATGAAAAAAGATTGGCAATCTTTAGAAAATAAATCTAAGTCCAACCGAATTGTTAAAATTTACACAGGTAAAACATTTGGACCTAAACGTAAGGAAACTAATTGTCAAAACCAGGTCATGACAATACACTTAATCCACAAAGCCTTATCAATGGAATGTCTGCTAAGATCATATCATGAAAGCCATGGCAATACAGTTGAATCAGAAGGGCCATCGACGGAATGAATGATTAGCTCATTAATCATGAGTTTCCAATGGACAGCATGAGATGGGCGATGATAGATTGACTCAATTTATGCACCGAAGTTGAAGATTGAATCAAAGATAATCCATTAATAAGGGATCAGAAGTAGTTACAAATCACCCTAGAGTAGAGCGCAAGTCAAAACAGTTATAGATTCATGCTGAGAATAACCAAAACTCATAACAAAATGGCCATTGAAAGACACAAAAAGGGTCCAGGAAAAGAGGGGAATCATCAACTATCAAGACAATGGAAAAATCACAACGACACATTGGATTTGACTTTGAAGACTATGAAGATGAGAAGATCATTCATAATGGATCAATTTATTTTAGGCTTTGCCTAAGTTTGAATTTTAATTTCGAATTAGATTAGGTTTACCATTTTCAGTGCTAATCTTTGTCTGTAAAAGTTTTCCAGTCGTGATTTGTAAGCTTTTTACTTTTTCTCAGCACTCTACTCATCTCCATCAGCAATTTATATTCAACTCTAGTCGTTGAGCAAACATGACCTCCACGAATGTAGGTCATTTGTTTTAGTTCAATAAAATTTCACTGAAAGTCCGTGTCGTCTCAAATGCACTCCTAGCATATTCTTTATTTCTTTGAATTTTGCAAAGTCGTTGAGGCTTCAAGGCATATTAGAATATATTTAATTTTGATTCGAAGTCATATTTAAGAATTTATGGATAATATCCTGTCAAAAACTTATATGTTCGTTCAATTTACAGGGCGAAAAACATAAATAGTCACTCTAGATAGGGTTATTTGCTTCTACAGAAATGCTGAAGCACTCATGTTGAACAACGCTACTTGTCTTTACCAAGCTCATGGGCTGGGATTGTCACGCCCGATCCTCGGGGACGCGCCCATCCTTCTACCTAGTCAATTTTAAAGTGTAATATCCCAGGACTAAGTATCGTCAACCCTTTCTTTTTATTACGAATGCGGAAGCAATTATAAATCCCCAGACAATAAAACAATGTGATAGAAAAGCATGCCATATTTTTCATATTGAAATTCACAACCACACTTTTATTAACAGCACAACTCATAGAATATTTACAATACTATTTACAGCATAAAAGTCTCACACCTATCTACACTAAAATAGGATTCACAAAAGGGATGGGATCTCAATCCACATCCGGGTTGAATTCAAGATCCCTCTCTAGATCAACTTCTTCTTCAAAAATCCTTCTCCTCTTTAGGTTCCTCCTCCTCAGCTTCTTCTCAGGGCCTTGAAATGGTTATTCAATAACCAATGAGACCACGTCTCAGTAAGTCATACTCCGTAAGACCCGATTAGTAAACTAATACGCCAAATAGTTGTCTAAGCACAACACAAGTTAGAGGACTTACCTTGGCCTCAGTTCCAACCTGCAATTCAAGGTTAAACACAGATATTCAAACAATTCACGACATCCGATCAAGCATTGATCAATCGACTTAGTCGATTACATGTCAGTCAGACCATCTCTAGGTCATTCCCACTCATACCATGATTTCCCAATGGTGTACTCCTTCACCAAATCACATGTGTTTCTCAGGCGTCGTTTTCGCCAATGACATACCGATCACTGACACCGTGCGTTATTTAAGATGCCGTTTTCACCAATGATATCCTCGATCACCGAACCACGTGTCCTTTCTAGGGTGCTGTTTTCGCCAAGATGACATCGACAATAGACAACATCGTGAGTTCTTTAAGGCGCCGTTTTCGCTAGTGATACTTCCAATCACTAAACCACGTATGTCCAATAATATCGTACCTAATTGGTCTCAGCCAATAACATTCTTAGTTAGCTCTCACCATTCTCTCTACTATATAGCCCATCAACATAACTGGCGCTATATACCCATATTCGGCCATCTACCAATCAAATATTCAATTACAAACAATTTAGAACAAATCCTTAAATTCCACAATTAATTCAATTACACACGGCGTAGAGCTCAAATAAATAAACGGGCTGCACCACAACAATCAGCACGAAATTTCAGTCGTCAGCCATCCCGGTTGAATTTCCAGAAAAATAATTTATTAAATAATTAATTTCGAAAATTAAATAAATAACTATTAAAAATCCAATTTAGGCCCGTATTGCCTGATTGGAGCCCGAAACGGGTCGGGAAAAATCCCGAGATGCGTTCAATAAATATTAGAAGCTCTCTACTTGCTACCGACTAAGTCTAACCACCTAACATTCATCATTAAGTCACTAATTTAATTGTTCTAAACTAATCTAACCACCTAACATACACGTAATTAAATCTAACCAACCCCTAAGCATAATTAGCAAACTAAGAAAGCATTAGTGAGTAAAACTCACTTGCACTAAACGAAGGCCTGGACTCCGAGAAGACGACGCAACGGCGGCCGAACTTGGGCCGGGCCAAGAACTTCGCAAGCCCAAAGAAACTTTGGACTTCAAGATTGGGCTGACTTCTTTAATTACTTGGGCTTGAAAATACTGAATTGTGAGCTGCTTGCTGGGCCAGAATTAAACTGAAAATGAGCTCTCTCTTTGGGCTGAAATAAGCCAAATTGCTAGGCTTCAATTCTAATTGATGATGAGCTAAGTTTCCTTGGGCTGATGGGCCAACCAAGAGGCAACAAAAGCTTCCGATGGGCCTCTGGACTGCAAGGCCAATGTTGCTGAAATCTACGGCAGCTGGACTCCACGAGCTGAGTTGGGCCGAATGTTGGACTTGGGAAGCTCGAGAGTGAAGATGGAAGAAACGGAAGCAGCTTGCGTCTCTGTGGTGTCTCGGACGTGTGGAGGGAGAGATCTCTCTGTGGAGCTGGCCACGTGGATGTTGCTGGTCAACAAATCAGCGGACGGAGCGGCTTCCGTTGATCGGGACGTGGCGGAGACGGAGGGGAGACACGGATGGAGGTAGTTCGCTGGGTCTTCAATTCGGCTGGAGGAGACCCCGCGGGCAGCTGGCTGGCATCCACGAGTTCGCTGGCAGTAGGGAGTCAACCAAGGAGCTTCGGTGTGGCTGTTGTTGACCGACTCAAGAGAAGACGTTGCCAAGTGGCAGCAAAAACCAACTGTTAGGTCAAGTGAGGGCTTTCGTGGGTGGAGATGTTGACCAAGAGGAA
Organism: Eucalyptus sideroxylon; assembly: GCA_014182405.2. Taxonomy (NCBI): domain Eukaryota; kingdom Viridiplantae; phylum Streptophyta; class Magnoliopsida; order Myrtales; family Myrtaceae; genus Eucalyptus; species Eucalyptus sideroxylon. The sequence goes on from CM024550.2 coordinate 47,501,570, forward strand.
CCGGGCTGTGGACGCGTGGAGAGAAGAAGATGCGGGCACGGAGCTACTTCGATCGGCGCTGTTTCGCTGACTTTGGGAACAAAGCTGAAGACGCAAGGAGAGAAGCTCGCTCGACGGTCTCCCACTCCAATTGTGGACCAGCCTAAGCGCAGACGCGGCCAAGTGGCAGCGTGAAGGAACTCGGTGGAGGCGTGCGGCGTCCTGGCGTTGCTGGTTGTTCCTGCTTCCGCTGGCTTCTCCGTAGTTGCGGGCGTGTGAAATGGAGCAAAGATGAGAAGTCCTCGATGGCAGCAAGAAAGAGGGGATAAGAGAGAGATGAGTGATGGGCCCCTAGGCTTGATATTTTCCACAAGTCTATCCTTTTAGACTCACTCTTGGCCAAGCATTATCCTTGGCTCACAATCACACACACATACATCACTTACAACTTCTCAATAGGTTCATTTTTACAGCTTGGGGGATTACGAATTTCTTACCAAGCGCTTCATTCGCTTCTTCAATCCTCTCGATTCATTTCTCGATTACCACCATAATTTTAATCAATGCCTCAATGTCTCAATTGCTATTTTTTTTTTCTCATCCAATAACCCACCACGCATCTCAATTTTATGATCAAAAATCATCTTCGGCATTTTCTGCACAGAAACGATCCAATGACGACTTTTTCCCAAAAAGTATCAGCTGTCAGAAATTTTTTTTGAGACTGAGTCGATACTGATAAAATTTATTGTGAAATGACAAAGATTTCAATTTCTGAAATCGGACTTGAATTCGCGGTTAATTTCCACTTGACGCGTTGTTAGCGTGACCTAGGCTTTTGGGTAACTTTCAAATATTTTTAAGCACAAATGACCCATGGTCGATTTTCTTCGAGCCACACTGAACCCACTCGACTCAATGGCGACTCTCGATTGTCGTGAAAATCTCGATGATTCAATTACGGACACAGGATACCAAAACAATAAGAAAATCAGTCTAGTGTCAGCCGACGAGAATTTTCTAATTTAGTGGTGTCACCCACGATTAGCCACACATCTCTGTCGAATAGACCTATCTCTGATCTCAAATCGACTTTTTACTGTGCCGTAATGACCTCTAAAAATGGACACGGTCGAGAAGTCGATTCCTGATCGAGTTCTCAAGTCTATTGCCTTAAAATTCCTTAATAATTTTCCCAGATAGTCTAGTTATCTCGAAAATGATCAGCTCTGAGAATAACCTTATAGGCGCGTCAATGAAATGCCCGATTTATTTAGTAGAAGACAGGGTTGAAAAATATGGATGTCACGGGGATCTTCCTTTCACATCATCTATAAAATAACTGAGCGCAAATGTTTAATCCCTCTAAGCATTTCATTTTAAAAAATTAAAAATAATAAAAATAAAATAAAAGAGAGACGAAAATTTTCAGGTGGTTGAATTAACAGTAAGTGAATAATTTTACCAAAAAAAAAAAAATTCAAATCTAGCAGGTAAATGCACATGATGAATGCAACCAAAGTTAGAGCATGTGAAGAAAATATAATTATTCACGTCTTGAAAAAATGATGTGAACATGCACCTGCTCCCTCATACCATTCTTAACCAAAAGATGACTACTTAAAATATCAAAACCGGGAAAAATTATCTGCATCAGGTACACGTTTAAAAAGACTATTTCATGACTCATTTTATGATAAAATGCCATCTGTAGAAGATAAAATATTGAAATGAAACACATGAGAGTTAGGTTGAGAATGTGATGGATACATTTAATTAGCAAAATCATTGAAAAGAAATACATCAGAGTTAGGTTGAGAACGAGACGGATACATTTAATAAGCAAAATTAATGTAAAGAAATACATCAGAGTTAGGTTGAGAACAAGAAGGATACATTTAATTAGCAAAATTATTGAAATGAAATACATCAGAGTTAGGTGAGAATGAGACAGATACATTTGATTAGCAATTTTCGCAAGAATCCCACACGGGAGCTTCCCAAAGACATCCGAGAGTATTAGTATATGATGGGAAGGACTTTTCCATATTGGTGGGCTTGTGATGAACAATATTTGGCCGGCAGCCATTCTCTATGTAATAATTTGTGTTATTGTTTATGTCCAGGGTTCACCATTCACCATGCCCATTGTGAAGAGGATCCACCAGCCATGGCGGCTCAACCACGTGCTATGCCATATTCCATCAAATTATTTTTCTTCTGGAAAAGAATGTCAACTCGGGAGAAATAGCAATTCGAACTTCCTAACATGACCATCAGCAAACAGAGTCTCAACCTTGTGCTACCAAAAAGCCTAAAAAGTAGAATGGAGAGCCAAAAGACAACACAAGAAATTTATGTGATTTGATCGATGGCCTACATTCATGGGTGGACAATAACTGCAAAGATTTACCTCTCAAAATACAATGAAAGAGAAAGAACTATAAACGCCTCTATGCCCAAATAATCCCGATATCTCCCACATACTCTCTCTAAGAGAAAATACTAAAGTTAAACAATTTCGTCTAACGAGTGGAGACTCACTCTAAGCCCTCACATGTTTAGTCTCGCCCTTTGCTCCCACCATAGATAGATTTCGTGAAATATTTTGAATCAAGTTAGTTGCGGAATTCATCTATGAGGGGTAAATTGTTGGGGTTTATCCAATATTAATTGCAGAAAGGGCTAGTGGTCAAGTTATAAGTATGACAGAAAACCTTATCTTTTAAGCTAGTTTTTTTAGTGGGAGGAACTCAAGATTATCCAACAATAAGTTATGATTTACTAGTCTAATTCCCATGGGTTGTATAGCTATTTATAAAGATTAGATTTCCATGTATTAAATAACGGTTCAAATTTTTTAATTAACCAATAAAACCGACTAGTCGGTTTAAGTTGTAGCAATTATAAGATTGTTTTAGAAAATAAAAATTAATTTCCATTGCTTTATACTTTTTATACATCTCAATCCATTCCCTTTTAGTTGTAAGCTCATTACATATTTCCGATGATTGACTTGGTACGAAGGAAAGAGAACTGTAAATCATATTTGAAAAGAAGCACTCTATATATTCAATTCGGTTAAAGTTGGAATTGGGATAAGTGAATGCATTTGCCAAAATGCAAATACCTTAGGGCAAATGGGGTTTTCCGAAATGCAAATATCGTTTAGTAAAATTTGCATTGAGATACAACTTTGGCCAAAATACCGTTTGGTAAAATTTACATCTGTAAAGGACTTTTATTAAATTGAAAAAAAAAACATTTGTACTTTTTTTTTTTTAACTCCGACCACCGGACCGCCGGATCTGGCGGCCGGATGGCTGGATCTAGCGGTGCGACCCCAAGCAACGGTCACCTAGGTCGAGTGACCCTCAAGTAAGGTCGCTGGTGCATGCGACCCCTTGGCCGGCAGTCATTGGCCTCCAGTCAGCTTCTTCAGATGGTGTGCGGTGGTTTTGGAAAAGATGAACAGTACCGGGACTTGCATTTCGGAGATGCAATTTCCCAAAGTACCTTCGGAGCTGCATTAAGCTAAAGGCCTTTAGAACTACTTGGAGATGCAATTACATCTTGCCAAAATCGCCCAAAAAAACAAATCAAACACTTTTGCATTTGGCCAAGGGACTTTAGAGTCCTAAAGGGCTTTCCAAACACCAAACAGGGCCTAAGTAGCTTAAGCGGGGTAAGTACACTATCAGTGCCAAAAGTTATGTACGGCATTGGTGCCAAAAGTTTGAAAAATGATCATTTTAGTGCCAACTCCGATATAATTGACCGGAAATTCGACGTGACACCTTTTTTATTAATTTTTGAAGCTGATGTGGCTCGCTGAAAAGTACAGTCAGCATCTAAACCACAAAACGACGTCGTTTGGCATCTTTTCCCCTAGTTAGAACCCTAAATCCCCAAATTGAGAGAGAGAGAGAGAGAGAGAGAGAGAGAAGGCATTGCAGCCTTCCTCGTTGTCTTCTTCCCTAAAGAACAACACCAACACCAGCACTAGTAGCAGCAACTGCAGCGGCACCGGCACCAGCACCAGCACAACTCCGCCTCCAGTTCGTCCGACATAGTTGACAAACCCAAGCTCTTCTCTTCCTCCTCCTCTCCTCCTCCTTCTCCTTCCCCCTTTAGAAGGATCCACTTCAGCCGCTCCCTGAGCAGAGCCCAATCCAGCATCTCCATCTGCACCCTCCTTGTTTCCCTCGCCCTCCTCGTCTTCTATCTCCACCTTCGACCCCCCTTCTTCCTCCTCCTCCTCCACCCTCACCTCCTATTCTTCCCGTTGCTTCTTGCCCAAGAAACAACCTCAACCTCTCCTTGCTCACCTAGTCGAGCAACTACGACAGAGGCTGAGCAATGTGGGCCAAGCGAGCTAGGTCGGCGTTTGGCTAGGATCGAACAAAAAAAACCCTAATTTCAATCCCATATGAGTTGTGTGGCGTCATTTTTGTGAGGCTGTCCACATATGACAGCAAAACGAAGTCATTTTCTCAAGGAGGACAGAAAACACATTGTTTAAAAGCCATGTCGATTTTTTTTTTAAATATAAAAGTCACGTAATCATTTTGGCCGGAATTTCTCATCAATGGCACCAAAGTAATCGTTTTTCCTCCGACTTAAGTGATCCGACGGAAACTTTTTGCACCAAAGTGAGCGCCGTACACAACTTTTGGCACTTATAGTGTACTTACCCCTAGCTTAAGCTTTTGCTTTTAGTATATAAGAGCGGCTAAAGAGAACTAGCGGCCAAAAGAGAACTAAGGTAAGATCCTTTTAAGATGAGGAGAATGTCACTTTAACACCCATGGTTGTTTTTAACACAAATAGCTAATTAATATTTTGTTAACAAATAATCTTTCTACAATGCTGAAAATAAGCGCATACCTGTCTCAAAAGCAAATACTTTTAAAGGCAATTCGAACTTCTGTTAAACAACTGGGAATTGTCACTTGCCATATGAAACAATCCTAAGATCCATCATAGTAGCTACAATGACAATTCGAACTTCTCGTGCCTTGTACATTAAATGACTCGGACCCTAACTCTTGTGTAAAAATGAACATCGAAAGAAGATGGACTAAAAGTGCATTATCGACGCGATAATGAATGTCAGGCGTAAAATCTACAATGATGGAAGAATAGGTGGAGAATGAAGAAACATAACTTAGGGGAGGCAACATGAAGTAAACTCCAACACCTATGTAATGATTTGGTCTGGAGTGGACAATAGAGATAGAGGGCTTGGATAAGGAGCTACTCTTAGGATGGTGAATGGGGTAAGAATGAACTAAAACATGCAATGAATATAGGATGAGTGATTTTGGAATATATATGTGAAAATTATAATCAAGTCACAAAAATGCCTTTTGTGTAGCGGTTATGTTTAGCTTTGGAACTCCAAAATTAAGCGTACTAAGATAAGAGCACTCCTAGAATGGATGACATCCTGAAAGGTGGTGACTTTTACGCCAAAGGACAAAACCTTGAGACAGGTCAAAGTAGACAGTAGTTTAGTAAGTTCATTCAAAGATGTCACAACCTAGCACTAAGAGTGGAATATAAAACTTTTATATGATGATTTCATAATTATGATATATATTTGATAAAAGTCAGACTGAAAAACCAAGAGGCCCTAAGGGGCGGCGGTCCCCATCCCTGTCAACCGAAGCACACAATTAATTGACAATAACCAAAGATTTGGATTACCAAATATTGAGTCGCCCGCGTTATGACCTGGGAATCTTCATCGTTATATCCGGGAGCCTTGTTTTTACTTACACCACAGTCTAGTCTAACTTCAATTTTAAGGGAAAATCAAAATGTCTCCAATTGCCCGGCCAGCTTATCAAAGACCCACATAAAGGCCTTGTGAAAAGACCTGCAAAATTGCTTGTGAGGCTGAGGATTTGATGCCACTCGATTTTGCACTTTTAGCATAGGAGAGAGTTTATTGGTGGTGGGAATAGGGATTCAGCAAAAGTCTTCTCTGAAAGGTCTGTTGCTGGGTTCACATAGACTTCCAACTTCCCCTCCCAGTGGATTCCCATGTAAAAACGTGCTGCTTTGTCTAAAGTAAACAAAGTTTAGAAAAGCAAAAATAAAGCAACGGGAAAAGGAAATGGCCTTCCGAATGACCAGAAAAGGACGTTAAGACAGAAATGAATATCACCTTTGTCTTTCGAGTGATTTTTACCCTCTAAAATTAGAAAACAAAAGTTCAACAGAAAAACTTGCCATGACATGGTCTTAAATAGACCGAAGCATAATCCTTGGTACTTTCTTTATTATTTTCGTAGATACTAAATTCACGTTCATGGATGAGCCAAAAGGAAAAGAAATGAAATCATCCTTCAAAATAAGTTCAATAAGTGATGTCTTTTGTCCACAATCAAAATGGAAAATGTGTTTCAACTTCGAATCACCCAAAAATATATTCCCGGTTGGCAGGAGTATGTCCAAATCAAACATCTCTTTTTGGTTGAAAATGCAAGAAAAAAATGTAGAAAATCCACCCAACCGTAGGCAGCTGCATTGGTACTAGAGTCCCTCCTTCATCGCTGAGGTCAAGAGTTCGAATTCAGGCGTTGCTAAACACGTTGTATGTGGGGGGCCATGGTGTTGGGGTCCTGTGCTAGTCTCCCTCGAGTTATAGGCACCCGACCGTTGTGTGCCGGTCGAGCACCGGCGGGAAGTGGAGGATTCCTTGGTCATTAAAAAAAAATTGTAGAAAATCGACATAATCTCACAGTAGCGTCCAAGTTCTGATTGCATATGATACCGATACTTTTCATTCGAATTGCCCACTTTTTTCTTTCCTATTTTGCTTCTAATAATGTTCATAGTCGCTACGTGTCACTAACAAAGATAAAGAATTTTATGGATCACATTACTGATGAAAAGGACATGCCGAAATGTGGTAAAAAATTTAAGGGTCATGATAATAAGAACTACTATACGTTTTGGCTTGATTATTGCACTTTCATTGTACAAAAGAGATTTTGTTTGTTCCAGGTGTAACAATTTGCGGAGAGATGCACCCAAAAGAGACATCATCACTTCTTTCGTGATATCCCACCAAAGTGGGTGACCAAACAATTTTCAAGCAAATGTTCATGTTACATTACATAATCATTTTTGCATGTAGGAATTAACATCGCACCATCAAATTATTGATAGTGAAGTAATCTAATGCATGTTCGGTCACATGTAGATTAGGATTGATTTTCGGCTTTATTACATTAAGTCAACAAAGAAAAGTACCAGAAACAGTTAGATTAGTGCTTCATATAAATTACATTTACAATCTGCTATCATGCTTTGCATGTTGCACGGTGTTAGGGAGTCGCATATCCTTAGGATTTAATTGCATGTAGGTTGCATTTAACTAATTTTAGTGAAATGAGGAATATCGATGCCTCTACGATTTTGTCATTTTTATACAATATCTCGAAGCAAGAATAAACCAAAAGTTCACCATAGAAGATCTTAACCGAAATTGTTGCCAATCTCTCCTACCAATATGGTGGAACCAGTTGACACTGATATAGCTAGTACGAATACCTAGAGGAGGGTGAATAGGTATATAAAAGATTTTTCGGATGATTGCACAATACTTAGACCGTTGAAGGATTTGCAATAAATAATAATCAATGTAAGACTGAGTAAAGAGAGAAGAGAATTGAACACGCGGTTTATAGTGGTTCGGCTTGATTCAAGCCTACGTCCACTCTTCTGCAATAACAGCCAATTAGCTGGATTCCACTATGGACAAAGAGATGTTACAGCGTTGATCTTCCTTGATTTTTAGGTGTAGATAATCTACCACACTCACTCAAGGTATCACCAAGTATAGACACTCTCTGTGTATACAATTTTGCTCAAACTGTATCGACTAATAATCAAGGTGCTTCAGACTCTGGAATTTCTCTATCGATCACGTTACTACCACAGCTAGAACGTCTTCCTTTTTATACTCCTTTATGCCATCATAACGTTGGCACTTACCAAAGGAATTCCTCTAATCTACTCGTTGGACGGAATCAATCAAGGAAGATTATTCGAGCTATTAAAGGAACCTGACGATAGCCCATCAATCATGTTCGCCCATACAATCAGGATCTTGGTTTCCAAGAATAGAACATTCCAAGAATATTTCGTCGACCACCGGATCTTCAATTGATCTAGATACAAATAAAAGAGTCCGATATATTTATCCAATCAAGAGATCTTCTTCAGAGGATATGATTAAATCCTTAACCATAAACTTCGGCTCTGGATTTTCTTCGTCACTGGATCAGAAAGACTGTCAATGAGAAAAGTCTTGAGTCTTAAGTCTTGAGTCTTGAGTGCTAAGTCTGGTGATCAGAAAGTCTTCAGACTTTAAACTGACGGTCTGTAAATATCCAGACTAGACTGATAGAAACGTTTTGTCAGCTTCAAAATATTCTGGAAAGATTTCTCCAACAATCTCCCCCTTTTTGATTGTGACAAAACTTTCCTGTAGATTTGAACAACTTTGACCTGCAAAAACATTTCTCAAGTAATACGGCTATCTCATAAAGATTAATAAAACAACCAGACTCGCATCCACAGAAAATTGGTTAGTCTTTCATGAGTAATACCATATGACAAAACACTTGATATAAATGCAGACAGTCAAGCATCAAAATCCACAGCCAATTCAGTTCACTCAAGTCAAGTCATACTCAAAAACAAACATAACCACAAAAAACAAATTTAAAGTCAAGTTAAAGTTCATTCAAATTGCAATTCTCCCTCTTTTTGTCATCATTAAAAAGGTGAGAAAAGCATCAAGTCTGCTTGGGAATGCGCACGATCTGGAAATCTCCCATTGACTGGACTATGCCTTCTAACCTCTTCAAGTCTTCTCTTAGATGAGCTACCTCTTCTCCTTTGGCATTGGCTTGAAGTTGTAGAGCGAGGTCTTTCATTTTGTCCTCCAGGGTAACTGAAGATGCTTGTCCAGCATTCTTCATGGCTTGAATTTCACAGTCTAGAGCATAGATTTGGCCCCGCATTTCCAGAGGAATATCAAGAATACGACGAAAATTTGCAGATTGTCCGTCTGTGTACTTGCATTTGCTTTCTCAGATGGAGTGAATGCGACGATGGCGCTTCGTATAATCTTGCAGATTCGGTGTTGACGTATCGTGTCCTTCTTCAGGCAATTGAGAAGCCTGAAACTCTTCTGGGTCTGCTGGAGATTGTCTTAGACCTTCACTATTGGCAGCATGAGATGTGGACCTTTCTTTCTCGCCAACTCCCCTTGTCTCTAGGACCTCAAAAGGGGAAGAGTGATGATCATGCTCTTCTTGATTATCCTTCTCTCCAGATTCGGCGGCAGACTTTTCTTTCTCTTCTTCGCCTTCTTCTTCAGCTTCTTTCTCCTTCTCTCTCTGCTCTGCTTCTTCTCTAAGCTTGGCTTGCTCCTCTTCTTCTCTCTATTTCTTCGAAGTTCGTCGATTGAGGTACGTAACGTCCGGTTCTTATCAAGGCAGTGATTGTGAGATCTTCCTCCTCATCTTCATCCTCCAAGATAAGTGTTTTCTTCTTTTGGATGGGGCACCAATGGCCTCCTTTCCTTTTCTCTTTGAAGCAGACGGTCCGGAGTCTTTACTCGAATTTCTCCATTGCCTTGGAAAGTTCTTTCGACGCATCTTCGTCAACATCTTTAAACTTACCACCATCTTATCGCATGGTCGAACACAAAGTGAATGTGGCGGTTCAATATTCATGTGTCTCGAAGATCTTGGTCACAGACTGGATAAGGCAATTGACCCTTGTCCTTTGACATTGCTCTGTACATGTGAAAGAGAATAGTGTGAGGGAGAGAGAACTTCTTCCCTGAGTTGATTGCGTACATCAATTTTGCTTTGGAATTAGACACATTAGTCTTTGATGTAGACTTGGGCCTAATGCAATTGATAACAATTTTGTGCAGCACAATATTGATGGCACGCATCCTTGAATAAATGATTCTTCCCTCGATAACTCTATCTTCGACAAGTTCCATTGAGGCACGAGCAACTGAGACTGTGATTGGTTGATAACATCCTCGTTCAACTCCAATTATGTCCACCAACATGTCCACGTCTATCACATAATCCTGGTCTCTAACACTGAATGATATTCTATTCACATCTATAAAGCTGAGATTCGAATAGAAATACGCAGTCAATTGTGCATAACCGTATGTGGTATCAGTGCAGAATTGCTCAAGTTGAAGCAATTTGAATTTCTCCCTTAAGTTCACGTTAACTGCATCCAAGAAATCGAAATCGACACTCCTAGGGTTTATCACCCCTCATTTCAGCAGTCTGAAAAACAAATTCTCCTGTTCCTTTGATTTGAATAACTCCATCCTCTTTCCCTTCACCTTTGCAGCAATACCCATTCTAGGTTGAAAATCACTGAACATTTTATCATCATCGTTTCCTTCAGTCGAATTAGGTCCCGACATACGAGGGTCACTAGGAATATTTGCAAGAGCTTCCTCTGCTTTACCCTTGGGAGCAATTCCCAAATCCTCCATTTTTCTCAGAAAGATATACTTATTCTCATAATGCTTATCTTTGAGAAAATCATCCACGTATTTCAATGGAGTCCCAGTACTTTTCAACGCACAGTAAAGTTTGTAAATAAACGAGGGTTTTTGGACTCTTACTGGGTCTGCATCCTCGATTATCTCTTCCTCCGGTTGTTGACCCGCATCATGTGGGGTAGATGGCGTTGAGTGACGTGGTGGAGAGTGAGTCGGGCTCTGTTGCTGACTCGATAATTCTTCCTCTTCGGTGAGATCAAAATGAGTAGGTCCCTCCTTCATCCTTTGTGGTCCCCTGTTCGCTATTCTTGAAGATTTCCTCGAAGAAGACATCCTTCCTTGTCGCTGAAAGATTCCTTTACTTGCTTTCCCAAGAAAAGATGACAACTTTCTCGAAGATGAACACGAAGTAAAAACCGGATTGGGAGGAGAATGCTTTTTAGGGTTTTGAAGATTGGAAAATGAAAACTGTATATATATATATAACTCAGTTTTGAAAAGGGAAGTTCAATCGGCACAAGGAAAGTGTACGAATACCTCTTTTCGAAATCAATAACTGCCAAAATTAATCCTTTTGAAAAGACAAGTTTTCGTTTTTCACGGAGACTACAAAATAACTGAACGAAAGATCATACTTTTTTCGAGTTTAGATAAAATGACAACTTACGGTCTATAGACATCAATGTCTGAGTCTGAGGATTTAGAGTCTGAGAGATTAGAGTCTGAGAGATTATTAACTTTTTGAGTCTGAGGGTTGGAGAGTCTTTAGACTTCAACTTCTTCGAGCTTCAAAATGTTGAGTCTAGAACGGATAAAATCGAATTGATTTTTCTCCAAAGGCTTTGTGAATATATCCGCTAGTTGACTTTTTGAATCAACAAATTGAATTGAGATTTCTCCATTTTGAATATGATCTCTAATGAAGTGATGTCGAATCTCTATATGCTTTGCTCTTGAATGAAGAATTGGATTTTTGGTGAGATTGATTGCGCTGGTGTTGTCACATTTGATTTCTGAGCATGAGTCTTCAATTCCAAAGTCTTGTAGCTGTTGTTTTATCCATAGAATTTGCGAACAACAACTTCCAAGAGCTACATACTCTGCTTCTGTTGTAGAGAGAGCCACAATGCTTTGTTTCCTTGAAAACCAAGACACTGTCCTGCTTCCAAGCAACTGGCAAGTTCCTGAAGTACTCTTTCTATCGACTCTGCAGCTGGCCAGATCTGCGTCTGAATATCCTAGAAGATTAAAGTCTCCCTTCTTAGGATACCAAAGACCAATGCTTGTAGATGAAGCAACATATTTAATGATATGTTTTGCAGCACTGAGATGGGATTCTCTAGGATCTGATTGAAACCTAGCACAGATGCAAACACTCAACAAAATGTCGTCTAAAAGCGTTAGATAAAGAAGTGAACCGATGATGCTCTGTACAGCTTTTGATCAACTTTATTTCCTTCTTCATCTTTGTCTATCTTCAAAGAACTTGACATTGGTATATTAGTCTTCTTACAATTTTCCAATCCAAACCTTTTGACAAGATCATTAGCATATTTTTCTTGGTAAATGAAAGTTCCTTCCTTCAATTGCTTTACTTGAAGACCAAGAAAGAATGTTAATTCTCCCATCATACTCATTTCAAACTCATCCTGCATAGACTTAGAAAATTTCTTGCATAGACTTTCATTAGAGGATCCAAAAATAATATCATCCACATATATTTGAACGAGTAAAAGTTTTTGTTTTCCTTTTTGATAAATAAGGTAGTATCTACTTTACCTTTGACAAAGCCATTCTTTAATAAGAACTTACTTAGTCTGTCGTACCAAGCTCGAGGTGCTCGCTTTAAACCATACAAGGCCTTTTTCAGTTTGAAGACTGAGTTTGGCTTCTTTGGGTCTTCAAACCCAGGTGGTTGTTCCACATATACTTCCTCTTGGATAAATCCATTTAGGAAAGCACTTTTGACGTCCATTTGGAATAACCTGAAATTTTTATAACAAGCAAACGCAAGCAATAATCGGATAGCTTCTAACCTTGCTACAGGAGCGTAAGTCTCATCATAGTCTATCCCTTCTTCTTGCGTGTATCCTTTGGCCACGAGCCTTGCTTTGTTTTGTACGACTTTTCCTTTTTCATTCATCTTATTTCTGAACACCCATTTGGCTCCAATAACAGTTTTACCTTTCGGTTTAGATGTCAATTCCCAGACATCATTAATGTTGAACTGTCTGAGCTCCTCTTGCATAGCTTTGATCCAGCTTTCATCAGATAAAGCTTCTTCTATGCTTTTTAGTTCAATTTCAAAAATGAGAGCCACAGCACTAGACTTTTCACGTCTTTTGGATCTGGTGCAAATTCCTTCATTAATTTCACCGATAATGAGATCTTTGGGATGACTGGACTTATGCTTCCAATTTCTGGTTGATTTGTCTAGATGATGATCTCTTTCTTTATTTGAATCTTCATGAACATCTTGATGCTGGTCTTTCGAGTCGAGATACTTCTTGAGTTGTAAGCTTTGGAAGGTCGAAGCGGGTTCGAGACTCTTCATGCGAGTCGACTAGATTCATCTTGCGTAGAGTCTTGAAATTTGACATTCATTGACTCCTCCATAGACTGGCTCTTCTTGTTATAGACTCGTAGGCTCGCTTGATGTGGAATATCCAAGGAAGATGCCTTCATCTGATCTTTCTTCAAACTTACCAACTCGATCTTTTGCATTTTTCAATATAAAGCATTTGCAACCGAACACATGAAAATATGAAACAATGGGCTTCTTACCTTTGAATATTTCATAGGGAGTTTTCTCAAGAATAGGTCTTAGGAAAATTCTATTGATGATATAGCATGCTGTTGAAAATGACCTCAGCCCAAAATCGTGAAGAAATTTTACTTTCAATTAAAAGAGTTCTAGCCATTTCTTGAAGAGATCTATTCTTTCTTTCCACAACTCCATTTTGCTGAGGAGTGTATGGAGAGGAGAACACATGCTTAAATCCAGATTCATCACACAATTTTGTAAAATCTTGATTTTCAAATTCTCCTCCATGATCTGTTCTTATACTTGAGATAACACATCCTTTTTATTTTGAACCTTTTTAGCAAATTTTTCAAAATACGAAAAGGTTTCTAACTTACTTGTAAGGAAATATACCCAAGTAAAACGGGAGTAATCGTCCACAATTACTAGGCGGTATTTCTTACCTCCGATACTACGGGTTGGTTGGTCCAAAGAGATCCATATGCAGCAAGCGTAGTACATGATTAGTAGAGACATGATTTATTGGCTTAAATGAATTTCTTACCTGCTTTCCCGAGAATACATGGTGTGCATGGATCGGATTTTTGGTATGGTAATTTGGGTAGACCTCGAACAAGCTGCTTTGATGAGATTTTGGCTAATTGCTTCATGTTGACATGCCCAAGCTTTCGTGCCATAAGCTTGCTTCATCTTGAATTGAGATTAGGCATTGCGATTCATTTAGATTCATGTCTAAGAGGTAGATATTTCCATGTCTTCGACCCATGAAAGATTGAGTAGAGTCTTTACTGATTCCAGAACATATTCTTTCTTGGAAGGAGATCTTGAAGCCAGTATCACACAATTGGCTAATGCTGAGAAGGTTATAGTTGAGTCCTTCCACTAGAGAAACATTGCTTATTGTGAGATTTCCAATTTTCACAATTCTAAATCCCACAATATTTCTTTTGACGTTTCCTCCAAATGAAACTTTTCCACCATTCACTTGAATGAGCTTTATGAAGCAATTTGAGTCTCCCATCATGTGTCTTGAACATCCGCTGTCAAGATACCACTTTACCTTTTTCTTGACGGAGACCTGTATTTAAAAGAGAGTCTTAAGCTTTCTTTGGTACCCAAATTTTCTTGGGTCCTTTGGTGTTAGTAGGATAAACATTATTAGGCCATACTTTCTTAACAGGCTTCCAAACCATAGGACATTCTTTTTCAAAGTGATCCCGATTTGTTACACTTTGAACACCTTAGAGCATTTCGACCTACAGACTTTACAAAAACTTTCTTGAAATGATCTTTGTAAGCCTCTCTCGACGGTCTTTTCTTAATCCTTTCTTTTACTTTAGGAAAATCAATCAAGGGAATTGTTTCTGCTGTCATACCTAGACCAGACTTATTGAAGTAAGGTCTTTGGACTGAAAGAACTTTTTCAAGTTTTTCGGATCCTATCGAAAATTTCTTTGAAATATTTGATAAGTCAGTTTTTAATAAATCATTTTCTTTCAAAAGGTTATCTTCTTTTTCTTTAAGAGTAGAAACATTCAAGTCTAAACTTTTGACTCTTTCTTCTAAAATGTTTTTCTTTTGTTTTAGATCTGAGTTTTCCTTTTTAAGTTCGGAAATCCTTTTGAGAGAAGTCTTAAGGCTAAAACACAGTTCATCAATGTATTTAGAGACTTTGATAGGAATTTTAAAATCACTTACCTCAAATTCGCTGTCCGAGTCGATCCGAATCTGAGTCCGAGTCCGAATGTGCCATCAAACATATGTTGGCATATTCATTATCACTTTCTTCACACTCGTATCACTCTGGGTTTCGGCTTTGAGAGCTTTTCGAAACTTCTCAGCTTTTCCTCTTTTCTTCTTTAGAAGAGGACAGTTGGGTCTAATGTGTCCCTTTTTCTTGCATTCGAAGCAAACTACATCTTTGCTTGGTTCCTCATCATCAACAGACTTAGTCTGCTGTTTTTGGAAACTTTGTTTCTTTGAGTTGAACCTTCTTCCTTTTCTATTTAATTTTCTGAATCTTCTTATCATGAGAGCAAGCTCTTCATCGTCCAGATCATCTTCTGAATCTGTATCATCAGAATCATCATTTGATTTTAATGCAATGGATTTCTTACCTCTTGGATCTTCGTCTTCATTAATTCGTTCCACCTCATAAGACTGAAGAGTTCCAATCAGTTCGTCGACAGATAGTGGCATAATTCTTTGCGTCTCTCTTGTTGAAGTCTTTATATGATTCCAATCCTTGGAGAGTCCACGCAGTAGCTTGTTCACCTTCATGGGATCAGAAATTTTTTGTCCTTGGTTCTCAAGATCATTGACAATATCTGTAAAACGACTAAATATGTCAGTTATAGATTCTCCTGGTTTCATTTTGAAGGCTTCATATTGATCGAGGAGAATGTTAAGTCTTGTCTCCTTCACTGGATCTGTTCCTTCATAGGTGATATGTAATCTATCCCATACTTCTTTTGTTGTAACATAAGAAGATATTCTGTTACATTCAGTTGGTGACAAAGCACAATATAAAGAGTAAATTGCTTTTGTATCGAGTACTTGTCTCTTGTTTATCTCTTCCTGAGTCATTCCGCTGGTTTCAACTTCTTTTCCTCTTTCAGATGCAGCAGTTGAAGTGATTCCTCTTTCCACAACGTCCCATTCAAAAGGATCCTTTGATTGTAGGAAAGCTTTCATCTTGTTCTTTCAGATGTTGTAATCCTTTCCATCAAAGTAGGGTGGTCTGGTATTGCTTTGCCCTTCCACCAGTCCTGGTGCCAGCATACTAGCCATGGATCTTTTACTCTGAAGTAAGACACTTCAAATAAAGTAAGAACACAAGCTCTGATACCAATTGATATAGCTAGTACGAATACCTAAAGGGGGGTGAATAGGTATATAAAAGATTTTTCGGATGATTGCACAATACTTAGACCGTTGAAGGATTTGCAATAAATAATAATCAATGTAAGACTGAGTAAAGAGAGGAGAGAATTGAACACGCGGTTTATAGTGGTTCGGCTTGATTCAAGCCTACGTCCACTCTTCTGCACTGACAGCCAATTGGCTGGATTCCACTATGGACAAAGAGATGTTATAGCGTTGATCTTCCTTGATTTCTAGGTGTAGATAATCTACCACACTCACTCAAGGTATCACCAAGTATAGACACTCTCTGTGTATACAATTTTGCTCAAACTGTATCGACTAATAATCAAGGTGCTTCAGACTCTGGAATTTCTCTATCGATCACGTTACTACCACAGCTAGAACGTCTTCCTTTTTATACTCCTTTATGCCATCATACCGTTGGCACTTACCAAAGAAATTCCTCCAATCTACCCGTTGGACGGAATCAATCAAGGAAGATTATTCGAGCTATTAAAGGAACCTGACGATAGCCCATCAATCCTGTTCGCCCATACAATCAGGATCTTGGTTTCCAAGAATAGAACATTCCAAGAATATTTCGTCGACCACCGGATCTTCAATTGATCTAGATACAAATAAAAGAGTCCGATATATTTATCCAACCAAGAGATCTTCTTCAGAGGATAGGATTAAATCCTTAACCATAAACTTCGGCTCTGGATTTCCTTCGTCCTTTGGATCGAAAGACTGTCAATGAGAAAAGTCTTGAGTCGTAAGTCTTGAGTCTTGAGTCTTGAGTGCGGTGATCGGAAAGTCTTCGGACTTTAAAGGCGACGGCCCGCAAATATCCAGACTAGGCGATAGAAATGTTTTGTTAGCTTCAAAATATTCGGAAAGATTTCTCCAACGAGACACTATAAGATAGTGGAGAAATTCTTGTCATTTATAACTTGGTGCGTGATGACTCTTGCTCTATAAAATGAAATTAATCAGGCTACATATTCATTGTGTGTTATGATTGTATGCAAAATCCTATTTTCTCACTCACGATTTAAAGAAAATTTTTGTAAGTAAGAAAAAGAAATGACTGATTTCATGTATATATATATATATATATATATATAATTTTTAGGTATGTCCATTAAATAACTGTTAAGATCAGCTCTAGAGACTATACATATGTTATTTCTGTATATCTTTATTTGTTAATGGCCAAAGCACCTTTCTCTCTATAATAAGGGTGCGTTCCGCAAGAGAGGTGGCCTCACTGTGAAGGTCCTCACCTACAGCTATCAATGGCCTCACCCAGGGCCTTCATGGCCCCGCTGACCAAGGGTAAGGCCTTTGCAATCGACGCACAAAAAGGAAATAAAGAAAAAAAGGAAAATAAAAATATAAACTAAAAAATTCAAAAATTTAGAAAAATTCAAATTTTTAAAAATGCATAAAGTATATGTAAGAAGATTTGCCGGAAATGGCACTCAAATGATTGATTATACTCCGACATGGCACTTAAGGAAGGAAAAAAAAAAGTTATGCAAAAAGTTATGCTAAGTGATCGTTATACGAAAGTTATGGCACTCTTGCTATACTTGTTCTGATTTGTAACAGTTTTCAATTTAATGCAAGAATTGATGATAGAAAAATGGCTTTCTCTTTCATTTATTGTAACTCAAAACATAATTAAAAAAAAATACAAATATTGCCACGTCAGCGCCTACTGGCCAAAATTGGCTGGATGGACTAAATTGATACAAATATTAAAAGGTTTAGGACAGAATTGGTCCAATTGAAAAGTTTATGACTAAATTGGTGCCAATGCAATAGGTTTAGGACTTTTTTAGTACTTTTCCCTCAAAAAATTCATCATTAGTTTGATACCAAGTAAAAATTGAAGTGGGGGTATAAACAAAGGAAAGGGTGTAAACCAACATTTTCAATGCATATCCAGTTTTATTTTTGACAAAACAAAAAATCATCTTGAGGGCATGCCAAGGCCACATACACAATACCTCAATTTTGAATGGCTCACATTCACATAATGCAA
The DNA here is from genome assembly GCA_014182405.2 of Eucalyptus sideroxylon. Classification (NCBI taxonomy): domain Eukaryota; kingdom Viridiplantae; phylum Streptophyta; class Magnoliopsida; order Myrtales; family Myrtaceae; genus Eucalyptus; species Eucalyptus sideroxylon. The sequence goes on from CM024550.2 coordinate 47,519,792, forward strand.
TTAGCCACTCTCTCACCGAAAAACAACCCTTGAAGTTCATAAACGATACTAGGGTGCCATTGTTGGGCTAGTCGAAAAGGCTTTCGTCCTCTCTCTTATCCCTTCCTTGCGGGTGTCTTGTCTCTATCTCTTCGATCCTTTCATGCTAAGACACCTAGCAAGCGTCATAATCCATGTTAGGACGCCATCCAGACTTTACTCTTGAAGATGTCAGCAATGACGTCATACAAACTTGGAGATGATGCAAGAATGTGACATCATCGTGGGCATAGAAACTTTGGCAACATCCTTGAAGAGGATACATATTACATACACGGTCAGTGTTAGTCTTTTTTTTATACAAATAATCTCAGAATAGGAGCATAACCTGTTTATGAAATATATCTACATGCTAAAAATAAAAATTGAATATGTGTCATTCTATAAAAACCAGCTTATGTAAAGAAATTGTGACAATGTTAGTGCACTGATTAAAAATTTTATTATCGTATGTTGTTTGGAAATAAGGGGATGGTGCAAGAAAAATTGGAGCAGGGGATAAACAAACGACGAAGTACGATAAGGACAGCGGACATAGACATAAACAACAATATAAAATATATATAATTTCTTCTAAAAAGATAGCAATTTATTATCACAATATGCATATAAATCGGAGATGGTGAATTAGATACTTGCGAAGATTAGATATCTGCTAGCTGAGAGGTTTGCTGCATTGACTATCAAAAGCATATTACTAGATAAAAATTTGCACATAAATATGCCACATCGGTGAGCGTCATGCGAAATTTATGCACTTTTATATATAAATACAAAGATAGATAACAAACCCATCCTGAAATGTTCTTTGCGATTATAATTTCCTTGAATTAGCTCATCTCACCCTGAAACTTCTTGAGCACTGAGGTTTACCGTAAGCTATCCAAAAAGGCATCTCTCGCCCAACACCCCTCTTTCGTCTCCAACGAACATAGCCACCTTTTGTAGGAAAACATTGGTAAAATCAAAACCCAAATATCTAAACTGAACCAACTACGAGACGAGAGCTTTTCAACGGTATTATGACACTTGCAAAATGTCTCAACGTGAAAAAAAAATTGGCAATCTTTAGATCATAAATCTAAGTCCAACCGAATTGTTAAAATTTACACAGGTAAAACATTTTGACCTAAACGTAAAGAAACTAATTGTCAAAACCAGGTCATGACAATACACTTAATCCACAAAGCCTTATCAATGGAATGTCTGCTAAGATCATATCATGAAGGCCATGGCAATACAGTTGAATCAGAAGGGCCATCGACGGAATGAATGATTAGCTCATTGATCATGAGTTTCCAATGGACAGCATGAGATGGGCGATGATAGCTTGACTCAATTTATGCACCGAAGTTGAAGATTGAATCAAAGATAATCCATCAATAAGGGATCAGAAGTAGTTACAAATCACCCTAGAGTAGAGAGCAAGTCAAAACAGTTATAGATTCATGCCGAGAATAACCAAAACTCATAACAGAATGGCCATTGAAAGACACAAAAAGGGTCTAGGAAAAGAGGGGAATCATCAACTATCAAGACATTGGAAAAATCACAACGACACATTGAATTTGACTTTGAAGAATATGAAGATGAGAAGATCATTCATAATGGATCAATTTATTTTAGATTTTGCCTAAGTTTGAATTTTAATTTCGAATTAAATTAGGTTTACCATTTTCAGTGCTAATCTTTGTCTGTAAAAGTTTTCCAGTCGTGCTTTGTAAGCTTTTTACTTTTTCTCAGCACTCTACTCATCTCCATTAGCAATTTACATTCAACTCTAGTCGTTGAGCAAACATGACCTCCACGAATGTAGGTCATTTGTTTTAGTTCAATAAAATTTCACTGAGTCCGTGTCGTCTCAAATCCACTCCTAGCATATTCTTTATTTCTTTGAATTTTGCAAAGTCGTTGAGGCTTCAAGGCATATTAGAATATATTTAATTTTGATTCGAAGTCATATTTAAGAATTTATGGATAATATCCTGTCAGAAACTTATATGTTCGTTCAATTTACGGGGCCAAAAACATAAATAGTCACTCCAGATAGGGTTATTTGCTTCTACAGAAAAGCTAAAGCACTCATGTTGAACAACACTACTTGTCTTTACCAAGCTCATGGGCTGGGATCTTCCTTTCACATCATCTATAAAATAACTGAGCGCAAATGTTTAGTCCCTCTAAGCATTTCATTTTAAAAAAATTAAAAAAAATAAAATAAAAGAGAGACGAAAACTTTCAGATGGTTGAATTAACAGTAAGTGAATAATTTTACCAAAAAAAAAAAATCTAGCAGGTAATTTGCACATGATGAATGCAACCAAAGTTAGAGCATGCGAAGAAAATATAAGTATTCACGTCTTGATAAAATGATGTAAACATGCACCTGCTCCCTCATACCATTCTTAACCAAAAGATGACTACTTAAAACATCAAAACCGGGAAAAATTATCTGCATCAGGTACACGTTTAAAAAACTATTTCATGACTCATTTTATGATAAAATGCCATCTGTAGAAGATAAGATATTGAAATGAAACATGTGAGAGTTAGGTTGAGAATGTGATGGATACATTTAATTAGCAAAATTATTGAAAAGAAATACATCAGAGTTAGGTTGAGAACGAGACACATACATTTAATAAGCAAAATTATTGAAAAGAAATACATCAGAGTTAGGTTGAGAACAAGAAGGATACATTTAATTAGCAAAATTATTGAAATGAAATACATCAGAGTTAGGTGAGAATGAGACAGATACATTTTTTTTTTTTTTTTTTTTTTTGGTCAGTATGAGACAGATACATTTGATTAGTAATTTTCGCAATTTCCTATGGAATCCCACATGGGAGCTTCCCAAAGACATCGGAGAGTATTAGTATATGATGGGAAGGACTTTTCCATATTGGTGGTCTTGTGATGAACAATATTTGGCCGGCAGCCATTCTCTATGTAATAATTTGTGTTATTGTTTATGTCCAGGGTTCACCATTCACCATGCCCATTGTGAAGAGGATCCACCGGCCATGGCGGCTCAACAGGTAAATAATATTGAAGTCAACATAACAACCGCATGACTTTAGGCGTAAGAAAAAAGAAACGTACCAACCACGTGCTATGCCATATTCCATCAAATTATTTTTCTTCAGGAAAAGAATGTTAATTCGGGAGAAATAGCAATTCGAACTTCCTAACATGACCATCAGCAAACAGAGTCTCAACCTTGTGCTATCAAAAAGCCTCAAAAGTAGAATGGAGAGCCAAAAGACAACACAAGAAATTTATGTGATTTGATCGATGGCCTACATTCATGGGCGGACAATAACTGCAAAGATTTACCTCTCAAAATACAATGAAAGAGAAAGAACTATAAATGCCTCTATACCCTAATAATCCCGATATCTCCCACATACTCTCTCTAAGAGAAAATACTAAAGTTAAACAATTTCGTCTAACGAGTGGAGACTTACTCTAAGCCCTCACATGTTCAGTCTCGCCCTTTGCTCCCACCATAGATAGATTTCGTGAAATATTTTGAATCAAGTTAGTTGCGGAATTAATCTATGAGGGGTAAATTGTTGGGGTTTATCCAATATTAATTGCAGAAAGGGCTGGTGGTCAAGTTATAAGTATGAGAGAAAACCTTATCTTTTAAGCTAGTTTTTTGAGTGGGAGAAACTCAAGATTATCCAACAATAAGTTATGATTTACTAGTCTAATGCCCATGGGTTGTATAGCTATTTATAAAGATTAGATTTCCATGTATTAAATAACGGTTCAATTTTTTTTTTTTAATTAACCAATAAAACCTACTAGTCGGTTTAAGTTGTAGCAATTATAAGATTGTTTTAGAAAATAAAAATTAATTTCCATTGCTTTATACTTTTTTATACATCTCAATCCATTCCCTTTTAGTTGTAAGCTCATTACATATTTCCGATGATTGACTTGGTACGAAGGAAAGAGAACTGTGAATCATATTTGAAAAGAAGCACTCTATATATTCAATTAGGTTAAAGTTGGAATTGGGATAAGTTTAAGTAGCTTAAGCGGGGTAAGTACACTATCAACGTGCCAAAAATTGTGTATGATGCTCACTTTGGTGCCAAAAGTTTATTTTGGATTATTTAAGTGCCAAAAAGTTTGAAAAACGATCATTTTAGTGCCAACTCCGATTTGATTGACCGGAAATCCGATGTGACACTTTTTTTTATTAATTTTTGAAGCTGATGTGGCTTGCTGGAGAATACAGTCAGCATCTAAACCACAAAAACGTCATTTGGCATCTTTCTCCCAAGTCAGAAACCTAAATTCCCAAATTGAGAGAGAGAGAGAGAGAGAGAGAGAGAGAGAGAGAGAGAGAGGGGGGGGGGCATGGGAGGGCTTCCCCGTCATCTTCTTCCCCGAAGAACAACACCAACACCAGCACTAGCAGCGACAACTGCAGCGGCACCAACACCAGCACCAGCACAACTCTGCCTCCAGTTCGTCCGACATTGTTGACAAACCCAAGCTCTTGTCCTCCTCCTCCTTCTCCTTCCCCCCTTAGAAGGACCCACTTCAGCCGCTCCCTAAGTAGAGCCAATCCGGCATCTCCATCTACACCCTCCTTGTTTCCCTCGCCCTCCTCATCTTCTCTCTCTCCACCTTCGACCCCCGTTCTTCCTCCTCCTCATCTGCCCTCGCCTCCTATTCTTCTCGTTGCTTCTTGCCCAAGAAACAACCTCAGCCTCTCCTTGCTCACCTAGTCGAGCAACTACGACGAAGGCCGAGCAATGGTGGCCAAGCGAGCTAGGTCGGCGTTGGGCGAGGATCGGATAAAAAAACCCTAATTTCAATCCCATATGAGCTATGCGGTGTCGTTTTTGTGAGGCCATCCACATATGACGGCAAAACAACGTCGTTTTCTTAAGGAGGATAAAAAACACATCGTTTAAAAGCCATGTCGATTTTTTTTTAAATATAAAAGTCAAGTAATCATTTTGGCCGGAATCTCTCACCGATGGTACCAAAGTGATCATTTTTCCTCCGACTTGTCACTTAAGTGATCCAACGGAAACTTTTGGCATCAAAGTGAGCATTGTACATAACTTTTGGCACTTATAGTGTACTTACCCCTAGCTTAAGTTTTTGCTTTTAGTTTAAGAACAGCTTTTAGTATATAAGAGCAGCTAAAAGAGAACTAAGGTAAGATCCTTTTAAGATGAGGAGAATGTCACTTTAACACCCATGGTTGTTTTTAATACAAATAGCTAATTAATATTTTGTTAACAAATAATCTTTCTATGATGCTGAAAATAAGCGCATACCTGTCTCAAAAGCAAATACTTTTAAAGGCAATTTGAACTTATGTTAAACAATCTGGGGAATTGTCACTTGCCATATGAGACGATCCTAAGATCCATCATAGTAGCTACAATGACAATTCAAACTTCTCGTGCCTCATACATTAAATGACTCGGACCCTAACTTTTGTGTAAAAATGAACATCGAAAGAAGATGGAATAAAAGTGCATTATCGACGTGATAATGAATGTCAGGCATAAAATCTACAATGATGGAAGATTAGGTGGAGAATGTAGAAACATAGCTTAGGAGAGGCGACATGAAGTAAACTCCAATACCTATGTAATGATTTGGTCTGGAGTGGACAATGGAGATAGAGGGCTTGGATAAGGAGCTGCTCTTAGGATGGCGAATGGGGTAGGAATGAACTAAAACATGCAATGAATATAGGATGAGTGATTTTGGAATATATATGTGAAAATTATAATCAAGTCACAAAAATGCCTTTTGCGTAGCGGTAATGTTTAGCTTTGGAACTCCAAAATTAAGCCTACTAAGATAAGAGCACTCCTAGAATGGGTGACATCCTGAAAGGTGGCGACTTTTACACCAAAGGACAAAACCATGAGACTCGATATGAGACAGGTCAAAGTAGACAGTAGTTTATTAAGTTAATTCAGAGATGTCACAACCTAGCTCTAAGAGTGGAATATAAAACTTTTATATGATGATTTCATAATTGTGATAAATATTTGATAAAAGTCAGACTGAAAAGCCAAGAGGTCCTAAGGGGCGGCGGTCCCCATCCCTGTCAACCCAAGCACACAATTAATTGACAATAACCAAAGATTTGGATTACCATTTATGGAGTCGCCCGCATTATGACCTGGGAATCTTCATCGTTATATCCGGGAGCCTTGTTTTTACTTTCACCACAGTCTAGTCTAACTTCAATTTTAAGGGAAAATCAAAATGTCCCCAATTGCCCAGCCAGCTTATCAAAGACCCACATAAAGGCCTTGTGAAAAGACCTGCAAAATTGCTTGTGAGCCTGAGGATTTGATGCCACTCGATTTTGCACTTTTAGCATAGGAGAGAGTTTATTGGTGGTGGGAATAGGGATTCAGCAAAAGTCTTCTCTGAAAGGTCTGTTGCTGGATTCACATAAACTTCAACTTCCCCTCCCAGTGGATTCCCATGTAAAAACGTGCTGATTTGTCTAAAAAGTAAACAAAGTTTAAAAACAAAAAAGAAAAGCAGAAAAGCAAAAATAAAGCAACGGGAAAAGGAAATGGCCTTCCAAATGACCAGAAAAGGACGTTAAGACAGAAATGAATATCACCTTTGTCTTTCGAGTGATTTTTACCCTGCTAAAATTAGAAAACAAAAGTTCAACAGAAAAACTTGCCATGACATGGTCTTAAATAGACCGGACCATATTCCTTGGTACTTTCTTTATTATTTTCATAGATACTAAATTCACGTTCATGGATGAGCCAAAAAGAAAAGAAATGAAATCATCCTTCAAAATAAGTTCAATAAGTGATGTCTTTTGTCCACAATCAAAATGGAAAATGTGTTTCAACTTCGAATCACCCAAAAATATATTCCCTGTTGGCAGGAGTATGTCTAAATCAAACATCTCCTTTTGGTTGAAAATGCAAGAAAAAAATGTAGAAAATCCACCCAACCATGGGCAGCTGCGTTGGTACTAGAGTCCCTCCCTCATTGCCGAGGTCAAGAGTTCAAATCTAGGCATTGCTAAACATGTTATAAGTGGGGAGCCATGGGATTGGGGTCCTGTGCTAGTCTCCCTCGAGTTATAGGCACCCGTTTGTTGTGTGCCAGTAGAGCACCGGCGGGAAGTGGTGGATTCCATGGTCATCAAAAAAAAAAAAATTGTAGAAAATCAACATAATCTCACTGTAGCGTCCAAGTTCTGATTGCATATGATACCGATACTTTTCATTCGAATTGCCCACTTTTTCTTTCCTATTTTGCTTTTGATATTGTTCATAGTCGTATTGCTACGTGTCACTAACAAAGATAAAGAATTTTATGGATCACATTACTAATGAAAAGGACATGCCGAAATGTGGCCAAAATTTTGAGGGTCATGATAATAAGAACTACTATACGTTTTGGCTTGATTATTGCACTTTCAATGTAAAAAAATAATATAAAAAATATATTAACGGTCTTAAAAGATTCATTTTACATTAATGCGTACAAAAGAGATTTTGTTGTTCCAGGTGTAACAATTTGCGGAGAGATGCACCCAAAAGAGACATCATCACTTCTTTCGTGATATCCCACCAAAGTGGGTGATCAAACAATTTTCAAGCAAATGTTCATGTTACATTACATAATCATTTTTGCATGTAGGAATTAACATCGCACCATCAAATTATTGATAGTGAACTAATCTAATGCATGTTCAGTCACATGTAGATTAGGATTGATTTTCGGCTTTATTACATTAAGTCAACAAAGAAAAGTACCAGAAACAGTTAGATTAGTGCTTCATATAAATTGCATTTACAATCTGCTATCATGCTTTGCATGTTGCACGGTGTTAGGGAGTCGCATATCCTTAGGATTTAATTGCATGTAGGTTGCATTTAACTAATTATAGTGAAATGAGGAATATCGATGCCTCTACGATGTTGTCATTTTTATACAATATCTCGAAGCAAGAATAAACCAAAATTTCACCATAGAAGATCTTAACAGAAATTGTTGCCGATCTCTCCTACCAATATGGTGGAACCAGTTGACACTATAAGATAGTGGAGAAATTCTTGTCATTTATAACTTGGTGCGTGATGACTCTTGCGCTATAAAATGAAATTAATCAGGCTACATATTCATTGTGTGTGTTATGATTGTATGCAAAATCCTATTTTCTCACTCATGATTTAAAGAAAATTTTTGTAAGTAAGAAAAAGAAATGACTGATTTATATATATATATAATTTTTAGGTATGTCCATTAAATAACTATTAAGATCAGCTCTGGAGACTATACATATGTTATTTCCATATATCTTTATTTGTTAATGGCCAAAGCACCTTTCTCTCTATAATAAGGGTGTGTTCCACAAGGGAGGTGGCCTCACTACTGAAGGTCCTCGCCTGGCCAAGGGTGAGGCCTTTGCAATGGACAAAAAGCTAGAAAAATTCAATGGCCTCACCCAGATTTACCCCAAACTTGGGCCTTCATGGCCCCCAAACTTTTATTTGTGGCCATAGGGCATTTTGGAGGCCCTTTGCAATTAGCGAGGGCACCCCTCATCGGATGCCAGCTTCTTTTTGCCATGGCCGGCGGAAAAAGGAAATAAAGAAAAAAAGGAAAATAAAAATATAAACTAAAAAATTCAAAAATTTACAAAAAAATTCAAATTTTTTAAAAATGCAAAAAAATATATGTAAGACGATTTGCAAGAGATGGCACTCAAATGATTGATTTTACTCCGACATGGCACTTAAGTAAGCAAAAAAAAAAAAGTTATGCAAAGTGATTGTTATACGAAAGTTATGGCACTCTTGCTACACTTGTTCTGATTTGTAATAGTTTTCAATTTAATGCAAGAATTGATGATAGAAAAATGGCTTTCTCTTTCATTTATTGTTACTCCAAACATAATTCAAAAAAACATACAAAAGCAAGAACATCTTTATTGTTCTTCTTATTTTTCATTTCTTTGTTGTGTTTAACATACAAATTTGTTGTTCATGTTCCCTCTATTATTCAATGCATAGTAAAGAGCAATGTTTGCTTTATCCCGAGAGGATATTCATCAGAGTCGGTTGCACCGAGTTTTATACTTTGAGATTCAAAATTATCGTGAAGGAAGGACGATGCTTCCTCATCTCAAACTGTAGATCTCATTTTCAAATTCTCCAACTTTCTTTTACAACAATAATAACCTACCAATACTATTTGGAATTTACTAACTTCCAAATAAGTTGTTGGATTATCAAATCTTCAGAAAAATTTGCAAGCATCGTAAGTAGATAATCCTCACTATAGTATATATGTCAACATTTTAGTAATCTATTATTTATCAACTTCTTTGAAGTGCTACCATCACATCACTACAAGCTTTAGAATGTTCAGTGATAGTAGGGTTCCCATTTTTGAATGGACTAAAAAATTCGTCATTAGCATGACCATGAGGCATTTGAGCTTTCCTTTGATACCAGGTAAAAATTGAAGCGGGGGTATAAACAAAGGAAATGGTGTAAACCAAAATTTTCAATGCGTCATAATCCATGTCAGGATGCCACCTAGACTTTCCTCTTGAGGATGTCAGCAATGACGTCATACAAACTTGGAGATGACGCAAGAATGTGACATCATTGTGGGCGTAGAAACTTTGGCGGCATCCTTGAAGATGATACATATTACATACACGGTCAGTGTTAGTCTTTTTTTATACAAATAATCTCAACAGGAGCATAACCTATTTATGAAATATATTTACATGCTAAAAATTAAAATTGAATATATGTCATTCTATAAAAACCAGCTTATGTAAAGAAATTGTGACAATGTTAGCGCACTGATTAAAAATTTTATTATTGCATGTTGTTTGGAAATAAGGGGATCGTGCAAGAAAAATTGGAGCAGGGGATAAACAAACGGCAAAGTACGACGATAAGGACAGCGGACGATACGGACGGGCAGCGGGGGAAATGTCGCGCGGTACGACCGGGCTACAGCTGGCGACGCTGTTTAAAAGGGAGGAGAGGTTGGACCGAGTGGCGGGGCTCTTCGGCTGAAAAATCTAGAGAGAGAGGGAGAGATCCGACGAGAAAGCCGCGAGTGAGAGCGAGTGAAGAGAGTCGGAGGGAGAGACCGCCGGTCACCGCGCCTAAATCGCCGCCGACTACCCGCCGCCGTGCCTCCTTTCCCGCGCCGAAGCTCCGGTAAGCGTCGACCCTATTTTGGCCCTGTTTTCGGGCGTGCCGGGGCGGAGCTCGCGGTCGTCCAGCTCACACGAGCTCCAGCCCCGACCATCCTTTGTCCAGCAACTCTGTGTATCTTTGTCTGTTTGTCGAGAGTTCCGTCGAGAATCCCGGTTGAAGTTGAGCTGGAAACCTCATGATTCGCGAGAGCCCTTCACCCGTTCGACGAAATGCTTAAGCGAGAACTAGTTTTCATCCTCCCGTTTTTGGCCGAAATCGAATCCTCCGTGCACGCCGTGATCTATGGGAATGTTTTAGTGGTGTTGGGCGACCTTGGGCGTTGGCCGTGTAGTGGTTCGCCACGTTTCCATAGTCGCTGTAGTTTGTTCGGTGTTTGGCCGTGGTGTGGCTCTCGGCCGGCGGCGGGGAGGTCGGCCTACGAGTGGCGTTCGGAGTGGACGACACTGGGTGGTAGCTCGGCGGTGTCCTGAGCGCCGGCGAGGGCTTGTCTAAGTGGCGTCGGTTCGGGTGAGGAGCTTCGGTGAAGGGGAGCGCAAGGGGCAGGCGTGCTTCGGAAAGGAGAGAACATGAAGAAGAAGAGAAAATAGAAAAATAAAAAGAATTAAAATAATGAATTAAAAAGATTAAAAAATTAGTTTTTAATTTGAAGCAGGTCATATCCCCGGTAGGCAGAGCGGGTTGTTGGGTCGGACCAGGTAAACGGCCCGAATCCCTGTTCCCGAATATAATAATAAAAAAATTAATTAAAAAATTAGTTTAAAATATATTGTTGCTATTCATTTTTATGAGAGTCCCATCCACCGTGAGAGAATCGTTGCCGACCACAGTCGACTTCGGTCGGCAATGGAAACACAGGGAGGAGAGAGGCAAGCTCGAAAGAACTCGGATAATTTCTCTATTTTTTAATTTTTTAATTTTTATTTTTTAATACTATTAAAAATCTAAAATTTATAAATTTGTACCATATTTAACCTAAATTAATTTTCATGTAACTAGAGTTATATTTTTCCATCGCTAACAGACTTTCCATCAACAAGAACCTCATGGTATAAGAGGCCCTTGCAACTTAAGCTAATTGACATTAGAGCTTCAACTTTCTAGGAAAGTCGAAAGCCTCTTTTGCATTCTCAGTTTACTTTGTTGTTGAAAGGCTATAACCAAGAGAGCGACCCAATGGCGACACAACCAAGTGAAGAACAAGGAAATTCGAATCGTGCAAAAGCGATAACAGGTACGTGTTCAGGTTCAAATTGAGAAAAAATATGATGTAATTGATGGAGTACCAAATATGCTGGAACTTGTATTTTCTCATGGTTCTTTTTATTTTCTTTATCATCAAACATGCATAATGCTGGCCTTGGCTAGGAAAAAGAGAGAAGAAAGATTTATCAGTTTGTGAAGGACTTTGTGCTCACTCCTTTTTTCTACATATATTGAAGATGTTCGTTTAAGCATCGGATCATATCCTTCTCAATCCGGAGGTGCTCCAAGTGCGTTATCCCTTGAAAGAGTTATTCCATTATGAAATTAATATTTGGAGCGGATCTTCATGAAATTGTTCTTTTCCGGGACACTTCTTAATGTTTGCAAGGAAAAAAGTATTAATTTAAATGGCCTGAAAAGTTTACATCCGTTGCAGAAATATCGGAAAACATAGTAAATGAATCCCATTACCGACCATTGTTGCGAGCTGCATTCAGGGGCGATTGGGAATCTGCTAAAAGATTTTTTGAACAAGATGATACTTCAAGGACGGCCAAAATAACAAGCAGATCAGAAACATTGCTTCACATAGCCGCTTTGAGTGGACAGGACGAATTTTTGGTGAACCTGGTCGAGCTCTTGTCTCCATATCCGGAAGCACTTGAAATGGTTGATCGTGATGACCGCACAGCCCTCCACAATGCTGTCCTAGGTGGAAGGATAAGGATGGTCAAGGCATTAGTTAGAAGTAATCCTAGGTTGACGCAACTTCAAGATAAGGATGGACGTGTTCCTTTGGGAATATCTGCTAGGGAAGCCTCTATGCATAAGGAGATTACTTGGTTCCTGGCGGAAAGTACCACAGACGATGAGCCAAGTCATCCCTTCAGCAATTCCTCTGCGATTGAGACCATCATAGATCTCACCTTCGCTGGTCATCATGGTTCGATCACCATCACTCTTTATCTCAATTCCATCTGTTTTTTCCTTCATTCTAGACATGGCTTATTTTCCTGATCAACATTGCTGATCAATTCGAATAGATATCACCCTTAAACTAGTTGGGCAGTACCCTCACTTACTTACCATAAAGAGCACAAGGCATCCTGGATATTCTATACTGTTCGTGTTGGCGATGATGAAATCTGACTTTCAGAGTGGAACCAGGCTCAGTGTTTTGGAATCATTGATATACAAATGTCAGTACTTTCTGCACTCGCATCTCTTCATTTTACTGATCCCCTTCAAGATGATCATGCCTGGCTCATCGCCTTCTCTTTTGTTTCTGAACTGAAGGTATACCCGTGAACCTGAGGGACAAACTAACAGACAAAAATTCGGATCCGGGTGGGTATGCATTTTTGCTGTTTGGGCATTATCTTCGGATCTGCCATGATTTCGAACTTTTAGTCAATTTTCTTAAATTGATTCCCTCCATACTAGCAAAAGAAACTGGAAATCATTGTTTCTTTGTAGCATATATTCTAGTTCCTTGACCTAGTTTTACTTAAATAATGACTTGAAAGTGAACTACATTATGTGTGAGCTATCCCTTGGGAACCACACATGATTCAACCAAGTGCATAAGTACCAGATAACTTAATTGATTTTGGACAATGTAACAAATGAATTACAAGGTCTTACAATGATTTCATATCTAGTGATCGAGTTTTCTTTGCAACCTGATTGTAGTGCTTCGATATCTTTTAAGGTCACTTTGGAGTGCCGCCAAAACTGTAGGTACGCTTCCATTTTATGAATATACCTTCTCATTTTTTGTCCCTCTCACTCCTATTAAAAGTCTATGGCTTGTTTGTTTTTTACTTTTTTTATAAGTAGAAAAAAGTTCCTACTTAGTTCTTTGCCTATTTGTGTTAGGCTCGTCAAATGCATTAAAAATATTGTTACACATTTATCATTGGAATATATTTCGCAAAAGTCCTAAAACTTGTCAAGAAAATGCAATTGAATCCTAAAACTTACAAAAAGTGCAATCAAGTCCTAAAACTTATCAAGTTGGTTCAATTGAGTCTTAAAGTTAACACCGTCAAGAAAGTTAACGAAAATTGTTGAAGTGGCACGATGTCATATTTTAAATGAATTTTTTTATTTTTATATGGCTTTTTAAAATTATTTTTATTCAAAATCTTTAAAAATTAGATTAAAAACTAAAAAGGAAAAGCTAAATTTATTTTAAAAAACAAAACTGTTTTGAAAAAAAAAAAGGCCACCGATGGAGATTCTGCCACCGCCCATCACCGGAGGGGTCGGCGATGGTCGCCAGCCCTCGCTGGCCCTATGTGAGGGTTGGCCACCCCCGCTAGGTCAGGCGAGGATGCCCAGATCTAGGCAAGTCGGCCCTCGCCTAGGGTCGGCGATGCTCGCCCAGATTTGGGTGCCGAGCAACCGAACCTCATGGTCCTCCTCCTCCTCGGCCTCTCCATTCTCGTCGGCGTCATCGTTGGTGGCGAGGGCGGTGTCGTCCTTGTTGGCAAAGCTGGCAGAGTGAGCAACGGCTTCGAGCTCATCCTCGTCCTCCTCGTTGACCGGCTCGTCAAGTTGCGGCTACTCCTCCCCCTTGGACTCGTCCGACAGGGCCTCGTCAGAAGACTCTTGCTCACCTAGATCTGGGTGAGCATCGCCGACCCCAAGCGATGGCCGATGAGGCCTCGCCTAGGGCGAGCGATGGTCGCCGGCCCCCTGCGAGGGCTAGCGTGCCCAGATCTGGGCGTCCTCGCCCAACCTAGCGGGGGTGGCCGGCCCTCACCTAGGGTCGGTGAGGGCTAGCCACCCGCCCAAGGCCGGCGACCGTCGCCAACCCCTCCGACGATGGGCGGCGGCAGGCTTAACCGGTAGCCTTTTTTTTTTAAACGGTTTTGTTTTTTTAAATAAATTTAGCTTTTCCTTTTTAATTTTTAATCTAATTTTTAAAGATTTTGAATAAAAATAATTTTAAAAAGCCATATAAAAAAAAAAAATTCATTCAAAATATGACGTCGCGCCATGTCGGTAATTTCGATTAACTTTCTTGACGGTGTTAACTTTAGGACTCAATTGAACCAACTTGATAAGTTTTAGGACTTGATTGCACATTTTGTAAGTTTTAGGACTCAATTGCACTTTCTTGACAAGTTTTAAGACTTCTGCTGAACATATCCCTTTATCATTAGATGAGTGACCTGTATGTTGAAGTTAGCTTTGCAATTCAATTTTTCCTTGTGAACCAACAATGAATATGTAACTTTTTTTTTTTATATCGTCAATGAACCTAATAAAAATCCTTCACAAAAGTATTCAAACTCAAACAAAGTTATATATGATTTTCTATGTTAATATTTTTAAATTTTGAAAGATTTCTGATATTCACCAAATTCTAATTACAAGAATCATGAAATTGTAAATTGAGGTGAGATTTGATGATAACTTAGGAATTTCTTTCATATGGCTAAATGATCTAAGCATAAGATATGGTATAAGGTTTACGTAAACATAGGACTTCTCCTTCAGTCTCGATTGGTGAAATCATGTTCAATTCACAATCTCTATCAAGCATGTAAATCTTTCTGGAAAAATAAGAACAATGAACCCATATGCATTCGTTTCCTCCATTACGGGTGAAGTGCCTAAAGCCTAAGTATTATTTTCTTTGACTGCTACTTCATCTCAATATAACACGAAAGAAAACGCTGAGAGGGTGCAGGAATTGGGCATGGGACTGGGGGCAAGCCCCTCGCGTGAGTAAGGTTAAAATAGATGAAGGCATGGGCTTATCATTTAATCACATTTAACATAGTAAATTTACACTTTTATATGCCAACTTTTGGCGTCAAGAATAGGAATAGGAACAGGTAGTAAAAATCAAAACAATTTGTTTGGGAGGGCTTGTCATAGAAGAATATTTCAGTGGAGTGAATTTTGTGGGTCCCAACAAAATCATACATCCCAGAATTCCACCCCAAGTGATATATCCTATACCAACAAGCTATTTGTTAGATAATAAAGGAGTTTTCTCCTCTTCTTATAATCCTATATTTTAGATTTGATGGAAGCACTCCAAAAAATAAGATCCCGAATATATTAGGCCAATATGGAAGAATGCACTCTTAAGATTACCCAAAAAGGTGGACCACTTGAAGTGTGCGAAAATTAGCCCAAACACCACCTGACCGCTACAAGAAGATCCTATAGTTCCCCAAACTTATTCACAACTTTTGCCCATAGTTACACTTGTCATCTTCACCCAAATTTTGTATGCCCACGAAATACCCTTTAGCCTTGTCCCTAATTATTCTATTTGTGTCAAAGAACAAAAAAGGAAATAGAATATTGTTGTTGCGTATTTTTATCAGATTAAAAGTTAATAGAGAATAGAGTCAAATTAACTCCACTCACTGTAATGTAGGTGTAACAAGTAAAGTCAAATGTCACGTACCATTGTGTGATCGATTTTTTATTTTGTTAGAGACAGAAAAAAATTGCTATTGTGCTGAGCATATATAACAACACAACGGTTTGTATGATTAATATGATTTTTTTAATTGCTAGCTGCTATGCATATTTGAATAATATTGTCTAAAATAATCTAATATATGCAAGACCACTGTGATTTACTCTAGCTGGACAATGTAATTAGCGTGGTTGTTTTCAGAGTTGTTCTATCAGGTTGACTCTTATAATTATGTTCTCTTAATTATGATTAACATCATAAAACCTCGTTTGAACTTCAAGGAAATAACGACAAAAAAATAGAATTTCGAGGAAGATAACTTTCTTCAGTTACCCTCTAATGGCTTCTACTTTCTTCACATCCAACTCTGTTTTCATCCAGACATGATACGAACTCACTGTTTGCATTTGAGGACTGAATTCCCAAGGAGAAGAAAAATGAAAATAGCTTTTCCTAAAAGATTGAAAAAAAAAAAGAAAAAAAAAAGAAATGGGAATGAGACCGTTTTCCCAATCACCCGCCAATCCAAGCTCTCAATTTGGGAAACTATGACAGTGAGCAAACTGTTGTTAGATGCAATTTGGTGTCTACAAAAATTTGGGACCCAGAGATGGGGAACCCTTTTCTTGGTCCATTTGCAGGCCCTTCGTTTTTCATTGTCTTCTTCCATTTATCTTTGACATTTTGTAGTTCCTATCATCAAGAGACTTCATGAGGTGAAGCTAAGAAACATGGCGGCAATTGAGTTGGCAAAACAAGTTTGTACGGCGATCTCTTGCATGAATAATGCCGAGATCATCGAATTTTTCATGGAGGGAAAGTTACTGGGTCAAGCTACAGTTAAGGGAATCAGTGAAATCGTGAAGCTCTGTATTCAGTTTTTCCCAGAGCTTATTTGGATTAGGCCTTATGGTAAGAGTCTGCCGATACTTGCGGTGGAGTTTCGCCGAGAAAAGATTCTAGGACTCTGTTTGAATTTAAGCTCGACCGCTGAGTTGTCATTGGTCCTAGGGCCTACAGAGATAGATTCTCAGACGATGATGATTCAAGCAGCAAGCTACTTCCCTAATTATGATAGTGTAACTAACCTGGCCGGAGCAACTTTTCAAATGCAAAGAGAACTCCAATGGTATAAGGTAAGTAACTTTCTTTTCATCCATTTGATAACCATGCTTAATGATAAATATCATAGGAACATGGTATTCCCATTCTTATTTTGGTTAAGACGTTCCTTTTTTATTAATTGACCAAAATATCTTTCTTTTCAATGTAATGTTTTTCTCTATTCAATCTAGTTACACCTTCTTCACTTTTGCATTTGCATTAAAATATATTGAGGAAAAT
This sequence comes from Eucalyptus sideroxylon, assembly GCA_014182405.2. Taxonomy (NCBI): domain Eukaryota; kingdom Viridiplantae; phylum Streptophyta; class Magnoliopsida; order Myrtales; family Myrtaceae; genus Eucalyptus; species Eucalyptus sideroxylon. Next base: position 47,537,042 of record CM024550.2, read on the forward strand.
TTTAAGTATGGCCTAAAATTTCGATCATCTTGTTATGAGATTGAGGGCTCATTTGGTTTGGCTTTGAGCAAATGTCATTGGAAAAATGCAAATACCTTTGAGCTAAAGTGGTTTGTGCAAATACAAATAGTATTTAGTAAATTATAGTTTTAAAGTGTATTGTGAAAGGACTTTAACTTAAACACTGTTTGGTAAAAACTACATTTTGTAAATGATTTTTGCTAAATTTTATATATAAAAAAAGTTTTAATTTTTTTTTTAAAGTAGCCACTGGCGGCCAATGTCCGGCAGCTAGATTTGGCCGCTGGACAGCCTCGCCTGAGGTTCGGCAACCTCAGGCGGGGGTCACCTGGGTTCGCGCGACCCAGGCAACGGTCGTCTGTTGCCGCTGGACCTCAGGTGATGCCTGGGGTTCGCGACCCAAGCGATGACGGCTGCACAACCCAGGCGTTGCTTGAGGTTCGGTAACCTCAAGCCTCTGTCACCTAGGTGACGCGAACCCAGGTGATCACCGCCTAAGGTCGTTGAACCTCGCTTGTAGAACCTCAGGCGATGCCTAGGTCGCGTGACCCAGGTGATGCCTGAGGTCGCGTGACCATTGCTCAGGTCTCTGTCGCTTGGGTCGCGCGACGCTTGAGGTTCAGTAACTAGGCAATGCTTGAGTCACACGACTGTCACCTGGGTCGCACGACCTCAAGCGGTAGTCACCGGGTGGCCACAACCCTCAGGTAGCAGTCGGCGGGGTTGGCAACGCCTCAAGTGATGGTCGTCAATGCGGACCACTCCTTGGCCAGCGATCGTCGTCTCTCCGAAGAAGATGAATAGTACCGGACTTGCATTCCGAAGATGCAACTTCCCAAAGGATCTCAAGAGCTACATTAAGCTAAAGGCCCTTAGAGCCATTTGGAAATACAATTGCATCTTGCCAAAGTTGTCTAAAAAATCGAACTAAACGCGTTTGCATTTGGCCAAGGGACTTTAGAGTCCCAAAGCCCATTCCCAAAGCTGAACCAAACGAGGCCTGAATCTATTATCAATATCAATTACTTTCTTCATGGTACAAGTAGTACAATAAGAAGTTCCTTTTTTTTATTTTCTTTTCGGTGCCTATATTTTGTTTCGACATGATCTAGATATAACATGTGACTTGACCTTTAAGCAATTTCACGTCAAATGTTGGATAACTCTTGATCTCCTTGATATGTTCCCTATTTTGTTTTTTGAAATCTTTCAATACTTTATCCACTCATTGAAACTCTTATTTGTGAGTTTTAAGCATAGGCCGTGGAAAGTTGGGTCATGCCTCGTTGGAGAAATTCCTACATGAAAGATACCAAGAGCAAGGGCAGGCTTAGGACATATTGGGATAGCTTCGTGCTGAACCACAAAGGGTTGCTTGAGAAAGGGGAGAAGTGGGTGAAGGACACAGCAAATTCATGTATGCTCGTCTCAACTCTAATTGCCACAGTATTGTTTGCTGCTGCATTCACTGTACCTGGAGGCAATGACGACAAAACAGGAGTCCCATTGTTGTTAGGAGAGGACTCTTTCTTGGTTTTCGCAATTTCGGATGTGTTAGGTTTGTTCTCTTCTGTGATGGCCATCTTGCTATTCCTAGCCATCTTAACTTCACGGTACGAGGCGGAAGATTTTCTTGAAGCATTGCCTAAGAAGATCATAATGGGGCTTTGTTTTCTCTTCCTCTCCCTAGCTTTCATGCTGGTGGCGTTCGTTGCATCTCTCACAATTGTGTTGGAAGAAAGAGTAGAGTGGGCACTCATTCCCATTACTCTGTTGGCCTCTCTTCCCGTGGTTTTATTCATAATACTACAGCTTCCCCTACTATATCAAATGGTTAAATCCACTTATGGACCAAACATTTTTAGTCCGGACGGCATTTGGGGTGGAGTCAATTATGTTAAACAAGATTAGTGATTGATAAATTTGATTTGAAGGTGTTGTCTTCATTATAGTTGGTTTTAGCGGGCAAATGTGATACTGATTGTATTTCCTCAAAGTATTTGAACAATTACTGTCATGACCATCCTAGAGGTGGATCACTTGGGAGAAAGATGATGGACTGCTAAATGGGAGTGAAGGTTCCTCTCTCAAGGCCATTGTTTGCGTTTAGTGTAGACTCTCCTAAACACTACCAATTGCGACTTGGTACTTAATTGAACATGCATTTAAACTTACCTACTAGAGCCACCACTAAGAGCATGCATGATAAAATTTATATTTCTCTATTTCTCAGTTTTTCTGTTCCCCATGATAGGTTTGGAATAGAAATCCGTTTGATAATGCAATTTGATTTTTCTATTTCTGGAACAGATTTCTATTCCAAAAATAGATTTGAAGAAGAAATCAAAAGCTAAAATTTTTAACTTCTCAATTTTTGAAATAGAAATTGAGAAATCAATTTCTGTTCTAGAAATTTTGTCATGCGCACTCTAATTGATTATGGGTCGATTAGACACTCAAGTAAAATGCGGAAGTACTTTTTACTTTTGCAAACCAGAGATTCTTGAGTATAGGGATTTCGTTATGCTAGATTAATCTAACGCCATTTCGGTACATTTTCTCATTATTTTGAAAATGTTGTGCATGCAATCTTTATCTATTTTTACCCTAAGCCATTAACATGTAAGGGGTGTTCATACGAGTGCGTAATTAGGAGACATAACACCAAATAATTAATGCAGTAAATAAATTGCAGAGGACTTGAAGAACTTGGATGCGCTAAACAAGTAAAGTGTACCCTATTCATTGCCATGAGATTTCTGCAAACCATTACTTTAGAAAAATATGCAAATAGAATGCATGAATGTTTTGCATAATTATGCATGATATAATGACTAACTAATATGCGGTCTATATGAGACTCTATTTCCAATTTTTGATATTTTTCTTTGTTAGCTAACAAAAGACATATGACTCTAAAAATCTACAAACTAATGATTCCTAACCCTGCATCTACATGATTAGTGAAAATGCAATCTAAATCCTAGGTGAGAGATGAAATAGTTTTATTTCTAAGACAATGCATGTATGTAATTCTAGATTAATTACATGTATGATGACCTAAGGGAAGCAAAGGATTTATTCTATAATGCAAGTTATATATTTTGTTATTCTTTTTTATTTTATAAAAATAACAAGTTTAAAACCTAAGACTCTAATGTGGCCTAGTGAACTATCTACTATTATTGAACTATATGCCACGCGGATGACGCGTGTAATGTAAGAACTGAAATTATATAGAGGATGCTTAGTTCTAAATGACATTCATTGTATGACATGAGCCTAACTAACCCTAGCTCTACACGCAATCTAAATCTAAATGAAAACTACTAATATTTTTTATTTGATTTTATTTTATGAAAACTATACACTAACCCGAATCTACATGGATTCTAAAGCTAATATGTCCTAAACCTAAATATGTTATAAGACTAAACGTGCATGGCCCTAAATATGGAAACCTTAAATCATGACTGCACTCTAAACTCTGAACATGCATAATACAGTTATGTGCAATGACAATGTACGAATTAATTACATCGTTGATAACAACGTACTCAACCATAGCAATCCATGCAAGACAATATTGGGTTAGACTTTAGTGTCTGAAGGTCCGAAGGCGGAATATGTCTTTGTTGATGCACAGAAACAATTAAACTACAGTGACCTAAGCTTTCGCCGACTAAAAAAATTGAACTTAAATCACATATTGGGACCGTCTATCATCGATCCAAACAAAAATCATCCTCAACCTGATTAGAGTTAGTCATGAGAAGTCGATCTGAAATGAAGGTATAAGGATGCAGCGAGCAAGAAGGAGGACATAGCTGCAGCGAATGGTAGCAAACGGCAATGGACAGCAACAACGAATGGTAACTAGCAACAGCAATAGGGACACAGCAGCGAGCAGCGACACCGGCTTAGCTTGTCGGGTACGTGCCAGCACGGATTGGGTAGCATCTCAGGAAAGACAAGGCACGCCGATGGGGATATTGTTGCTGGGAATTTACTGAGAAATGGAAGCGACGGCGGCGATTGTTGGACACTGGAGGACGGCTTTTTGGAACGCCGGGGCTTGGGAGGGATACCGCCGAGAGCAAACCGAAAGGCGGAAAAGCCATCACCGTCTTAGGTAAATTTTCCGCACTTTATCCTCTCGATAATATCTACTGCGCCGCATCAAGTGTAGTAAAGAAGTCGTGAATGTAGAGGTGCTCCGTGGGATGATGATGATAAAGAACAGATGGCGACGAAGATGAGGTCTGATGGTGATAATGAAAAATTTCATCCAAGTGTAGACGTCAATGCCTACGGCGGCAGGGAAAAAATGACTTTGAAGACTTCGTTTTGATACTTCTCTCCTTCTTGATGCGAACACCCCATTCCTCAAGATGTTCTTTACCGTATGGACGACCTTAATCTGGACAAGAAACGAAAACACAATTACAATAGTTTGAATAGTAAAAAAAATGGAATCGCACACGATTAAACAAAAAAAAGAAGAAGATGCTCGGCTTAGCTTAATGATTGTCGTCAATGTCCATAAAGATGAGTGCAGACGTTAAGAGGATGGGTCTCTCTCCAATTTTCTATCTTCACGATTTTCTCCTCCGTTTTTTAACAATCGCTTCGGTCCCGCAATGTAGACTCATAGAGGAAAGCCACAATGACGACAAAGACATCTCTCTTTATTTATTTATTTTCCTCCTCTCATTGACTCGTGAAGTCTCTTCTTATGGCAAAAATTTCCATTAATCATTGGAAGGTTGTCGCAACCTCCCTTTTGGCACCCCCTTACGCGCGGGCGCGTACAGAGGCTAATGGCTTGCTAAGTATAAGGCAGCTCAGACTCTCCCAAACTCATCAATTCATAACTTATAGTTCAAGTTTTTAACTTACAAGTCAATTTTAAATATAAATTATTACTAATTAATTTGGGGTGAGTTAATTAGAAACTCAAGTGAAACATAAAGAGAAATACTTCACTTTTGCGTAATTAGAGAAATTAGGATCGAGAATTTAATTATACTAGTTAATCATTAATACTCTTCCGGTACCTAATCTTATTTGAATATTAAATTTGATTTTTTTATGCCTTAAAAAAGATGCTCAAAGAAAAAAAAAATTTAGGCCTTTCCCTAATTTTAGAAATTTTTGAAATATTTTTCATGCATCTTTTTAAGAGAAAAAAAGCGCAAAATTAAATTTAGGCCTTTACCTAAAAGAGTTTTTTTTATAGATTTTTTATTTTTTTAAAATATAATAAATTGACCCATTGAGTCAGACGCGGGCGCTGGCCCGATTTGGATCCGGCCGACCAACGCGGGTCTCCCCATGTTCTCTCTTTTCTTTTTTTCTTTTTTTATCTCTCTCTTTTGTCTTTTTCACTTTGGTTTTTCTTGCTCTCTCTCTTACGTCGTTAGATTGGCAAGTGGCCTATCTTACTATTTTTAAGGCCCCATTGACCGCATAGCCCACTTTTTGTCTTCTTTCATCTTTTTCTCTTTTGAATTTTCTACTTTGGTTTTTTTGGCTATCTCTCTCTCTTGTTTTGTCCCACTTGTCCCACTCTCCCCTCTCTGCACACGTAAGAATAGCAGAAGAGAGAGAGGGAGACACTCTTCTCTCTTCTCTTTTTTTTTTTTCTTTTATATTACCCTTCATTTGACTTTTTTTCCTTTCCACACGATCGTCTCCTTCAAGGGTGTTCTTTGCCGAAGTCCATTCCAGAACGAAGTCTAGGCCGGAGCACCCTTCGCCGCGGTCGCACGCATTCACGGACCTCCGCCAGTTGTCGGACTGACGCCACCGGCGCCGAGCCAAGCCACCGGCGCCGAGCCAACGGCCACCGCTGCCACCTCAACAAGCAACCATGACAGAAAAAGTAAGAGCGGCCGCGTGAGTCTCGCTCAGGCATTTCGTCGAACACGTATGGTGCGTTGGCGGACGGGGGTTTAAAAACGAGAACAATTAGTTCAGATTCAAGCAGGGATTCGAGGCCATCAACACACTATACCTCAAAACCGCAACGCACACATAAATGGGGTCGGAAATCGCTCGGACCGGACAACGGCAGCCCGATCCGGCAAGCCTGAAATAGAGAACGAAGGGACAGAATAAAGGGGGGGCGTCGAAGGCGTTCCCTACCTGGCTCGAAGACGTCGGACGGCAGACGAGCTCGATAGATCGGGCTGCGTCCATCCGCCTCGCTCATTCCCGAGCCGGGATCCTCGGGAAACCGACCCCAACTCAACAAAAGCGGGACCTACCGCTGCTTCGACGGGAGCAAGGCGTGCCGGCAACCGGCGTCTTCACCTCACCACTCGCTCTTAGTCTCTACTCAAGCTCCCTTTCTCTCGGGTCTCAAGCTTCTCGCACGGATCTCTCTTCGACCTCTCTCTCTCTCGCTCGCTCAGATCTCTACCTCTCTCACAGATCTCACTCTCTTCCTCACCTCTCGGGTTCGCTCACTCTCAGGCCTCCCCCGATGTCTCTCAGGGGAAGTCGTTGAGCTCGCTACTCCGATCTCTCTCTTCGTCCGTCTTTTGGCCTCCGCCCAACGCCCTATTCATAGGCCGAAGGGGCCAGTCGGCTGTCGCTCTTCGACCGCCGGCCTTTGGTACTCCGACCGGCCTACCCCGGCCGAACCGGCGTCCCACCAGTCGAGGCGCCTCTAGCTAGGCCGCCTCCTCTACCACATTAAAGATGCGTGCTCAATCGCCCCCTCGGTCGTCGGTCTACCCTTACTCCTCCGCCTAGGTCTCCTGCACGTGGGTTGCAGTTGCAGAGGGAGGAGGGAGGAAGGAGGAAGGAGAGAGGCGCGTGGGCTGGGCAGGGGCAAAAAACAAAAAAGCTGGGCCCTGGGCCCTTGGGGGGGGTAGGGGGAAGAAGAAGAAGAAGGGCCTGGGCGTGAAAACCCAGCCCTCATGGGCCCCTTTTTTTTCTTTTTTAAATATAATTAATTTTTCCGAAAATATGGTGAAAAAGGAAAATAAAAAAGAACAATAAAACTTAGTAAAAGAAAATGATATTAATATCCAGGTGATGCGGAAAATCATTTTTGTTAGGACCCAATTGGTCTCTAATTTTCTATGCAATTATTATCATAAATACTTAGCTAAAATTTAAGTGTCAATGAAGGTCATGAACCTCTCCTCCTTTGAATGGGGATTCCTGAATTTCGGTACTGATTGGTGCGTCAAATCCCATCTATCCTTGTAATGATGCCACGGATGTGTCCATATTCATTCACCATTATTTACAATTCCACCGCCAGCTCATTCCGTGAGTATAAACTTCTTGATTGTTTCCCTTAATTTTCTCTCTCTCTCTCTCTCTCTCTCTCTCTCTCTCTCTCTATCTATCTTTCTATCTTCACGATTTCTTTCCAGCAGCCCAGACTTTCCACAAACGCTTTGATTTCTTTCCTTTATTTCTCCTCTTGGATGGCCACGATCTCTTTCCCAATATTGCCTCCTCAAATCATGTCTGAATAATAATCCATTTTATATTTTGTGGGGATGATTTGTTCTGGGATCATTTACCTTCTTCATTCAGAGCAACATACGAATTGCTCATGCGATTTTCCATCATGGATCGGCCAAAATTTGCTTGAGGAAAGTTGACTGGCTGAAATTTGCTAGGGAAGGTTTCCTGATTGATTGGTCTTTTTCCTTCTTATGGATGACCGGTTATTCACTTCTTCTCCCTTACAATCTATTTGCCCATTTTCTCACATCATTGGCGCGATTCATAATCGAGCACACTTTGAGGACATTTGCTAATCTATGTGCCAATTTGGAGCTCATGTGAAATTCATTGGGTGCGGATATGCTAAACATGCAAAGTCAAAATTATATATATATAAGGGTTAATTCAGATCCCTATTTTTCTTATGCAATAAATGATTTATAGCTAAAATTTAGGCGTCAACAATTACTATACATTATGTTTCCCTGCATTATTATCAAAGATCTATTTATAGAATGATCCAGTCAAATTAAAATTTCAGCCTATAGATCCTTCAAAATTGAATCTGCTCGCATACATGAACAATCTTCTTTTTAACATTTAGTACCGAAGGATCCTCAATCTTGAAATATAACTTTTTAAAAATTATTTTTTTTTAGCTTTTTGTTTATAATTTAGATTTAGAATTATTTTTCCTTCAGCTTAAACATTCAATGAGCACGATCACCTCTTATGTAAAGAGTAAGTTTCGTTCAGCTCTTTTGTAGCTGTGAGGTAAGTATTTCCCCATGTTCTTCAAAATTTATTTAACGCTTTATTTATGAAGTGTTAAATAATGATTGTACACCCGCATAATCTCTACATATGTTAGGAGTAAATTAAAAACACATGTTTGAAATAAAAATAAAATAAAAGATACCGGAATGACGTTAGAGAAATTAGTATAATCAATTCTCCGTACCCACAATCTTTGGTTCATAAAAATAAAGTAATCCTCCAATTACTTTATTTGGGTTTTTCATCAATCCACCAAAAATAAATTAGTGGCGACTCTTAAGTGAAAATCATTTGTATGTTAGAAACTTAAACTTTTGCTCCGTTCGTTTCGCGGAAAACAACTTCCATGAAAATATTTTCCGAAATTTCCGATGCTCGGGAGGCAGAAAATACACGGTCAAAGAAAACATTTTCCGGTCAACGGAAAATTCTCTCTTGACATTGTGGAAAATGATTTCCTCTTTTGAAAAGAGGAAATCATTTTCCCGGCCCCTCTCTCTCTTGCTCTCCTTGCCGCAATGGCTTCGACGACATCCTTCTCCGGGATCAGCCTCCGCCCTCCCCGGCCGCTCCTACCTGCCTGCTCTGGCCAGGGCGCCGCCGCCGCACTCCGCTTTCCCGGCAGCTCGAAGCCGCTCGGGAGGATTTGGCTCAAGAGGGAGCACCGCGGCAACGCCGGGAGGCTCGCGGGGAGCTCGCTGTCCAGGCCGCTCGTCGTGTGGTGCGTTGGATTTTCTTGCCAAGGTGTCGTTTTCGCCAAGCTCGGCGAGCCGGAGCTTATTGGATCCGTAGCGAAGCTCGCGGCTCGCCGGATCTAGCGGCGAGCTCGGGCTCCCGATCCGGGCGAGCTCGAGCTTTGTCGCTAGATCCGACGAGCTCGGGTGAGATTGGCCGAGCCTCGAGCTTGCTAGATCCGGCCACCGGGTCTTGGTCGGCCGCTAAGCGGCCGACCATCGTTAGGCGGGAAGGAGGTGGAGGTGGCGACGAAAGGAGGAGGAAGAAGGAGGAGGAAGGAGGCGACAGCGGAGGAAGGAGGAGGAAGAAGGAAAAGAAAAAGAAATAATACATAATAAATAATAAAAATTTCAATATTTAAAAATATAAATAATTAAAAAAATCATTTTTAAAAAATATAAATAAATAAAATAATTTTTTTGGTCAATTAAAAATATTAAAATTCAATTTTTGATAATTTTTTCCAAACAATTAAATGAGCTAACAAACGGTGGAAAATATTTCTCACTTAAATTTTAGATTTTGGTGAACACCGGAAAATAGAGTCATTTTCTTGGAAAATGACTTCCAGGGGAAAAATGTTTTCGGAAACATGATATTTTCCGCGAAACGAACGGAGCCTTTAAGTGCGGAATTGGTACGGGCTTGAAAGAGTTCGAGTTAAGCCTAGGCTTAATAATTCATTAGCCAAATTCCTAGGTGATTACATTTGCTTCGGGGAGGTTGCGACATAATCTCTATAAATCTTCAACGATTAGTACCAAAATACATGTAATCATGTAATATATCTTTCATCATGGAATGAGACATGAACAATTATTTTTAGAAAAAATCTATATATACAAAATCTCGGTGATGAGAATGATACCAAATGTAGGCTCTATTCTTGTGAACTATGAAGTGATTGGAATCACACCAGCTATAATACTTTCTTTGTATTAATTGTGAAATAGATAGAATTCAACCCACCATAAATCTTTCATCATTCATCAGTTACATATAGATCTTTCATAATAGAATCTTGGTATACACAAACAATTACTTTTAAACATTTATTACAAAGTTATGACAAAATATATATATATATTTTTGCAAAGTTCCTGCAATCATGTAATATAACTTTCGTAACGGAATGACTTTTTGAGCATTTGATTTTTCTTTTTAATGCTCTTCAGATGAAAGGTTTGATAATCAAAATAATCTATTTATGAAGAATAGCGATGACAGAAATGATACCAAATGTACGACTTTATTCCTAAGAACTATAGAATTGGAAATATGCCAATTACAGAACTTTGTCCACATAAATTGTGAGATAAGAACAAGAAAAATGGAAGACGAGATAAGACTCCTCTGTCCTCTTCGTCCCAGCCTTTGTGCGTATGAAGGATGACCTCCGTATCTCTGGGGGAGAGTGCTCGAAGTCTATGGTTGTCGGTGGCTGAGAATAACCTCCGGTGAACCTCGAGTCGATGGACTTCAGGCGAGAGAGAAAAAATCATCAGGATTCTATATTCCGTTGGATGAAGCTCAGTGGATTATTGATTTTGAAGCTTAAATGGCGTAGGCATAACATTTCTACGTCATAAGCCCTAATTTGTGAATTAATTTTTATCGGCGAAATTCTAGTATCAAGTAACTCAATTGGTAAAATCAGAAAGTTTAGGTTTGAATTGGCCTTCACACAATAAATTTAGGGCTGACTTGATAACTGTCCCTAAATAACTTATTTCAGCATTTATTTCTTATTAATCAGTAATAATTTATTATAAAAATTCTCATAATAACTAGATATGCAAAATTTATATATTTGCTAGAATTAGACATCTGCTCACACAATAGGTTTGCGAACCGACAACCAAAGCAAATTAGTACATGGAGTTCGCACAAGAGTGTGCCACGTGAGTCATCATTATGCAGGTTTTACTGCCTTTTATATCCATTGACAGATTGACTAAGATTGAAATGCTAGCATAATTTCCTTGAATTGCCTCATTTCATTCCGAAACTTCATGAGAAACTAAGTTTATTATAAGCTTTCCAATAAGATATCATTTGCCTGACACCCTTGTTAGTCTCAAATCAAGTAATCACCTTTTCAAGGAAAACAAATGATCAAATAAATACCCATGTATCCAAATTAAACAATACTTACACCTAACAATAATGAGTCGAGCTATCCAGCGGCATCAGAGTTGCAAGAATCCAAAAATGGATTTAAAAGGTAAGTTCCGAAATTTCATGAACTTATGGTCAAACAACTAATCAAATGCCACACCTCAAAACTTTTAGGGCACAATGAGTATTATAGAAGAAAAAATCTTGAATAAAAACTCAATGCATGTGAGCCCGTCTCATATGTACCATTGGATGAAGTGGGCCCCATGTGGAACCCATTGATCTAACAGTAGCATGAGCTAGGTTTACATGATGCGGATGCATCCATTACTGGCACATTGTACAGGTGATCGTGACAGGATTCTAGTGTCTTTAGAAAAAATTAAACAAGTCCAAAGCCAGGCTGTAAAACAGAATTTGCGTAGCTCACATGATAATCCTCCATAATTAAGTCATGTGTAGAAAAGTTCGCATTAGTGAATTGTTATGCCCGGACTCATTATATTAGCCACACGGCTCTCGCTTTAATAGACGAGTATTAATACGTATCTTATTAGCATTTAATTTCTTCCATGTTAAAAGCATGTTTGAAATTTCTTTTTTTTTTTAAGGAAACTCAATAAATGGAGAAATTAAAAACGACTTGTAATTTTGTGGCATCAGTTACAACCATATAACCATATTTCTACTTTAATTTTCTTGTCCATTGGAAAAGGTTCATTTTGAAAGCTCAGCTAGTAAGGTAATTATATATCTACGTAATTAAAGGGTAAAATTGTTGATTATGAAAACTTAACAATGATCAAGACAATAAAATTAAATCGCTCATAAATCAAAATTAGACAAGAGTAATACATACATATGTACCTACCTACGTACCTACGCACGTACGTACATAGAGAAAATACCAAATAGTCGCTTTATAAGTATCACAAATATCTTCATCGTATAGTATATTTATATAACAATCAATTTGCTTTCTCTAACTGTTCTGTAATATAATAAAAGGCAGTAGTTGTGAATATAAAATAGATATCCAAATATTTAAAAGTATTATTTTTATTACGAAAATATAGAAAACAAGAGGATGTATATCAAAACTATAAACTCCAATTTAAAGATCTCTATCACGTGGGAAACATAGGTCATCAAAACATTTAAATATATTTGTCGCGACCAAATTTTTCGGGTTTGGACCACCTAGGGTTTGGCTAATGGATTGTTAAGTCTAAACTTAACTCGGGCTCTCCCAAGCCCATACCAATTTGCAACTTAGATTTGAATTGTTAACATGCAATTAAATTTTAACTAGGAGTCGCCACTAATCTATTTTTGGTGGGTCGATTAGAAACCCTAGTAAAGTAACGGGAGATTCACTTTACTACTACGAACCAGAGACTAGAGGTACGGAGACTTGATTACGTTAGATTTCTCTAACGCCCTTTCGGTACCTTTCTTTTTATTTTGAAAAATGTTTGGCAAGCAATTTGGATTGATTTTAAATATATTTCTCTTAACATGTGAGGTGTTCATGCAGGTGCGCAAACCACCAATTTAACACCCAAGAAAGCAATTAAATGATACAGAACTTACCTCAAAGCAACGAAAGCATCTGCAGTGTTAAATTAAAATCTACATCAACAATCCTAGATATGGTTTCTAATTAACACGCAATTTCTTTTCTTTTTGTTTTCACTTATTAAACGAGACTATAATCCATATGCAATGCAATGCTTTTAATCTAATATGAAATGATATGGCCTGTCAACATGTCCTAAATATATGAATAAAATTTTTATGATCTCTTAATGAACATGCAATTGTTAAATATGCAATTTAAATTAACCAAAATGACTTAATTCTAATGACGTACAAAATTATTTTAACTAAAATGACATGCAACATTGCAATTTAATATGCGAGCTATATGTCACGTGACATTTATTAAATGACCTAATCTAATGACGGTCAATTTCTAATTAGAAATGAACCTAACAATGATCACTAAATGACGTGCATTTCATGAACCTAATTCTACATGACATGCAAATGACATTTTTTATTTTAAAAATGCAATCTATCCTAGAAATTGCAACTAATTTATCCTAAGACAAATTTTATGAAATTTGAAATGATCTAGCTAGATTAAGATTCTATCTAATTTAAACTAGGGATTAAGTCATATTAAATCCTAATTTAAACTAAGATATTATCTAAATCTAAAATGTAATTTATCTAAAAAGATGATCTAAATTTAAAACGAAACATGCAATTCTAATCTAATATGCACAATGATTTTTTTGTGCTTTTCTTAAAGAAATTCGAAATTAAAACTAACACATAATTAAACATGCAATTCAAATAAAAAACTAACCTAAATGATTGCGCTTCCTTTTTTTGGATTTTTTATTTAAAAATTCGTAAGAAGATTGCAATCCTAAATATGCAAGATGACAACAAACCTAATCCTAATTAAGATTTTTTGATTTTTTATTTTACGAAAATAAGATCTGACTTAACCAACTTGACGATAGCAAATCAAACAAAAGATAAGATTGATATCCCAAAATTGGCGAACCATATCTCGCGCATGAGATTGGGTTTGCCAATTTTAAATTAAATCGTGAATCAAATCTCGGGCTTCAGATTAGATTGTCAATTTTTGTAAGGGATTGTGAGTCGGATTTCGGGCGCGAAAATCGGACTGTCAATCCCTCCTAACGTGAAGGGCACTTTCATGTTGGAATCTCAATCAAACATTTAAGAGGAACAATTCCACTAAACAAAACTAGATATAAAGGACAATTAAAACTATAACCGGATAAGCAATAATAATAAAATAAAAAAAAATCTACCTAATTCCCTTTTCCTTTTTTTTTTTTTTCACGGCTTATGCTTGTGGGCGCTCAACCGAGGTGGCTGGTCGTCGGTCCGGCAAGGGGAACTTCGGCGAGGGCGGACCTGCAGGAAAGGGGGAGGCACCCGGGCAGCAAGGACAGCCGGCGGAACAGGGGCGTCGCAATCGAAGCTGCCGGCGTTCGGACTCCGGCAAAGGGCGTCGCGGCAGAGAGGTGCAGATCCGGCTCGGGTCGTCGCTCGGGTGCTGTAGGGCGTAAGCAGGGATCGGCGCGGCGTCCGGCGGGGCAGCAAGCCGGCGATGTGGGCGTCGGTGACGTCGGGCAGCAGCAGAAAGCGAAACTGCAGGGGCGTCAGGTCGCGGCTGTTGCAGGTCGGGCAGTAGCAGAGCAGAGGCGCGATCGATCGGAGAGTGGAGGAGTCGGGTCTCGGCACGGCGGAAGAGAGGCGCAGCAGTGCGGGCGGGGTTGCGTGGGCACGATCGTCGGAGGCGGCAAGCGGATGAGGAGTGGCTCCGGCGCGGTAGATCGGGCTCCAAGCGAGTGCGGGGACTGAGCAGCAGCGGCGGTCGGATCGAGTGGCGCGGGTTTCGTTTGGCGAGGGAGGCTCACGGGTGCTGCGAATCGCGAGGGAACGAACGGCAGCTGCGGAGGTGCGGCGAAGAGGTCGAACAGAGATGCGATGGCTCAGCAGGCGGGTCGGATCGGTGGCTGCACGAAGGAGATGATGAACAGTGCTCTCCTTTTTCTTTTTCTGCTGCACACGCTTCTCTCTCACTTCACTCTCACGTCTCTCTCTGTTCTGCTTTTGCTTTTTGCTTTTTCAGCAAAAGTCAAACCTTCACTCTTTCCTCCCCCCAAACCCTAATGAAACCGAAGCTCTTCTCTCTTTTGGTGTGCTTGATTTTCGTTTTTTCTTCGATCGAGAAAAGAACCCCCCGAAAAGCTCTCTTTTTTTCTCTTCGTACGCATCCTTTTTATAGGCGAAACAAAACATGATCTTTTTTTGTTCATATTTTCATCTCACGAATATCGCTTATAACCTCTTGATCACAAAAATCCTTATCTCAAAAATATTCTCCGCCGATTTCATCATCTATTGATAAAGATAAGATTACAATGTGATTTTTTTAATTTCCAAAAATCATCATAATATCGCATCAAATCTTAAATTTTCACAAGATAATAAATTAAACATAACGACGGGCTTGGGTTAATTTTCTCCTTTCGTGGGCCTAGCCCAGCCTGCTAATTTAAAACCCAAAACCACTAATTCGACCCATCCACCATCGGTCCAATAAAAAAAATGTAAATTAAAAACAAATGCACCTAAATCTATATGCTATGCAATTAATATTTTTTCAGGGATAAAATTAATCCCTAATTTTTTAAGGCGATAAACTACTAAATGGGTCGCCAAAATTTAGGTGTCAACAATATTCATTTGTCAGCATAAGTTTTTAAAATAAGTAGCACTACTCCCATAAATTTTCACATGATATCAAAACACCATATCTTGAGTTCAAATCTTTCCAAAATCTCCATTATCATATATATACATGCTTTAATCTTAGTTCAAAGTCCAACTTACACTTGAGGGGAATATTAGAATGTTTAAATATTAAACAACAACTTCATCTATCTACATAAGCTTTTATATCTGAATAGTTGATAGTGGTTTTACAAAATATTACAGAGGAGTAAAAAAAAAGTTAATTGCAAGTACAAACAAATAACATGTACATATGGATAAAGAGATCACTCTATTAACAAAATTACTATATTAATTTTGAAATCATGATAAAATGCCATAAATGGAACTGGTGTATTGATTTACATTAAGTATGGCAAAGTACTTGCCCTACCAAATATCCAGGCTACCTTGCCCTAAATAGTAAATAAAGTGGATAGAGAGATTTAAGTGGGAATGGGACAAAATTTCCTATCCTGCATGTGGGTCGGGGGAGGGACATGGATACGCTTGACCCCAACCCACGAACCAGCCCAAAGCGAGATCTATTTTGATAACGTGGAGATTTCTAGTCCTAGCCTTATTCCTTTACATAAATTATATTATTTTAGTAATATAATGTTCCTCATTTTCGACATAGATTTCAACATGACTTAAACACTTCAAATCCCTTTTCTTATCGATTTATCATAGAAATATTCCAAACTAAACTTTATGGTAATGGATATAAGGATTCCAAATTCTTTTTTTTTTTCCCATATATAATTTATTCAACTTACAAATTTTTTTGTGAGATAATTTCTATATATATAATTATGCTTGTTGAAGAATTTAATTAATTTTTTTTTATCTTGAAATTATTATGGAATGGGGCAAGTGGAACAAAGAAATCTGCATACTTGCTACGGTTGGGAATGGAGTACATATATATATATCCCTGCTAGAACATGGTGCGGGGATAGGGCATCTCTAGTAAATGCGGAGCAGGACGCCACCCCCTTACGCATAGGGGTGAGCGTGGTTCTCGGGTAGAACCGGGAACCGGGGAACCGAACCGGAGGTTCCGGTTCGGTTCCCGGTTCTAAAAGGACCGGTTCCGGTTCCCGGTTCCCCTTTTATGGGAACCGGAACCGGAACCGGAACCGGCACTGGGAATCGGAACCGGAACCGGAACCGGTTCAATTAGGGCACAAAAAAAAACCCCAAATCAAAAGTTCTCTCGCTTCTAGCCTTCTTGCACAAAATTCACACACGACACTTTTAGTTTTCAGAGCTCTCTTCGCCCATCCGTTCTCCGATCTCCATCTCCGCTCGACGCCACCGCCTGTCCGCCGGTCGCCCTCGAGTCTCGACGCCACCGCCGGACCGCGGTCTCCTCGAGTCCTCGAGTCCTCGACGCCACCGCTGCGATCTCTGCTCGAGGGTCGAAGACTCGAAGTCGAAGCCACCTTCGCTCGCCCTCGAAGTCAACGGCACCACGGGCCGACGGCTAACCTCTTCGCCCGTCCGTTCTCCATCTCTCGCCGACGCCACCGCCGGTCGCCTCGAGTCTTGACGCCACCGCCGGTCTCCCTCGAGTCCTCGATGCCACCGCCGCCGATCTCGCTCGAGGGTCGAAGACTCGAAGCCACCTTCGCTCGCCCTCGAAGTCGACGGCACCACGGGCCCATGGCTGACCTCTTCGCCCTGTCCGTTCTCCATCTCTCGCCGACGCCACCGCCGGCCGCCCTCGAGTCTCGACGCCACCGCCGGTCTCCTCGAGTCCTCGACGCCACCGCCACCGATCTCGCTCGAGGGTCGAAGACTCGAAGCCACCTTCGCTCGCCCTCGAAGTCGACGGCACCACGGGCCCACGGCTGACCTCTTCCCCGTCCGTTCTCCATCTCTGTTCGACGCCACCGCCGGTCGCCCTCGAGTCTCGACGCCACCGCTGGTCTCCCTCGACGCCGCTGCCGCTGATCTCTGCTCTAGGGTCGAGGCCACCTTCGCTTCCCCTCGACAACACCGCGGCTAACCTCTTCGCCCGTCCGTTCTCCACCAAGAGTTCGACGCCACCGCCGGTCGCCTTCTAGACTCTCGCCGAGTCATGTGAGATTTTCTCTTTGGGCCTGCGGTGTGCTGTTGTTGTGCGATTGCTATCTCTAGCTCGGCTGCTCGTTGAATATGTGGTTTTTTATTTGGTTGATGGCTCAAAGTTTTGATTTTTATTGTGACTGCGGTTTTCGTGAACGGATTTGGTGTTTCCCTTGGATTTATTTGAATGCTTTGATTCGTACTTTGGTGGAGTTCTGTTCATTCGGTCTATTGCTCCTTGCCGCTTTTCAATTGGGATCCGGCTGATATTCTGGTTTCATTCGTGGCTTGTATATGCTAACTCTTTACAGTTTTGGTGTGGTTGATCTTTTGGTTTCCTTTCTGGCATGCAATATGTTTCTGTGGCATTTGGAAGATTGGTTTTCATTCTACATTTATTGTGGTTCCGAGCTAAATGTACTATTTTTAGTAAATCTAATTCACTAACACGGAATGAGATACCTACAGTCTAGAATTGGAGAAGGATTTTAGAGTGCATGAACTGTGTATTCTGTGAAGACAGAAGAAAACCGAGGAGATAATTGTGGTTCATTTTTATGAGTGTTTTGGGGTGTTCTTGTTTTTCTGTTCAACCATTATATGTTCATGATCATGAGTGTATGAACGAGCCTTCAATTTCTGTTTTGAATTCTCTGTTGCTATGTCAAAAAAGAAAAGAACAGGAGAAAAGTGAAGAGTAGAGAGAAGAGAGAGTGAAAAATCTTTCATCCATTGTGGCATCCTACTCTTTATAGAACATATAATGGTAGTTCACGTGTGCTTTATCATACCTTTTGTCTTTTTTATTTATAATTTATAAATCTATTTTTTTTTATTGAATTGCTTGTCAGCCTTTTCAGCCATTTCTTATTCTGCATTCTAAGCTTTGTGTGACAATATTCTGCATTTAGTTAATACCAATATTCTCTTTTGGCAGTTTTTTAAAGGATAGTGCGGCACAAATCGTTGATCCACCAACCAGTCTTGAAGAGGAGGAAGAGATCTTACCTCTTTAAGAAGCCTGAGTTCTCTCTTGATCCTTCTTTTCTACGGTTTGACCTTGCTGGTTAAGGTAGGCGATGAAATGAACAGACTGAAATTGGTTTACTTTCCCATGGTTTGTGCTGTATTATGTTTCTATACAGCATTGGCATGCTGTATTTCAACATAATAGGCTTAGCTTGTGTATAAAAGTGATGTATTATGTTTCTATATAGCATTGATATGCTGTATTATATTGTATTAACGTTGTTATCAACTAAATTAATTATATTCTGTAATTGTTGTGTAGTACAAAGTTAATGTATCAAGATAACACATCAATGGAGGTGGAGGGACATGAGGATATGACTCCGGAATTGGAATTTTCTAGCCATGAAAATGAAGAAGAGGCACCCCCTACTACGAGTGCCATGAGTAAGGTACCTGGTTCTCATCTCCCTCAGGATAAGAAATATACATCAGAATGTTGGAAACATTATACAAGAATCAATGATAAGGATGGAAAACCAAATCAAGTGAAGTGCATACATTGTGGGACAACGCTTAAGTATCGTGTTGCTAACGGTACTTCTGCGATGAAGAAACATTTGACCACATGCAGGAGGTTTCCCCGTAATGTAGATAAGAGACAGAAGTTCTTTGTACCCCGTAATGTAGACATAGCTGACAAGTCAAGAGGTGATTCTAATGCTGGTAGTATCTTATCAACATGGTCGTTTAATCAAGAACATTGTAGGCGAATGCTTGCTCGGTTCATCATCAGTGATGAGCAACCTTTTTCGTTGGTTGAACGTGTTGGATTTCGTGAGTTTGTTAGTGAGTTACAGCCTCTTTTCAAACATATATCACGTTTCACAGTGGCAAAAGATTGCATGAAGTTGTATATAGATGAAAAAACTTCTTTGAAGAATTATTTTCGACAGATTAATTCTAGGATCGCACTCACGACCGATACATGGAGCTCCATTCAAAATCTGAATTATTTGTGTTTCACTGCACATTTTATTGATGAAAATTGGAAATTGCATAAAAGAATCATCAATTTTGTGGTGATGCATAGTCATAGGGGTAGAGAGATTGGGAAAATGGTGGAGAAATGCATTCAAGAGTGGGGAATTGAAAAAAAGGTGTCCACAATCACTGTGGATAATGTTAGCTCAAATGATGTTGCAATTAACTATCTGAGGGATAAATTTTCCAAAGAAAAGTCGTTGATATTGGATGGTAGTGTTTTGCACATGAGATGCACAGCTCATATATTGAATTTGATTGTGAAAGATGGCTTGACTACGGTACGTGACTCCATTGCACGTGTCCGGAATGTGGTTAGGTATGTAAAGAGTTCTCCCGCAAGAGCCAATGCATTTCAGTCTTGCATTAAGAGTGAAAATATCTCTTTTAAAGGTTCGGTAGTTCTTGACGTTGCTACTAGATGGAATTCAACTTATCTCATGTTAGATACCGCCATCAAGTTCAGAAAAGCTTTCCAAAGAATGGAAGATGACAATTTATCATTTGCAAGTGAGCTGAATCATGAAACTCCTAGTGATGATGATTGGGAAAATGCTATTATTATTTCAGATTTTCTAAAAGTATTCTATGATGCCACCAATTGGATGTCGGGGAGTTCATATGTTACTTCAAATGATTATTTTGAAGGAATAGCTCTTTTGTATAGATATTTGAAAGATGCAGTCAATGCTTCGGATCTTAGGCTTCATGATATGGGTGTGAAAATGAAGGAAAAATTTGATAAATATTATGGAAGCTTGGATAAAGTGAATATGATGGTCTTGATTGCGGTTGTGTTAGATCCTAGAGCTAAGTTGAATTATGTGACTTTTTGTATGGACAAATTTATGATGATGAATTGAAAGTTAAAGAGATGCATTACAAGGTGAAGGATGCATTGGAGCGTTTGTACGAATTTTATGAGCAATCTTCTCTTATTTCAAGTGATCAGAATTTTGGTGGCCATAGTTCGGGTGCAAGTAGTAACACTTCTAATGTTGATTCGGGTGGTAGTGAAGGAATAAAGAAGTATGATGGACAAGCTTGGAAGAAAATGTTTTTATACTCGAATGAACAAGGGTGTGATGACAACAAGTCCAAGCTTGATCAATATCTTCAAGAGAAAAATGAAAAGAATCTTGATATTGATCTTTTGATATGGTGGAAGACTAATGGCTCAAAATATAAGATTCTTTCTTTGATGGCTCGAGATATTTTGTCCATTCCCGTAACTACCGTTGCTTCCGAGTCAACTTTTAGTGCATCGGGTCGTGTTCTTGATGGTTTTCGGAGTTCTTTAACTCCCAAAGTAGTGGAAGCTTTGATTTGCACTCAAGATTGGTTGAGAGCCGTTCGTGTACCAATTGATGTTGAGGAGTGCATTGAGAATGCAGAAAAATTTGAGTTGGGTAAGTGACGTTATTTATATCTTTATATATTGTAATTATTTTTGTATATCTATAAGTGAATATTTTATTTAATCTCTTTTTCTTCTTCTTTTTATAGATATGGATGGTCTTAATGGGGAGACTATCGCCGGTAAATAGAGTTTAATAAAGAAAATGAAGGTGCTGATGGAGAAGTTAGAAATCATGATAAAGCTTGGTGAGTTCTTGAAATATTGACCACGCATGAAAACTGAAGAGCATTTAACCTGTTGAATTTGCTTGTTTACTCAAAATGGTTAATTTTATGTTGTCTTATTAACTAAATGCTGCAGGTTCTGCTGGCTGAGAAGATCAACATGGAAGAGAAGATTGAAGAGAAGAGGAAGCTTCAAGAGGAAGACTTAGCTAGATTGACTAAAGAGAAGGAAAGCCATGACTTAGAATTATTTCTATTTGTTCTGGTATTAATTACATGGTGACGATTTGTGTAATAGTATACTATTGAGGAGAAAGTGATTGATTCTTTACTCTGGTGGATGGCTTGGTTCCATATTCAGATGACAAGGTTGCTGGACATTCTTGAGGATTACTTGATGTTTCGTGGGTACTGTATTGTCGAATTGATGGTAATACAGGTGGAGAAGAACGTGATGCTTCCATTGATGCCTTCAATAAGCCAGGAAGTGAGAAGTTTGTATTTTTGTTGTCCAAAAGAGCTGGTGGTCTTGGCATTAATCTTGCTACCGCAGATGTTGTCATTCTCTATGATAGTGACTGGTTGGTCTTACCTCTGAGTTTTACCTGAGCTATCATGTCCTCTTATTTTTTTTCCCCTCTTTGGCTAATGTTATTATGACTTTTCATTCTTTCAGGAATCCACATGTCGATTTGCAAGCATAGGATCGTGCACATAGAATTGGTCAGAAAAAGGAAGTTCAATTGTTTAGATTTTGCACAGAGGTTTGTGTTGCTTGTCCCTATTACTCGAATGAAGTTATTTCTACTTGTTCTGGTATTAATTACATGGTGACGATTTGTGAAATAGTATACTATTGAGGAGAAAGTGATTGAGAGGGCCTACAAAAAGCTTGCCCTTGATGCCTTGGTGATTCAGCAAGGACGATTGGTGAGCAGAAAAGTGAGCTGTTGCTTAATTAGTACATTCAAGTATCTTGCTGATTTCTAAATTGTGCCGCTGATCTTTTGGTACCTTGCTCCATGCAGCTGTCAATAAAGATGAGCTTCTTCAAATTGTTAGATCCGGTGCAGAAATGGTTTTCAGTTCTAAGGATAGCACCATTACGGACGAGGACATTGATAGAATTATAGCCAAGGGAGAAGAAGCGACAGTGAGCTCGATGCCAAGATGAAGAAGTTTACGAGAGGATGCTATCAAATTCAAGATGGACGACAGTGAGTATACTGGTACTTTAAAACATTTTATCAGTCCAATCTCAGAGTTGCTTACATCTAACCTGTTTTGTTGCAGCTGTTGAGCTCTATGATTTTGATGATGAAAAGGTATAATTGACCCTTAGTCTATAACTGAGTAATATATATGGCATCTGCATACGGCCTAATTTTTTTTCCCCTTCCAGTTCTAACATATTCATGTAGTTTAGGTGGCTTAAATTGGGTGCTTCTTAATGCAGGAGGATAGTAAGTTTGACTTTAAGAAAATCGTCAGCGAGAACTAGATTGAACCTCCAAAAAGAGAGTGGAAGCGCAAGTACTGTTTTTTCTTTTTAAAGTTTCTGCACATCTAATTTTTTTTCCCTTCACACCTTACTATATCATATGATGGCTTCTTTTCTTGAATTAGCTACTCAGAATCTGAGTACTTTAAGCAAACAATGCGGCAAGGTGGACCTGCAAAACCCAAAGAGCCTCGAATTCCTCGCATGCCTCAAGCGTACGAGTTTATTGAGCTGCCATCTCTTTGAACGAGGACTGTGTTCTAACAGTTCGACATTCTGTAATAATCTTTTGATTTACTTTCTGTTGCAGGCATGACTTCCAGTTTTTAACACTCAAAGGTTGAGTGAGCTATATGAAAAGAAGTACGCTATCTGATGGTGGGTATGGTTGATTTAACATTTTCTGTTACCATTTACCCCTCTAGCTTGAAACATTTATTTGTATTCGATTTTGCAGCAAACACATCAGAAGAATCAAATGAAAGATGCAATAGACGTGGATGAGACTGAAGGTACTTCTGCTGCACATTTGTTTCTCGAGTAAGGATCTCGTCATTCTATGCTAACCGAGCATTTAAATTTCAGATGTAGGAGATCCATTGACAGCTGAAGAGCTGGAAGAAAAGGAGAAGTTATTGGAAGAGGTACTTCCCGAGTGTGTATATTTGTTTAGTGGGATAATGTTCCTGTTGAGCCTTTCTTAATGTCTTATAATTGGTAATTCTTAGGGATTTTCGACATGGAGTAGAAGAGACTTTAATACCTTCATCAGAGCTTGTGAAAAGTATGGCCGGAATGACATCAAGACTCAAGAGTATTGCTTCTGAGATGGAAGGTAAAACAGAGGAGGAAGTTGAAAGATATGCAAAGGTTTTCAAAGAAAGAGAAGGAAAGATATGCAAATATGATCGCTATTGCTGATTCATTCTACATAATGTAGCTCTGAGGCAATTTGGTTTAGTAATTGACTGTTTTGTTTTACTCTGAGAGGAGGCGGGAACAAATTGTACGTCTTGCTAAGTATATTTTTGTCCCAACTTATTCTCTATGCAGCTTGAAAGCATCCAAACTTTGGAACAATTTATGAGGAAGCATCGGAAGGACTATGTGGACCCACTCCGCAGTCCGCACCATAGAACGGGAGAGAGATAGCATTGAACATGAAGTAAGTCATTGAAATGCTTCAAGATTTTCTTAATAAAACCACCTGGAATTTCTGTATGTATTGTCGAGACTTAGATACATGAGATAGCATTTATGAAGGTCTATAGGGTCTGATTATTTTGGTTCTGCTTAAAGGCATGCATTTCAGATTTTAATTGTCTATGTATTTTCTTTCGACTAATTCGGAAAGCTAGCAGTCTCATGACTCGATGATCTTTGTGCCATGTGTGTGATTGAAAACTCGATACATCCACCATCTCCCTTATCGACTTCTTATGGGTTTATAAATAAAGTTTCTAATTTGAATGTACGCAGTATATCCTTGATGAGGTCGATTGTACTTTTGTTCCCATGAATGGTGCTTTGATTGCCTATTCCTTCATTTTCACATGCAATGTATCCTCAGAGTTCACCTTACAGCAAGTTAGTTATTTTACGTTTTGCTAAAAAGGAAAAAAACTGGGTGATGTTATGCAAGTTACTACTTTCATCAAAACTTGCAAAGAACAGATTGATATCCTGCAAGTTAGCATAACTGAGGAGGAAAGAAAGTTGAAGGGATGGCTTGGTCTTAGTGCTGATGGTTCTAAATTTCTAATGCTGATAGCCTCGATACCATAGCACACAAACAGGGAGTGGTGAGGCGATTCTGTATTTCATGCATCTTTTGGCAAAGTGTAATCTTATGACTGTGCATGATTTTTAAGGAAACTAATTGTTCAGTTACTCTTTATTTAGATTGAAACATATAACATTAATTTGGTGAGGCTAGAGATGCTTTAGGACTTCTTTTTTTTTTTTTTTTTTTTTTTTTGGTAGAAAAACAGAAGTAATGCTTTAGGACTTTAGATTCCATAGAAAGGACGTAAGTTTGTTGTAATGCTTTATGAGTTATTTGAGATGTTTCATGATTAAGCCTCTGTATGGGCCTTGGAGACTGCTGTTTAAATAAGATATTGCAGTTAAGAAGAATTTTCTCCTAGCACAGATATATTTCACCATTTTTATTTTCTTGTTTTAAAGAAGCAATTGGAGGGACTTTTGCATTGCACTAGAACAAAATTGAGATCCGCATGTATGGTGCTGATTTTGATGAATCATTATGCGCATAAAGGAGTTCTGTTCTTTCATGTTGTAACATGTCTAATGCTGTAAGGTTGCTGGAGATTTACTTTTCTCTGTTTTGGTATGAATTTCCTGTGCCTGGTGAGAGGGATTTGCTTTTTCAGGTTCTTTCTGGGCACGTGTGCTTTTGTGCACACGTGAGAGAGAGAGAGAGAGAGAGAGAGAGAGAGAGAGAGAGAGAGAGGACTTCTGGCTTCCCGTTATCTTATCAGATTTGATTAGGATACTCAGGTTTACACTGTGGTTTCTGTGGCATGGGACATGCATTTTCTGGTGGATTAATTTGCTGGTAATTACTCTCTTGTACTACTGTAGGTATTGATCTTAAGTGAGAAGCTTCATTCTGTCAATGCACAGTTTGATCAGCTAAGAGCCATACCTTCCAGGATGCCATCAATAGGGTGACACCTAGAAGAAAACCAAATAATCTGCCAGTTCAATTCCTGTAGATAACTCAAACGGTAATTTGGAATTCAAAGAGTCTTAACGAAGTTCCAAGTGAGCTTCTGAGAGTCCAGCAACAACACTTGGATGATGAGACCCGTGCCCTTCAGGTAATCACTTAGACTTCTGTTCAAAGAGTCTAACAAAGACGCTGATTAGTTAATTTATTCTAGCGTTCATGTCACTCAGACTTCTGTTCTGGTGTATGTATTGTTTAGGTAGAGTTGACGAGCCTTCTAGATTCAGTCCATCAAACGGAAACGAAGATGGTGGAAATGTCTGCATTGAATCACCTCATTTCCACACATTTGTCTTTGCGTGGTTTATATACCCTAGTGTCTACTGTATGTTGTGCCGCACATATATTTTGCCCTTTGATTTGGGTTTTCAGCTTAACTTGGACAGCTACTAGGTAATGTTATAATAATATCTTTACTGATGGTGTATGCTATCCTTTAGATTTATTGCAATTATATCACTATTAATCATAAATTTTGAGTAGGTGAATGTCAAAAGTGGTAAAACTCATGTTCAAATTGGACTGTTGGGTGCATTATGAATTTATGAGTAAGAAAGGCATGCTTATTGATCCTCTCATCATTGCCAGGTGTTTTTCTGCAAGTACAATGACCCAATTTATGTGAAGATGGAGAAGTTAAGAAATCATGATAAAGCTTGCTTTGGACAGAAATATTACGTCTGTGGGACATCCTCTTTCTATTCCTACTCACAAATAGCATGTGCTTATCAGGACTTGTGGTATGTACTACTAACAATAATATCTCACATGATGTTGACAACTCCTAATTCTGAATCATGTGCATCTTCTGTTACCAAATTGATACTGTCAAGTGGCTTCTTTTGGTTGTTTAATTTCTCTTCTGAAGGTTCAGCAGAGGATCTCATCAAGCAAGATCTTCGAAATGTTGCTGAGGGTGTAGCTGCTTCTGTTCTTCAGCCGGCTCTTCCTTCTAATCCTGATTTAACAGTTTATGAAGGAAATGAGTCCACTCATGAAGCATACCCGGATAATAATGTGCAGCAAGAAGCTGAAACTGAGGTGATTGAGCTCTTTTGTGTAAAAACAGTTTGTTTATGAGTGTAAAAATAGTTTGTTTATTACTTCTAAAATGCTGTTTGTTGTTTATGTTATATTATATTCGATGAATGACAAGTTTGTTGATTATTGCTGCATTCATTTTCATTTTTTTTTAACTAAAATTTTTAAAAAAGAACTGTTGGAACCGGAACCGACCCCGGAACTGTGACGGGGTAGGTTGGGTTCTCGGTTACGACGGGTAGGTTCGGTTCCAAAAAATGAGGAACCTATACCCGAGGGTAGGTTCCAGGTTCCAAGCGGAACCTGTAAGGAACCGGGAACCGCTCACCCCTACTTACGCACCTTGCAGTCCACGCACCTGAAGTGTCCCATTGCCATCCCTAATTCACGTGTAGTAAAATTTTCCATTCCAATTAATAATTCAAAAATTTTAAAAATAATATTAATAGAGTAATTATAATGTACGTGGGGTAAAAGAAATTTTCAACAAGGGGCCTTGTACAACCATGAATTTTGATGGTTGGTAAGGAGAGTGAGTGGTCAAAACTCTTAAATCAAGGATGGATAAGACCATTTGTGCATTTTTTTTTTTTAACTCACACTTTATTCGCCGATATTCCACATAAATTATAAAATTACTTATCAAAAGAAGACAGAAAAAACCTATGAGCACCTTATTCGCAACTATTATCAGCGTAAGAAACTTAGGCGATAAACCGGGCAAAGAGTGAGCGTAAGGGGATCGTAATTAGATAATATATAAATGCTCTCTGGCAAGATCCTACAGATACAAAAAGAGTGGGCGAACATGTACGATCTTAAGAGTCGTCCGAACCAAATGCATTCGAGAAGGAAATCGGTAGAAGGGCTGAAATTTGCATAGTAATCATTCCCAGAGGTTAAGCCTAGCTCCGCTGAGAAAGTAGAGACGGCATGAAAGACACTGCTCTCAATACTGATCCGGGTTCAGATGATGCGAATACTCAAGCGGCGATTCTAAACACGTAGCGATGATGAATTTTCGTGGCTCCCACTCTCCCTGTCTTCTTTGTGCGTTTTATTTTTTCTTGTATCTTCTGTTTCTCTCCAGATTTGGTTTAGCTGTTGCTGTCCATCCCAGCGAATGTTCAGTTTTGAGCAATCGACGATGGTGGCATGCTGGGCGTTCTATACTCGCAACAGCAGGGCCGATCACAGCAGCGACACAGAAACAGAGCAGAACAGAGCAGAGTAATACCGTGGCTATTCAAGGCTAATTCGATGATTACGGGAGGTGATGCTGTATGTGTGAGTATAATCGGGAATAAAGGCATGACGACGAAGCACCGCCGTGAAGTGGGTTGCCGGCAGAAGACTCGAATCAAGGAAAAAACGCCAAGACAGGGAGCTGTCAAGTCTGTATCTGCAAGGCAGTTTTAAGGCGAAACCAGCACTTCCATGGCAGTAACTGAGGCGTGGGATGAGCGTATGGAACTTCAGGAATGGATGAATAAAGGTTTGAACGAGAAGAGCAAGTTCTTGAACGGCGAAAATTGAGGATCCGAAAACAGAGCCTCTCGGCCAAACTCATCTGAGCCGACACGGGGGATCGCCTGAGGTCGAGCAGGTGTCGGCAACTGTGGGACGTTGTTCTAGAGGCTCAGCTGGTGTTACAGTGAGAGAGCTCGTTGGAATGGTGAGCTGAGGGAGAAGACTCGTGAGAGCTCCCTGGGGCCAGAGAGAGGACCCTTCGGTCCTGTGGGCGTGTGTAGAGGAATCCAGGCGTGCTCAAGGTGGAGCTTACCACTTACCAGTATAGGACAACTCTATATTCCCAAGGATCAACTATTTTACGCTCAAGTAATCCAACTGTCGTAAAAGTGGGAAAAAGATATATGCTTGCTTCTTGTAATTGTAGAGGCTTTCCTTTACTTTAAAGGAGGTACACAAGGAAGGAATGAACTCCCTCCCAACGGAGGATAAAACTCTTTGATAACTGAATATTTTACTTTGCTTTTGAAAGACTCTAACCAGGAGAGCAACCCCATGGAGAGAATAAAATATGCTGCAACTTGTATTTTCTCACAGTTCTATTTCTTTGCTTTATCATCGAACAAAGGTAACCCTCACCTTAGGTAAGAAAAAGAGAGAATAAATTTATTATGAGAAGGATTTTGTGCTCACTCTTTCTCCTACAAATACTGAAAATGCTTGTGTAAGCAATGGATCAGCTTCTTCTCAATTCGGAGGTGCTTCAGGTGTGTTATGCCTCAAAAGAGTTACTTTCAGTGTGAAATTAATATATGGGCCAGATCATCACGAAATGTCAGCAATGAAAAATAATTGACTTAAATGGCCTGAAAAGTTCTCATCCATTGCAGAAATTTCGGAAAACGTAGTGGATGAACCCTATTAGCGACCATTGTTGCAAGCTGCATGCTAGAGAGTGGACCCTTCGGTCCTATTGACCTGTGTGCAGGAATCCAGGCGTGACGATGGTGTAGCTAACCAGTAGAGGACTGGTATATATTCCCATGGATAAACTATTTACACTAAAGTAATCCAACCACCGTAAAAGTGGGAAAAAAGATATGCTTGCTTGTTGTAATTGTAGAGGCTCCCCTTTAATTTGAGGCAGGTACTTGTATATAAGGAAGGACTGAACTCCCCCCAGGGAGACCAACACTCTTTGAAAACTGAATATCTTGCCCATTTTTTGCATTCTCTGTTTACTTCATTGTTGAAAGACTCTAACCAGGAGAGCAATCTAATGGCGACACAGCCAAGTGAAGAGCATGGAAATTCGACTCATGCAGAACCACAATTAGGTACATGTTCATGTTCCAATCGAGAATAAATATGGTATAATCGATGGAGTCTGGAACTTGTATTTTCTCATGGTTTATTTTATTTTTTAACACCAACAAACGTAATGCTGACCTTGGCTAGAAAGAAAAGGGGGGAAAATTAGGTGAAGAACTTAGTGCTCACTGTTGACACCTAAATTTTGGCTACCCGTATAGTCATTTATCAAATTAAAAAATTAGGGGTTAATTTAATTCCTGAAAAAATATTAATTACATAGCATATAGATTTAGGTGCATTTTATTTTAATTGGCATTTTATTTATTGGACCGGTGGCGGATGGGTCGAATTGGTGGTTTTGAATTTTAAATTAACAGGTTGGACTAAGCCCATGAAGAATATAAATTGGCCCAAGCCCGTTTCTGAAATTGAGATTTGAAATGAGGATTTTTTGGAATTTGAGAAAATTGGATTGTTATCTTATCTTTAAGAATCAGTAAAAAATATTTAGGAGATAAGGAGAATAAAAAGATTTTTGTGATCAAGAGGTTATAGAAATCTTCGAAATATCCCACGAAGATCACATTTTTTCTTGCGTATAAAAGGGCCGTGTACGGTAAAACACAGGGGGGCTTCTTCCATTTTGTTCCTGGGGAGAAAATAAAAGCACGAAAGAAAACTCTTCTTTTCCTTCGTTTTGTGGCTCGGATGGAAGGGGTTATGTGAAAATAAAAGTCAAATAAAAGTCAAGGGAGAAAAAGTAAAAGGAGAAAAAGTAAAAGCAGAAGTAGCAGAGGGGAGAAAGTGATTGGACATTTATTGTTCATCATCTTCCCCACATTCGCTGCCCCCATCTGCTGTCCCGGTTGCCGGCTTCTCTTCACCCGCGCCCGTGCTGCGTCGACGCCATCAAACCACAAGCCGCTCAGACTCCCTCGCCGCCCGATCCGTCGCGCCTCCGCAGCTGTGAGCACCGCCAGCGCCAGCGCCATCCGTCCGCATTGTCGCTGTCCCGACGCCGCCTTTGTCTTTGCTATTGCCGGCAACCCACCGTCTCCGCCCGTTGTCCGAGCACCAGCCCCGCGCCCTGCGACGCCTGACCCGCGACGGGCGACCTGCTTGCTCCCGCAGTTCCGCGACACCATCGTTGTCCCCTCGCTGATTTGCAACACCGAAGTCCCAACGCCCTTGCTCGCCTCTCCCGATCCGCTCGGCCGCCGTCGTGCCGTTTCGCCGTGACTCGCCCCCACGATGCTAGAGGCCACATCGTCGTTGCTCGTGCCTCCTCGGTGCCGACGAAGCAAGCCCCCGCCGATTCACGCCCCATGCCGGTGCCACCGCCAATCCATTTCTTCACCACTCGCCGCCCCGTGCCATACGCCCAGTTGCCTTCTTGCCGGAGCCCCCTTCGCGGCGATCCCCGACAACTCTCTCCCCCGTAGGTGACCCACGAGCAATTCGTGCTTGGGAAGGGAAGAAGAAAACATAAAAAAAAAAAAAAAAAGATGGAAAATCAATTAGGTAGTTTTTCTTTTTATTTTTTAAATTTTTTTATGTTTTACATTTCTTTTATTCTTTTTTAGTAGGATTATTCCTTAGAATGAATGGTTAAGATTCCGACATGAAATAGTCCCTCAAATTAGGGATTGACAGTCCAATTTTGCGCCCAAAATCCGACTCACAATCCCTTATAAAAATCGACAATCAATCTCAAGCCCGAGATTCGATTCACGATTTAATTTAAAAGTTGGCCAACCCGATCTCATGCGCGAGATATGGTTCGTCAATTTTAGATTCAATCTTATCTTGTTTGATTTCTTGGCGTTAAGTTGATTAAGTCAATCTTATTTTAGTAAATAAAAAATAAAAAAAAAAATCTTGAATTAAGATTAGTTTTGGTTTTGTTATTATCTTTTATATTTAGAATGCAATCTTATCTTTATTTTTGGAAAAAAAACCAAAAAAAAAAGCACATTCATTTAGGTTGTTAGTTTTTTTATTTGAATTGCATGTGAAAATTTTAATTTCTTAAATAAAAACACAAAAAAAATCATCACAAAAAAAAAAATCATTGTGCACATTAGATTAAAATTGCATGTTTCATTTTAAATTTAGATCATCTTTTTAGATAAATTGCATTTTAGATTTAGATAATGTCTTAATCCCTTGTTTAAATTAGATAGAATCTTAATCTAGATAGTTATTTCAAATTTCATAAAAAATAAAATTTGTCTTAGGATAAATTAGTTGGCAATTTCTAGGATAGATTGCATTTTTAAAATAAAAATGTCATTTGCATGTCATATAAGATCATATAAAATCATTTTAGTGATTATTGTTAGGTTCATTTTTAATTAGAAATTGCCGTCATTAGATTAGGTCATTTAATAAATGTCATTTGACATATAGCTCGCATATTAAATTGCAAGGTTGCATGTCATTTTAGTTGAAATAATTTTGTACGTCATTGCATTGCATTGCACGTCATTAGAATTAAGTCATTTTGGTTAATTTAAACTGCATATTTAACAATTGCATGTTCATTAAGAGATTATAAAAAAATTTATTCATATGGTTTAGGATATGTTGCCATGCCTTCATTTCATATTAGATTAAAAGCATTGCATTGCATATAGATTATAGTCTCGTTTAATAAGTGAAAACAAAAAGAAAAGAAATTGCGTGTTAATTAGAAACTATATCTAGGATTGTTGATGTAGATTTTAATCTAACAATGTAGATGCTTTCGTTGCTTTGAGGTAAGTCTCGCATCATTTATTTATTGCTTTCTTGGGTGTTAAATTGGTGGTTTACGCACCCGCATGAACACATCACATGTTAGAGAAATAGATTTAAAATCAATTCAAATTGCTTGCCAAACATTTTTAAAAATAAAAAGAAAGGTACCGAAAGGGCGTTAGAGAAATCTAACGTAATCAAGTCCCCGTACCCTTAGTCTCTAGTTCGTAGGAGTAAAGTGGATCTCCCATTACTTTACTTGGGTTTCTAATCGACCCACCAAAAATAGATTAGTGGCGACTCTAAATTAAAAAATTTGCATGTTAACAATTCAAACATAAGTTGCGAATTGGTATGGGCTTGGGAGAGCCCGAGTTAAGTCTAGGCTTAACAATCCATTAGCCAAAACCCTAGGTGGTTCACACCCGAAAAATTTGGTCGCGACAGCTTGGCGACTCCGCTGGGGACTTGAGTTAAAACTCTTAGTGGACTTAAACCAAATTTTCTTTTCTTTTGAAAAAAGGTTTTTGTTTGGCAGCAAGGATTCCAGGTACGTCCCTAACATTTAAGGTGTTAAATATTTTTGCAGGATGGAAGGTATAAGGGGAAGTGTTTGCTAACATTTATTTTGCAGGGAGTTAGGAATGTATGGTTTATTTTTTTTTTGAAGTGTTGTTTGATTTAAACTGCTGTGCATGCTTTGTATAAATCACTACACTTTGCACACACAACTTGCCGCCGGACCTGGGCTGCATAAGATCATTTAGGATGGTATTGAGATGGATACCACTCCGACCGTATGCTCGCGGTACGAGTCACCCATCTCAATCCCGAAGTTTTTTTTCATGATGTCAAGAGTACCCATCTCGGTCTACATGCCCGCGACCCGGGTCGGCTCTTTGACCAAGCCAGAGTCATGAGGACCCAACATAGTCCACAAGCCTGTGGCTTGTCTGATCATCCTTGTGGCTTCACTTTGATAAGCCTTATAGATTAGAAATCGAACCACTTACCATGCGTATGTCTATGTGATTGCCATTGATTTTCCTTGGTGAAGTAAGTCTTCTATCCCTATACCATGCAATTTATTTTGTCATGCTTTTGGTCTGTCCATGACAATCTAGGATAGTCATTTGATCTAATTCCCTTTAAGAATGAAATAAGGAAATTGCCATGCGATAAATCATTTGAAAAATAAAAAAACTTTGGAGAATTTGTTTTCAATTCATGTCTAGAAAATTTGATCTTACTAGGATGTCTATTTTTCTAGCTCTCTTTAGGAAATTCCCTCCTTGTTAAAGCTTTTCATAAAAAAAATGATAAAAAAGTTGATAGATCATTGTCATGGATTGATTCTTTATTTGTACCTCGTACTTATATGTTTTCATTCATTTGAATTAGGTGATAACGAATCTGCCACGTATTACGCGACCAAGAGCTAAAATGGTCGACCAAATTGAAATGCATGATCGTATCTCCGCTATGGAATATCAACTCCAACAGTTGCTCACCTCTATGCAACTCATGACAGCCCAAATCCAATCCCTCCAAGTGGATTTGACTCCTGCACCTGCTTTCCCTGAGGTAGTAGTTTCGAAGCAGGAATACAAGACCCAAATGAGCAATAGTGACATGCCTGAACTGGAAGATAACCCACTAGTCATTGCCAAACTTGACAATGTCCCTAAGACAAAGCAAGATAAAGTGGAAGTGATGGACACTTTGGGGTAGCCTAGTGGCAAGTTTGATTACCTAGTGAAGTATTCGGCTCCTCCCAGCTTTTACTTTGACTCCCGCAACATAGTTCCAAGTGGATGGGATGACATGGATGATCTAATGTCTCCAAAGACAGAGAACTCTGATGATGCCCTGGAAGGAATCACAAGTCTGTTTGATGACCTCTTCATAGAGCCAATGACGAAGGACCTTCGGAAGACATGAACGTTAGCCTGCAGGAGTAACTTGTTACTGTTGCACATTCCCCTTCGCGGGAATTTTTATCTCTTTCTAGGAATTTTTATCACTTTTTAGGATTGGCTTTCGCTTTTTTGGAATCATTTTCGATTTTTTCTCTTTTTAGGGGATTAGGAATCACAATTTCCATTCTAATAATGTAATTCATTTGATTCTATTCAATGAAATTACAATTTTATTTCCAATTTTGAGGACATGATGGAGTATACCAAACACCAATGACAATGTCCAACCATGAAAAAGAAAAATATCATCCACGGAGAAATCATGAGGGCTGGACTTTCTCATGTTTCCTCCCAAAAACATTTTAAAAAACAAAAGCATTTCACTGCTTAAAAAAAAAAAAGAAGCATTTTCCCAAAACTTGTAGCAGATTAAACCTGTTTGTTTGTCTAACTCATTTGCTTCTTGTCTCAGAGCATAATTCTATAACTTGTTATGACAAGGGACATCTGAGAATAGCGTATCAAGTTTCAATGATCATATTCTTGAGTTGTGATCAACATGTTTAGAGCGCACTTGCAATGAAAAAGATTTGTACCAAGTAAAAGAGGACCACCATTCCCTGGTGGAAGAGTTGACAAATAGGGGGCATGACAGGGGCAAAAGTGGATTTTCAGTCTTGAATGATAGAGACAATCCAAAGACATCAACTGCTGAGGCAATTCCCATTGTAGAGGAATCCTTGAATGAATGCTTAAAACCATTTTGTAGTATAGAAAACTGTTTAAAGTTGATATGCTTAAGGCTGTTGAGTTCTTTTTTCTAAAAAAGATTTTGCATGATGACTCTTATATGTTTTATCCACCAATTCCACTAAAGAACATCAAGATGGACTAATTTAATGAATGATGTGGAATTGATTGAGCATACTAAATGAGACGAGTCGGGATGATGAAAGGCAAACCCTATCCTATACAAAGTCCCATATTCACACACTTGTGAGATGAGTGTAGAAAGGTTCATATCCATAAGGTAAAGAGTTCTCTCGCAAAAGGTACGATGACCGAAATGATGAGGGGCAATTCATTTTTCTATCCCAAACACAGCAGGTGATCCATTGCTTAACCACTTTGAGCCTTATACACTTGTGAAGATTTTTTTAAAGTTATCCCTATCAAGAACCACCCCACATTGGGGCAAATTGGAGGGTAAGACAGCACCATAAAGTGAAGAAAATGGATTGAAATTTTCTTACTTTCACTTGCATCAATTTTCAAGTCGTGCTATTACATTGAATTCATTTGGTAATTTAAGTGTCTTAAGATGACGAAGAGCATTTCTTTCTCTATCATATACACTTATATCCTTTGCATAGCCCACTTGAGCCTGCAATTTCATTTCTTCAAACCTAGTTGGTGATCATCCCCCACATTGGGGCAAGGCAAAAGGCAGATGAAGACTCTTGAAAAGTTCAAGTATCAATTCAAAGTGTAATTTGCTTGACGCATGCATTATGCGCAAGAATTGAATTCAAAATAGAACTAAGGGGCATGAAAAAGCAGTGTGCCTGGTAAAAGTAAGGCTGATGCCCATGAAAAGAATGAAGAAAAAATGCATGAGAACTAGGGGCAAGAAAAAGCGGTGTGCCTGGTAAAAGTAAGGCCAATGCCCATAGATGAAAAAAAAAAGAGTCAAGATAGGTGGCTGTCAATTACAAGAATTGAATCCCAATGGAGCGATAGTCAAAGAACTCAAATACCAAGTTTCTACAATCAATGGGGGACTTCATGAAGACAATCCCCGATGGTGAAAAAGAAAACTGGTAGCAATGCCAAGATGATCATCAACTCACACCTTTTACACACATTTTGAGCCTAATGATCCTTTTATTTCTCAACCCATGAACCCAACCTACGTTACGTCCCTTACAAAGTCTCTACAGATTAAGGCATTTGAATTAACGTAGGAGTTCATATGTTTATAAGTATCGCTCGAAGAAGTGCGAGCAAGATTATTTCTTTGTCATTTTGCAAGGTTCTTGACTTGTAAACCCGGAGATAATTACAATACCGTTCATTTAATAGCCTTGACTCAAAGAGTCCCTTTGTTAAGCTGTTGACCAAGCCCACATTATGGTCCCTGTTAAAGACCTCTCAGATTGGTAAGATCGTACCGCTTGCGAGAATACTCGGACCCATGTCGATATAATGAAATTGAGTGATTCGCATAAAATAGACATTCTAAATGAGAGTGAGTGAAAGTCCTTTCTAACCGAAATTCTCTCATTTAGTATTCTTAAGAAATCCATATCATGAGTGAAGATTGTCTTGAATGATAATTCTCTCCAGTGGAAATTTGGGTGATGCACAGGTCATCATGCATAAACCCCGATTGAGTTGATGAAAACCTCACCGAATTTTGAAATGTGCATTCTAGAGTAGCTTAGATTGTCTATCTCTTTGATGAATGCATATTAGTTTTTGCTCTAAATCATGTATGATGAGAAACCTCCACCAGATAATGTTTTCTCAAAGACCCAAGAGCTCTACCATACTTTAAAATATATTTGAGTTCCGACATGACATATCCCAAAGAATCGAGTCCCTCTTTATTGAGATATCATTGACCTAGTAGCCCAGTGTCCTTATATTGTAAGTGTATCTCGGTGTGCTTTCGCAGCCCGGTGTCCTTTATATTGACCTGTCGTGCTTTCAGTCCCTTTCATTCGACAAAGTCCCTTTATATTGACATGGTCGACTCAGCGTGCTTTTCAATGCTGTCCTTTTAAATTGACTTTTTGTAGCGATGTCCATTTAAATTTTCGTAGCCCAGAGTTCCCCTCTTTATTGACCCGGTGTGCTTTCGGAGCCCAGGGCCCATCTTTATCGACTCGACGTGCTTTCATAACCCGATGTCCATTTATATTGACCTAGTGTGCTTTCATAGCCTAGAGTCCCTTTTAATTGACACTCGATGGAGTTGTCCCCAAAGATTTTTCCTAGATTGCAAAGCTGGGCGACCGAAGAATGGTTCGGGTCCTAGCTAAGCAAAACCCCGTTTAGGCGACCGTAGAATGGTACGAGTCCTAGACAACATTTATTGCTCTAACAGACAACTGTAGAATGGTACGGGTCCTGGAAAAACAATTTCCCCATTCAGGCGACCGTAGAATGGTACAGGTCCTGAAAAATCAATTTTTCGTCAAGGCAACCGTAGAATGGTACGGGTCCTCGACAACACCTATTCCTTATTTAGGCGACCGTAGAATGATACGGGTCCTAGAAAGTGAATCCCCGTTTAGGCGATCGTAGAATGGTACGAGTCCTAGACAAAACCTATTTCCCTATTCAGGCGACCGTAGAATGGTACGGATCCTGGAAGGTAAATCCCCATTTAGGTGACCGTAGAATGGTTTGAGTCTTAGACACAACCAAACACTGCCTTACTAAGCGACCGTAGAAAGGTACGAGTCCTAGAAAAGTAGTTTCCTTACAAAACCTTGCTGCTTTACTAGGCGACCGTAGAAAGGTACGGGTCCTAGGAAAGTAGTCTCTTCGTTACTATTTTAGGCGACCATAGAAAGGTACGGGTCCTGGACAAGTAACACCAACTATCTTGAATTACTCTACCATCATTGAAGATAAGATATTCCAGGTAGGTTCCTTTGACATCTCAGTCTAGATCTGGATGTCTTGATTATTTTCATTTAAATATTTCACTTTGGATGTGGATGTTTTTAATCTTTCTAGTTATACCTTAGTCTGGATCTAGGTACTACGAGCACAAATTTTGACATCTCAGTTTGGATCTGGATGTCTCAATTCTCTTCGTTAAACATTTCACTTTGAATGTGAATGTTTTTTCGACCTTTCTCATTATACCTTAGTTTGGATCTAGGTATTTTGAGTTTTTCAAAAATCTTTACATCTCAGTTTAGATCTGGATGTCTCAATTCTCTTTGTTGAACATTTCACTCTGGATGTGAATGTTCTTCGATCTTCCTTGTTATACCTTAGTTTGGATCTAGGTATTTCGAATTCAGAACTCATGACATCTCAGTCTGGATCTGGATGTCTCAATTCTCTTTGTTAAACATTTCACTCTGGATGTGAATGTTTTTTCGATCTTTCTCGTTATACTTAGTTTGGATCTAGGTATCTCGAGTACAAAAACCTTGACATCTCAGTCTGGACCTGGATGTCTTGATTATTTTCATTCAAACATTTCACTCTGGATGTGAATGTTTGTCAATCCTTCTCATTATACCTTAGTCTGGATCTAGGTATTTTGAGATTTTCAAAAATCTTGACATCTTAGTCTGGATCTAGATGACTCATTTTTTTTCCATTGAACATTTCACTTTGGATGAGAATGTTCTTACCTGTTACGCTTTTCAAGGAACCTGAGTGAGAGTTGGGTACTTGTGAAGTAAATAGGGATTTATCATGTACCTCAAGATGTTTTACCGCACTGACTGGTAAGAAATTGCAGGTACGTCTTTTCCATTCACATCATGCAATTACATTAGCATTTACATGCATCGTATGAGTTGCATTTTTAAAAAAATGGGATACATTTTCCAACAAAAAAAATCATTCAATGCATGTGCATAGTTAAAATTTAGGTCTCAATTTGTCTTTGAAGGCAACCTCTTCGAGCTCACCTTCAAAGAGGGACAGCTGTTGACACCTAAATTTTGGCTACCCGTATAGTCATTTATCAGATTAAAAAATTAGGGGTTAATTTAATTCCAGAAAAAATATTAATTACATAGCATATAGATTTATGTGCATTTTATTTTAATTGGCATTTTATTTATTGGACCGGTGGCGGATGGGTCGAATTGGTGGTTTTGAATTTTAAATTAACAGGTCGGACTAAGCCCATGAAGAATATAAATTGGCCCAAGCCCATTTTCTGAAATTGAGATTTGAAATGAGGATTTTTTGGAATTTGAGAAAATTGGATTGTGATCTTATCTTTAAGAATCAGTAAAAAATATTTAGGAGATAAGGAGAATAAAAAGATTTTCATGATCAAGAGGTTATAGAAATCTTCGAAATATCCCACCAAGATCACATTTTTTCTTGCGTATAAAAGGGCCGTGTACGGTAAAACACAAGGGGACTTCTTCCATTTTGTTCTTGGGGAGAAAATAAAAGCACGAAAGAAAACTCTTCTCTTCCTTGGTTTTATGGCTCGGATGGAAGGGGTTCTGTGAAAATAAAAGTCAAAGGAAAATAAAAGTCAAAGGAAAAAGTCAAAGGAAAAAGTAAAAGCAGAAGCAGCAGAGGGGAGGAAGTGATTGGACATTTACTGTTCATCATCTTCCCCACATTCGCTGCCCCCATCTGCTGTCCCGGTCGTCGACTTCTCTTCACCCACGCCCGCACTGCGCCGACGCCATCAAACCGCAAGCCGCTCAGACTCCCTCGCCGCCCGATCCGTCGCGCCTCCGCAGCTGTGAGCACCGCCGGCGCCAGCGCCATCCGTCCGCATTGTCGCTGTCCCGATGCCGCCTCCGTTCGCGAGCCCCGACGACCCACCGTCTCCGCCCGTTGTCCAAGCACCAGCCCCGCGCCCGCGCGCCCGACCCGCGACGGAGCCTCGCAACCCGAGTTCCGCGACCCCCTGTCCCTCCTCCCGATCCGCAACACCGAAGTCCCGGTGCCGTGCTCGCCTCTCCCCGACACTCGGCCGCCGTCGTGCCCCAGCCGTGACCCGACACCGCAGAGCCCACCGCCTGTTGCTCGCGCCTTTGGTGCCCGAGCTACAAGCCCCGCGCCCGCGACGCCCCGCCGATTCACCTCCGCATGTCCTTGCCCACCGCCAATCCTCATTTCTTCAAACGCCCACTTGCCTTGCCGCCGGTTCAGCCCCCCTTCACCGGAGTTCCTCTTGCCGGACCGACAACTCTCTCCCCATAGGGAGACCCACGAGCAACCGTGCTTAGGAAGGGGAAGAAAACAGAAAAAAAAAAAAAAAAAAGGAAAATCAAATTAGGTAGTTTTTCTTTTTTATTTTTTTACTTTTTTAATTTTTCATTATTTCATTTATTTATTTGTTTTTTAGTGGAATTATTCCTTAATGAATGGTTGATATTCCAACATGAAATAGTCCCTCAAGCTAGGGATTGACAGTCCGATTTTCGCGCCCAAAATCCGACTCGCAATCCCTTATAAAAATCGACAATTCAATCTCAAGCCCGAGATTCGATTCTCGATTTAATTTAAAATTGGCCAATCCGATCTCATGCGCGAGATATGGTTCGTCAATTTTTGGATTTCAATCTTATCTTGTTTGATTTCCTGGCGTTAAGTTGGTTAAGTCAATCTTATTTTTGTAAATCAAAAATCAAAAAAATGTTGAATTAAGATTAGGTTTGGTTTGGTTATTATCTTTTATATTTAGAATAAGAATTTTACTTTAAATCATGGAAAAAAAACCAAAAGAAATAGCACATTCATTTAGAATCTTAGTTTTATCATTATTTGAATTGCATGTGAAAATTTTAATTTCGAAATTAAATAAAAACACAAAAAAATCATTGTGCATATTAGATTAGAATTGCATGTTTCATTTTAAAT
Organism: Eucalyptus sideroxylon; assembly: GCA_014182405.2. Lineage (NCBI taxonomy): Eukaryota > Viridiplantae > Streptophyta > Magnoliopsida > Myrtales > Myrtaceae > Eucalyptus > Eucalyptus sideroxylon. Next base: position 47,577,480 of record CM024550.2, read on the forward strand.
TTAGATCATTTTTGCATCTTTTAGATAAATTGCATTTTAGATTTAGATAATGTCTTAATCCCTAGTTTAAATTAGATGGAATCTTAATCTAGATAGATCATTTCAAATTTCATAAAATTTGTCTTAGGATAAATTAGTGGCAATTTCTAGGATATATTGCATTTTTTTAAAATAAAAATGTCATTTGCATGTCATATAGAATCATTTTAGTGATTATTGTTAAGTTCATTTTTAATTAGAAATTGCATGTCATTAGATTAAGTCATTTAATAAATGTCGCGTGACATATAGCTTGCATATTAAATTGTATGTCGCATGTCATTTTAGTTAAAATAATTTTGTGTGTCATTGCATTGCATTGCACGTTATTAAGATTAAGTCATTTTGGTTAATTTAGATTGCATATTTAATTATTGCATGTTCATTAAGAAATCACAAAAATTTTATTCATATAGTTTAGGACATATTGCCATGCCATATCATTTCATATTAGATTAAAAGCATTGCATTGCATATGGACTATACTTTCATTGAAAAAGAGAAAACAAAAATTGAGTGATTGCTTGTTAATTAGAAACCATATCTAGGGTTATTGATCTGGATTTTAATCTAACAACGCAGATGCTTTCGTTGCTTTGAGGTAAGTCTCGCATTTTATTTATTACTTTACTTGGGTGTTAAATTGGTGGTTTACGCACCTGCATGACAACGTCACATGTTAGGGAATTAAAATCAATTCAAATTGCTTGTCAAACATTTTTTTCAAAAATAAAAAGAAAGGTACCGAAAGGGCGTTAGAGAAATCTAACGTAATCAAGTCCCCGTACCCCTAGTCTCTGGTTCGTAGGAGTAAAGTGAATCTCCCATTACTTTACTTGGGTTTCTAATGGACCCACTAAAAATATATTAGTGGCGACTCCTAATTGAAAAAAATTTGCATGTTAACAATTCAAACATAAGTCGCGAATTGGTATGAGCTTGGAAGAGCCCGAGTTAAGTTTAGGCTTAACAATCCATTAGCCGAACCTTAGGTGGTCCACCCCCGAAAAATTGGTCGCGACACTCACGCTTTCTCCTACAGATATTGAAAGTGTTTTTGCAAGCGCTGGATCAGCTTTTTCCCAATCTGGAGGTGCTTCAGGTGCGCTATCCCTCAAAAGAGTTATTTTCAATGTGAAATTAATATCTGGAGCGGATCTTCATGAAATTCCTTTTTTTTTTTTTTTTTTTTTTTTTTTTTCTGGGGCACTCTTAATGTCAGCAAGGATAAAAGTATTAACTGAATGATCAGAAAAGTCTGCGTCTATTGCAGAAAATTTCGAAGAGGAAGTGGATGATTCCGAAGAGGAAGTGGATGAACCCTATTACCGACCATTGTTGCGAGCTGCATTCCTGGGCGATTGGGGATCTGCTACAAGATTTTTCGAATGAGATGCTGCTTCAAAGACGGCCAAAATAACAAGCAGATCAGAGACAGCGCTTCACCTAGCTGCTTTGAGTGCCCGAGACCAATTTTTGGAGAACCTGGTGGAGCTCTGTTCTTCACATCCAGAAGCGCTTGAAATGGTCGATTGTGATGGCCGCACAGCCCTCCACAATGCTGTCCTGTGTGGAAGGATAAGGATGGTCAAAGCATTAGTTAAAAGTAATCCTAAGTTGACGCAACTTGCAGATAACGAAGGACGTATTCCTTTGGGAATATCTGCTGTGGCAGCTTCTATGCATAAAGAGATTGCCTGGTTCTTGGCAAAAAATACAACAAAAGATGGGGCAGCTGATCCCTTCAGCAGTCCCTCTGCGATTGACACCATTATAGATCTCACCCACGCTGGTCATCATGGTAGGATCACCATCACTCTATCTCAATTCCATATGTTTTCTACTTCAATCCAGACTTAGCTTATTTTCCTGATCAACTTTGTTGGTGATTTTACGAAAAAAAAAAAAAAAAAAAACTATGCTGGTGATTTCGAATAGATATCACCCTTTATCTAGTCAAGCAGTACCCTCGCTTAAAGACCATGCAAATTACAGAGCGTGCAAACAGATCTGTACTGGAGGCGTTGGCGAAGTCGCCTAAAAACTTTCGCAGCGGAACCAGGCTCAGTGTTTTGGAAGCATTGATATACAAATGTCTGTACTTTCTGCACTCGCATCCCTTCACTACCGATATCCGTCAAGATGATCATACCCACCTCATCACCTGCTCTTTTGTTTCTGAACTGAAGGTATTCCGGTGGACTTGAAATACAAACCAACGGATAAAAATTCGGATCCGGGTGGGTATGCATTTTTTCTGTTGGGAATTATCTTTGGACATTTCATATTTTTGAACTTTAAGTCAATTTTCTTAGATCGATTCCCTCCATACTAGTGAAAGAAATTGGAAATGGTTTTCTTTTTTTGGGGATATCTTTTGGTTCCTTGACCTAGTTTTACTTGAATAATGGCCTAAAATCGAATTACTTCATGGATCAACTATCCCCAACAAATCACATATGGTCCAATCACGTGCATAAATCTTGCATAACTGAATTGATTAGACAATGTGACAAATGAATTATGAGGTTTTACAATGATTTCATATCCAGTGACTAGGTTTTCTCTTGCATCTTGATTGTAGCGCTTCAATGTCTTGCAAGGTCACTTTGGAATATTGCCAAAATTTTAGGTATGCTTTCATCTTATCAAGATACCATATTTATCTCTATCCCTCTTTTCCCAACTAAAAGTCTATGCCTTGTTTGTTTTTTACTTCCTTCATAAGTAGGAAAATTCTTTGCCATAATTTGAAAATTTTTTGTGTTGGGCCAAATTTTGTGTGGAAAAACCATTGCATATTCACAATTGGATAAGTGACATTCATGTATGAAGTTAGTTTTGTAATTAAATTTTTCCACATATCTCTTCCAACGGTGAATGTACAACTTAGTCTTTACACCACCGAGGGATCTAATAAAAATCCTTCAAAAAAATTATTCAAACTCAAACAAAGTTATTTATGATTTTCTGTTTTATTTTTTATATTTTAAAATATATCTAAAATTCACCAAAATCTCATTGCAAGAGTTGCAAAATTGTAAAAAAAAAAAAAAAGTGAAAAAATAATACTTGAAACTGCAAATTGAAGCAAGATATGATGTTAACCTAGGAATTTCTTGCTTATGGCTAGATGATCTAAACAGAAAATATGGAATAAGAGTTACATAAACATAGACTTATCCTTCAATCTTGATTCGTGAAATCATGTTGGCTTCATCATCTCCATCAAGCGTGTAAAACTTTCTGGAAAAATAAGAAACATGAACCCATTTGTATTTGTCTTTTTCATTATGGGTGAAGTGCTTAGAGCCTAAATATTTTTTTCTTTGATTGCTACTTCATCTCAATACAGCACCAAAAAAAAAAAAAAAAAAAAAAAACGATGAGAGAGTGCAAGAATTGGGCATGGGACCTAGGACAAGCCCCTAGCGTCATTGACTCCAAAATAAGGTTGCAATAGATAATAGCATCAGGGGAATGTACAAAAAAAAAAGTTCTAATCCTATCACGTTGATACCAATTGAGTCATAGACCTCTCAATTGGGCTAATTTAGTTATAAATATTTTCACATTTTCCCAATTGAATCCATTCTATCAAGTTTCTATTGGGAATTGCTAATGTAGATGCTAACCACAATGGTATAGTTGGAGTTGACATTAACATTTTTTAATAATATTATAATATTTTTTGAAATTTTTTTATATTTTTTTCTTTTTTTATTTTTTATTTTTCATTTCATTTTGGCCACGAAGGCCCGAGGTGAGGCCCTAGATGAGACCCTTCAAGCCCTTGCCCATTACCATCCCCAGATTTTCCCGTGGCAATGAGGGCTTGTTGGGCCTCGACCCTCACCAACAAAAATGAAACAAACAAAAAAGAAAGGAAAAATAAATAATTAAATAAATATTCAATTTTTTTTTTTTATAAAAATTATCCACATTAGCACCAGCTGTGCCACGTAAGACAGCTATGTCAACGTCGAATGATTTTTGGCCAAAATTAACTAGATGGACTAAGTTAACAAAATATGAAAAGATTTAAGACTAAATTAACCCAATTGAAATGTTTATAATCAAATAAGTATCGGTGCAATAGGTTTATGATTTTTTTGATATTTTCCCTTAGCATGAGTTTATCATTTAATCAAATTAACATAGTAAATTTACATATTTTTTAGCAACTTCAGAAAGGTGCGAAGAATAGGAAGAGGAGCAAATAGGAATAATCAAAATAATTTGTTTGGGAGGGCTTGAAATAGAAGAATATTTCAATGGGAGTGAATTTCGTGGGTCTCAACAAAACTATGCATCCCATAATTCCAGCCCAAGTTATATATACTAGCAAGCTGCTAGTGAGATAATAAGGGAGTTTTCTCCTTATAATCCTATAATTCAGATTTGTGGGAAGCACTAAAAAAAAATAAAAAAAAAATGCCTGAATACATTAGGCTGATTTGTGATAATGGGCTCTTAAGATTACCCAAAAGGTGGACTACTTACAGCGCGCGAAAATTAGCCCAAACGCCACCTGCCACTAAAAAAGATCCTGTAGTTCCCAAAACTTATTCACAACTTTTACTTGTAGTTGCACTTGTCATCTTCACCCAACTTTTGAATGCCCCCAAAATGCCCTTTAACCTTGTACCTTATTCTTCTTCTATTTTAGTCAATGAACAAAAAGAGAAACAAAATAGTGTCGTTGTGTATTTTTATCAAATTAAAAGTTATTGAGGCAGTTGAGACCATCTTGAATGCTGGAAAATGTCGCTCTCTTTCCAAATTTCAATATGGCACTTACTTTTCACTACCCTAAAGTTCAACTCCAAATTAGTGGACCTCCCTAAGTAGTAGATTCTGTTGTTGCTACCTTGCACTATTAAATGGTGTATAGGGTTCAAAACCATGTCATAGGTCTATATCTTCTAGCATCAAAAGAGTAGCATTCATCAATAAAATCATGTGTTTGTGTGCTTAAACATGCAAAGTTAATGCTCCCTTCTTCACTTCAAATTTCTATCAGTATTAGAGATCTTAGAATGGCAAGATAGCACCTTGTCCTGGTAGTATGCTTTGCACTTGCCCTCATATGGATCTTGTGCACCGAAACAAATGCTAGAAAGCCTTATGTTTGGAATAAGAGTTTAGTTGGATACTAAAAGTCAGTCCCGATAGGGTAAGGCTTAAGAGAGGCACCGCAAGGGGATTGAATGCCTGCATTTGTTAAATTCTTTTCTGAACATAGACCCTTTAATTATATATTTTCCCAAAGGTTTTTGTACTCTAAAGCCCCTTGCACATATTCAAGTATTGTGTAATAAATTTTTTTAAGAGTTTTTAGAGAGATGCAATTGCATTTCCAAATGCCTCTTAGGGCCTTTAAATCAAGATAAGTCTGGAAGTGCTTTGACCTTTGAGCATTTCTAGAATGCTAAACTATTTTTTCTTCCAACTTTACCATCGCTAAACTTTCATAAATCCAGAAATATCCTAACCTTGTGCAATGTTGTCAGCAAAGGTCTCAAGATGCTGGTCGTTGAGCCCATTGCTAATTTTGAGGTTTTTTCTAAAAAAAATTACAGATTTCCTCACAAAGTGTGATTTTCCCAAACACAAACGTTGCTTCACAATACACTTTTAAATTACAATATACTAAAAATACTTGCATTTTAAAGAATCTCTTTAACCTAACGCTCTGTTTGTTGCATGGAAAATTTTTTCAAGAAATTTTTTTCTATTTTCTGACATTTGAATCGCTTAGGAAAATGAGTCAATGAAAAATGTTTTCTTAGTTAATGGAAAACTATGCTTAAATTTCAGGAAAATGATTTCCTTTTTGAAAAAATCGATTTTTTTTTTTCAAATATGATTAGGTAGGGTGCTTGAACTTGAAATTCTATATTTGAACATAAGAATTCTAATGCTGGTTCCCAGTCTCCAATGCTAGGGATGGGTCCATCGAGGTCCAAGCTTAGGTCCATTGAGGCCGGGACGAGGTCTCTAACGCTCGAGCACAAGTCTATCGAGATCGAATATGGGTTCAATGAGGCCAGCCTTAGGACTCCGGTTCCTAGGCCCAAGCCCCTAGCACCTATGCCCAAGTCCATTGAGGCCGGGCCCGAGCCCATGGTGCTTATCCCTATGCCTTGGTATCTACATCATAAAGATTAGGCTTGAGCCCCAACTTTGGAGCTCTAGTCCCCAAGAGTTAAGCTTCAATCCATGTAGGTCATGCAGGATTTGTCAAAGCTTGAGCTTGAGTTTTTATTAATGAAACATTTGTTCTTAAAAAATATTCTCAAATTATTAAGTTAAATACCATGTGAAAAAAATTTCAATTGAATTTTTGATTAATTTTATTTTAAAAATATAGATATTTTAATGATTTTTTATTTAAAAATAGAGTTTTTTTTTAATCACAAAAATTATTTTTAAAAAGTAATTTTTAATCATTTTTTGTTTCTTTCATTTCCCTTTTGCTTCTTCCTCGGCCAGCCACAATGACTGAACATAGGCGAGGGACAAGCTCACCAATCTAGCGAGACTTGAGCTCATTGGTCTCGAGTGAGCTTGATCTTGCCGAATCTAGTGAGAAGGAGTTTTGCCCGAGGCTTGGCTTGGCTTGGCTCACCTGAGGCTAGTCACCAGCCCTTGTTGTGGTTGGTGATTGGCTGAAGAAGAAAAAAAGAAAAAGAAATAAAAGAAATAAATAACAATTCTATGTTTTTACAAAAAATAAAAAAAAAAAAAATCAAAAATTATTAAAGGCTAAGTAGCACTAACAACGACATGCGACACACAATAGGACATGACACAATACAATACGTCAACATATCATTTTTTTTTTTAAAAAGAGAATTCCAGTACGTTGGAATATATTATATATTAAATGTATATTTTTATATAAACATGATAAATTACCTTTTTTATGACTATTTTAATTAAATTAATTTGATTATAATTCACAAATAAATCATAAAAAAAGAGCCTAGAATGAATTTACCCTAAAAAATTAATCCACCATTTGTTAATATAATTAATTGTTTCAATTTCTTTCTAATAATCCATAAAACTTGGATGAAAAAGAAAACTAGCAATCCACATTTAAACTTGTGTGTTAGAACATGCTGAAAGAGAGAAAAAAAAACTTGGGGGTGAATTGTGTGACATGGGAGTAAGAGTTAGAAGAGAAGAGATGACAAAGTTTTTCTTCTTTCCCCATTGATTATTTTTATTTTTATTTTTTACACATTTACATTTTATTGAAAATTTTAAAATTGACTCTATGTGTGTGGAATCACGTGTTAGAATTCCAGACTCAAATATCGGGAGGGTTGACCTTCTAACACTTATTGACTGAGTATTGAACACATATCAAAATCTCCGACATGACACAAAAGCTCCCAAAGAGTATCAATACTTCATAAATTAAAATAAGAGCATAAAGGAAAATCAAATGAGATTTTCTATACCAAATGATGGAAAATATTTTTTTTATCTCATTTGTAAGTTTCGGCCAAATACCAAAAAATATTATCACTTTCTTGGAATATGGCTTCCTGGAAAATGTTTTCCAGAATTGTTACATTTTTCGTGAAATTGATGAAGCCTAAAAATATTTTGCATTTTTCCAAAGACTTTCTGCAAAAGCCAAACCAAATACTTACTATATCATTTCGGTGTAACAAGTAAACTCGAATAGGCATGTACCGTTATGTGACCTCATGTGGAATTTTTGGTTTTGTTAGAGACAGACAAAATGGAGAAAAAAAAAATATTTTGCTCGTGTTGGGCATAAATAACAATACAATGGTTTGTACGATTGATATAATTTTTTTGTTAGTAGCTTATGTACATATTTTAATTATATTGTCTAAAATAATCTTATATCTACAAAGACTACTGTAATTTACCCTAGCTACTTAGACATCATTAGCGTGGCTATTTTTAGAGTTTTTCTATCAGGTTAAGTCTTATAATTATATTGTCTTAATTATAGAGCCTCGTTTGAACTTCAAGGCAGATCGCTTTATTCAGTTGCACTATAATCGCTTTTACCTTCTTTTTTTTTTTCATTTAGACATGATATAAACCTTTTCTGGGAAAATGCCAAATTGATTTGATACCTTTTTTGTACGTCGCATCAGCAATTGCTGAACCCACTGTTTGCATTTGAGGACAGAATCCCAAAGGAGAAAAAAAAAATTAGCTTTCCTAAAAAATTTAAAAAAGAAAAAGAAAGAATGAGATCGTTTTCCCAATCACCTGCCAACGCAAGCTCTAGTTGCGGTGAATTATGACAACTAGCAGACTGTTGTTAGATGAATTTGGTGTCTAAAAGAGATTGAGACCCAGGGTTGGAGAACTTTTTTCTTAATCCAGTTGCCGCTCCTTCGCTTTTTATTTTCATTTTTTCATTTTTTTTTTTACATTTTGTAGTTCCTATAATCAAGAGAGTTCACGAGGTGAAGCTAAGGCACGTGATGGCAATCGAGTTGGCAAAACAAGTTTGCATTGCAATCTCTTATATGAACACTACCGAGATCTCCATTCTTTACCTAGACGACCGACGTCTATTTGAGCGACAATCAGGGGATTCGATGATTTCCTGAAGCTCTGTTTTCAGTTTTTCCCAGAGCTTATTTGGGTTACGCCTAATAATAAGAGGTTGACGACACATGCGGTGATGTTTCGCCAAGAAAAGACTCTCGGACTCTTTTTGCAGGTAAGCTCAGCCAATGAGTTGTCTTTAGTTCCAGGGCCTTCAATGCAAGACTCGGCAGATATGATGAGTGCAGCAGCAAACTACTATCGTAGTTTCGATGGAGTAACTACCGAGGCCGGAGCAGCCTTTCAAATGCAAAGAGAACTTCAATGGTATAGGGTAAGTGTCTTTCTTTGCATATATTGAATATTGCATGTAATGATAATTAGAGATAAGCGATTATAGGTTTCGTACAAGTTCCATCTAGAACTTGGAACCAACTCGTTGGAACAAGTTCTTCATTTTTTGAAATTTGAAACCTATTCATGTATATCTTGAAAATTGGAATTTACCCTATTACAAGTTCCAAAGTTAGTTCCAAAGACTATCCAAATTACACTTGTATTATTAATTGAATGATTGAGTGAAATATCACCTTTAATGACTAACCTGTATCAATTGACCAAAAAAATAAAATAAAATGACTAACCTGTATTATTAATTGAACAATTGAGTGAATTAGCACCTTTAATGACCATCATTCATTGCTGCAGTTTATTTACCATAATTTATATTTAGACATTAAAAAATATAAAACATTAAAAAGTAAAAATCTCGATTATAAAATGAAACTTAGACTAATAGTCCTAGATTAAACACTCATTATCAAATGCTAGGAAATATCATAGGATCACTTGAAAACATGGATCAAGAAAAACATAAAAACTTGTTTCAGATTCTAAGTTTTAAGTTTTAAATTCCACCAACCTAGAATCTGGGACTACCCATGAAAATAGGTTCCCTAATATTTGGAACTTAGAACTTGCCCTGCATATCTTGAAAGTTGGAACCTAGAATCGGACAAGTTCCCATAAGTCCGATTCTTAGGTTTTAGGTTTCTCTCTTAAACCATGCTCACCCCTAAGGATAATTATCATAAGCCTAGCTTTTGCACTCCCATTTCAGTTAAGGCACTCATTTTTTTAGTTAACTTACCAAAATATCCCTCTCTTCAATGTAACGTTTCTCTCTTTTCAACCTAGTTATACCTTCTTCACTTTCAAATTCTCATTAAAATATTTAAGAGGAAAGTTTTAAGTATGTTCTGAAAACATTAATCCTCAGCTATGGGATTGAATCTATTATCGATATTAATTACTTTATTTATGATAGAAGTGGCATAGTAAGAAGTTCCTCTTTTCGTTCTCTCTCTCTCTCTTCACTTGTTGTGCTTGTCTTTTATTTCGACATAATCTAGATTTTAACATGTGACTTTACCTCCAGGCAGTTTCGTTGGATAAGTCTTGGTCTCCTTAAAATGTTCCCTCGTTTGTCTTTTTTATTTATTTATTTAAATGTTCATCACCGTATCCACTTATCAAAACTCCTCTGTTTGTTAGGCTGTGGAAAGCTGGGTTGTCCCTGACATGAGAGACCGGTACATGGGGAGTAAGACATTTTGGACTTCATTCGTGGAGAACCACAAAGATTTGCTTGAGAGTGGAGAGAAGTGGATGAAGGACACATCAAATTCATGTATGATCACCTCAGCTCTAATTGCCACAGTATTGTTCGCTGCTGCATTCACTGTGCTCGGAGGGAATAATGACAAAAGTGGAGTCCCGTTGTTGTTAGGAAAGGACTCTTTCCTAGTTTTCATAATTTCGGATGTGTTAGGTTTGTTCTTCTCTGTGACAGCCATCTTGCTATTCCTAGCCATCTTAACATCGCGGTATAAGGCGCAAGATTTTCTTGAAGCGTTGCCTAAGAAGATCATAATGGGACTTTCTTTTCTATTTCTTTCCTTGGCATTCATGCTGGTGGCCTTTGCTGCAACTCTCACAATTGTGCTGGATAAGAGACTGGTGGAGTGGGTTCTCATTCCCATTATGTTGCTGACCTCTGTCCCGGTGGCTTTATTCGTAGTACTATAACTTCCCCTGCTGTACCAAATGGTTAAATCCACTTACGGACCCAGCATCTTTCATCCCAATAGCATTTGGGAGTGAGGCATAATTATTGGGCGAGATCATGTGATTGACGAATTTGATTTGAGGGTAATAAGCGTTCGTTATAGTTGGTTGCAGTGCGTGTAATGCAATACTTAATGCATTTACTCAAAGCATATGAAAATTTATTCTATGCAAATTTTGATTTTCATTTTTTGTTACCGGAGATCCATTTATAGAATAATTTAATCAATTTAAAGTGTCATCCTATATATATACCAAAGTAAAGTCTATAAATATATGAAAAACTATTTTAAACATTTACTACCAAGTATTCGTAATCATGGAATGTAACTTTTTAAAACATTAGTTTTTTTTTAGTTTTTCATTTTGTAATTTAGATGCAGGGATTTTTTTTTCCATCAACTTAAATATGGAACGTCCAGCTATTTCTAAATAGAATCTCGATGCCGCGGAAACAATTATATTTAACATTTATTAACCAAATATGCACGATCAGGGAATATAACATTTCAAACATTTATTTTTTCCTTTTATAGCTTAAAGGCTTGAATTTGTTCCATCAACTCAATAGTTCATCCTTTTGAAAAAATCGCCCTTATTCTATTATAGATATTTCACAAACCTATATATATACATAAACAATTATATTTAACATTTATTAACCAAATATGCACGATCAGGGAATATAACATTTCAAACATTTATTTTTTCCTTTTATAGCTTAAAGGCTTGAATTTGTTCCATCAACTTAATAGTTCATCCTTTTGACAAAATCGCCCTTATTCTATTATAGATATTTCACAAACCTATATATATATATATATACATAAACAATTATTTTAAACAGTTCATTGCCGTAATATGCACAATCATGGATTACGACTTTCCTCATGAAATAATTTTAAAATATTTAATTTTTCTAATAGATGCTCTCGAGACGAACAATTTCATATACAAGAGGATCTATAAACAAAGAATACTGGTGATAAGATTTATATCAAATGTCGGTCTTTATTCTTATGAACTATAAGGCAATTGGATTTATACCAGATATAAGACTTTGTTCCCAATAATTGTAAAATAGATGGAATTCTATCGGCTGTAAATTTTCGATGGTTAGTTCTATATAGATCTTTCATAATATAATATATCCATACATAACAATTACTTTCAATCATTTATTGCCACAATATGCACATATAATTTTTCTTTTTATAACCTGGATGCAGGAATTTGTCCACCAACTTAAAAAAACAACTTTATTATAATATAGATAAGTCAAAATTGAATATATATATATATATAGACACACACTCACATAAAATAATTACTTTAAAATATTAGTTACCAAAATATGGGCAATGATTAAATTGACTTTTCAAACATTTAATGTTCTTCAGACGTGCTCTCTCGAGATGAATGGTTTGATAATTTAAAAAAGAAAAAAAAAATCTCTATGTAAAGAATATCAATGATAGACATGATACCAGATGCATGACTATATCTTAAGAACTATAAAATTGGAATTACATTAGATATAAGATTTTGTCCACCTAAATTGTAAAGCACATGGAATTATAACAGTCATAGATCTTTAATCATCCATCTAATTATATATATATATATATATATATATATTTCAAAATAAAATCCACGTATGCATGAACAACTGCATAAAATTTATATACACATAAATAATTTAGGAAATTTACTCTATCAGTCTTAAAACTATAGTATGGATCAAATTCAGTCGAAAATTTCAATTTTGCCAGTTAAGTTATTAACCTTTGTGTGAAATTCTAATGTAGTCATTCTAGTAAATTATCATAAAAAATCGCTGATATGGCAATTCATTCATTGTTGGCCATCCTGTGTGGCACACTCGCAAGTCAATGATTTCTAGTGAAAATTGGTTGAGATTATTACATTGAAATTTTGCGTAAAAATTTATGACTTGTTGTGAGCCTCTAGAATAGTCTAGGAAAGATGGGTTCAGAGGTAATGTTGAGTTAAGAACCGACGATCATCAATTTGCGTCAGCTCTCTCAAACTCATGCCTTGTGCAATGTGGGACTTTCATTTTGATTCAATTAACTCTATGAGAATTTTATATGAGAGAGTCACATCTAGGCTATTGAGGTTGGCTATAAACCAAATGAGATATGGAAAAATACATCACTTTTTATGCAACTGGAGATCTAAGGTTGGGGATTTGATAACATTAATTATCTAACTAATGCATTTTTGGTACCTAAAACTTGATTATTTGTCAGTAAAAGTGTTCACACAGTCTTTTTACCAAATTATGAATCCTAAGATTGTTGTTAGTGACCATTTAATGTTTTTGATGTTTATTATGATCCTAAAATGTAACCTAACCATTTAAGTATAACAAGCAAATCACATCTCAAAATGTAGTGTAAAAGAATCACAACTAATTCATCAGAGATAGTAATGAAAGAATAAGTAAAAAAGTAGAATGCAGTAAGGTAACTTACTATGAGTCGGGTAAAGAATATAATATGACTTTGACACACATTTTCCAACACCTGATCAATTTTCCCAAAACTCTTTGACACACAAGTCGAAAATTTTAACATGCGAGTTTTGAATTATGATATGTGACTTTGACACACATTTTAAAATTTTTCAATAAATTAGGGGTCAAGCAAAAAAAAAAAAAAAAAAAAAAAGCTAGTATTCTCTTCTCTTTCGATTCTCACTTCTCATGACACACAATTTAATCTCAAGTTTTTTTTTTCTTTTCTTTTGACACACTCGACATGCAAGTCCAAACTATGGATTGTTTCTTTTTTTCTTATAAGTTTTATGGATTATTGGAGTGCAGTTGAATTTGTCAAATTGAAACAATGAATGATATTAACAAAATAGTAGATTAATGGTTTTAATGTAAATTTATTCTAGGGTCTATTTTATTATTTATTTATTTTTGAATTTGAATAAAATTAATTTGATTAAAATAATCACAAAAATTAATGTATAAATAAAAATATACATTTAATAAATAATGTGTTACAATACAATGTGTCTTAGCATGTCGAAATTATCTATTTTTTAAAAAATGACGTGTCGGTATATTATGTCGTGTCTTGTCATGTCGTGTGTCGTATGTCGGTGTCGATATTACTTAGGTTACAACACTTTCACACAATTATTTGAGATAAATTCTAAGCTATTTACTATGATTTTTTTTTTAATCTTTTGAAGTTTTGTTTTTAATTTACTATTTTTAATTTTTCGATTATATTTCTCAACCTAAATTAATATTATTCAATGGGACTAATCAGATAAACTAATCCTAAATGAATATAACTAAAACTAAGAATTCACAATCTAATCTAAAATGAACACACAAATCACCAACCAAGCAAATAACCACATGACTTACACAAAATCAAGGAATACAACTTTTCTAACTATGCGAATTCTAATGAAATGAAACTAAGCTAAAACTAATACAAAAAATCTAACAACCTAATTAAAGCATATTTTTCTAATCCAATTTTCTTAACCACTGGGATTCGCCCCAGTGGCCACTCTTCCAATATGGAAGGGGGAAGTGAGGGGTTCAAATCCCTATCTTCTCAGGGGGATGGGGTGGGGACGCGTAAGTTTCTGGAGTGGGTTTCGACTCCCACGCCCTGCAAGAGGCAGGACAAAAGTCTGAGAGTGAGTGTAGAGTAAGAATAGAGTAAGACTGACAAAAAAAAAATCCAATATTTTTTTTTTCGGAATATTTTTTATTATTTATCTTCTTCTTTTTTTCTCATTTCATTACTCGGTCCTTCTCTAGAACACTTGAACTCACCTCTCCGACCCCCTCGTTTTCATGTTTTACTCTTTCATTTTTTCATCTTCTCTTAAACATTCTAATCTTGACTCAACTTGAATAACCATTGAAGTGAAGACTTCCGTTGACTCAGATTTTTTCATATTCTTTACCAGAAACTCACATACAGTGGCTTCACGCGTAGAACCATACCTGTCCTAATCCACCGACGACCAACTCCGACAATTGCTCCGACCACCTCAGAATCATTGCCACCACTCACCAGCTGCCGCACATGCACAATTATTCATTATTTCGTGAAACCAAAGCTTATCTTTCAAGAGCACTAGGCATGTTACTACGCCCCAGTTAACACGGCAGGATTATATCATGCAAATATCTCTATATATCTATGCATTCTCACAAAGTTCATACAAAGAAGGTAAATGGCCAAACTGTCCTGGTCTTGCTCTTCTATAGTCTCGTCGACAAAAATCAAGATGCAAACCGACACGAACAACATCTCCAATTGACTTCCTGAAGATATAAAGTCCAAGTATGCATTGAAATAGAAAACACTGAGCATGTGAAGCAACTATGAATTCAATTCCAGTTTACTAGAAGTTCAATCACCATGCAATTATCGGGAATTATCAATCATGGACCATAGACTAGTAATGGAAATCAACAAACGGCGCATCACTCAACATTACAAGACTGCAACTGTCAAGACATACGGACAGCAAGCACACCCAGAATAGACACAATCTGTAACTCAACACATTGGTATCATCTCAATACAGTGAGCACATCAGCAATTGAATGCATTGGAGATGGACATACACCGAGACAAACACCATCAACCAACTAAGACCAAGCTGGTTATAAGCAAATCGTTAACAAATGATTAGATTTGTACATGATGGAACCGAAACATAGGAAACTTGAGATCAACGCCATCAATCAACGACAAGCTTCTAGCACAGATGAATCTTGATTTAACATCCAATAAGTAATCATACATCAAGGTACACTAATCCTGATCAAGTAAGCATGGTACGTGGGGATTTTGGCCGTGGATTGTAGGGTCAAAATTCCAAGTTATAATGAGTAGATCGAACACATAGATCTTAGTTTGAACACATAACAATCAACCAGACATAAATATGTATGAACATTTCTAAGATTGGTACACTGGTTTCACTCAGGCAAATGATCAAACAAATGGCAGGTGTCTTGGTCAAGGTCAGTGGCAAAGAGAGAATACGAGAAGGAGAAGAAACCCAAGAAAGATTATAGTTTCTCGAACTCAAAAAAAAAAAAAAAAAAAAAAAAAAGCACAAAGCATGAAAGCAGATCTATACTGTCGGTGTTGGCGATGATGGAATCTCACTTTCCCAGCGGAACCAGGCTCAGTGTTTTGGAAGCATTGATATACCAATATCCGTACTTTCTGCACTCGCATCTCTTCATCACTGATTTCCTTCAAGATGATCATACCTGGCTCGTCGCCTACTCTTTTGTTTTGAATTGAAGGTATACCGGTGAACTTGAGCTACAAACCAACAAATAAAAATTCGGATCCATATGGGTATGTATTTTTGTTGTTTGGGCATTATCTTCGGATCTGCCATGATTTTGAACTTTTATAGTGCGTTTGTTAATGATTATGTTCCTGAGAAGAACTTTTGTTCATAAATGTTTTTTTATTTTTGTTTTTTATTTTGTTCTCGAGAACAATTTTTTAGTATTTGAATGCCCTTGATATACTACTCATAACTTATATTCCCGGAATAAAAATGTATTTGATAAAATTCTTAAAATTTCTATTCCAAACCATTTTATTTTAATAATTTTCTTAAAGTTTTTTTTCTTTTTTCCCTTTTCAACTGCTCCTTCCTTCGGTCATCAGCTAGACGAGGTTGGCGACCCAAGCCTCACCATGAGCTGGGCGAGGCCAAGCCTTGTTGGTGGTTGCGTGAGGCTCGACCTCGCCTTGGCTAGGCAAGATTTACCTCCCCCAAATTTGGTGAGGTTGAGCCTCGCCCAGCCACGGTGAGGCTTGGGCTGATGAGCCTCATTGTAGCTCGACATTGCCAAGGGCCGACGATGCTCCAGCTAGGTTGCCGGCCCTTGTTTGGCCGATCAACGGCTAAGGCCTAGGCCAGGAACGGCCAAAAGGAAGAAGAAGAAGAAGAAGAAGAAGAAGAAGAAGAAGAAGAAAGGGAAAGAGAAGAGAAAAGAAGAAAAATTAGACTTGATTCTAGAATTATTTCTAGAAAAAAAAAATGTAACTTTTTTCTATTTCTTGATTATGTTATAGATTTATTCCGGGAAAAAAAAAGACTGATTTTTATTCTAGAGAACAAAAATTTTACCAAATAGATTTATACTCTTTTTTTTTTGGAGAATAAAAGTATAGAGTCATGCACTATTTGAAGTGTTATCAAACGCGGCTTTAGTCAATTTTCTTAAATTGATTCCTTCCTTACTAGCAAAAGATACGGGAAATGATTGTTTCTTCATAAGATATATGCTGGTTCCTTGACCTAGTTTTACTTGAATGACGACCTGAAATCGAACTACTTCTTGGGTTGGCTATCCCTTGGGAACCACATATGATACAACCAAGTGCACAAGTACCATATAACTTAATTGATTTTAGACAATGTAACGAATGAATTACAAGGTCTTACAATGATTTTATATTCAATGAGTGGGTTTTCTTTGCAATTTGATTGTAGTAGTGCTTCAATATCCTTTAAGGTTACTTTGGAATGTCGCCAAAACTATAAGTATGCTTACAATCAAGATACCATCTCTATCTTTGTCCCTCTCTCTCCTATTAAAAGTCTATGGCTTATTTTATTTTTTTTTGACTTTTTTATAAGTAGAAAAAAGCTCCTACTTAGTTCCTTGCCCCAATTTGGAAAATAATTTGTGTTAGGTCTATCATAAGGAAAAGTACCAAAAAAGTTCTAAATCTCTTATATTAGTACCAATTCAGCCTTAAAACTTTTTAATGGTGCAATTTAGTTCTAAATATTTTTATATTTGTATCAATTCAGTTCATTCGGCCAATTTAGGCTAGAAATTGCTGATGTGGATGCCGGAGTCCTATGTGGCATGGTCGGCTCGACGTGGGCATTTAAATTATTTATTATTTATTATTTATTTTTTTTTCCTTTTCTTTGCGACCCTTGCTTGTGGTTTATCGCCAGCCACAATTGGTACCGGCCATAGTCCAAAGGAAAAAAAAAGGGGGGAAAAAAAGAAAAATTTGAAAAAAATAGTAAAAAATCAAAAAATTATCAAAAATTATTTTAAAATGTTTATGTTGATGCTGAACATGCCACGTAAGATAGCCGGCATCTACGTAGGCAATTTTCAGCCTAAATTGGTCAAATTGACTAAATTGGTATTAATATGAAAAAAATTTATGACTAAATTAGTTCAATTAAAATGTTTATGACTGAATTGATACTAAAGAAATAGGCTTATAACTTTGTTGGTACTTTTCCCATCCATTGCATGTGTTACACATTCAACATTGGATGAGTAACATGTATATTTGAAGTTAGTTGTGCAATTTAATTTTTCCACATATCAACCATCCAACAATAAATATGTGACTTATTCTTTACACCATCAATAGATCTAATAAAAATCCTTCAAAAAATTATTCAAAGTCAAACAAAGTTATATATGGTTTCTGTGTTAATATTTTTATATTTTGAAAGATTTCAGATATTCACCAAATTCTAATAACAAGAGTCGCGAAATTGAAAAACAAAAAAGTGAAAAAAAATTACACGAAACTGCAAATTGAGGCAACATTTGATGTTAATTTAGGAATTTCTTGCTTATGGCTAAATGATCAAAGCAGAAGATATGGAATAAGAGTTACATAAACCTGGCTCTTCTCCTTCAATCTTGATTGGTGAAATCATGTTCGCTTGATCATCTCTACCAAGCATGTTAATATTTTTGGAAAAATAAGAACAATGAACCCATATGTCTCTTTGTTTCTTCCATTATGGATGAAATACTTAAGGCCTAAGGCTTCATTTGTTTCACAAAAAATGAACAATTTGAAAAATATTTTCTTAAAAATGATTGTTTATTGTTAATCGGGATTAATTCCGTGGGTCCCAACAAAATCGTGCATCCACAATAGTTATATATCCTATACAAACAAGCTGGTAGTTAGATAATCAAGGAATTTTCTCCTCTTCTTATAATCCCATATTTCAGATTGATTGGAAATACTCAAGAAAATGAGAGCCTGAACGTAGGAGAACACGCTCTTAAGATTACCCAAAAAGATGGCCCACTCGAAATGTGTGAAAATTATTCTAAACACCACCTAACCGCTAAAAAAATCCTATAGCTCCCAAAACTTAATCACAACTTTAGCCCGTAATTGAAATTGTCATCTCACCCAAATTTTATATGTACCCAAATACCCTTAATCTTGTCCCCAATTCTTCTTTTCTTTTGCCAAAGAACGAAAAGGAAACAGAAGTATAGTGTCGTTGCGTATTGTTTTTCAAATAGAAAGTTATTTTATGATAGAGTCAAGTTTACTCACTATGTCATTTAGGTGTTACAAGTAAAGTCCAAGCTCACATACCATTATGTGACCTCATGTGGAAGTTTTGATACTGTTAGAGATAGATAGAATGGAAAAGGAAAAAACTTTGCTGCATAAATAACAATTCAAGGGATTGTACGCTGAATATGATATTTTTATTACTAGTTGCTATGCATATTTGAATAATATTATAATCTGACATATGTAAAGAGTACTATGATTTACTTTAGCTAGACAGACATCATTAGCATGGTTATTTTCAGAGTTGTTCTATCATATTAAGTCTTATAATTGTGTTCTTTTAATTATGATTAACACTATAAAGCCTTGTTTGAACTTCAAGGAAGATCACTTTCTTCAGTTACTTTCTAATCACTCCTACTATCTTCACATCCAATAATTTATTTTTTCATCCAGACATAAGAGATAAACCTTTTTCTTGGAAAATGCCAAAAATGATTTTATAACTTTGTTTGTACTTTGCATCAGCAATTACTAGAACTCACTTTGAAATTGAGGACTGAATCCCAAAGGAGGAAAAAAAAATCAAAATAGCTTTCCTAAAAGATTAAAAAATAAAAATGAATGAGATCGTTTTCCCAATCACCCACCAACCCAAGCTCTAAATGTGGGAAATTATGACAATTAGTAAACTGTTGTTAGATGCAATTTGTGTCTTAAAAACATTTGGGACCCAGAGCCGGGGAACTTTTTTCTTAATCCAATTGTGCCCCTTCGTTTTTCATACTTTTTTTCTTTCTTTTTTGTTGACATTATGTAGTTCCTACAACCAAGAGAGTTCATGAGGTGAAGGTGAGACACATGACAGCAGTCGAGTTGGCAAAAACGAGTTTGCATGGCGATCTCTTACATGAATACCACTGAGACCACCGATTTTTTGGGAAACGGGGACCTGCTCTTTCAAGCTACAGCCAAGGGAATCAGTGAAATCATGAACTTTCGTTTTCAGTTTTTTCCCGGAACTTATTCGGATTAGGCCTTACTATGATAACAGTTTGATGACACGCGGTGGAGCTTCGTCAACAAAGGATTCTCGGACTCTTTCTGAAATTAAGCTCGACCGCTGAATTGCCATTAGTCCCAGGGTCTACATGGGAAGATTCAAATGGCGATGATGCAAGTAGTAGCATCGTACAGCCCTAGTTCCGAGGCTGTAACTAACGTGGTGGAGCAGCTTTTCAAATGCAGAGAGAGCTCCAATGGTAAGAGGTAAGCATCTTTCTTTTCATCTGTTTAATAACAGTGCTTAGTTATAATTATTGTTGGCACCTAAATTTTGACGGCCCAATTATTTATTTATTACATAAAAAATTAAGGATTAATCTTTAACCCTTAAATAAAAGTATTAGAATTAAATTGCGTAGCATATAGTTTTAGGTTTGCATCTGACTTGTGACGGATGGGTTTAAATTGATAGTTTTGAGCTTTAATTCGATGAGTTGAACTAAGCCCACAAAGAGAGCAAATTAGCCCGAGCCCGTTATTATTATTTTTTTTTTATGACTGAAAATTATCTTGTGAAAAATGGAGATTTGATATTTTCTGTTATATGACGGTAGATTTTTCAATATCCTCAGAAAGGGCAAGTGTGACAAGGAAATATTACGAACTTATTTTTGTAAGATTTGAAATTTGAGAAAAATCATTTTACAATCTTGAATCTTTGGCAATATGTGATAAAATCGGTGAAGAATATTCAAAGAGATAAGGAAAATAAAAAGATATATTGGATTCGGGAGGTGATCTTCGTGGATGTTGATTTAAGAAAAAAAATAAAAGCTTCAGTCCCCTCGCCTATAAATTGGCTAGTTCATTCACGAAAAGAGGGGGCCACACTTAGTCACAGGAGAGAACACACGCTAGAGAGAATAGAAGGGAGAAATTGTGGGGGTCGGCAATTCTAGTGAGCGATACACGTAAGAAGAGAGAGAGAGAGAGAGAGAGAGAGAGAGAGAGAGAGAGAGAGAGAGTCCACGGCCGAGTACTTCACGGCCAAAAATCTCAAGGTTGTGCCTCCACCAATCCTCCCCACCGTCATTAGAATCCTCGCTGTCACTCACTGCTGTCTTCCGAAGCTAAGAAGTTGTTGCCTCGCTGAAGATCTCCGAGCACTTTCTGTCACAACTGTTCGTGAGTGATACGTGCATGGTGGTGTTCACTTCAACAACACACCCTCATGGTCAAAGTTTGATAATCAATGAGGTTTATTACAAGACTTGCAGAATTCCCAAAGAACTTGGGAATTAGCCAAGTTTGTCATTGGTCAAAGTCTCCCTGGCATCCTCCACTACCTTGCCGAGAAGCACTGCCACTCGTTACAGGCGTAGGACTCTATAGCACCATCGAGCCTTCATCGCTAGATTTGCAACAATTGTCCAACAATTCTCAGTGTCGTTGCCCAGCTAGTCCTTCCCGGGCCTTTGCCGGAAAGCATCAACCACGAGCCAAGCACCACCAGGACATTCTTTCCCCGACCGTCCCTTCGTTGCACCGTCCGTGACCCATCACAACTTGTTGCCACGCTAGGACCTACGTCAGTCATCCATCAAGTCGATTCCATCGAAGTCCAAATTTGGCAATATAATCTTTGAAATTAGGTAAATGTCTCATCTCAATTTGGTTTGGATATTTTATTGCCTAATATATGCTTTTCAGTATCTTACGTGCATATATTGAATGATAAGCACATTCCCAATTATGATTTATTGCCTAATCCACAACTGCACGTCAATTTTTTTTATTTCATCTATAAGGCTTTAGATGGAATAATTAATCGCACGAGAATAAAATTGATATATTGATCTTTAAGGCTTAAGATCAATTTATCGATTTTATTAGCGAAATAATCAAGTTGATTAGATATCGTTTCCAAATTCGAACAATAGATAATATCTTTGATGACTGCAAATGGTTTGGTGCTTATCTTTTAATTTTTTTATTTATCCCAAAAACACAAAAAAGATTGCATTTGCATATCATGTAGATTAGAATTGATTTCTTAGATAGAATTGCATGATAGAATAGTTAGATTCTTTTCTAATTATATTAAAAAGCATGTTTAGATGGTATCTAGGTTAGATAATATCTTTGAATTAAATTGCATGTCGAGATAAATTTTTAAGTTAAGATAGAATTTAGATTGGTCTATTTCCTAACTTAAAATAGATAATATCTCACTTTAGTTATATTTTTATTTTTTTAGCAATTTTAATTACAAATTTTTATAAAAAATGAAAAAAATATCATATGCATATCATATAGAATTAAGTTCACGTCATTCAGTAATTGCCGCTAGGTCCATTTAATAAGAAATTGCCTGTTATTAGAATTATGTCATTTAGTTAGATTGCTTTGCATATAGTTTAAATTTTATTAAATAAGAGAAAATCCTTCAAAAAAGATTGAGTAACTACGTGTTAATTAAGAAAAAAACCTAGGGCCTTTGATGTGAATTTTGAGCTAACATTGCAAATGCTTTCGTTGCTACGAGGTAAGTCTCGCAATTTATTTATTGCTTTCTTGTGTGTTAAATTGGTGGTTTGCGTGCCTACATGATCACTTCACATGTTAGGGAAATAAATTAAAATTAATTCAAGTTGCCCACAAAGCATTTTTTCGAAATAAAAATAGAAAGGTACCGAAAATGCGTTAGTGAAAACTAGCGTAATTAAGTCCCCGAACTCATAATCAAGTACCGAAAAGGCGTTAGTAAATCTCCCGTTACTTGGGTTTCTAATCGACCCAACAAAAATAGATTAGTGGCGACTCTTAATTAAAAATCAATTGTATGTTAAGAACTTGAACCTAAATCATGAATTGGTATGGGCTTGGGAGAGCTTGAGCTAAGTTTAAGCTTAGTAATCCATTAGCCAAATCTTAGGTGGTTCACCCAAAGTTGGGTTGTGACAGCTTGGCGACTCCATAGGGACTTGAGTTAAAGCTCTTAGTGGACGTAGGTCAATTTTCTCTTCTATTTGAAAAAAATATTTTGTTTGACAGCAAGGATCCCAAGTACGACCATAATGTTTAAGGTGTTAAATGTTCTTATAGGATGTGAGGTATAAGGAGAAGTATTTGCTGACCTTTGTTTTGCAGGGAGGTGTAGGGATGTTTGGTTTACTTTCATTTATGAAGTGTTGCTTGATATAAACCGTCGTGCATGTCCTGCATTTAGCATTATACTATTGCATACACAACCTGCCACCGGACCTGGGCCGCACAGGATCATTTAGGATGGTATTGAAATAGATACCACTTCGATCGCATGCCCACGGTATGAGTCGTCCATCTCAATCCCGAAATTTCTTTTTTGGTGTCAAGAGTACCCACCTCGATTCGCATGCCCGCGACCCAAGTCGGCTCTTTGACCGAGTCGAAGCTATGAGGATCCAACTTAGTCCGCACACCCGTGGCTAGTCTGATCATTCTTGTGGTTTCACTTTGCTAAGCTTGTCTAGAGTAAAAATTGAACCTCACATCTCATGTGCATGTCTATGTGATTGCTGTTGATTTTCCTTGGTGAAGTAAGTAATCTATCCTTTGCTTCACAATTTACTTAATTGTGCTTTTAATCGGTCCATGACAATTTAGGTCAATCATTGATTTAATTCCTTTGTCAATTAGAAATGAAATGCGGAAATTGTCATGCAATGAATCATTTCATGGCAATTTCTTCATTTGGAAATTAACAAAAAACTTTGAAGAATTTTTTTTCAATTCATGTCTAGGAAATTTGGTTTTGCTAGGGTGTCTATTTTTCTAGCTCTATTTTAGGAAATTCTATTCTTGTACAAAATTTTCATGAATAAATGAAAAAAAAAATGAAAAATCGATCAAATCATTATCATGGATTGGCTCTCTATTTACACCTCATGCTTACATATTTTTCATCCATTTGAATTAGGTGATAACGGATCCTCCACGTTTGCCAATTATTACACGATCAAGAGCTAAAATGGCCAACCAAACAGAGATGCGCAATCATATTGTCACTATGGAAGATCAACTTAAATAGTTGCTCACTTCTATGCAACATATGTCAGCTCAAATCCAATCCCTCCAAGTGAATTCGACTCCTGCACCCGCTCTCCTCGAGTTAGTAGCTCCAAAGCAGACAAACAAGGTCCAAATGAGTGATGACGACATGCCCATGCTAGAAGATGACCCACTGTCAGTCACTATGGAAAAGGCTAAGTTTGATAACGTCCCTAAGACGGAGCAAGATGAATGCTTCGCAAAGCTTGAAGAGAAAGTGAAGCAATTGCAAGAGTTGCAGAGTTCACTCCTATTCAACTTGTCAATTTATGAGAAGGTCAAGATGCCAAAAAAGTTTAAAATGTCGAAGTTTGAGAAATACGATGATACTTCCTACTCAAAAGCTCATTTGCAGATGTACCACGTACGGATAGCCCAACATGTCAAAAATGAGTCCCTTATGATCCAATCATTTCATGCGAGTTTGACCGAACCTGCACTAAACTAGTACGTCATGAAGAATGTGAACCTCCTCGACACTTGGAATGAAGTGGCTGATGCATTTCTCGAGCAATATAAGTTCAATATGGACATTGCACATTCCCAGGAAGATCTTGAGCGAATGGAGAAGAAGAGAAGCGAGTCATTTAAGGAGTATGCTGTGAGATGGAGAAATTTGGTGGCTCAAATCACTCCTGAGCCTACTGACAAAGAGTTGAAGAAATTGTTTATCAAGACCCTCCCATTTGAGTTCCACAATAAGATGGTTAGCACATATGCTAAGAATTTTAATCAACTCAATTTTAATCAACTCATCCCAGTGGGTGAGCAGATTGAGATAGGATTGAGAGATGTATGGTTTAATGAGCCAATCTCTACAAGTAAAAGATTTACCCCAAAGAAGGAGAAGGACCTTGAAGCTGAGATTAATGTGACCTATTCTCAACTGAATCGTGATACATTTAATCGCACTCCAATAATTAAGATTTCTACTGAGCAACAAGGCGGAGGACATCAATTCTCTGGTTGACGATGTAATGTTAGAAGACAATTCACACCTCTTCCTGGACCCCTATCCGAAATTTTACTTATTCTCCAAAAGAATGGATTACTCTCTACTGAGCCAAAGCAACCAAATCCTGAGCATTATCCTGCATATAATCCCTCTGAAAAGTGTGACTATCACATGGAAGAGGTTCGTCACTCCACTGATGATTCTTATGTTTTGAAGCATAGGGTCCAAGACTTCTTGGATACAAACGCATTCTCTTTCAATAGTAATCAAAAAAACCCTCTGCCCAACCATGACGGAGGCGCAAATGCTGTCATTGAGTGAAGAACTTCTTAGATTCACAATCCTCTACGAAGGAGTCTTTTTTATGCTTTCTAGGATTTCAAGTTTTTTTATAGGATTTCTTGCTTTATGAAATTTCAATTATCACTTTTGTTTCTAAGGTTTGCTTGTTTGCATTTTACATCCCGGTAATGTAATTCATTTGATTCTATTCAATGAAATTACAATTTTATATCCAATTTTGAGGGCATGATGGGGTACACCAAACTAGTCCAATGACGATATCCAACCATGAAAAGAAAATATCATTCATGGAGAAATATTGAGGGCTGGACTTTATCATGCTTCCTCCCAAAAACTTTTTTGAAAACAAAAGCATTTTACTGTTAAAAACATTTTCCTAAAACTTGTAATAGATTAAACTTGTTTATTTGTCTGACTCATTTACTTATTGTCTTAGAGCATAATTCTATAACTTGTTATGACAAGGGACATATGAAAATAGCGTATAAATTTTCCAATAATGATAAACTTGACTCATGATCAATTCGCTTAGAGTGCACGTTCAATGAAAAAAACAGATGTGGGGTAACTCTTATTACTACTTGTGTGAGATATTAACCCCAAAGGGGCAAAATGAGTGCTCGACCCTTCTCAACTCCATGCTTGATGAAGCTATTTTCCTTGTGCATTGATGAGACAATAGAGGCAAGTAAAAAGAGGACCATCCATCTTTGGTGAAAGAGATGAAGAATTGGGGGGCACTACAAATTCTAGCAGTGACATGATTGAGATAAAATCTCAATTCAAGCCAAAATGGAGGTGCAATTTGAATTTACTTTGATGTTGTATAATATCCTATTCATGCACATTCTCTTGTGCAAGGGCAAAAGCAAGAAGGGAATATTTATCTTGATTGGTAGGGGCAATCCAAGGAGGCAGTCCTTTTGTGGGGCAATCTCCTAAATGAAAGCTTAAAACCATATTTTGAGTGTGGTGAATTGTCTATTTTGAAGTCACAAAGCTTCTCATGCTTAAATTGTTAGACTCTTTTGAAAAGAGAATTTTGATAGTGGTTTTGCATATTTAACTTATCAATTTCATGTAGACATTTGTCAAAATAGACAATTTAATTGAGTGATATCAATGCCTGAGAATGCTAAATGAGACCTGTCGGGATGATGAAAGGCAAGTCTTATCCTATACACAGTCCTCTACCTATATACTTGTGAGATGAGTGTAAAAAGTTTCATATCCACAAGGTAAAGAGTCCTCTCACAAACGGTATGATGACTGAAATGATGAGGGGCAATTCATTTCTCTATCCCAAACACTATACATAATCCATTACTTAATCTCTTTGAGTCCCATACACTTATGGAGATTCTTTTTCAATTACCCCTGTGAAAAACCACCCCACATCGGGGCAAATGGGAGATAAGATGGCATCATGAGGTGAGGAAAATGAAAAGAAATTTTCTTACTCTCACTTGCATCAATCTTCAAGTCATGCTATTACATTGAATTCACATTGTAATTTAAATGTCTTAAGATGATAAAGAGCATTTCTTTCTCTATCCTACACACTTATATCCTTTACACAGCCCACTTGAGCCTGCAATTTCATTTCTTCAAACCCAATTGGTGATCATCCCCCACATTGGGGCAAGGCAAAAGGTAGATGAAGACCCTTGAGTCATTCAAAGTGTAATTGCTTGACATATGCATTATGCGTGAGAATTGAAATCAAAATAGAATTAAGGGGGATGAAAAAACGGTGTGCCTGATAAAAGTAAGGCCAATGCCCATGAAAAAATAAGTAAACAAGAAAATGAATGAGAGCTAGGGGCATGAAAAAGCGATGTGCCTAGTAAAAGCAAGGCCGATGCCCACAAATGCAAAAAAAAAAAGAGTCAAGATAGGTTATTGTCAATTGTAAAAGGTTGTATCCCTAATGGAGCAGTATTCAAAGAACATAAATACTGAGTTTTTACAATTAGTGGAGCACATTGCCAATACAGTCTCTAGTGAAGAAGAAGATTGGCAACAATACCAAGATGATCATCGACTCTTACCTTTTACACATATTTTGAGCCTAATGATCCTTTCATTTCTCAACCCAAGAACCCAGCCTACGTTATGTCCCTTGTGAAGTCTCTTTTGATTATGGCACTTGAATTAACGTAGGGATTCACATGTCTTAAGCATCGCCCGAAGAAATGCGAGCAAGATTATTTCTTTCTCATTTTTGCAGGGTTCTTGACTTGTAAACCTGGAGATGGTTACATAATTGTTCTTTCAATTGCCATGATTTAAATAGTCCCTTTGTTAAACCATTGACCAAGCCCACATTACGGTCCCTATTAAATACCTCTCAGATTGGTAAGGTCGTACTGCTTGTGAGAATACTCAAACCCTTATTGGTACGATGATGGTGAGATATAGTGATTCTCCTAAAATAGCCACTCTAAATGAGAGCGAGTGAAAATATTTTCTAACTGAAAGTCTCTCATTTAGTATTCTTAATAAATCCATGTCATTTGTCTTGAACGACAATTCTCTCCTGTGAAAATTTGGATGATGCAAATATGGTAAAGTTGTTATGCATAAACCTTAATTGAATTGATGAAAAGCTCATTGAATTTTGAAATGTGCATTTTAAAGTAGCTTAGATTGTCTACCTCTTTGATGAATGCATACCGGTTTTTTGCTCTAATTGTGTCTAACAGATAATATTTCCTTGAAGACCGACTAATACTTGACATTCAAGTTGCTCCTCGAAGCCTCGAGATTCGGCATGCTTTTGTAGCCCGAAGCCCTTTTCACTAACTCGGTGTACTTTCGCAGCTCGTTGTCCTTTTCATCGACTTGGCATGCTTTCATAGCCTGATGTCCCTATTTATCGACTTGGCGTACTTCCGTAGCCCGGTGTCATTTTCATTGATTTGCCGTGATTTTATAGTCCGATGTCTTTTTATATTGACTTGGCATGCTTTGTGGCCTAGAGTCCATTTCATCAAACCGGCATGCTTCCATAGCCCGGTATTCTTTTATATTTACATAGCATGCTTTCGTAGCCTAGAATCATTTTCATCGACTTGGCGTGCTTTCATAGCCCGATGTCCCTCTTAATTGACATGGCATGCTCTCATAGCTCGAAGTTCTTGACCTGGCGTGCTTCCATAGCCTGGAGTTCTTGACTTGGCATGCTTTCGTAGCCTAGAGTCCCCCTATCAAATCAGCGTGCTTATGAGGTATTCTCTCTCAAAGTGCATCGACACTTGACTCGATTGAACTATCCCCCAAAGATTTTCTCCAGATTTAGTCTGATTAAGGCGACCGAAGTAAGGTTCGGGTCCTGGTCAGATGATCTATGCCGCAATGCTAGGTGACCATAGAATGATACAAGTTCTAGACAATATTTGTTGCTTCGACCATAGAAAGCTACGGGTCCTAGAAAAGCCATTTCTCATTCAGGTGACTGTAGAAAGGTACAGGTCCTAGAAAGTGATTTCTCATTTAGGCGACCATAGAATGGTATGGGTCCTAGACAATATCCGTTTCCCAATTAGCCGACCGTAGAAAGGTATGGATCTTGAAAAATCAATTATTTTTTCCATCAAGGCGATCAAAGAAAGGTTCGGGTCTTAGACAACCAAATATTGCCATACTGGGCGACCGTAGAAAGGTACGGGTTCTAGAAAAAGAATCTCCTTACAAAGCATCGTTACTATTATGGGCAACTATAGAAAGGTACGGGTCTTGGACATATAACACA
The DNA here is from genome assembly GCA_014182405.2 of Eucalyptus sideroxylon. Classification (NCBI taxonomy): domain Eukaryota; kingdom Viridiplantae; phylum Streptophyta; class Magnoliopsida; order Myrtales; family Myrtaceae; genus Eucalyptus; species Eucalyptus sideroxylon. Next base: position 47,606,647 of record CM024550.2, read on the forward strand.
AACAATCTTGAATTACTCTACCCTCCTTAAAGGTAAGTTATTCCAGGTAGGTTCCTTATCATTTACTGTGGCACCCTCGAAACGGCCCCCGATCCATTAGGGTCACCACAATCACTTTCTCTTGGAGCATACTACTCTGAGACCAAAGAAATTTTAACATAACTTATAATACCTGGGGGTTTTCATTTGTTTTCTTTACCGGTCCCTGCACAAATAATATGGCGGAAGCATAATTCGACTACCCTTCATCAAAATATAAAGTGATGCACACCATACTAAAACTTTCATAAATTAGGCCGAACACTTTTATTTATATAAGGGATGGACTATGATAGTTGGTACAACAAAATGCCAAGGTCTTTTTGTGCCTGGCGATTACCCAAAAGAGAACCAACTTCTATCCTTGGATATCATCTGCATCTGTCCATCACCCATGTGTCGGCATCCCAAAAAAATGCTTCTCCTGCTACCCTCGACTCTAGGTCATATCCAGTCAAGTCCGTTGGCCGGTGGTGGCGGCAACACCCTCAGAAGGCGACCATCCATACGAACGAGAACTAATATGAACTCCTGGTGAATAGGCCCGGCAGAGAGGCCTACCTCAAAAGTCAACAAAATCCTCACGCGCTCGAATACCAACCCGTGCACCCCAGGATGACGGTGCTCTGACCACTCCCATTGTAGGTCAATCAGGAGTCCATAAAACATACCAAGGGTTGCAGGTAACAGAGGCATTTTTCTTTTAGTCTGAAATGTTAGTCCCCAAGAGGGGTGAGTACAACCACTCAGCAATAAAAGATCCATTAAACTATATTATGTAGAAACTCTAACTATCCAGATGCATGCAAAACATATATGTCATTTATATATATATGCATGCCATCAAGGGTTTATTTACCTATACCACATTCATAAAAACAATTCAATGCCATAACGAACGCATTTTCAATACCGAATGAAACCAACTCAATTTCATAGACAAATTCTCATATCATGCCACATGCACACACATGCATTCCTTTAGTGTACTGGATTTTAGCATTCAAAGAAAGGTTTCATTCCCCGGGGATCAGTGTTTGCATCCCTCCGGGCTTTCGCACCCAACCTGGCATCACGAGACCCTCCGGGCATCCAGAGCATGTTCCGTCACACCCCTGGGCATCTCGCACCCCACTTGGCATCACGAGGTATATCCAAGGCTCGCCGTGAAAATGGTTGCCCCTTCCCTCCGGATTTACATACAATCCCTACAACCGGGCATCCCGAAACTCCCAGGGACCCTCCAGCACAAACCTACGGGCATCCAACGGTGTCAACTCACTCGGCCCTTAGGCATCCCGACACTCCCGGGGCATCGTCGGCTCACACCTCCGACGGTAATATCCACATCATAATATACATCTCATTACAAAAATACATTTTGATACAATGACGTCAAGGATTCCGTGGATCTATAAGACTTTATCAAATTTTCTGATGTCATGTGATATGTTGAATGTCATTGCATCCATCAAGTGAATAACAACTCAAGATACAATGACTCTTAGGACAAAATGAACAATTTCATAGTAAAACAGTGTAAAGGCCAGAATGCACGATTTCAGTAGAGGTTTCGAAATAACCAGCAATTAACACGTTATAATTGAGATCTAGAGGAAAAAGTTTCATGAAGAACACTAAGCTAGATTCGTTATGTATAATGAGTAGTAGTTCACACAACTTAGTTCAGGTTTCTTTTATCACATCGACAGAAAGCATTGCATATTAAAAGAGGTTTATGCCATCGTATTGATTCCAAGAAGTTTTGATAAAAATATATACCCTAGCTCATGCAATTCCTCACAACTTCCGTGAAGAAATCGGGATCAAATTCATATTAGAACTCTTCATAAAAATTTTACAAAGTTGCAGCGTTACACATGAAATTGTACTGGATTAAGCGAATTCCATAAAATCCCATTCCCACCATGACTATCTTACTTCCACAAGTCTACTAAAAGTCGGTCTTTCATCAATAAATCAACAGGATCAAAATGTATACAAAACCAAAGTAATTCCTCAATCTCATGGTCCCGCTCTACTTCGATTATCCACAATTTAACATTCTACTTTTTGAACTCAATTGTTTCCAAGTCTATTGCACCATACTGGACAATAACAGCATCACATTATATAGATTAATGGACTTTCACTTGCCTCGATGTCCTACGGTTCCACGGCGTGTGGTGAGACGGTGAGGAGTGTGCGGCTCAACGACGGTGGCAACGCGCACGCACAACAGGGACTAATCTCCTTCCTTCCCTTGCCGACTCACTCTCTCGCTGCTCGCTCGCAACCTTTCTCGCTCACTCTCTCTCGATTACTCCTGGTTTTGCTCACTCTCTCGATTACCCACTTTCACGAGCACAAGATCACTGATTTTGCTAAAACCAGTCAACAAAAGAGAGGCATGTTTCGGTGGTTGCAGGGGGAACGGACAGCTAGAATGGACGTGTCTTCAGCATGCCTCCTCGTGCATTTCGCTGGCTATCCATACGCCAGCAACGTGGCATCACCCAGCCAAGCTTCAGTCAATCTCTTCCAATTAGTTGACTTAAATGTCGACTATTAAGGGATTTTTGGGTTGTTTTGGGCTAGTAGATTAGTGGACGTGTGGTCCTTCAATAACAAGGCCCAATTCTAAAAAAAAAACTGATCCTTAAACTTGCACAAATATGGAGCATTCTCAGTCCTATGGTCTTGGTGGTTTAATAATTTATCAAGTGTACTTATTCATGACTCAGATTCTTGTATAGAAGAAGAACGAGATTGCACGGTGTTTCTATTTCTTTTCTTATCTCATGTGCACTCAAGTGGTATAATTGCGTCAAGTCATCGAAAGGAATATATAGACACACACACACACACACATACAGTCAGCGAAGTCAATAGTCTATTCAACAATCGGACCCTTACTAAACATGAGATATCGGTCCGTCGATGGAATCAAACAATGCTCATGCAAAATACTAATGATACCATTCGGCGATACTTTTATTGATTAGTCACCGCCGTCGTACATTCACGGTTTGAGAAATTCTCGGGTGCCACATTTACATTAGCATTTCCATGCATCATATAAATTGCATTCCAAAATGGAATTCATTTTCTAACAAAAAAATCATTCAGTGCGTGCATAATCAAAATTTAGATCTCAATTTATCTTTGAAGGCAACCTCTACGAGCTCACCTTCAAAGAGGGGTAGCTGTTGACACCTAAATTTTGGCAACCCAGTAATTTATTTGTTGCATAAAAAATATTAGAATTAAATTGCATAGCATATAGTTTTAGGAGCATTTTTTTTATTGCATTTGCATCGGACTGATGACAGATGGGTTTGAATTGGTAGTTCTGTGATTTAATTTGACAAGTTGGACTAAGCCCATAAAGAGAGCAAATTAGCCCGAGCCCATTATTATTATTTTTTTTATGATCGAAAATTATCTTGTGATAAATGGAGATTTGATATTTTCGGTAATATGACGGTGGATTTTTCAATATCCTCAGAAAGGGTAAGTGTGACAAGGAGATATTACGAGCTCATATTTGCAATATTTGAAATTTGAGAAAAATCATATTACAATCTTGAATCTTTGGCAATATGTGACAAAATCGGTGGAGAGTATTCAAAGAGATGAGGAAAATAAAGAGATATATTGCATTCGGGAGGTGCTCTTCGTGGATGTTGATTTAAAAAAGGAAATAAAAGCTTCAGTCCCCTCACCTATAAATTGGCCCGTTCATTCATGAAAAGAGGGGGTCACACATTGAATATACAGCCACAGTAGAGAACACACGCTAGGGAGAATAGAAGGGAGAAATCGTGGGGGTCGGCAATTCTATTGAGTGATACACGTAGGAAGAAAGAGAGAGACAGAGAGTCCACGGCCGAGTACTTCGCAGCCAAAAATCTCAAGGCTGTGCCTCAACCGATCCTCCCCACTTTCATTAGAATCCTCGCTGTCACTCACTGCTACCTTCCGAAGCTGAGAAGTTGCTGCCTCGCTGAAGATCTCCAAGCACTTTATGTCGCAACTGTTCGTGAGTGATACATGCATGGTGGTGTTCACTTCAACAACACACACTCATGGTCAAAGTTTGATAATCAAGGAGGTTTATTACAAGACTTGCAGAATTCGCAAAGAACTTGGGAATTAGCCAAGTTTGTCATTGGTCAAAGTCTCCTTGGCGTCCTCCGCTACCTTGCCGAGAAGCACTACCGCTCGTTACAGGCGTAGGACTTTGGGTGCGTTTGGGAACTACTTTTGGGGAAAGTCTTTAGGAAAATGCAAATACCTTTGACTTAAAGGTGTTTTCCAAAATGCAACCGTGTTTGGTAAATTACACTTTGAAAGCTCTTTGTAAAGTATTTTGAGCAAAATAGCGTTTGGGGAATTACACTTGCAAAAGATCTTTGTGGTAAAAAAAAAAATTATCAAAAGAAAAATTAAAAAAAATTGACCAAAAGGGCGAGTGGCCATCGGCGACGCCCGGCGACCTCCGGCGACGCCGGATTTGGGGCAGCGAGGTCGCGTGACGCCGTCGCGACCTCCGGCGACCTCCGGCGGCGCGGATCCTGGGGCAGCGAGGTCGCGGGAGGACCTCGCCGCCCGGATCCGGGTCGCGGCGGGGTCGCGCGACGCCGCCGCGACCAGATCCAAGGGCCGCGAGGTCGCGCGACCCAAATCGGGGCGGCAAGGTCCTCCCGCGACCCTACCGCCCCAGATCTGGGTCGCGGTGACCCAGACCTTGCCGTGGGTCGCGGCGGTCGCGCCACCGCCCGGGCGTCGCTCGTCCGGGCGACGGTCGCGGCGACCGCTCGCGGAAGAAGAAGCTCGCGGAAGGAGAAGACCGTTTGCCGCCCCGGATCGGGTTTGCGGTGACCCAACCCTCGGTCGCGACACCTCCGGCGTCGGTTGCGCCACCTCCGGCGTTGGTCGCGCCACCCCCCGACGATCGACGGCGTCCCTCTAGCAGTCGCCGGCCGCTCGCAGTCAGCCGGAACCGAACCCCCCGGAGAAGATGAACAGTTGCGACACAAGGGCAAGAACCGGAAAAACAAAACATTCGTGAGGACAATTTCGGAAAAAAAAAGTTATGAACAGTGCCCGTGTGGGCATGCCGAAAAAGCCGAAAGCCCAAGGCAGGTCCCCCCCTGCCTTGGGCTTTTGGCTTCACACATGCTGGCATTTAGGGAATGCGGGCTCAAAAAATTTTCCCAAACGGCCTAGCATTTGGCCAAGTACCTTTAGGCTTCAAAGGGGCTTTGGGAAGTGGTTCCCAAATGCACCCTTTATAGCACCATCGAGCCTTCATCGCTAGATTTGCAACAATTGTCCAACAATTCTCAGTGTCGTTGCCCAACTAGTCCTTCCCAGGCCTTTGCCGGAAAGCATCAACCATGAGCCGAGCACCACTGGGACATTCTTTCCCCGACCGTCCCTTCGTTGCACCGTCCGTGACCCGTGACAACTTGTTGCCACGCTAGGACATACGTCAGTCATCCATCAAGTCGATTCCATCGAAGTCCAAATTTGGCAATATAATCTTTGAAATTAGGTAAAGGTCTCATCTAAATACGGTTTGGATATTTTATTTCCTAATATATTCTTTTCAATATCTTACGTGCATATTTGAATGATAAGCACATTCCCAATTATGAGTTATTGCCTAATCCGCAACCGCACGTCAATTTTTTTTATTTCATCTATAAGGCTTTAGATTGAATAATTAATCACACGGGAATAAAATTGATTTTTTTAAGGCTTAAGATCAATTTATTGATTTTATTAGCGAAATAATCAAGTTGATTAGATATCATTTCCAAATTGGAACAATGGATAATATCTTTGATGACCGCGAATGGTTTGGTGTTTATCTTTTAATTGCTTTATTTATCCCAAAAATACAAAAAAAGATTGCATTTGCATATCATGTAGATTAGAATTCATTTCCTGGATAGAATTGCATGACAGAATAGTTAGATTCTTTTCTAATTATATTAAAATGCATGTTTAGATGATATCTAGGTTAGATAATATCTTCGAATTAAATTGCATGTCGAGATAAATTTCTAAGTTAAGATATGATTCAGATCGGTCTATTTCCTAACTTAAAATAGATAATATCTCACTTTAGTTATATTTTTTATTTATTTTAGCAATTTTTAATTACAAATTTTTATAAAAAAAATGCAAAATATCATATGCATGTCATATAGAATTAGGTTCATGTCAGTCAATAATTGTTGCAAGGTCCATTTAATTAGAAATTGTTCGTCATTAGAATTAGGTCATTTAGTTAGCTTGCATTGCATATAGTTTAAATTTTATTAAAGAAGAGAAAATATTTAAAAAAAGATTGAGTAACTGCGTGTTAGTTAAGAAAAACCCTAGGGCTTTTGATGTGAATTTTGAGCTAACACTGCATATACTTTCGTTTCTACGAGGTAAGTCCCGTAATTTATTTATTGCTTTCTTGTGTGTTAAATTGGTGGTTTGCGTGCCCGCATGATCACTTCACATGTTAGGGAAGTAAATTAAAATTATTTCAAGCTGCCTGCAAAAAAAAAAAAAATTCGAAATAAAAAGAGAAATGTACTGAAAGGGCGTTAGTGAAAGTTAGCGTAATTAAGTTCCCGAACTCACAATATTTGGTTCGTATAAGTAAAGTAAATCTCTCATTACTTTACTTGGGTTTCTAATCGACCCAACAAAAATAGATTAGTGATGACTCCTAATTAAAAATCAATTGTATGTAAAGAACTTGAACTTAAGTCGTGAATTGGTATAAGCTTGGGAGAGTCTGAGCTAAGTTTAAACTTAATAATCCATTAACCAAATCCTAGGTGCTTCATCCGAGGTTGGTTCATGACAATTATCATAGGATCATGTTATTTCCACTCCTATCTAAGTTAAGGCACTCCTTTTTTTAATCAATTGACCAAAATATTCCTCTCTTCATGGTAATGTTTCTCTCTCTTTAATCTAGTTACACCTTCTTCACTTTTAGATTCACATTAGAATATTTAAGAGGAAAATTTTAAGTATGGTCTAAAATTTTGATACTCTCGTATGACATTGAATCTATTATCAATATTAATTACTTTCTTTGTGGTAGAAGTAGTACAATAAGAAGTTCCCGTTTTTTTCCTTGATTGTCTTTTGTTTTGACATGATCTAGATATGAACATACAACTTGACCTTCAAGCAATTTCGCATCAAGTGTTGGATAAGTTTTAATCTCCTTGACATGTTCCCTTGTTTGTTTTTTGAAAATTTTCAATACTTTATCTACTTATCGAAACTCCTATTTGTGAGTTTCATGCATAGGCTGTGAAAAGCTGCGTTATCCCTATTATGAGAACCATCGCCTTCTGGAGAATCCCTAAGGATAGGGGGATGACCTTTTGGAATAGATTCGTGGAGAAGCACAAAAAATTGCTTGAGAAATGGGAGAAGTGGGTGAAGGACACAACAAATTCATGTATGCTCATCTCAACTCTAATTGCCACAGTATTGTTCGTTGCTACTTTCATTGTGCCTGGAGGATATGACAATAATACTAAAGTCTCATTATTGCTAGGACAGGACTCTCTCTTGATTTTTGCAATTTCGGATGCGTTAGGTTTGTTCTCCTCCGTGATGGCCATCTTGCTATTCCTAGCCATCTTAACTTCGTGGTATGAGGCGCAAGATTTTCTCTACTTGTTGCCTAAGAAGTCATAATGGGTCTTTGTTTTCTCTTCCTCTCCTTGGCTTTCATGCTAGTGGCCTTTGTTGCAATTCTTACAATGGTGCTGGATAAGAGACTGGGGTGGGTTATCAATCCCATTACTTTGTTGGCCTTTGTTCCCGTGGCTTTATTCACAATACTACAGCTTCCCTTGCTATTCCAAATGATTAAATCCACTTATGGACCCAGCATCTTTCGTCCCAAGAGCATTTGGGATGGAGTCAATTATACTAAAAAAAATCAGTGATTGGTGAATTTTATTTGAGGGTGTATACGTCTTCATTACAGTTGGGTGGTTGTAGCGGGGCCAATGCGATACTGAATATGTTTCCTCGAAGTATTTGAGCAATTACTAAGCATTATGTTTCCTTGCCTTATTATGAAAGATCCATTTATAGAACGATTCAATCAATTTAAAATTTCAGTCTATAGATACTTCAAAATTGAATCTACATATATAATGTTTAGTACCGAAGTATGCTCAATTTTGGAATATAATTTTTTTAATTTTTTTTTAGATTTTTGTTTTATAATTTAGATTATGGATTTTTTTTTCCTTCAACTCAAACTAGGTATTATGAAATATAGTCTATATAAAAAATCTATATCATCAACATTTATTACCAAAATACACATGCTCATGTAATATATCTTTCATCATGGATGAGAGATGAACAATTATTTATAAAAACCACCCATGGTGACGACGTAGTGGTTGGGCGCTAGTTCCTTTTGCGAGAGGTCCAGTATTCGAATCCCTGCGTCGTCTGTCTTGTTGAAAAGGAATCCACGACTTACCCGGGGAGCAAGGGTGGGAGTGACTCTACTCCCTCCGGGGTTTACTCCAACCGCAAGCGGCGCACGAAGGTTCTGGGTTACAAAAAAAAAAAAAAATTATTTTAAAAAATCTATTTATACAAAATTTTGGTGATAAGAATGATACCAAATGTAGACTTTATTCTTGAAAACTATAAAGAAATTGGAATCGTACCAGTTATAATACTTTGTATTAATTGTGAAATAGATGGAATAAAACCTGCCATAAATTTTTGATCATTCATTAATTACATATAGATCTCTCATAATAAAATCTAGGTATACATAAACAGTTACTTTCGAACATTTATTACGAAGTTCATGTAATCATGTAATATAACATTCATCGTGGAATAAATTTTTGGGCATTTGATTTTTCTTCATAGCGGGAAAATGCGGAGGAAAACGCGACGGCGAGGTGGAAGCCACGCCGGCAGCCCCAGATCGGGCGAGCGAGACATGCGGATGAGGTCAACGAGGGGAGACGAACGGTGAACTGGATTTGACCTGAACGACGACGGGGACGGCGCTCGGATCCGAGCGAAACGGACGGAAAGCGAGAGAGGGAGAGAGAGAAAGAGAGAGAGGAGATCGGAGAGGCGAAGGAGGAGAGAATCGTGCTTTGCTTTTTTGGAATGGGAGCGAAGAAATCGAAAAGCGCTTGCCTCGCTCGGGTGGTGATGATTCGCCTCTTTCTTTAATTTTTGCCTTTATCGGGTTCTTCAACGAGACTGGTTGTGTTGTGTAGAGAAGTTCGAACGGAGGGGAGAGCGAGGGAGGTGGGCTTATGGGCCCGCGAAGGGAACGCGGAAGGCCCAGGCTGTGCTGGAGCCCCCCCGACGTCTCTGCGAAATTACCGTGCTGCCCGCCGGGCGGGGGGCGTCGGCTGGGGATCCTGGCCGCCCCTTTTTGGGGATTTCGCGTGGAGATTCTGGAACGTGGAGGGGGGCGAGGGGAAATATACCAATTACAGAACTTTGTCCACATAAATTGTGAGATAAGAAAAAATGGAAGACGAGATAAGACTCCTCCGTCCGCTTCATCCAGCCTCCGGCGAACCTCAAATGGATGGACTTCAGGCGAGAGAGGAAAAATCGTCAGCATTCCATGTTCCCTTGGATGAAGCTCAGGGGATTATTGATTTTGAAGCTTAAATGGGTTGGGCATAACATTTCTATGTCATAATCCTAATTTGTGAATTAATTTTATCACTGACATTTTAGTTTCAAGTACCTCAATTGGTAAAATCGAAAAGTTTAGATTTGAATTGACGCCCGCATGATAAGTTTAAAACTGACTCGATAACTGCCTCTAAATAACTTATTTCCATTTATTTCTTCTAAATCAGTAATAATTTATTATAAAAATTCTCATAAGAATTAGATACGCAAAATTTAAATATTTGCTGGGATTAGACATCTGCTCACATTATGGTTTGCTAACTGATATCAAAAGCAAATCAGTGCATGGAGTTCGTACAAGAGTGTGCCACATGAGTCATCATCATGCAAGTTTTACCCATTTTTATATCCATTGACAGATAGATTGAGATAGAAATGCTAGTGTCATTTCCTTGAATTACCTCCTCTCACCCCAAACTCCATGAGTAACTAAGTTTATTGTAAGCTTTCCAATAAGATATCATTTGCCCGACACCCTTGCTGGTCTCAAATCAAATAGCCACATTTTTGGGGACAATACATGATCAAATAAATACGAAGGATCTAAATTAAACAATTCTTAAACCTAACAATAGTGAGTCGAGCTTTCCAGCAGCATTAGAGTTGCAAGAACCCAAAAAGGATTTAAAAGGTACTTTTTTCGAAATTTTATGAACTTATGGTCAAACAACTCATCGAGCACCACTCCTCAAAACTTTTAAGGCACAAAGAGTCTTGTAGGAGAAGAAAATTTTAGATGCACCCAGTGCAAGTGAGCCCATCTCACATGTACCATTTGATGAAGTGGGTCTCATGTGGAATCCACTAATCTAACAGATCTAATGGTAGACATGAGTTAGGTTCACATGATCCGGACACATCCATTACTAAGCTCATTGTACAATTAATTGCGACAAGATTCTAGTGTATTTAGGGAAAAAAAAAAACTAAACAAGTCTAAAGTCAGGCTCTGAAACAGAATTTGCATAGCTCACATTACAATCCTTCATAATTAAGTCATGTGTAGAAGAATCCACATCAATGAATTGGTCCAGTTGGTCTCGTACAATATGCTTTGATTGGGTCAGACACACGTCATAACATGAGCCGTCATTATATGAATGCAGCACCAGATGTTAGTTTATCCTTTTGTAGATAGGATCCAAATTCTACTATAATCTCACCTATAATTGGTGGATGATATTACTACATCACTTGACTTATCGAGCACTTTTTTTTTTTTTTTTTCCAGATAAACATTAGCTCTCAAGGAATTGAACGAAGCAACATACTTTTATTCATCTACTCAAAATTCGACGAAGAGAGGGAGGCACTTTGCTCGATGGTCCAAATAGAACAACAAGTCAGAAAGCAATGATAATCCAATCTCCACTTCAACGACTCACTTCAACATGCAAAACAAACTAGATACAACCTCACAAGGATAATCCATAGAAAGACATTAATGATGAGCATATTAGCCGAATTATTATTTTCCTCTTTCTTTTCTTTTTTTGAAGAGACTTGGAAATGTGGTGTTTTTAGTGGATGATATCTCTTCTAAAATGAAATTAGCCACTTAGCCAGAAGGCAGATCATTAGCGAACAGAGCAAAGTCCGATTTGAAGCCCAGGCCTCGGACTACTGAAGCTGACCGTGGCAAGAGCTAGACATGTGCCAGCATTCAATTGGAGGTGCAATAGCCCCCAAAGGAAAATCATGCTATCCCCTTTGTTGAGGCTCTTCAAGCAGATGATGTTTACCGACGACGAGATGAACCCGACACATATCTAACCTTGGAGGATGATGAGAACCTCTGGGCTGCCTAGGTGCGTGTACATCGGGATGACCCTAGGGGGGCGTATTGAAATTAGTGGTTACAACCAATCTGTATCTGTAGATGATAGAGACTATATAGCTGCTGAACATATTTACTCCTTAATCTTAAAAGTGGCAAAGAAGGTTCAATCTACACTAGAATGTTTATAAGTTCTATTTTGCTAGTTTACTCAACTACAATAGAGCACTACATCAGTAATAAACCAATGAGTACATGACATTGCTTGTCACCCATGATGCTTCATTATCTCCAATTGAATGAATCTCTCCTCCTGCCAATACGAAAATAGTTCTCATAAATTTTTCATTTGAGAAAAACACAAATAAAAGTCATTCTTTTGTTGACATCTGAATTTTATTCGGCAAATCAAACATGAATTTTTGTAAAAATAAGAATTATATGAAAATAATAAAAATAATACTAAATAAAATTTTGGCCCATCTCACTGCAGCGTCGCGTCCACGTGTACATATCTTATACATACATGCAATCGGCGGGGTAGAATAGAGCAGGGAGAACGCACGGAGGCGGAACTCAGCAAATTCTTTCTCGCATCATCAATTTCCAGGAGCTTCTAGGTCGCCTTTCTCTCTTCATACTCGGCCACCTCCACTTCCACCGGTAGCCGGCACTCGTCTCCGAACGCCGACCACCGTAGTGTCTTCGCATTTGAACCGCAGAGAATAAAGCAGAGAGTACAGGGAAGGAATTCTCATGTTTAGTTGTGATTCTCTCTCGATTTCCTCTATGCATCCTTACCCCCGTCTGTCACCGATTGTCGTCGCAGGCCACTTTCCCAACGTCACCATTCCCTATTTTCTGGCCAACGTCATCAAAGGGCTGGATTCTCCTTCTCCCTCTTTTGGGCAGTTCCAGTCTTTCGTGCTACAACTCCTGATGCTTCACTCCTCTGATTGGATCACCAATCACGGTCAGCTATTACTCTTCCTCAAGGTAAATCCGCATACTCTGTTTCAGCTGAAGGTAGGGACCGAGTACTTGATTTCACTAGTATGAAATCCAGTTGCGTTCGAGACTATTCTCTAACTCCGGATACGACCTCTCTCTTATTTCTGCATCTATATCCTTTGGCCGAAATGTCTACCACCTGTTTGATAAAATTCCTGAACTAAATCATCTTCACCCAACTTTTGTATTTACCTGAAATACCGTTTAGCCCTGTCCCTAACGCTTCTATATTTGTCGAAGAACAAAAACAAAAAGCAGAAGTTGTTGCGTATTTTTATCAGGTTAAAAGTTATTTTAGAATCTAGTCAATTTAACTCTGCTCCCTTCGTCATTTATGTGTAACAAGTAAACAAGAACGTCACTTACCATTATGTGGCCTCATGTGGAAGTTTTGACTTTGTTAGAGATGATAGAATGGAGAAAGAAAAAGGTTTTGCGTTTGTTCTGAGCATAAATGACAATACAATGCACGATTAATATGATTTGTTTATTACTAATTGCTATGCATATTTGAATAATATTTTCTGATTTACACTAGCCAGACAAATATCATTAGCCTGGTTACTTTCAGAGTTGTTCTACCAGGTGAAGTCTTATAATTATATTCTGTTACTTATTATTAACATTATTAAGCCTCGTTTGAACTTCAAGGAAGACTTTCTTCAGTTACCCTCTACTCACTTCCTACTTTCTTCACATCCAATTATTTTTTTCATCTAGACATGACACAAACCTTTTCTTGGAAAATGCCAAAAATGATTTCATACCTTTTTTTGTACTTTGCACCAACAATTACTAAAACTCACACATGGCAATTGAGGACTGAATCCAAAGGAGAAAAAAAGAGATTAAAATAGCTTTCCTAAAAGATAAGAAAAAGAAAGAGAATGAGATCGTTTTCCCAATCACCCGCCACCCCAAGCTCTAAATGTGGGAAATTATGACAATTAGTAAACCTTTGTTAGATGCAATTTGGTGTAAAACTTGGGACCCAGAGCTGGAGAACTTTTTATTAATCCGATTGCCGTCCCTTTGTTTTTCATTCTCATTTTCTTTTTTGTTTTGGACATTTTGTAGCTCCTATTATCAAGAGGATTCACGAGTTGAAGTTGAGACATGTGGCTGCATTTCAGTTGGCAAAACAGTGTTGCCTTGCGATCTTTTATATGGAAACTTCCGAGATTGCCAATTTTTTCCAAGAGGGAGACCTGCTGTATCATGCTACAACTAAGGGAATTAGTGAAGTCGTGAAGCTCTGTATTCTTTTTTTCCCGGAGCTTATTTGGATCTCTTATCATGGTAAGAGGTTGGCAACATATGCTGTGAAGGTTCGCCAAGAGAGGACTCTTAGGGTGCGTTTGTTTCACGAAATACATTTTCGAAGAAAACATTTTCTTCATTTTTCGGCGTTTGGATCACTCAGGAAAATGAGTCAACGGAAAACGTTTTCCTAGTAAATAGAAAACATTTTCCTAACAAATCTTAAATTCAGGAAAATGATTTCCCCTTTGAAAGGGTCGGAAAACGTTTTCCGAATCTACCAAAGCTTAGATTTGATGCTTGGTTTACACACAATTATTCTTATAAAAATATATTTTTAAAAAAATTGAATTTGAATTTTTATTTTTAAAAAAATTAAAATTTGGAAAACATTTTAAAAATAAAAACAAAAAAATTCGAATTTGCTTTTTTTTTTTTCTTTTTCTTTTCTTCCTTTTTTTCTTTTTGTTTCTTCTTCACCCGACACGGCCACAAGGATGGCTAATGAGCTCTGGTCTTACTAGATCGAGCGATCTCATGACCTTCGACAACAAGGCTTGAGCTTGCTCGAGGCCGATGAGCCTCAAGCCTTGCTAAATTGGGTGAGCTTGTGGCCTCCAGCGATGAGCCTCAAGCCTCACCAGAATGGGCGAGCTTGCAGCCTCTAGCAACTAGCTGGTGAGCTCGCCGCCTCTAACGACAGTTGGAGCTCACCCCTTGTAAGCTAGGCGGGAATGAATTGCCAAAGGAAGCGAAGGGATGGCGTGAGGAAGCTGAGGAGTGAAAGACAAAAAGAAGGAAAAAGGAAAAAAGAAAAAAAGGAAATAAAAAGAAAGAAAAGAAAAATAGAAAAATAGAAAATAAAAGTAAATAAAAAAACAACAATATTAAAAATTTGAAGTTTTTAAATTAAAAATTCATTTTTCTTCCAGTGATAAAGTGTGAAATTATTTTTTAATGGGATCCAAACGGCAGAGAACACTTTCAATTATACATCACCAAACAAAGGAAAACAAATTGTATTCTTGGAAAATGCTTTCTCAGAAAGCATTTTCCTTTATCATTGAATTTTCCGTGAAACAAACGCACCCTTAGATTCTTTTTGAACGTAAAATCAACCAATACGTTGTCATTAGTTCCAGCACCTACACGGAAAGAATCAAATGATATGATACTCGGAGCAGCAAATTCAGTTGCTCATTTGGGCATCTTAACTGATGTTGCTGGAGCGGCCTTTCAAATGCAAAGCGAACTCAAGTGTTTTAAGGTAAATATCTTTGTTTTCATAAATTTAATATGATAAACATTATATCTTCTTGATATACATAGAACGTTTTTATTATAGCAATCTGGTGATATTTGGCCAAGGTTTTATGCACCACGAGGTCTACCTTCCTAGGTGATTTTACAGGTGGACTGCTTACATCGGTCTGGTGCATTCATAACTTTACTCCTAAAATGCTTCCAATATGACATGAATCCAAGACCACAACGAGAAGAAGAAACTCTTTTGCCGTTGAAGCCAAGACTTGGTACATAGAATTTTAAATTCCACAATAAGGTAAGTTGAGAAACAACGATAGATCCTTAAAACAATTTACAGAAAAAAAAAAAAAAAAAAGGAGACTGATTAGAGAAATTGGGGCATTGAAAGATGATTGAGACTAATCATAGTTAAATTGCGTTTTAATTTTACTAATATAACTATGATCCACCACTTAACCTAATCCAAGTGACTCTTTCTTAAAATTTGACCGACTCTCTATATAGGCGTCTGCCATGATGCAATCTGGGGATTATCGCGATAGCTTTGCTTGTTCCGTTGTATCATATTTTGTAGTGAAGATTATAGTGGAGTTCATATATAATTAAATGTATGTAAAATGGATAATGATTTAATCAAAGTAATTTGAATTGAATCTCCTCTTTTCCATGAAAAATTTAGCTAAGTTCATCTATGGCCACTATTTTCATTCAAATAGCTATTAATTCAAGAACACTTTTCATAGTTCGTTTATCTATTAACTAAAATTTACTCATGCAAACAATTGTCTACAAAAATGATATCATGAAGCTTTTATAATATATTTACCCTTTTGAACTCTCTATTTCTTCTTGTCACTAAATAAGACCTTTGGAAAATTATGTAAGTCCTAAAACTTTGAATTCATGCTTAATACGTCCTAAGCTTGACACTATCCTTCGCGTTATTAGCCCTCTCTTTAGCTCTGTCGATTTTTTATGGACAAAACGTCTATGTGGCATCTTTATTAATTTTTTTTATGTTTGAACAGGTGGCACTGCTGTGGCACAAAATAGGCGCTAAATCTCGAAAACTAAAAATAAAAAGCCTAAAGTTTTTTAAAACATGTCGGAATAGAGAGAGAGAGAGAGAGAGAGAGAGAGAGAGAGAGAGAGAGAGAGAGAGATTATCGAAGAGGAACAAGAAGGGCCCTCCCCCTTTTGTCACCGGCAAGGTTTGGGACCCTCGTCAGGTCGCTTCGAATGCGACTACCCTCGCTGGCCGCTCTCACTCAAATGACTCTAGAAACAATATACAACGGTTAGGACTTAATAAAGCACATAGAAGTACTAGAAGACTCATTCTCGGATTTCTTGACTACCTCTTAACATTTTTTTCCGTATATTCCTCGAGAAGACCCCAGATTGGATGAGACTTCTAAAAGTATAAACATAATGATTTCCCATACATATATTATTGGGAACATGATGCATATGATCCTTAAATTTTGGTCAAATATCAATGTGATCCATAAAATTTTAATTTGTTTAATATGGTTTCTAAATTTTACCCCAACATACAGTGTAATCCTTGAATTGTCCAATGTGGTCCTAGAACTTTTGACTTATTTAATGTTGTCCCTGTACTAACCAAGAATAAAATAAAATGTTGTCCTTGAACTTAAATTAATAGAAGGATAACAATGACATTTTCATATAATCTAGGGATTAGATTGAACAGTTATCAAAAGTTCGAAAACCACATTAAACAATTAAGGAACTGCATTGCACATGGGATAGAGTCCGTGAGCCACATTGCATATTTGTCTAAAGTTCAGGGACCATCTATGTAATTTTCCCTATATTATTTGACAATATTTCGAAGCTTAGAAGAAGGTGACACTTGGAATTTTTCCAGCAAAGATGGACTTAACCTGTAACCAATTCCGCAAAGTGTAGAATAAAATCTTAATATCCTTGAGATGTTCCTTTGTAAGCTCTTTCTTAAAATTTTCAGTAATTAATCCACTTATTGTAACTCATGTTTGTGACTTGTATGCAAAGGCTGTGGAATCGTGGATTATCCCTGATGTAAGAGTCTCCATAAGTGATAGCAAAAAAAAATTGGAAAATATTTGTGAGGGAGCACGAAGAGTTGCGTAAGAATGGAGAGAAGTGGATGAAGGACACAACAAATTCATGTATGCTCGTCTCAACTTTAATTGGCACTATATTGTTCACTGTTGCTTTCACTATGCCTAGAGGCAATAACGGCATTACTGGAGTGCCCTTGTTGTTAGGATAGGACTCTCTCCTTCTTTTTGCAATTTCAGATGGTTTAGGTTTATTTTCATCCGTAACAGCCATCTTAACTTCGCAATATGAGACGCAAGATTTTCTCGAATCGTTGCCTAAGAAGATCATTATTGGCCTTTGTTTTCTCTTCCTCTCCTTGGCTTTCATGCTGGTGGCCTTCACTGCAACTCTCACAATTGTGCTGAATAAGAGGCTGGAGTGGGCTGTCATTTCAATTACTTTGCTGGCCTCTCTCCCCGTGGCTTTATTCGTAGTACTACAACTTCCCCTGCTATTCGTAATGGTTAAATCCACTTATGGATGCAGCATCTTTTGTGCCGAGAGCATTTGGATGGAGTCAAATATATTGAAATGATAAGTGCTCGGTGAATTTGATTTGTGGGTGTATGTCTTCATTATAGTTTGTTGTTTGTAGCAGGGCCAGTGCACTACTGAATGTATTTCCTCTAAGTATTTGAACAATTACTATGCATTATGTTTCCCCACCTTGTTACCAAAGATATATTTATAGAATGATTTGATCAATTCAAAATTGCTGCTTATAGATACTTCAAAATTGTTCTGCACATGCATAAACAATTTTTGTTTAGCATCCAGTACCAAAATATGCTCAATTATGGAATATAACCTTTTGAAATTTTTTGTTTTTAGCCTTATGTTTTATACTTTAGATGCAGGAATTTTTTCCATGAGCTTAAACATTCAGCCTCCAGGTATTTCAAAATATAATCTATGTAAACAATTATCTCGAACGTTTATTATTAACATACGTGCAATTATACAATACAACTTTCGTCATGGAATTAGAGATGAACAATTATTTATAGAAAAAAATCTACATATGCAAAATTTAGTTAATAAGAATTATACCAAATGTAGACTTCATTATTTTGAACTATAAAGTAATTGGAATCATACCACTTACAAGATTTTGTTTATATTAATTGTGAAATAGATGGAATTAAACCTACCATAAAGCTCTGATCATTCATTAGTTACATTTGGATCTTTCATAATAGAATCTAGGTATACACAAGCAATTACTTTTAAACATTTTTTTAAAAAAAAAATACATGCAATCATGTAATACAATTTTCAACGTGAAAAAGCTTTTTGAGCATTTCATTTTTCTTTATAGATGCTTTTCAGATGAACGGTTTGATAATCAAAGTAATCTTTATATAAAGGATACCGATGATAGACATTATACCATATTTACGACTTTATTCTTAGGAACTATAAAATTGGAAATATACCAGATACATCACTTTGTCCACATAAATTGTGAGGCACATGGAATTATGACCTATCATATATCTTTGATCATTCATCTAATTATAGATAGATAAATAACTAAGTAGTTTAAACATTTATTTTTGGTAAGTCGGTAGAAAATTATTATCAAACTATGCATAAGAATTAGATCTGCAGTATTAAATATCTACTACGATTAGATATTAGCTAGCATTAGAGGTTTGCTAAACTGGCTATCAAAACAAATCACTACTTAGAACTGGCACATGAGGGTACTGTTAAGGATCAGAAGTGTAAGAAAATAGAGTTCGTGGAAGTGAATAAGGATGAGGAAACAAAGCCTAAAGAATATGCTGCTGCTACAAGTGTGTCGACAGCTACAACTACACGTGCATATGGAGTCATTGAGAAGAACAGAGACAATGAAGTCAGAAGCTCGACTCTAGCCTCCATCAGAAGCACAACTCAGAGCCCCATGTGTCCACGTGCTTTATTACTGAAAAATAGTTATTCGGTTTTACAAGATTAACAAAATCTGTTAATTCTGTTTCATCTTCTTCTTCCTTTTGCTTTTGATCATGGTGTATAAATAAAGGGAAGAAAAGAAACTGAAGAGCTGAGCTCTCAGATGAATGTATTACTCGACTGTTCATGAAATCTAGAATACAGCAAAATTACAAACACTCTCAATTCATCAATATTCTTCTTCTTTTCAGTTTTTGTTCAATCCATTTTCTTCACATATGTTAAGGATCATAAGTATAAGAAAATAGAGTTCGTGGAAGTGAATAAGGATGAGGAAACAAAGCCTGAAGAATATGCTGCTGCTACAAGTGTGTCGACAGCTACAACTACATGTGCATATGGAGTCATTGAGAAGAACAGAGACAATGAAGTCAGAAGCTCGACTCTGGCCTCTGTTAGAAGCACAACTCAGAGCCCCATGTGTCCACGTGCTTTATTACTGAAAAATAGTTATTCGGTTTTACCACGTGAATCAACCTCACACGATCTATATACACACATTAAACTCACATTGAAATTTCTATGTGAGTATAATTTCTTTGAATTAGCTTGTTGTCGCGACCTACCCTCGGGGGGAGGGAGAGGGTTTAAGGGTGTTGCCTAAAAGACAGGCCTAAAGCCCATGCTTAAGCGTGAGCTCTCCCAAGCCCATACCCCGCGTGACATTGGGATATTCTTAAGAAATTTTACACAAAAGGAGTCGCCACTAGCCTATTGGGGTCGGCTAGAAACCAAGTGAGACATGGGAGCATGCCTCACTTCCTACGTAACCAGAGAATCTAGGGTCGGAGACTTGATTACACTAATTGGTCAATTAGTGCCCTTTCGGTACCTAATCTTGTTCATTTCAAAATAAATGATTTTTTTTTGTCAAGCAATTTGAATTGATTTTATATCTATCCACTAACATGCGAGGTGATCATGCGGGTGCGCAATCATTAAAGTAACAATCAACGCTACAAAAATCCTAATTGCAATAAAATTAAACATACACAATTAAACATAATTAGATATGCAAATTAAACATACAACATAATTAATATATGAGCAAATAAATGTCTAAATACACTAAAATGGCAATACATGGCAAGTCCTAATCAAACCCCATCATTTTTTAATTTTCGAAATTTTTTTAATTTTAATTTTTTTAATTTTTTAAAATTTTAAATTTTTTTTTAATTTTTAATTTTTAATTTTTAAAGAAAATATTTTTAATTTTTAATATTAATTTTTGATTTAAAAAGGTGAACTGGGTTGGGTTCGGTTCGACTCGACCCGATCAACGTAGATCGATTGGACCGGGTTCGGTCCAAATGGGGGCGGCCGAACCGGCCCGACCAACCTTGGTCGAGCCTTTCTTCGGTTTGGATTGGGCCCAATCAGCAGGCCCAATTTGGTCCAATCTCTTTTATTTTAAAAATGAAGCCCACAACTCCCTAAACCCACAAGCTCTTAAATCCCTAAGCCCACAAGCAAAAACAACCCAAGCCCAAACTCAGCCCAAATCGTTCAAAAACCCTACCCGTTTCGCGACCCGTGCTCGACTCGCGCGACCCGGTTCATGGCCGAAGCCCTACGGCTCCTTGGCGGCGCCGACGACGGCAGCGATGGACTTGACGACGGCGGCGACACGGCGGGTGATGGCGAGCTGCTGCAGGGCTCGCGGATTCTACAGGTGGAGGCGCAGCGGAGTAGGGGCAGAGACGTGGCGGTCCTCGCGGTTGCAGGTAGAGCGCGGCGAGTCACAGGCCGACGCGGTCTGGCTGGGACGGAGGCAACGAGCGCAGGGGTCGGCGGTGCCGGTTCGGATGACGTCAAGCAAGGGGGCAGCGGCTCAGTTTGGACGGCGTTGGGTTGAAGCTGAAGCTGCAGCAACGTCACGGCTCTTGGGCAACAACGGCGACACAGACGGGATCGCGGGCAATAGTGGCTCGAGGTCAGCGTTCCAGCACGGCAGAGCAGGTGGTGACGGCAAGAACGGCGACGGCGAGTCTTCTTCCCCTCGAGCTCGCTTTCCTCTCTCTGCTCTCTGTTTGTGTCTCTCCCTCCGGTTCTCTTCTGCTCAATTGGCGTCAGGAGCTGCGGCGACGGGTACTATGGGTCGACGCTCGGAGGGTAGCGGCGGCGTCGCAGCTTCGGGCTGCAGGCGTCGCAGGGGGTAGCGGTGGCGCGGCGAGGGCTGCCACCACGACTCCTCCTCCCATGTGTTTCTTTCTCTCATTTTTTCCCCTTTTTTTTCTCTTTGTGCTCGGTCCCCTGTTCTTCTCTCTACCGAGCTCCCTTTTGTCAATCCTTCAGCTCGCGCGCGCATGCGAATCGGCTCTGACCTCTCTTCCACTTCCAATGCTCGCCTGCCCCGCGAGATGATGCTGTCTCCTCCACCCTCTGCCCCTACTTTCGGTTTTGCCATTTTCCCACACGAACGGCTACTTTCGCTTTCCTCTTCGCGATTCCCGCGCAATAGACAGCGAGGGGAAGACAACAACGGGGCGGGTCGGGCCGGAGGGAAGAAGAGGGCTGGGCCATGCGAGGGGAAAAGAAGAAAAGAAAAAGGGAAAAAGGGAAGGTTTGAGCCCAGGCCCACGCGGGGTGTAAATAAAAGGAAAAAGGGTCTGGGTCAGGCCAAGGCCGGATCCGGCCTTTGTATAACTTTGAAGTTATAAATGAAAGAGATTGGCTCAAGGAGCATCTCATTGTGATGAACGTGGTTATGCAGTAATCCAGTTTGATCCGTTTGCTTGAGAAAGTTTCGAGTTTGTCGAAAATCGAGGAGGATCCTCGTTTATTTTAATGTCATCATTTAAGACAACTTGGTTACTGGATGTGGGTTGCTGAAGTTATTTGGCAAAGGAATCGAAAGTGGAGAGCATCTCCATCATACGAAAGTTTCTGACACGTTTCCTGAGGAATCACTTGGTTTACTCCTAGAAAGGAAGAGCGAGTTCGTGATAGTGTTTATCGACGACATCCGGGTGTACTCTAGAAGTCCAAAGGAACATGAAAGACATTTAAGGGCAGTGTTTCAGACCTTACAAGGACATGGATGAGATCTCCGTGAACCCGACTAAGACTGAAGGTTTGATAGGTTTTTGGATGGAATCTACAGGGTTTTGGCCAAGGTCGACCATAGTAATAGAGATCAAAAGTTTCTTAGGGTTGACAGGTTTTTACAGACAAGTTTGTGAGAAGGTTTTCAGCAATAGCTATGTCTCTGACTAGATTGTTGAAGAAGGCAAGGACTTTCGTAGAGATAGTGTTGTTGGATGGAATTTCTCAAGGACTGTGATTGCGACCTCCTATATCACCCTAGAAAAGCTAGTAAAGTTACTTTCACGTGGGATTGAAAGTCATCGATTGCACAGGTGATGATTTAGGAGTAGATTTTACTCGAAGGAACTAGAGATTCAGTTTCAAATCTGAGGTAGGCCACCTTTCAAGTCTTAGGGCCATCCTCAGAATTGAACCGAAAGTACATTTAAGAATCAAGACGTTGCTGTTGATAGATCTTGAGATCCAGAAGATCCTGCAAGAAGATACAAAAAAGAGAAAGGTCGATTTACAATTATTGAGGACAGGACAATAAAATTTTGTGGACGATTGTGTATACCCGATGATGTGGAACTTAAGAAAGAGATCTTGTCTGGAGTTTGCTATAGCAATTATTAGCAGATTGCCCAGATGGAATTGTTTGAAGTGTTGTGTGGCAGAGAGTGCAAAACTCTAGTTCGTTGAGATGAAGTTAGAGAGCGTAAGATTACCGGCCCAGAGTTAGTTTAGTAGTCAGTGTATGCAATTGCTGCTATCAGAGATATATTAAAGACTATTCAGAGTCGCCATAAAAGTTATGTTGATAAGCATTGAAGGTCATTAGAATTCCAAGATAGCTAGTATAAGCACCTAGAGGGGGGTGAATAGGTGTATAATAATTTCTCGTGATAAGTGAGCAATACGAAATAGACAATAGAAAGGAAGTTCGCCTTTTGTTAGCAAAAACGAATTATGATCAAAGTAAAAAGAGTAAGGAAGAGAAAATGAACACATAGATTATAGTGGTTCGGCTTATTCCAAGCCTACGTCCACTCTTCCGCACTGACAGCCCACCGGCTGGATTTCACTATGAACAAAAGAGTTGTTACAGCAAAGTTCTCCCTTGATTCCATAGTGTAGATACTCTACCACACTTCCTCAAGGTTTCTCAAAGATATAGACTCTCTTTTGCGTACAAGATTTCGCTCAACAAATGAATTGACTAAGAACAAAGAGCTTCAGACTTTGGAATTCTTCTATCGTGCACACACTCGAACAACTGGAACGTCTTCCTTATATACTCCTTTATGCCATCATACCCGTTGGCACTTACCAAAGGAATTCCTCCAATCTACCCGTTGGACGGAATCAATTAGGAAGATCATTCGAGCTATTTAAAGGAACATGTCGATAGCCCATCAATCTTGCTCGCCCATACAATCAGGATCTTGGTTTCCATAAGTAGAACCTTCCAAGTATATTTCGCCAATCATCGGATCCTTAATCTCTGAATCAATCATGATCAAATAAAGGATTTCGTTATGTCATATCCAGCCAAGAGATCTTCTCCAGTCGATAAGGTCAAATCCTTAATGAAACACCTAGTTCTGGATAGCCCTTCTTCGACGGATTAGAAATTGTCAATGAGAATAGACTTTGAGTCTTGAGTCTGGCAGTCCGGAGGTCTTCAGACTTTAAATAGTAGAGTCTGCAAATCTTCAGACTAGACTGATGGAAACGTTTTGTCAGCTTCAAAATACTCCAGGAAGATTTCTCCAACAATCTCCCCATTTTTGATGGTGACAAAACTTTCCTGCAGATTTGGATAACTTTGACCTGCAAAACATTACTCAAGCAAATATGGATATCTCATAAAGATAAATGGCTTAATGATAACACTAGAATCTGCAACCACAGAAAATAGGTTAGTCTTTCATGTGAGTAAAGCCATTCATAAGATATCAATAGTACTTAATATAAGCAGTCAAACCCAAATCCCAAATTCAGTCCACATCCAAACACAAAAGTCAAGTCAAACATCAAAACAAAATAAATCAAAAGTTCAAGTTCAAGTTCAAAGTTTCAAATCTTACATCTCTCATTCTTTTTGTCATCATAAAAAAGGTTGAGATGGAAAGAGAATGGAATCAAGAATGCTTGGGAACACGAACAAGCTGGAAATCTCCCATTGACTGGACAATGCCTTCCAGCTTTTTCAAGTCCCCTTCAGTTGTGCCACATCTTCACCCTTAGCATTTGCTTGAAACTGAAGAGAAAGGGCTTGGATCTGATCATTCAAATAAACTAAAGAAACTTGACTTGTAGTCTGTAAATTCTGAACTTCGCATCCCAGAGCATATATTTGACCCCGCATTTCCAAGAGAACATCAAGAATTCTGCGAAAATCTGCTGAATTATCAGTCTGCGTACTGGCTTATGCACGATCAGATGGAGTAAAGGCAGACGATGGCAAATCAGCATAGTCACGCAGATTGGGCGATGAAACATCATGTCCCTCCTCAGGAAATTGAGAGGCATAGATGTCCTCTGGATCTGCTGGAGAGCGACTGACTCCTTCACTGGTAGCAGGATATGAGGACATTCCTCTTTTCTCATGGTCTCCCCCTGTTTCCATGCCTTCAGGTGGAGAAGAGAGTTCCTCATGCTCTCCTTCCTCTTGATTTCCTCTTTCCTCTTCTTCTTCTTCTTCAAATCTTTCCTCCTCTGCATCTCTTTCTTCAGCTTCTCTCTCCTCTGTTTCTTTCTCCTCTGCTTCTTTCTCTTCTGCTTCCAAATCTTCTCTTTCTCCAGTCCTCTGTTCTGAGTCTTTCTCTTGTCGTTCCATTGATTCTGGAACAGAACGACTCAGGTTCTTCAATGCCATAGCAGAAATGGTGATGTCTTCCTCATCATCTTCATCCTCAACGATGAGAGCTCTTCTTTTCTTGGATGAAGCAACCATGGGCTCCTTCCCTTTTCTTTTTGCTGCCGAAGAGATTTGATGAGTTTTGACAGGGGTTTTCTCCTTGAATTTCTCCAACGCCTTGTTGAGTTCCTTCAGACGCATTTTGGAGACCATTTTCAGTCCCACCACCATTTGATCACAAGATCGAACACAGAGAGAATTCGTGGAGGCTGAACATTCAAATGTCTGAATAACTTTGTCACAAGAGATGGATAAGGAAGTTGACCCTTGTCCTTCACCATTGCTCTATACATGTAGAACATAATAGTGTGAGGAAGAGAAAACTTTTTCCCAACATTGATGGCATACATCAGCTTTGCCTCTGAGTTTGAAACATCAGTCTTTAAAGTAGATTTTGGTCTGAGGCAATTAATCACAATCTTGTGAAGCAGAATGTTAAATGCACTCATCCTCGAGTAGAAAATCTTTCCCTCTGTCCTTCTATCCTTAACAAGTTCCAACGTAGCACGAGCAATAGAGACATTGATAGGTTGATATCTCCCTCTCTCAACCCCAATCACATCAGCCAACATATCTACATCCACCACATAGTCCTGATCTCGGACACTAAAAGAGAATCTATTCGCATCCAAGAAACTAAGATTCGAATAGAAATATGCAGTGAGTTCAGCATAGGCTTCTGTAGAGTCAGAACAGAACTGTTCAAGTTGAAGAAGACTGAATTTTTCCCTCAAATTAACATTCACAGCATCAAGGAAATCAAAATCCACACTTCTAGGGTTTATCACCCCACGCTTCAACAACTTAGAGTATAGATGCTTTTGTTCCTCCGATCGAAACAAGTCTGTCCTTTTTCCCCGAATTTTTGCCGCAACACCCATTCTCGGTTGAAACTGACTGTACAACTTGTCATCATCATTCCCATCTATTTGATTCAGCCCTCCAACACGAGGATCGATTGGAATATTTGCCATTGCTTCTTCTGCCGATCCAGCAGGGGCAATTCCCAACCGTTCCATTGTGCGTAAAAAGAAGGTTTCATTTTTGTACCCTTTGTCTTTCAGAAATTCATCAATGTAGTTCAAAGGAGTTCCATCCCTTTTCAAAGCGCGATAAAGCTTGTAGATAAAAGAGGGCTTAGAAACTCTTATAGGTTCTGCATCTTCGATTATTTCTTCCTCTTCTTGTCGAGCAACCTCCTGTTGTCTAGATGGAGAAGATGGACGCTGCTGAGAATGTTGTGGGCTCTGCTGCTGACTAGGAGACTCTTCTTCCTCGGTGAGATCAAAGTGCGTAGGCCCCTCACGCATTTGTTGTGGTCCCCTGTTTGCGATCCTCGAAGACTTCCTTTGAGACGACATCTTTCACAGTCTTTGAAAGATTCCAAACTTGACTTTCCCAAGAAAGATGACAACTTTTCGAAGATTAAACAAGAGAAGAAAACAGAAATGGAAGATCGGTGCTCTCTTAGGGTTTTTGAGAGTAAAGCGAAGAAGAAACAATAGTATATAAGATAGTCGAAGAGAGGCATACGGAACGTCATAAAAGAAAGTAAAAAGATGCCTTTTCAAAAAAAAATAACTGCCTTTTTAAAAAAATTAGATAATTGTCATTTCAAAAATAACTCCTTTTTTGAAAAGGAAACGTTGCAATAATCACGTCAATTAAAGATAGCAATAATCAAACACGGTTGATGATCGTACCTTTTCAAGATGAGATTCGAGAGATAATAAAGTAAAATAACTTACGAAAGAAAAACTTGATCGTCTGAGTCTAGGTATCTTTAGACTTTCAGTCCTGAGTCTGAATTTCCTTAGACTTTAAGATTTTGAGTCTGGAACGAATAGCTTAAAATTGGTTTTTCTCCAAAGGCTTTGTAAAAATATCCGCCAGTTGGTTATTTGAGTCAACAAATTGAATCAAAACTTCTCTATTTTGAACATGATCTCTAATGAAGTGATGTCGAATCTCTATATGTTTTGCTCTTGAGTGAAGAATTGGATTCTTAGTGAGATTGATTGTGCTGGTGTTGTCACACTTGATTTCCGTGCATGAATCTTCAATTCCAAAGTCTCTTAGCTGTTGTTTTATCCACAGAATTTGTGAACAACAACTCCCAAGAGCTACATATTCTGCTTCTGCTGTAGAGAGAGCTACTGTACTTTGCTTCCTTGAAAACCAAGATACTGTCCTGCTTCCAAGTAGTTGATAGGTACCCGAGGTGCTCTTTCTATCAACTCTGCATCCGGCTAGGTTTGCGTCTGAGTATCCAAGAAGAGTAAAGTCTCCCTTTTTAGGATACCAAAGACCAAAGTTTCAAGTTGATGCAATATATCTGATAATACGCTTTGCATCACTTAGATGAGATTCTTTAAGGTCCGCTTGAAATCTGGCACAAATGCAAACACTAAACAAAATGTCAGGTCTAAAAGTAGTAAGATAAAGAAGTGAGCCGATGATACTCTTGTATAGCTTCGATCAACTTTCTTTTCTCCTTCATCTTTGTCTATCTTCAAGGAACTTGACATTGGTATATCTTCAAGGAACTTGATCATTAGCATATTTTTCTTGGTGAATAAAAGTTCCTTCCTTCAGTTGTTTCACTTAAAGCCCGAGAAAGAAGGTTAACTCACCCATCATGCTCATTTCAAATTCATCCTGCATAGACTTAGAGAATTTCTTGCACAAACTTTCATTAGGGGATCCAAAAATAATATCATCAACATATATTTGAACAAGCATAAAACTTTTGCTTTCTCTTTTGATAAACAGAGTAGTGTCTACTTTACCTTTTACAAAGCCGTTTTGAATTAAAAACTTACTCAGCCTGTCGTACCAAGCTCGAGGTGCTTGCTTTAGACCATATAAAGCCTTTTCGAGTCTGAATACTGAGTCTGGTTTCCTTGGGTCTTCAAACCCAGGTGGTTGTTCCACATAGACTTCCTCATGGATAAATCCATTCAGGAAAGCACTTTTGACGTCCATTTGGAATAACCTGAAATTCTTATAACAAGCAAAAGCAAGTAATAATCTAATTGCTTCTAACCTTGCTACCGGTGCGTAAATCTTATCATAGTCTATCCCTTCTTCTTGTGTATATCCCTTGGCCACGAGTCTTGCTTTGTTTCTTACTACCTTTCCTTTCTCATCCATCTTGTTCCTGAAAACCCATTTAGCTCCAATAACAGACTTACCTTTTGGTTTAGGAGTCAATTCCCAGACATCATTAATACTGAATTGCCCGAGCTCTTCTTGCATAGCTTCAATCCAGCTTTCATCAGATAAAGCTTCTTCTATGCTTTTGGGTTCTATTTCAGAAATAAGAGCCACAGCACTAGACTCTTCGCGCCTTTTGGATCTTGTGTGAATTCCTTCATTAATGTCGCCAATAATAAGATCTTTGGGATGACTGGACTTATGCTTCCAGATTCTTGGTTGATTTGTCGGAGTTGATGATCACTTCCTTCATTTGAATCTTCAACAATCATTTGTTGCTGGTCTTTCAAAGTCTGAGTTACTTCCTGAGATTTAGGCTTTGTAGAGTCTGAAGCAGGTTCAGATTCTTCAAGATGAGTCTGAATAGATTCATTTTGCATAAAATCTTGGAATTTGACATTCATTGATTCTTCCACAGATTGAGTCTTTTTGTTGTAGACTCTATACGCTTTGCTTGAGATAGAATATCCAAGGAAGATGCCTTCGTCTGATTTTTCTTCAAACTTGCCAACTCGATCATTTGCATTTTTCAATATAAAGCATTTACATCCAAACACATGAAAATATGAAACAATAGGCTTCTTTTCTTTGAATAACTCATAGGGGTTTTTTTTTTCTAGAATAGGCCTTAGAAAAACTCTATTAATAATATAACATGCTGTAGAAACTGCTTCAGCCCAAAATCGTGAAGAGATGTTACTTTCAATTAAAAGAGTTCTAGCCATTTCTTGAAGCGACCTATTCTTTCTTTCCACAACTCCATTTTGCTCTAGAGTATATGGAGAGGAAAACACATGTTGAAAACCAGATTCATCACAAAATTTTGTAAAATCTTGATTTTCAAATTCACCTCCATGATATGTTCTTATACTTGAAATAACAAACCCTTTTTCATTTTGAACCTTTTTAGCAAATTTTTCAAAGTAAGAGAATGTTTCGGACTTACTTGCTAGGAAATATACCCAAGTAAATCGTGAGTAGTCATCCACAATTACTAGGCAATATTTCTTACCTCTAATGCTCTGAGTTTTGGTTGGTCCAAAGAGATCCATATGCAGAAGCTGTAGTACACGATTAGTGGAAACTTGATTTATTGGTTTAAAGGAATTTCTTACCCGCTTTCCCAATATGCATGGTGTACATAGATCAGACTTTTGGTATGATAGATTGGGTAAACCACGAACAAGCTTCTTTGCTGAAATTTTGGCTATCTGCTTCATATTGATGTGCCCAAGCTTTTTGTGCCATAAGTTCGCTTCGTCTTGAATTGAGATTAGACATTGCGATTCATCTGGTTTCACATCCAAGAGGTAGATATTTCCATGTCTTCGACCCATGAATGACTGAGTAGAATCTTTACTAGTTCCTGAACATATTCCCTCTTGAAAGTTGATTTTGAAACCGGTATCACACAGCTGACTGATATTGAGCAGATTGTAGTTGAGTCCTTCCACTAAGGAAACATTGCTTATTGTGAGGTTTCCAATCTTTACAGTTCCAAATCCCACAATTCTTCCTTTGTTGTTTCCTCCAAATGAGACTTTTCCACCATTTACTTGAATGAGTTTTATGAAGCAATTTGAATCTCCTGTCATATGTCTTGAGCATCCACTATCCAGATACCATTTTACCTTTTTCTTGATAGTGACCTGCATTTAAAAAAGAGACTCAAACTTTCTTTGGTACCCATATTTTCTTGGGTCCATTGGTGTTAGTATGATATGAGGTTTTCGCCCATACTTTCTTAAAGGTTTCCAAACCATATGACATTCTTTTTCAAAATGATCTCGCACTATTGCACTTTGAACATCTGAGAGCATTGCGACCTACTGGTTTTACAAAGATCTTTTTAAAATGATTTTTGTAAGCATCTCTTGTGGGTCTTTGCTTAATTCTTTCCTTCACTTTAGGAAAATCAATTAAATGAATGGTTTCCACAGTCATTCCCAAACCAGATTTATTGAAATAAGGTCTTTGAGCTGAAAGAATTTTCTCAAGTTTCTCAGATCCTATTGAAAATCTTTTGGAAATATTTGATATGTCATTTTTTAAAAATACATTTTCTTTCAAAAGATTATCTTCACTTTCTTTAAGAGTAGAAACATTCATGTCT
Organism: Eucalyptus sideroxylon; assembly: GCA_014182405.2. Classification (NCBI taxonomy): domain Eukaryota; kingdom Viridiplantae; phylum Streptophyta; class Magnoliopsida; order Myrtales; family Myrtaceae; genus Eucalyptus; species Eucalyptus sideroxylon. The sequence continues at coordinate 47,637,085 of CM024550.2, forward strand.
AAACATTTTACTTTTTCTTTCAAAACATTTTCTTGTTGTTTTAGTGCAGAGTTTTCCTTTTTTAGTTCGGAAATCCTTTTAAGAGAAGTCTTAAGATTAAAACACAACTCATCAATGTATTTAGAAACTTTAATATGGATTTTGAAGTTACTCACCTCATATTCACTGTCTAAATTTGAGTCTATCTCGGAGTTTGAATCTGAATCTGATTGTGCCATCAAACATATATTGGCATAATCATCATCACTTTCTTCACACTCTGTATCACTCCGGTTTCTGCTTTAAGAGCCTTTCAATACTTTTCAGCTTTTCCTTTCTTCTTCCTCAGAAGAGGATAGTTGGGTCTGATGTGTCCATTTTTCTTACATTCAAAGTAGACTACATCTTTGTTTGATTCATCATCCTCAATAGGCTTAGTTTGTTGCTTTTGAAAACTCTGTTTCTTTGGATTGAATCTTCTTCATTTTTTGTTCTCTTCTTATCATGAGAGCAAGCTCCTCATCATCCATATCGTCTTCAGAATTTGTAACATCAGAATCATCATTGGATTTTAATGCAATGGATTTCTTACCTTTAGGATCTTCGTCTTCATTGATTCGTTCCACTTCATAAGACTGAAGAGTCCCAACCAACTCATCAACAGATAGTGGCATGATTCTTTGTGTCTCTCTTATTGAGGTCTTTATGTGATTCCAATCCTTGGAGAGTCCACGCAGTAGCTTGTTTACCTTCATGGGATCAGAAATTGGTTGACCTTGATTTTCAAGACCATTCACGATTTTTGTAAAACGACTAAACATGTCAGTTATAGATTCTCCCGATTTCATTTTGAAGGCTTCGTATTGACCGAGGAGAATGTTGATTCTGGTCTCTTTCACTCGATCGGTTCCTTCATAGGTAATATGTAATCTATCCCAAGACTTCTTTCGCTGTAACACAAGAAGATATTATGTTATATTCAGTAGGTGACAAAGCACAATATAAAGAATATATTGCTTTTGCATCAGGAGCTTGTCTCTTGATTATCTCTTCCTGAGTCATTTCACTAGACTCAACAGCTTCTTTTTCTCTCTCTGAGACAGGTGCAGCTTTAGGAATGATTCATTTTTCTACAACGTCCCATTCCAGAGGATCCTTTGATCTTAGGAATGCCTTCATCTTGTTTTTCCATATGTTGTAATCATTTCCATCAAAGTAAGGCGGTCTGGTATTGCTTTGCCCTTCTACCAGCCCTGGAGCTAACATACTAGCCATGGATCTTTAACTCTGAAGTAAAACACTTCAAACAAAGTGAGTACACAGGCTCGATACCAATTGAGATAGCTAGTATAAGCACCTAGAGGGGGTGAATAGGTGTAAAAATAATTTCTCGAGATAAGAGAGCAATACAAAATAGACAATAGAAAGGAAGTTCTCCTTTGGTTAACAAAACGAATTATGATCAAAGTAAAAGAGTAGGAAGAGAAAATGAACACAAGGTTTATAGTGGTTCGGCTTATTCCAAGCCTACGTCCACTCTTCCGCACTGACAGCCCACCGGCTGGATTTCACTATGAACAAAAGAGTTGTTACAACAAAGCTCTCCCTTGATTCCACAGTGTAGATACTCTACCACACTTCCTCAAGGTTTCTCAAAGATATAGACTCTCTTTTGCGTACAAGATTTCGCTCAACAAATGAATTGACTAAGAACAAAGAGCTTCAGACTTTGGAATTCTTCTATCGTGCACACACTCGAACAACTGGAACGTCTTCCTTATATACTCCTTTATGCCATCATACCCGTTGGCACTTACCAAAAGAATTCCTCCAATCTACCCGTTGGACAAAATCAATTAGAAAGATCTTCGAGCTATTTAAGGAACATGACGATAGCCCATCAATCCTGCTCGCCCATACAATCAGGATCTCGGTTTCCATAAGTAGAACCTTCCAAGTATACTTCGCCAATCATCGGATCCTTAATCTTTGAATCAATCATGATCAAATAAAGGATTCCGTTATGTCATATCCAGCCAAGAGATCTTCTCCAGTCGATAAGGTCAAATCCTTAATGAAACACCCAGTTCTGGATAGCCCTTCTTCAACGGATTAGAAACTGTCAATGAGAATAGACTTTGAGTCTTGAGTCTGGCAATCCGGAGGTCTTCAGACTTTAAATAGTAGAGTCTGCAAATCTTGTGGGGAAAAAGGACTAGACGAGAAGGCGATGGAAACGTTTTGTAGCTTCAAAAATACTCCGGGAAGATTTCTCCAACAGAGTCCGAGCTGTGGTTGCTGTGCTAAGCTTGGGACCTCCTTGGATCATCGTGATAGAGTTCCAGTGCATAGCCACTATCGTCACCGCCGCGTTGGTGTCTCCGGCCCGCTTAACGAGTAAGTTTAGCTCCTAATCCTTCTATTAGTGCCTAAACTTGCTTAGGGTTGGTTTAGTTAGATTTAATTCTAGTTTAGGTGATTTAATTAAGTTGTATTAGCCCTAAGATAGGTGGTTAGATGGATGGATTAGATTAGTTTAGCTTAATATTGCTTTATTTTCTTAATCGTGCTTATGTGTTTAATTAAGCTTGTTTTGCTTAATTAATTGTTAGATTGTTTTAATTCTGAAAATTTACTGTTCATGCGACACTGTTCACGAACACTATTCATGCTCACTGTTCACAAAACATTGTTCACCCGAGAATGGAAAGTGTATAATTTCATGGGCTTTGATCTTATGAGGTGATTTGGATATGTAAATGCATGGGCATCCACATGAACTGAGTGATTTTCACAAAAAGGGGAAAACGGTTTGTCCGAGGGAGACCGGAATGGACCGTTTTTAGGAGAAAGTGTGTATGCAAGCGTGTGTGCATTGGCTAAGTGCCCAAAGATAAAAAAAAAAATAATAATAAAAAAAATAAAAATAAAAAAAGAGGAGTTGTGGTGGTGTGCTTGCATGATCATTAAGTCGAATCCGCCCCCCACTACGTGTCGGGTGGGCGATGCTTTTATGTGAAATGCCTGTGTGGCGATAATCATTCCTGTGTGACAATAATCATGCCTATGTGGTGATAACAAGATCGTGCCTATGTGGCGTAGAACTTGCCTGTGTGGCATAGATCGTGCATGTGTGGCCGTATTACTGTGTGTTGGGTAATCATGCATGTGTGGTGATAATCAATTGGAAAGCATGATAAGTTGTGCCTGTGTTGCCGTATTTCTCTGTGTCGAGTATCATCCCATGTGGCCGAAAGTAATTGGAATGCCTGAGTGGATCATATATTTTTGGCACGCACGCATGAATCGATAACATGCAGGGTGTAGCAATGGCCATGTGAGATCGCTTGTGACACGATTCCTATGTGATTGATGAACTGCATCATCTAATGGTCACGTGCATTGCGTGTATCGTGCTGAGTTATGACATGCAGGGTATGGCATACTCGGTAAAGATGTATGCGAATTGACTATTGGTTATTGGTTGTTTGTGGGGTAGTTCTGAAGAGATACCCCGAGTTGAGTTGGTGTACTAACCGAGGGCTTAGGGGAAGAACTCATTGAGATTTATATCTCATTGTTATTGTATAACCATTTTCAGGTCCCTAGTGTAAAGAACTTGGAGCTTGAAGTGGAAGGGTTAAGAGCATAGGTGGCTCAATAGTTCTTTATAAAATAGACCTTCTGTAAAAGCTTGAGGTGTTTATGAAAATGTATTTGATTTGAAACTGGTTGTCCTGCTTTTCTATTCCATGTATATTGTTGTCAGGGGATTAGTGAATTTGCTTTTGCATGTACAATAGAATGAAAAGGGTCGACGATGAGTCTTGGGAACATCGCCAAAAAAAAAAAAATCTATCGACCATCGAGGGATGTGCACGTGCTCGAGATTCAAGGCGTTACACCTGTAGGCTGAATATTTAAGTTGACGGAAAAAATTCCTGCATCTAAATAAAAATAAAAATAAAAAGACTAGTTTTCTAAAAAGTTATAGGCACGGTTAACCATTTTTGGGTAGTATATGTTTAAGAATAAATTTTCTTGTACTTATAGATTTTACTTTGAAATATCTATAGGTTGACGCTTTAAATTGATCAAATTTTTCCATAAATAGATCTCCAGTAACAAGGCATGAAAACATAACTTTGCATAGTAATTGTTCATGTGCTTCGAGGAAATACATTAAGTAGCATTGGCCCCACCACAATCAACTATAACGAAGACCTATGCCCTCAATCAAATTCTTCAATCATGTGATCTTGTCCAATAATTATGCCTCACTTCCAAATGTTCTCGGGATGAAAGATGCTGGGTCCATAAGTGGATTTAACCATTTGGAATAGCAGGGGAAGCTGTAGTACAACGAATAAAGCCACGGGGAGAGAGGCCAACAAAGTAATGGGAGTGAGAAGCCACTCCAGTCTCTCATCCAGCACAATTGCGAGAGTTGCAGCAAAGGCCACCAGCATGAAAGCCAAGGAGAGGAAGAGAAAAGAAAGTCCCATTATGATCTTTTTGGGCAACGATTCAAGAAAATCTTGTGGCTCATACGGTGAAGTTAAGATAGCTAGAAATAGCAAAATGGCTGTCACGGAGGAGAACAAACCTAATGCATCTGAAATTGCAAAAACTAGGAAAGAGTCTTCTCCTAACAACTTGGGGATTCCGGTATTGCTGTCATTGCCTCCGGGCACAGTGAAAGCAGCAGCAAATAATACCGTAGCAATTAGAGCTGAGACGAGCATGCATGAATTTGCCGTATCCTTCATCCACTTCTCTCCATTCTTAAGCAAACCTTTGTGCGTCTCCATGAATATTTCCCCACATGTTTTGCCATTATGTTTGACGGTTCTGAGAGCTGGGATACTCCACTTTTCCACAGCCTTTGTATAAAAGTCACAGCCAAGAGATACAATAAGTGGATTCAGGGAAAAAAACATACAAAGGAACATCTCAATGAAATCAAGACTTGTTCAACACCTAATGCAAAATTGTTATCTAAAGTACATTATAAGTATCAAAACTTAGTAGGAGTGGATACTTAAGTGTCAAAAGTCCCAAAAGGTACACTTAAGTATCACTTCTTCTTTTTTTTATTTTTTTAATGATTAGGACACTTAAATGCCAACTTCAGCGTGAATAACCGGAAATTCGACGTGGCTTATTTTAAGAATAAATGTGGCCTATGTGGCTCTCCGGAGTTGTCTACTCAATAATCATTATGCAAAAACGATGTCATTTTGCCCCCAAAAATGATTTTTAATATAAATATTAATTAAATTAAATTAATAACTAAATTTATTTTAGAAAAAAAGGGAGGGGAGCACCATTCAGCGAGGGCCTCTATGACCCTTGTCACTTTGTTGTCGTCGTCACTGCCCCACCATTGCCGAAGGGTTGGCGACGGTGGGGTGAGGGTCGGTTGGGGTTGTCGGGCCATGACTAGTGGCCGACGACCTTCGCCGACCATCGGTGAGGGCTTGCAAGACCTTGCCTAGCCTAGTCGGGCCAAGGTTCTTTGCTGGCTAAGGCGCTGTTGCGACCCTCACCCTAGATCTGGGCAAGGGCCTAGCCTACGGTTAGCCAGGGTCACCAACCATTGGCTAGGGTCCGATGACCCTAGTCAAACCTCACCCCACCGTTGTTGGCCCTTTCGGCTATGGTGGAGCGGCGGCAACAGTGAGGGCCGTAGAGGCCCTCATTGATTTGCTATCCCCTCCCTTATTTATTTATTTATTTATGTAAGTTAATTAATATTTATATTAAAAATCAATTTTTTTGTGGCAAAATAACGTCGTTTTGGGATAAGCTAGCCACGCCGAGTGCCACGTGGATAATTTTTTTGAAAAATAATTGCCACCTTAGCATAGAAAGTCACTGAAAAATGCCGTGTCAGCATTTTAGCTGGAATTTTTTGTCGTTGGCACTTAAGGGTTACTTTCTTATCCGATTAACACTTAAATGTACATTTTGAAAGTTTTGGTACTTAAGTATCTACTTGTGCTAAGTTTTAACACTTGAGGTGTCTGGCACCCCAAAATTGCTTTATAGGTTAAGTCCATCTTGCTGGAAAAATCCCAAGGGTCACCTTCTTCTAAGCTCTGGTGATGATTTTGTGCTTCAATATAGTCAAATAATATATGCATGGAAAGCATTATGTTTCTACTTTGAAAGGAACCGCGTCTCATCCAATTTGGAGTCTTCAAAAGGAATTTGTCGAAAAAAAAATTAAGAGCTAGTCAATAAATCCGAAAATGAGTCTTTCAGTACTTCTACAATGCGTTGTATTTTGTTCCTGGAGTCAATGGAGCAAGGGCAGCTAACCATTGAGCGAGGGTGGCCGGCCCTCGTTGGCGGTCCAGCGAGGGTCGTTGTACTTGAAGCGACCCCAACGAGGGTCCCCAAACCTTGCCAGTGACAAATGGGGCGGTCCCTTCTTGTTCCTCTTCGACGATTCTTTTTTCCTCTATTCTTTGACCTTTCTTTTTGAACTCTAGTCTTTTCTGTTTTTAGTTATTAAGATTCGGCACCTATTTTGCGCCATATCAATGCCACTTGTGCAAAATATAAAGGAAAATTAATAAAAGATCCCAAATAGATGTTCCGTCCTTAAAAAATTGACAGATCTAACGAAAGGACTAACTTGAAGGATAGTGTTAAGCTTTAGGACTTACTAAGTATGAATTCAAAGCTTTAAGACTTTAATTGTCCAAAGTTATTTTTTTAATAACAAGGAATAGAGTTGAAATGAGATAAAGGTAACTATATAGTAAAAGCTTCATGATATCATTTTGTTTTGTTTTTTTTTTTTTTAGATAATGGTTTGCATGAGTAAATTTTAATTAATAGCTAAACTAATAATGAGAATTGTTCTTGAATAAATAGCTATTAAATGAAAGTACTGGCCATAAATGAACTTAGCTAACCTTTTGATTGAAAAAGACAATTCAATTCATATTACTTCAATTAAATTATATTCCATCTACATACGTTTAATCATATTTGAACTACACTATAATCTTAAATACAAATTATGATACAGTGGAACCAGCAAAGCTATCGTGAAAGTATAACCAAAACTGATTGAAATGCTTATTTGGGCTCCATTAATATATATGGGTTATACATGAAATGATTTGCATAATAATCCCCTAATTGTATCATGGCAGACCCCTATATAAAGAGTCGGTCGAATTTAAGGAAGAGTCACTTGGATTAGATTAAGGGGTGGATCATGCTTATATTAGTAATATTGAAATGCAACTTAATTATGATTAGTCTTAATCAATTTTCAATGCACCAATTTCTCTAATTAGTCGCCCTTATTTTATGTAAATTGTTTTAAAAAGTGTGGCGTTATTTCTCAATTTACTTTATTGATTATATTTTAGCATGTGCAATTTAAAAAGTTCTATGCACGAACAAAGTATTGGCTTAGATAATAAAATAGTTTCTTCTTCTCATTGTGGTCTTGGATTCAAATCATATTGGAAGCATTTCAAGAGTAAAGTCTTAAATTCACCAGATTCATGTGGGGCAGTCATTTAGAATCATCCAGTAACGTGGATGTCATGGTGCGCAAAAGCTTGACCAAATATTGCCTAACCGCTAAAAAAGGGATAAGTATGTTGGAAGTCATAAAACTTGTCATGAAAATATAATTAAGTCTTAAAACTTTCAAAAAAATATTATTAAGTCCTAAAACTTATCATGGAAGTACAATTAAATTATAAAAACTTTCAAAAAATGCAAACAAATCTTAGAACTTACCAAATTGATCCAATCAAGTCCTTCCATTGATTATACTTTTTGAAAGTTTTGGAATTCGATCACATTTTCGTGACAAGTTTTAGGATTTAATTGTAATTTTTTTTTTTGAAAATTTTAGGACTTGATTGCACTTTATTGACAAGTTTTAGACTTTGATTGCATTTTTTTGAAAGTTCAAGATTCAATTTCACTTTCACGACAAGTTTTAGTACTTCTAGTGTACTAATCCCTAGAAAAAAAAATGTTCTATGTATTCTCAAGACTATCTAAATAAAGTTCTAATTATCATATTTTGAGAAACTTGTCAAGAATATATTATATTTGCCGGTAAGCAATTATTAAATATATGGAAAGAAAGATATTTACCTTGTACCATTGGAGTTCTCTTTGCATGTGAAAGGCTGCTCCAGCGACATTAGTTTCCGTATAGAACCTATGATCATACTTTGATACTTTGAACATCATCCAGTCCGACTCTGTCAGTGTTGGCGCCGTTATTAATGACAACTCACTAGTTGAGCTTCTCTTCAAAAAGAGTCTGAGAGTTCTCTCTTGGCGATACTCCATAGGAATTATCATCAACCTCTTCCCACCATACGAAATCAACGTAAGCTCCGGGAAAAATTGAAAACATAGCTTCACGACTTCACTGGTTCCCCCAGCTAGAGCTTGAGCCAACGGGTCGCCATTTCGGAGAAAGATCAATATTTGAATAATATGCATGTGAGAGATCGCCATACAAACTTGTTTCGTCAACTGAACTGCCGCCACGTTTCTCAGCTTGACCTCGTGAACTCTCTTGATTACAGGAACTACGAAATGTCAAAAATAAATAAATAAATAAAAATGAAAAAACGAAGGGGCGGCAGTTGGATTAAGAAAAAGTTCTCCAACTCTTTGTCCCAAATTATTTTAGACTCCAGATTGCATCTAACGGTTTACTGTCATAATTTCCCACATGTAGAACTTGGGTTGGCGGTTGATCGGGAAACCGATCTCACTCTGAAAATAACCACACTAATGACGTCCGTCTAGTTAGAGATGAGATTATTTTAGACAATATTTTTTAAATATGCTAGTAATAAAAAGTCATATTAATAGTACAAAGCCTTATATTGTTATTTATTCTCAGCACAAGAGCAAATTTTTTTCCTTCATTCTGTCCCTAACAAAATCAAAACTTCCACATGAGGTTACTAATGGTATGTGACGTTCCAGTTTACTTGTTACACCTACGGGGGCTAGAGTTAACTTGACTCTATTCTAAAATAACCTCTCATTTGATGAAAATAGGCGACGGCACTATTCTATTTCCTTTTTTGTTCTTCGACAAAAATAGAAGAATTAGGAACAAGGCTAAAGGGGTATTTCAAGAAAAAATTGAGATGGGTAAACATGACAAGTGCAACTACAGGCAAAAGTTTTGAATAAGTTTTGGGAACTATAGGATCTTTTTTAGTGGTTGGGTGGTGTTTGGGTTAATTTTGTGCATTTTGAGTGGTCCATCTTTTCGTGTAATCTTAAGGGCGTATTCTCTCGTATTTGCCTGAATCTTATTTTTGGGAGTGCTCCCAGTAAATATGAAAAAGAAGAGAAAACTCCTTTATCATCTGACTAACAGTTTGTTGGGACCCACGGAATTTGCCCACTGAAGTATTCTTCCATTCCAACCCCTCCCAAACAAATTATTCTGATTTTTCCTTCCTGCCCTTATTCTGTTCTTTAGGCCTTTTTAAAGTTGTCAAATGAAAGTGTAAATTTACTATGATAAAATCAAATGATAAACCCATCCCTTCATCTATTACAACCTTATTTCAAATAGAGATGGCAAATGGGTGGGTTGGCTTTGGGTGGGTCATAAATAGGTCAATTTAAATTCACCCATTTAACTTACATAGACCTATTTATTTTCTATATAATTTAGATGCCCCATACCCAGCTCAATTATACCCAATCAAAACCCATCCATATAATTCCTTGATTTTTTTCTTTTTATTAATTTTGTTTACTGTCCCCTTCTCTCAAAACCTCCTCCGCTGTACCCACCGAGGCCGCCGCCGTCTCCTCCTCTTACCAGCACCCCAGTCCCAATCTCTCCTCTCTGGCTCCTCCTCACCTCATCCTCTCCAGCCATCGGCGACGCTGGCCAAAACCAGGCTCTCTCCAGTGCTCGGCCTCTTCCTTCCCAGAGATCTGCCGTGCCAGCTTCGCGTCCTACTCCAACGCTGCCAAGCTCCCGTACTTCCCCCTCCCCCTCATCCTCTTCCCCGGCGTGAGCGCTTCCCCTCCAGATCCCTCGTCCTCAAAAAACACCCACAGCAAGCTTACTTTTTCTCACCCGACAACTCTGCAGCTCTTTCGTATATGCCATCTCCATGGAAACGTCTCGCTTATCGACCCACACTCTAAAGCCTCTAAATCTCATCCTCACCGCATAACAGTACTCATTAAGTCCTCCGAATGCCATGCAAGCTAGTGAAGTACACTCCGATCCTATCATCCGTACCGGGCAGCCAAATCGGCGAGTTATTGCTGTATCTCCAGCCAAGCAATTTCGTGGGCTTTAACCTGGAAAGAAGCTGCGACTGGAACTGGGCTTGCGCTTGCAAAAGCAATTTGTCGGGGGCGGCGGTGGGGGCGGTGGGGGCGGAGGGGGATTTCGTGGTCTCAAAGAAATTGCGAAGCTTTAGGACCTAACCTTTGAAGGACTCGATTGAACTGTAAAACTTTCTGATGGAACCGGCCCCCTCAAGAGTGACCGATTGAAGTACGAGCTCTTCTGCTTGTTGGCCAATTCAAAGTCACTCCCCGAGTCCGCCATTGCCAAAATTCCTTGCGATCAGCCAAAAATACGGGCTGAAATTTATGCTCGACCACCCGAATATGGGGGGAAATAGAGCAGGGTTTATTGTTGTGAGGGAGAAGCAGGATGATCGCGAACATGTAAAGGAGAGGACAAGCGGTGGAAGTGAGGCTGTAGCTAGAACTGATCGACCAAGAAGATGCCGCACTTTCAGGATGATGTGATTGAAGGTGCGAAGTTGGTGCCGCAGCAAAGAGGGAGAGAAGAGAGTTTGAGCCTAATGCGATGTTAGAACTCATTCAGACCCATTTATTTTAGCTTTTAAATGTTAAAATCCATTAAGGATAGACACTTAATTCGAAGTAATCCATATATTACCCATTAAAAGAATTAGGTCATATATATATATATATATATATATATATATATATATATATATATATATTTAACATCCATTTTGACAGGTCTATTTCAGAATAAATGGCAGTTGGGGCTCGCTGCCAGTCCAATGCCCGATTTTTGCACCCTCTCAACGTATTCATTCGTGTTTTGATGACACGAAATAGCGGTAAAAAAAAAATAAGATTTAGGCTTTAAGCACTTCACCCTTAATGGAGGAAACAAATACATATGGGTTTATTGATCTTATTTTTCCAGAAGGATTTACATGATTGATAGAGATGATGAAGTGAACATGATTTCACCATCAAGATTAAAGGAGAAGTGCTAGGTTTACGTAACTCTTATTCCATATCTTCTGCTTAGATCATTTAGCCATAAGAAAGAAATTTTTAGGTTAACACCAAATCTTGCCTCGATTTACATTTTCAAGTATTCCTTTTTCACTTTTTCTTTTTTTACAATTTTGCGACTCTTGCAATTAGAATTTGGTGAATATCTGAAATCTTTCAAATTATAAAAATATTAACATAGAAAATCGTATAAAACTTTGTTTGAGTTTGGATAATTTTTGGAATGATTTTTATCAGATCCATCAGCAGTGTAAAGAATAAGTTACACATTCATTGTTGGATAGTTGATATTCGTGTAGTTATTCAATTACAAAACTAACTTCAAATGCACATGTCACTCATCTAATGGAGAATGTGTAATGGTTTTTTCAAACAATCTGTGGGCCTAACACAAATTGTTTTCCAAATTTTGGGAAAGAATTAAGTAGCAAGCTTTTTTCTACTTATAAAAGAAGTCAAAGACAAACAAGCCATATACTTTTAGTTGGAGAGAGAGGGATAGAGATAGGGATGGTATCTTGATAAAATGGAAGCGTACCTACAATTTTGGCAGCGTTCCAAAGTGACCTTGTAAGATATTGAAGTGCTACAATCAGGTTGCAAAAAAAAAAAAAAAACTGGTCACTAGATATGAAATCATTGTAAGAACTTGTGATCAGTCATTATATTGTCCAATCAAGTTAAACGATATTTATGCACTTGACTGAATCATATGTGGTTCCCATGGGTTGATCCATAAAATAGTTTGATTTCAGCCATTATTCAAGTAAAACTGGGTCAAGGAACTAGAATATATCCCACAAAGAAACAAGTATTTCCGGTTTCTTTTACTAGTACGGAGGGAATCGATCCACAAAATTGACTTGAAGTTCAAAATCATGAAAGGTCCTAAGATAATGGCCACCAGCAAAAATACATACCCACCTGGATCCGAATTTTTACCTGTCGGTTTGTAGTTCAGGTCCACCGGAATACCTTCAGTTCAGATACAAAAGAGCAGGTGATGGGCCAAGTATAATATTCTTGAAGAGAATAAGTAATGCAGGGATGCGAGTGCAAAAAGTACGGACATTTGTATATCAACGCTTCCAAAACACTGAGCTTGTTTCCACTGGGAAAGTGGGAACTCATCCTCGCTAACACGTCCAGTATGGACACGTTTCTGATTTTCTTGGTAATTACATGAGGGTAGCACCCAACTAGATAAAGGGTGATATCTGCCCGAATTTACCAGCAAAGTTGATCAGGAAAATGAGCTAATTCTAGAATGTAGGGAAAAACAGATGGAATTGAGATAGATGATCTTACCATGATGACCAGCATAGGTGAGATTAATAAAGATCTCAATTGCATCAGGACGGCTGAAGGGATAACTTGGCCCATCATCTGTTGTATTTTTTGCCAGGAACCAGGTAACCTCCTTATACATAGAAGCTTCTAGAGCAGAAATTGCCAAAGGAATACGCCCTTCATTATCTGCAAGTTGCGTCAACTTAGGATTACTTCTAACTAATGCCTTGACCATCCTTATCCGTCCACACCGGACAGCATTGTGGAGGGCTGTACAGCCATCACAATCAACCATTTCAAGCGCTTCCGGATATGGAGAAAAGAACTCAACCAGGTTTTCCAAAAATTGCTCTTTTGCACTCAAAGCGGCTATGTGAAGCACTGTATCTGATCTGCTTGTTATTTTGGCTGTCCTCGAAGCTAAATCTCGTTTGAAAAATCTTTCAGCAGATTCCCAATCACCCTCAAACGCAGCTTGCAACAATGGTCGGTAATAGTGTCCATCCACTTTTTCTTTCGATATTTCTGCAATAGATGTAAAATGCCTAATACGTTTTCCTTGCGGACATTGAGAAGTGTCTTAGAAAGGAGCATTTTCAGGAAGATCCGCCCTAGATATTAATTTCACAATAAAATGATTCTTTTGAGGGATAACATACCTGGAGCACCTCCAGATTGAGAAGGAGCTAATCCAACGCTTTCACGAACATCTTCTATATATATAGGAGAAAGAGTGAGCACAAAATCCTTCTCAAACTGAATTTATTTTCTCTCTTTTCTTAGCCAAGGTCAGGTTTATGTTTGTTAGATGATAAAGCAAAGAAGTAGAACCGTGAGAAAATACAGGTTCCAGCATGTTTACCACATCGCTTGTACCATATTGTTTTTGTTGGTTGGAACTTGGAACATTTACCTGCTGGTGGTTCTGCATGATTCGATTTTCCTTGTTTCTCTCTCGGTTGCGTCGCCATCGGGTTCTCTCCTCGTTAGAGTCCTTCAACAACAAAGTAAACAGAGAATGCAAAAATGGGTAAGATGTTCCGCTAACAAAGAGTTCTAGTTTTCTTAGGGAGAGTTCATTCCTTCCTTATATACAAGTGCCTTCCTTAAAGTAAAGGTGAGCTTCTATAATTACAATAAGCAAGCGTATCTATTTTTCCACTTAACAGCAGTTGGATTATTTGAGTATAAAAAAGTTAATCTATGGGAATATAGACTAGATCTATATTAGTTGGCAAGCAATCTCATGCTCTAGTGCCACACATTATTAATAGATCCGTCAAACGGTTGGGTTTAGGTTGGGTTAAAAATAATCTAATCCATATAAACTAATTTAATCCGTTTTGACCTATTTTTATGTAATACAAGTCTAGTGACCCATAATGGATCAGACCCATTCCCAACTCATGTTCGATTTGACCCATATTGCTAAAATAATTTTATATTTAACCAAATTTGGGAAAACTCATATCCAAATTGAGGTGAGGGTGTGGATTGAGTTAGCGTGAGATTGAGTGAGGTGGAGAAAGAATGAAGAGAGAGTTATAGAGGTAAGTTGGATCTAAGATGTGAACCAATTTATAACCAATTTAACATCCATATTATATTTAAACCCATTCATGACCTATTTACTAAATATAATTAACTTATATAATAATTCAGCCTATCATAAATGAGTTAAAAAATGGGTCTATACCAATTTGACAAGTCTAATCATTAGATTTAGTCTCTAGTGATGGAACCATTATTTTAAGGTAACTCTGTCCCTCTTTCTTACAATAGAGTACATTCTATCCTTTGACACCATGGTCAAGTTAAGTCTTTACCAAGTTAAGTAGCTTCTTTTCTTGGACTCGGGAAAGCAATTCAAGCAACTTAACTTTTAAACCATTCGCCATATAAAGCTATCAGCAAGACACGCACCTCGCTTTTGTCAATCCCAAAAGCAAAAGTAGAGAACTTCAATTCAATTCAAGGCAGAATCTTTCCAAATAGACGGCTTTCACACAAAATATAATTATATAATGGAAAAGTTCCAACTTCTTGTTTTCATCTCCAAAATTCTTAATATAAATATGTTTAGTAGAAATTTTGGTTGCCATGTTTTCAAATTTTGAACCTTAAAACTAAAAACGACCAATATTGACCTTATTTTTACAATACACCAAAAGTGTTTTTATAATGTTCAATCCTGTTAAAAATTCTTATTTCTCGCTAACCAAGCATATTATCAAGAAAATGGAAGATGAAAACTAGATAACAGTTTTCATCAAAATATTTTTGTGAAACAAAAGCACTCTAAATACCTTGAGAGATTTGACGGTGATTTTGTTTTCAGGAAACTGGTGTAATGATACATGAGGCGACTCAAGAGATGGAAATGTTGATTCAACTAGGGTGGCACTCATGAGATTACAGTTTTTCTCTTACCCCGAGTCCAGGATACCTGAAATACATGACGCGACTCATGTATATTTCCTACCGAAAATTGTATAGAGTTTTAAGGTACAACTTATGAAAAAATGACTTCTAAATAATTTGAAAAGTCCCACTAAATCATCAGATATTAAAATTATTATTTTTTATAAGATTTGCTTTATTATTCGGAGAAATAATACTTTTTGTGCTTGTAATTATGACAAAAGTGACTTAAATTGTTACGAAAAAACAAGATAAGGTCTGGGATTATAACCAAACAAAGTATAGGGACCTAAAATTTTTTATTTCCCTGGACTAAAAATGCAAAACCACTGTATAGCCACCAAATACAGCTGATTGATTTATTTTCTTTGGCTCATGGGCATGACTAATCCTTTCAAATAAATAGTAAAGGCGCAAAATGTATCACTCAAAAGTAAAATCTCCTAATTTGGTCTGAATCGGCTCCACGAGTTCCCTTATAGTTGTTGATGATGACACCATTGCTTTTTGTCAATCGTAATTCCATTACTTAGAAGCACTCGATGACCAGTTCATTAAAATTAATTATAAGAAAATTTCCTCCCATCAGAGATTTTGGTCCAAACAATTACTTTGTTATGTTTTTTTTTTTTGGTCAAACTTTGTTATGTTTACTTATTATGCAAATTGAATTTTCAGCTGGTAATCCTACAAAGCAATTTCATCAAGAGCAGAGAACAAAACAAATGGGTTCTGAATAAGTAATTATTTATCATCAAGAGATTACATGAGACTAATCCATTGAAAACACGATCATCGAATCAGTCAATTCAATATAGTCATCTCCTAAAAGGAAATCATATAATGCTGTCCAAAGCAAAAAAAAAAAAAAAAAAAAAAAAAAGGACTTGTTAATAGAAACGGTTGTCACTAATATGACAAATTGTAAAAATAACATTAAAAAAGAAAATTCACTTGCACATTATCCAACATATATGGATGGCGTAGCCACAAAAATTACAACAAATAGTACGGATGTTGTAAGAAAAGCAAGATCAATTCTCTTTCCCAGCCCCCTGCTGGCACGACCCTTCAGCTTGTATCTGCATACCAAACCGGCTCGTTGACAGGTCTATCGCGACCTGACCTCGGTGCCACGGCACTTCTAATGATAGGAAGCCGGGCATAAGGTGAGTTTAGAGATATTTGTTAAGTGACAATCCTCAAAGGCACGTGGTGCCAAGGAAGGCTGGAACATGTCATCCTTGACATTAGTCCTTGAGGCCCATCAATTGAGAATGTGAGCTCTTCCAAGCTCATATCTCGCATGACAGCAGGTTTGTTTTAAGGTTCTTTAAGCAACCTAATTATTCAACTAAGAGTTGCCACTAGTCTCTTTTTTGGGTGCCAACTAGATTACCCAATTAAAGGTAGGGAGTGATACTTCGATTCCTATGGAACTAGAGTTATTACGTTCGGAGACTTGGATTATACTAATATTTTTATTAGCGCTCTTTTGGTGCCAAATGGTGTGGTTGTTATCTTTGGTGATCATGCATTTGTTTTTACATTTTCATGCAATTTCATTTTCAAGCATCAGAGGTGATCATGTGTGGATGGTTCGCTTATGCAATTTTAAGCTAACTAGGAAAGATAAAAGAAAACAATCAATTTAATTGAAAGTGCATTGCAAGAAGTAACAAATGAGCTAAGCTAAGCACATGAAAAGTAAAACCCACAACTCGTCTAGCATTATTACAAATCGAATTAAAAACCCGAGACATATGTCGGGTATCAAATGGTACATCAAAAGGACTGGATTGAACATCGGCTTTGCCACTATCTTCAAGTCTTTTCGGCCTCATTTTCCGCGAACCACCTTAATGGACTAATAAGCATTCAATTCATCCAATGCATACAGCACAACCATACCCGTCCTAGCAAGTGTAAACAAGTGCAAACAAAGCATCCATTTGGCAATGGGCCTCGGGGTCAGCCTTTGGTTGTACACACATATTGTCCCATCCTGAGATACCTAAAATTGATTAATTTGTGATTAATAGTTATTGGCCATTATTTGTGTTTACAAACGATGATCAATTTCTACTAATCCCTAAGTTTCGGGTCTAAGTATTTCCCCAAAAGTATCCCATGATCATGCATCATACTCAGAACATACATCTAACATTCACATATAAACACACGAAATAAAAACATGCACTTAGGCTGAAAAGCCTCGTTTCTCAAGTAAGCAATCAATGAGAAGTGAACCTAAGAAGGGTCACTTATTCATTATAGAATAATTCGGGTCATTTAGGTGTGCAAACAATATGACTAATCAAACAATCATCAAATGATGCAAATCACGTGTCATTCGAAAGATAATGAAGTGTATACAAATGTCAAGAAGACCTTTTATCCCAATTTTGAACCATTTGGCCCGAAATGAGTGTTTTATCCCAATGAGTTCAGAACCGACCTTGTTCGGGTCTGAACATCAGAAATGCAAGAAAAAATATCAAGTGTTTTCAAAAATGAATGAATACAACAAGAACAAGATGTACCAAACAAGTTTACAGTTTTGAATTTCTTGAAATGAGCAGTAGGTTAGTACAGAAAAATCAATTTGTATTCAGATGTCAGAACGATTCCAACTTTTAAAACAGAACAGATCTTTCTCAAATGATTTGAAGTTAAAAGCCAATAAATCTTCGAATCAAATTTTGAAAAATTGCATACATTTAGTTGAAACGTCTATGAACAAGTTTCATGTTTGAAAATTTTGCAAATGGGGACTTTGACTTCACTAAAATATTGAAATAAATTTGGAATTCTCAAGAAGACGAGCTTCAGGGTCTGGGTGCTGCCAAGCACAATGATCAGACCTTAAAGACAAGCAAAAAAATTTCAAATTTGATAAAATTAGAGTCAAATGAAAGGTTCAAATTTTAGTTTCAACTTTCGTGTTTTAAGAATTTTCAAAGAAGGACGTTAATTACATCAAAAATTGCGAAAACGTATTCAAGTATCCTGGGAGGACCTAGGCACGGATTGATCGGGCGCTCTGATCACTTCCTTTGAATACCTTAGTGTACTTCGTTTTCAATGAAATCAATGTCAATGAAAGCTTGGAATGTCTTCTAAAACTTTTATGAGAACATATTTTCATAATTTGAACTCATGCTATATAAAAATCATAGAATGCATGAAGGTCAGACCGAAAATCTCAAATTCCAGAATATCACTGCAACATTTTTATGACAACCAAAAATAGCAAATGACATTATTACTTTCTGAAAACTTTTGAAAACCTAGATTGAAATGTCATGGGAATTTTTTATGTGGACATGAACTCCATATTTCGAACATATGATTTTAGAAAAATCGAGGAATAAATTAAAGGTCAAACTGGTGTTCTGGTTTCCAGTAGCAAAAAACGTTCTGTTGAAGGACGATCGTACAGACCAAAAATCCTTTATTTTTTATGAAAATTTTATGTAAAATACATCTGGATGTGATGAACAAATTTCGTGAAAACATGAACTTCAAAATCGCAACGCAAGAAATCACAAAAAATCGAGAAGCTATTGAGGTCGCCAGAAACAGCACAACAAGCATATCAGTTTTCCAGATTCTGACTTCCGCAATTCGACGACGTTTCGACATATCAAATAACATTCAGTCAGAGCTTATAATATGTCTACAGAAAGCTTAACATATGCTTTACAAATCACTAAAACATGTCTTTGAAAGATATTATCATCGTCAATCTCAAAACAGCATCCGCAAAACACTGGTCAGATAAGCATCCGAATTTCCAGAACGTAGAATCGATCATCGGTCACCCATCAATCAAGCGTTCATGCAATCTAGACGTCATTTATAACCTAGCCCTGGACATCCAATACCCATCCTAGGATCGATATGGACGACCTCGCTTCATCAGACTAACGCATCAACAATTTATTTCAAGGTTTAAGAAGACCTACCTTTATCGATTGATTGAGTAAGCTCGATTGAGCCATTCAATCACCAAGTATACTCCACAAGATGATTGGAAATAGCTCGTTAGATCTGAATCAATCGCACAAAAACGAGACATGAGAATAAGTTTGATTGAGCTTAAAATGAATAATCGGAGTAGGTCCGTTGAGGATCTAAGCTAGGTTCGGCCACCAAGACTTCAAGGACTCATCGAGGATTGGCATCGCAAGGATCAGAATGTTAGAGTTTTTCTAATTGTGGACTACATTAATTGATATTGTAATTTATCGTTTAACGTTTATCGTTTTACGGGGTTTGGTCTAAGATGAGATAGAAGGTTTCTTAATTAGCTAATATGGGCTGGCTAGTGTGGGCCGAGTTGAGCCTGGCCTGTAATGAGGGGGACTGGCTGGAAACTCTATAAATAGTGCTCAAGTCTCTCATCTAACCCGATTTCTCACATGTATCCTCACCTAAGGGGCGTTTACCTAACGCTAAACGTGAGGGGGGCCGCCTCATTGAGCCAGTGATACGGAGGGCAATAGAGGAGAATGACTTGTTGCGTGGATCCCCTTGATAACATGTGGGTAATCCTTTTCTGCTTCCGCTTTATATTCGATGGATCTCAAAACAGGTGCGTTAATCTTTCTACTCAATTATGCATGTTCTTGTTCTGGTTATGGAGATCTTGGGGTTGCGCAATTTGCGTCTATCATGTGGTATCAGAGCAATCATAACCCTAGAACTTGAACGCATAAAGGTTTTGCCCTAATTAGTACGGATTTTGCCATAATTTGTGATTTTCGAGATTTTTGTTCAATAAAAATAAAATAAAATTACAAATTCGGACTGGGCTCGACGAGACGAGCAAGAAGGTCGGCGGCGCGTCACTGGGGGAGGCTGCACGCGCCCCCACGCGCGGCCACGCGCCGCCTGGGCGTCGAACGCGCGCCGCGCGTGAGCTCCACGCGCCTCGCACTCAGGCGGCGCGTGAGAGCGCGTGGAGTGTCGGATCGGCGCGTGGCTGGCGTCGATGGATTCGTATGGTGATTTCCTATCTTGTGGTATATTTATTTTATATCTTTGATAGTTTTATGGATGTGAAAATACATACGAAACCCTAAATACGTGTATTTTTAGTGTACTTTTGCGTATTTTTCTTATATTTTCTGTGATTTTGGAAATATAAGTGTTGGGTTAGAGGTATGTTATCACATAAATATTATAAAGGTGTGATTCATAAATAAAAATCAAACTTTATTGTGAACTGAAGCTGACTTAATGAGATATAATTCATATGAGATTGTATTTGAGCTTTGTATTGAGCTGATGAGAAACAATAAAGATTATGAAACTTTTGTTACTCAAGTATACTCCTTTACACACTGTTAATTTTTGAATGATGGACGACTTAAGGACTCGTGACCAAACTGATGTACTGATTAACACATCTGTTGAATATGGGTAATACATGTCAATTAAGTTACTGCATATTGTACATGAATTCATATGGTCACTTGTTAATGTCTATCAATTGAATAATTTTTATGGTTAAGGAGTATGGCAATATTTATGCAGAGCAATCGTATCTACTGTTAAATTTTAGATATTTAGTTCTCTGGTTTGACTCAATTAATAGGCCACTGGTTGATTACAATGATAATTTGTTGCTTAAAATTGGCTAATAAATCAGACGTTGGCCTTGGAGTCATGTTTTGCCGTATGAAACTCATGAGCAATAGTGCTTATTGATTTGGTGTACCCTATATTACTATTGATGTTAATTTGTGAGAGATATTATAGATCAACATTCTTTTTATGTTGTTCTGGTAATATGTAATTGGGGTGCATAAGAGATGTTTTATTCTCTATTATGAGAAATTTCTTGTGTTACTGTGATCAATGATCTCATTGGAATCTGTCTTTCAGGTTCGCTATATATATATATATATATATATATATATATATATATATATATATTAATGAATAAAGCAATATAATTAGCATGATATGTGATTTTGGTGATATGATGCCCCTATCACTAAAGTTAAAATCACATATATATGGTGAATGTGAGGAGTAAAGCTTATATCCCTGGTATGAGAGAATTTCAATGATTCAATTGAGTAGTGACCGCCAAAGTGGCACGCTTGATTGGGTTTGAGAAATTTCGGTCTCGTATGATGATTGGGATGTCTCCTGGTCTAATACGTAATCATACTCCCAAAGGAGGTGATTGTGTATTAGTTCATGGAGGGATACATGATAGTGTGGTGGAGGAGTGACTGATTCTAGTGATTCATATGCCCAAAGGTGATGAATTCACGGAAAATTGGAACATATTCTCATAGCCCTTATCATGTGGAGAGTGTACAATTGCATGTCATGTATTCTGCCCAAAGGTGATTATGTGATTTTGCATGTAACTCTCTGGATGTGTACTTGTACGTCAAGTTACACAATGCTCACATGATGCTAATTATATACTGCTTGTTTTTCAGTCACATTTTCTGTAAATGGTAATTCCGCCATCATTGAGATTTTTTACTGCTTCAAATTTTAAGTTATGGACATACGATTTGTTGCTTGAGAAAAGAGCAATTGAATTTGCTTACTGTCCATGAAGCGTTCCATTTTGAAACATTTGAAAAGAGGTTTGCCTGCGGACTGCACTGCTATAAGATAATGGAAGCCTTAGTTGCTTGAAATTATGTATTGTCTGATATTGAAATTAGGACACATCTGCAAAGATTGTGTTTAAGTCCTAATGACATATACATATCGTATATGATTAAAAGATTGTCAGGTTTAACAGTAGCAATGAGTATTTTGGCAAGTATGACAATACGAAATATCTTAAAGGGTCATTTGTCAAATACTTGGTAGATTCTGGGGTGGTAATTTAATTACTATACCTGAAAATTCTGACAAAAAGATTTGGTCGAAAGCAATTTTTTTCATATACAAAAGGGGTATTGATTTTATGACCCTAAAGAAGGTATAAGAATTATGGAATTACATACTCTAAAGTTTCTAAATATTGACGTTATTGTAGAGGATAGCTGCTCTCAGATTATTAAAGATAATAGTATGATGGAGGTTACTATGTTTTTGTCTTTACCTATACAGATAATTAAGGAATCTCCTGTACCATAGACTAAACTTGTTGAGGTTCAAGGTACTATTCTTGATATAGTTTATAATGAAATTTCTTAAACCTCTCAAGTACAGAATGAAGTGGTTGCAGCTTTATTAAGGAGATTTCTTTATATAGTCTATTTGTGAGAGCATGATTACAATATCCACTATATGGTTGATGTAATGACATATTTATAAATGTCGTTTCTTATTCTCAATTAAGTATGTGATTAAATGCTATAAAAGGCGATATACAATTTATGAAATATGTTTGGAAACTTACTGACTTGTCTAAAGATCACAAGTTTATTAGTTGCAAATTGGCGTACAAAACTAAAAGAATTTCAAACAAAGATTGTGGAATTTAAAGCCAAATTTGTAACTAACGTTTTAACTCTGAAAGAGGGGTGGATTGTTTATAGTGAAGAAATAATTATTTCTTTAAATGTTCTTTCAGAGTGAACATGGCATTAATAATTTATTTTGATATAAAGTTACGCCAAATAGATACAAAATCTATATTGTGCAACTGGATGATTTTGCAGCAAATTCAAAGTAAACTTGTGTGTAGACTGAAAAGTTCTAATTTATGGTTTTAAGCAAGTTTCTAGAAAATATTATTAAAGTTTCATAGTGTTATTATTTTGTTCCATTGAGAACAAAGTAATTCAATATACTTGCAAGGTCAGTGGGAGGAAATTTATTTTTCTCATGTTTTGCTCACAAATTGTGACATTGAGACATCTTATATCCTTTTGTACCGAGGTCTGTAAGGATTGCTTTTGCCATATTATATTAGATTTTCTCGGAGGACATTTGCTGATTGTATATTGGAAATATTCAATATACATCATTGCAAGCCAGGAATTGCTCCTGTTGTTAAGGGTGATGGACTAAATCTATCACATTGTCCTTATTTAGATATTGAGAAAATCTAATCAAATGGTGTACCTTGTGTCAAGTGCACTTAAAAGTATAATGTATGCTCGAATTTGCACTAGACTAAATGTTGTCTTTGTGACGGGACTTCTAGGCAGATATCGGTCAAATCCAGGACATGATCACTGGGTTGCTGTTAAGAAGGTTTTAAGGTACTTAAAGAAGACAAGAGATTATATGCTAATTTATAGCCATGTTCAATTCTTGCAGTTAGTAGGGTATTTAGATGTAAACTTTGCTGGCTATTTTGATGACATGCAATCAATAACAGAATATATATTTATGTTAGAAGTCTTATGTCATCTTCTGCTATGTAAGCAGTGTTAGTAACATTCTTTTAGGCTGTTACTTGGGCTTTTAGGCTCCAAAACCTCATGACGGAATTGATCGTTTTAACTTGATGGATAGACCCATACGGTTGTATTGAGATAACAAATTTGTAGTATTATTTATTTACTACAGATGTCTCAAAGGGTCTAAATGTATGGTGGTAAGATATTTTTTTACCATAAAGAAACGGTACAGAAATGTGACTTATAATATAACATATTTTCACAGATGATGTGGTTGTAGATCCACTAACTAAAGGCCTACGCCCATGTGTATTTTAGTAACATATCGTTAACATGGGCTTAGGAGTATCTTCGGATACTTGTTGTTTAGTGGGAGCTATTATGGCTTTATCGATAAAGTTCACATCGTGGTTCGTTACACTTAGTAACGGTTTGATATGTATCAACTTTTGCATTCAATAAAATATTTTTGAATGTATTGTTATTATGTTGAATACATATTGATAAAGTCTCAAGGGATTGTATAAACCTTGAGTGAAGGCTAGGGGCATCCGGGCATCCGGTTATTAGCCTTGTGCATATGTCTTGTGATACATAAAGAAAGGTTAATCATAAGGACGAGACATATGTGGGTTCATTGGAACCATAAAGCATTCTCTAGTGACATATCACAGAATGCCAAGGGACTGCTGTTCGCTACCGGAGGAAGATCGGGAACCGCCAGATGGAGTCATTGGAGTGGAGCACGGGCACTGGACTGAGAGAGAAATGGTATTGGATCAGTGGTCTCTGGCGAGGGATGCAAGCGTCGAGTATTGCAACAGGTGAGGGAGCATCTCGGAGGTCATCGATGATGTGGTGGATCACGGTGCAAGGCTGTGGCCAGCCGGTGGATAGCAAGCAAGGCTTCAGCCTCTTGCTTCGCCCGAGAGAGAGGGGGTGGGGGGGCGGGAGTGTCTATCCAAATGAGGCCCCCTCAAATTTTGAATGGAAAATGCTCTTATACCTTGGTTTAATCCAAGGGCTCTAAATGAATCTTCCTAAGAAAGCTATCTTCCTAACGGTCTAAATGTGATCACATGGATAGATGACGTGTCTTAATAGATGGCTAGGATTAAACAATACTTAGATGTCCGAGATTAATTGCTTAACTCTTAAGTATGGTCTTTAATTGGCCTAATCCTAATGACTTGAATGAGTGACATGGCATTAAAGGCATTTTGGTAATTTGGCTAGGGGCATTTTTGTAATTTTGAACATAGAGGGCATAGGTTGGTTGGCCAAGAGAGTGGCAAGCTGGTGGTGGTTGCCGACCGCTAGAAAGGGGTCTTTTTTTTTTTTTCCAAAGGAAAGAAATTTCATTAATAGCCCATAAAAGGGGCTCCATTAGATGGAAAGTCTATACATAAGATAGAAATAAGAGGCTGAGGAGGAAATAAAACCCAATTGGTAGGAAGAGAATTGTCTTGGTGGGCTTTGGCGACCCAATCCGCGGCTTTGTTGTTATCCCTCGGTTCGTAAAGGACCGAAACTTCACTTAGCTGGGCCAAAATTCTTTTGCAGTCATCTACTATTGATTGGGCCGGCCGAGAAGACTCAGCCCGGCCTGATATGCACTCCATCAGACTAAGGCTATCGGATGATATGCACACCTTCAGATCACTTTCCTTGGAGACTTTCGGATGGAGTCCCACACAAGCAAGACTTTTAGATCTACTTTCCCTTAAACACAGTAGGAATTCTCTCAGAGCTAGGGCTTCGGCCACCGCAACCGTTGAGGCATGGATTTTCTTTGTGAATCCGTGAACGAGAACACCAGCTGCGTTTCTACAGACTCCGGCTATAGCTCCCGCCAGCGAGGATCTGCACCAGGAGGCGTCGATGTTCCACTTCAGTTCCCGCAGGCCAAGTGAGACCCATTTTGTTGGGTTCTCTGAATCGGGTTGCAACTGTCTTCTTCGGCTTACTCCTTTGTTTGCCCTTTTCGTGTAGAGTTCAGCAGCTGTTCGAGCTTCTATTTTGGTGGTACCCTGGTCGGGCTTCCTTCCTTGAAAGACTGCAGCATTGCGAGCCTTCCAAATTTGCCAGAGTATACCAGCGAAGAAGGTATTTTTGTGCGGACTAGCCCATAAGGTAAGTTGTTCGAAGACCCATTTGTCCATACGGGTTATCGTTGCTGGAGAAATATCGGCTCTGAGCTCAGAGTCTGACCATAGCCTTTATGTCCATTCACATAGAAGGAATAGGTGCTCGGTTGTCTCCGGTGCTCGACCACATATTTGGCAAGTTGGTTCATGTATTATTCGCTGTTTGTTCAAGTTTTCTTTTGTTGGGAGAGAGTTGCTGCTAATTTGCCATATGAGGAACCGAATTTTTGGGGAAGTTGGTAGTTTCCATATCTCACTCCATAGTGCTTTTGGAACCTGGTAAGAGGAGGATGGAATGTTTTTGGTGGATAGATAGTCTCTATTGTGTAGTCTGATGTAGCTACTTTTAACGGTATAGGAACTCGAACTATTTGCTGTCCATACCAGCTTATCTGAGTTGGGATGCACGCTAAGAGGTTGTGCAAGAATCTCTTTCACAACATTTTCATCATATAGTTCAATTACTCTGCTTTCATTCCAAAACTTGGCATCGAGATCAATTAAATCAGCCACCATTCTAGGATCATTCCTATTAGCTGGGCCTATAAGTCTCCCCGAAGGAAGCCAACATCGTCTCTGATTCTTATTGACCGTCCATCACCAACCTCCCATTTAGTAGCTGTTTCAATTGTGTCTCTCCCCACTAATAGGCTTTGCCATCCCCACGAAGGCCGGATACCTTTCTTTGCTGTCCAGAAGTCATCTCTCGGGTAATAGATACTTTTGAGAACTTTGCACCATAAGGCGTTCGGTAGTTGTAGCATTCTCCAAGCTTGCTTCCCCAACATAGGTTTGTTAAAATCCACCAAGTCTTTAAAACCTAGACCACCATAGTCCTTCCTCTTTTTCAGGTCTTCCCATTTCTTCCAATGGACTCCTCTTCTATCAGAATTTTGATTCCACCAAAAAGAGGCTATTCACTTCTCCATAGCTTGACAAATAGAAGTTGGAATCTTGAAAATAGACATAGCATATTGAGGTATAGCTTGAATGACATTTTAATGAGGACTTCTTTACTTGCCTTGGAAATCAACCTTTCTTTCCACCCTTCAAGTTTCCTCTTAACTCTAGCAAGTATCCAAGCAAACACTTTTTTTTTTTGGCCCCAATTGGATGGAATTCCCAGATATTTCCCTAGATTTTCAAAAGTAGGGACTCTCAATTTAGCAGCTATATTTCTTTTAAGGTTCTGAGGGCAATCTCTCCCACAAAGAAGACCTGATTTATTAAGGTTTATGGCTTGTCCTGACACAAAACAATACTGGTTCAGGATATTTGCAACATTCTGGGCTTCTAATATCGTTCCATTTAGGAAAAATGTTGCATCATCAGGAAGAGAGAAGATGAGAGAGGGTAGGGCATGTAGGATTAGGTGAATGCCCTTAATACTTCCATCTTGTACAGCTTTCCTCATGAGAGTCGAGAGTGAGTTGGTCATGATTATGAATAGATAGGGGGAAAGTGGATCTCCTTGCTGAATACCTTTAGTGGGCGTAAAGTCAGCTGAAGGTTTACCATTAATTAGTATGCTGAAAGACACCAATGAAATACAATGTTTTATCCATTTGACCCATATCTCATTGAATCCCAACTTTAGCATGTAGTCACAAAGAAAGTCCCATTCCACTCTATCATACGCTTTTTGCATGTCTAATTTTAAAATGGCTTGAAACTTGCGCTTCCTCCTTCTCACCCTTAATTGATAAATAACCTCTTGGACTATAAAGATATTATCTTGGATTTGCCGATTACTGATAAAAGCAGTTTGCTCCTCAGAGACTATATTTGGCAGCCATGGTTTTAACCTATTAGCCAACACCTTAGCAATAATCTTGTAACTAAAATAGCAAAGGCTTATAGGTCTGAATTGGGTGATGTTCTCAGGGTTTGTGACTTTAGGAATGAGAGTTATGTGGGTTCTGTTAAACTCTGACTCGAACGTACCTTGGCTGAAAAAGGATTGCACCATGCTGAATATGTCATCATTGATAATAGGCCAATGATTTTGATAAAATAAGCCATCTAACCCATTCGATGTTGGTGCCTTAGTTGCCCCCAAAGAAAAAGACAGCTGTTTTTACTTCCTCTTTTGTAATTGGTTTGGTCAATTCTGCATTCATCTCCTCCATAACCACTACTGTGCATTGCTCCAATACAGGTTGATAGTTTCGAGCTCCCACTGAGGTAAACAAAGATTGATAGAAGCTGCAAATATGATGATTAAGAGTTTGAGGATCCCTTCACCAGGTATGATCATCAACTTGCAGCATGGATATTTTGTTTCTTTGTCTTCTTTGGACTGTTGTTGCATGAAAATACTTTGTGTTTTGATCCCCCCCCCCCAACTTTAGCCAAGGTTCTAGACTTCATACACCAATACATCTCTTCTTGCCTCCACAACTCTTCGATTTTCCCAATAATATTGCTAATTTCTTGTCTACTTTGGTCCTTATTTGTTATGTTTGTTAACTCCACAGGTCTAAATTTAAGGGGAGTGATCTGTTTTTGGGCATCATGAAACTTCTTTCTACTCCACTTGTGTAGTTCCACAGCAACCAGGCTTATTTTATTAGTAAGTCTTCTTTCAGTAGATCTATTTGTAAGCCAAACCTTCTTTATCACCTCCTCACACTCAGGGTCTTCAAGCCAAATTGGTTCAAATCTAAACATTTTCTTGTTTTTCTTCTCCTTTCTGTGTAGGGATAGAATAATTGGGCTACGATCCGAACTGATAGCCGATAGGGCAAAGGCCATCGCATTTGGATATAATACTCTCCACTCCATATTGCATAATGCCCTGTCTAATCTCCTCTTTACTAATGCGCTTCCTTCTCTGTTATTTTCCCAAGTATACACGTAGCCCTTGCTTTCAATATCCATCAAGGAACAATCATCTATAAATCCCCAGAAGGCTGCAATTCTATAACAACCCACCTCTTTACACCCTACCTTTTCCCAATGGTATAATATTTCGTTGAAATCCCCTATGCATAACCATGGGAGTGGACTGAGATAGTTGTTGTCTTCTACATCTCGTCAAAGCCTCAGTCGCTCTTGAAATTTTGTAGATGCATGCAGAAAGGATGTCCGCATTAGGTCACCTCTATGTAGGTCCGTGCATTTTACATTAATGAGTTCCCCAAAGCTTCCTTCCACTTCCACCTTGACCTCCTCATCCCACATTATTGCCAGACCTCCTGCTATACCAATAGGCTCGATAGTAAATATAGATTGGAACTGAATCCTTTTCCTCACTTTCTCTAGAACATTATTTTTGTTTTTTGTCTCCATGAGGAAAACCAGATTGGGCCTTTCTTGAGCCACTAAGGCTCTTAGATGTTGAACTATCAAGGGGGTGCCCAACCCATGATAGTTCCAACTTAGTATCTTCATGTATCCTGTGGTGGTTTATTAGGGCCAGCCACCATAGACTATGTCCCCACCCTTTCCCAAGACTGAATTGGGGCATCCAAAAGTTGATTATCATCCACCACAAACTCCTGTGTAGTTTTCTTTTCATAGGGACTAACCCCCTTTTGTTTTTTTGCTGTTAGAGTTTTATAGATTGCCTTGCCTTTCTTGGTTTTCTGTGCTTGTATCTCATTCCCTATCGGAGGAGGAAGTAGTAATAATTGCTGTTCTGAGTTCTTCCCCCTAATTTTATTCATTTTCTCTGCCTCTTCATGCTGTACAGGAACAATTGCCATTGTATTTAGTTCATCTTCATCTATTCTTAGTGGAGTTTCAGTCACCTCAGTTTGAGTTTCCATCACCACTTCTTCATCGGATGTAGAGAGTTCAAGTTGCCCATAAAAAGTCTTCCAATAAGGGCTAGTTTCACGGACTTCCACCTTTAGCCACGAGCCAAATCGACCTGGTTGATCTTGAGCAAGTCCAGTTTCTTCATAAGGTATTTCAACACAGTAGTTGGCATAATGCCCAATTCTTCCACAAGAATAGCAAAAGTGAAGAAGTCGTTCATACTTGTAATCTATCCACCACTTTTTGTTTCCACAATTAATCATAGATCCTGTTTTAAGCGAGCTGGATAGGTTGAGCAGCACTTTAGCCTTACTGCTTTTCCTGGAGTTGTTGCTTCTTGCTTCAATTTTAATCTCCACAACCTCCCCCGATCTGGAAGCTATAAGGTGAATGGCATCTTCAGTGATACGGGCTCGTGGAAGGCCTATAAAGTGTACCAAAAATGCATAGTGCGTGAATTCATAACAGTGTTTAGGTATGTTTGGGTCACCTTCTCTAAGTACTAATAAATTGTTCACAAAGGACCACGGTCCCGTTTCGAGTATCCTTCGTTTCTCTTCGCTCGTTTGGAACATGAATGAGAAAATGCCTGGTTCGATTTGCTCGCACTTAATAGAATCTAATTTCCAAGCTCATTTCATGGTATTAGTAAACGCTTGGAAATTGACATTGGGCTTTGAAAACAGCTTACCATACAAAGTTAATTCGTTTTCCTTTTTCTCCGATTCTGGTATATCATCCCCTAGGTCAATGATGTCCTCTTCGAACCATAGATCTCCCATACGTCGACAAAGTGCAGCTAATCTCAGCTGATTGCTCTCCCTCTCATTCATTTTGTCTCTTGTTTCTGTGTTTGTCAGGTACTATAACTAATGATTGTGGAGTGAAGGGGGCTTTGATTATGGTGAGCAAATCAAGGGTTTTATGTTGCAATATGGATCGAGTGTTCGTTTCAAGATAGCAAAAGGCAGACACAGGGGACTTATACGCTAAACAAAGAAACTACAGGGGGTAGTATCACTCAGCTGGACGCTTCTTATCCATAGAAACCCTAGAGTGTGATGTTGTTACTGTGAAAGCTAGTATGAGCACCTAGAGAGGGGTGAATAGGTGCATAAACAATTTTGCGAGATAAGTGTAGCACAAATCAACAATGGATTATGAAAAGAAAATTCTTCTCTTTTCAAATAAACAAGTTACGATCAAAGTAGAAGAGTGTAGGGAAGAGAATTTGAACACAGAGTTTATAGTGGTTCGGCTTTTATCCAAGCCTACGTCCACTCTTCCGCACTAACAGCTCACCGGCTGAATTTCACTATAAACAAAAGAGTTGTTATAGTAAAGCTCTCCCTTGATTCTACAGTGTAGAGAATCTACTACACTTCCTCAAGGTCTCTCAAGAATATAAACTCTCTTTTGCGTACAGGATTTTAGCTCAACAAATGAATTGACTAAGAACAAGGAGCTTCAGACATTGGAATTCTTCTATCGCGCACAACTCAAACAACTGGAATGTCTTCCTTAAATACCCCTTTATGCCATTATACCCGTTGGCACTTACCAAAGGAATTCTTCCAATCTACCTGTTGGACAGAATTAATTAGGAATATCTTTGAGCTATTTAAGGAACATGATGACAGCCCATCAGTCATGCTCGCCCATACAATCAGGATCTTGGTTTCCATAAGTAGATACTTTTAAGTATACTTTGCCAATCAACGGATCCAAAATTCCTGATTCAATCTTAATTTGAATAGTGGATTCCGACGTGCTATATCCAACCTAGAGATCTTCTCCAGTCGATAAAGTCAAATCCTTAACGAAACATCCGGTTCTGGATAAGCCTTCTTTGACGGTCTAGAACTGTTAATGCGGATAGACTTTGAGTTTTGAGTCTGGCAGTCCGGAGGTCTTCAGACTTTGATGAGAGAGTCTGCAAGTCTTTAAACTAAACTGATGGAAACGTTTTGTCAGCTTCAAAACATTCAAGGAAGTTTTCTCCAACAATCTCCCCCTTTTTGATGGTGACAAAACTTTCCTGCAGATTTGGATAACTTTATCCTGCAAAATATTACTCAAGCAAATATAGATATCTCATATAGATAAATGGCTTAATAACACTAGAATCTGCATCCACAGAAGATAGATTAGTTCTATAAATAAGCGAAGCCATGAGATATCAAGATGTCAATAGTACTTGAGATAAACAAACATTTAAACAGATAAACCCAAATCCAGTCCAGATCCAAAACAGCCAAACACAAAAGTCAAGTCACAATCAACACAAAAAGTTCAAATCAAAAATCAAATCTGCACCACAACTCTCCCCCTTTTTGTCATCATTAAAAAGGTAGAGATAAAAAGATAATAGTATTAAGGTTGTTTGGGAACACGAACAAGCTAGAAATCTCCCATTGGCGGGACAATCCCTTCCAGCTTTTTCAAATCCTCCTTCAATTGTGCCACATCTTCACCCTTAGCATTTGCTTGAACTTGAAGAGCAAGGGCTTGAATTTGATCATTTAAAGAAACTGAAGAAGCTTAACCTGCAGTCTGCAAGTTTTGTACTTCGCATCCTAGAGCATATATTTGGCCCTGCATCTCTAAGAAAACATCAAGAATTCTACAAAAGTCTGTTGAATTATCAGTCTGAGTACTGCCTTTTGCATGATCAGACCGTGTAAAGGCAGACGATGGTAAATCAGCATGGTCACGCAAATTGGGCGATAAAACATCATGTCCTTCCTCAGGAAATTGAGAGGCATAGATGTCCTCTGGATCTGTTGGAGAGCGGCTTACTCCTTCACTGGTGGCAGGGTATGAAGACATTCCTCTTTTCTCAGGATCTCCCCCTATTTCCATGCCTTCAGGTGAAGAGTGTTCCTCATGTTCTGCTTCCGCTTGATCTCCTCTTTCCTTTTCTTCTTCAATTCTTTCCTCCTCGTCATCTCCTTCTTCTGCTTCTCTCTCCTCTGCTTCCAAATTTTCTCTTTCTCCAGTCCTCTGTTCTGTCTCATCTGTGTCTTTATCCTATCTCTCTATTGATTCTGGAACAGAACGACTCAAGTTCTTCAATGCCATTGTAGAAATGGTGATATCATCCTCATCCTCTTCATCCTCAATGATGAGAGCTCTTCTTTTCTTGGATGGAGCTACCATGGGCTCCTTTCCTTTTCTCTTTGCAGCCGAAGAGACTTGATGAGACTTAACAAGGGTTTTCTCCTTGAATTTCTCCAATGCCTTGTTGAGTTCATTCAGACGCATTTTAGAGACCATTTTTAGTCCCACCACCATTTGATTGCACGTTCGAACACAAAGAATGCGGGAAGGTTGAACGTTCAAATGTCTGAATAACTTAGTCATAAGAGCTGGATAAGGAAGTTGACTCTTGTCCTTCACCACTGCCCTGTACATGTGGTACATAATAGTATGTGGAAGAGAGAAATTTTTCCCTACATTGATGGCATACATCAGCTTTGCCTCTGAGTTTGAAACGTCGGTCTTTGAAGTAGATTTTGATCTAAGGCAATTAATCACAATCTTGTGAAGCAGAATGTTGGATGCATTCATCCTCAAATAGGAAATCTTTCCCTCTGTCCTTCTATCTTTAACAAGCTCCAACGTTGCACGAGCAATAGACACACTGATGGGTTGATATCTCCCTCTTTCAACCCCAATCACATCAGCCAATGTATTTATGTCAACCACATATTCCTGATCTCGAACACTGAAAGAGAATCTGTTCGCATCCAGGAAACTAAGGTTCGAATATAAATAAGCAATAAGTTCATCATAGGCTTCTGTACTTTCAGAACAAAATTGTTCAAGTTGAAGAAGACTGAATTTTTCCCGTAGATTGACATTCACAGAGTCAAGAAAATCAAAATCCACACTTCGAGGGTTTATCACCCCACGCTTCAGTAACTTAGAGTACAGTTGCTTATGTTCCTCTGATCGAAACAAGTCTGTCTTTTTGCTTCGAATTTTTGCCGCAACACCCATTCTCGATTTAAACTAACTATACAACCTATCATCGGCATTCCCATATGGCTGACTCAATCCTCCAACACGTGGATCACTTGGGATATTTGCGAGTGCCTCTTCCACCGACCCAGCAAGGGCAATTCCCAATTGTTCCATTGTGCGTAAAAAGAAAGTTTCATTTCTATACCCTTTGTCTTTCAAAAATTCATCAATGTAGTTCAAAGGAGTATCGCCCCTCTTCAAAGCACGATAAAGCTTGTAAGTAAAAGAGGGCTTAAGAGTTCTTACGGGTTCTGCGTCTTCGATTATTTCTTCCTCTTCTTGATGTACAACATCCTGAGGTCTAGATGGAGGAGATGGACACTGCTGAGAATGTTGTGGGCTCTGTTGTTGATTAGGGGATTCTTCTTCCTCTGTGAGATCAAAGTGCGTAGGCCCCTCACGCATTTGCTGTGGTCCCCTGTTCGCGATCCTCGAAGTCTTTCTTTGGGAAGACATTTTTCACAGTCTTTGAGAGATTCCAAGTTTGTTTTCCCAAGAAAGATGACAACTTTTCGAAGATTAAACAAGAGAAGAGGACAGAAATGGAAGATCGGTGCTTTCTTAGGGTTTTTGTGAGTGAATCGAAGAGGAACCGACAATATATAAGGCACTCGGAGAGAGGCATACGGAATGTCGTAAAAAAAAGTATAAATATGCCTTTTAAAAATAACTGTCTTTTCAAAAATTAGATAACTGTTAAAAAAATAACTCATTTTTCGAAAAGGAAAGATTGCAATAATTATGGAAATTAAAAAAAAGCAACAATTGATAATGGGTTGATAATCGTACATTTTCGAGATTTGATTCGTGAGATAATTTAAAAAAAAAATAACTTACAGTTGCGAATCTTGATCGTCTGAGTCTGAATGTCTTTAAACTTTCAGTCTTGAGTCTGAACTTCCTCAGACTTTAAGATATTAAGTCTGGAACGAATAGTTTCAAATTTATTTTTCTCCAAAGGCTTTGTAAAAATATCCGCCAGTTGATTCTTTGAATCAATAAACTAAATCGAAACTTCTCCATTTTGAACATGATCTCTAATGAAGTGATGTCGAATCTCTATATACTTTGCTCTTGAGTGAAGAATCGGATTCTTGGTAAGATTGATTGCGCTAGTGTTGTCACACATGATTTTAGTGCATGAATCTTCAATTCCAAAATCTTTTAACTGTTGTTTTATCCACAAGATTTGTGAACAACAACTTCCAAGAGCTACATATTCTGCTTCTGTTGTAGAAAGAGCTAATGTACTTTGCTTCCTTGAAAACCAAGACACTGTCCTGCTTCCAAGTAGTTGACAGGTACCCGAGGTGCTCTTTCTATCAACTCTGCATCCGGTTAGGTTTGCGTCTGAGTATCCAAGAAGAGTAAAGTATCATTCTTTAAGATACCAAAGACCCAAAGTTGAGGTTGAGGCAATGTATTTGATGATACGTTTTGCAGCACTTAAATGAGATTCTCTAGGGTCTAATTGAAACCTAGCACAAATGCAAACACTAAACAAAATGTCAGGTCTAGAAACAGTAAGATAAAGGAGTGAACTAATGATATTCCTGTACAGCTTTTGGTCAACTTTCTTTCCTCCTTCATCTTTGTCCAGCTTCAAGGAACTTGACATTGGTATATCAGTCTTTTTGCAATTCTCCAGTCCAAACTTTTTGACAAGATCTTTGGTATATTTTTCTTGATGAATAAAGGTTCCTTCTTTCAGTTGTTTTACTTGGAGCTCGGGAAAGAAGGTTAATTCACCCATCATGCTCATTTCAAATTCATCTTGCATAGACTTAGAGAATTTCTTGCATAGACTTTCATTAGAAGATCCAAAAATAATATCATCAACATAAATTTGAACAAGTAGAAAAATTTTGCTTTCTCTTTTGATAAATAGTGTAGTGTCTACTTTACCTTTAACAAAACCATTTTGAATTAAAAACTTACTTAGCCTCTCGTACCAAGTCCGAGGTGCTTGCTTTAAACCATATAAAGCCTTTTTCAGTCTAAATATAGAGTCTGGTTTCCTTGGGTCTTCAAAATCAGGTGGTTGTTCCACATAGACTTCCTCTTGGATAACTCCATTTAGGAAAGCACTTTTGACGTCTATTTGGAATAACCTGAAATTCTTATGACAAGCAAAAGCAAGTAATAATCTAATTGCTTCTAACCTTGTTACTGGCGCGTAAGTCTCATCATAGTCCATTCTTTCTTCTTGTGTATATCCCTTGGTCACGAGTCTTGCTTTGTTTCTTACGACCTTTCCTTTCTCGTTTATCTTATTCCTGAAAACCTATTTAGCTCCAATAATGGATTTACCTTTCGATTTAGGAGTCAATTCCCAGACATCGTTGATATTGAATTGCCTAAGTTCTTCTTGCATAGCTTCAATCCAGCTTTCATCAGTTAAAGCTTCTTCTATGCTTTTGGGTTCTATTTCAGAAATAAGAGCCACAACACTAGACTCTTCGCGCCTTTTGGATCTTGTACGGATTCCTTCATTAATATCACCAATGATGAGATCTTTGGGATGACTAGACTTATGCTTCCAGTTATTGGTTGCTTTGTCAGACTGTTGATCTTTTTCAACATTTAAATCTTTGATGATCATTTGTTGCTAATCTTCTAAAGATTGAGCTGCTTCTGGAGATTTAAACTTTGTAGAGTTTGGAGCAGGTTCAGATTCTTCAAATTGAATCTAAATCGATTCATTTTGCATAGAATCTTAGAATTTGACATTTATTGATTCCTCCACAGATTGAGTCTTCTTGTTGTAGATTCTGTAAGCTTTGCTTTTGGTTGAATATCCAAGGAAGATGCCTTTGTTTGATTTTTCCTCAAACTTGCCAACTCGATCATTTGCATTTTTCAATATAAAACATTTACACCCAAACGCATGAAAATATGAAACAATTGGCTTCTTTTCTTTGAATAACTCGTAGGGAGTTTTATCCAGAATAGGCCTTAGAAAAACTCTATTAATAATATAACATGCTGTAGAAACTGCTTCAGCCCAAAAACGTGAAGAGATGTTACTTTCAATTAAAAGAGTTCTAGCCATTTCCTTAAGTGAGCTATTTTTTCTTTCCAGGACTCCATTTTGCTCTAGAGTATATGGAGAAGAGAACTCATGCTGAAAACTAGATTCATCACAAAATCTTGTAAAGTCTTGATTTTCAAATTCGCCTCCATGGTCAGTTCATATACTTGAAATAACATACAATTTTTCATTTTTGGACCTTTTTAGCAAACTTTTTAAAATAAGAAAAGGTTTCAAACTTATTTGCTAGGAAATATACCAAGTGAATCAGGAGTAGTCATCCACAATTACTATGTAATATTTCTTACCTCCAATACTCTGAGTTCTGGTTGGTCCAAAGAGATCCATATGTAGAAGCTGTAGTATACGGTTAGTGGAAACTTGATTCATTGGTTTAAATGAGCTTTTTACCTGTTTTCCCAATACGCATGGTGTGCATAGATCGGTTTTTTGATATGACAAACTTGGTAGACCACGAACAAGCTTTTTTGCCGTAATTTTGGCTATTTGTTTCATGTTGATGTGCCTAAGTTTTCTATGCCATAAGTTTGCTTCTTCTTGAATTGAGATTAGACAATGGGTTTCATCTGGTTTGACATCCAAGAGATAAATATTTCCATGTCTTCTACCCGTGAAAGACTGAGATGAATCTTTACTCGTTCCTGAACATATTCCTTCTTGGAAGTTGATTTTGAAACCGGTGTCGCACAGCTGACTAATACTTAGCAAATTGTAGTTAAGTCCTTCCACTAAGGAAACATTACTGATCGTGAGACTTCCAATCTTTACTGTTCCGAATCCCACAATTTTTCCTTTGCTATTTCCTCCAAATGAAACTTTTCCACCATTAACTTGAACAAGCTTTATGAAGCAATTTGAATCTCCTGTCATATGCCTTGAGCATCTACTATCCAAGTACCATTTAACCTTTTTCTTGATAGTAACCTGCATTTAGAAAAGATACTCAAGCTTTCTTTGGTACCCATATTTTCTTGGGTCCATTGGTGTTAGTATAATATACTATCTTTGCCCAAACTTTCTTAACAGGTTTCCAAACCATAGGACATTTTTTCTCAAAATGGTCTGAGCTATTGCACTTAGAACATTTAAAAGTATTGTAACCTACTGATTTTACAAAAACTCTTTGGAAATGATTTTTGTAGGCATCTTTTGTAGGTCTTTGCTTAATTCTTTCATTTACTTTAGGAAAATCAATTAGAGGAATGGTTTCTGCAGTCATTCCCAGACCAGATTTATTGAAATAAGGTCTTTGGGTAGAAAGAATCTTTTCAAGTTTCTTAAATCCTACAGAAAATATTTTAGAAATATTTGAGATATCAATTTTCAAAGATGCATTTTCTTTTGAAAGATTGTCTTCATTTTCTTTCAAAATAGTAATATTTTTATCTAAACTTTCAACCTTTTCTTTCCAAACATTTTCTTGTTGTTTTAGTACATAATTTTCCTTTTTAAGTTCGGAAATCCTTTTAAGAGAAGTCTTGAGACTAAGACACAATTCATCAATGTATCTAGAGACTTTAGTAGGGATTTTCAAATTACATACCTCAATTTCACTGTATGAATCTGAGTCTATCTCGGAGCCTGAATCTAAGTCTGATTTTGCCATGAGACAAATATTGGTATAATCATCATTACTTTCTTCACATTCTGTATCACTCCATATTTTTGCTTTGAGTGCCTTTCGATATTTCTCAGCTTTTCCTTTTTTTTTTCTTCAAGAGGGGACAGTTGGGTCTGATGTGTCCCTTTTTCTTACATTCAAAGCAAACTACATCTCTATTGGATTCATCATTCTCAACAGACTTACTCTGTTGCTTTTGAAAACTCTGTTTCTTTGGATTGAATCTTCTTCCTTTCTTGTTCAGCTTTCTGAATCTTCTTATCATGAGAGCAAGCTCTTCGTCATCCATATCGTCTTCAGAATTTGTGACATCAGAATCATCATTAGATTTTAATGCAAATGAATTTCTTACCTGTAGGATTTTCATCTTCGTTGACTCCACTTCATAAGACTGAAGAGTCCCAACCAATTCATCAACAGAAAATGACATAATTCTTTGTGTCTCCCTTATTGAAGTCTTTATGTGATTCCAGTCCTTGGAGAGTCCACGTAGAAGCTTGTTTACTTTCATGAGATCAAAAATTGGTTGCCCTTGATTTTTAAGGCCATTCATGATCTCTGTAAAATGACTAAACATGTCAGTGATAGATTCTCCAGATTTCATTTTGAATGCTTCATATTGGCCGAGCAAAATGTTGATTCTAGTTTCTTTCACTCGATCAGTTCCTTCATAAGTGATATGTAATCTATCCCAAACTTCTTTAGCTGTAGCACAAGAAGATATTATGTTATATTTAGTAGGTGATAATGCACAATATAAAGAATAAATTACTTTTGCATCAAGAGCTTATCTTTTAGTTATCTCTTTTTGAGTCATTTCGCTAGACTCAACGGTTTGTTTTCCTCTTTCTGAGACAGGTGTAGTTTTAGGAATGATTCCTCTGTCTACCACATCCCATTCCAGAGGATCCTTTGATCTTAGAAATGCCTTCATCTTGTTTTTCCATATGTTGTATTATTTTCCATCGAAATAAGGCGGTCAAGTATTGCTTTGCCCTTCAACCAGTCTTGGAGCCAACATACTAGCTATGGATCTTTAACTCTGAAGTAAAACACTTCAAATCAAGTGAGTACACAAGCTCTGATACCAATTGTGAAAGCTAGTATGAGCGCCTAAAGAGGGGTGAATAGGTGCAGAAACAATTTTGCGAGATAAGTGCAGCACAAATCAACAATGGATTATGACAAGAAAATTCTTCTCTTTTCAAATAAACAAGTTACGATCAAAGTAAAAGAGTGTAGGGAAGAGAATTTGAACACAGAGTTTATAGTGGTTCGGTTTTTATCCAAGCATACATCCACTCTTCCGCACTGACAGCTTACCGGCTAGATTTCACTATAAACAAAAGAGTTGTTATAATAAAGTTCTCTCTTGATTCCACAGTGTAGAGAATCTACCACACTTCCTCAAGGTCTCTAAAAAATATAGACTCTCTTTTGCGTACAGGATTTTAGCTCAACAAATGAATTGACTAAGAATAAGGAGCTTCGGACTTTGGAATTCTTCTATCGCGTACACACTCAAACAACTGGAATGTCTTCCTTAAATACTCCTTTATGCCATCATACCCGTTGGCACTTACCAAAGGAATTCTTCCAATCTACCCGTTGGACAAAATCAATTAAGAAGATCTTCGAGCTATTTAAGGAACTTGACGACAGCCCATTAATCCTGTTTGCCCAAACAATCAGGATCTTGGTTTCCATAAGTAGAACATTCCAAGTATACTTTGCCAATCAACGGATCCAAAATCCTGATTCAATCTTAATTTGAATAGTGGATTCCGACATGCTATATCCAGCCTAGAGATCTTCTCCAGTCGATAAAGTCAAATCCTTAACGAAACATCCGGTTCTGGATAAGCCTTCTTCAACAGTCTAGAACTGTCAATGCGGATAGACTTTGAGTCTTAAGTCTGGCAGTTCGGAGGTCTTCAGACTTTGATGAGAGAGTCTGCAAGTCTTCAGACTAGATTGATGGAAACATTTTGTTAGCTTCAAAACATTCAAGGAAGTTTTCTCCAACAGTTACCTTGGGTTGGAGGAATCGAAAGAAGTAGGGAGGCTTGGTTCTAGAGAAAACAAATAAACCAGTTGATTTGCGCTTCTTCTGGCAATGGGGCACCATGGGGCTAGAAATCTAGATCAGGAGTTCCACTCTGCGATAGAATGCTTCAGTTTGGGAGAAACCAAAAGACCCCTCGAATCTGCAATTTCTTCAGCAGCTAATCTCCATGGGGAAGGAAAACCAGGAATGGTGTTTTAATCAGGTGGGAAAACCTTGAAATCTGCCATGATTTACAGATTTAGGTTTTGAAATTTGGGGATTTGTTGTAAAGGAACAACATCACCAAGAGGGATAGAGGGAGAACTCAACCCATGTTGAGAGAGAGAGGAATTAGTACTCTACATGAACCTGGTTGAAGGCCATCATGCTGGATGCGCTAGAAAGGGGTTGGAAAATGGCCGAAATGGCCATTTCCTCGCTGAAGCTAGTCAGATCGGTTTGAGCTAGTTTTGCTCGATTTGGTTGGTTTTTGGCCAAAATTTTGTGCAATTAGGATGAACTAGTTGTAGATAATTCCCAATCAATTAAGAGAGAAGTGGGCTAAATTGAGAAGAAATAATTCAAATTTGCCCAAAGTAAATCAATCAAACCTCTTAGTAACCTCAATTGATTTAAATTTGTTTACTTACCTCATGAATGGCATTATCACACTTAGATTTAGCGGGCACACAAATTTGGAATTTCTAATCAATTTCTACAATTGTTGCAATTCCCATCCCCAATTGTCAAGCAATCAAATTCAATTGATACAATAAAATATCAATTGGTTCGACCAATTGAACTCAAGATGACCCAATGTACTCAAATTGACACTAATATGATGATACGAATTAAACTCAAAATGACATGGAAGTTCAGTGGTCAAATTGAATCTCAATCTATCAAATTAAACCTTAGTCTAGAATGAGTCAACTTGAATCACATCAATTGAAGCACATTAGCTTAAATTTTCAATGTTCCGGTGAGTTAAATTGATCAAATTGAAATGCTTCCAAGTGAATTTGACATAATTAATACCGCATTTAGATTGTCACTAAGAAAATGAATTCATTAAAGGTGAAAGTATCCAAACTATGAAGAATCAATCCGGATCCCTAATTAGGGATAAAAATGGAAATTTTTATCCTGAAATGTAAAACTTCAAAATCGGTTCAATGACTAATTGCGAAATTGCCTCTAGACCAAATGTCATGAAGGAAACTATGCTAAAATACGATAGAAAGAAACTGATTTTATTTTTGGCTGGTTTTGAACCTAAATCCGAAAAAAAAAAAAAAAAAAAAACAAAACAAAAACTAGGTTCTTAACCGATTTTTGAGAAACTTTCGATGGCCAAGTCAAATTGAAGCTAAAATAGATGATTTGTAGGTTTTCACATTTTCCTTTTTTTTTTTTTTTTTTGTCAAAGTGTTGATCAAAAGTCAATCATTTAGTGGTTAATCACTAAAATATTGATTGATGGGCCAAACTTTGAATTTTTTTTTTTGAAAACTTTCAATTCAAAAATGAAATTGAAACTATTAAGGAAGTTTTTTTGTGCAAAAAAGTCAAAATTTGACTCAGGATTGACTTTTTGATCAAAGAGTTGACAAAAAGTCAACTCAAAATTAATTCTTTGACTTTTCGGAAATTTGATGAAAATGGCTAGAAAATTAAGTACAAATAAAGGGCCAATGAAAAAAAAATGAAAAATAACGCTTTTTGTTTAAGAGATCTGTTTCGTCAGAATCGAAACCCTAATCTCAAGATTTTACCTTTAATGATGCATCGGCTAGAAATCAAGTATCAATAGTTGCCCCTCTTTGAGAGGATGATCAAAGAAATTCTACTCAAAGACGAATTGATCCTTACAATTTCTAGTCCACTTCACCTGGGGAAATGAAAATAAAAAGGAAAACAACATTTGATTAGAGGCATACCTTGAACGTTTACTGTCAAATCTTTGCATCGTTTATTTATCCACACATTCTCTTCTCTTCTCTCATGGAATGGAATGAAAGAAATTGATTAAAGGGAACCGAAGGAAATAAAGGACAATCTTACCATGTAATAATGTGTTTGGACTCTAAGGGAAAAAGTCTTACCGTGTAATAACATGCCTTGACTAGAGGGGGTATCCCCACACCTAAGGGTTTTGACTAAAAAGGGAAGTCTTACGGTGTAATAACGGGCTTTGACTAAGGGGTCCCTAACTAAAAGAGGGCTTTACCGCACCTAAAGGTTTTGACCAAAAAGGAAAGTCTTACCATGTAATAATGGGCCTTGACTAAAGTGAAAAGTCTTACCATTTAATAATGGGCTTCAACTAAAGGAGGGACTTAACCACACCTAAAGTTGAAAAAGGAGGCTACAAGGGCTAAGCTTATCGTACCAAGGGTGCCTAAGCTTCTTGAAAAGGACTTGGTTTAAAAGAAGGTTACTACATGTGGGGAACCTTGGTTTGAAATGGTGTCTTCCAAACATTGGGATAGACTACCGGAACTATTCCACTAAGGAATATTAATTTTTTAACAAAATTCCAAAAATGCACGAAGCAAATCTAATGGAATTGTGATTTTAAATCATGACATGAAGACTTCAAATGTCATTCAAGAATTTTGGTAAATGTTATCTATTGTCAAATTTCTTGAGAAGGAAAGTTTCGATAAAATAATTTTGACAAAACTTCAATGAGTTCGTTAGAAATGCCAAGCTGAAGTACAATAATCAAAAAGGTCTTCTCACAATGGCTCTCAAGAGGGATTTTGTTCCCATCCACTAATGTGGAAAATTAATCTTAATCATTGAGGATATCTCACATGACCTATGCTAAAGGTCTTCGAAAACATTCGTAGAGAATATAATTCGATCAATCAAAAGGACTTTTAAAAGGATCATAATG
Organism: Eucalyptus sideroxylon; assembly: GCA_014182405.2. Lineage (NCBI taxonomy): Eukaryota > Viridiplantae > Streptophyta > Magnoliopsida > Myrtales > Myrtaceae > Eucalyptus > Eucalyptus sideroxylon. Next base: position 47,679,990 of record CM024550.2, read on the forward strand.
TAGGCTTGATCATGGGCTTACACAAAGGATTGTCGCTTTGAGGCCAAGAAAGAATATTCATCAATATCTTCATCAGATTTACAAGTCAAGAACCTTAAAGATAAGACAAGATAGGATTGCTTCCACTCCTTTAAGCAGTAGCTTCCTTGTGAAATCATTTCTACTCGAACCATCCCAATCGGAAGAGACTCCTGAAAAAATAGTTGTAATGTCGGTTTGGGTGAGGCTCAAAAGGCTTGAAATATTTCAAAAAATGCTTTGAAGAGTTGGTAATTATCTTGGCATCACACAATCTTGCAATGTTTTGATTCTTAAAATTTAACCTATCTCGAGAGTCTTTTGATTATTTTAAGACATGAGAGCTTTGCTCTTCTTCTAATGATCATGGTTGCACTGCAATGAATATTTTTGCAGAGCATTCTTTTCTTGCTTTTGATATAATTTTTTATATGGATATTGGTTTTACTTTTACCAGGTACACTATTTTTTCGATGCCCCCTAATGTCTTTCTCTTTTGAGCATTTAAGACTCTCGAGACATTCTTACATGTTACCAGCATTATTCATTTTATTGATAAATCACATGCATTGCATCAGCATAGGGAAATAATCATCACTTGGGTTTTAGAAATGATTATAAGGCTCAAGTTAGCTAAGCAATGGATAATAGTCTTTGGATAGCGAAATGAATGCTCTTCCTTATTTTGGGATGCTTCAAGCTTTTAGAGGAATTCACCTGAAGCTATCATAAGAAGATTATTGCAAGTGAATGCAATAAAAACTTTCTTGATCTTTTGTACCATGTTTTCAATCATAACCTCCTATTTTGGCCCAATGTGGGGTTGTTCTTGATAGGGTTATTTTGAAAAATTCTCTCTATTTGGTTCCAAATGTCTTGCAAGGGATAATCAGTGTTTAGAATTGAGAAAGAAACACCTTTATCATTTCGATTAATGTATTCAATGCGAATGAATCTTATGTCCTAAGACATGGTTCTTTTCACTCAACTTTTTTATTTTTTTTGGTAAGGTTTTTCACTCAACTTTTAAAGTGTATATAAGGACGTGTTTGGCCAAAACTTACCTTTCACCATCTTAGGTGATCCTACTTGGCATGCTTAACATTGCTCTTTTCATTTTCAAAAGTCATTTAATCAAACTTTCCTTCATGGGGATTTTTGTTGGAGTTATTCAAATTTTTGAAGATAACGATTTTGTTTTGAAATCCTTTGACTCCACTGGGAAAGCTTTAAACAATGTTGTTTTTTATTTGAAATCTTTTGAGAACCTCTTAGACGAAGACTCAGTTTTTCTGCAAAAGGTTCGTCTCTTAGTCCTTGGGCAAAAAGAGTATCTGTAGGCATTAAAGGTAACCAGTCGATCTTTGTAAGTATTCCTTTAAAGTCATCCCCTTGAAGATTGATGATTTCTTTCGTCGGGAGTTCCTCAATACTTGCAAAAAGAAAGCACATGCAGATATATGACGTATACATGATATGCATGATACAAGAGACCTAAGATCGCTCAAATTCATTCCGAGAATAGCTCAAAGGCATTTCGCTTTATCCATAAAAAGTATTTCTTGATAGCATTAACATTTACAGGTTTTGGCAACTCGTGGCCATCTATTTCTACAAGAATTAGTGCTCCACCAGGTGAAACCTTCTTAATGAAATAATTTTTTACACAAACAATCTTAAAAATGGGAACGTAAACCTTTTTATGAAACAAATCTACATGTTAATAAACGAAACATTGTATATCCATTATTAACTTATGTATAGAAATTTTTACCTTGCTAGGGCACTGAATTATGTTGCTTGCAAAGAATAGGATGGTGAAAAGCATTACATGGAGCAACTGTAAATCATTTATCGACCAAGCATCTGTTGTCTATCAAGAACGATGGATTCCAAATCAATTGTGTAAATCTCTCTAGTTATGGAGATCTTGATGTGCTGTTTTAACGGCTTATAATGTTGTCTCCATAAGATAAGTAAAAGTTCGGACTTCTACCATAAAACTAGGTAAGCAAAACTGGACCTTATTTTCATCACCCCCTTCAAAAATTGACAAAAAGTTAAATTACCTTCTTGAGCTGTGTCAACGCCACTCTAAATTTGAATGGCTTACATTCACCTTGTTGGGAATATCGGATCCCCGAAAACCGGATTCGACACTAAATCGAACCCCTAAAACAAATGCGGAAGATAAGCCCGGGAAAAACATGTATCACCGATCCTAAAGCACACTACGGATTCGAGCGTACTTTGTTAGCCACAGATTAAACACCAATGCTGAAGTTTGAGGAAGAGAAACCGATCCCGTTCGATCCGATGACTTCGATTGGCCTTGAAGGGAAGATGGCGTCGCCGTTTTGCGCTCGCTTTTCTTTTAGAGGGAGAGAGGGAGAGGAACGTACGTACTAAATGCCAAAGGGTGCGTTCTCCCTCTCTTTCCTCCCTTATATACGTCCCTCCAACAGAAAGGAACGTACCCTTTCATCCATGTCCCTCCATCCACGGGCCCTACTCTTGTGGGCCGGGCTTTCAGACCCAACATGGGCGGACGGACCTGAAGTCCATTTCATAAAAACCATCATCTCCCACTCGCATATGGTGGGCCGAACATGATTCTCTTTACCTCTCTTCAACATTCATACCGGTGAATAATCCGTGCGACCAGCATACTTTGAGAGCTCGTTGCTATACATCTGTTAGGAATATATAGCAGCTCATAATGGGCATCACATCCTGAGTAGATTTAGTATGTAGTACCCTAGATCAATCGATCACATTTATATCTCTCTTGATCTCTTTTAAACAATGATATATATATATATATATATATTGTATTCACAATTATGATTATCCCAAAGACAGTCATAATTGGTTAACCGGTGAATACAAAACTACAATGTGATTCTCCAAATTCGATCTTCCTCTTTCCTTCAAACTCTCAATTTCAGTTCAGCTTGTTTTTCTAGAAATGCCCCATTAGATTGAATCAACTCATGACCATTGGCAACATTCTAAGATAGCAAACACTAAATAGAAATCTTGAGAATAAGTAAGAGTCATGAGGGGACTAAAAACTGAGGTACTCTTTTCCTCAAGAGTCTCACACGGTATAAAAGTTGAGATCAAACATTTTGCTACTCTTATTGATCGTCTCATGCATACGTAGTATAAAATACGTATTACGGTATTAACTTCTTCCCATGGAGCGTATGTATACACCTTCAATACCGTACAGATGATAGTTCAGACATACCCAATGTATAACTTGAGTTCACGTATCTACTCATTCACAAAATTCATTAGAATTCACATCTGGCAACTTAGACAGATAAAGTAAAATATGTGGGGTATTTTACTTTCGGACATAGTAAGTATCATGTCCTCATCTTAACACTCAGTTAAGGCGACATACGTGTTTTAAGCTTGAGCTCTCGATTATCACCTAGATAATAAGCTTAAAAACAGTCTTATCTCTATTTATCACACAGTAAATAGAGGCGATTACCCGTGTGAGTGGGCTAACCTTTTATCTGTTCGACATGCTTTCTCAAAATAATGCACTGAGCATTAAGATGCATAAAGATCAAACAAAGATTTAAAGGCATTAATGATGAAAACACACAAATTCATGAAATGTGAACACTTAGGGAAATTACAATATTCAGTATATCAGCCTCTACGCAGTCCTAGAGATTTCATATGGCCACAAAACACATTTCTAGGTATTGGCTTTGTCATAGGATCTGCTACTATTCTATGCGTAGATATGTACTGTAAGTTCACATCCTTTTGTGCAACTATATATTTGACAAAATTATACTTGGTATCTATATGTTTGGTCTTGTCATGATATTTTGGATCTTTGGTGTACGCTTTTGCTGCTTGGCTATCACAGTTAACCAATAATGAATCTGCAGCACTTCCAACAACACCTAAATGATCCAAAAATCTCTTAAGCCAAATATCTTCTTATACTGCTGTTGATAATGCCACGAACTCAACTTTCATCGTGGACAAGGCTATACACGTTTGTTTCTTACTGCTCCAACATATGGTGCCATTATTTGGTAAGAAAACAAACCCAGAGGTAGATTTTCTTTCATTTAAATCTCCTATCCAATTAGCATAAAAATAGCCTTAGAGTTGCAGATCCTTTCCTTAATAACTCAGCGTATTATCAGTAGTCCCCTTTAGATACCTCAGTAATCTCTTAACGGCTTTCCAATGTGCTTGACCTGAATTGGATTGGTAACTACTCACCATTCCAACTGCAAAACATATGTCAGGTCTTATACACATCATAGCGTACATAAAGCTTCTAATAGCACTAGCATAAGGAACATGTTTCATTTGTTCCTTCTCTTGTGGAGTCCTTGGACACAGTCTATGGCTTAATCCTTCACCTTTTGCAATAGGAGTGTCTATGGGTTTACAATCTTGCATACGAAATCGTTTAAGAACCTTATTTATATATGTTTCTTGCGAAAGAGACAACGATCTCTTCGAACGATCTCTTGAAATCTTAACTCCAAAAATGTATACAGCCTCACCCATATCCTTCATCTCAAAGTTGGAAGACAACCAACTCTTGACATTATTAACAAACTCCATATTGCTTCTAGCAATTGGTATATCACCAACATATAATGATATGATCACAACTTGATCCTTGGATCTTTTGATATATACACAATGATCCTCATCTATCATTGTAAAACCATATGCCATTATAGCATTATAAAAAACGTATATACCATTGTCTCGACGACTGCTTAAGGCCATATATCGACCTCAAAAGTCGACATACCTTTTCTTCTTGGCCTTTCACTATGAAACCAGCAGGTTGTTCCATATATATTTCTTCTTCTAATTCTCCATTGAGGAAAGCAATCTTTACATCCATTTGATATAACTGAAGATCCATACTAGCTACTATTGCCAGAACAAAGCGAATCGAGGTAAATATCACTATAGGAGAAAATGTTTCTTCATAATCAATTTCTTCCTGTTGATTATACTCTTTCACCACAAGGCGAGCCTTATGCCTTTCTATCGAGCCATCAGCTTTTCGCTTTATTTTGAGAACCGACTTATTCGCAATAACTTTGCGTCCTTTCGGAAGATCAACCAGTTCCGAGACTTGGTTTGATTTCATTGACTCAATTTCCTCTTTCATTGCATGAATCCATTTTTCCTTATTAGGGCAATCCAGAGCCTCATTAATATTTCTTGGCTCATCCTCATCTTGCGGAGCAATTATAAAAGTTTCCCCTTCAATGTCAAAACGTCAACCGGGAATACTTTGGCGACTTGTTCGCCGTATGAGAGATTGTACACTTAGCACATCATTCCCATTATGCTCCCACTCGGATTAGATAATGATGATGTCGTCTCATCATGTGGTTGTAATTGAGAATGAGCTGAATTCAATTCATCACTTCTCATATTACTCCCACTTGGACGAACTCCACTAATATCATTATCTTAATCCAAAGTTTCAAATAGGGAGTAATATTCCCCTATTTCGCCCTTATTAGAAAATTCATGCACTAAGAAGTGATTCAAATTCAGTTAAACTCCCACTTTCCTGCTCATCTATGAACACATACCCTTTCGAGTGTTCGGAGTATCTCATTAAAATACTCTTCTTTCCTTTTGGGACCCAATTTCCCAAACTTGTGAGAGGACTCATGAGTATAGGCAGCACAATCCCATGGCTTAAGAAAACTTAAGTCCGGTTTTCTATCTGTCCATAACTCATATAGAGTGGAAATAACTGATTTGGAAGGCACCCGGTTAAATATATAGGCAACAGTTAACAACGCATCACTCCAAAAAGTAATAGGTAAGTTAGCATGCGCCATCATGGACCTAACCATTTCCGGTAGGGTTCTGTTTCTTCTCTCTGCAACACCATTTTGTTGAGTAGTATATGGAATAGACAACTGTCTTTCTATTCCTTTTTCATCACATAATTTTCTGAACTCATCAGCTAAATATTATCGACCTCAATCGAATCTCAATGCTTTTATTTTCTTGTCTAATTGATTCATAAACCTTTTGAAATAACTTAATGCTTCAGATTTATGAGAAATCAAATAGACATATCCAAATCGAGTATAATCATCTATAAAAGTGATGAAATAAATAGCCCGATGCCTTCTTCTCACATTCATTGGACCACATACGTCAGAATGGATTAAATGCTTAGGAAATTCAGCTCTTTTACTTTTTCCAAATGGTTTTCTTGTTGTTTTCCCTACTAGGCAATGCTCACTTATGGGCAAATCGACTTTTTCAATGTTGCCCAACAAGCCCTCTTTGGCTAGTCTATTCATACGTTGTTGGCCAATATGACCAAGTCTAGCATGCCACACTTTCAGATCATCATCATATGAAGTAGAAGACATGAAAAGGGAATAACAAATATTGACATCACCACAGTCAACATTTAGTACAATAAAACCATCCAAAAAATGACCACAACCATAGTAATTTGTATCCAAATACAAATCTACACATCTATTATGGAAGTTCACACTAAAACCAAGCTTAACCAACACAAAAAATAGACACTTAAATTTCGACGAATTTCTGGAACATATAGGAATAAAGTGCATCCACCACGCATGTTCAGTTGGCAGGTGCCAATTCCTTTACTTAAGCTATGGATTTGTTTCCCACACAGATACACTTAGTTCTAGTCGGTATCGTCGGAATTCCACGAAGGATTCTCTATCCTTCACTATATGGTCTGTCGCTCCTGAATCTATATTCCACAAAGGATTGGATTCAACTAATAATACAGAACTTGACACATAAGCAAAATTCTTAAATGTACAAGAGGTGTTTACATTTTTCGGCTCACAACAGTTGCGAGCATAGTGACCTTTCTTATCACAATTGTAACACCTCACCCTTGACATTTTCTTCACTTGAGGACGTTTTCCTCTCTTGTGTTGGTTAACTCTTGATTTCTTGCAATAAGGACTTGATCCTTTGCATTCCCATATATTGAACGAATCAATATGCTTGCGCTTAGAGCTCAAAGCCCTTTCTAAGCTAGAACCAGCATTGCAAATGTCTATTTTCGACTCAAATGCCGTTAGGCGGTCCTCTACTAGCTCAAGGTGGCACACGGCATCCTCAAGATCTTCCATAATATGGTCAAGAGCTACTAGTGCTTATTTCTTTTCCAGCACATATTGAATCTTCATATTCAATATTTCACAATTGTTACTGTTCATATCAGCAATTACGTTCTTAGTTGCTGAAACCATCAATTTGAACACATCAGACATATATGCACGAATAATTAATGCCTATCATTTATGCATCCACTTTGCATAGACCCATCATATCAATGGACAATTTCAAGTAAGGTTTCAGAATCAAAAGGTCACTATGTTTCCAATCATCCTCCAAAAAATCCTAACTCAAAATTATTATTAATATAATTGTCTTATGCAAAATAAATTCTATGAAGTTACAAAAACTTCTATGAATTACCCACAGCAGTCAACAATAACAGAAAGCAAATAAAATCTAACATCCTATAAAATCACAATGCTTTAACATAATACAACTATACATTACACTAAGCAATATATACAAAGAAAAATATCAACATGGAAAGAGATATTTACACCCATAAAACACCTCATAATTAATCTAAGAAATAAATAGGGAAAGTCCCTTCTAATCTATCAGTCAAAACATCTGAGAAAATTGAAAGCACATTTGCCAACCATGGAAAAACTTTTGGAAAGTATTCATGTCGCCACCAAGGCGCATTTACTCTACGCTATATAGCGCTCAATCTAACGGTTAAAGTTTTGGCCAACTCAATCCTACAGTACTCTCTTACAAAAGCTTCCACTAGCCTCTTATAACCCGGGACCACGTTGACCTCCCATAGCCGATCTAACACTACTTGCCATTCAGGTGGAAGAGTGTTCATCAAAGCCGGCACCTTCTCAAAATCCGGCATAAGATAACCATTCCAGATGATTTCCTGTATCATATGATTGACTCTAACCACATGTGATACTAAATCACCGTCATGCCACCGAAAATTAGCTAAATCTGACATCAGCCTTTTAAGTCTTGCACTTCCCTCGTCCGTTCTCGGGATTTTGCAGGTATCTGTGCATAACGCATCATAGTTCCTTCAACAAATGCAGAACTAAAAATGGATTACTCATAATCCATAATTTACATAAGGGAAAATACATAATTTTCCAAAATTCATACAACAAATGCAGAATAAATAATGTATTACATATAACCCACATAGGCATAAATGAAAAAGAAACAAATTCTCTTTTTTTTTTTCGGGTCAACGGTCAACGGAGGTCAACGGCTGGTCAACGGTCAACAGAGGTCAACGGCCGTCGGTCAACGGTCAATGGGCGGTGGACCGGTCGGACCGGTCGGGCGGTCGGGCCAGGTCGGACGAACCAACCAGCACGTGCCGCGCGCGCGCTGGCCGACGTCACGGCGCGTCATCCGGCACATGCCGCCGCGTGCATGGGCCGACGTCACGAAGACGCGGCCGGCATGTGCGCGGCACGCACCAGGCTTTCGAGCATATCTGGTCGGGTCGGGTCTCCGTCGGGTCGGGGTTGCCGGCCGGTGACCGGCCGGCCATCGGTCGTCGGCAATGACGTCATTCCGGCAGTTACCGTGACGTCACGGTGATGTCAACACGCGTCGGTTTGCCAGCCGGCGGCGCACACGTGCCGGTTCGCCGACCGGCACATGTGCCGCACGCGCTGGTCGAGCCAGCGCTTCGGGCACGTTGCGCCCACGCGCAGCGGCTTCTGGCCGCGCTTGTGGGCGCATCCAATGTCGTCCGGCGGCGCACGACATGTCACAGACTCATCTCGACGATCTCTTTCTCCTTATTTCTTCAAAAATTGATTTCAACTTATGGAAACTTGAAAAAATGGATGAACGGTGCTCGGGTGTCGGGATTTCTCACCCCGATCCGTATCGGCCGATTATTTTCGCGAAAAATCAATCAAAAAAACATCAAATGGGTCGGGAAAATATGAACTAGGGCTCTGATACCAATGTTGGGAATATCGTATCCCCGAAAACCGGATTCGATACTAAATCGAACTCCTAAAACAAATGCGGAAGATAAGCCCGGGAAAAACGTGTATCACCGATCCTAAAGCACACCATGGATTCGAGCATACCTTTTTAGCCACAGATTAAACACCAATGCCGAAGTTTGAGGAAGAGAAACCAATCCTGTTCGATTCGATGACTTCGATTGGCCTTGAAGGGAAGATGGCGTCGCCGTTTGCGCTCGCTTTTCTTTTGGAGGGAGAGAGGAAGAGGAACGTACGTACTAAATGCCAAATGGTGCGTTCTCCCTCTCTTTCCTCCCTTATATACGTCCCTCCAACAGAAAGGAACGTACCCTTTCATCCATGTCCCTCCATCCACGGGCCCTAATCTTGTGGGCCAGGCTTTCAGGCCCAACATGGGCGGACGGGCCTTAAGCCCATCTCATAAAAACCATCACACCTAAAACTATTAACCGCAGAGCACCCTGGACCCAAAAGGAAAAAGGACTCCATTGTCCCAATTTGAGGCGAGGGAGAAAAGACCATTGTGAGGGAGTTTTAAGGTTTTCAGTCGCTTCTTATCTCTTCCATGCCGATGCCCTGTCTCTATCTCTTCCATGTGATTTCATGTTGAGGCACCTAGCAAGTGTGATGGGACACGCGACGTAATTTTCCTTTTGAGGATGTAAACAATGACTCATACGAACTTTGGCATCATTTTTTTGGCTTTGATGACATCTTTAAGTCGCCCCATCTTGGGGCAAAAGAGTGTTGTACGAAAGACGTCCTGCGTGACAAGAGTACAATTAGAGAAGATAAGGCACTCGATAATTTACATACATTATTGCACATTTTCAGACATGTTGGTGTCTCATGATGCACATGAAAAATGTTGGGTCTCTATTTTTTTTTTTTTGAAAAAATTCCAAATAAAAATCTGAAATACTCTCGTTTTCTCAAATAATTATCCAAAGTAAATTTTATTTCAAATAAGGGATTGAAGTGGCTAAATTATTTCAAACAAGGGCCTTTTGCCGGCCGGTGACTATTCCGATCATCGGAGAAAGGGTATTTTGGTAAAACAAATTGTAACCATTTAAAAAAATTCCTTTTTTTCTTTTTCTTTTCTTTTTCTTTTCTTTTTTTTCCCTCTCCCTTCCCTAACCATCACTATCGATGGTCGGCGGACGCCGCCCGCCTCAAGTGAGGGTGACCCTCGCTTGATGTCAACAAGGGCGAGGATTGCCCTTCCTTGACGCTAGCCGAGGTTACCTTCACCGAGATCAAGCAAGAGCACCCTCGCCCGACGCCAGCAAGGGCTGCCCTTGCTAGCCCAGGCATGGGCAACCCTTGCCCGACGTTGACGAGGGTGGCCTCGCCTGAGTCCAGTGACCTCCGCTATTGCCAGCGGAGGGAAGGGAAAAATAAGAAAGAAAGAAAATGAAAAAAAAAAAAAAAAAGAAAAAGAAATAAATAGAAACAAATAAATTAAAAGATGAAAATGCCCTTTTGTCCGAGAGAGGTTAGGTCTTTTTAAAACTGCTATGACTACTTCAAGCCTTCATTTAAACAAGTTCCACTTTAAATCCTTATTCGGGGTCACTTCAGGCCCTTATTTGAAATAAAATCTACTTCAGGGCATTATTTGAGAAAATGATGACACTTCAGACTCTTATTTGAAATTTTTCATTTTTTTTAATATGAGCTAATTTTATTGATTAACTTTCCATCTAAATTCGTATCCTCCCCATATTCCTTGCTTTTTCAAAGAAAGCATGAATTCCGTATTTAGTTAATTTTTTTTCTTAGAAAAAGTTGTGATATTAACCAACTGAGAATACTCACGATAAGCTAAATCTATATAAATTTTTTTTATTAATTGACGATGACGATGTTCTCATTTTATTAGATAAAGTCAAAGATGTTGTTGTATATCTTTTACAAGAAAGACACATTAGCACGATGAAAATAATAGTAGAGTAAAAAGAGGCGAAGAAAATGATTTTCCCTATGTTCAGAAAGTACGGATCTATTTGCAGTGAGCAAAAACATTATGGAAACATACATATGTAATATATTACATACATTGTCAACGCCATCGTCATCGTCATCGTCAAAGAGTCTTTTTACACAAATAGTCTTCGAATGGAAATATACACCTATTTACTAAATAAAGTTACATGTAAAAAATATAATTGATTATATGTTATTATCTAATACTTGTTTCTGTGAAGAAGATTTTACATTGCTGCAGTTCAGAATAAAAGCTTGTCAAAATAAAATCTATACTACATGCGTTAGTATAAGAGTCCTTTTTACACAAAAAATCTCAAAATGAAAAAATTAAGCCGTTTATGGAATCAATCAATATGTAAATAAAAACTATATGTGTCCATTCTACTAAACCGTTTTTTTTTTTTGGTCAGAACTAAACCTGTTTATGTAAAGAAATTTTTTACATCACCGTACATGGAATAAAAATCCATTGAAAAAAATGTTGTTTGCAAAGAAGGGGATGGTGGAAGAAAACAAAAAAGGATAAGTGTGTGAAATTACGATCGTATCTTTTTAAGTAATTTTTTCCAAATTTACACTATTGTAAATAAAAGGAATTTTCTTAAAATTTTTAAGGTCACAAAATTTGGAAATGAAGTCAACATTCAGGAATTATTGTATTCATAATTTATCAACGAGAATGGTAGGCATTCTATTGATTTTGCATTATGGGTTAAGTATCCTGTCTCAAGATTTGTTTGTTTTGAATAAAACATTTTCCTTATTTTTCAATATTTGATTTGCTTAGGAAAATGAGTCAACACAAAATATTTTCATAATCAACTGAAAAAGTTTCTTTTATCAAAATTTAAATTCTGGTGGCTGAGCCTTGGTCCATCTATGTTGGGCCTGGGACCCTAGTGCTCGGGTCAAGATTTGTCAAGGTCAAACCCAAGACTTTGGTGTTCGTACCCGATTCCTCAATTATCAATGCGCAAATTACTCGGTCTCAAATAGTATATGAATATTTAGGAAAATCAATGATTTTCCTTTATCAAACAATCATAATTTTTTTATTATTTATTTTCATATTTCAGCTAAAAACTGAAAAATATTATTATTTTTCTGAAAAATAACTTTTTAAAAAATATTATATTTTTTTACGAAATAAACAGAACCTAAATTACTTTTCCATCCTCGTACAATATTAAGTTGATTTCCATGTTAAGCTCCATTGCTCTACTTCTCCCTCCGTTAACTTTTTCCTTTTCCTGTTTTTGCGCACATATGGGCGCGCGCGGCCTTTCCTCGCTCCTGCTGTGTCCGAACTTGGCCTCGAAAATGATCCGATTCTCTCTCACTAAGAAACCACCCTCGAAGTTCATAAAAATCACTGGGGTGCCATCGCGATGGAGTCGCCAGGATTTTGGCCACATTTTTATTCCTTCCATCATTTTAGAATGATGTTGAGACACCCAACAAATAAGAGTGTCAACGGTTCGGTTCGGTTCGGTTTGAAAAAACCGAACCGAATATGAACCGAACCGAAATTTCGGTTTGATTTTTCAGTTTTTGGTTTTTGGTTTTTTGCTTTTGGTTTTCGGTTTTTTTTTTTTTTCAAGAATCATCATCGACTCGACCCACCAGAGAAGCAGGAATCTCCGGATTTCTTTTCGTTTCACCTGCTGGGATCCGAAAGATGAGTGTTCTTGGGTACCCACCACCCAGATGCATTTGACGCGCCAGAGCTTCAGGTATGGAACAACACTGCCTTCGACAACGGCGAGTCCGAAGACTCTGCTGCTGCCGCCGCTGCTGTCAAGGCGTCTTGTTCGTCCGTCAACCCCGTCTTCGTGAATCTCTCCGACTCGCTCGAGTCCAACGACTTCAGCAAGGAAAACCGGAGCCCCGAGTGCGCCAATTCCCAAATTTCCCTCAAATCCTCTGTTCCTTCCAAGATCCAGTGGAAGCAGGGCGTGCTGGAGCCCCTGTCGGCCAAAGCCGTAGATCGAGAAGGCAATGGCAGGACTATAGATGCGGAGATTGAGGAGATAGAGAAGGAGATCATGCGCCTGTCGTCGAGGCTCGAGGCGCTTCGCCTCGACAAGGCCAAAGCCGGGGACGAGAAGAAGCCCCGCGGGAGAGTCGTCTCGGCCAAGTTCAAGGAGCCGAAGCAAGTGGCAGGGATCGGAAGAGATCCGGATGCCGTGAAGAGGATCGAGGAGACTCCGCTGTCGAGCGCGAAGCTGAAATTGAACCGAAGAGGGCTCAGTCTGGGGCCGGCGGAGATTGCCCCGAGTGCTGGCAAATCACGTCCCTCGATCAAAGGAGAGATCACTCCCAGTCTGTCGATACAGAAACGGAGGAAAACGTGCTTCTGGAAGCTAGAGGAGATCGACGAATTGAAAGGCGCCAAGGAGAGGACGGATTTTATCGGTTTGTGGTTCGGTTCGGTTAACCTATAAAAACCGAACCAATAGAAAAATATTGATTTTTAATGAAAACCGAACCGAAAACCGAATCGAATCGAAAAAATCGAATTTTTTGATTCGGTTCAAGCCTCTACCAACAAGTGTCACATTCTTGAGGATGGGAAGCAACGACGTCATACGAACTTTGGAGAAAAGGAGCCGAGAATGTCGGGCCAAAAAGGTCCTTTTGGATTCAATGACATCTTTTAAGTCACCCCATGTTGGGCAAAAAAAAAAGGTCGTGCAAAAGACGTCCTTGTGTGACGCGTGTACAGTTAGAGAAGATAAGGATCACAATTCATTCATGCATAATCGCACATTTTCAGAAATGTCTCTGTCCTCTAATGCGCATGAGAAATGCTCGATCTTTATTATTATTTTTAAACATGAGCTAATTTCATTAATTAACTTCCCATCTAAATTCGTATCCTCCCCATTTGCCTCGCTTTTTTCCAAAGATAACATAAAGTCCATATTCAGATAATTTTTTTTTTCTCGTGATATTGAGCTGTGAATACCGATGTTCTCATCTTATGAAGTAAAAAATGTCACTATATCTCTTTTATGAAGAGAACACATTAGCAAGATTCAAGCTCAAATTCTATGTGGAATATTTTTTTGAGTTAACAATAAGAGGTTAAAAACGAAAAAGGGATGAAGATAAAGATTTTCCCCATATTGCTCAGAAAATATGGATCTAACAGCGGTAAATGAAAATATTATGGATATATAACATGTATATACCTACATCATCATCATAAAAGATTTTTCTTATACAAATAGTGTCAGAATGGAAATACAAACATGTAAGTTACATGCATAAATTAAAAATTGATTATGTGTCATTATCTACAATATGCTCGTGTGAAGAAAAATTTACATCGCTATTGTACCTGATAAATGCCCTAAGAAGTTGGATATTTGTTACATACACCGTTAGTAAAAAAAGTATTTTTTACACAAACAATCTTGCAATGGGAACGTAAACCTTTTTTATGAAATAAATCTAAATGTTAAAAATGAAAATTGTGTATCTATTATTAACTTATGTATATAAATTTTTACCTTGCTAGGTTACTGAATAAAAATCCATTGAAATATGTTGTTTGCAAAGAGAAGGATGGTGAAAAGCGTTACATGGAGCAATTGTGTCACGCCCCGATCCTCGGGCACGCACACATCCTTCTACTTGGTCGATTTTAGAATGCGATATCCCAGGACAATGTATCGCCGACCCTTTCATTTATTAAGCACATGCGGAAGCAATTATAAATCCCCAGACAATAAAACAATGGGATGGAAAAGCAGGCTATATTTTTCATATTGAAATCTACAACCAAACTCTTATACATGGCATTAGGCAAAGCACTTCACAAACTATTCACAAAACTTCGAAGTCTCACTCTATCTACACATATACAAAGGCTTCACAAATAGATGGGATCTCAATCCTCCTCTGACTCCTCTTCACTCACATCATTCTCTTCCAAATCATCATCATCCTCTTCTTCAGCTTCGTCCTCAGCTTCAGACGTCGGCTCATCTTCAGGCATCTCCTCAGCTGCTCCCCAGTCTTCGTCCTCTTCCAGTCCTCCCACCTCTTGCTGTGGCATCTCACCGTTACCTTCATGCCCATTGTCCTCCTCAGTCGAATATACAGGACCACTAGTCTCGGCCTCCTGTTGTGGGTCCCTCGCGTCCACTACCGATCCATCCACTCGATCGGCTGTTCCCTCTCCAAATGCCTTTTCCATCACGTCAAAAGGCACATCCTCTTCCGGAATAGGACCTTCTCTGCGTCCATCATAGTAATCACGGTACCGAGACCGATACTTGTGGGGCCTCTGATCTTCCACTCCCACATTAACCCAAATAGTCGACTGAACTAATACGTACACTAATCCTTCCGGATGAGGGTGGACATGGAAATGGGTCTCAAACTCCGAAATAGCCTCAGGGACACCATAATGCATACGAGGACGAGGAGGTGGAGGTCCTGCCATTCTAAGGGCCTGAAATGATATCCCACAACCGGGATGAGACTACGTCTCGCCGAGTTCTACCCCACTAAGACTCAATTAGGGAACCAATACACCACATGGTTGCCTAAACACAGCACGAGTCGAGGACTTACCTTGGCCTCGGATCCCACTCCGCATGTTAGCACAGATCAAATAGACACCCGAGCAATCACATCACAGATCGAAGCATCGATCAAATAGACCTAGTCGATTACATATCAACAAGACTACTCTCGGTCATTTCATCTAATCAATCACTCCACAATATCATATCAAAACAATGATCAATCGACCTAGTCGATTACATGTCATCACGACCCATGCTCGGTCAGCATATTCAATACTATCTATAAAGTCCTATCAAATCAGGACTACTCACCCAAAGCTGATAAATAGATAATATAGCTCACCCAAAGCTGATAATAAGGTATAATGCTCACCCAAAGCTGGCATATCGCCCGAAGGCCGATATAGTATACCGGTATACTGCTCACCCAAAGCTGACATATCGCCCGAAGGCCGATATAGTATACCATATGCCTACCCAAAGCTGATAATATATTGCTCGCTAAACTGATATTAAGGTATACTGCTCACCCAAAGCTGACATATCGCCCGTAGGTCGATATAGTATACCGGTATACTGCTCACCCAAAGCTGACATATCCCCCGAAGGCTGATATAGTATACCATCTCCACAGTCCAATATTCACATTATTTTTATCATATACGATAAAATAGTCGTGTGGATACACGATCGGCCTTAGCCAAAATATTATAATTTCCTTTCTCATAATTTCCACCATTCTCTATCGCCCACCAAAACACTTTTGGTGCCTTTCAATCGACCACCGGTTATTTACCAATTAATAATCAAAGATTATTCCATTAAAGGACAATTCTCAATTTCACAAATAATTCAATTCAGTACAAAACAAAGCTCAATTAAATAAACGAACTATGCCATGACAATCAGCACGAAATTTCGGTCGCTGGCTATCTCAGCCTTAATTTTCGAAAAATAAATAATTATTTAATTAATTTCGAAAATTAATTATTAAATATTAAAAATTCCGTTTAGCTCAAAATAAGACCTAATTGAATAAACGAACTTCACCACGGTCATCAGCATAAATTTCCGGTCATGAACCATCCCAGTTGAATTTTCGGAAAATAAATAATTATTTAATTAATTTCGAAAATTAATTAATATTAAAAATTCAATTTAGCTTAAAATAAAGTCCGATTAAATAAATGGACTTCGCCACGATCCTCAGCATAATATTCTGGTCGCTAGCCATCCCAATTGAATTTTTGTAAAATAAATAATTAATTTATTCAATTCTGAAAAATAATATTTAAATGCCAAAAATTCCACTTAGGCCCGAATCATCAAATTGAAGCCCGATTAGGGGTCCGAAAATTCCCGAGATGCCTTCAATAAATAGTAGACCCCGTCTACTTGCTCAATCAATTTATCAAATTCACATCACAATTGACTAATAAATACTAATCAATACTAATCTAACAACCTAAACCTAATTAATCAAGACTAACCAACCCTTAAGCATAATTAGTTCACTAAGCAAGGATTAGTGAGATTACTCACCAAATCGCGCGCAAACCGGATCAATCCAACGGGGGCGACGCGAGGAACAACAAACTCCAAAGCGGGTCTCGGGTTCAGGGCCCGGAAACGGCCCGAAATCAGCCATGAACCGGCTGGAAACCCACACAACTGGTTGCTGGTTCACTGCAAAACAGAGGGAAATAGAGAGGGATGGGGGCGGCAAGAGGTCGGGAAAGATGGGCGGAGCTCCGGGAAGGCTACACGGCGGCCGATCGGAGCTGGGCGGCGGTTCGGCGGTGGCTGAACAGAGGCCGAACGGAAGTTGCAGGGGTCGGGTTGCAGAGGAAAGTGGCACACGCGGCCAGGCGGAGCACGCGGCGTCGCGCGGGTGGCGGCGCGGCAGCTCCGGCGCGATGGCGTCCGAGCGGCTGGCCGCTGCTCCTTCGGCGGTGCTGCTCGTTGCTTCCGTCGGGGCTTCACGCGAAACAGAGAGTGGGAGGAGAAGAGCTTCGACGGTGGCTGAAAGGGGAGACAAGAGAGGCAGAGACAAGGGGCGGACGGCGCAGCGCGAGCGGCGCACGGGTGGCGGAGCGCGGGCGGCGACGGCGAGCTTCTACGGTTCCAGGCTTGCTGTCTCTGTTTCTGTCTTCTGCTTGAACCGTGAGGAGGAAGAAGAGTCGAGAGAGAGAGAAGGAGAGATGAGAGAGAAGAAAGAAAGGATAAGTATGAGGGGTTTGACTGGTCAATTAAGAAAAGTAAAGTGGAAGCCAGCAGAAGCAATCGGTTGGGGTTCACGCACGAGGAAAGAAAAAGAAAAAGAGAGAGAGAGAGAGAAAGATAAAAAGAAAGAAAGAAAGAAAGAGAGGGAGAAAGGGAAAAAAGTGTGTTTGGCTACAAAGGGAAAAGAAATGGGAATATCACAAAAACAAAAGGATTTCCTCAAATAGAAAATCCTAATCCCAATTTCTTTTAAATTGGCTCATAGAAAATTCAAGAGAACATCAACTTAGATTTCTTGGTCCCACTTGTCATTGCATACAAAATCCCTCTTGAATTTCTCTCAAATAATTCTCCCAAAATCAATTGATATTTCCATTACCAAATTGATCATTTCTTTATCCAAGAATCCCCCACACTCCTCGATTTCACCATCAAAATTAATCCGCGACTTCAACCGAACGAAAACGGCCATAACCCGACTTTTTCCCAAAAAGTCTCGTTGTCGAAAATCTTCGAGACCGAGTCGTGGATCCTAGAATTTATTGTGACATGACAGAACCTTCAATTTCTGAAATCGGACTCGAATCGACGGTTAATTTCCACTTGGCGCGTTTTTAGCGTAACCTAGACTACCGGGTGGTTTTCAGAACTTTTAAGGCACTTAACCCGTGGTCGATTTTCTTCGAACCACTATGAACCCATTCGACTCAATAACGACTCTCGATTATCGTGAAAATCTCGAGGATTCAATTACGGACACAGGTACCAAATCGATAGTAAAATCAAATTAGTGTCGGTCGACGAGAATTTTCCAATTTAGTGGAGTCACCCACGATCGGTCATACATCTTAGTCGAACAGACCTATCTCTGATCTTAAATCGATCTTTTTAACTGTGCCGCAATGGCCTCTAAAGATGAACACGGTCGAGAAGCCGACTCTTGATCAAACTCTCAAGTTTATTGCCTTAAATTTTCTTAATTACTTACCCAGACAGTCTAGTTATCTCAAGAGTGATCGGCTCCGAGAATAGCCCTATAAACGCATCAACGAAATGCCCGATTAATTCAGTAGAAAACAGATTGTGAAATTCAGGATGTCACAAATTGTATATCACTCATCGACCAAGCACTTGTTGTCCATAAAAAATGATGGATTTCAAATCAGACCCACAAATCTCTTTTTCTAGATTATATGTATATATGTTCTAGATTCTAGTTATAAAAATCTTGAGGTGCCGTTTTTGCGGCTTATGATATTGTCTCTGGAAGATGAGTAAAGTATGGATTGCTACCATAAAACTAGGTATGCAAAAGTGGGACCTTATTTTCATTATCTCGTTTGAGATTTGACAAAAAAAATCAAATTATCTTCTTGAGATGATGCCAACGCCACTCTCAAATTTGAATGGCTCACATTAACCTAAACAATTAACCGCAGAACACCCTGGACCCAGAAGGAAAAGGACTCCATTGTCCCAATTTGAGGTGAGGGACAAAAAGCCACCCTGAGGGAGTTTCAAGGTTTTCAGTCTCTCTCCTCTCTTCCATGCCGATGCCTAGTTCTCTTTCATGTGTTTTTATGTTGAGACACTGTTTGATAGCAATTCTATTCAGGAATAATTTCTTTTCGAAAATAATTTTTTTATATTTTTACTTTCTGCAATAATTTTTAGTAAAAAAACACGTCCGATAACTATACAAAATTTTTATTATTGAAATAGATAAAGAATATGAATGCATTTGGTATGGTCCACAATTTTATTTTATTTTTTTGTGATGTGAAATTTCTTTTAATTTTTAATAATTTTTAGATTTTTTTAGATTTTTTTCCTTTCTATTTTTCCTCTCTTCTTCTTCCTCCTTTATTTGGCAGCAGGCAACAATCGGTGACTGACAACCAACGTCGGCAACCAGGTAGCGGCAACGATAGGGTGGGTAGTGACTGATGGTTACAAAAGAAGAAAAGAAAAAAGAGAAGAGAAAAAAAATGACTTATTTATGAAATTATTCTCGAAAATAAGAAGTTATTTTTTTCTACTTATTATTTTTGTTTCAAACCTATTCCTCGATTACTTTTCTATTCCAGGAAATAGAAAAATTAGCTAATGTTACCAAATGGGTTTCAATTTTATTTTATTTTATTTTTTTCGGGAAAAAAAGAATAGAAATTAAAAAAAAAATAGAAACGTTGCTAAATGAAGCCCTAGCAAGTGGACGCAACGTAATTTTCCTCTTGAGGATGTAAACAATGACGTCATACGACTTTGGCATCATTTCTCAACTTTGATAACATCTTTATGTCGCCCCATCGGGCCCAATTAGAGAAGATAAGGTACTCAATAATTTCCATACATAATGGTACATTTTCAGACATGTTAGTGTCTCACGATGAGCATGAATAACGTTCGACCTCTATTTTCTTTAATTTGGGCTAATTTCATTGATTAATTTTCCATCTAAATTTGTATTTGTTAGGGAAATCCCTTATGATGTTTTGAAGATGACAAAATAAATCAAGGGCTACTAACATATTTGATGGTTAAGTAATAGACTATGCAGATGATAGAACGTGTAAAAGATATTATCAAAGTTTATTTTTGGAAGAACCAGAAGACAGACTCTATGCTGAAGCTGAACCAAAAGACAAACTCTATGCTGAAGCAGAATTTGTTCAGACTCAGATTGTAAAGTCTATCGCACTCAAACTCAGATTATAAAGTCTATTGCTCTCAGACTTTACATCCAAATTCGATGAATCGTAACTCAAGCCCAATCATATAACGGCTAGTAATCTGGTTTGGATTCCACATCAAGATTGATTTGATTGACTCAATCTAATTGATTGACAATTGGATCTTGAAAACAATAACTTTCTATACGAAGAAGCTTTACTTATGGAAATTAAGATTCCGTTTGTATGGGCGATCGGAATCAATTTGGGATTATATCTTTGTTACTCAATGGCTACCAAATCTTCTAGATACAAAGCTGTCCAATGGGTATATTGGAAGACGATCCTCAAGATACTATCCAACGGCTAGTTTGGAAGTGGAGGAGTATTTAAGGAGATGAAGGATCGATGAACAAGTAAGAGACAGAGCGTAGAATTTATAATTCCAAAGTCCAAGCAATTTTTGTTCATACACTTATCTTTGGAGAGCTTAAACGTTTGTGATCGTGAGAGAAATACCGAAAGAGTGACTTAGTGAGATAGTGTGATCTACTAAGTGTTTGCACTCGAAGTTGTAATCTCTTGTTGATTGCATAGTGGAATCCAGCCAAGAAGACTGTTAGCGTGGGAGAGTGGACGTAGGCTTGGATTAAGCCGAACCACTATAAACCTTGTGTTCATTTTCTCTTCCTTAACTTCTTTGTTTTGTTCAAAGTTTATTTTATTCCGCATATATTTGCCAATGTTTATTTTAAACACCTATTCACCCCCCTCTAGGTGCTTATACTAGTTATGTCAATTGGTATCAGAGCCAAGTGCTCGGTTCATAAAAGTGTTTTTACTTTTGAGCTAAAGATCTTTTATGGCTAGTATCTTGGCACCAGGACTTATGGACGGACAAAGCAACACAAGGCCACCATATTTTGATGGAAAGGAATACAACGTGTGGAAGAACAAAATGAAAGCATTCCAAAAATCAAGAGATCCTTTGCAATGGGATGTTGTGGAAAGAGGAATCAATCCCACTGCTGCGTCTACATCAAATAAGAATGGCAAAGACAAAGAATCCAAACACCCCGCTCCAATGTCTCGGACGGAGATGTCCAAAAGAGAAGCACTTGATGCAAAAGCTATTTATTCTTTATATTGTGCATTATCTCCTACTAAATATAATATAATCTCTTCATGTGAAACAGCAAAAGAAGTTTGGGATAGACTTCATGTTACATATGAAGGGACCGATCGTGTAAAAGAGACAAAAGTAAACTTCCTGCTCGGCAAATATGAATCCTTCAAGATGAAACAAGGAGAGTTGATTGGAGATATGTTCGATCGTTTTACAGAAATTGTAAACGGTTTGGCATATCAAGGTCATCCAATTTCTTCTCCAATGAAGGTCAACAAACTCTTGCAAGGTCTCTCAAAAGATTGGAACCATGTAAAGACGTCAATAAGAGAGACTCAGAGGATTGTGCCACTTTCCGTTGATGAATTGATTGGCACTCTTCAATCCTATGAAGTGGAGCAACTCAACGATGAAGATCCCGAAGGTAAGAAGTCCATTGCTTTAATATCTAATGCTGTTTTTGATAAAACAAACTCAGAAAATGACATGGACAACGAAGAACTTGCTTTTATGATTGAGAAATTCAAAAAGTTGAGTAGAAAAGGAAGCAAATTTAGTGGAAAAAGAAAATACAAGCATAATGGCCAGAAAAAAACAATAAAAGGAGATGATGAGCAAGGAAATCTATGCTTAATGACACATTCAAAATCTGAGTCTGACTCAGATACAGACTAAGAATCAGAGTCTAACTTAGACATAGACTTAGAATCCGATGAGGAAATCAAGGTAAGTTATTCAAAAGTTCTTCTCAAAGTTTCAAAATATATAAATGAGCTTTGCTCAAATCTCAAATCTTCTCTTAAAAGGATCTCCGAACATAAAAAGGAAAATTTTCAGCTTAGGCAACATGATCTTTCTCAAAAGGAAAATTTTGAAATTTTGCAAAAATATTTTCTACAAACAAAAGAAAGTCAAGATTTACTTGTCAAAGAAAATGATTCTTTGAAGAAAGAATTTTCAAATATTTTGACAAGATTTTCAAATGGATCAAAAACATTAGAGTATATCATTTCTATACAAGTTCCTTACTATAATAAGTCGGGACTTGGTTTCAATAAGGAAAATAATTCTCTAATTGATTTTCCTAAAGTCAAGGAAAGACTTAAACAAAGACCTCCAAAGACATTTTACAAAAATCATTTTCAAAAAGTGTTTGTAAAACCTGTTGGTCAAAATGCCATCAAGAGTTCAAATTGTGGAGATTTGGAACACTTTGAGAAAGATTGTCCTAAAGTCTAGAGACCTATTAAGAAAAATTGGGTAAAAACAGCATATTCTACTAACTCTCATAGACCCAAGAAAAATGGGTACCAAAGAAAATATAAGTTATTTTTGTAGGATATAAAGAAAAAAAGAAGAAAGAGGAAAGAGGATTTGGTAAGGAATTTTTTTTTTCTCAATTTGATTTGAGTACATAAATTCAAAAATTCTCATTATGATTGATATTTGATATATTCTTGGTTGATTCAAATTTTATAATGATCATATTCTTTGATTTGCTTTATTGAAGAAAGAATCATGCGATTTATTATTCGAGAGTTGAGATTTGATTTAATACGCGTGATTATTTGAGATAATTCAATTTTTTTGTCTAATTTTATACTCTCAGATTTAGTCATATTTTACCAAGTGAAAATCTGTTTTACATGATGATGTAAGATATTCTTAGATATTCAAAGATTTTATTCTCTCTGTTTTTATCGCACTATGACTAAGTGAGAATTTATTTTTCAAAATATCATTGTGCATAATATTCTTTCTTTGAATACTTTGTTATGATGAATTAAGAAAGAATATTTGTTTATGGAGATTTTATATTTTGCTCTAATATCATGGAAGGATCCAAATTGATGGATACCAAAAAGGGAAATGAGTTGATTGTAGGAAATTCTTTAAGTGATGAATGATTGCAAATCTATGCATATCATGATGCAATCAAAAATGCATCTCATGTGAAGATTGGTAATGATTTTATTTTAATCAATGGTATATTTGAAACATATACCATGGGTAAGAGAATATTTTTATCATCCCGCCTTGCAAATTTCTACGTGCATTTATTATGATTTTGGATGATTATTTATTATATTGCGAATATCTTTTGTCATAAATATAAGATATTGCAATTTTGGCATGTGACATAAATATCTATTTTCCT
Source organism: Eucalyptus sideroxylon (assembly GCA_014182405.2). NCBI lineage: Eukaryota > Viridiplantae > Streptophyta > Magnoliopsida > Myrtales > Myrtaceae > Eucalyptus > Eucalyptus sideroxylon. The sequence goes on from CM024550.2 coordinate 47,703,818, forward strand.
TTTGTAAAATACATATATGAAATTTATGCTAAAGAAAATCTATTTGATCTCAAAAGATATTACTGCATATTCATGGATATTCTTGCTATATTCTTAGAAGATATATTATATCTAGCAAGGCTGATCCGCAAATCAAAGGAAGATATTACGTGATATTTGTGCAAAGATGATTATCTATTATACAAGATTTTGCAAGTAACAAAAGAATCTTCCATATGAATTTTGGTAAGCTTGATCTGAAAATTATAAAGATTCTATACTATCTTCTGGAGGTTTAAAGATTCTATTCCTTATGCAAAATTTTTGCAAATTGTTGAGTAAATCCCTTATATGTCTTACAGAAGGTTGAGTAGTTCTGAATTTTAATTTTACATATGCTATTCAATTTATTTATTTGAAGAAATGGCATTATATATTACGTGGATATTATTACAACTTATTTGTGGAAAAAGTTTGTTAAGTTTATGCAGGTTGAATTCGAGATGAGCTTGGTTAAAGAAAATAAATTTTTGCCTCGAATTTCAAAATGCAAGTGATCGTTGCGGATGTTGCTATAAAGGAAATTCTGGAAAAATATTCTTTTCAACATGCATAAGCAACAATTATTTCTATTCGCAAATATTGTCATGATCACAGGGGGAGAAAGCGAATCCAAAAGAAAAGGAAAAGAATCGTGATCATCTCAAAAAAGCAACAAATTGAGGGGGAGCTTTGATCAATTATGGAAAAATCTTTTTGGATTAATCGTGATCTTGTTATGAATGAAAGGAAAGGTAAATGTGTCAGAATTTGTTCTAAAAAATCCGGTTAGTGCATCTTTTATTACATTTTGTCATTAACAAATCTTTTATTGATATTATCATTTTATTATGACAAAAAGATAAATGAATTTTATGATGCATCCGTGATTTTTATTGAATATTTGCTGATATATACGATCGAAGTGAGCTATATTGCATATCTTTAATATTCGACTTGCTTTATAAAAGCTGATTTTTGGAAATTATGTTTCATGCAAGATATTTTATATTCTCTACGTGATACTATTTTCATTGTTATCGCTTTTTGATTATGACAAAAAGGGGGAGAAAATATAAATATGCATATGTGTTGATTGTTTGATATTATTTATTGCATAATATTGAGCTGCGATTATTTTTCTATATATTATTATGCTTAATCTATTTGCTGTCTTTTGATTCATATCACATCTTTTGAAAATCTAAACTTTGATGATTGATTTATCATTATTTTAGAAAGTATGATTACACATTTGCATATTCAGAGATTGTTTTGTCATTATCAAAAATGGGGAAATTATTAGGGAAATCCCTTATGACGTTTTGAAGATGGCAAAATAAATCAAAGGCTACTAACATATTTAATGGTTAAGTAATAGACTATGCAGATGATAGAATGTATAAAAGATATTATCAAAGTCTATTCTTGGAAGAATCAGAAGACAGACTCTATGCTGAAACTGAATCAGAAAACAAACTCTATGCTGAAGCAGAATTTGTTCAAACTTAGATTGTAAAGTCTATTGCTCTAAGATTTTACATCCAAATTTGATGAATCGTAACTCAAGCCCAATCATATAACGGCTAGTGATCTGATTTGGATTCCACATCAAGATTGATTTAATTGACTCAATCTAATCGATTAACAATTGGATCTTGAAGACAAGAACTTTCTATACGAAAAAGCTTTACTTATGGAAACCAAGATTCCGTTTATATGGGCGATCGGAATCAATTTGGGATTATACCTTTGTCACTCAAATGCTACCAAATCTTTTATATACAGAGCTATCCAATGGGTATATTGGAAGACGATCCTCAAGATACTGTCCAACGGCTAGTTTGGAAGTGGAGGAGTATTTAAGGAGATGAAGGACCGATGAGCAAGTAAGAGACGTAGCATAGAATTTATAATTCCAAAGTCCAAGCGATCTTTGTTCATACACTTATCTTTGGAGAGCTTAAATGTTTGTGATCATGAGAGAAATACCAAAAGAGTGACTTAGTGGGATAGTGTGATCTACTAAGTGTTTGCACTCGAAGTTGTAATCTTTTGTTGATTGCATAGTGGAATCCAGCCAAGAAGATTGTTAACGTGGGAGAGTGGACGTAGGCTTGGATTAAGTCAAACCACTATAAACCTTGTGTTTATTTTCTCTTCCCTAACTTCTTTGTTTTGTTCGAAGTTTATTTTATTCCGCATATATTTGCCAAGGTTTATTTTAAACACCTATTCACCCCCCTCTAGGTGTTTATACTAGCTATCTTAGTATTCTCCCCATTTTTCTTGCTTTTTCAAAGATAACATATATTCCATATTTAGTTTTCTTAGAAAAAGTTGCTATATTAAGCTTTTGACAAGACCCGGGTAGCTAAATGGATATAAAAAAATTATTAAGTGGCGATGATGATGTTCTCATTTTATTAGTTAAAATTAAAGATGTCAATGAATATCCTTCATGAGAAAAACACATTAGCGAGATTCAGACTCAAATTATGTTTCAAAGATTTTTTGAGTTGGCAATGAAAGTAACAATAGAGTAAAAAGAGGCAAAGAGAATGATTTTTCCTTTGTTTCGAAAGTACAAATCTAATTGCGGTGGATAAAAATATTATGGATATATATTCGTAATACATACTCCTCATCGTCAAAGATATTTTTTACACAACTAGTCTTCGAATGGAAATATAAACATATTTACCAAATAAAGTTACGTGAAAAAATATATAACTATATTATGTGTCATTATCTTTAGTATCGGAACTTATTGCTAAAGAGGAAGGCAGATAGGATGAAATGACCATAGCAGCACACTTTGATGAATATTTAGCTGAAGAGATTCTAACTATTCCAATTAATCCTTAGACAAAACAAGATCAACTAGTATGGACCGGCAATCAAGCAGGCAAATATACAGTAAAAAGTAGGTATCACTGCATCAAGAAGAATATGGAGCAATGTCATGTGAACCAAGCAACAACATCGTTTCAACCTTCCCCCTCATTCTGGAAGAATATTTGGACTTTGCACACTCCACCTAAGATAAGAATTTTCATGTGGAATTTATGCCAAAACGCTCTCCCAACGAAGGATAACATATTTAGAAGGAAAATATTACCTGACCTCATATGTCCATTATGCAGTCATGAAAGGGAAACGGCTGAGCATCTCTTCCTGCAATGTTCTTGGACAAGAAAAATATGGGATAACCCTGTGTTGAATATTAAAATATCCAGTCAAGGCTTGACAAGGATCGAAGAATGGTTCTGCAATCTGAAAGAGAAGGCAACTCACCCTTTAAATCTAAACTTGGTGGCTACAACGTTATGGAATGTTTGGAAGGTCCGAAACCATGCCATTTTTTGAGGTAGAGAACCAGTGGCTTTGGCAATCATAGATTCAGCTCAAGCGGCACTTAAAAGCTACAACCATCGGAATCCAAGGAAAAGTAGGGTACAAGATAGAGCAACTGCTAAATCTAAAAGAAGAGAAGTCCGAATGGGGAACATAACGCTTAATGCAGAGCTGCGACAGGGGAATAGCGAATCGGGTGATGAGCTATGATTTGGTAACCGAGTGTCGGGAGCCGAGATAAGCGCCGGATTAGGCAACAGATTAGAAAGAGGAGAGGTGTGAATTCGGATTGGAGAATCGGACCATCGAGCAAAAGGTGGATCTAGGTGTGAAGTAGGCGGATCTGAGATAAGAGAGTTGCAACATGGTTTCAAAGCACCGGGACTCAGAGAAGATGTAGATTGGGAAGTAGAGAAGGAGATTTGAGAGGAGATCTACACCTTGGGTTGAGCGATGAATTGAGAACGATCACTAACGAGCAGAGAGATGCAATAAACACCAAGTTGGGACACCGAATGGAAAGTGAAGATCTGTGACCTTGGCACAAAGCACCGGCCCATAGATCGGCTAGAGTAGATGGAGAATCGAGAAGTAGAATAGGCGGGTCGAGAGGTGAGCTGTGCCTTGGACCGAGCGGAGAACCGAGGCCGAACAACAAACCGCCGGGAGCTAAAGCTGATGCTGGGTCATGAAGTAGAGATGGAAGGGGAGATTTGCGAGCTCGGTACAGGGCATTAAACCTTCGGAGTGCCGATCGCCCGGGAGTCCATGAAAATGACAGATCTAGAAGCTCGGGGATCTCTGAAAATGGCAGATCTAAACTTCAAGAAGCCAAAACACCTCAGATACGGATTCCACTGCCGGAAGGAGCATATAAGATTAATATAAATGGAACATACGCACCTGGTTCGCTGGGAAATTCCATAGCTTGCATCTGCAGAGACTCGGGTCGAAGGATGGTGGGAGGAACGGTTGAATTGGTCAGAGCTTCTTCCCCCTTGATGGCTGAAACCCTAGCTTTATGGGAGGCCATCAACTTCTTCTTTTCTAAAAGACACGAAGAGATTATTATCAAGTCAGATAACTTACAACTGGTTAAAGCTATGAATAGTTTAGAAGTGTTGAGTTGGGAAACTCAATCTCTTGTCAGTAAGTGCAAGGATAAAATGCGAGCCTTCCTAAATGTTTAGATAGTCCATTGCTTTAGAGAAGCCAACCTTGTAGAAGATTGGGTAGCCAAAGCCCACAAGAAAAATTACTTACCTCTGAATTTGGTCTTATATCCTTCTCAAACTTTGTTGGACCTTTTATGTAATGATGCCCATTTACCGGGCCTCTCTTCTTTGCTTAGGAAATGAAATTATTTCGTTTTTGACCAAAAAAAAAAACTTGCTTGTTTACATCACTAATGTACAGAATAGAGCCTGTTGATATAACATTTACACTACATAAATTGTCAATATAAAACTCTTTTTTAAACAAAAGTCTTAAAATAAAAACATTAACCTGTTTATGGGATAAATCTATATGCTAAAAACAAAAATTATATATGTTCGTACTATTAAACCTATTTATTTAAAGAAAATTTTACACCGCCAGTACACAGAATAAAAAAACTATTAAAATATGTTGTTTACAAAGAAGGAGATGGTGGAAGGAAACAAAAAGGATAATTATGGAAACTACACTTGTGTCTTCTTTTTATTAAATTTTCCTTTAATTTACAATATAAAATTTTTAAGGTCACACACACACACACACACACACACACACACACACACACACAATATATATCCACAAGTCGATGTATAGAAAGGGAAGATCCAAGGGATCAGAGACTAACCTCGAAGTGACCCACGTAAAAATACTTCTCTGCTTCATATTTTTTTCATGCCTGCGAGACAGTGGCATTTGATCCCTGGGATCATGCCTAGCCCTAGAGGCTCTTGATGGGTTAGGACCCAACTCTTGATTAATGGAGTCATTGGCTTCAGAATCCTAATGAGCTGCCAGATTACTAGTAATCCGGTGAGACATCGTATTCCCCTTTCGTGGTCACATAAAAAAAAAAAAAATCGTACGTAAATTTTTGCCAGGTCCTAGTTGTCAAAAACCTAATGATTTTAATTAGTAACTAAAGTCCAATGGAGCACTATAGATGGCCAGTTAAATCCTTAAATAGACATCAAATAAAAAGCAAATGAATTTAAAATGCCTGGAAAAATAAAAAACTTAACAAAATTCGCATTACTAATTAATGCGCAAATAGTAGATTAGAAACAATTAAGAATTTGCATGACATTTTATTAAATTAGAACATATAGCTTACATTCTTGGAGGCTATGTTTGCGCTATGACCAAACTTGAACCTAAACTGCTAATGAAGATGATTGAAGTGCGTAGAGAAATCAAAAAGCATACAAAACACGACTCGGAAGCTTTTATAAATCAGAATGAGAGCACAAGAGCATCTAATACAATTCGAAATTTAAATTCAAACTTAGCTAAAATCTTATCTCATCTTCATATATTTAGAGTCAATCTCATGTCATGTGCAAACTCTTACTTGAGAGGAGCAAAAACTTCGATGCTTTATGTGAACACTTAAGATTATAGTTTACGATGATTAGCAGCCTCTAACTCGTGTTAGACGATTTACCTTGGCCAAAACTTCGATTAAGCTTAAGATTATAGTTTACGAGTTAAAGGATTTACCTTGGCCAAAACTTCGATGCTTTATGTGAAAACTTAAGATTAAAGCTTGAATAAATAAACAGAGAGTACCACGATGATTAGCATAAAATTTCGGTCGTCGGCTATCCCAGCCTAATTTCCAGAAATTAAATAATTAAATAAATAATTTCGGAAATTATTAAATACAAGCAATAAATCCAATATAGGCCTATAATGCCTAATTGGAAGCCGAAATGGACCTCAAAAAATTCCGAGGTTCATTTAATAATTAATAACATGAGTCTACTTGCTAAGTACACTAACTATTTGCCTAACATGCACCGGTAAGTTTCTAATTTAATCTATCCACTTAATTGCACTTAATTAAATCTAATCAACCCCTAAGCATCATTAACTGATTAATAAGGGATTAGTGAGTAAAACTCACTTGATTAAAAGTGGAGACTGGAACACCACGACGACGGTGCGACGGTGGCCAAAACTTGGGTTTTCAGCGATGCCGACGGATACTCGAACCGGGCCCAAAGGCCTTGCAAGCCCACAGCAAAAGCTGGGCTTGACTTCAGGCTTGGGCTTGGCTGTGGACTGGGCCTCCTTCGCGGGCCCAAGATGGGCTGCACTGCTGAAGATTGAAGCTGGACTGGGCTTGCTTCTTGGGCTGGCTTCAAGACTAAAAATAGGCTGAAGATACGGGCTTCAAATGGGCTGGATTGGAGCTGCAATTTCATTGAACTGAGCTGCGGTTGCTGGAGACGGGCCGAACTCCGCATGGGCTGTTGCTGGGCCAAGGACACGCGAAGGAGAAATGAACGAAAGCAACTGCTGGCGTCGGGGCGTGCGGCTTCGCTGGATTAACGAAGGGCTTCTGCTGGGTTCGGTTGTTGGGACGCGAGCGTGTTGGCAGCTGGAACTGGTGGCTGGACTTGAACGCGTGGAGGGCTGCTGTTGCTGGGAGAAGACACGAGCTGAAGAAGCTGGCGTCAACGCAGGGCTTCGGTGGACATGCTACGTGGAGATTGGAGAGAAGATGGACGTTCGGTGGCTTCGTGGATTGAAGGACGAGAAGATGGGTGGTGCTGGCAGCTGGCGGAGGGGCGCACAAACTGCTGGTGAAGGCCACGCGTGGAGAGGAAGCGGACGAGGGCAGCTTCGGTGAGAAATCTTCGGGCTTTGCTGGCGTGAGGGTGTGTGGTCAAACGAAAGCTTCGGTGAAGGGAGGGTTGACCGTGAAGATGCGAACAAGGAAGCAGCAGCTGCTTCGGTTGCTGGGCTATTGCTTCGTGGGTGGAAGGAGCTGAATGGAAAATGAAATGGAGAAGTCGAAGACCTCAGTGGAGAGAGAAGCTCGCACGAAGAGGGATAGAGAATGGATAGGGACGAGAGAGAGACGTGTGAGAGACGTTGAGGGGGAAACAAGGTCCAACCAAAATATCTAAACCATCATTTGCTTGCCCAAAAGTCTTCAAGATTATCCTAGGGCGTCCCCCATTTATTTTCTTGATTGAAATTCCCCAAATAATCAAGTTTCAAAGCAAATTTTGCTGCCCAAAAACCAGCTCCGAATTTCACCGATTTAACTTCAATTTCTTCACTCAATCTCCCAAATTGAGGTCCAATCTCGATGAAGAAAAATGTCACACCATTTTTGTAAGTGCCCAACGCCAAATAGCTCAACCTAAAAGTCAAAAATCCCTTAAATCCGGCCCGATTGAATTTCCATTAATTTCCGCAGCGTCCGACACGATTTTCCGTAAAAATCTCGGAATCTTTGAAAATTTTTCGGAGGGTGAGTCGATGTTCCTAATATAGATCATGATATGACAGATTTTTCAATTTCTAAAACCGGGTTCAAATTCGCGGTTAATTTCCATTCAGCGCGTTTTTAGCATGACCTAGGCTACTAGGTAGTTTTCAGGAATTTTTAATGCAAATGACTCATGGCCGATTTTCTTCGAGCCACAATGAACCCACTCGACACAATAGTGACTCTCGATTGTCATGAAAATCTCGAGTTTCAAATACGAGAACCAGATACCAAAACGATAGAAAAATCAGTCTAGTGCCGATTGACGAGTATCTTGCAATCAGGTGGAATCACCCACACTTTGATCACATATCTCAGTCGAATCAATTTATCTCCGGTCTCTGATCGATTTCGACAGTGCCATAATGACGCTTGCAAATTAACACGATCGATCAGTCAATTTCTGGTCGAATTCTCAAATCCATTGCATTTAAATTCCTTAATAATTTTCCTATATAGTCTAGTTATCTCGTGAGTGATCAACTCAGAGAATAGCACTATAGGCACATTGATGAAATGCCCGATTTATTCAACTGAAGGCATAATTGAAATTCTAGGATGTCACATAAAAGATTTCTATCTTCTTAAAGAATTGAAGCTATCAAGGATGCTCACTTTGATGTACGATATCATATCGATACGTCATGTGAAGTAGGAGCTAGATTCTTTGGTTTGATGTGGCCCAAATTTCCTTTGAGATTGATCTATTAATTTTAATTTGCTAGATAGAATAGACTCCAATGTATGGACTCGGTGGATATTAAGATGAGAAGAACTTATGGATGGGAATCCAACGATTGCAATGCAATGCCACAGCTTTGACACCGCGCATCCTTGATTGCTTCGACGCAAATTTGACACCGCCATTTTACAAAATAAAAGTCTATTGAAATAGGATTCACATAACATACTAATTTTTTTTTTTTTTTACATAAGCAGTCTCAAGATGGAAAAACCTATTTATTGATTAAATTTACTTAGTACTTGCTAAAAAAGAATCATTCTATAGGACCACTGAATAAAAGTCATTGAAATATGTCCTTTGCAAAGATGGGGACGGTCGAAGAAAAGAAAGAACATTTTTATGTGAAATTACACTTGTGACCCCGTGTTAGTAATTCATAAAAAATATATCTAATTCAGGAATCCAATTAATTAAAAAAAAAAAAAAAAAAAAAAAAAGGAATCACGGGCGAAAGATAATTTGTAAAAGTTCAGCACCTTCGGTTTCTTTATCCCAATTGCAATATCTTACATGTCCATTTTGATGATGATGCTTAATATGAGTTAATTAATAGTTCCTTTAGTCTTTTGTGAAGGAAACGGATTCCTAAAAATGAACAGATACTTAAACTGTTGAACACTAAAAACAAGCATGGAAACAGTCCGAGAATATATGTAACACCAATCGAAAGGCACATCATTAAGATGAACATACCTTATTTGTTACAAATTAAATACATATTACAGTCTTAGAGGAACTGATCGAAGTCTTTGAGTTCTGTTCTCGAGAGAAAATTCATTGTCATAAAAAAAAAAAAATGAGAGAATGTACATATTGTTTCATATTCTCAACGTTCATTTTTTTTTTTTCCTTTTTTATATAGCTGTTTATTTTTACTTAAAAAATAACTGCTCTCTCTCATGGGCCCTTCTCTTAAAGGTTGGGTTTGGCCCAATATGGGCAGACAGGCCTGGCTTGGCCCAACAAATTTATAAAAACTCATCATTTTGGAGTTCAATATAGTTGTTCTTTACTTACCAAATATATATATAGTTGTTCTTTTGCGCTTGCCTTTCTTTCATCCTTTTGCCAAATGTAGGTACGAAAACTAGCTAAGTTGGATTTCTAGGTCACCAGGTTGAACTAACTTGTTCTTTAGCTATTCAAGCATAATTAGCATAGACGGGCAAGGCTTTTTCTTAACTTCCCCATGAAATTTTTTCCTTGTTGGAGACTATCAATTGCTCGCTCTTTCGGTAGTGCACCATCTCCACATTATAAAGTAAATCCAATGCCAATCTCAATTTTGGCCTGCAATTTCCAAAAATATCCCTAGACTGAAAACTAATGAACAATTACCATGTATTTGGTAAAAATGGTAATTATAAAGATCCACAAAAAATTGTGTTATTATAAACATCTCTGCAATATACTATAAATTTAACTTTAAGCTTTTCCATCATCTGACAATTTAAATTGATTTCTATAATAAGCTCTATTGCTCTTCTTCTTCCTTGATTTTTTTTCCTATCTTTGCACACCCATGGTCGTGCGCCCTTTTTCTGCTAGTGTTCTCAAAATGTGTAGCTCATTCTTAGCTTGTATATATTTCTAACCAACAGAATTGAGTTATGTTGTGCAATTTCAATATTTTAAATATTCCTGACACAATTCGTGTATCCTCCTTCGTGGTTGCAGCACGTCAGTAGTTCAACATAACGCTCTGGAATGCTGCCATAAAATCGGGTGCGCAAAATTTGGACCTTGTTTAATCGAAGGGTAGGGATGTCAAAACAGAAGGTGTAAACTAATATTTTCAGTACGTATCCGGTTTAAAATTTGACCGAAAGATATATATATAAAATATATCTTCTTTAGATAATGCCAAGGCCACATAGACATTATCTCAAATTTGAATGGCTCACACTCACCTAAAACTTTTAACCACAGATCATCCTAGACATGAAGGAAAAGGGCTACCTGGTCCCAAGTTGGCAGACCGAAAATGATCCTAACCCCCTCTCACCAAAGAAATCACCCTCGAAGTTCATAAAATTTACTGGGGTGCCATCGTGAGCGACTCGAAAGGTTTTCTGACGCTATTTGTCGGGCCATGTAGCAAAGCTCAAACACGAAATCTCTCTTATCCTTTTCAAGTTTTCATGCAGATGCCTTGTCTCTATCTGATCCATATTTTTTCATGCGAGACACCTAGCAAGTGTCATAATCCATGCCAGGATACGACCCAACTTTCCTCTTGAGGGTGCAAGCAATGAGGTCATACGAACCTTGAAGGGGCAAGGATGTCGCATCCCTAGGGTGAGGAACTTTGGCAGCATCCTTGACTTCACTAATATCTTTATGTGGCCCCATGTTTGGCCAAAAAGTGTTTATCCAAAAGACGTTTCTGTGTGACACGTGTACACGTGAGAAGATAAGGTGCTCGATAATTTCATATGTAATTGCACTTTTTCAAACGTGTCTTTATCTCACGCACGTGAAAAACGTTCGATTTTATTTTTTTAAAGTATGAGCTAATTTCATTAATATCCTTCACGATAAGTTTATTAAATGATCTAATTGTTTAAGACAACCTAAAAAATAAGACAGGAGTCGCCATTAGCCTTGTGCTTGGAGGTTAGCTAGAAAACCCAATCGAGGGTCGAGAGTTGTCATTCGATTTCTACACAACTAGATATCTAAGTTCGGGGATTTGGATTATGCTAATGTTTCAATTAGCGTCCTTTCAGTACCTAACGGTGTGTCGTGTTACCTATGGTGATCGTACATATCGTGCATTGATGTTTCTTTTCATTGTATGTACCTAGCCTAGATTTAGGTTAGGATTAGATTAGGCCCCGAAGATAGAGATTCCTCGCGACTTGAGGACAATGGAGGGTTGATGTCCATTCCGACCATATTTTTTTGTATTATTTGTCCCTGACACATGTCTTGGGTTCCTTCATTTATATAAACACCCGGCCAGTTGCAAATTCTTTCCTTTCCTTTTCTTTCATGTCTTTTAAGTTTTAGGATTGCATGATAGATTTATTGTTTTACTTGGTTGTTTACTTATGACCTTGTATTTTAAATTCAATTGCGTGCTTTCTTTTATCTTTCTTAGAAATAGAAATAAGGCGCATTTCCCATGTGGCGCCTTATTTCTCAAACAATTGAATAATTGTGAACCGTGAGCGAGTCACTTATTCAATAGGCATGTGCCAATCACAAACACAAGCATTTCTAGTGAATGACATGGTTTTGTGCATGAATGGTTCATGTGATACTTCAAAAAATGAGTTTGAAATTTTGAGAAAGGAAAATAAGATCTTTGGACAAAGGATCGTCTTGGCTATGGAACATATTTAATCCCCAAAGCTAGCTTGGTGTGCATATCGTGCACTCACAAACATCACAGACATTTCAAATACGACCCAAACTTTGATAATCTCAATGTCAAATCAAACATTGAAAGATTTTGTGGAAAAAATTTTAAGACAAGGAACGTCTTGATATAAAACACACTTAAATGCCTAAGTCAGTCTAAGAGTCGCATATCATGCACTCATAGACTTCATAAATATTTTAAATACGGTCTAAAACCATGACAATTCCTATGTCAAAACATAGTGTTTGAAAGATTTTAAAGCATTTGAGGTCAGAAGCATCACATGGACCATAGCCATTTTTGATGTACGAAATTGATATTTCAAATCATCTTTGGAGAAAATGCAATCAAAAGATCACTTCATTCATTGAAAATTATCAACAATAAAGATCAAAGAATTGGAATAAATTTCATGAAGATGACATGTCCTAATTCCATGCACAAGCTATCCTAAAAATCTAGATAAGCAATCACAATGAAAGCTTACAATAGAACATTTCTAACAAAGCATGTCAAATCAGCAAAATTGAAGGGTACCCATTGATGATCTACCTTTAAGAAAATTACTGAAAATACAAAACACCATATGGAACAACTTTCATGCAGAAAATTTCCTAAGGAAAGCTAAGCAAGATTCTATAAAAATCTAACAATGCACCTTATCTCATTAAGAAATTGACAAGATGGCAGGACATCAAATCATTGCAACTAAGATTTACCCCGTTTAGGCAGGCCTTTGCCATTTTTGTAGCAATTTTTCAATGGGGATTCTTGATTCGAACCCCTAATGAAGTTTGATTGTCATATGAAATCAGTAGAATTTAGAAGGTCTAAGTGTGCCCTACGACTTCCTAGAAGGGCTCGGGTTTAGTCGAGATCAATTCGGTGCTCAAAAGTTGAGATTTGTGAAAGTGTGCACATTAGTCATTAACAAATCAGAACACAAAAAAGGAATTAGTAAGTCCCAAAATCACTTATGCAATGCACAATCGGCATGAAATTCGCACATGACAAAGAATTGGATGCGACAAATGATTAGGATAAATATCTAATCCTAAGTTGACATGTGAAAGAGTCATACAAATCAATGACAATGCAAGATGACTTAAGACTAAAATGACATATCTGATGATTTTAAAGTGTAATTAGCCTAATTGAGGCATAATGTTCACTTACCAAATGATGCTCAATCATGTCACGTCATGCATGAACATAAACCTTGTAATGTACACTTCAAAAGTCACAAAGACATTAGCACGAGATTTAGTCTCTAAGAAATCCAAACAAACATGGTAAGGTGCACACAAGATATGACTTTATTCTATCCTCAATATGGTAGAAAATGTTTGATTTTGCTCACGTAAGAACATGAAAAAATCCAACCAAAAATTTAGCATACAAAATGCATAATGACAAACATTTTTCATTAAGAACAAAAGCCTAATTGAGATCACACGAATCATGATGAAAATGACAAAACATATACGTGTCACTAAACATCCGAATTGTAGCAGAACCTACATATGTTTAAACATGCGATTGACATACCAAACGGCAATGAAATCGTGCAAATCATACATCGTTGGAATGCACATGATGTGTATTTCAAGTTTCATGAAGATGCTAAGACCAAATGTGTCACGCCCCGAACCTCAAGCATGCACACATCCCACTACGGTCGATAGAAATGCAACTTCCTAGAACACGTCGCCAACCCATTCATTTTATTACGCATGCAGAAGTAAAACAAATCCCTTGACAACATTTAACTTGGGATAGAAAAGCAGGCAATCAATCACAACCAAACAAGCTTTCTTATAAATACATATGTTTATATACAACACTGGATTGTCTACAAAATAGACAAGCTCAACAACTAGGGAATTGTCCTATGACCAACTTATTAGACATGTTCGCCGATTCTTTGGTCTTCACCTCCACAAATGTCCATGGCTTCGAGTCTTCCACGACCGCCATCTAAGGACCTGAAAATATTATCCCACAACCGAGATGAGGCAATGTCTCAGCGAGTCCTACCCTCTAAGACCCAATTAGGAAGAAAATACGCCTTGGGGTGTTCTAGCCACACAAAGAGGACAAAGGACTTACCTCGCCTCAGTCCTTTCCTGCATGTTAGTACATTTCATAATTCAACCAATCGAATCAGTCATAACGATTCAATTCAATCGTACTATCTATCCTTCCATTTCAATCCGTACCATCTATCAACCATTATTATCTATCATTCAATACCGTTTATCAAACCAGTCATTAATATGATACATGCTCTCCAAAGCTGAAATATATAGACGGTAGCTTGCTCAAGCTAATCATTCAATGATAAACCATAAAACTGGATATTCAATCCAATAACAACCAACGATTCAAATTAGTCATACAAACCAATTACGGTGCTCAAAGCCAACACCGGGTATTTTCAAGTTAAATACCACAACTTCATCAATATCACTCAATTCCACACTTTAGAATAATTAACCATAATCATCATTTCCATTCAATTTCTCAATTTAACATAGCACAAACCGATCGCACTACTGAACGGCCATCCCGGCATAATTTCGAAAATAATAAATAATTAAATTTAATTCCGAAAATGAAATAATTAAATATTATATTATAATAATATAATTCAATAAAATAATATTTATAAAATTCGAAATAATTAATTAATTAATTAAAAATAATTAATTAGGGCTTAAACAAGATTACACTAATTTAAACATATAATTAGCCCTAATTAAACATCCATTAAACTAAGCATACAAATAATCTAATTTACAGTAAAATAATCTAATTTAACCACATAAACCTAATTAGGCTAATCTAAACACCCCTTAAGCATAATTAACTCACTAAGCATGGATTAGAGGATAAACTCACCGGATTAACGTTCTAGCGAGTCCATGGTGAAGGCGACGCCAAGCCAGGCGATAAACCTCAAGGCGGCAACACCAACCAAGGCCAGGAAGACACCTAAAACGGGCCTCGAAGTCTCCAAAACCTTGCTGGTTGCTGCTTCTGTTCCAAGGACCAAACCAGAGAAGAAGAAGGGCTGAACGGCGAGGAAATGGGCCGATCGGAGCTCCGGCAAGTGGGTGGTTGGCAACTGGTAACTCCCGGGGGTCTTGGGGGTCTTGCTGAAGGTTGGGATGGGCAGAGGAAGGACCGGAATGGGAGAAAAATGGCCGAAAACGCGAAACAGTGCAGGCTGCAGGCAGACCGACGGACCGGCGACCGGTTCCTTCCCGGCGGCGCCCAGGCCGGCCGACGGCTCCGTTCGGCGTGAAAGCAGAACCATTTGGACGGTTTGGATGTTCTTAAGAGAATGGTGGGTGTTTCGTGAGCTGATTCGCACGGGAAGACCAATTTTGACTCAAATCTTTGGTGAAAGGTCAGCTGGAGCAGAAACTGGAACGAGGAGAAAACAGGGGAGGAAAACGGCCGACGATGGCCTTCCGGGCGTGCGACGATGGAGGGGCTGGTGAGCTCGGTTTCCTCTGGTTCTCTTGAGCTTTTCCTAAGCCTCAACCATGGAGAAAGCCATGAATGAAGGAAGAAGATGGTTTGCTGAAGAGGGGCCCCATTGGTGAGTCTTCAAGCCTTCTACACTTGTCAAAATTTCATTTGCTTTGCCCCCACATGACCTCACATGACATCAGCCCATTCTCTCTCCTCAAGCTTCCTCTACAAGCTTGTTAATAGGTGCAATTTGTCCCTTGGCCCTTGGCATACGAATTTTGAGTATTTGTACATCAAATTCAATCAATTCTCACTCAATTCCATCCAATTGAAGCTCAATTAAATCAACCCATGTGTCCTCAACCTTCTTATGACTTTTCCCCATCAAGTGATCCAACTTGCATCCCAAAGATTCCATTAAAAATGGCTATCTGACAATCTCGAACAAAAACGGCCTTATTTTGCTTTTCTACCAAAAATCTCGCTTTGTAGAAAAATCTTCTGGAGATGAGTCGACATTCCTAAAATGAATTGTGACTTTGACAGAACTTCTAATTTCTGTAATCGGGTTCAATTTCACGGTTAATTTCGATCTGGTGCAACTTTAGCGAGTTATAATTTACCGGGTGGCTTTGAGGAATTTTCTGTGCAATTGACCTGTGGTTGATTATTTTCAAACCACAAAGTGCATCTTCGACACATTGATAACTCTCGGTTGTCGTAGAAATCTCAAGGTTTCAAATACGAACACAGGGTACCAAAACGACAGAGAAATCGGTCTAGTGCCGATCAACAAGAATTGTGCAATTAAGTGGAATCACCCACACTAAATTACATGGTTCTGTTGAATTGACCTATCTCCGTTCTCTAATCGGTCTGTACCATAATGACCATTGCAGATTAGTACGGTTGAGCAGTCACTTCTTGGTTGAATTCTCAAGTCTATTGCATTTAGATTCTTTAACGGCTTCACCTGATAGACTAGTTATCTCGTGAGTGGCCAACTCACAGAAGAAAGCTATAGACACGAAGATGAAATGCCCGACTTATTCAATTGAAACAAGAATTGGAAAATCGGGATGTTACAAAATGGACACATCTATATACTCATTTTCACTAAAATGCACTTCGGATTGGTGCAAGGCAGATTGTCCTAGGCTCAAATTCAGGTAGTTTTGACCTACTAAAGCATTTCCTTAAAATTCGAAAAAAAAAAAAAACATGTTATATATGGGATGATTTGAAAAAATCTCATGAAGAAAAGTTTCCCAAAAATCAACCATAGAAAGCAGCACAAAAATAGCAAAGTTAGAAAGATGGAACCAAAACAAAACCAAAATATCTGCAGAATTGAGCAGATTGCAAGATATTTTTCGAGGGTCAAACGATGCCTGTTTGAGATGTAGAACCTATCAAATTAAAGGTCTTAGAATATACTTTTTAAGACTAGAAGGCTCGAGATCAAATAAGGTCATCTAATGCCTCGTTTTAGGCTTAGACAGGAACAATATCACATATACACGAAAATTACATATTAGCGCAAAACTTATCCATTAATTCATGAACTCATCCTCAATCAATCTTCAAACTCAGCAATTCATCAATTATGTTCATGATCATCAAATCTAAGTATATGCCAACCTCATTGCATCGGGTTCGAGCTCGAGATCCTTACCTTTTTGGGTTCTCTTCGAGTTTGATCCGCGATTGAATGGAGGAATTGACGTTGGAGCACGATCGGATCAACAATGGACATACCAGACTGCCTCGAACTGCCTAAGGGAGGATCAGACCATTGGTTTGATGCCAAATTGAACCAGTCCAAATGGACCGGCCTTCGAACGCCGATGGGAGATTAGGCCACCAGAACTGTTCCGGTGGTTGATCCGTTGGTTCCAAACCACCATAGGGTCGAGCACTAACCTAGAGAGAGATCGGCGGGGCTGTTCCATTAATCTAGATCGTCAGACTGACGATCAAGCCAGTTAAATCTCTAACCGGCTTGGTCGTCGTTTTTGTGCCCGAGGGAGAAAAATCGCCAGTTCTCACCGGTCGGATGCAACCAAAAGCAACGCTGACCCCTTGGGGGACGAGGAGGGAGAGAGGATCACCGAGGGGCTAGACGGTGACCAATCAACGCCAGTGTAAGATTGGCAAGCGGCGGCAAGGAAGATCAGCATCAGGCGGTTCAGGAGAGAGGGGGAGGGAGGAAGGGAGCAAAAGAGAGAGAGAGAGAGAGAGAGAGAGAGAGAGAGAGAGAGAGAGAGAGAGAGAGTTAGTTTAGAGAGAGATTTTCTGCACAATGGGCCCCCTTGAAATTTTGGAAAGAAAAGCCCTTTATAGTCACAAATCGGTTGATCTCGACCGTTAGCTCAATTCGACGGTCGTACACTTGATTTATTGGCCAAATTAATCTTTTAAAGTGCTAGTCATGCTTAATAAGTGTTGGGAGATTGATTCGATGGGTCCGATTTACGAAAAATTGAGTTTAAAATTAGAATTGAGCTTAAGGGCTTAATTATGGGTCCAATTGCAAATTCACAAAATTTGAGGGTCAATATACAAAATCATGAAAATGCAAGGGTGCATGGATAAAACTGACTTGATGAGGAGCCTAGAATCGGTCGCCAAATGTCCAGAATCGGCCAGCAAGGAGGCAAATCGACCTGCCTCGTCAGCGGATGGTCAAACTGATCAAACTAATTCTCGCTGGTGTGACCGATTCTTGACCAATTCTGGTCGGTTCCTCCTAGTTCATGTTTATATGGTCCTTGTAGGTTCAAAATTTATGCAATCTAGTCCCTCAAGGACTAAATTGAAAAGAAAACTTGTCCAATTTGAGGAGGAATTGCCCGATTTTGATCCAATTAAGACAATTAAACCCCGTAAATTAGATCTATGGACCCTCTATTGACTTAATTGAGTGATTATTATGAAGAAAAATGGACTTAAACTATGAGTACATGAAATCAAGCATTATAGGCAAAAATAAGCAATTCTGTAATTATGCAATTCTTTGATCAAAATTGCAAATTAATTGAAATTGGATTCAATTAATATTGCAATAAACTCTTTTAACCAATTATCCATGCTTAGGATCACCTAATTCATTCAAATTGACCTTGGATTAAAATGACAAGACTTAGGCCAAAAATGAGTCGAGGTCTAATATTAAAATTGGACCTTGATTCATGAAATTGAGCCATAGCCTTGAACGGGTCAAATTGAATTTCTTCAATTGAAACTTAATTGTTTGACTTTCTTATATCTAAGAGAGAGAAATTCCTCAAATTGGAAAGTTCTCATTTGAATTTCTCAAAACGAATCCAGAATTTGGACTTATTCTAAAAAAATGAATGGAAAACAATTGTCCATTTGTGAATAATGAAGAATCGATTTTGACCCCTAATTATGGCTTGAAATGGAAACTCACCTTTCGATATGGCAATTCTCGAAATTAAATGAACGAGCATGTTAGAAATAGCCCCTAGGCCAAATGTCTTAAGAGGAACATTATGACTAAAACAAAAGTAATTTTATTTTTGGTTAATTTAAAACCTAAAAACGAAAAAATTCGGAAAACAATATTCTTAATCGAATTTTGTAAAAATTTCAACACACAAATGAAATTGGCACTAAAAAAAGTATTTTGAGAATTTTCAATTTTTCCAATTTTTTGGGTAAAGGTTTGACTAAAAGTCAACTATCCTAAAAAGTTGATTTTTGAGTCAAAACCTTGAATTTTGAGAATGTGATTAGAAACCTAAATCTCGATCTTTTAACTTTTTTTTTTTAACTCGTCAAATAAAAATCAGGTGTCAACACCAAGTTAATTTGATTATGTTCATTGGGTTAGCTAGGTAGCCATTGTGGTCTTGGATTCGTACAACAACAAAATCCAAATGAAACATGTAGCTAAGTAGCTAGGTTGTCTGACGGGTCTGTCAGAAACTACAGCAAGAAGACAACATCAGCTTCTACTTCTAGGTAGTTTGTAAAGGTTTAAGGAAAAGAGCTATATGGGCAGTTCCATCCACGAACAGTAACTCAATGGTAACTCCAATGGCTATCTTTTTCTCCAATTCATCTTCAACATATTGATTGGAAGTGGCTATAAAAGAGAAGACCTCAAAAGCCATATGTTAGAGTGCGCAACTTAAAAAGATTGAGAAGCTTACTTAATGTTGTTTTTCTTAGCTACGCACTCTCCATCACACCATTTCAGGATTTGTGCTACATGATAATTGTGTTAAGTATTAAGTGTACAAGAGTAAGAGCTATAGCTAAGTTTTGATAGTAATATCTATCTTGTAAAGGATAAGTACAAGCCATTTGTAACTTTCCAAGCAAATTACTAGTGGAATCCAGCCCGTCTTATAATTCTCTGTGTGTTGTTGTTTTCATCAATTTACTCTTATTTGCACATGGTTGCATTATGGCTTTTCTAAACATTACATTGACTTGTTCTTTACTTAGCTATTAGCTAATTTCCATGAAAAATCGTCAAAATTTCTAAAACAACTTATTCACCCCTCTCTAGGTTGTATTGTTAGCCACCAACAGTTTGTTCATGTTTCCTCATGCGCGTATTAATAAGATAAAATGAAATAGGATGGCGATGAGCCTGGGACATCACAAGGACAACCCTTAACGATCGCGTTCTTGTGGCTAGGGAGTTCGGGGCTTGATGTTTTACTTGGGTTTTTTATCAACCCACCTTTAATTGATTAGTGGCGACTCCTAAATGAAAATTACTTGCGTATTAAAAACTTGAACCCTAAGTCACGAATTGATATAGACTTGAAAGAGCTCGAGTTAAGTCTAGGCTTAATAATCCAATAGCTGAACCCCTAGGTGGTGCACTACGAGGGTAAGGTCACAACGCTTATCTTATTCAAAATCGTAACATAAATATCTCATATCAAAATACTCTGAATATACTGAACATTTGCTTGATTTTATTACTTAAAATCTGTATATTTACATGGAAAGTTTTGTTACCATAAAAAAGGGAGATTGTTGAAAAAACTTCCTAATAAATTTTGAAGTTGAAGAAATTGTCCATGAGTGTTTGATAAGTCTAATAAATGTCTTCAAGTATGTTGATTCAAGGAAATATTCTTGGAAGAGATGTCTATGGCAATCTTAATCTTGTTTAGAGTCAAGTTTAGATTGTAGAATCTACTTCAAGTGAAAGAGATTTAGACTTTATATTGAAGATGAAGATTTTCAAACTTAGAGAACTACTTATGTTCCCATCCTAACATAAGTTCAAAACGTGACACAAGATGACACAAGTTCATAACGAGATGCAAGTTTAGAATGTGACACAAGTTTAGAAAGTGACATCAGTCCATAACGTATATAACGACTTAAGAATTGGCTTTGGGTTTCACACTTAGAAAGATTTGATTAACTCAATATTAAAGATTGTTTTCCAAACAAATTTTGTAAAGAAAAACATCATATTTGATTGGCAATTCAATCTCATGACAAGTTTTTTCTAAACGAAGAAGCTCTACATATGGAAAGTAAGACTCTGGTTGTACAGGCGACCAGAATCAAGTAGAGGTTTAGATTTATCACTCAACAACCAATCTTCTTGATACATATCTGTCTAATGGGAAGATTGGAAGATGATCCTCTGGAGATTGTCCAATAGCTAGTTTGGAAGTAGAGAAGTATATAAGGAGAACAAAGTGCTGAGGAACATGTAAGAGATGAAATCTAGAATCTAGAATTCCAAAAGTCTTAGTGAACTTAAATCATACACTTGTCTTTCATGAGCTCTAAATTTGTGATTTTAAGAGAGGTATAGAAAGAGTGACTAAATGAGATAGTGTGACTTATCATACACCGCTTGTGATCACTTATTGTAATCTCTTGTTGATCATCTAGTAGAATCTAGCTAGTAGGCTATCAACATAAGAGATTGAACGTAGGTTTGATTTAAGTCAAACCACTAAAAGTCTTGTATGCAAATTCTCTTATCCCTAAGCTCTTACTGTTTTTCATTAAAGATTTTTGCCCATTTGCTAAACTGCTTTTTGAAGTTCATTCTATTGTGAAGCTACTTCTAAACTTTTGTCTAGAATTTGAGCATCACATCTAAGTTTAGACTTAGATCTTGACTCTTTCAATCCCATTTTAAATTGTCAAGATTTTATAGAATCACCTATTCACCCCCTTGGTGATACTTGCTAGCTCCATCAAGATAAACTTAATGGATAATCTAAGTGCCTTAGGATGATGAAGAACAGTTTTTTTCTCTATCCTACACACTTTTATACATTGCATCAACCATTTTAGCTAGCAATTTCATTTTTTTATAAACCCAATTGACAATCATAACCCACCCCGGGGCAAGGCAAAGGTTACCACCATTCGAACAACATGATCTAAAGTCCTGATTGAAGATGAAGACCTCAGGAGTCTAATAGTGTTGTTTTATTTGAACTTGCCTAGGTTAGTTTCTAAGGAAACAAATGAAAAATGAAAAATAGAGGCATGAAAAAGTAGTTTGCTTGGTAAAAGCAAGGTCGATACCCATTGATATAAAGAGTTGAAAAATATTAAAAAATATTATGATAATCTAGGGGCATGAAAAGCAGTGTACTTGGTAAATGTAAGACCGATGCCCACATATTAAAAAAGGGAGTAAAAATGTCGGGAATGTAGGCATCAAAATCACAAAAGTTATCTTCAGTGTAGCAATACTCAAAGAGTCAAGACCGATAATGAACAGAGTTGTGACACCCCATAATGTCACACCTGACATGTGTTTTTTTAAATATTATGCTCTTTTAAATATTACTTTATGGAAGCAAAATCAAAATTCAAAAATCCCTAAAGAAAATCACGCAAGTATGGATAATATATTTATACTCTTGTTATTCATAGCACTTTTTAGATTTACAACTTTACTACATTGACCACTCAAAATACAAAAGGATAAGTGTGTAAAAGTCTTAAAACTTGCTACAAAAGTGCAATTAACTCCTAAAATTTTTAAAAAATGTAATCAAGTCCTAAATTTTGTCACCAAAATGTAATCGAGTCCTAAAACTTTCAAAAGTATAATCAATGAAAGGACTTGATTGGACCAATTTGACAAGTTTTAAGACTTCATTACACTTTTTGAAAGTTCTATAATTCAATTGCATGTTTATAATAAGTTTTAGAACTTAATTGCACTTTTTTAAAGTTTTAGAACTTTCCATGCACTTATCCCAATTATAAAATGCAAGAGTCCTGGATAGGGGTTGAGGTCACCTATCTCCATACTACATTATGCTCCAAAAGTTTGCCTGCATATAAGTCCAAACTGACATCATGAATCAATAACTTCTCCCTCCACTACGTCACCATCATCATCAAAGTCGAAGCCCTTCAATGGAATAACCAACTTGTCGTTGATGTTCCAGTACTAGGTGATGAATTGATAGGGAACCCACTCCATGAAACCTACGTCAACCCAAATAGTAGAATTGCACTTGGTAAATACCATTTCAGACTATATAAACACATTCTCATAAACACCCTTATAGTGCATAGGAACTCCAAAGCGCAAGGGTGGTGGAAGGTCCATCCTACACATTTGAAAAATAAAGGAATGAGCCGAAACCCAGTAAATGAAATCTCTAGTTTTAAATTAAAAAAAAATTATCTTATCACTTCACTTAATATGCCATTGAAATAATTACTCCACAATATTTCAATCTAGACTTAAGCATATGGTATAACATGTTCCAATACAAGGTAATCAAATAAACAATATTGAATCTACACATGATCATGCATTATATCTATTATTACTTTTTCTCTCGAACACTCCTAAGGCATCTCGACTCATGGAGCATCTCAACGCCAAGGCATCCCACAAATTCCACCATGGGGCATCCTGACTCATGGGTATCCCGACACAGAAGGCATTGTCACCATTAATTCATAGGTGACAAAAGCACATTATTCTCAAGCAACCCATGAGTCTAAACAAAAGTGAATATATTTTAGTCGAACAAATGGATAGATTTAATAAATGGACAGATTCAAACTCAATAAAATCTTGTCAATCAAATGTACAGATTCAACAAAGGATAGATTTAACAACTAAACCAATTTAGATTCAACAACATCTAGTGGAACTAATGAACAAATTCTAACTCAGTAAAATCACGTAGAACTAATGAACATATTCAATAAAATCTAGTAAAGCGAATGACCAAATTCAAACTCAGTAAAATTGATAGAACGAATGAACAAATTCTTAGTAAAATATGGTAGAAGAGATTCAATAAAATCAATGGAAAGATCAAATAGATTCAGATTTAGTAAAATTTAGTAGAGCGAATGAATAGATTCTAACTTAGTATTCAATAAAATCCGATAGAACGAACAAATAGATTCAGACTCAACAAAATTTAATAAAATGAATTAATAGATTCATCAATTTCAAGTGAATAAAAGGTGTATATAACTAATAACGAATGAGTTTGAAATTTACAATATACTTCTTCCAAGTTTAGATTCATCATTCTCATTCACCAATTGTACCATACTTTAAGAAAATTGATCACGCACCTTCTAAACACACATGAGGTCATCAAGGAAAATTTAACAATCACTATATCCACATTATTGTACGTCAAAACTACACATCTCAACCAACCAACCAAGTTAAAAGTGTTAAGTAGATCAAACTAGCTTAATGCCTAGAAAGTTCACTTACCTCGAACAAACTTGAACAATCAAGGGTTGTGACCACCTCTTGACTTGTGAAAACTGGGATCAAAAGAAGAATTTGCTTCTGAAGGCGGACATTAGCATGATACGCCTAGATAGACTTTGAGTCTAACATCCCCCATAGGTTAAGAAAGTGTTTTCTCTCTTTCTCTCATCTTTTTCAATTGTGTTTTCCTTTTATATTTTTTAGGATTGCATGATAAATTTATTACTTTCCTTGATTGTTTACTTACTGTCTTGCAATTCTAATTCCATTGATTGCTTTCTTTTCTTATTTTTCTAGAATAGAATAGAATAAAAATGACCAACCACGCATGATCGCCTAGTTTAAGACTAATGATCCCAAAAAATGTAAAAAGAAATGTATGGACATGTTAGGAAAACACAACATACTGTTTAGGTACCGAAAGGGCGCTAATAGAAATATTAGCGTAACCCAAGTCTCCGAACCTAAATATTTGGTTGCGTAGGAATCAAGGGAATACTCCCGACCATTGATTGGGTTTTCTAGCCGACCCCCAAAATGAGGCTAGTGGCAACTCCCGTCTTATTTTTAGGTTGTCATAAACAACTAGACTGTATAAATAAACTCGTCACACGGGGTATGAGTTTCGATGAAACTCATCATAGTTTAGCATACTTGATATGGGAGTAACCCAAAGGATGAAATGATGCCATCCTTATGGGCGAGGCATACTGTCGAGAGGGTTACCATGGTAAAGGTACCATTAAATCCGATATCCACACCCAACCCCTTTTTCCAAGGTGTGCTGCTCGTGTGGGTATGGATTGCGACACTCCGCTGTCACGCGGGGTATGAGCTTGGGAGAGCTCGCGATCTCGTGAAAGGAACTCACGAGAGGCTTGATCCAAAAGGCGAGGTGATGACATTTTTTGGAATGCGAGTCGTGAGGGATTTCTCGAGATCAAGTATCCCTAAACCTGACCTTTCCCTCCTTTCTCTCCTTGTGATGATGAGGGATTTGAGGGAGGCGAGATCGGGTTGTGACAGGCTTGGCAACTGCACTGGGGACTGGTTACTAGATTAAGATGACTTGAAGCCGTTTAAAAATGGTTATTGTGTTTTAACTAACAAGTCTCGTGTAGGATCGCCTGCATGTCAAAGTCGCGTGGAAAATCAAGTCACTCACTAACCTCGTGTTAAATGGTCTTGTAGGTGGGAGTTATAAGGGAAGACGTGCTTGTAAACCCTTTGTTTTGCAGGTGGTGTAAGGATGTATGAATGTATGAGGGTTTATATTAAAGTGCTGGATGTTTAAATTTAAATGCATGTTTATGAGCTTTAGCAGAACACCATAAACACAACTGCAGTCTAAAACTCTGATCACCCAATCTAGGACCTTAGGAGGGTTTATGGGTGGAATCTACGAGTAAATACTTGTGGTAATCCATTACTTACATAAACCTGCTCATCCCAACCGATAAAAATAGCACTGACCGACGATACTAGCAGTGGGTGAACTATTTTTATCCTTTGGGATAGGGACCTTGAGCCTTTAGCACCCTCACCCTAGGCGTCAAAATCTCATAGTTTCATGCGACATGTGATTTGTGCTTGCCATGTGTTTGGTGGGTAAGATATTGTTCCTTTTTTATCGTTCTTATCTTCTTACTCTACATTTTCCAATTATGTGTTTTATATTTCAATGACGATACATTTTAATCATGGATGCCCCTTTAGGTTTAGGTTTAGATGGGTAAACCCGAAGTGGACATGGTCCCCGCGCCGGGGAATTTCAAGACTCTATGGGAGAATCTCGACCCAAGACATCAAGACTACGTGGAAAAACGCATAGGCTCCCTCTCGACTTTATTAAAGGTTGAACCACGTATCGCAATGGTGAAAGCATTGGTTCATTTTTGGAATTCCACGACTTCCACTGTCGTGTTTAATCAATATGAATTGACCCCTACAATTGAGGAGTTTCGGAAAGCCATCGGGTTAGGTAAAGCTTCTTTAGGTTATGTCACTCTTCCTACTGGTCAAGATCCAATATCTCTTCTAAGTCAATTCCTCAATATCCCTACCAACAAAATTGAGGCTATTCTTAAAGGAAATTCTTATTCCATGCCTTATAATTTCCTTGAACAACATTTCCTTAGCCTTAAGCCTAAATCTGGGAATCAAATTCCTCGTGTCTTCCTACTCATGTTCTTTGGCTTTGTGGTATTCCCACATCCCCAAAAAGCAATGGATCCTTTAGTCACACACATTGTCAATCAAGTGTGCGCCTTTAATTGTTTTACACACATGATCTTTACCGAAACTTTTGTGTCTCTTAATCGTTTCAAAGCAAATGGCTGAGGAACTTTTAGAGCCCCATTAGGACTTATCCAAATTTGGCTTTTCTCGCATATCAAAGAATTTGTCTTTCACATGAAGATCGTTGATGTCACAAAATATCATCATCCTATTTTTTGATTCTACCAAAGAATTAAATTATTTCCATTTAGAAAAGGGGCATTTTGGTTAAATATTCGTCGTCATTCCTTTTCAATTGTATAATTTCTTTTGAATAAATTTTGATAAGAGGATGCTATGTGATATTGGGATCATATATGCTTCTGATCACTATTTCATCTCAAGAAAATATAAAATTGACTAGGTTTTGTATTTTCTTGATTTCTTTTTACTTGTACTAATTTGAACTATCTTCTTTCAAAAGGTATCAAAAAGCAGTTGAAAGGCACTCCATTATAGGGATTGGCTCTCAAACAAGGATGGAAAACAAAGACACTCAAGTTCAAGCAACTAATTTGGAAAATCAACTTGACGAAACAATCACCACATTTGCAGATTTTGAAGCATTTATAACTCCATTACTTCCGACCAAAACTGCGCCCACTCTTGAAGATCTTCAAAATCAAGTAAATGAAATGCGTGGAATGATGATGTGTCTTATGGATTGTGTAAATCAAATGGCTATAGAATTATCAGCTCTTTCTTTGCAGGAGATGACTAGTTTTTATTCGAAGGGTAAAGGAAAACGGGTTTAGGAAGAACAAGTATCTGAACTTGAACTATAAGGACCTGGGTCTCCATTACACATATATTGTCCACTTTGGACACTAAGTCCTCACGGTTTTGTTTTTCTCATGGCAGCCCATACTACCCTAAGAAAACGCATATTGCAGGGGCAGAGGTGTGGACGCACTACCATTCCTCTCCCAAGCCAATATATTGTCCTCTCAGGGTACATATGCTCACATCAGAGTGCACAACACAGTGGGCCCTTAAGGTTTTGTTCCTTTCAAAGGTGCAAACGCACCGCTATCCCTCTTCAGAACGCATATGTACAATTAGAGGGATCTAAGCCTTATAAGCTAGCCTAAGACTCCCCCCCTAAGCGATGTGGGATAGGAGACATGCCCTTACCCTCGCCCACATACTGCCGAGGCGATCTTATTCCGTCCCTTCGTATTGCCTCGGGTCTAGGTTGTCACATTCTCCATCCCTTATGGCACAGCGCCCTCGCTGTGGCCCTACACATTACGGGAGTTGGCTTTAATACCACTTATAAGGACTCGAGTTTCCACCGTACACATATTGTCCGCTTTGGATACTAAGTCCTCACGGTTTTGTTCTTCTCAGGACAGCCCATACTACCCCAAGAAAATGCGTATTGCAGGGGCAAAGGCGTAGACGCATTGCCATCCCTCTTCCAAGCCAATAAATTGTCCTCTTTGGGTACATACACTCACATTAGAGTGCGCAACGCAGTGGACCCTTAAGGTTTTGTTCCCTTAAGAGGCACGGACACACCGCCATCCCTCTTTAGAACGCGTATGAATAGTTAAAGTAACCCAAGCCTCATAAGCTTGCCTAGGACTCCCCCCTAAGCGATGTGGGACGGGAGATATGCCTTTAGCCTCGCGGTGTACTGCCGAGGCAAACTTAGTCCGTCCCTCCATACTACCCTAGGTCTGGGTTGTCACATGAACTATCTTCTGGGACTGGAGAATGTAATCAAAGACGTCTTAATATGATGGACGCGGTTCATGTTCGATCACGTCATGATCTCAATAAGAAGCCACATAAGCATGTCTCAGCTCGTCAGTTTACACCTTTACTATGACCACTCTCTTAATTATTGCCCATGCTTTTGGAAGAGTGATTGGTGGCTAAGGAAGTCTCAAGAGAAAATCCCCCAAAGTTTACTGGATTTGATATATCCAAAGCTTGTGTGTATCACATGGGAGAAAAAGGACATGATGTTGATAACTGCCTAATCCTTAAGGTCAAAGTTCAAAATCTGCTCGATAAGAGGATTGTGACTTTTAGGGATGTTGCACCAAAGGTATAAAGGAATCTACCATGTTGGAGCTATGAATGTGATAATAATTGACGTTACTAGACCAATTGGAAGCACACCAACTTCTTGGTTTAATAGTTTCTCATTCCATTAATTCTCCCATACAAGGGAATTTCCATTTGTTCAATTCGTTTGTTCAAGTTTGTTCTTTCATTTGTCATCTTTGTAAACACTTGGATCTTGAGCCGTTGATCCAAGATAGTATATTTCGTGATATGGCCTTATCATTTTAGATTCAATAAAGCATACTCACGTTTTATTAAAGACATGTGAAAGCACTCCAAACCAGTCCTATGATGATGCTTTGAGGCTTGGATTGTCACACGTTTCTTAGTTTTCCTAAAAAGATTTTTGGAACAAGGATGTCTGAGGATATGAGGACAAGTTCCTTATTAATCATTTTTCAAAAATGGCATTCGAAAGGATTTTTTCACAAATACAACACGCATTGCATTTGTTGTTACTAAATTAACCATTTTCATTACATCTCATGCATAAACACCTTGTATGGTCACGATAGTCATATGCATGGCTCAGATACGCCCCCCTTTGGAATTCAAACGGACTCCATTATTCTAAGTTTGAAGATGAAGACAATTCAAAGGTTATTAAAAAGGAATATATCCATCATGAGGAATCTAAACCTCCCACTGGTGACAGACCATTACAGTGAACTTGGTTAATTCTAAGAACCCAAAAGAAGCACAAATTGGGGCAGACCTTTCTAGAGCCAAAATTGAAAGAATTGTTGAACTTCTAAAGGAATACCAAGATGTGTTCACTTGGTCCTATGCTGATATGCCAGGTTTAAATACTAATATTGTGGAGCATTCGCTACCTCTTCATTTGAATATCATACCTAAGAAACAAAAGCTCAGAATGACGAAACCTAAGTTATCGAAAAAGATTGAAGAAGAAATCATGAAGCTTTTAAATGTTGGTTTCATTGAAGTCACCCATTATGCTGATTGGATTGCTAATATAGTCCCAATTATGAAGAATGATGGACGGGTCTAATTCTATGTTGATTACCATGACCTGAATAAGGCAAGCCCTAAGGATGATTTTCCTTTACCACACATTGATGTCTTAGTTGACAGTACTGCTGGATGGATTTTCCAATCATAACCAAATCTAGATGAAAGAGGAAGACAAGACTAAAACTTCCTTCATCCCCCCATGTGGAACATTTTGCTACAAAGTTATGCCCCCTGGCTTGAAGAACGCAGGGGCAACATACCAAAGAGCTATGGTAACACTATTCCATGACATGATAAATAAGGAGATTGAAGTCTATGTTGATGACATGAATGCAAAGTCAAGACAAGGCAAAGACCATGTTGAAGTCTTAAGAAAACTATTTGACCGATTGAGGAAATTCAAGCTAAGGCTTAACCCTGCAAAATGCATATTTGGGGCAAAGTCTGGGAAGCTTCTTGGATTTATGGTTAGTAATGAGGGTGTCGAGATAGATCCCTCTAAGATGAAGGCCATATGCAACTTGAAATCTCCTTCTACTGTTAAAGAAGTCCGGAGCTTACTGGGAAGATTAAATTATGTTGCGAGATTTATCTCTCAATTCTCAGAAACTGCTAAGCCATTCTTCAAGCTGTTAAAGAAGAACCCCAAGGTCAATTGGGATGAAGAATGTCAAAAATCATTTGAAGAACTTAAGCGATATCTTTCACAATCTCCTATACTCGTATCGCCTATCCAAGGCATGCCTCTAATCTTATAACTCACCATTCATGAAGAGTCTTTACAAGCCATGTTAGCACAAAAAAGACCAAGGGATGGAATAGAACGTGCCATATATTACCTTAGTAAGAAGTTTACTACTTTCGAGATTCGATATCCTGAAGTGGAAAAGACCTGTGTAGCCTTGATTTGGGTTTTACATCGACTAAGGCAATACACTCTTCATCACTATATCCTTCTAGTGACTGAGAATGACCCGATCAAATATATTTTGGAGAAGCCCATTGGTTGGAAGGCTTGCAAAATGACAAATATTACTCTTCGAGTTTGATATTCAAAGCATGTCACAAAAGCCTATCAAAAGGCAAGCCATAGCCGATATGTTAGCTAAAAATCCTGGGAAATCTAATGATTGGGATGAAATCGATGAACGGATTTATTTGGTCTCACCTGACAAGTGGACCATGTATTTCGATGATACAATTAACTTTTTTGGTTCTAGCACTGGGGCAATTTTAATATCTCTCGAAGGTCAACATTATCCAGTAGCTGCAAAGTTGGTATTCCCTTGTACCAACAATATTTCTAAATATGAAGCTTGCATCCTTGGTTTGCAATTAGTCATCGATATGAAAGTCAGAAAGCTTCAAGTTTATGATGATTCTACACTCATCATCCTCCAGACGAGACGTGAATGGCAAACGCGGGACGTAAAGTTGATTCCTTACCATGAATATCTCGAAGACTTGGTCAAGGAATTTCATGAAATCTCTTTTGATTATCTACCAAGATCACAAAATCAATTTGCTGATGCCCTGGCGATTTTATCTTCAATGTTACAAGTAACTGATGGCTTGAGTGTTGACCCTTTGCAAATCAATGTCTTGAAGAAGCCTATTATTGTCTGATGATTGAAGAAGAACCTAATGGTCAACCTTGGTATTATGACATCATGAATTACCTTCAAGAAGGCAAATTCCCCCAAGGGAGTCAAGCCAATGATAAAAAATACTTGATGAAGTTAGCATCCAAATTCTTCCTCAGTGGAGGAGCCCTTTATAAAAGGTCTTTCGATTCAGTTTTACTGAAGTGTATGGATGCACAAGAAGCTAAACTCCTTATGAAAGAAATACACGAAGGAGAGTGTGGCCCACATATGAACGGTCGACTCTTGGCTAGAAAAATCATGAGGCTCAGTTACTATTGGTTGACCATGGAAGTCGATTGGATTCAGCATGTGAGGTGTTGTCACCAATGCCAAGTCTATGGAGACAAAATCAATGCTCCTCCTAATGAGCTACATCAAATGTTCGAATCCTGGCCTTTTTCAATGTGGGGCATCAACATTATCGGGCCAATTAATCCTAAAGTATCGAATGGACACCGTTTTATCTTAGTAGCCATTGATTACTTCACCAAATGGATTGAAGCTAGTTCTTATGCCCATGTTACTGCAAAGAGCATGGCAAAGTTCATCAGTCATGATATCATCACTCGATATGGAGTTCCTAAAGCGATCATCACAGACAATGGATCAAATCTAAAGAACAAGGTGGTAGATGAATTGCTTGGAGAATTCCACATTTGTCATTTGAATTCTTCCCCTTACCGCCTACAAATGAATGGAGTTGTGGAAGCAGAAAATAAGAACATTAAGAAGATTTTAGCCAAAACGGCGGAAAATTATCGTGATTGGCATGATCGATTACCATACTCTTTGCTTGCTTACCAAACTTCAATTCACGCGTCAACTTGGGCAACACCATTCTCATTGGTTTATGGGATGGAGGTTGTATTACCCATAGAAGTGGAAATCCCTTCACTAAGGGTACTTTCTCAAGTCAAGCTCTCTGAAGCTGAATGGGTTCAACAAAGATTTGAACAACTTAATATGATTGATGAAAAGAGGATAAAAGCCTTATGCCATGGGCAAAGCTATCAGAAAAGAGTAGCTAGGTCGTTTAATCGAAAGGACAGACCAAGACATTTTGAGACCAACGATCTTGTCGTAAGAATTGTCTTACCTATCATTCCAGATCCTCGTGAGAAGTTTACTCCAAATTACGAAGGTCCATATATTGTAAAGAAAGTGCTACCTAGTGCTGCACTAATCCTTGTAGAAATGGATGGTTAAGAATTGCGAAGACCTGTAAATGCCAATACTGTCAATAAGTATTATCCATGAATAAAGTGAAAGGCTTTGAGCCACTAGAATTGAATCCGAGCCACTTTATGATGTTTGCATCATGCATCTCATGCATACATATTGCATCTACATGTTTGTTCATTTTGCAAGATCTCTGATGAAGATTCTACCTGTCCACAAGAGGTTCTGTGGCACCCCTCGACGGCCCCCAATCCGTTAGGCTCGCCACAGATTACTTGACACTCATCCTACTACATACCAATCTAATGACTTTTATGATTAAAATGAAACCATAGTTCATAGGGGTTGATCAATGGAATTCCTTACCATTTTTGTTTGTAAAGGTCCTAGCACAGTTCATCAGCGAAAGCATAAACAAGTTTCACCATCTCTCCCTCCAATAACAATAATGCAATGCACACCAACTACGCACTAGAAGAAAAAATAAAGCCGATTCACTTTTATTTATATTTTCATGATGGACATTCAGGTCGATACAACAAAAAGGCCAAGATTTTAACTATACTTGGCTATAACCAAAGAGAACTCGACCCTATACGAAACATGTACATCCCTCCATCGACAAGTGTCGGTTATCCCCAAAAAGAAAGCTTCGGCTCTCACCAGTCCTACGTGCCATCACACCCACCCCGGTGTATTCGGCGGCGACGGCGGTAACATCCTTAGCATCACCCCATTGCGTCAAAAGTGAACGGACAAAAACTCTTGGATAATAGGGCCATCGACTAAACCCACGTCGTACATCACCAATACTCGAACTCAGACATACTCCAGACCAGGTATACTAATACAGGAATGCTCAGTGCACTCCACCTCGACGTTAGTAGATATGCCATAGAAGGTACCACGCACAACTGGTGAAAGAGGCATCTTTCTAATCTGAAATGTTAATCCCCAAAAGGGGTGAGTACAACCACTCAACAATAAAGATCCGCCACACTACACAGTGCATCAAACAGAACAATCAAGGTATCATGAATAAAGCACATATCATTCATGCATTCAAGCATACCTTACCTTACAGCCATGCAGATATCACCATGCTATATGTGCATATACCACCATGCATTTATCATCAATCAATCATGTATATATCACCATGCCATATGTGCACATCCATGCGCATGATATAGTCTCAATTTTTATCTTTCTAGGGACTAGTGTTTGCATCCCTCAATTTATCGCTCACATCCAACCTGGCATCACGAGGAACCTCCGGCACACACCTCCGGCATCCAGCACACACACTTCGGGCATCTCATACCCCAACTAGCATCACGAGGTATCCCCTCGGCACACACCTCCGAGTCTTCCAGCACACACCTCCGGGCATCCCGAAACTCCCGAGGACATCCGGCACACACACTCTGGGCATCTCGAAACTCCTGAGGCATCGTCGGCCCACACCTCCGACGGTCTTGTTATTATCTCAATTATATTCACATACGAATCTCAATTTCAACATGGCATTTGATGCATCAATATCAAGAGTCTCAACCAGTTTTTGATACCATATAACATGCCATATGTTATCACGTATGCAGCAAGATCAACCACTCAAAGCATTGCATCACATGAAAAAATTCATTTATTTATGAAAACACATCAATTTTTAGATAAAACAGAATACACTCCTTTGGTTAAAACTCTAGAAAAATTAGTAAATGGTATAAATAAATTCTGAAAACTTGACACATTATAGATGAGACCTAAAGGCAGATATCTCATGAAAAGCACCATACCAAAAGAATCTCACACAAAATAGTACGGTCCATGCATCACAGTCTTCAAAATTTTAACACTTCAGCTTGCACAGTTTCGGAAGTAATTTAAATTGAATATCCAATTGAACTCTGAAAATTCTGAAATTTTGATATGTTATAGACAAGTCCTAAGGGTAAATATCTCATAAAGAAATCAAAATCCAAATCGTTCTATATTAACAAATATAGACAATTAATTACCCCTGTTCTTGGTGTAGTTTTTCCAAATTATCTTCTTTCAAAAGAAGCTCGTTTCACCAATCTAAATATGTCCATTTCTTCTAAATTTTCAGTATGTTATACCTCAGCATATTATCTACAACTTTCATTAATGACACACTATCAAATTTTAACTGTATGATTTTATAAAAATCACAGAATCATACTAAGTCGAGGTAGTATTTTCCTAGATCTAGTTTCTTAAAAGGACAACGATTTCACTGACCTATTTTTGTTCATTTCCTCTAATATTTTTATATGTTTTACCTCAAGAAGTACAATACAACTTTCATTAAGAACTAAAAGTGAGATGTTCGCAAGAAAGCTACTTTACAGTCCACGAAATCACTAAAGGTCAGCACAACAAATTCCAGATCTAATCTCTCCAAAGAAAAATCGTTTCACCAGGAAATCCTTGTCCTTTTTGTCTCAAATTTTAGTATGTTATTCCTCAAGATGCTCTCTACAACTTTCATGAAGAAATCGAAGCGAAATTCCAACTAAAAAGTCGCATGCAGCTCACAAACCCATGAATGGTTGGACTAGTTTTTCCAGAAAACAGCATTTTAGGCCAACGAATTTCTCCCCATAGCTTCGACCTTTCATCACATCTACCACAACCAAAATTCACCATCTTCTACACACACATCACAGCAAGCAAAGGGTAGGTTTTAGGACTCTACTTGCCTCGAAATTAAGCACAAAACAGCGACAAAAGGCGGGCAAGGCGGCGAACGAATGGCAGCAAGCTAGGCAGATGATTGGCGGATGGACCTCCCCTTTCTCTCATTTCCTCGCTTAATCTGCCCCCCTCACTCTCTCTAATTTCTTCCCCCTCATGATTAACAATCATGATCTTGCATGCCGGCACCACTTGACAATTGCCATGCAAGATGGGCTTGAATCCGACTGGGCTTGGGGCTAGCTTGGTCGACGGCAGCTCCTCCTCTCCTTTGGGCTTCACGGGCCAGGCCCATATGTCTGAATGGTGGGTGATCATGGGCTGGGTTTTTGGGCCAGCTTGGGCAAAGAATTTCGGCCCACTTCCCCTTTAATAATTTACTAATATCTTCCACTTAAATAAATACCTAACTTACAAAATAATATGGCCATAAAACTTGTAGTCATAAATCAATAAATTCCAATTTATAACACATATGGCCAATGATAGAATTTTCTTTCCTATCAAATAATTATCCATTGAAAACTTGGCCATGAATCTTATTGCAAATTATGGATTAAATGGCTACAATTCAACTTAAGGGTTTCCATCATCTTTTCATAGGTTGTAATGTATCTAGAGGTTGCTATGAATTTTGGGATGCCGCAGGTTCATCTCAGAAATGCAAAACTTAAAAATATATATATATATATATATATATATATATATATATATATATATATATATATATTGCCCTTCTTCTTTAGAACTTAGAAGTGACCCTATCTCTTAGAATGCCAAAAGAGTCCGTTAGAACTCTAGAAGTACAGTTAGAGCTTTAGAAGTGAACTCCTGTGCTAAACAAAGCCTGTTATGTCTACAAACTTTAATCAACCTTGTTTTCAAAAGCCTCCTTAGTAAGGTCAAGGAAACATGTCCTTTCAAACAAAATTTCATTACATTTTTCATTCCCAAGGAGTTGAATGAGTCGAATTTAACCAAAGTGTGCTTTGGAAAACCTGAAAAGGATTGTTAAATATGCCAAGTGGCAATGCCTAAAATGATGAGAGGCAACCTCTTTACCAAACACATCCTTATACACTCTTTGAGAGAATTGAGTGAAAAGAACCATGTCTTAGGGCATAGGGTTCATTCACAGTAAATACATGGTTTGAGATGATAAAGTCATTTCATTTCTCAATCCCAAACACTTTGATATCTCTTGCAAGCCACTTTGAGCCAAATAGGGAGCATTTCCAAAATAACCCTGTCAAGAACAACCCCACATTGGGGAAAAATATGGGATCTTAGTTGAAAATTATGGAGTAAAAGATTAAGAAAGATTTTATTGCTTTCACTTGTATCAATCTTCTTGTGCTAGCTTCAGGTGATTTCTTATCGAAACTCGAAGCATCCCGAAATGACAAAAAGCATTCCATTCACTACCCCAAACACAATTACCCTTTGCTTAGCCAATTTGAACCTTATACAATTCTTTCATAACCCCAGGTGACGATTATCTCCCCACACTGGGGCAAGGCACATGATTTACCAACAAAATTGAGAATATTGGTAATGTTTATAAAAACCACTCGAGAGTTCTAGATACTCAAAAGAGAATGAAAACTAGGAGGCATGAAAAAGCAGTATGCCTGGTAAAAGCAAAGCCAATGCCCATGAAAAAAAATGCAAAGAAGAGCGAAATCAATGGTCATGCAAAAGACCATCCATTGAAAAACAAAAGAAAAGCATTGCAAAAGAAAATGTATGGCAAGCAATGTCATTAGAACAGAAAGCGAAGCTCTCATGTCTGAAGACAAATTATCAAAAGGACTCTCGAGATAGGTTAAATTTCAAGAGTCAAATTTTTGAAAAGTTGTGTGATGGTAATGATGCCAAGATAATCACTCACTTTTAACCCTTTGATATCTAAAAAATTTTCAAG
Source organism: Eucalyptus sideroxylon (assembly GCA_014182405.2). Lineage (NCBI taxonomy): Eukaryota > Viridiplantae > Streptophyta > Magnoliopsida > Myrtales > Myrtaceae > Eucalyptus > Eucalyptus sideroxylon. The sequence continues at coordinate 47,740,812 of CM024550.2, forward strand.
CCTTTTTAAGCCTCACTTGAACCAACATTACAACCCTTATCCGATTGGGATGGTTCGAGTTGAAATGAGAGTATCACATAGGAGCTACTGCTAGAAGAAGTGGAAGCAATTCCATCTTATCTAATCTTCAAGGTTCTTGACTTGTAAACCTAATGAAGATATTAATTGAATATTCATTTCTTGGCCTCAAAGTACATACCCTTTGTGTAAGCTCATGACCAAGCCATCATTACGGTCCATTCAAAAGACATTTTGATCAATGGATTGTATTCACTGTGAACATTTCCAAAAGCCTTAGACATAGTTTGAGTGAGACCACTTTAGTGAGATTTAAACAGTTTTCCCACATCAATGGTTGGGAATAAAAGCCTTTTTTGAGAGCTAGTGTGAAAGACCTCTCTTGATTAGGATATTTCCACTTGGCATATTTGACTTAACCCTTAGATGATTGATCAAATCTCATTTTGTTAAAATTCTCTCTGAAGGGATTTGACAATCGATAACATTTGCAAGATTGGCTCTCAAGCAATCTCAAAACCCTTTTTCAAAATATGGGTTACTTAGTGAATCAGTGTTTGGCCATCCTAAACCATAATCCTTGCTTTTGGCTTTTGGTCATCCTAAACCATATCATTGCTTTTGGTCATCCTAAATCATAACTCTTGCTTTTGATTTTTGGTTACCCTAAACCATAACCCTTGTCTTTAGGTTCCTGGTCAACCTTGAACCTCATCCCTTAGGTTCTTGGTCAACCTTAAACCTTGTTTCTTAGGTTCTAGGTTATCCTTAAACCTTGTCTTTAGATTCTAGGTCATCCTTAAACCTTGTTTCTTAGGTTCTAGGTTATCTTTAAACATTGTCTTTAGGTTTTAGGTCATCCTTAAACCTTGTCTCTTAGGTTTTAGGTCATCCTTAAACCTTGTCTTTCAGTTCTAGGTCATCCTTAAACCTTATTTCTTAGGTTCCGGGTTATCCTTAAACTTTGTCTCTTAGGTTTTAGGTTATCCTTAAACCTTGTCTTTAGGTTCTAGGTTATCCATAAACCTTGTCTCTTAGGTTCTAGGTTATCCTTAAACTTTGCCTTTAGGTTCTAGGTTATCCTTCAACCTTGCCTTTAAGTTCTAGGTTATCCTTAAATCTTGTCTCTTAGGTTCTAGGTTATCCTTAAACCTTGCCTTTAGGTTCTAGGTTATCCTTAAACCTTGTTTCCGAGGTTATAGGTTATCCTTAGACCTTGTCTTTAGGTTAGTAGTTATCCTTAAACCATTCTTTTTTCATTCAGTGATTTCATTTCCTTCATTCTATTCCACGAGAGAAAGAAAGACAGAGTGAATAAACCCCAACAAGAGTTCAAATACCCTGATGAGCAAAGGTAAGTGTTAGGTATGTTTCTAACCAAATATCATTGCTTTTGTCTTTTTCTATTTCCAAAGTGGAGTCGACTAAAAATTACAGGTATCAATTGTGTCTTTGAGTGGAACCTCTTCGAACTCCCACTCAAAGAGGGGCAACTGTTACCATCTGATTTTTAATCGACGAAATATTAAAAGGGAAAAAATCAAGATTTAGGTATCTGATCGTGACAAAGCCCTATCTCTCGACCAAAAAGTGTCGTTTTTCATTTCTTTCTTTTGCATTGTCATTTTTACACAATTTTTAGCTTATTTTCAAGAAAAACCCGAAAAGTCAAATGGTTGACTTTCGGATTGACTTTGTGGTCAATGGTTTGACCAAAGTCAATCCCCGGTCAAAAATTGATTTTTGCCCAAAATAATTCCACCTAGCTTTAATTTCAATTTTTTCAAATTAATTTTTGAAAATTCAAAGATTTGATCAAAAAATCAACATTTTAGGAAAAATCAACTAAATTGTTGACTTTTGGCCAAATCTTTGACCCAAAAAAATAAAAAAAAAAAATGCACAAATACATTTATTTTAATGTCAAATTGACTTTTGTGTCAAAAATTTCACAAAATTAGATTAAGAAGCGCAATTTATGAATTTATGAATTTTGGGTTCTAAATTGACCAAAAATAAAATTACTTTTATTCTAGTCATAATTAGGTGTAGTTCATTCTTTGACATTTGGTTTAAGGACTATCTGAAATTTGTTTGAGTATTCAATTTCACAATTTATCGAGTTAAAATACGAATTGCCGTTTTGAGCCCTAATTGAGAGACCAAAATCAATCCTTCGTAACTTGTGAACGGGCGATTGTTTTCTCACTCATTTTCTTAAGGTAAGTCCAAATTCGAAATTGATTTTGTGAAATTCACACAAGAACTCATCAATTTGAAAAATTTTATCCTCCAACATTAGAAAGTTAAGCAATTAAGCTTCAATTGATAAAATTCGAATTTACCCATTCATGGCTATGGTTTAATTTCATAAATCTAGATCCAATTTTAATATTAGGCTTAGATCCATTTTTGACCTAAGCTCGAGTACTTCAATTCAAGGTCAATTTGAATGTGGTAAGTGATCTTAGCTATGGGTAGCTCATTAGATAGGGAAAATTGACACTAATTGAGTTTAATTTTAGTTAATTTGCAATTTTGCTCATTGAATTGCAAATTTTACCATTTTAGCCCTTTAAGCCCAATTCAAAGCACCCATGGTTTTGACTCATTTTTTCCATGATAATCATTCAATTAGGTAAATAAAAGACCCCTAGATGATATTCATAAGGATTGATTAGCTTAATTGTATCTTAATTGGTCAATTTCTTCATAAAATGATAAAATTCCTTTTCAATCAGGTCCTTTATGGGTCAAATTGCATAAATTTTTGACCCACGAGGGTCCCAAATGGACAATACAGCAGGAACCAAACTAAACCGGTCAAAATCTGGCCGAACCAGACTGAACAGGTTCGGCCGGCGGGACTAGTCGATTTTAGCCTTTTCGGTCGGTTCTTGGCCTCCGACCATCGGTTCGGAACCCTCTCACTCCCAATTTTACTTCTACACCTTCAATTTCACAAAATTTTACAAATTGATTCTTGAATTTCATCAAATTACAAATTAACCCCTAATTAGACATTTTGACGCAATTCCCGATTTTGGCTTGGTTTTTTACAAATCAAACCCACTAAATCAATTACTCAACACCCACGAGATCATAATGGAGCCTTCGAAATGAATTTTTTACCGTTGGATCGAGATTTTAGCCATTGGATCGAACCGACGGCCAAAATCGCTTAATGTTTGAGTATATAAGTAAAATCTCTTCTATTTTCAGGAAAGGGAGGTTCATTTGCACGAATTTTTTCTCTCTCCTTAGTCTTTCTCTCTCTCATTTCTCCCTCCAAAATGCAGCACAAATAGATCATGATTTCTCTCTCTAGATTTGGTTCACTTCTTGGACCAGTCTCGTTTTAGGCTTGAACCGGTGGTTGCCGAAGCTCCCAAGCCTTCAAGCTGCTAGTGATCTACTATAGCAAGAGTGTTTGATGTTGCTGTGGAAAGAGGAGATCGGATTGGTGGCCGGATCTTCACAAGCAGCGCGATCTTCATCGGCAAGTCAAGGCCGGTCCATTTTAGACCGATTCTTCCTTTTTTCCTTGAGCCGGTGGTTCGATTGGTCCCGATATGAGCCGTAGTGACCTAATCTAGGTTCTTGGAGTCTCGATCGTGATCCGACTAATTGCAATAGGAACCAACAAAAATCGCGACAAAGGTAACGATTTGAAACTCGAATCCGATGAAGCGAGATCGAGTTAGTCGATCGGGGCTAGGATTTAAGATTATGAGCTTTTACATGCTTAAGATTGATGAGTATCAATACTGCAATGAGTTGTTGATGATTTGAATGATGACTGTGATTTTAAGCCTAATCTGTGATTTTCGTAAGCCTGTACATAGGTTACTGTTTTGGCCAAAACGAGATTTGAAACGACCTCGTTTCAGCTCGAGCCCTCTTAGGATTAGATATTAGACATCCCAAGCTTTGAAACAATAGCGCCCAAAATGACCATCATTTGGCTCTCCAAAAACACCTCCGAAGTTTAACGATTCTGTAGTAGTTTAGGTTTTTTCTTTTTTTTTCGGTTCTGATCCGATTCCGCCTTTTGACTTTGTTATTTTTGTGCCGACTTTCATTATTATTTTTTGACAAAATTTTCTTCATGATTTTTGTTCTAAATCACATCATGCATCTTCTATAATTTTTCATTATTTTTGGATGTATTCAATTAGGTCAACTCTTCTTAAATGTAGGCTTAAGTCAATCTGTTGCATATCGATCTCTAATTTTGCTATTTTTATGGTGATTTTTGTGTTGAGTTTTGAAATAACTTTCCCGTATAAATTTTTTTCATAAAGGTGTTATGCATGTCCTGTATTTTTTTCAAAATTTTTAGACATGATTAGTTAGGTCAAAATCTCTTAGATCTGGACATAGGTCAGTCTGTCCTACATTAGTCCAAGATTTGTTTTGGTGAAATTAAGTCCATAAATGCACCTATTTGGACTCAAATCCTTGATGACAGTTGAAATACATGATATATATGTTCAATTTATGCATGCTTTGCAAGGTTTTTACATTGGCAATGTGAATCAATTGCATGTATTAGAGTAAAAGATACTGTAGCAACATGTGTTGGACATATAGTTTGTCTGTTTTGTCATTTTTATCATGACTCATATCATCTTAATTGAGTTTCGACCTCTTAACACGAAATCTTCATCACCATATGCTCTATATGTTAGATTTTTGGTAGGATTTATGCATGTCTTGAAGACGGCCGAAATCATGCTTATTCTGTAAACTTGATGCTGAAATGAAACCTTGTTATATGTGCACATTTCCATGCTTGTTTGACTCATTTAGGGATCAAATCTTATGATCATGCCTTCTTGTTGATTGAACCGCATGTTGAAAGGTTTGCATACGTGTTTAGGTCATGTCATTTGAGTTTCATCTTGTACTTTAAATTTGTCTTACAAAAAATGTTCATCACACTGAGAATTCCCAAGCATATCATTAGGAATCATGAATCATCACATAATGTCATTTAAATTGTATGACATTTTGTATGCCGACTTAGGACTAGATAACTATCCAAACTTTTCATCGCATCTAATCCTAAGTCCCATGTGATTTCTTCTTGCCGTTTGGGCATTCTTTGAGTGATTTTAAGGTTTTCTAATGAATGCTCATGTTCTGTTTTACTAATTACTGATGCGCGCACTTTTAGAGATCTTGATTTTAAGATACCAAATTGATCTAGTTTGGACTCGAGCTCTTCTAGGAAGATGTAGGACACACTTAGAAGTTTCTAATACCACTGATTTCATGCCAATCGCTCATCGTTTGGACTATTTTCCATTTTTTTCAAGGCCAAATCACAATCTGGACAAGGGATCAAATTCGGACCCTTGTTTTAACCCTTGTTGGGACAGACCTTCGATATTTTTTTTTTCCATTTTCTCTGTTTGGAATATGAAATTAGCCTCTTAATGAAACTTGTTTATCATCATGTTGGCTATGTTGTGTATAAATTTGATGATTTTTAGACATGTTTTGATAGGACAAATTCTCATGACATTAGCTGAATGTCCTGCTGTTTTGACAAATTTCTGATGTGTTGTTGCTTGTTGTTTGATTTTTGTAAAATCATGCGTACATTGTTTGAGAAAACTCTCTGCATAAAATTTGTTCATCATCATGTCATGCATGTTAGGGACTTTTTTTCATTGCCAAATTATCATTAAGTATTGTCCAATTTTTCTGTCCTTACATGTTTGTTCTGAAATTTCCTAATATAAACATGATTGTAATTGTTTAGCTACACCTTTTAGGTTAGTTTGTGCATGAAATCAAGGTATGCCAGCTTCATGAAAATTGTTCAAAATGCTTTAATCTTTGTTGTTAAACAACCGGCCTTTTCAAATTACATCTTTTAAAAAATGTTTTGGTACATATGATGTTTCTCAAAAACGATTCTTAAAAAGGCTATTTTCCAAAGCTCGATTTGGCCTAAAGAAAAATCATGGTTTTGACCATATTCAAAATGCCAGTGACACTTGTGAATTATAATGCGAGCCCCGGGCTACTCTTGGCAATTGAATGTGTTCCATAGCCTAGATATTCCTTAATCCTAAATGTTTTCAAACATTTTTAAAATCCTGTTTTGATATCGAGAAAGTTATGGTTTGAATTGTATTCAAAATGCCTGTGATGCTTGTGAGTGCATTTATGCAAGCTCCAAGCTAGCCTTGGCAATTGAATGTCTTTCATAGCTGAGACATTACCTTGTCTCAAAGCTTTTCATGAATGATTTTGAAATATGTTTTTGAAATATCACATGTACCCTTCATACATATAATCCCATTATGCATTAGAAATTGCTTGTATTTGTGATAGGTGCATGCCCTTGGTAATAAGTGACCCACCGATGGTTCACTTTCTTGCTTGATTGGTTGAGAAACAATGTTCAAAAGACCTACATGCATGTTTACATTTTTGCAATGCATGTGATTTTTAGATGAATGATAGGGTCGATGCATGATAACGAGGGAAAACCCTAGGATCACATAGATCGCTTGATTAGGAGACTTATAAGAATTATTGGCCATGCGGGAATATAATTGGTCAACAATTGCTACAAATCACAAAAAATTGGATTGGGTAGGTGTCTTAGTAGGACTTTCGCATGAAAGACAAAGGCCGACCCCAGGACCCTAAAACTTGACTTTTGTATTGCACTTCTTTTAAATGATGGATCTTGACATGATGTATTGTTTTTGATTGCTTTGACGTGTATGCTTGTTTCTTTGCATTGTATGCACCTAGTTATAGATTTTTTAGATTAGGATTAGATTAGAACCCCAAAGATGGAGAAAGCGCGAAGACAATGGTGGTCGATATCCATTCCGACCATTATCATGTACTATTCATTTTCCCTACATATGTCATGGGTTTCATTTGTTGTATAAAACCCGACGAGTTGTAGGTTTTCTCTCTTTCTCTCATCTTTTTCAATTGTGTTTTCATTATATATTTTTTAGGATTGCATGATAGATTTATTGCTTTCCTTGATTGTTTACTTACTGTCTTGCAATTCCAATTCCATTGATTGCTTTATTTTCTTGTTTTTCTAGAAATATAATAGAATGAAAATGATCAATCACGCATGATCGCCTAGTTTAGGACTAATGATCTCGAAAAATGTAAAAGAAACGTATGGACATGTTAGGAAAATACAACATATTGTTTAAGTACCGAAAGAGCGCTAATAGAAATATTAGTGTAACCTAAGTTCTCGAACCTAGATATTTGGTTGCATAGAAATCGAGAGAACACTCCTAACCCTCAATTGGATTTTCTAGCCGAACCCCAAAATGAGGCTAGTGGAGACTCCCGTCTTATTTTTAGGTTGTCATAAACAACTAGATAGTATAAATAAACCCGTTGCGCAGGGTACGAGTTTCGATGAAACTCACCATGGTTTAGCATACTTGATATGAGAGTAACCCAAAGGATGAAGTGATGCCATCCTTATGGGCGAGGCGTACTGTTGAGAGAGCTACCATGGTAAAGGTACCATTAAATCTAATATCCACACCCGACCCCTTTTTTCTAAGATGTGTCCCTCGTGTGGGTATGGATTGCGACACTCCGCTGTCACACGGGGTATGAGCTTGGGAGAGCTCGTGATCTTGTGGAGGGAACTCATGTCACGCCTTGATCCTTGAGCGAGTGCCCATCTCTCGCTGGTCAATTAAATTTGCGACGTCCCAGGACACGTTGCTGACCCATTCATTTTAATGCTCATGCGGAAGCAAACTATTACCCTTGACAACAACCAACACGGGATAGAAAAGCAGGAAACAAATTCACAACCAAAACACTTTTATAAACACCTCGGTTTATATACAAGACTAGTCTAAAGACGAAAGCCTACAGAAGACTAGCTCTCAAAACGAAGCTGTCATAAGACTAGCTAGCCAGACACATTCGCTGATCCTTCAGTTTCCACTGGCTCCAGGGGCGTCGGGTCCTCCATAACACCATCAAGAGGGTCAGCTACACTCTCACCTAGAGTGGCATCAACTACCACAATGGGAATTTCAAAACCTTGGAGGGGCCCCACACGGAATCCATTGAAACCATAGCGAAACCAAGCTCTATACCAATGAGGTACCCTCTGAAGTAGGCCCTCATCTACCCAGACAGTAGTCACTACGAGGTCATAGACCCATTGACCTCCTGGGGCATGGTAGTCAAAACTCTGCTCGGTAACCCTCATAAGCCGACCAAAACGTTATGGAGGAACCGCCATCTAAGGACCTGAAAAGGTTGAGCCCACGACGGGGTGAGACAATGTCTCAGTAAGTTCACCCCCTAAACTTTGACTAGGAAGGAAATATGCCTAAAGGCAGTCTATGCACACAAGACAAAGGTCTTACCTCACCTCAGTTCCCTCCTGCAAGTCAATACAATTCAAATACCCAACCGATCAATTCAATTCAATCAATCACACGATCCACTTCAATTGTTGCTCGCACAAGTTGATGTATATTAATGCTCGCACAAGCTAATGTAAATTAATGCTCACACAAGCTGATAGATCATTACTCACACAAGCTAACAATTCAATGCTCACACAAGTTGATGTTTCAATGCTCACACAAGCCAACGTACGATATTTTGGAATAAATACCCAAATTCACAATTTCCACTCAATTTGCACAATTTAGCAATCGATTGCATAAACTAAGCACACCACTGCAATTAGCATGAAATTCCGATCACAGTCTATCCTGGTATAATTTCTGAAAAATAATAAGTAATTAAATAAATACAATTAATTACCAAAAATACCAACCTAGGTCAGAAATGCTTAATTAAACATCGAAACAGGCCTAGAAAATTTTCGAACTAATCTAGATAAATAGCACGGTCTATCTAGTCCTTAATTAAGCCATTCTAACCACCTAATATACAAAATCAAACAATTAAATCACTAATCCGTTCTTATTAACCACATAAACCCTAATTAGCCTAAACTAATAACCCCTTAAACATCATTAACTCCGTAAATAGAGTTTAGCAAGTAAACTCATCGGTTTAGTGATCCGGTGAGTCCACGACGACGGCGACGCGGAGACAGGCAACAACTAAGCCCATGGCGACACCAACCAAGGCTCAGAAGGGACCTAAAATGAGCCTTGAAGACCAAGGACCCTTGTTAGCTTCGGTCTTTGCTCTTTGCTACTAGGCTGGATCAGAGGGCTGAAACGGCTCGAGAAAGAGGCACGGCAGGACGGCGAGGCTGCTGTGGGCCAGGCGAAGGCAAACGGCGACTAGAACAGCGACGGCAAGGCTCCGACTGGCTGGACGGAGGCTGGGAGGTGGCCTAGGTGCGGACAACGGCATGAGATGGCGACTGGCGACCAGTGGCTCAGGTGTGCAAGAGAGCAGCACCAACGGGCAAGCGGTGGTTCAATGGCGAGCAGAGGGGGTCGACAACTGGCTGGGGGCTTTCCTCTAGTTTTTTAAGCTCTCAAGACACCTCAACAATGGGGAAATGTGATCAAATGAAGAAGAAGAAGAAGCTACTGAAGAGAGGGGGTCCCATTTTGGCCACAAAGTCTTCACTTCTATCCTCTTTCACTCATTGCAAAGCCCCACCATGCATGGCTGTCTTCCTTAGCCAAATTGCAGCCGTCAAAGCTTCCTCAACAAGCCTCCAAGTGGTCCAAATGTTGCACCCCAAGGGACCTACGAATTTTGGAACATTTGCCACTCAATTCATTCAATTCCCATTCAATTCTTCTCCAATTGGATCTAAATCGGTCCCATAAATTCAATCAAGGTGCTCACACTTAAATTCACATTTTTCCTCATCAATTTTTCCAATTGGAATCCCAAAAACGCAACCAAAAACGACATTATGATTTTCTCGGGAAAAAATGGCCCTACTTTGAATTTTCGCCAAAAATCCTGATTTGCATAAAAATTTTCGGAAGGTGAGTCGACATTCCTAAAATGAATCGTGATATAACAAAACTTTCAATTTCTGAAATCGGGTTCAAATTCGTGGTTATTGTCAATCTGGCATGATTTTAGCGTGACCTAGCTTACCGGATAGCTTTTAGGAATTTTTAATGCAATTGACCCATGATCGATTATTTTCGAGCTACATTATACATCTTCGACATATTGGCGACTCTCGGTTGTCACAAAAATCTCGAGGTTTCGAATACAGGCACAGGGTACCAAAATGACAGAAAAATCAGTTCAGTGTCATTTGATGAGAATTTTGCAATCAGGTGGAATTACCTACACACTAATCACATATCTCAGTCGAATCAACATATCTCTTATCTCTGATCAATTTTGACAGTGCCGTAATGACCCTTACAGATTAATACGATCAAGCAATCGATTCTTGATCGAATTCTCAAGTTTATTGCGTTAAAATCCCTTAATAACTTTACCTGATAGACTAATTATCCCGTGAGTGATTAGTTTAGGGAAAAGAACTATAGGTGCGTCGATGAAAAACCCGATTTATTCAATTGAAAACAGAATTGGAAATTTAGAATGTCACAACTCATGAGAGGCTTGATCCAAAAGGCGAGGTGATGACATATTTTGGAATGCGAGCCGTGAGGGAACTCTCGAGATCAAGTATCCCTAAACTCGACCTTTCCCTCTTTTCTCTCCTCATGATGATGAGGGATTCGAGGGTGGCAAGATCGGGTCGTGACATACGTGTCTAGGCAAAGGAGTCTTAAAAGATGACTCAATTTGGAAGTAATCATGACTTAAATCTTTGTGTAAAAAATTAACTATGAGACCTCATCTTGAGAGAACACTTGGCCATTCATGCACCATTTCAAGAACAAGTGGCACTTATAAGGTTTAATGAAAAATTTTGAAGTATAGTAAGGAAAATAAAATTCTTCTTCCTTTAGTATCATTAGTAAGTGATTCACTACTAGTACTAATTAACTAAAATTTACACAATTAATATCACCTATCAACTACTAAAACAACGGTAAATTAATTAATACTGCTTTACTATAATATACATCAACATTTACAAATGTTAATTTTTAGCGCGTCAAACTCCAAACGATTATGTTTACAAAAAAATATCCTCAACGCCTCACAAAATTTATGGTTCAACTAAAATTTCTATGTATCCATCTGAATTCTAAGTTAAATAATACATAGCTTTATAATCTGAGTATTAATATCATATATGAAAACTTCCAAATGTCACATAATAACAAATATGAAAATTTTGGATGTCACAACTCTTCCCCCCTTAAGAAATTTCGTCCTCAAAATTTGAAATTACATGGTTAACTGAAGAAATGTGGATATTTGCCTCATATATCCTCTTTACTTTCCCACGTCACTTATTCCATATCATGGAATTACCATAAGACCTTAACCAAAGGAATGGTCTTTTTTTAAGGACTTGTTCCATTCGATCCAAAATTTGTATTGGTTTCTCCACATGAGTCACTCTCTTGTCTACCTCAATTGTCTCATAATCCAGTACCTGTGTAGGGTCTAGCTCATATTTCCTCAATGTGGACACATGGAAAACATCATGAATATTGGAAAGTCTGAGTGGCAATGCTAATCAATAGGTCAAGTCACCAATCCCTTCGAGAATTTTGAAAGGTCCTATAAATCTTGGACTCAAACTGCCCTTCTTTCCAATTTATAATATTCCATTCGTCAATGACACCTTTAGGAATACATGGTTGCCAATGTTGAATTCCAACGGTTTTCGATGTTTATCTACATAGCTCTTCTATCGACTTTTGGTAGTTTTAAGTCGATCCCAAATCAATTTTACTACATTAGAAGTGATTCATACCCACTCCGGTTTTGTCAATATTCTTTTACCAACTTCACTCTAGCAAATGGGAGTTTTGTAGGCTCTTCCATATAGTACTTCAAAGGGAGTCATGCCAATACTTTGCTAGTACTGGCTGAAAACTATAAATATAAGCAAAGTCCACAAAATGTAAGTGTTCATCCCAACTGCCTTTAAAGTTTATCACGCATGGTCGCAACATATCCTTCAATATCTATATAGTTCATTCTATTTGACCATCAATTTGGGGATGAAAGACAGTACTATACTGAAGTTTAGTTCCCAATACAGTTTGGAGAGTTCGCCAAAAGTTCACAATGAACCTTAGATCTCAATCCGATATGATAGTTACGGTACTACATGTAGTCCAACGATTTGTTGTACATATAATTCTACATACCTTTTAAATATATAATCTATTCGCACTGCTAGGAAATGGGCAGAATTAATCAAACGATCCACTATAACCCAAATGAAATCATAACTTTTCGATATTCTTGTCAATTCTTGAACAAAATCCATCATTACGTGCTCCCACTTCCATTTAGGTATTTCCAGCAATTTCAACATCCCACTAGGTTTACAATATCTTGCTTTCACTTATTGACACGATAAACATCTCAAGACATGTTTGGTGATATCTACCTTCATTCCATTCCATTAGTAACGCTAGGTGAAGGTTTTGATACATTTTGTACTTCCCAAATGTATACTGTAATTACTTCAGTGGGCTTCTAACAAGGTTTCATTCTTTAAATCGGCATCATTAGGCCCACAAAGTCGTCCATGGAATGTTAAAACTTCACCTTATGCTACTTGAAAGTCTGGCCTTTTTCTTTCTATAGCCTCTCCTCAGATTTTTGAAATTTCCAACAGTCTTTGATATTTATTTGCATAACTCTTCTATCAACTTTGGGTAGTTTTAAATGGATCCCGAATTATTTTTATTGCATCAGAAGTGATTCATACCAACTCTAGTCCTGTCAATCTTCATTCGCAAACTTCACTCTAGCAGATAGGAGTTCTGCAAGCTCTTCCTTATAGTGCTTCAAAGGGAGTTATGCTAATACTTTGCTAAAAATTATTATTGTAAGCAAACTCCATAATATGCAAGTGTTCATCCTAATTGCCTTTAAAGTCTATCGTGCATGCTCGCAACATATCCTCCCACGTCTATATAGTTCTTTTTATTTGACCATCAATTTTGGGATAAAAGACAGTGCTATACTAAACTTTACTCGCCAATGCAGTTTGGAGACTTCACCAAAAGTTCGTAGTGAACCTTGGATCTTGATCCAATGTGATAGTTACAGGTACTCCATGTAGTCCAACAATTTGTTGTACATGTAATTCTACATACCTTTTAAACGCATAATCTACTTACATTGCTAGGAAATAGGCAGACTTAGTCAAATGATCCACTATTACCCAAATGGAATCATAACTTTTTGATGTTCTTGGCAATCCTTGAACAAAATCCACTGTTAGGTGCTTCCACTTCCATTTAGGTATTTCCAGTGGTTTTAGCATCCCACCAAGTTTACAATGTCTTGCTTTTGCTTGTTGACACATTAAACATCTCAAACATATTTGGCGATATCCACCTTCATTCCATTCCACTGGTAATGCTAGGCAAAGGTTTTGATACATCTTTGTACATCCCAAATGTACACCGTAATTACTTCGATGAGCCTCTAACAAGATTTCATTCTTTAAATCAACATCATTAGGTGCACAAAATCGTCCATGGAATCTAAGGGCTTCACCTTCTGCTACTTGAAAGTTTGGCCTTTTTCCTTCTGTAGCCTTTCCTCAAATTTTTGAAATGTCAATATCCATTTGTTGTAAGGTATTGATTCTTTGTATAATTTCTGGTTCAAGTCTAAGAGTAGCTATCACACTTGAAAGACTACTCATTCAAATCTAACTTCAAAATCTTGAGCCGTTTTAAGTAAAGCCCATTCTTTGATCAACATATGTGCAACCATTTGAGTAGACTTTCGACTGAGAGCATCCCTAAGTTTGTTTGCTTTCTAAAATGATACAGGATCTCGCAATCATAATCCTTCAACAATTCTATCTAATGTCTCTACATCATATTTAATTCTTTTTGGGAGAGTAAGTATTTTAGACATTTATGGTCTCTATAGATTTCAAACTTCTCTCCATATAGATAATGCCTCCATATTTCCAATGCGAATAAAATTGTGGCAAGCTCTAAGTCATGAGTCGGATAATTCAACTTATATGGATTCAATAAGCAATCACCCTTCATGTTGCATTAAGACACATCCAAGTCTCTTATGGAATGTATCACTATAAATGATGAAACCTTCATATCCTTATGAAATTGTCAAGATCAAAGCCGTAGTTAATCTTCTCTTAAGCTCTTGAAAACTTTATTCGCATTCATCCAACCATTTAAACTTCACATCTGTTCGCGCTATTTGAGTCAATAGAGTCGCGAGGCAAGAGAATCCCTCCACAAATCTTTGATAATATCCAGCTAGACCCAAGAAACTTCAAATTTCCGTCACCGTTGTCGGTCTTGGCCAATTTATCACCGACTCAACTTTTGTTGGGTCCACAGATATCTCTTCACCAATTACTACATGACCCAAAATTACTACACAATCCAATCATAACTCACACTTGCTAAACTTCACATACAACTTGTGCTTACGAAGTGTTTGAAGAATGAACCTCAAATGTTGCTCATGGTCTTCTTGTTCCCGTGAGTATATAAAGATATCATCAATAAACACTATCACAAATTGATCCAAAAATGGCTTAAACATTCTATTCATTAGATCCATAAATGCTACTGGTGCATTAGTTAAACTAATAGGCATAATCAAGAACTCATAATGTCCATAGCAAGTCTGAAAAGCTGCCTTAGGTATATATTCCTTCTTAGCTTGCAATTGATGATACCCCAATCTTAATTCAATCTTCAAGAATACCACACTCCTTGAAGCTAATCAAATAAATCATCAATCCTCGGCAACGGATACTTATTCTTGATCGTAACTTCATTTAATTCTCGATAATCAATGCAAGGGCGTATTGACCTATCTTTCTTCTTCACGAACAATACCGGTGCACCCCAGGGTGATGCACTTAATCGAATAAATCCTTTGTCAAGTAATTCCTACAATTGCATCTTTAACTCTTTTAGCTCTGCTAACGCCATTTGATAGAGGGCTTTGGAAATAAGTTTCGTTTCAGGAGCTAACTCAATGACAAATTTAACTTCACACTCCGGCGGCAATCCTGGTAACTCTTCTAGAAAAACATCTGGAAATTCTTGAAATATAAGGATCTTGTCAAGCTTTGCTTATTCCTTTGATTGATCCGCTACAAATGCTAAGTATCCTTGACAATCGTTGTAAAGAAGACGATGTGCCTCAATTTGTAGAGATGAGTGGCATTGAAGGGTTTGCCCCATTTCCAAAGAATTCAAAACTAGGATAATCAGGTGGATTAAATTGGATTATTTTCCGATAAAAATCTACTTTGGCTTGTTACTTGCGAAGCCAATCCATTCCCAAAATTTCATTAAAGTCATACATAATTAACACAACCAAATTTGCAGTTTGATCTTGTCTACCTATGGTAATCACTCTTTGTATATCAAATTGGACAAAATCCCATCTCTTAATGACATGGAGATACTAAGAGATATTTCAAATGGGTTAGGATTTAGTCTAATCAATTTTACAAACTGTGCAGATATGAATGAATGCGTGGCACCCATATCAAACAATGCATAAGCATTATTATCGCACATAGAAATAATACTTGATATAACTGTCATGGAAGCCTGAGCTTCCTTTTGCGTGACTGCATAAACCTTGTCTTGAGCTGGTGGCCTCTGAAAATTTCCCTGTTACGGAGATCTGTCTAGTTGCAATTGTTACGATTGTTGTGTTCACATGATGTGTTGCTGCTGCATGATCAAAGGACATTCCCTCATCCTGTGACCTCTATGAAAATGCAACTTCTATGAGCTCAACTTCAAAGAGGGGCAGTAATTGACACATAAATTTTGCCTAAACACTTAATAATAAATTGCATAGAAAACTAGGGACTAAATTTTAGCTCCTGAACAAAAATAACATAATTAAATTGCATGTAGAATATTAGGAGCATATTTCAATTTATTATATTTAATTGGACTGGCAGTGGACAGCTCTGAATCCCATGAGGAGTAAAATTGACAAAAGGCTTTGCGTTTAATGAAATAGAACCCATTATCTATTTAATTAGGCTGAAAATAAACCCATTTAAGTGAGTTACCCTAGGTTTGCTATTATAAATGGAGATTATTAGGCTTGAAAAAGAGGGACTCACGGCTTCAATTAGAGATACACGGCCACAAGAAAGCGAAAGAGAAAATAGAGAAGCAGGTCCGCCATTAGAGGAGTTATTTTGTGTTGCATCTCACGTTGCTCTTCTGGGTGTCTTCATCAGAAAATTCACGTTGCTGATCTGGGTGCCATCACTTTGCAAGAGACAATCCGGAGAGAGAAAGAGAGCAACAAAAGCAAATGAGAAGACTTTGAAGCGGTCTCTATCTGAAGTGATCCAAGCCGAGACTGAGACAAAGGAAGCTTGAAAAGGGAGCCACTATATCCTAACGTGCACACTACCTTCGTGTCGCACCCTTGCGTTGCCAATCTGCTGTTGTGCACTGGTGAGTCTTTTGCAGCGGCACTCTACCTCGTCATCTTTTCAAGCTAGCCCACACCGTGCGGCAATGTTAAAATTAAATTGGCACAGAAGCATGCTTTTGATATTGATGATAGTTTGTGTTTTGATACGTGCAAAAGTGTGTGTATAGGACATATTTGGTAGAGGATGGACAAGGGAACAAGGTAGGATAGGTCAAGGATCAAGAGCATGGGATATAATTTATCTAGTTAATGGAAATGGATAGTACAAGATGTTTTGGTAATGGAGAAATATTTCATGGTATAGAAATTATCTTAGCTCTACTCCACCGTGGAGGTCTAAACCTCACGTACCAAATGGATGAACTACAAGTCTATTTATAGGCATTACAACCGACTTAGCCACTGCCCTAGATAGCTAGACATTTGCTGGACCTTAGATAACTTGTTTTAGTTGACATTTGTTTTGACTAAGAAACCTTCTTCAACTTGGCTCGTTCTTCTCTTGCACCGACTCAGACAACATATTTCCAGTTGGAAGTTTCTTGGTTCTAGCTGTTGTCCATGTTCTTGACTCTTCTTTCTTCATGGTTAAGCAGCCACTCTTGACTTAATTTCGAGGTTTCCTCAAGCTGTCCACCGCCTAAGACCTTTTTCAAGATTACATTAGCTGATCACCTCTCTCAAGAGACCGTGGAAAATGGATTACAATTTCCAACAGGCAAAAATCCAGCAGCATCGACGGTTTTCTCAACGAAACCCTCGATCGCAGTGGTCCTTTTAACGTCAACGACACCCAGCGATTCAGAATCATTGCCTGTTGCTTCCTGCACCGCCGCAGCCTTGCACAACCGTGACACCCATCCAGCTTTTGCCGTCGCCAATCAAGCAACCAAGTGGCGGCTGTTCGCTGAGCTGCACCTTGCTGCCTTCACCGGGTCGTAGGAGTGTTTTCCACTGTTTTGCAGGATTCCTGACGAGAGACCCCCGCAGTATCCCTCGTCGGCCGATACTCCACTACCAACCGTGAGTCCATACGACCGTCGGCATCATTAGCCCCCAAGTGCTTCACCATCGCCTCCGAGCCATCATTGTTGGTCCCGTCCACGAGTTGTCTGTTGAGTTCAAATCAAAAGGCCAATCTACAAATTACGTCACGGTGTTACCCGATGTCATTTCAAATATCTCGTTACCTAGTTTGATTGATATTATTATCTAATTTGAATCTTTGAACGATATGTCATATACAAAGGATTTTTCGAAACTCATGAATTAGGATATTTTCCTAATTTCACAATATGCATATGATTGATAGTATAATTTCATACTCAAAAAATGACTTGCGATCGCATTAGAAGATCGGTCAATCTGATGTCATGCCCGAGATACAATCCGTCCATTTTATTTGTTTCCAAATTTAAATGGATATGAATGATATCTTGAGTGGTGGATGCTATCTTTTTGTGATTCAATTTAATTTATTTCTATTTTATTAAAAAAATCACAAAATTATATAAATAGGAGTAGAATAGATAGCAGACAAGATTAGGATAGGTTTTAATAGATAACATTGCATGTTTAAGTTAGATTGCATGTTCAATTTGGTTATAGATAATCTTCTTATAATCAACTAGAGTAAGTTTACATAGCTCTTTCTAGATAGATTGCATTCTAGTTTAGGATTTATCTAGTTAAGATAAAATTCCAATTTGTAGATTAAAAAAAAAAAGAAGATAAAATTCAAATTTAAATTAGGATTTGGCCTAGTTTAATTCCTACAATGAGTCGGATATTATTTTAACCTAGATAGTTAAATTTCAATATTTTGTAATTCCTAATTTTAATTTAAAAAAACACCAAAAACATCTTCTTAGAATAATTAGATTCTTTTCTAGGATATATTACATATTTAAATTAAGGTATTTAATTAATTTCTAATTTCATGAAAATGCAAAGAATGTCATGTGCATGTCATATAGAATTAACTTAATAAAATGCATGTCATTTAGTAATTACATGCTAGGTTCATTTAATTAAATTGCATGTCGTATGGAGTAATTTAATTAAATCACATGTCATATTATAGTAGTTCCATGTCAATTTTGCCCACCACTAAAAGTTGCATGTTTGGGTCATCTAGTTAGATTTTATGTCATATTAGAAATTGCATGTCTAGGGTTCATGTAATTAGGAAATTGCGTGCCATGCTAGAATAGTATATTTAATTTTTGTTAGATCTAGGACATTTAGATAAGTCATATGTCGCATGTCATGTTAGATTAACAGCACACATTGCACATAGCTTTTTCATTAAATAAGAGAAAACCCTTAAAAAAATTTGAGTGGAATTGCGTGTTAATTAGGTTGAGAATGTGATTTTCTTACTAACTTTTCATATGCTTACATTGCTTCAAAGTAAGTAAATTCTTTCCTTACCCTTGCAATTTATTCACCACTCTGATTATTGAGTGTTACATTAATAGTTATGCACCCACGTAATTACCCATATGTTAATAAATAAGTTTAAGATCAATCAAAGCTATCTAACATTTTTTTTTTTGGACAAAATGACCCCTAGAGTGCCAAAACTTGGCAAAAGGGATGCTTAAGTATCAAAAGTGAAAGTAACATTTAAGTGCCACCTTTTTTGAAAAATGGGACACCTGAGTATCAAGTCCGGTGAAAGTAGCCAGTAATCCTAAGTAGAAATTTTTTAATAATATAACTCGTTTACGTGGCACGCCGGAGAGCTAAGTCAACAACGTAGAACCAAAATGATGTTGTTTTGTCTTTTTTTTAAAAAATTAATATAAATATTAATTAAATTAAATATTTATATTATATATATATAAAGGAGGAGGCAAAAGGTGAAGGTTGAGCCCTCGCCACATGCAATCTCCATCTTCCCGCTTTTTTAATTAATAAATAAATTTAGTTTAAAATTTAATTTAATTAATACAATAAAACGATGTCATTTTGCACTTGTTTAGCCATGTAAGCATACAAAACGAGATTGTTTCGCACTTGCCTTGCCAGAAAATTGCCATGTTAGCATTTTAGCCGGATTTTTTCGCCGTTAGCACTTAACTGATCCATTTTACTTCGATTTTAGCAATTAAGTGTCACTTTCATAATTTTTTTCGTCCTTCGTGCCAAGTTTTGGCACTTCAAGTGTTCTTTTGTCATTCTTTTTTAAATAAAAGAGAAAAGTATCGAAAAGGCGTAAGAGTAATCTAGCACAACTAAATTCTCAAATCCATAATCTCTTATTCGTAGAAGTAAAGTATATCTCCCGATACTTTACTTGGGTTTCCAATCAACCCACCCAAAAATAGATTAGTGATGACTTCGAAACGAAATCAATTTGCATATTAAAAACTTGAACCTTAAGTCATGAATTGGCATGGGCTTAGGAGAGCCCAAGCTAAGTCTAGATTTAGTAATCCATTAACCAAACCTAGGTGGTTCCACACAAGGTAAGATTGCGACAATTGTTTTTAGTTTTAATGTTCAAAGTTTGAAAATATGGTAACCAAAACTTCTAGTAAACATATTTTCGTTGAGATTTTTGGAGATGAAAATAGGAAATTGGAAATTTTCCATTGTATAATTATATTTTGCTTAAAGCCGTCTCTTTAGAAATATTTTGCCTTGAAGTAAGTTGAAGTTCTTGGCTTTGGAATCGACTAAAGTGAGATGCCTGTCTTGCTAATAGCTTTATACAACTAAAAGCTTGAAAATTAAGATGCCCGAATAGCTTTCCCTAGTGCAAGAAAAGAAGCAACTTAACTTGGCAAAAACTCTACTTGATCATGGTGTCGATGGATAGAATGAACTCTATAGTAAGAAAGAGGGGATAAAGTCACCCTAAAATGATGGTACCATCACTCGGGACTAAACCTAATAATGCGTGGCACTAGAGTCTAAGACTATTTGCCCACTAGTACAGGTTTGGTCTATATTCTTAGGGATGAACTTTTTTACACTCAAATAATCTAACCGTTGTAAAGTGGAAAAAATATATGTTTGCTTGTTGTAATTATAGAGGCTCACCTTTACTTTAAGGAAGGTACTTATATATAAGGAAGGAAAGAACTCCCCCTAAGGAGACTAAAACTCTTTGATAACTGAATACCAATTTTTGCATTCTCTGTTTACTTTGTTGTTGAAAGACTCTAATTAGGAGAGCAACCAATGGCAACACAACCAAGTGAGAAACAGGGAAAGTCGAATCATGCAAAACCACCAGCAGGTACATGTTCAAGTTCCAACTGAGAAAAAACATGGTATAGGCGATGTGGTCTTAAAATATGCTAGAACTTGCATGTTCTCCTGGTTCTTTTTCTTTGCTTTATCGTCGAACAAACATAACCCTGACCTTGGCTGGGAAATGAGAAAGGAAAAAAATTATTAGTATGAGAAGTATTTTGTGCTCACTCTTTCTCCTACATATATTGAAGATGTTCATGTCAGCATTGGATCGGCTCCTTCTCAATCCGGAGGTGCTCCAGGTGCGTCGTCTCTGAAAAGAGTTATTTCATTGTGAAATTAATATCTGGAGCAGATCTTCACGAGATTGTTCTTTTCTGGGACACTTTTCAATGTCCGCAACGAAAAAGCATTAACAAAATGGCCTGAAAAGTCTGCATCTATTGCAGAAACATTGTTGCAAGCTGCATTCAAGGGTGACTGGGAATCTGCTAAAAGAGTTTTTGAACGAGATCCTGCTTCAAAGACGGCCAAAATAACAATCAGATCAGAAACAGTCCTTCACATAGCTGCTTTGAGTGCACAGGACCAGTTTTTTGAGAATCTGGTTGAACTCTTGTCTCCGCATCCCGAAGCGCTTGAAATGGTTGATCAGCAAAGCCGCACAGCACTTCACAATGCTGTCCGGTGTGGAAGGATAAGGATGGTCAAAGCATTAGTTAGAAGTAATCCTAAGTTAACACAACTTGCAGATTATCAAGGACGTGTTCCATTGGCATTGTCTGCTCTAGAAGCTTCTATGCATAAGGAGATTGCCTGGCTCCTGGCAAAAAATACAACAGACGATGGGCCAAGTCATCCCTTCAGCCGTCCTGATGCAATTGAGATCTTTACTAATCTCACCTTTGCTGGTCATCATGGTAAGATCACCATCACTCTTTATCTCATTTCCACCTGTTTTTTTCCTTGATTCTGGATTTGGCTTATTCTCGTGATCAACTTTGCTGGTGAATTCGGTTAGACATCACCCTTTATCTAGTTAGCCAGTACCCTCGCTTTTTGAGCATGAAAACCGGGCATAAAGGCCAGTCTATGCTGTCCGTGTTGGCGTTGATGGAATCTCACTTTCCCAGCAGAACCAAGCTCAGTGTTTTGGAAGCATTGATATACAAATGTCCGTACTTTCTGTTCTCACGTCCCTTCATTACTGATTCCCTAGAAAAAGATCATACCAGGCTCATCACCTGCTCTTTTGTCTCTGAACTGAAGGTATTCCGGTGGAGCTTAACTATACACCTACAGATAAAAATTCGTATCCAGGTGGGCATGTATTTTTGTTGTTGGTCGTCATTTTAGGACCTATCTTGATTTTGCACTTTTAAGTCAATTTTCTTAGATCGATTCCCTCCTTACTAGCAAAAGAAACCAGATATGATTGTTTCTTTGTAGGATATGTTCTAGTTCCTTGACCCAGTTTTACTTGAATAATGGCAAAAATTGAACTTCTTTATGGATCAGCTATCCCATGGAAACCACATAGAATTCAACCAGGTGCATTAGTATCATATAACTTAATTGACTGGGCAACGTAACCAACGAATTACAAGGTCTTACAATGATTTCATATCTAGTGACTGGGTTTTCTTTGCAACCTAATTGTAGCTCTTCAATGTCTCACAAGGTCACTTTGGAATGCTGCCAAAATTGTAGGTATGATCCCATTTTATCAAGATAACATCTATCTCTATCCGTCTCTCTCCAACTATAAGTCTATGGCTTGTTTGTTTTTGACTTCTTTTATAAGGAGAAAAAAGCTCCTACCAAATGATTTGCCATAATTTGGAAAAGAATTTGTGTTAGGGCCACTGCTTGTGTGAAAAAATTGTTACACATTCACCATCGGATGACTGACAAGTGTCTTTGAAGTTAGTTTTGTAATTAAACTCTTACATGTATCAACCATCCAACAGTGAATGTGTAACTTATTCTTTACACCATCAATGGATCTGATAAAAATCCTTAAAAAAATTATTCAAACTCAAACAAACTTATATACGATTGTCCAATATTCACCAAATTCTAATTGCAAAAGTCGCAAAATTGTAATAAAAAAAGGTGAAATAGAATAATTGAAACCGTAAATTGAGGCGAGATTTGATGTTAGCCTAGGAACTTCTTGCTTTTGGCTAAATGATCTAAGCAGAAGATATGGAACAAGAGTTACGTAAACCTAGCACTTCTCCTTCAATCTTGATTGGTGAAATCATGTTTGCTCCATCATCTCTATCAAGCATATAAATCTTTCTGGAAAAATAAAAACAATGAACCCATATGTATTTGTTTTTTCCATTAACGGTGAAGTGCTTTTAACTCTTATTTTATTTGACTGCTACCTCATCTCAATACAACATGAAAGAATACATTGAGAGGGTGCAAGAATAGGGCATGGGACCGGTAGCAAGCCGCAAGCGTCATCGATTTTGAAATAAGGTTGCAATAGATGGATCATTTAATGACATTTATCATAGTAAATTTACACTTTTGTTTGGCAACTTTAAAAGGCGTAAAAAATAGGAACAGGAGCAGGTAAGAAAAATCAGAATAATTTGTTTGGGAGGGCTTGGAATAGAAGTTTCACTGGGGACTAATTTCGTGGGTACTAACAAAATCGTGCATCCCAGAATTTTACCTCAGGTTATATATCCTATGCCAACAAGTTGATAGTTAGATAATAAAGGAGATTTCTCCTCTTCTTATAATCCCATATTTCAGATTTGTTGGAAGCACTCCAGAAAATAAGATCCCAAATACATGAGACCGATATGGGAGAATGCGCTCTTAAAATTACACGAAAAGTTAGACCTTTCAAAGTGTGCGAAAATTAGCCCAAACACCACCTAACCGAAGAAAAAACAAAAGATCAAGTAGTTCCCAAAACTTATTCACAACTTTTGCCCGTAGTTGCACTTGTCATCTTCACCCAACTTTGAATGCTCCCAAAATACCCTTTAGGCTTGTCCCTAATTCTTCTATTATTGTCAAAGAACCAATAAGGAAACAGAACAGTATCATTATTTATTTTTATCAAATGAAAAGCTATTTTAGAATAGAGTCAAGTTAACTCTACTCACCGTCATTTAAATGTAACAAGTAAAGTCCAACGTGACATACCATTATGTAACCTCATGTGGAAGTTTCGTTTTTGCTAGAGACTTATTTGAATAATATTGTCTAAAATAACTTATCACTAACTTGACGGACGTCATTAGCGTGGTTCTTTTCAGAGTTGTTGTATCAATGTAAGTCTTATAATTATATTCTCTTAAATATGACTTACATTATAAAGCCTCGTTTGAACTTCGAGGAATATCACTTTCTTCAGTTACCCTCTGATCACTTCTACTTTCTTCGCATCCATTCATTCAGACATAATATAAAACTTTTCTTGGCAAATGTGAAAAATGATTTTATATCTTTTTCTGTACTTTGCTTCAGCAATTACTAAAACTCACTGTTTGCATTTGAGGACTGAATCCCAAGGGAGAAAAAAAAATCGAAATAGCTTTCCTAAAAGATTGAAAAATGTGGGAAATTATTAGTAAACTCGATGCAATTTGGTGTCTAAAAATTATTGGGAACCAGAAGTGAAGAACTTCTTTCTTAACCGATTGCCGCCCCTTCTTTTTTCACTTTCTTTTTCCTTTTTTTTGACATTTCGTAGTTCCTATGATCAAGAGAGTTCACGAGGTGAAGCTGAGACATGTGGGGGCAAATGAGTTGGCAAAACAAATTTGCTTTGCGATCTCTCATATGAATACCAACGAGATCGTCGACTTTTTTCGAGAGGGCGAACTGTTGGCTCAAGCTATAGCTTCGGGAATCAGTGAACTCGTGAAGCTCTGTATTCAATTTTTTCCAGAGCTTATTTGGACTTCCCCTTATGAACGAAGGTTGATGATAATTCCCGTGGAGTTTCGCCAAGACAGGACTCTCAGACTCTTTTTGAAGGGAAGCCCAACCAACGAATCGTCATTAATTATGGCGCCTACAGTGCCCGAATCGAGGTGGATGATGCTCCAAGCAGCAGAGTACGACCCTAAGTTCAATGCAGTGGCTAATGTTGCAGGAGCAGCTTTTCAAGTGCAAAGAGAACTTCAGTGGTACAAGGTAAGTATCTTTATTTTCATATATTTAGTAACTGCACTTAATGATTAAATATTATATCTATTATATCTTCTTGACAAGTTTCTCAACATATGATGGTTAGAACTTTTGTGCACCACAACGTCTATTTTCCTGAGTGATTCTAAGGGCCAACCGTCCCACAAGGATTTGTTGCATTTGGGACTTCACTCCTGACATGCTTCCAATATGACTTGAATCGAAGACCATAATGAGAAGAAGAAACTCTTTTGCATCTAAATCAATACTTTGTTGGTACATAGAACTTTTAAATTCCATATGCTAAAAATAAACTAACTAGGTAAGTTGAGAAACAACACTACATCCTTCAAATAATTTATAGGAAAAAAAAAAGGAGACTAATTAGAGAAATTAGGGCACTGAAAATTAATTGAGACTAATCATGATTAAATTGCATTTCAATTTTTCTAATATAACTATGTTCCACCATTTAATCTAATCCAAGTAACTCTTCCTTAAATTTGACCAACTCTTTATATAGGTGTATGCAACGATGCAATTAGGGAATTATTATGCAAATCTTTTCATGTATAACTCATATTTATTAACGTGGAGTCCAAAAAAACATTTAATTCAGTTTTTCTTGTATTTTCACGATAGCTATGCTCTTTCCGTTGTATTATATTTAGTATTTAAGATTAGTTCAAATATACAACGACCCCTGCTAGACCACCCACGAGGGTCAGCCACCCTCGCTCAATGGCCAGCTGCCCTTAGTCAAATGACTCTAGAAACAAAATATAACGCATAGGAC
The DNA here is from genome assembly GCA_014182405.2 of Eucalyptus sideroxylon. Lineage (NCBI taxonomy): Eukaryota > Viridiplantae > Streptophyta > Magnoliopsida > Myrtales > Myrtaceae > Eucalyptus > Eucalyptus sideroxylon. The sequence continues at coordinate 47,766,496 of CM024550.2, forward strand.
TCAACAAAGTACATAGAACTACTAAAAGACTCATTCTCGATTTCTTGACTAGCTCTTAATATATTTTCCGCTGGTTCCTTTGAAAGTATAAACATAGCGATTTCCATACATATATTATTAGAATATATTGAAGTACGGAATCATCATCGAAGCTTAGAAGAAGGTAACCCTTGGAATTTTTCCAGCAAAGATGGACTTAATCTATAAGCAATTCTGCATTAGGTGTCGAATAAGTCTCGATTTCCTTGAGATGTTCTTTTGTAAGTTTTCTTTTTCTGAAAATTTTTAATTACTAATCCACTTATTGTAACTCACGTTTGCGACTCTCGTGCAAAGGCTGTGGAAATGTGGAGTATCCCTGCTTTAAGAACCGCCAGACGGGGTACAAAAACATATTGGGAAATATTCATGGAGAAGCACGAAGCGTTACTTGAGAATGGAGAGAAGTGGGTGAAGGACACAGCAAATTCATGCATGCTTGTTTCAACTCTAATTGCCACAGTATTATTCGCTGCTGCTTTCACTGTGCCTGGAGGCAATGACAATAATACTGGACTCCCCATGTTGTTAGGACAAGACTCTTTCCTGGTTTTCACAATTTCGGATGCGTTAGGTTTGTTCTCCTCCATGATGGCTATCTTGCTATTCCTAGCTATCTTAACTTCGAGGTACGAGCCACAAGATTTTCTTGAATCATTGCCCAAGAAGATCATAATGGGGCTTTCTTTGCTCTTCCTCTCCTTGGCTTTCATGCTGGTAGCCTCCGCTGCAACTCTCACAATCGTGCTGGATAAGAGAGTGGAGTGGCTTCTCGTTCCCATCACTTTGTTGGCCTCTCTCCCCGTGGCTTTATTTGCACGACTACAGCTTCCCCTACTATACCAAATGGTTAAATCCACTTATGGACCCAGCATCTTTCGTCCCGAGGGCATCTGGGATGGAGTCAAATATAACAAACGAGACTAGTGATTGACGAATTTGAATTTAAGGAATAAGTCTTCGTTATAGTTGATTGAGGCAAGGCCAACGCGATACTTGATGTATTTCCCTAAAGCATATGAACAGTTACTGTGCTAGATCATGTTTCCCTACTTGGTTACCAAACATCTATCTATAAAATCATCTGATCATATAAATTTCATACTATGGATATTTTAAAATAGAATCTAAATACATAGGCAATCATGTTTAAACATCTAGTACCAAAATATTAGTTTTCTTTTTCTTCTTATAATTTTGATGAAGGAATTTCTTCCATCAACTTAAATTTCCAGCCTCTAGGTATTTCCAAATAGAATCTAAATGCTATATAAACAATTATTTTGAACATCTAATAGCAAACTATTGGCAATCATGAAAGATAATTTTTTAGACATTTAACTTTTCTTTTTATAGCTTAGATGCATGAATTGTTCCATCAACTTAATGGTGCAACCTCAAAATCAGGCTTAATTTTTTTAGTAGATACTTCAAAATAAAACGTCTATAAACATAAACAATTATTTTAAATGATTTACTATCTAAATACACATGAAATATAACTGTAATCGTAGATATAAATTTTTAAACATCCAATTTTTCTATATAGGTGCTCTCAAGATGAAAAATTTTGATAATAGAAAAAAAAAAGTCACCAAAAATTCTAAACTATACTGACCGCAATACATTTACTCAGACCTTTTTTTTTGTGACTTCAAAAGCCCCAAACTTGTACCGTGTAACATATTTACTCTTACGTGACAACGACGATGACGCAGTGCCTAGTGAGTTAAGTGAAGGTGAAAAGCTATTTTGATCATAAAATTATCTGGCTTGGTTGAAGTTACAAGATATGAGGCGCAAGATTTTCTTGACTTGTTACTATTGATACCTAAACTTTGACAATCTGTTTAATTATCCATTTGTTGCATTGAAAATTAGGGATTAACCCGGCCCTTAGCAAAAATAATTTTCATTGAGTTGCATAGCATATAGGTATTAGGAGCATTTGCATTAATAGTAATATAATTTTTTAAATTTTATTTTAAAATATTATTATTAATTATTAGAAAGGGGAGAGTTGGGTCGGGATGGGTCGACTTGGCCCTCTATTTCTTTTCCTGGATAAGCCTGGCCTAGCCCCCCCTTTTCTCTCTTTGCTTTTCCCCATGTGCATGCTAGCCCATATCCTTTCCCATCTGGCTAGGCCCGCACGCAGTTCACTTTCCTCCTCCCTCGCATCTCTTAAGCAGGGTACAGAAGCAGAGCAGAGGCAAGGTTAGGGGTGAGCATGGTCCAAGTTGGGCCAGTCCACCCCCTAACCCTAGGACAAACCTGCACAATACTGGTCCTCAATTTTTGGGACCAAGGACCGATCCTATTAAGCTTGGGACTAAGGATCGACCGACCTAGTGGGTTTGGTTCGATTCCAAGGTCAATTCGGAATCAATCGATAATTTTTTATTTCATTTTTTGTACTCATTGGAAAAACAATTGAGGACCGAATTGACCCAATGGGTTTGGTCTAATTCCAGGGTCAACCGAAAAACGGACGGACCCAATGGGTTTGATAGCAAGCAAGGTTAGCTAAGAAAGGTAAGCGGTGAAGGTCAAGTAGGGTAAGCGTCGAACAGAGTGAGCATTGAGTGTCGAGCAGGGAGCAACAAACCAAACGAGCATCAAGCGGCGAGTGGCACGGATGACCCAAAGCGAGCAAGGCGAGTGTCAAGTGGCGAGCGGAGAAATTATTTCTTTTGATTTTAGCAAATTAAAGACTAAGAGGACAAATAAGATAGAAAAGAACAAATACTAGAGGAAAATGTCGTAAGGAGCTGTTTATACCCTTTTGGACGCCGTGAGAACTCCTTACAAAAAAATTTTCCTCCTTCGTAAATTATGACTATTGACACTGTAAAAGACATTAAAAATCTAAGTTATTAAAGAATAATATAAAATTACTTAAACTCCTTACTAAAGAATTGTTTAATGTTGTTGACGCCATTTATTTTAAGGTTTTCTCTATATAAAAAAATTATAAATAATATTTATATATAATATATATGTAGTCAGGGTTGGTTCGGGTTGGACTTACCCCGAACTCCCAGGACCGAGGATCAACCTGTATAGTGCTAGTTTAGGAATCCTAGGATCAAGAACCGACCCAGTCTCCCTAAGAATTGGACTAGAACCATTAGGGTTGGGCCGGTCGAGGGTTGGTCCAAGGTTGATCCTGGACCAATGCTCACCCCTAGATAGGGTATGGTAGAGGAGATCGAGTGGTAGATTCCGTAGTCGGGGCCGACAGGATAGTTAGCAATGGCAAAGGCCATGCACGCTTGCTGGTGGCCTTAAAAGGGAGAGTGGAAGAGTGGGCAAAGGGGGGTTGGACAGAGAGAATGGGTTCGGAAGGAGAGAGAGAGAGAGAGAGAGAGAGAGAGAGAGAGAGAGAGGGCCAGAATATGCTTCAATTGGGTGTCTCTCGACCGTCCTCGACGAGACTCGACGACCCCTAGCCAGCATCACCGAGCCCATGGCCCCCCTCTCTTCCACAACGCTCGTTTTTCGGTGAGTTGATTTTGAGTTCGATCCGCCATTGTCCTGAGGATCCTCGCTCGGCAACATCGAGACGGCAGGCTATAGCTCGATTCGTTTCGAAAGTGTCTTCCGGCCATCTCCACCAAGCCACCTATGGTCGCGTGCTCTGGCACTTTGTTTTTTCCCCCGCTTTACCGCTTTGTTCCGCCCTATGGGCCGGAGCATGCGGCTGTCCAACTCACGTGGATCTGGCTGATGTCACCCTTAGGTCATGTCTCCATTGTTCCGGAATATTGCTTGTCGAGGGTTCCGGCACAGGTTCAAGTCTCGGTTGAGCCGGAAATCCCTCCTGTCGGTAGCGCGCTTTACCGTATGATGAATTGCTTCAACGAGATCCGGTTTTTGGTTTGCTCATTTTGGCCAAACTTGAGTCACATGTGCTCGGCCTCGTTCTGTCAAAGAGTTCCAGTGGCGTCAGGCTTTCCCAAGCATTGGCTATTTGGTCGTTTGGCCGTTTCGACACCTCCCTCCTCCACCTTCACTATTTTTGCGCTCGATTGAGAAGGGGGTGTCCTTGGCCTGTGATGTCAGGGTCAGTCGACAAACGGCGGCCTAGGCGATAGTGTTGTTGTCCGGGTGGCTCCAATCTACTCGGTCCATGACCGCCGTTGTAGCTGCCCATAAAGGCTACAAGTTTCATAGGATTGGATGCCCCCTGTTTTTTATATATAATGTAATCCTACATTTATGGATTCACGTTTTCTCTTTAAAGTGGCACTTATTCCACATATAGTTTCTCCACACTTCATACCTCTTTATGACAACCACCCATTTGGTAACTGTTTTAATGGGAGACGATATATAAAAGGAACAATCGTTCATTTCTTAAGGGTAATCACAAGGTCTAATGTAAACCCTCTCATTTTGAAATACACCATTAGTTCATGAGGGGATTGGGTTAGTAGAGTGTGCCAAGATTTTATTGAATCTCCGTGAAATTTTTCCGAACGCAATATGAACAATGGTTGGAGATTTGTTTACAATTGATCTTGTTTTTCCGCATTTGATTGTTACCTCTAATATTTGGTATTAGAGCCATGTTTATGTCTCTGCCTTGTTCTTGTCGAATTTTTGGTATTTGAATGTGAACAGTAATTCGGCCATTTTGGAGTCAAGAGAAAAATCACCGATTCTTGCCAAATTCTGAGGACCCACCGCTCGACTTTGGACCAATACGGTCACACCGCCATGCGGAAGAATAGTCGTAAGTGATTTCGGCAAACCGATGCTCGTTGAAGATTAATCAGGCAGCGAAAGTCGCGGTGGTTAAGAAATTGCATTTTGGGAAATTTTTGTTTGATTCGGAGCCAATTTCTTGGTCATTTTCACCAAAACTTGGACCTATGTGGTCACGCCAGCATGGTCTCCAAAACCCATTATTTTTTTCAGTCGTAGATAGGCTGCCAAAGAAGAAACAGGTGGCGAAAAACGGTGAGAGGCCCTCTATTCGTGTGGAGGAAGAAGCGCGTGGAGCCACACGCACGGAACCGCAGGAGCGTGGAATCCACACACGCAAAACTACTTGGGGTAGTTCCAGGCAAATGTGTCGCACACACCTACGCAGCAGCTACCAAGCAGGTGTAGGTCACGCTCCTGTGCTCGCTCGCTTGGCAGGCGTGTGATAAGCACACGCCTAACGCGTGCATGGCACGTGCCTGACGCGCTTCTGCAATTTTTTCGACATTTTTACAGTTTTGCCCCTTGATACATTTATTTACTATTTTGTCCTTTCATGCATTTTTATGAATATTTTATGCATGAAATTAAATGTCCAATGATCCATATATTTAATTAATTTTAATTAATTAGGGAGTAGCGACAGCATCTTTAATTAATTAAATTATATATTAAGAGCCTCTAGATCATATTTAGAAATGAACATTAATTGTAATTAATTATATTAATATGATGAATTTTATCTCATAGGAATGTTCATTATATTAATATAATTAATTAGGATAAAATATCATATTGTTTCTCTTAATTTTCCCACATGGATTAAGAAAAGGTATATAATATGATAGTTTCTTCATAATGTAATTATGAATCTATTTAAATTAAAAACTTAGCCTACATGCAGTTTTTATGCTATGTGATTCATATTCATGCCATGTTTACATTGGTAAAACATGGTTTATGTATATTTTACCTCAAATTTTGTGACATAAGCGTGATTGTTTGATTTACAATTTTGCATCCTATAAATTACTCTAAATTTTTGTGTGATGTTCTCATACTGAATGGTAAAAACTATAAAGTTTGAAAGAAGTTAGTTCTTTTTCAATTGGGGTGGATGAACATTGACTATGCTATAAGAAAAGACGAACCATTTGCTCCAATTAATTCGAGCACTGCAGTTAAGATAGCCATTAAATTGTCAATTAATGAACTCATGACTATGTGTGTTCAAGAGAAAGAAAGACTAATTATGGAATTGAGAGAAAGTACTCATTTGGCAACACAAGGAAAGAAAGAGAGTCATGGCAAGCATAAGGGAAAATATAAGATACCTCCCTAAGCTAACATTAAGAAAGAATCCAAATGTTTTTTTCTATAAAAAGAAGGGATATGTAAGGAAAGATTGCATCAGATTTATGGCCTGGCTCGAGAAGAAAAGTAATCAAATCTCTTGTGTTTGTAATGAATCTAATACGGATGATATGAGTCATAACACTTGATAGATTGATTTTGAATCTACAATCCACATTTCGAATTCCTTGCGGGGTATTCAAAACCATAGGAAGCTAGTGGGAAGTGAACAAAGCATTTATTCATGAAACAAAATACGTTCGTATATGGAAGCTATTGGGACATGTAGACTAATTCTCAATAGTAGCTTTGTTTTGAATTTGGAAATGACATTTTATGTTCCAATTTCTCTAAAAACTTAATTTCAGTTTCAAGACTTGTACTTTGGATTACTCTTTTAACTTTTCAGATTCAAATTTCTACTTATCATTTAAATCTGAAATTGTTGGGAGTGATATTTTATCTAATGGTCTTTTTTGAATTAATTTACAAGACAATGCCTATTATAATGCAATGCATGTTTATGATAATGCTGGTATAAAATGATGTACTGTGAAAGAAGATTCATTTATGTTGTGGTACTGGAGATTGAGACATATCTCCATAGATAGAATTAAGCAATTGGTAAATGATAGAGTACTTAGTACTTTAGATTTTACTAATTGTGATACTTGTATGGATTACATAAAGGGAAAGTAGACCAACAAGAGGAAGAAAGGTGTTAAGAGGAGTACAGAAATATTAGAAATCATACATATAGATATTTGTAATCTGGATATGGACTTGTGTGGTCAGAAATATTTCATCTCTTTCATAGATAATTACTCACGTTACATATATCTCTACTTGCCTCATAATAAGTATGAAACATTAGATGCCTTTAAGGTATTTAAGGTGGAAGTAGAGAAACAATATGGTAAGTAAATTAAGATTGCGAGATCAGATAAAGATGGAGAATTTTATGGTAGATAAATTGAAGATAGACAAGTTCCTGATTCATTTGCAAAGTGTCTTTAAAAGCATAGGATAATTGTCTAATATACTATGCTTGGCTTTCTGGACCAAAATAGTGTAGCAAAAAGAAGAAACCAATCTTTATTGGATATGGTGCGAAGTATGCTTAGCGGCTCCAAACTTCCTAAGTTCTATGGATTGAAGTACTTAAGATGGCTATGTACATATTAAACTGAGTTTTCACTAAGGTTGTCACAAAGACACACTTTCAGTTATTTAAAGGTTGGAATCCGAGTTTGCGACCTATACGTGTTTAGGGATGCCCATTTGAAGTGAGAGTTTACAATCCACTAGAAAAGAAGTTGGATCTAAGAATCATAAGTGGGTATTTCATTGGATATATCAAAAGGTCCAAGAGATATAGGCTTTATTATCTATTCACACCACTAGAATTGTGGAATCAAGAAATGCTAAGTTTCTTGAAAATGACTTGATTAGTAGGAGTGATCGATTGAAGGACCTTGTTCCTAAGAAAGGTCATTGAGACACCTAATCTTCCACCTCAAGCATTAGGTTGGTTGTTGTTCATAACGTCCCTTTAGTTCAACCAGCTAATGAATAACCAATCATTAAGGTTCCACAAGTTGTTGATATTGATTTAGTAGATCCAGTTGTTCAATAATTATCTGTTGATGCAACATTAAGAAGATCAACACTTCCTAGTGATTATATTATGTATTTACAAGAATATGACTATAATATTAGAGCTGAAAATAATCTTGAAACATTTTCACAAGTCATAGACAGTGATAAATCCAATTTATGATACAATGCCATGAAGAAATAAATGAGTTATATGATATCTAATGAAGTCTAGGATTTGTATGAGTTGTTTGATGGTGCGAAGGTTATTGATTGTAAATAAGTATTCAAAACTAAGAAAGATTCATTGGACAACATTGAAAGATATAAAGCAAGACTTGTTGCCAAAATATTCACTTAAATTGAAGGAATTGATTACACAAAGACTTTTTCTCATAGATCTAAGAAAGATTCTATTAGTATTTTTTTTTTTTTTGCATTGATTGCCCATTGTGATATGGAATTACATCAGATGGATGTGAAAACGATGTTCCTCAATAAAAAACTAGAGGAAGAGTTTTACATGAAACAACTTGAAAGATTTTTCTCTAGTAAAGGTGAGCAATTAATGTGCAAGCTCCAGAAATCTATATACGGCTTGAAACAAGCATCATGCCAATGGTACTTAAGGTTCCATGATGTCATCTATTCATTCAGTTTTGTAGAGAATGTCATGAATCAATGTATATACCAGAAGGTTAGTGGGAGCAAAATTTGTTTCCTTGTGCTATATGTAGATGATATTCTACTTGCAACCAATGATAAGGGGTTGCTACATGAGATGAAACAATTTATCTTTAAGAGTTTTGACATAAAAAATATGGATGAGGTATCTTATGTCATTGACATTAAGATCTATAGAGAGACCTCGAGGAATTTTAGGACTATCTCAAAAAACCTATATCAATAAGGTCCTAGAAAGATTTTGAATAAAAGATTGTTCACCAAGTATAGCACCCACCGTGAAGGGTAACAGGTTCAATTTGAACCAATGCCCAAAGAACAATCTTGAAAGGGAACAAATAAATAACATTCCCTATGCTTCTATTGTCGGAAGCTTGATGTATACTTAGGTTCGCACTCGGCCTAACATCGATTTTGCTATGGGAATGTTGGAAAAATATAAGAGTAATCCAGCTATGGATCATTGGAGAGTTGTAAAAAAAGTGATGAGATACCTTCAAAGTACCAAATGCTACATGCTGTATAGACGGACTAACAACCTAGAAGTAGTCAGTTATTTAGATGCGGACTTTGTGGGTTGCGTTGATTCTCGAAAATCAACATCTTGATATATTTTTATGTTAACTAGCGAAGCCGTGTCATGGAGAAGTACAAAGCAGGCTTTGACTACTACTTTCACTATGGAGGCCGAGTTCATTTCTTGTTTTGAGGCTACCTTGCATGGTGTATGGTTGCAGAGTTTTATTTTTGGGCTAAGAATTATTGATTTTATTTTTAGGCCATTGAAAATATATTGTGACAATTTAGCTGCAGTTTTTTTGGTTAAAAATGCCAAAAGTGGCAATAGAAGTAAGCATATCAACATCAAATATTTAGCCATAAAGGAACGTGTTAAAGAGAATAAAGTGCTTATAGAACACGTTAATACTAAATTGATGATAGCCGATCGTCTAACTAAAGGTATGCCACCAATGAAGTATAACAATTGGGTAACTAGTATGGGAATATGTCCCATCATGTGACTTGTCGTCATATGGACAATTTTTATTGTATGAAACTCTTATTTTATTATAATATTGATTCTCAATTTTTGGTGTACACATTTTGTTGTTTATGAGAACAACATTATCCTTGGTCCTGGAATAAATATAGGATTTACTCATTAAGACGTGTTGTTACATATAGGTTGACATTAAAAAAATAAGATGCATTGTGATTCATGGAAGACATTATTCGTTCTTAGAGGACATGTCCCCATGATCCACGTGTTTTGTTTCTTTTCTTTAAGCATAAAGCTTTAGTGGATTTAGTTGAATAATCCGTATGATGAAAATGTTGGGATCAAGTAGGAGAATGTTATATATATACATACCACACAATACAAATAAAACTATTACTTATTATGAGCAAATTTTAGTGGAGACAGAATCAGCAAGATTCACTTACTAGGTTGACAAAACCGATACATAAAACATCTTATACACCATTATATCTATCATCAAAGTCATACACCCCTCAGAATGGGGAGCCTCACCTCATACATCCAAAAAAATCCTTAATCTTAATCTTCCACCCATAATCACCATTCCTCTAAATACTCATAGAGATACTTCCACACGGGATACAACACATTCACCTTCTAATACCCATAGGAATAATCCCATGACACCACCTGAACCAAAAATTAGTGGTCTAGATAATAGATTAGGAATTTCCAGGCCGGTTTACCAACAGAACTAGTCTGACCAGTCCTAGAAAATACATACTCTCCTCATCACTCTCCTACATATTCACAAATGATAGATGCAGAACTAAATGTTTTAGAAAAAACAATTTGAACCAAATAAAGCATTTCTTAATAAGGAATTTAATACAAAAGACAACAAACAAATCAAAGAATGGTTCTTCAAAATCTTTGCTAATAAAGCAAAAGATATCAAGCAAAAATATTACGACTACATATATAAATATGAAGTCCATATATATTTTTTTGATTGGTTAAAAGAACAATTCCTTGAACCAAAAGAAATAGCAATTTTAGATCACCATTATAAGTGGAAACTTGATAATGATGAAACCATAGAATCCAATCATCCTCCCCTTAGGAGAATAAAAATACTGTCCCAATATGTATATGAGAAGGAGTATGGTAGGTTTTGGGTAATCCTGGCTTGGATTTTTCTGGATGTATGAGGTGAGGCTCCCCATTGTGAGGGGTGTATGACTTTGCTGATGGATATAGTGAAGTATAAGATGTTTTTTGTATTAGTTTTGTCATCAAAGTGAGTGAACTTTGTTGATTTTATCTCCACTAAAATTTGCTCATAATAAGCAATGGTTTTATTTGTATTGTGTGGTTTGAAAAACCAATTTTTTGGAAAAATATTTTTTGCAAATTTGATTGGATCTTTGTCAAAAAAAAAAATCCATCTTCTACAGTCAATATTTTTTTAAATGATGTTTTGGGAAAAAAACTTTGATTTTTGAGAATGAGGGGTTGCTTGTAGCCTAATGACAACCTCATTCCAAATTCTTTTGTATTCCTCTTGTCTTTGTGTTGTAAGCGGGGAAGATTGTTGCTCACCTCAATGGCACTAGATGGCTTATTCTTTTCTTTTCTTTTTTTGTAAAGATTGAGCAAGTATTTCCAGTGTGACCAAATGGCATAACATTCCATTCATATTGGCCGAAAGGGACAGTAAAAGCTGTCTTATATTTATTTTTTTCACTGATTGTATTTACCAAAAACCTGACTTCATGTCAAATTTTGAAAATATTTTTGATCTACATAATCTATTTAGTAAGTCTTTTTTATTGGATATTGGATATCTTATCCATTTAAGAGTTGTGTTTAAAGGTTTATAATTAATAACTAGTCTGGGAACTCCTCTTTCTAATTCAACATTTTTATTGACATAGAAAGCAGAATAGCTCCATGGTGATTTGTCTTCTCCTCTAATATAGAATAACATTTTAAACATTTATCTACTTTTATAAAAATAATCATACTAAATGGTTTAGTAGTTTCTCCTACTAAAATTGCACTCTTCTAGACCAAAATTAGATTCCTAGGTCACTATATCCATTTGGGCACTATAATTCCCATAGAAAGATCAATCTCATTTACTGACAAATTCCCATATGAGATTAAAGACAAAACTCAATTACAAAGGTTCTTAGGTAGCCTTAATTATATTATAGATTTCTTTCCCAATATAAATATTATTTGCAAACCCTTACACCGAAGGCTACAAAAGGATCCTTGGCCATAAACTTCAGTTCATACAAATATTGTCAAACAAATAAAGACTCATGTTAAAGAAATACCATGCTTACACCTAGCTGACCCATCCACTTTCAAAATAGTTGGAATAGATGCCTCATAAATAGGATATGGCGGCATTCTTAAACAAGTCAAAATAGCAAATAATAAGTTGTTCAGTTTATCTCAAAACATTGGAATTTCACCCAACAAAATTATTCAACAATCAAAAAAAAAAATACTTGCTATAGTTTTGTCTATATCAAAATTCCAAACAGATTTATTAAGCCAAAAATTTCTCTTGCGAATTGATTGCAAATCAGCCAAGGATGTTTTACAAAAGGACATATTAAACATTGCATCAAAACAAATTTTTGCCAGATGGCAAGCCATACTTTCAGTATTTGATTTTGACATTGAATTTATAAATGGTTCTTCAAATTCATTATCCGATTTTCTCACAAGAGAATTTTTATAGGGGATACCATTATGCCAACATCCAAAAAAGACAAAGATAAAAGCAAAGTGTGATATCCGGACTTTGGCGAACCTCGAATATGTATCGGTCCGTGCCACGTCGACAAGCTTGTCGTCGGACTACGTCGTTGACACTATTCATGGCCACCATTTCATCACCACCATCACCGTGCCAAATCGTCACGTCTCCTCACATCCCCACGGCATCCCCTCATCGTCACACCTCCACCGCATTGGACAACTCAATCATCGTTTAGCCTATCATCTCATTTGAATTTTTTTCATGAAACGCCACAAACGAGACCAACGTTCACCCGAATTAGTACTTTGCTAAGTGAGCCTTTCATGCAAGTTGTTTTCAACCCATGCATACGCACACAGGCTGAAGAGAAGACTGAAAAATTTTCACCCCTACACGTCCACCGCTCCATCCTCGGCAGTCAACAAAAAGGGGAATGTTGACCACCGGATGTCAGGTTTTCTTCTTCTCCGATGGCCAACAAGCGGAAGAACGTGGGCTACGCCACAGCCACGTCCTTGCATGAGACATGCAAGGTGTCTCACGCCAAGGCTTGATTCTTTGGGCTGTCTTCCCATCTTGCTGCCACGGAATTGGAGGGGGTTGTTGACTAGGAAAGTCAACAATGAAGAAGACGATGGTTCCTTCTTTATTTGGTGAAGACCAAAACATTTCCCCTCACCTCATGTTCTTCTCCGTGCATCAACGACAGCAGCAAAGAAACAGCGTCCTCCTGACCTTACGGCCTCGCTCTGTACTTGCTGCTTGCCGCCGGCCACCACACCATGCCATCGCACCGCCGTTGCCTCGCCTCGCCACCAGCCGCGCCCACAGCTCGCAGTTTGCATCACCCGCCTGCACCTCCGGGTTCAAGGCAAGTAGACGTCTACTAACCTATGCTATGTGAATTCCGTCGTTGCTTGGTGAGACACGTTCCATCGGAATTCCACAAACGACTATTATTTCTATGATACTCACGTTATTGGGTGAATTCAGAAATCGTTCGGATTGGCCACGAGCTTGGGGAGAAAAATACGTACTTTTTTATGGTGAAATTTGGCTTATGGACCCATGCGTTTGTTGACTGCAGAATTTTTAAGGCTGGACATGCGGACTGTTTTATACTATACGGAGATCTTGAAATTTTGAAACTTAAAAAGGTCATTGAAATACATGTTTGTGGGTTTCCAAAGGTATTTCGGCTAAGATATTACGAATTGCGTGGGTAAAACCGTGAGTTTGATTATGATCGACTTAGTGATTGATATCCCGATTTTATGAAATGTTTTCGTCGACGTGGGCTTGGCATATCTTTGATGATTTTGTTGCACTTTGGTTTATACTATAATTCGGGATTTTGGAGTTGAATTATTTCAGCTTGTGTGCTATATTTTGGGATTGCGTTGAACGGGTGGCAATAGGTTCACGTAGTATAGTTTAATAGACTCTTATTTGCTGAATAGTTGTACTCACCTCTTGTGGGATTATTACATTTCAGCCACGTAGTCATGCCGCTCCAACTCGCATCTTCCATCATGCTCTATGGCATTCCCTGTCACACCCCAACCCTCGAGCGCACACACATACCTCGGTGATCGATAAAATTGTGATATCCTAGGATGCGTCGCCGACCCATTCATTTTAAGGCACATGCGGAAGCGAAATAAAAACCCTTAATAGCAAACAGCATAGGATAGAAAAATAGGACAACAAATTCACAAACAAAACACGCCTTTATAAACAAACTAGTCTATCTACAAAAAGATCGGCTTTCAAAAAGAAGCTGTCCTACGACCTACTAGTCGGACACATTCACCGATCCTTCGGGCTCCACTTTGACAGGCTCCAGGAGCTTCGGGTCCTCCACAACCCCATCAAGAGGGTCAGTTGCACCCTTGCCCAGAGCGGCGTTAACCGCAACGGCGAGGATATCAAAACCCTAAAGGGGACCATCCCTATATCCATTGAGTCTACGTTGACACCACGACCTGAATCAATGAGGTACCCTCTAAGGTAGGCCCTCATTGACCCATACAGTGGTCGCTATGAGCTCATAGACCCAATGACTCTCAGGGACAGGGACGTTTATGCTCCACTCAGTAACCCCCCAAGGCTATTCAAAACGAACTGGAGGGATCGCCATCTATAGACTTGAAAAGTTATGCCCACAATGGGGTGAGACAACATCTCAGCAAGTTCACCCCCTAAACCCCTATTAGGAAGGAAATATGCCTAGGGGCGGCCTAACCATGCAACTACAGAGACTCACCTCGCCTCAGTTCCTCCCTGCATGTTAGCACAGTTTATATACACAATGCACCTAATAGGTGCACACATCAATTGGAACGTCTCAATCACATCTCAATCAATCATAGGGGTCCCGATTATAAGGCCAAATCGTTATGACACATCTCATACCATGCCACACAATTTTGTCCCATAATTCGGCGTGTTTAACTCAATCAATCATGCATTCCAATTGATTACTGCATGCACAGGCACGATCTACCGACACACATTGGTCTTTTGGCGTAGCCAGACTTCGTCTCATTCCTTGAGTAAGGCGACATCCATCGACGCACATCGGGGACGGCATTCCCAAATGAGCATCAATCCAGCATCTAGTGCGACCGACATCCGTTGTCCAGGGGCATCCCATATAGAGGCAATGTCCATCCGACACACATCGGGGACGGGTTTTCATAATCATCACACGATCAATCAATCCTAGCCAAGGACATTATACTTTACACTTACAAACCTCAATTAAGATAATGTGCTTGACTTATTTTCTTCGTATTAAAAACACCTGATAAAAATAATTGCGTGGGTACATGATCAAGTCAAACCTTAAAAATTGATATCCTTCCTTTTAAAATCCCACTATTTGATATAATATTTAAAAAAATTTGGTAGCAAAACCCAACACCCGGTATTTTCTAATTAAATACCAAAATTTCACAATTTTGAAATAAATACTCAAAATTCACAATCATCACTTAATTGCACAATTTAATAATCAATTGCATAAACTGATCATACCACGACAATCAGCACGAAATTCCGACCACGGGCTATCCCAATATGATTTCCGGAAAATAATAAATAATTAAATAAATTACAAAAATAAATAAATAAATACAAATTAATCCAATAAATGCATACTTAGGCCGAAAATGCTAATCTAACTACCTAAACGGACCTAGAAAAATATGCACCTATCCACATAAATAGTACAATCTATCTAGCCCTCAATTAATATAATCTAACCACCTAATGTGACATCTTGATTTGCAGGTTCTATTTTCAATTGAATGAGTCAGGTTTTTCATCGACGCGCCTATAGTTCTATTATTTGAGCCGATCACTTACAAGATAACTAGTCTATCAGGTGAAGCCATTAAGGGATTATAATGCAATAGACTTAAAAATTCGACTAGGAATCGACTGCTTGACCATGCTAATTTGCAGAGATCATTACGACATAGTTAAAAATTGATCGAGATAGGTCGATTCAACTAAGCCATGTGATTTAGAGTGGGTGATTCCACCTAATTGCAAAGATTTTGTCGATCGGCACTAGACCGATTCTCTAGTCGTTCTGGTACCTTGTGTTCATATTTTAAATCTCGAAATTTTCATGACAACCAAGAGTCGTCAATGGGCCGAAGAGGTACGTTGTGACTCGAAAATAATCAACTACAGGTCAATTGCACTAAAAATTCCTAAAAGCTACTCGGTATGTTAGGTCACGCTAAAATTGCACCAGATTGAAATTAACCATGAATTTAAACCTGATTTTAGAAATTGAAGGTTCATGTCACGAGTCATTTTAGGAACGTTGACTCGTCCTCCGAAGATTTTTCTGCAAACCGAGATTTTTGACGAAAAATCAAAGTTAGGCCGTTTTGGACTAGGAAAATTTGAGGGACCCTTTTAGCGCACCCAAGGTAGTCAAATTAGTTCAATTGATGAGGAAAAATTATGGATTAAGTGTGGACACCTTGGCTGATTTGTTTGGGCTTCAATTGGATTGATTTGAGTAAGAATTTAATGAAATTGAAGAGGAATTGTGCAAATTCGTAGGCCTTGGTGGGGTGCAAAATTTGGGACACTTGGGAGGCTTCTTGAGGAAGCTTTAGGAGAGAGAAATGGCTGCGGTTGATGGCTGAAGTGGTGGCGGCAAGTGATGAGTGGAATGGGCAAGTGTTGAAGGCTTAAAAGGCCATTTGGGGTCCCCCCCTCTCCATCAGCCTTCTTCTTCCTCTTCCTCGCTCCTTTCTCCATTGTTGTGGCTGTGTTTGAGCTCCAAGAACCAGAGAAACAGTAACTGATTCTAGCTTAAAGCAATTTATATATAATTGTTTGGATCTGAAACACTAAATTTGAGTTTCTAAGGGTTGGAAATTCCCTACTTTCTAACTGTGTCAATCCTTTCGTATAGCATGTTATTTAATTTACTTTTGAACAATCAATTAAGTAATCAATGCACTTGATTACCATTTACTGGATGCTTGAAAATGAAATTTATAAAAACAAAACGAATATGTGCGCCAACGATTAATGTGAAGATGATAAGGGATAAATAAAGAGATTGATAGGGTTAGTTCTAATGTATGAAACAGGATGGCCAAGGCCATGACAACTTCCCAATCAATCACATCAATAAATCCAAGAAATAAGAGGAACAGATTTGCAGATTTGAGAAGAATGCAAAATACATATAATCCTACTAGAGAAGGGAAACAAGAGAAATATGAATATGAGAAATTGTTCGATCAGTCTCAAATCTATCATACGGATATCATCTTAAACTTTTCAATATTTTTAATTTCGTCTTAAACCTTTGTGTGAAATTTTAATGTCATTCTTACAATCAATTTTCATCTAAAATATATAATGTGGCAATATGCCACAGAGGACCGCCAGCGACAACTAGATTGCCACGTCAGCAATTTTTGGTAGAATTGACCAAAATCGAGACATTGGAGTTTCATGCAAAAATTTATGACTAAATTGATAAAATTGAAAAATTTAGAATTAAATTGATATTCGTACAATGTATTTATGATAAATTGGTTAATATTTCAAGTATGAATATGAATCAAGTACCATAGTTGAACAAAGCATCCCAAGTGGAGAAACAATGCACCTTTTTTCTTTCAATATGTCTCAAGCCAATAGATGAAGTCTTTCAAAATGTCGAATTTGACATCAAAATTGAAAGAATCACATTCCTTCAATAATGGAACAACAGAGCCTCTTCACTAGTTGCGTTTAACAGACACCACGTAAAAGGGTAATATCATCTTCATTGTCTTCTACTTCAAGGTCATAACGGGATCATCACGTCGGAACACTGAAATTTCTCCAATTGTTCTTGCAGTTATGTGTCTGTCTACTGAAATTTTCTAGTTTGACATCACAATGGTCGCCACTAGGTCCACAATGAAGACAACCAGCCATAACCTAGGCTTTAATACCAACTCATACCAGAGGGTCAGAGATTTAGAAAATAACACAAGCGCAATGAGAGAAACGCTTACCACCTAAAGAATCCCCTCAAGATACTGGGCATATGATTGGATAAATGCCCACCATCTAAGGAATCCTCTTGAGAATATAAGGCATATAAAGAGAAGAAGCCCACTTCCCAAGGAATCTGCCTCAAGATACGAGGTATGTAATTCATCACTCAGTGGAGTCCACCAAAGAGATATAGAGTTAGCGAAACTCTAATCCAAATGTTTAATTCCAGAAATTCAGAAAACTTTCACTCACTATTAATGGAGCCTTAGAGGGGTTTGTCTATGTTCATAACTTCAAACCACCTTCTAAGCATAGGCAAATTTTAAGACATTTTTTTTCCAAAGAGATGACCAATAACCCTAGACAAATCATAAATACTACCATTGACTTTTGACTCAAATGACTCTAGAAAAAAAAAAGCATAGGGTTCAATAAAGCATGTATCCAAACAAAAAATAAAAAAATAAAGCACATAGAAGTACTAAAAGTCTCATTCTCGGATTTCTAAGCTTTACTAGCATAGTAGTCTTTGGGCTATTGTAAAAATAACAACTTATTGTAAGTTATAAATTCTTAAAGAATGAATCCACAACAATTTATAATTATTTATTATTTGATTTTTTGTGATCCAAAACAGACTGTTATTCTCATAGTATATTAAAGATCATCATTCAATTATTTATCAATTGTGCTTTCCATGCATATATTATTTGACTAAAATGAAGCACAAAATCATCATATAAACTCAGAAGAAAGCCCTTGAAATTCTACCTGCAAAGATGGACTTGAACTCTACACAATTTTGCATCTAAGTGTTCGATAAGTCTTAATCTCCCCGAGACGCTCCTTTGTCATTTTTTTTTTTAATTTTTAGTACTCTATCCACTTATTGAAACTATTATTTGTGAGTTTTATACGTAGGCTGTGGAAAGCTGGATTATCCCTAGCATGAGAGATGAACACCACAAGGAGAAAACATTTTGGAATCTATTCGTGGAGAATCACAAAACATTGCTTAAGAATGCAGAGAAGTGGGTGAAGGATACAGCAAATTCATGTATGATCGTCTCAACTCTAATTGCCATTGTATTGTTTGCTGCCGCTTTTACTGTGCCTGGAGGGAATGATGACAAAATTGGATTCCCATTGTTATTAGGAAAGGACTCTCTCCTGGTTTTCACAATTTCAGATGCGTTAGGTTTGTTCTCCTCCATGACAGCCATCCTACTATTTCTGGCCATCATAACTTCGCGGTACAAGGCGCAAGATTTCCTCTACTCGTTGCCTAAGAAGATCATAACGGGTCTTGGTTTTCTCTTCCTTTCCTTGGCTTTCATGCTGGTCCCCTTTGCTGCAACGCTCACAATTGTGCTGGATAAGAGAGTGGAGTGGGTTCTCATTCCCATCACTTTGCTGGCCTCTCTCCCCGTGGCTTTATTTGTTGTACTACAGCTTCCCCTACTACTCCAAATGTTTAGATCCACTTATGGGCAGAGCATCTTTAGTGCCGAGGACATTTGGAGTGAGGCATAATTATAGAACGAGATCACGTGATGGACAATTTCTATGCAAAATTATGTTTCCCTACTTTGTTATCAAATATCTATTTATAAAATGATATGATCAAATTAAAGGCAATTATGTTATAGCATTTGGTACCTAAATGTGATGAATTCATGGAATATAACTTTCAAAAGATTAGTTTTTTCATTTTCTTCTTATAATTTAGATGCATGAATTTCTTTCCTCAACTTAAGGGCGCAAATGACAACCATTCTATTCCTTAGCCCTATTTCTAGTCAAAAACATATTTTTCTATTTTTATTCTCTAAACAAATTTCTAAGCAAAAATATGAGTTTGAAAATGACATAAAATTTTTGTTGATATGCTTTCTTAAATAGTTCCCTCCTGGGCGGCTTGGCAGCGAGAGGCAGTGGACAGCGAGTGGTAGCAAGAGGTGGTAGGTTGGTAGTTGGCTAGCGGTAGGATGAACAATAAGAAAATTTTTTATTTCTCATTTATGTTAGAAATATCAAAGTAAAAAATTTATGCTTCTCATTTCTGTTATAAACCTATTTCTTAGTTAAAACGTTTTCTTAAAAATATAAAAAAAGAAATTGCGCTACTAGACGGAATTCTATTCTAGACCTTGTTCCCATAAGCAAAAGAAAAAAAAAAAAAATAGAAAAATAGAGAAACAAAATGATTATTATTCACACTATAAATATCCGGCCTATAGGTATTTCCAAATAGAATATGAATGTTATATAAATGATTATTTTAAACAGCTATTACCAAAATATGCCCGATCTTGAAAAATATCTTTTTAGACATTCAATATATCCTTTTATAGGTTAGATGCATGAATTGTTCCATCAACTTAATAGTTCAACCTCAAAATCAGTCTTATTTTTTGTTTTTTTTTTTTTTTATAGATGCTTCAAAATAAAACCTCTATATACACAAACAATTATTTTAAATGATTGACTATCCAAATAGGCGCAATTGCAAAATATAAGTTTCCTTATAGAAATAAAATTTTAAATATTTAATATTTCTATATAGGTGCTCTCAAGATTAACAATTCGATAATAGAAAAAAAAAGGAAAATGTCACGAAAATTTTAAATTATGTCCACCGTAACACATTTACTCTTTTTTTTTACTTCAAAAGGTCTAAATTCGTACTATGTGACACATTTATCCTTTCGTGGACAACGGTGATGGCATGCTGTCACATGATTTAAGTGAAAGTGAAACACTATTTTGATCATGAAATTATCTGACTTGGCTGAACTTATGAGAACAACGGCATTTGCCTGAGTTTCTCTTAATCGATTTTGGGGCTTTGGGGTTCTTTTCCTATTGATCTGGATTCATATTGTGCTTTTCATAATTGGTAATTCTAAACTAGGAAGGGTGTTTTGTTGTTTGTCACTGATGTCTAATTCAATTAGCTAAATTGGAGGAATGATCTTAAATTCATTCCAATTACCTATTTCCTTTTGCTACGGTTATCAATGGATTCGATTGAGAGTAGCAATGACGTTTGTCCATTATCGGGTAACCATGGACGACATGTCAACCTATACACAGCTTGGACCCCCACAAATCCGGGAAGGAGGTGCTGTCGTTGCTCTTTCGTTGCCTTGAATTGGAAACAATGTTGGATTGGAAGGCCAAGATGACTAGAAGATTGTGATTGTAAGTTTGGAAACGAGTGCTCTAGTCATGGTGGTTGCTGATGATTCCTTTACCCTCTTGCTTTGCTCAGCATCGATGGGTCTTAATACATCACAGGCGTGGGGAAAAGAAAAGGCGTTGATGCTGCAGTGATGAAAGAAATGCCCTTATTTTCCTTCTATTGCGCGCGAGATGATCTATCTCCTAGCAAATCTAAAGTTATTTTCTCAAATGTAATCACGGTCAAAATGAGAGAAATTAGCCTCTTTCGTGTTGATGTTGACTTTTGTTGCTCGTCTGCTATGATCTTTTGATTTGTTCACTTCATCGACAAAGTTGGTGGTTCGAGTAATGCACTTTTGATGTTGACGATGGAATGGAGAGTCGAGCATGACAAGATACTCGAATTCTGAGATGTAGTGGAAGCTGTGGTGTCTGGCTGTACACCTTTGTTTCAGGAAAAATTTCTTAATATCAAGTTCTGTAGTTTTCGACAGAGTGCTAGAAGTATCTAGACAGGCAAAGCATGCTGACAAGCTTTGTCGGGATGGGTATTGGAATACTCTTCAAGTTTCGTGGCTTATAATAGTGTGCCAGATCGAGTTAGGGATGGCTATGTAACAGAATTTCTAGAGAGGTCTTTTTCCTGTGACTGGACTATTGTAGTTTTTGCCTTGTATTAATAAGAATCACACAATGAAGGAAGGTGTGCTTATATTTGTTTAATGCAACGGATTTAAACAATTCATTGTTGTAACGAGTGCACATGACCAATTATCATACAACGTTAGGGATGGCTATGTAACAAATGTATTTTAAATTCATAGTGTTGCTTGTCAATATCTATAACCATTTCCCATCAACTAATAGTAAAATGGTAAGTTTCGTGAGAAAATATTGGGGAAAATATCACAAATGGTCTCTGAACTTTCATCTAATATTTAATTTCATTCCTGAACTTTCGATTTGCTCAATTTGGTCCTTGAACTTTCATATAATGTTCAATTTCATCCCTAAGCTTTTAATTTGCTCAATTTGGTCATTAAATTTTCATCTAATGTTCAATTTCATCCCTGAGATTTCAATTTGCTCAATTTGGTCCCTGAACTATTAACAAATGTTCCATCTAGTCCTTCCATTTGTTCAAATTGTTAAGTGATGACATAGAGCATTACTTGATGACGTGGAACTAAGTTGGAAAACAAATTGGGGGTCGGCTAGAGATAAGAGCATTGATTACAAAAACAGAGAGAATAAGTGGTTATGTATTTTTTTTTTTTTTTTGGATGGTGGCTACAATTTGACCAGTTTTAAAGATAATTTTTATGTTGATATTGCACATGTCCTTTTTTATTTTATATTTAAAAGACTAAAAGCCATGTAAGTCAATTCCGTTAACTTTAATTAACGGAATGACAAAATTGGTTAATTTTCAAATAGTTAGGGATGAAATTAAACATTAGATAAAAGTTCATGAACCAAAATTGAGCAAATCAAAAGCTCAAGAATGAAATTCAGGGATCAAATTGAGCAAATCAAAAGCTTTGGAATGAAATTGTTAAATGAAAGTTCAGGGATTATTTGTGACATTTTCCCAAAATATTGAATGCAGCTTGGATTCCACCGTGTCAAAGTTCAAGTCTACTCAGCGGACGACCCGTGTCGCTCGGGCCCTACCGCACCAGTGACACCTTCACCCTCTCTCTCTCTCTCTCTCTCTCCCGATTATCATCAAACCAACATCAGAGAAAATCCGAACTTGTAAACAAGATGATTAGGAGACTATTAGTTCCATTCTTGTTTTCTCTGGTTCATTTTGGTTCACGAAGCTTTGACCTTTCGTACCCAGTTCCGAATCTCCCCTTTTTGCTCGCAATTTTTCTGGTTGTGGGTTAATGACTCCTTTCGAAAACCAATTTTCTGCTTTTCTAAATTTGGTGGGTATCTGTGCTGCATTTGGGTCTTTTACGTGGGAAGAAGAGGACTAGGGTTTTCATAACGACGGAAGCAATTCATAAGTTTTTGTGCATTAGTTTCCAGGACTGGAGCACTTCGATGTTGAGCTAATGCGACCCTTTTTGTGCCTTTTAGCAACGATTGTTTACTTCATTCCGGGTTTAAGAGTTTCGTCTGTGAAAAAGTTTCGCCTTTTAAGAGTTATCGATGCTAATAAGCAGGTCTTGGAGCAATCGCTGCCATGGACGAAGATCCAGATGATCTTAGGCCAAATACTCTTGACGAGGATGGGGATACTTTTGTGAGTCTCTACCGGAGAAGATGTTGGAAGTAGATGTCCTTGATTCCTCGAGGCGGAAGCGAAGGCGGAGGCGATGGACGAGGCAGGGCGGAGACGGCGGCGTGGGTCGTCGGACGAGAGAGTAGGGGGAGAGAGAGAAGGGCGTCGTCGCAGGCGTGAACGAGAGGAGACAGAGGGAGAGAGAGCAAGAGCGGAGAAATAAAGAAAAGAAGAAGAAAGAGAGGCAGGAGAGGAGAGAGGCAAGAGGGGGAGGGTGTCACGAGTTTTGGAGCGGTGGGGCCCAGGCGACACGTATTGCCGGTGAGTGTATTCGGATTTTGTCATGGTAGAGTCCGAGCTGTACCCAATATTTTCTCAAATATCCCAAGATGTGCTAATAAAAAAAAAAATTAACTAGTTCTTTTTTCCTGAATTTTCCATATCTGCAGCTAGTATCAAATAATTCATTGATATAATGAGTGTGCATGACCAATTATCATAGCCACAATTGAATAATAATTCATCGTTGAATCTAAAGACATCTCGATTGTCAAAAAGGGTTGAAACTGTACACCAATGTAGAAAATTCTTTTTGGATTACAACCAAAAAGAACGAAGCAGTCGAGATTCTACCATTTTGGAATGAAAAGATGTGGCTACCGAGAATCCTATTCCTGAAAAATGAAGGAATTCTGCAACCACAAAAATTCATATTATTCTTGTTATATCATTCTGGATTAGCAGGCACATTCGCCTACTTTACTCTCTGTTTGAAATAGCCTCAGGACGCCTCTGGTAATATCCACAAACAATTATGAAAGATCACTACAAAGCAAAAGAGATTTGATAATAGAATGTTATTGTCAAAAGGAACTATGGCGCGCGTAAGCACACACGGAGACGAGAAGATGAAGAAAGATTGGGTTTGGGGAAAGGCGAGACATAATCAAAGGAAGAATTGAGCTGGACAACATCAGATTTAGATAAGTAAGTCGCTCATCGTTATGACTTGTAATCAAACATTATCTTTTCTTTTTTACTTCAATAAGTAAGATTTTATTCAGTGAAAAACACATAAGCAGGGAGCAATCCCATTACAAGATAAAATATACAAGCTGAGGCACTAGGAAGCACAAGGAACTCTATCAATAAGATAAAGTTGAAGAACAGAGTGTCAGTATCCTGCTTATGTCCTTAACAGGCAAAGAGATGAGTATCCTGCTTTCTGGAACAGCTGAACTTGATGCTTGTTCAAATTGTCCAAGTTCTGAGCACAACTTAGGCTATTTTAAATGTTTGGAAAGAGAGAATAAGTAGCATTGTTACGATCATAACATAGGTAGCTTGCAGGAATTGATCTACTTCAACTAACGAATGCTCCTGATCAAAGGTAAGAGAAAAACATACGCATGATAATGGACATGGAAAATGGTAGGTGATTCGTCGAGAAGCCTGCCAGAGGAAATGCGAGAACTCCAAGACGAAACTCTGATGTGATGACTTTGAATAAATCGAGCTTCAGCAACCGATTCAACTCTCATCTCTGATTCTTCTCCAACAATCGTGAACTATTCTTGAAGAAATGCCCCTCATGCCTTATGTCCTGTTACATCTTTGCATCGACAAAATCCCTGTTCATTTGGTTCTACATGTCATGTTCTTAAAAAGAAAAAAAAAAATGTTGCCTTCGCAAATTCAGAGAATTACCGAATTAGAATTGAGCTTCTTTCTAGAGATCGAATCTAACAGAAAAACCCCAAAAAGCCGCAAATCTCCTTCAGCGAGCAAACGAGCCTCAGCCCAATCGAGCTTCCTTGACGGGAGAGAGAATCGAGCAACAAACTAAACCCTAATGCCCCAAATCGCCTTCAGCGAGTGAACGAGTTTTGAACAAATCGAATTTCCTTGAGAGAGAATCGATTGGCATTAACCCTAAAGCCCTAAATAAATTTGTGGTGGAACAAAGAGAGACACTGGTAAATGGCCTCATCCTTGTAACTTCAGCCACGTCAGATAATTTTGCGACCAAAACGGCGCCACATCACTACTGATTACCTTTTCATTGTCCATGTAAGTCGCCACGTAGAATTTTTAACAGCGTTGATTAATGGAATCATAAACTATAGGAAAAGGAAAAAAAAAAATGATGAAGGAAGAAGTAAAGCAAGAGAGCTTCGCATAAAAATCAATTTATATTGTCCGTGGATGGAAAACCATCAATATAATTTTGGTCTATGGTAGAGATTTTTGTAATAACATAATATAAAAATATATGTGTGTACCATTTCAACCATTGTTTAAAATGCATGGTTACCATTTCAATCGGCCTTGCCCGTCTTTGCTAATCATGCTTGGATAGCCATAAGTCAACTTGGATCCACCTCTACCGCCTAGAAATCCAACTTTAGTAATTTTCATACCCATAATTGGCAAATTGATTTTGAGTGGAGAGATGGATTAGAATACATCAAAAAAAAAAAAAAAAATTAGAGAGAACCGAAATTAGCCCAGGCCCTCTCTTTCTTCCTTTTAGAGGAACTATAGATTAACTCATATATTAAGCATCATCATTAAAATGCACATTTAAGATATTGCATTCGGGATAATTAGACCAAAGGTGCTGAACATTTACGATTACCTATCGTCCATTATCTTTCTTTTTTCAATCAATTGGGTTCCTAAATTTTATTTCAATTAGACCACGTAACCCAGAGGCTTTAATTTTTGTACTGATCACTTGATAGCATCCTTAAACTCATTTTAATCAAATGGATTTTTAATTATGTCTTTCTTGTTCATGCTTAGCTTTTGTATTCAAAGAATAAACAGAAATGTTTGAAGTGATGGTCAAATTATCATTGCATGTATGTTGGCAACTTACGCCATAGCCGAGGGTGGCCGGACCTTGTCCGGCTCGCTACACGTACTCAAGAGTGTGGGCGTGCAGGGAGCGACGAATGCGTACTACCGAAGGAAAGTGCCCCCGGCAAGCGATGACAATGGTCGTGAGCGAGACCCTTGCCAGCCTCTCTCTACAGTGTCTCGGCTTGAGCCCAATGACGGATGTCGAGCCATTGTTGAAGGTTGGGCAATGGCGACACCATCATGTAGCCACGCCCGGCCCTAGTTTGCCACTCTCATTCGCGCGCGCGCACTCATAGATACAGAGTTGTAGGAGGTCAGTATCCTTTTCCCTCTCAACTATAAGATTAACGCGTAAGTATCATGATAGATAATAATTCTGATTAGTCCTGAATTTGGTGGAAAACAGAATGGAAGAAAAAAAAAGAAAAAAAGTGCATGTTGTTTATAGACAAAGATCGGCACTTTGGCGCTTTGCACCTGGCAAACTGAAGATGGTAATTTTTGGAAATAAAAATCCCAAAAAAATGATCTTTATATTTTCATGTTTATTAGTATTTATATTAATTCTAGAAAATCACTTTGTGACTGTGGGTTATGACCGTTGATTCGAAAAAAAGGCATGATTGTTCGCATCTCCTCTTTCATAATTACTGTTTATGTTTTCAGGTGATTTTCTGAATCACTTTTCTTATCGGTCGAAAAAAATTTCTTTCCCTTCCGCCTCGTTATTATTATTATTTTTTTTTGTTGTTTGAGAGACCATGCGAAGAAGTTTAAGAACCTTGCCGGGTGGCTTTACGTATTCCTTACTGCAGCATTTACGGTGGAGGAACGGCATTTATTCACGAACAGAATCGCAAATTTCAGTCCGAGCTTTCTTCTCTTCATCCCCAGTTCTCCTATACCAAGTGTGCGTGCACAAGAAGTGGTGACGATTCTGCAGAAATTATAAGAAATGAACTGATATACCAAGTGCTCCCACTCTCCCTGTTTTCCGTGTGCGTTTTCTTTTTCTTGTATCTTCTGATTCTCTCCATATTTGGTTTAGCTGTTGCTTTCCATCCCAGCGAATGTTCAGTTTTTGAGCAATCAGCGATGGTGGCAGGCTGGGCGTTCTATACTCGCAACAACAGGGCGAACCAGAGCAGCGACACGGAAACAGAGCAGAACAGAGCAGAGTAATACCGTGGCTATCGAAGGCCAATGCGACGATTACAAGAGGTGCCACTGTATGTGTGAGTATCATCGGGAATAAAGGCACGACGACGAAGCACCTCCGTGAAGTGAGTCGCCAGTGGAAGACTCGAATCAAGGAAAAAGGCCAAGACAGGGATCTGTCAAGTCCGTCTCTGCAAGGGCAGTTTTAGGCTAAACTAGTGCTTCCATGCAGCCACTGAGGCGCGGGATGAGCGTCTGGAACTTCAGGACTGGATGAATAAATGTTTGAACGAGAAGAGCAAGCTTTTAAATGGCGAAAATTGAGGATCCGAAAACAGAGCCTCTCGACCAAACTCGTCCGAGCCTATGCCGGCGATCGCCTGAGGTCGAGTAGGTGTCGGCAACCGTGGAACGTTGTTCTAGAAGTTCAGCTGGTGTTACAGTGAGGGAGCTCGTTGGAATGGTGAGGTGAAGGATAAGACTCATGAGAACTCCCTGATGCCAGAGAGAGGACCCTCAGTCCTGTGGGCATATGTAGGGGAACCAGGCGTGACGAAGGTGGAGCTCAGCAGTAGAGGACTAGTCTATACTCCCAAGGAAAGATAAGCTATTTTACACTCAATAAATCCAATTGCCGTAAAAGTGGAGAAAAAAGATATGCTTGCTTGTTGTAGTTGTAGAGGCTCACCATGGAGGAACCTAAGGAACGAATGAACTCCCCCCCCCAACCCCACCCAAAAAAAAAAAAAAAAAAAGAACCCACTCTTTGATAATTGAATATCTTATCCAGCATTCTCAATTTTGATAGAGACAACAACCCAATTGAGACTCATGAAGGTCAAGGAAATTTCTATAGTAGAACCAAAAGAGGGACATGAGTTATCAAATTGATGATTTTTACTTTCATTGTCAAGGGATTTTGGGACAAGGGAATCAAAAGCTTGACAAAAAGATACTCATTTTGTTGTCCGAATAGCTTTTGCAAGCCCTAATGTAAAGTTATTACAACTCAAGGGATGGAATGAACTCAACAATAAGAAAGATGGACGGTCATCAAATTCAAGATCTTTACTTTTGCTTTCGGGCTTGACAAAAGTGAGGTGCTCATTTTGCTGATGAGTTATGACTAAAGGCTTAGAAGCAATTTTGATAGAAGCTCAACTTGATCATAGTGTCAACTATTCTATAGTAAAAAAGAGGGACAGAGTCATCAAATTGATGTTTTTTACTTTCATTTTTGGGCTTGACAAAAGTAAGATACTCATTTTGTTGATGAGAATAAACTTCAAATTAAGTTGCCCAAATGGCTTTTCTAAAAGAGCAACTTAAGACAAAGTCATCATATTGAAGTTCTTTACTTTTCTTTTGAGAAGCAAGGTGCTCATTTTACTAATGAATTATATAAATGAGGGCTTGCAAATTAAGTTGCTTGAATAGCGTTTCCAAGCCCAAAAAGCAATTGAACTTGGTAAAGACTCAACTTGATCATGGTGTCAACCGTTAAGGATTGAAGTTTTTACTTTTGTTTTTAGACTTGACAAAAATGAGGTCTTCATTTTGCTGATAAATTATACAACTAAAGGCTTGCAAATTAAGTTGCTCGAATAGCTTTCCAAGCCCAAGAAGCAACTTAACTTGGTAAAGACTCAACTTTGACCATGGTGTCAACTATCAAAAGATGGAATGAACTCTATAATAAGAAAGTGGGATAGAGCCATCAAATTGAAGTTCTTTACTTTTGTTTTCATGCTTGACAAAAGTGAGGTGCTTATTTTGTTGAGGGAAAATTCCGAATAAGGGTATGGAGTGGATATTATTTTAAATAAAGGCTTGAAGTGTTTTAATTTTCCTAAATAAGGACATGAAGTGATTATATTAGTTTTTTAAAAAAGCCTGAACTCATCAATTGGTGAAGGAAATTTCTTCTTTTAATTTTTGAAATTTGTTTTCCTTTTTTCTTTCTTTTTTCTGTATTTTCCCAAAAAAAAACAAAAAAAAAACTATAAAAAAATAAGAACACATGGGAGGGAGGGCTCCCTCTTGCCTATCACCACTTTCACCCCCCCCCATGATAATGGGTTGACAACACAAGCTGGAGAGCTCCCTCTCACCTATACTTTAGCTTCTTTTTTTTTTTTTTTTTTTTTTTTTAACCTTTTAAAATTTGAATCTAATTTAATTAAAATTTAAATTAAAAATGCATTTAGATGAAAATAACCTTAATCAGTTGGAATATTTTGCTAGCCGATGAGCTAGCAAGATTAGGCCCTTATTTGAAACAATCATAACTATTACGGGTTCTTATTTAAGAAAATAAGGGTACTTAAGGCCTTTATTTGAAATAAGTTTCACTTTGGACCCTTATTTGAGAAAATAATGATACTTTGAGCCTTTATTTGGAATTTTCCTTTTTTTTTTTAAGATAAGTCACGAGTAAAGGCTTGAAAGCAACTTGACTTGGTAAAGACTCAACTTGTCATGGTTGGAATGAACTCTAAAGTAAGAAAGAGGGACAAAGTCATCAAATTGAAATTCTTTACTTTTGCTTTTAGGCTTGACTAAAGTGAGTTGCTTATTTTGTTGATGGATTAAACAACTAAAGACTTGCAAATTAGGTTACTTGAATAGCTTTTCCAAGCCCAAGAAGTAACTTAACATGGTAAAGACTCAACTTGATCATGGTGTCAATTGTCAAGGGATGGAATGAATTCTATAGTAAGAAAGAGGGACGGAGTCATCAAATTCAAGTTCTTTACTTTTGCTTTCAAGCTTGACAAAAGTGAGGTGCTCATTTTCCTGATGAATTATATGACTA
Organism: Eucalyptus sideroxylon; assembly: GCA_014182405.2. NCBI lineage: Eukaryota > Viridiplantae > Streptophyta > Magnoliopsida > Myrtales > Myrtaceae > Eucalyptus > Eucalyptus sideroxylon. The sequence continues at coordinate 47,796,422 of CM024550.2, forward strand.
AAGGCTTCCAAATAGCTTTTGCAAGCCCAAGAAGCAACATAACTTGGTAAAGACTCAACTTGATCGTGGTGTCAATTGTCAAGGGATGGAATGAGCTCTATAGTAAGAAAGAGGGACAAAGTCATCAACTTCAAGTTCTTTACTTTTGCATTTGAGCTTGAGAAAAGTGAGGTGCTCATTTTGTTGATGAATTATATGACTAAAGGCTTGCAAATTAAGTTGCCCAAATAGCTTTTCCAAGCTGAAGAAGCAATTTAACTTGGTAAAGACTCAACTTGATCATGATGTCAATTGTCAAGGGATGGAATGAACTCTAAGTAAGAAAGAGGGATAGAGTCATCAAATTGAAGTTCTTTACTTTTCTTTTAGGCTTAACAAAAGTGAAGTGCTCATTTTGCTGATAAATTATATGACTAAAGGCTTGCAAAGTAAGTTGCCCAAATAGCTTTCCCAAGCCCAAGAAGCAATTTAACTTGGTAAAGACTTAACTTGATCGTGATGTCAACTATCAAGGGATGGAATCAACTCTATAGTAAGAAAGAGAGACATAGTCATCAAATTGAAGTTCTTCACTTTTGCTTTTAGGCTTGTCAAAAGTCAAGTGCTCATTTTGCTGATAAATTATATGACTAAAGGCTTGCAAATTAAGTTGCCCGGTAGCTTTCCCAGGCCCAAGAAGCAACTTAACTTGGTAAAGGCTCAACTTGATCATGGTGTCAACTATGAATGAATAGAATGAACTCTATAGGAAGAAAGAGGGTCAGAGTCATCTTAATGTAATGGTTTCATGACTAAGGACTGAACCTAATGGTATGTGGCACTAGAACCTGGGACTACTTGCCCACTAGTCATCTTAAAGTTAGTTATTAGCTACATTTGATAATTTAAGTAAGGGATGTCATTGTTGAAAAATTATTAATAAATAAATGTCTTGTGTAGTAAATTTTTTTTGCTCAAAAGATTGAAAAAGAAATAATATGATTTATTTGTATCTACTCATCCCACCAATAAAGACATGAAGTACATCACCGAGATTTGTATGTGCTGCAAACATCTTTTGTTGACACAAACTATGTAAAGAAAAAAATATGTCAGTTTTTTTTTCTTTTTCACTTTTCATTGATAATCATGACCGAAGAAACGTGCCAAGAGTCACTGGACCTTTGGCTTACGTTTATGCCCGGACTCATTATATTAGCCACACGGCTCTCGCTTTAATAGACGAGTATTAATAAGTATCTTAATAGCATTTATTTTCTTCAATGTTAAAAGCATGTTTGAAATTTCTTTTCTTTATAAAACTTTCCTGTAGATGTTTAAGGAAACTCAATAAATGAAGATATTAAAAACAACCTGTAATTCTGTGACATCAATTACAAGCATATAAGCATATTTCTACTTTAATTTTCTTGTGCATTGGAAAAGGTTCATTTTGAAAGCTAAGTTAGTAAGGCAATTATATATCTACGTAATTATATGGTAAAATTGTTGATTATGAAAACTTAACATTCATTGAGACAATACAATTAAATTGCTCATAAATCAAAATTAGACAAGAGTAATACATAAATACAAACATATGTATGTACGTATGTACATAGAGAAAATACCAAATAGTTGCATTATAAGTATCGCAAATATTTTTGTGGTATAGTATATTTATTTAATAATCAATCTTCTTTTTCTAAATGTTTTGTAACATAATAAAAGGTGTAGTTGTAAATATAAAACAGATATCCAAATATTTAAAAGCATTATCTTTATTACGAAAATATATCGAAAAAAAAAAAAGAGGATGCATATCAAAACTATAAACTCCAATTCAAAGATCTCTATCATGTGGGAAACATAGGCTGTCAAAATATTTAAATATATCCGATTGTCAGCGTAAGTTTTTAAAATAAGCAGCATTGCTCCCATAAATTTTCATATGATATCAAAAGACCACATATTGAGTTCAAATCTTTTCTAAAATCTCCCTTATCATATATATACATGCTTTAATCTTATTCCAAGTCCAACTTACACTTGAGGGGAATATTAGAATGTTTAAATATTAAACAATAGCTCCTTCTATCTACATGAGCTTTATATTTGAATAGCTGGTAGTGATTTTAGAAAATATTACAAAGGTGTAAAAAAAAGTTCATTGCAAATACAAACAAATAACATGTACATATAGATAAATAGATCACTTTATTAAAAAATTACTATATTAATTTTAAAGTCATGATAAAATGCCAAAAATGGAACTAGTGTATCGATTCACATTAAGTATGGCAAATTACTTACCCTACCAAATATCCACGCTACCTCGCCCTAATTAAAGTGGATAGGGAGTTTTAAGTGGGAATGGGACAAAATTTTCTATCCGCCATGGGAGTCAGAGGAGGGACATGGATACGCTCGGGCCCAACCCACGAACAAGCCCAAAGCACGATCTATATCTAAATCGTGGAGATTTCTAGTCCTAACCTTGTTCCTTCACATAAATTGTATTATTTTAGTAATATAATGTTCCTCATTTTCAACATAGATTTCAATATAACTTAAATACTTCAAATCCCTTTTCTCATTGATTTATCATGGAAATATTCCAAACTAAACTTTATGGTAATGGATCTAAATATTCCAAATTCGTATTTCATTTTGCCCATATGTGATATATTCAACCTGCAATTTTTTTTTAGAGATAATATCTACATAAATAATTATGCTTGTTGAAGAATTTAATTAATATATTTATCTCAAAAATATTATGGAATGGGGCAAGTGGAACGAGGAAATCTGCATACTTGCTACGGTTGGGAACGGAGTACATATATATCCCCGCTCAGAACATGGTTAAGGGATAGGGCATCTCTAGTAAATGTGGAGCAGGACGCCACCCCCTACCCACCTTGCAGTCCATGCCCCTGACCTGTCCCATTGCCACCCTTAATTCACGTGTGGTAATCTTTTCCGTTCCAACTAATAATTCATAAATAAAAAATATTAATAGAGTAATTTTCCATACGCAGCCTTAAACAACTAATGATTTTGATGGTTAGTAAAAAGAGTGAGTGGTTAAATCTCTTAAATCAAGGATGGATAAGACCATTTGTGTCAAAGGCTTTTTTTTTTTTTTTACATCGATATTCCACATAAATTATATAATTACTTATCAAAAGAAGACAGGTAAAATCCTAAGAGCACCTTATTCGCAAGTATTATTAGCGTAAGCAACTTAGGCGATAAGCCGGGCAAAGAGTGAACGTAAGGGGATCGAAATTAGATAATATATAAATGCTCTCTGGCAAGATCCTACAGATACAAAAGGAGCTGGTGGACATGTACGATCTTATGAGTCGTCCGAATCAAATGCATTCGAGAAAGAAAATCGGAAGGGCTGAAATTTAAATAGCAATCATTCCCAGAGGTTAAGCCTAGCTCCGCTGAGAAAGTAAGACGGCATGAAAGGCACTGCTCTCAATACTGATCCGGGTTCAGATGATGCGAATACTCCAGCGGCGATTCGTAAACAGGCAGCGATGTCCATCCCAGCGAATGTTCAGTTTTGAGCAATCGACGATGGTGGCAAGCTGGGCGTTCTATACTCGCAACAGCAGGGCCGATCACATCAGCGACACAGAAACAGAGCAGAACAGAGCAGAGTAATACCGTGGCTATTCAAGGCCAATTCGATGATTAGGGAGGTGACGCTGTATGTGTGAGTATCATCGGGAATAAAGGCACGACGAAGAAGCACCGCCGTGAAGTGGGTCACCGGCGGAAGACTCGAATCAAGGAAAAACGCCAAGACAGGGAGCTGTCAAGTCCGTATCTGCAAGGCAGTTTTAAGGCGAAACCGGCGCTTCCATGGCAGTAACTGAGGCGTGGGATGAGCGTCTGGAACTTCAGGAACGGATGAATAAAGGTTTGAACAAGAAGAGCAAGCTCTTGAATGGCGAAAATTGAGGATCCGAAAACAGGGCCTCTAGGCCAAACTCATCGGAGCCAACACCGGCGATTGCCTGAGGTCGAGTACGTGTCGGCAACTGTGGGACGTTGTTCTAGAAGCTCAGCTGGTGTTACTGTTGGAAGATATGATTTAGAGGATTTGTGATTGATTGTAAATTGATAGAGATTGTGTTTATTTTAGGATTAGAAAGATAGGAAAATATTATTTTTCCTTTTATTGATTCCTATATTGTATTATATACACAAATGTACACAGATTATAATATAGTGAGAATACATTTTCCTCTCCAGATTTTCCTTCCCTACGCTTTTCTTCGTTTCTTCTTCTAGTCTTCTGACAGTTACAGTGAGAGAGCTCGTTGGAATGGTGAGCTGAGGGAGAAGACTCGTGAGAGCTCCCTGGTGCCAGAGAGAGGACCCTTCGGTCCTGGGGGCGTATGTAGAGGAATCCAGGCGTGCTCAAGGTGGAGCTTACCAGTATAGGACAACTCTATATTCCCAAGGATCAACTATTTTACACTCAATTAATCCAACTGTCATAAAAATGGGAAAAAGATATATGCTTGCTTGTTGTAATTGTAGAGGCTTCCCTTTACTTTAAAGGAGGTACACAAGGAAGGAATGAACTCCCTCCCAACGGAGGACAAAACTCTTTGATAACTGAATATTTTACTTTGCTTTTGAAAGACTAACCAGGAGAGCAACCACATTGCAGAAATATTGGAAAACGTAGTGGATGAACCCTATTACCGACCATTGTTGCAAGCTGCATGCTAGAGAGTGGACCCTTCGGTCCTATTGGCCTGTGTGGAGGAATCCAGGCGTGAGGATGGTGTAGCTAACCAGTAGAGGACTGGTATATATTCCCATGGATAAACTATTTTACACTCAAGTAATCCAACCGCCATAAAAGTGGCAAAACAGATATGCTTGCTTGTTGTAATTGTAGAGGCTCCCCTTTAATTTGAGGCAGGTACTTGTATTTAAGGAAGGACTGAACTCCCCCAGGGAGACTAACACTCTTTGAAAACTGAATATCTTGCCCTTTTTTTGCATTCTCCGTTTACTTCATTGTTGAAAGACTCTAACCAGGAGAGCAATCTAATGGCGACACAGCCAAGTGAAGAACAAGGAAATTCGACTCATGCAGAACCACCAACAGGTACATGTTCATGTTCCAATCGGGATAAAATATGTTATAATCGATGGAGTCCCAAATATGCTGGAACTTGTATTTTCTCATGGTTTATTTTATTTTTTTATCACCAAACGAACATAATGCTGACCTTGGCTAGAAAAAAAGGGGGAAAAAGTAGGCGAAGGACTTAGTGCTCACTCTTTCTCCTACAGATATTGAAAGTGTTTATGCAAGCATTGGATCAGCTTCTTCCCAATCTGGAGGTGCTTTAGGTGCGTCATCCCTCAAAGAGTTATTTTCAGTGCGAATTAATATTTGGGACAGATCTTCATGAAATTTCTTTTTCTGGAGCACTTCTCAATGTCAGCAAGGGTAAAAGTATTAACTGAATGATCTAAAAAGTTTGCGTCTGTTGCAGAAAATTCCGAAGAGGAAGTGGATGAACCCTATTACCGACCATTGTTGCGAGCTGCATTCAGGGGCGATTGGGAATCTGCTGCAAGATTTTTCGAACGAGATCCAGCTTCAAAGACAGCCAAACTAACAAGCAAATCAGAAACATTGCTTCACATAGCTGCTTTGAGTGCACGAGACCAATTTTTTGGGAATCTGGTTGAGCTCTTGTCTCCGTATCCGGAAGCACTTGAAATGGTTGATTGTGATGGTTGCACAGCCCTCCACAATGCTGCCCTGTGTGGAAGGATAAGGATGGTCAAGGCATTAGTTAGAAGTAATCCTAAGTTGACGCAACTTGCAGATAATAAAGGATGTGTTCCTTTGAGATATTCTGCTGTGGATGCTTCTATGCATAAGGAGATTGTTTGGTTCCTGGCGAAAAGTACAACAGTCGATGGGCCAGGTAATCCCTTCAGCAGTTCCTCTGCCATTGAAATCATTGTACATCTCATCAATGCTGCTCATCTTGGTAAGATCACCATCGATCTTTTTCTCAATTCCATCTGTTATTTCCTTCATTCTAGACTTAGCTTATTTTCCCGATCAACATTTGCTGGTCTATTCGGATAGATATTGTCCTTTATCTCGTTGGGCGGTACCCTCACTTACTTACCATGAAAAGCACACGGCACGGCAACATATCCATATTGTACGCGTTGGCAACGAAAGAGTCTTACTTTCTCAGTGGAACCAGGCTCAGTGTCTTGGAAGCATTGGTATATCAATGTCCGTACTCTCTACACTCACATCACTTCATTACTGATTCCCTTCAAGAAGATCATACCGAGTTCATCACCTGCTCTTTGGTTTCTGAACTGAAGGTATTCCGGTGGACCTGAACTACAAACCAACGGATAAAAGTTTAAATCTGGGTGGGTATGCATTTTTGCTGTTTGGCATTATCTTAGACCTTTCATGATTTGGAACTTTTAAGTTGATTTTCTTAGATTGATTCCCTCCGTACTAGCAAAAGAAAATGTAAATGAACGTTTCTTTGTAGGATATATTCTGGTTCCTCAACCTTGTTTTACTTGACTAATGGCTTGAAATTGAACTACTTTATGGATCAGCTATCCCTTGAGAACCATATGATTTAACCAAGTGCATAAGTATCATATTACTTAATTGATTGAACAATATGACGAACCAATTATGAAGTATTACAATGATTTCATATCTAGTGACCAGTTTTTCTCTGCAACCTAATTGTAGCGCTTCAAAGTCTTGCAAAGTCACTTTGGAATGCCGCCAAAATTGTAGGTATGCTTCCATTTTATAAAGATACTGTCATTATCTCTGTCCCTCTCTCTCCAACTAAAAGTCTATGGCTTGTTTGTTTTTTACTTCTCTTGTAAGTAGAAAAAAGCTCTCACTTAATTCTTCGCCATAATCTGGAAAATAATCTGTAGTAGCCCACTGCTTGTGTGAAAGAACCATCAGACATTTACCAGTGGATGTGATAAATGTGTTTGAAGTTAGTTTTGTATTTAATTTTTCCACGGGTCAACAGTCCATTGGTGAATGGATAATTATACTGTTAATGGACATAATGAAAATCCTTTAAAAAATTATTCAAACTCAAACAAAGTTATATATAATTTTCTGTGTTGATATTTTTATATTTGAAAGATTTCAGAAATTCATCAAACTCTAATTGCAAGAGTCACGAAATTGTTAAAAAAAAAAAAAAAAAGTGAAAAAGAGTACCTGAAAATGCAAATTGAGGCTAGACTTGATGTTAACCTAGGAATTTCTTGCTTACGGCTAAATGATCTAAGCAAAAGATATAAAATAATGGTTACATAAACTTAATACTTTTCCTTCAATCTTGATTGTTGAAATAATGTTCGCTTCATCATCTCTATCAAGCATGTAAATCTTTTTGGAAAAATTAGAGCAATGAACCCATATGCATTTGTTTTCTCCATTACGGGTGAAGTGCTTAAAGCCTAAATATCACTTTCTTTGACTACTACTTCATCTCAATACAACACGAAAGAACACTTTGAGAGGGTGCAATAATTGGGCATGGGACCGAGGGCAAGTTCCCAGCATCATTGACTTTGAAATAAGATTGCAATAGATGATGGCATGGGTTTATCATTTGATCACATTAACATAGTAAATTTACACTTTTTTTGGCAACTGTAAAAAGGCTTGAAAATAGGAATAGGAGCATGTAGGAAAAATCAAAATAGTTTGTTTGGGAAGGCTTGGAATAGAAGAATATAAGTGGGAGCGAATTTCGTGGGTCACAACATAATCGTCCATCGGAGAATTCCTCCCCTAGTTATATATTCTATACCAAAAGCTGTTAGATAGTAAAGGAGTTTTCTTCCCCTGTTGTCATCGTATATATCAGATTTGTTAGAAGCATTCCAAAAAATAAGATCCCAAATACATCAGGTTGATTTGGGAGCTGTGCTCTTAAGATTACCCGAGAAGGTGGATCACTTGAAGTGCACGAAAACTAACCCAAATGGCACCTGGCCGCTTAAAATGATCCTATAGTTCCCTAAACCTATTCAAAATTTTTACTCGCAATTGCACTTGTCATCTTCACCCAAATTCTCTATGCCCACGAATTACCCTTTATTCTCGTCCCTAATTCTTCTATTTTTGTCAAAAACAAAAAAGGAAACAAAATAGCGTCGTTGCGTGTTTTTATCAAAGTAAAAGTGATTTTTGAATATAGTCAACTCCAATCGCTTCACATACCATTATGTGACCCCATTTGGAAGCTTTGAAATTGCTAAAGACAGATAGAATGGAGGAAAAAAAAAATTCTTCGTCTGAGCCTAAATAACAAGTACAGTGGCTTGTACTATTAATATAATTTTTTTATTACTAGCTGTCAAAAGCATATTTGAATAAAATAGTCTAAAATAGTCTTATAGAAGCAAAGACTACTATAATTTACTCTAGCTAGACATACGTCATTAGCGTGGTCATCTCCAGAGCTGTTCTATCAGGTTAAGTCTTATAATTATGTTTTCTTAATTATGATTAGCATTAGAAAGCCTCGTTTGAACTTCAAGGAGGATCTCTTTCTTCAGTTACCCTCTAATCACTTCTAGTTTGTTCACGTCCAATTAATCTTTTTTTCCTCTAGACATGATATAAACTTTTTCTTTGAAAATGCCAAAAATGATTTGGTATCCTTTTTGTACTTTTGCATCAGCAATTACTCAAACTCACTGTTTGCATCTGAGGATTGAATCCAAGAGAAGAACTTTTTTTTTCTTAATTCAATTGCAAGCCCCTTGGTTTTTCATTTTCTTTTTTCGTTTGTTTTTGACATTTTGCAGTTCCTATTTTAAAGAGAGTCCACGAGGTGAAGTTGAGACACGTGATGGCAATCAAGTTGGCCAGACAAGTTTGTATTGCGATCTCTTATATGAATACTACCGAGATCATTGATTTTTGCGGTAATGGGAGCTTCTTGTATCAAGCTACAACCCACGGAATCAGTGAAATCATGAAGCTATTTATTCAGTTTTTCCCAGATGGGAAGTTGACTTGTGGTCAGAGTTTGATCGCTGCAGTGGGTTTTCGCAAAGAAAGGACTCTCAGACTGTTTTTGACGGTAAGCTCAACTAATAAGTCGTCAATAATTCCAGCGCCCACATCGGCCGATTCGACAAAAATGTTGATCGCAGCAGCAGAGTACCGACCTAACTTGGGCACCGTAACTAATGTCTCCGGAGTAGCTTTTCAAATACAAAGAGAAGTCCAGTGGTACAAGGTAAATATCTTTCTTTTCATATAATTTATATCTGCGCTCAATGATAAATATTATATCTTCTTGACAATTTTTTAAAAATATGATAGCTGGAACTTTTATTAGATAATCTTGAGAATATACATTGAACCTTTTTTTTAAAAGCGGTTGAGCGATATTCAGCCAAGCTTTTGCACACCACAAAGTCTACCTTCTTAGGTTATTTTTTATGGGTGAACTACCCTACATCAGTCTGATGCATTTAGGATTTTACTCTTAAAATGTTTCCACTATGACTTGAATCCAAGACCACAATGAGAAGAAGAAACTCCTTCACCATGTAAACCAAATTAACAAGGTAAGTTGAGAGACTACACTACATCACCAATTGACAGAAAATAAGGGAGACTGATAAGGGAAATTGGGACATTGAAAACTGATTGAGACTAATCATAAATTGGACCGACTCTTTATAGGTATCTGCCATGATGCAATTAGGGGATTATTATGCATATCATTTAATGTATAACCCATTTATATTCCCGTGGAGCCCAAAAAAAAACATTTAAATCAGTTTTACTTATACTTCCGCAGTAGCTGTGCTCGTTCCATTGTATTACATTTTGTATTAAATATTATAATGTAGTTAAGATATAATTAAATTCATGTAGGTGGTAATGACTTAATTAAAGTAATATGAATTGAATCTTCTCTCTCTCTCTTTTTCTTTTTTATATATCAAAAGTTTAGCTAAGTTCACTTATGGCCACTGTTTTCATTTGTATAGCTATTAATTCAAGAACACTTCTCATTAGTTAATTTAGCAATCAACTAAAGTTTTACTCATGCAACCATTGTCTAAAAAAAGCTTTTACTATTTATTTACCTTTATTGCATTTCAACTTTCCATTCTCTGTCGTGAAAAAAAAAAAAAAACTTGGTACTATAATGTACAACAAGAATTCTAAAATTTGAGTCAATTCTGCAATTGAGTCTTAAAGCTTTAAATTCATGATTAATAAGTCTTAAAACTTGTCTTTGCTCTTTATGTTAGTCCCTTCGTTTTTTCATCTATTTTTTATGGATGGAAAATTTATTGGCATTTTTTTTTTGTTAATTTCCTTTTATTTTTTGCACAAGTGGAACTGATATGGCATAGATAAGTGCCAAATCACAAAAACTAAAAATAGAAATGACTAGAGTTTTAAAAAAAAGTCAAAAGATAGAGAGAGATCATTAAAGAGGAACAAGGAGTCGCCCCATTTGTCACTGGTAAGGTTTAGGAACCATCACGGAATCGCTTTGAGTGCAACAACCCTCGCCGGACTGCCAACGAGGTTTGGCCGCCCTCACTCAATGGTGGCAGTGACGTAACTCATTATTACTTGAGAACGCTCAATTGGCCCTCGTATAAGTATCATCGTTGCCGCCGCTGCAGACCCATGTAACACCTTTATAACCAACCTCTCAAATTAGTTAAATCCAAACATTTGGCATGTGTATATAATTGATCGGATATGAAATGCTAAATTTCATTTTCAAAATTGAAAATCCCCTGCTTTCTAGCCAAATGTGCCAACCTTGAGAGGTTGAGTTGCGTCTTTTCCTATCACGTAGCTATCCTTTCATATAGTATCTTATTTAATTTACTTTTGAATAATCAGTTATGCAATATGAAGACATAACTCCCACTAGCAATGCACTTGACTACCATCCGTTGGATGCTCGAAAATGAAATTTTCTTTATAAAAGAAACGAATATGTGCGCTACGAATTAATCAGAAAATGATAAGGGACAGAAAAAAGAATGATCGGTTTAGTTCTGGTGTATGAATCGGGGTGACGGAGACCATGACAACTCTCAAATCAATCACATCAATTGATCAAAGAAATAAGAACATATTTGCACAGATTTGAGAAGAATGCAAAATACGTATAATTCAACTACAGAAAAGAAACAAGAGAAATATGAATAAGGAAAATTTTTCGAACAATCTTAATCCTAATTTACGAATGTCATCCTAAGTTTTTCATTTTTGTCAATTTAGTCTTAAACATTTACATGAAATTTCAACTTAATCCTTATGACTAATTTTTGTCTAAAACCGTTGATGTGGCAATGTGTTATGGAGGATAGTCAGCGAAAATCGGACTGCCACATTAGCAGTTTTCAATGTAATTAACCGAAATGACTATATTGAAATTTCGTACAAAGATTTATGATTAAATTAATAAAATTGAAAATTTTAGAATTGAATTAGCATAAATATAGTAAGTTTATGACATATTAGTTAATTTTCCCACTACGAATATGAAACAAGTACCATGATTGATCAAAACATCTCAATTGGACAAACGTTGCACCTTTTTCCTTTCAACATGTCTCGAGCCAATAGATGAAGTCTTTGGAGATGTCAAATTTGACATTGGTATCATCTGAATCACCATTCCTTTAATGATGGCACAATGGAGCCTCTTCACTAGTTGCGTTGGAACAGACATCACAGAAGAGGTAATCTCCTCTATGTTGTCTTCTTTTTTAGGGCCATAATGGGGATGGTCACGTCCCAATAATGAAATTTCTTTGATTGTCCTTGGAGTTGTCGTACTATTGGCTCTTGGCTTAAATGATTCGAGAAACAAAATACAATGCATAGGGTTCAATAAAGCATGTAGAAGTACCAAAAGTCTCATTCTAAGATTTCTTGACCAGCTCTTGATATTTTTTCCATAAATTCTTCTAGAAGACTCCAAATTTCATTAAACTTAAATCATCGCAAAGTAGAAACATAGTGCTTTGCATTTATATATTATTTGACTAAAATGAAGCGCAAAATCATCATCGAAGCTCTGAAGAAAGTGGCCTATGAAATTCTGCAAGCAAAGATGGACTTGACCTCTAAGCAAGTCTTAATATCCTTGAGATGTTCCCTCGTTTGTTTGTTTTTTTTTTTTTTTTAAATCTTCAATACTTTATCCACTTATTGAGACTCTTAATTTTGAGTTTTATGCGAAGGTTGTGGAAAGCTGCATTACCCCTAACATAAGAGATTACATTTGGGATGGAATGACACATTGGAATAGATTCAAGGAGAACCACAAAGAGTTGCTGGAGAAAGGAGAGAAGTGGGTGAAGGACACAACAAATTCATGTATGCTTGTCTCAACTCTAATTGCTACAGTATTGTTTGCTGCTGCATTCACTCTGCCTGGAGGCAATGACAACAATACTGGAGTACCCTTGTTGCTAGGACAGGACTCTCTCCTAGTTTTCGCAATTTCAGATGCGTTAGGTTTGGTCTCCTCTGTGACGGCCATCTTGCTATTCCTAGCCATCTTAACTTCGCGGTATGAGGCGCAAGATTTTCTTGAATCTTTGCCTAAGAAGATCATTTGGGGCCTTTGTTTTCTCTTCCTCTCCTTGGCTTTCATGCTGATGGCCTTCGCTGCAACTCTCACAATGGTGCTGGATAACAGATTGGAGTGGGTTCTCATTCCCATTACTTTGCTGGCCTCTCTCCCCGTGGCTTTATTCGCACGACTACAACTTCCCCTGCTATTCCAAATGGTTAAATCCACTTATGGACCAAGCATTTTTCGTCCTGACTACATTTGGGATGGAGTCAATTATAATGAACAAGATCAGTGATTGATGAATTTGATTTGAGGGTGTGTATGTCTGCATTATAGTTGTGGTTGTAGTAGGGCCAATGTGATATTGAATGTATTTCCTCAAAGTATTTGAACAATTACTATGCATTATGTTTCCCTGCCTTATTAACAAAGATCTATTTATAGAATGATTCAATCAATTTAAAAATTTCAGCCTATAGATACTTCAAAATTGAATTTGCATATACGTAAACAATTTTTTTTTTTTTTAACATTCAATACCGAAATATGCTCAATCTTGGAATATAAGTTTTTAAAATTATTATTTTTTTAGCCTTTTGTTTTAAAATTTAGATGCAGAAATTTTTTCTATCAGCTTAAACATCCAGCTTCCAGGTATGTCAAAACATAATCTATAGAAACAATTATCTTCAACGTTTATTACCAAAATACGCTCGACCATGTAATATAGCTTTCATCATGGACTGAGAGATGAACAATTATTCATAGAAAAACATATACAAAATTTCGTTGACAAAAAATATACCAAATGTAGACTTTATTCTTGTGAACTATGAAGTAATTGGAATCATTATAGTTACAGAATTTGTTGATATTAATTGTGAAATAGATGGAAGTAAACCTACCATAAATCTTTCATCATTCATTAGTTACATATTGATCTTTCATATTAGAATCTAGGCATACATAAACAATTACTTTAAAACATTTATTACAAAGTTTGTGTAATCATGTAATATAACTTTCATCACGGAATGGCTTTTTAAACATTTGATTTTTATTTTTAAATGCTGTTCAAGTGAAAGGTTTGATAATCAAAATAATCCATATGTGAAAAATACCGATGATAGAAATGACAACAGTAGGAACTATAGAAATGGAAATATAACAATTACAGAACTTGGTCCACACAAATTGTGAGATAAGAATAAGAAAAACGGAAGACGAAATAAGACTCCTCCGTTCGCTTCGTCCAGCCTCTGTGCGTATGATTGATGACCTCCTTATCTCTGGGGGAAGAGTGCTCGAAGTCTATTTCGTTGGACGAAACTCGGGGGATTATTGATTTTGAAGCTTGAATGGGTTGGGCATAACATATCTATGTCATAGTCCCTAATGTGTGAATTAATTTTTATTGGTGAAATTCTAGTGTCAAGTAACTCAATCAGTAATATCGGAAAGTTTAGGTTTGAATTGGCCTACTGGCTTGATAATTGCCCTAAATAACTTATTTCAACATTTATCTTCTAAATCAGTAATAATTTATTATAAAAATTCTTATAAGAATCAGATATGCAAAATTTAGACATTTGCTAGAATTAGACATCTGCTAACATTATAGGTTTGTTAACTGACATCAAAAGTAAATCAATGCATGGAGCTCGCACAAGAGCGTGCCACGTGAGTCATCGTCATGCGAGTTTTACCCACTTTTATATCCATGGATAGATAGATTGAAATTGAAATGTTAGTATCATTTCCTTGAATTACCTCATCTCACCCCTGTCGAGACCTACCTTTTCCATCCGGAGGGAAAAAGGACATAGGTTTAAGGGTAATGCATGAAAAGCAAGTATACCGCTGTTGACATCTAAATTTTTGCATAAAAAATAGATTAATTTTTGCCCTAAAAAAATAAAATTGCACAACATATAGTTTAGGAACATTTATCTTATTTTGTTTTATTTTATTTTATTGGACTGACGATGAGTGCGAGATTTCTCACATATTTCGCTGAGATTTTTCACATATTCAAGTAATATACACTGAGAGACATATTTTTTAGCAGAAAGAAATTTTTTGAATGGAATATTCAAAAAATACAAAAGAGAATATCGCTCGAGGTGCAACGATATATTTAGGGAATTATGCACAAGTAAAATTGGAAATAAAATATGCCACATAGGTCTACTCATTCCCTAGTTCTAAGTCTAGATCCATTTACTGGTATTAGAGCCATGGTTTCATTTTTAAGATTATCCATTCCATGCGCTTGATAGGTGATTCTTTGGAAACAAAAGAAAAAAAAAAACAAAAGGAAAAAATCAAATTAGGTAGATTTGCCGAGAAGACCTTTTCACATCATGACCACACACACCATAGAGTCTACGTTCAAGTCTAGGTCCATTCAGAAACTCCTCGAAGCACCCATTATGTTTCTCTTGTTCCTTCTCTTCATCTTCAACCCTTTAGAATTCCGTGTTTCCAATGCTTCTAAGATAGATTATCTTTATGAAGTCTCTCTTAGCGATGAAACCAAGATTTCTGAAACCTAACTTCCTCTTATGAACCCTTATTATGCTTTTGCCAAGCCTAGCTCATCATTTTCACCTATCCGCTCCATCCGCCAACTCATTCATCAAACCCCAAAGCAAGTAAAGGAGTATGTCCAATCCTCCAAATTCGACTAGCATCCCATTCCTGCTACGGAAAAAGAGTACTTTGTTACTCTCAAGATCCCTCCAGAATTTCCCAGACAATGGGTTCAACAGGGATATACTCATTGTCATTATGGAGCTGTTCGTCTTGCTCTCACTTTCCATGGTCGAAAAGGTTTGCCAGTTGTGGCAAGAATTGCATTGTTAGACACCAGGTTTTTACAATACCAGCATGCTTGTATCGGTACTATTCAAACCACTTTGAATGCTGGAACAGTCTTTTGATTTTGTATCCAAACTTTAATATCGCCTTATCAGACCCCCAGCTACTCTCTTTTCTTAAAGTTCAAGTCCAGCTTACTGGAGCCCCTCAAACTGCTGACTCTGTAGCTGCAACCCTACATTACCAAATGGTTTATCGAGTGCAAAATCATGCCCTCGACCTCAACTTCAACAATGGTAATGAAGATGCGTTGTTCATCTCCATGCAAAATGACCAAGCATCATGCATCCATGTTCCCAGACAGATCCCGAAGGATACGTTGGCCAAGCTCCTTCTAGAGACTTGGATCACCAACTACGAAAAGCTACATCAGCATAACAAGCCCTTCCAGTCTATGGACTTAGAGTTTGTACGGAAAAAAGATGGAACTAATTCCATCAAATTTGGCAAAGAAAAGGAAGAAAGTCCTTCTATCTTCCAGACCCTCTTCATGATTGAATCATGTGTTCCTCAATCTATTTCCGAACCAGACCCAAAAAAACATGTTCGGCACTTCAATAGTGATGGACATCTTGTTCATTACTATAAAGACAATTATGACCATTGTTTTTGGGATCCTTTTTGCCAATGTTCCTATTGTACAAATTCTCCTGACGAGGTAGACCCTCTTGCAAGACCTCTACCTCGCAGAAAAAGGCCAAAGGATAAGGTGTACCAAAGGTACTTAGACGGAGATTCCTCCGTTGATACTCTCGGTGAGTGTGACAAATACCAGTTCATGGTTTCTTATGCACCACCTCCACCACCAAAGTCCACTACTGCATCCCAAGTCTCACCATGTCCACCAAGATCACCTCCACCTTCTCCTCCTCAGAAAAAGCAAGCTCTCTCTCCATTTTATAAGCCAATCCTCAAATGGGCTAAGAAACATTCTTACTCGCTCGAAGTCCTAGTAGAATCACCACCTACATCTTCTATTGCCATGTTCTAAGATACTGACTTTTCTCCTCTTGTCAAGGAAAGTTCTAAACTCTCGTTCCCTGCTACAGAAGAGTTTATTGATCCACATGAAGATATCGCCATGTTCCCAAAATTCCTACCCTACTGATGTGGACGAACATGGGAGACAAAAGAAAACCCCCCGCTGAAGCAATTTCTAAAGCGGCAATCAGAGACTTTGTTGGCACAAAACATGCCTTTAAGGCTATTGATTCTAAGATTGGAAATGTGCAACAAGATCTTCGAAGATATGATGAAAGTACCAAAAAGATACTTTCTGAGTTCCAGAAAAGGCTTCACGCCTTGGAATCAGGACAACATCTTGGGTATCATTATCTTGAAAGTCCAAAGCCAGAAATAGACAAGCTCAAGAAGCAAATCCAACTTCTTGAAGAATGAAGGTTTAGACCTTTCGATCCATTGGCACCTCCTGTTAGAACTGGATATTTACCCCCACATCCATAGACATCTATTTTTGCCAACATTCCAGAAAATCCCTACAAAAGAGAACTGGATATGGCAGAAATACGAAATCGCCTCAAAGCCCTACAGAAAGAAAAAGGCAAAGAAAAAAGCTCACCTACAGAATCGAGTTCAATTGTTATAAGAGATAGGCCAGAACAATGATGTTATCAAATCCATTAGAATCTTTTCTAAAGGATTTGGGTACTCAGGAACCTGACCTTGCTACCCAACAGCCTGAGCTTGATCCTGCCATCCCAAAAAAACAGATTCTGTTTCCAGCTGAACAAACTTCTCCTACTACATCGGATTCAGCATCTCTTTCTTCTTCATCCCTCTCTATTTCCACAGGGGATTCCCCCTCCCCCATTGCGCCAGAAACTTCACAAATATTCATGGCTGATCATCTAGATTATGAGATGGAATCAAACTATTCTAATCCAGACATTGGTCAGACAAGCAATCCTACTAGGAACAATCCTACTAGGCATATGTCCATGGCATCAAAGCAATTTTTCACCATTGATGATATTCCTTATCCAAAATGGCCAGAAAGACTTGAAGAATTTCATACTTGGTTGAAAACACAGTCCATCACCGACCATGATATGAATGATGTCCTATACAACTTTGTTACAAGGTTCACATGGAGCCTTAAATTTTGGTGGCAATCACTCTCAAAACAAGACCAGATTTTGTTTTTGATGTCGCCCAATTTCAGCCATGCCTTTACTTACTTATATCATATTTTTGTGGGAACACCAGGAGATCTCATAGAGATAAAAAGAAGAGAATTCTTCGAGAGAAGATGTTGCTCTCTTCAAGCAAAGCATCTTGATAAGCATTATCGATTAATGCTTCAGCTCTTTTACCGAATTGGCACAGATCCAAATCTGAAGCATGTTTTCCTCACATTCATCCCAAAAGAGCTATCCCAGATGGTTGAAAGATCTTTCTTTGGAAAACAAAGAAGAGTACAAGATATTCCCTTGGGAGAAATACAGCAAGAAATCCATCTATGCCTTGAAGAATTATGTTTAAAGCGCCAGATGGTCCATACTTACATCACAGATGACAAGCGCCTTGAGTCGGCTTGTTCTCGCCAGAAGCTAAAAATCAAATGTTCCAAAAAAGATTGTGATGGAACTTGTGGCTAGTATTCCCGGAAGAAAAAGCATTACAAGAAGTATTCAATTAAGAAGTCCAAGCATGGCTCCAAGCATTTCCGGAAAAAGAAGAAATGGCGATACCTACGCAAGAGGAAGGATCGCACAGGTCACAAGAAATCAAGTCGTTGCTACATTTGCAACAAGAAAGGACATTTTGCCAAAAATTGTGCTCAGGCGAAAAAATGTCAGAATCATCTAATAGAGAATGAAACAGGTATTTCCCTTGAAAATGACGATATTGAATCCTTATTCTCTGCTGATGAAGAACCAACTGAACAAACTCTTTGTGTTATTCCCTTTTATCAAACTTCCGGTGGAAGTCGGACTCGAGAATCGAAGACATTTTCACATATCCTCCACATCTCCATAATCAAATTCTGACATATTTTCAAGTCATACTCACTGTCCCCATTTCCCTGTAAAAATCCTCACTTCGAAGTTTGCCAAACCTATCAATGTTATTGCTCTCATTGATACCGAAGCAAGTTGTTCCATTCTAGATACTAAAGTTCTGCCTGAAGAATTCTGGACTCCTTACATCCGATACTTCAATTCTGCTTCAGGAGATACTTTCTCCACAAATGTTAGAACCACTCCAGTTACTGTCCAATTTTTTCCTCAATGTTCCATAACCACAAAAATTTTTGGATCAAGCATTCCCAATAAAGATCTGATAATTGGGTGGGATATCATGACTCAAATCTCTCAACTTCGCATCATTCCTGGAAAAGGTCTTAGATATAAAGACCAATTCTCTGAGTTTGTCAATATTCAGAGACTCTTTTCCATTCAGATGAGTCTATTAGATCCAATCATGCAAAAATTGTTAGAATCTTGTTCGGAATCCCATTCAGAATTTGCTCAAAAGTGTTCTCATCCTTTATGGGAAAAACCACAGTTTTTTGTTCGCCTTCCTTTCAAGAAAAATGAAGATATAAATCCAACCAAGGCTAGTCATGTTGGAATGAAGCCAGAACATTTGGCTTTAGCTCAAAGGGAATGCTCAGAACTACTATAAGAAGGCCTTATTGAAATCTCC
Source organism: Eucalyptus sideroxylon (assembly GCA_014182405.2). Lineage (NCBI taxonomy): Eukaryota > Viridiplantae > Streptophyta > Magnoliopsida > Myrtales > Myrtaceae > Eucalyptus > Eucalyptus sideroxylon. The sequence goes on from CM024550.2 coordinate 47,815,600, forward strand.
AATTCTCAATGGGCTTGTGAAGCTTTTTATGTCAATAAGCGTGTTGAGCAAAATAGAGGAAAAATGAGATTGGTAATCAACTATCAACCTCTCAATCTTTTTCTCCAAGATAATAAGTTCCCCTTACCATCCAGAGATTCTCTCTTTACTAGTTTAACCAAGGCCCATATTTATTCCAAATTTGACCTTAAAACCGGATTTTGGCAATTAGGCATCCATCTTGAAGACAGATCCAAAATAGGGTTCTGTATTCCGAACCAGCACTTCCAATGGAAAGTTCTTCCTTTTGGTTTAAAGGTAGCACCATCCCTTTTCCAAAAGGCCATGTGTCGTATTTTCCAACCAATTTTGTCAAGTGCAGCAGTATATATCGACGATATTCTGCTCTACAGTCCTGATGAACAATCACACTGTCAACTCCTTGAGCAATTTGCAGAAATCGTGAAAAAGCATGGCATTATGCTTTCTCAAAGGAAAATGAATATTGCCCAGACAGAGATTGAATTTCTTGGTATGCACCTCAACAAAGGTACATACTATCCAGGGCCACATATCGCTCAAGAATTACTGAAGTTTCCTGAAGACAACTTCACGACAAAACAAGTTCAGCAATTTCTTGGGATAATCAATTATCTCAGGGATTTTGTCCCAAATATTGCAAAGCTCTTGATTCCTTTGCAATCCATGCTGAAAAAGAACTCCCCACCTTGGGGAAAAACTCAAACTAAAGTAGTCGCTGAGCTTAAGGAGATTATGCAGAATCTCCCACCATTGCAAATACCATCAACAGGCAAAAGAATTCTCCAAACTGACGCTAGTGATGAATACTGGGCAGCCGTCCTGTTCGAAGAAATTGATGGTAAGAGACTCCTTTGTGCTCACAAAAGTGGAAAGTTTTCTCAAGCTGAAATGCACTACCATTCCACTTTTAAAGAGATCCTAGCAGTAAAAAATGGAATAAAAAAATTTGAGTTTCATCTCATCGGCCATCATTTCCTAGTAGAATTAGACATGGCATCTTTCCCTTAGATGACCAAGTTTAAACGAAAGCAGGTTCCAAACTCCCAATTGCTTCGATGGGCTGAATGGTTCTCAAAATACTCTTTTGAAACCAAACACATTCCTGGTAAGAAGAATGTGCTTGCTGATTTTCTGTCAAGACCCAAAGTACCAGCTGAAATCAACATGTACATCAAAAGACCTGCTTTCCATATGCTCAATCATGGTGTGGAATACAAGATTGAGAAGATCAAAGACTTGCCAAGCTGGAAATTTCCCCAGGAGATTATTCAGCAAATTCAGAACGACAGTCTTACTGAGAACCTGGAGAACCTCATGTGGCAATGCCACACAGATCTATTCAGATTCAATGGAGGTTCGATTCTTTATCCTTTTGGGCTAAATTTGAATTATCCTTTCATTCATCCTCTTATCTGGAAGGAAGATGATTTCTCTAATCAGCTCAAAACGCTATTATGGTACTTAACCAATAAGTACTTAATAGCCATTGAAATTCCCACCAGAAGATTCATTGCCAACCTCACAAGGATATTTATGCTCGGAAAAAATATTGAAAACGAAAGTGATAAGAATCTCTTAGACTTTCTTAATTGGTTCTATCATCCTACATGTTGGAAACAAGACTTAGAAAAAGAACTGAGAACCATGACACTAAATCCTGAAGTTCACACCATCCTGCTTTTTGACGTCCATGGAATTTTTGCAGAAATAATGGTAGTATTCTTGATGCACCACTCGAAATAAGAACCACATCGTATAAACCTCACTTGAACAGCCGAGAAGTCCTGATTCACAAATCTTATCCAAGATCTGTTAGATTTTGTGAAAACAAGTACCTAGAACTCTAGAGAATCCTATGCCAAGAAAACAAAACCATTCCTGAAGATATTTGGAATAATGTACCCCTACGTGGGATCAGTATGACCTAGCACCAGAAGCTAAGGAAGCACTCAGCCAATACAGACAAGCTGCATCGTCCCAAGATCATGAAGTGACAAGCGAAGATGACATTCTCCAGTCCAGTCAAGACCCCTATGCACGTTTTGGAGGACCTCTGTCCCAGGATCCCTACGAACAGGGATCTTTGTCCTCATTCCAGAACATGGACACATCGTATTATGCACATCCATCAAATTGGCCTCAGCCAAGCATACCTGCCAACACTACAAGTGAAAATACAAACTGGGCAGAAGAAGAAGCATCCCATTGGGCTCATGTACAAGCATCCTCATCAAGAAGGTTGAATCAAATCCTCTCACCTGAAGATCTTGAAGCCCTTCAACAAAAATACGAGGCCCATCTCCTGGAAGACAGCTTAGATGACTCAGACTCAGTCTGTAGCTACAATGCCCGTGACGGACGAGACCGTTGAGTCCGTACAATTTCACTGTAGCAAAGTCACTGTTCACTTTTACTATAGCACTAGGCTAGGGAATGTATTGTTCACAGTACAGTTACTGTTCGTAGTGTGCTAATAATTCCCTCCGGAAAGTTTTCCTCTGTTTGTATCCAGGACCCGGTAGCTTGGTTTGTTAGTTTTTCTGTCTCCTCTTGTCTATATAAGGCAAGGTTTGTGGACCCATGAGCTTGGTCCTTGTTTGTTCTAGCCTGGTAAGATTTGTGACCTCATTTTGCCTATATAAGGCAAGGAGGGTGTATTGTGTTGGGCAGAGTCCCTTGAAGTAAAGTGTGTGCTTTGTGAAAACTCTCCATGGCCTTCTAAATCTCTCTTATTCTCTAGATATTATTTCTTGATCTGAATGATATATGATATTTTTTAAGATCCTTCTTAATTGAGAAATGCTAGCTTGGTCATTTAGTAATATTGCATTGCATAAAGCATGAACAAAAAGAAATTGCGTGTTAATTAGAAATCATATATATGGTTGATGATGTGAATTCTAATTTAACAGCACAGATGCTTTCGTTATTATAAGGTAAATCCTGTAATTTATTCATTACTTTCTTGGGTGTTAAATTAGTGGTTTGTGCATTCGCATGATCACATCACATGTTAGAGAAATAGATTTAAAATCAATCAAAACTGCCTGCAAAAAAAATATTTTTGAAAATAAAAAGAAATGGTACCGAAAAAGCATTAGAAAATTCTAGTGTAATCAAGTCCCCGTACCCAAAATTTCTAATTCGTAGGAGTAAAGTAATTCTCCCGTTATTTTACTTACGTTTACTTTACTTACGTGTCTAATCAACCTACCATAAACTGATTAGTGGCAATTCCTTAATAAAATCTATTTACATGTTAAGAAATTTGAACTTAAATTGCAAATTGGTATGGACTTGGGAAAGCCTGAACTAAGTTGAGGCTTAGTAATCCATTAGCCAAACTCTAAGTTGTGCACCCGAAGATTTAGTCGCGACAACCGCCCTCGTTTTACACGATGCTTCTCCCAAGCACATGCCTCGTGTGACGTTGAGAATTCAAATTGACGCTATAAGGATTTTCTAATGAGGAGTCGTCATTAGCCTATTAGGTTTGGCTAAACACTAAGTAAGATAGATAAGTATATCTTATTTTCTATGCAACTAGAAAATCTAGAGTCGGAGACTTAGTTACATTAATTAATCAAGTAATGTCTTATTTATTTCATAAAGATTTTTGTTAGGCAGACCATATTGATTTTAAACATATTCACTAATAAATGAGTTGATCATGCGGATGTGCAATCATTAAAGTAATAACCAACAATCAAGAAAGTATAAAATAAATTGCAAAGAAATGCAGTGATCTTCTAAGAAATAAGAAAAATGGCATTCCTAACTAAGCTAAAGGGAAACAACAATCAAATTGAAAGTGTGCAATCAATTGATAATTTGTCTAAAAAAATGAAAAATTGAAATCTCATCATAAAGCTTTAAGAGTTTGTTCAATTTTAAGCACAATTTTTATCAAAAGATTTTCACATTTTTTTATGATAAATTAGTTATAAACTATAATTAATACTAAAATATAGTAAACCTACTCAAAAGGAGTGTTTTCTCATTAATTTTATGCAAAACATTTCATCCATTTTGATAAAAACACAAATAAAACTTAAGGGTGTGTTTGGTTGGACTTTTGGTAAAAGTCTTTGGGAGTTAAAGAGATTTTCCAAAATATAAATTATGTTTGTTAAATTGTAATTTGAAAGTTCATTGTAAAGTATCTTTGAGCAAAATATTGTTTGGAAAGATAATATTTACAAATAACTTTTGTTATTAAAAAAAAAAAGAAAAAAATTCGTCAAAAAAAAGTTAGCTTTGTGAGGGCAGGCGATCGCCGATGATTGAAATTTCTAGCCGGCAGCCAACATTTAAGGTTGCAAGAGCTCAAGCGGCCCCTAAAGACAATTGGTGAGGGCACATGGGGTTGGGCGACCCCTAGAAACTGCTGGCAAGGGTCGCCTAGGGTCAGGTAATCCCTAGCGAGGGTTACGTATAGGGATTACCTGACCTAGGTGACCTTAGCAAGGGCAGCTTGGTCGTGTGACCCTTGCAACCTCTCATGGAGGTTGCGCAACCTAGATCTGGGTCGCCGTAACTTGCCGAGGGTCACACAACCTCGGCAAGGGCTGCTTGAGGTCACATGACCTCGATGGCTCTTCACGAAGGTTGCGTGACCTAGATCTAGGTCGTCGGAGGTCACACGACCTCGCTGTGACTCATTAGGGGTCCAGCGACCTAGATTTAGGTTGCCGAAGGTCACGCAACCTTGGCGAGGGCTGCCTGGTCGTGCTACTCAAGCGGCCCTTCACGGAGATTATGCGACCCAGATTTGGGTTACAACAACCCGACTCACAAGGGGTCACTGCGACTTGTTGAAGTTGCGTGGCTTGCTGGTGATGGACGTTGGGTAATCACAACCATGCTGGCCTCTTTTCAACCCGTTGCCAACCCATCACAGCCACACGCAATCACATTGGCCAACTCAACAGAGAAGAAGATGAATAGGAATCACAAAGGCAAAAATGTAAAAACAAAAATTGAGTGAGAATAGTTTTGGAACAAAATTTTTATACTAAACCCTAGAGAGGGCCTTTCGAGAATGTCGAGAGCCCAAGGCAGCTTAGGATTTGCCTTGGGCTTTTAGCCTTTCAAAGGCAAACTTTCCTTCAAGTGGGTTTCAAAATTTTTATCAAATACTCAATATTTGGTCAAATGAGCTTTGGACACCCAAACCTCCTTCCCAGAATCATTTCCAAATGCACCATAAACAAGCCCAAATCCACTAGAACCACTTAGGCCCGAGATTACTCAAACATTAAATAGGCCCATTTCTTTCTAGCCGAGTCTTCCCTCATCGAATCTCCAACATATTACTGACGTTTGCCCCTGCTGCAAGCTCATTCCTAAAGCTAAAACATTAACTCCAGAGCAAGCGCGGCTCAACCATCAACGCTCTCAGATTTCAAATTGAGAATAACTTAAACATCACCCTTGATAGCCTAGGTGCGCCACCAGACCCACGTCGCCACCGTCATGCTAAAGCCATCTCCGGCCACTGGACGAATATCTGCCAATGAGACGTCATCAACCACATCACCCTCTTCAGGTCACTACCAATCACCATTATCTTCTGATACACATTCCACATTCACAATCGCAAGATAAAAGACTGAATAGAGCAGAGATCGGGAAAGCAAGCCAACGCTAATGACCCATGAGATTGACGTTTCCTCTGTAGACTTCAACTGATTCCCGACATGCAAAACATAGAGCAATAAAAACGCAAAGAAACTCTTCTGCTCCCACTTAGTTCAGTCATGGAAATACTGCTCAACGAGTGAAAAGGACTTTTTGCTGATGTGAAATCTGCCTATACGCACTTAAGAACGAATGGAAATCGGCAACGCATGCGCACGGGCTGACCTGGACCTATTATCAAACATGTGGTGACCACGGATCGAGAAGAAGACACTGACCATCTTTAGAACTCGAACTCATCGGAAACACGTACGCCGGGGAGCGGTGGTCTTGGGGACGCCGTTCGGAGGTCGTCGAGGACGCGTAGTTGGATCGATGGGGGCGAGGCTAAGAGTCTCTCTCCGATTTCACTCTCGGCCTCCCTCTCTCCTTTCAAACGAGCCAGCCAAAAGGTCCTCCTTCTCTCTCTACGTCCCTTTCCTTTTAATGGCCACCGGTGTGCATGGCCTCTGCCATGCCAGCTGGCTCTGCCGGTCTACCCCTGACCACCAATTCCGGCGAGACGCTCGCATTGCTTCCTCTGTCTCTGTACTTCGTCATTTTTCAGTGATCCTTCCGCAAATCGTAGAGGACAAATGGGAGTGGGGAAAGGGAAAAAGGAGCGAGCCGGGCCGAGCTGGAAGAAAAGGAAAAGAAAATGGGCCGGGCCCAAACTGGAAAGGGGAGTTAAGGGAAAAGAAAGAAGGCCGGGCTGGCCTGCCCTAGGCCCGGTTTCCCTTTCAATAATTTTTTTGTAAATTATAATGATAATTTTTTTATTTTAATGCTAGTAATGCAAATGCTCTTAAAGTCTATATGCCATGCAATTTAATGAAAATTATTTTTGCTAGGGTTTAAAAATCAATCCTTAATTTTTATGCAATTAATAAATAATTAAACGGGTCGTCAAATGTCAACAATCCCGAAACTTCGTGAGCACCTAAGTTTATTGTAAGCTTTACAATAAGATATCATTTGCCCTACACCCTTGTTGGTCTCAAATCAAATAGCCACCTTTTAGGGGAAAACACATGATCAAATAAAAACCCAAGTATCTAAATTAAACAATACTCATACCTAACAATAGTGAGTCATAGTATCCTATGATATTAACCGTTTTAATGTGATAGTAATTTCTCTATTTTTATTAAGTCCTAAGTTGATGCAATAACAGTCTCGGGACATAGAAAAACTGCTCATTTGCAAAGGATATTGTTCTCTCACTTTCTTTCTTCCTCATTTGTCTGTGTTGCTGAGGTGAGCTATGTAGTCTAGCTTGTATGGCATGGGTATCTGTCCTTAGGTAGTCATGTAAAAGACTATTCTACGATTACTTAAAATGCTCTTGCACAAATGCTATTTATATATTCAATAAAATGATGATACTCTTTACCTTTTCAAGCTATGTGAAGCTGTTTTCATTAGATCATTGGTTGAAAAAGTTTCTACAAAGAGCATTTCTTGAGAAGCTTGCTTGTTGCCCATTTCTTAGTGCCAAAGAAAGGGGAAAAGGAAGAGACATTAGTTGAAAAAGCTTCTGCAGGGATATTTGTGAATAAGCAATCATTTGAGAGAAAACTGAGCTTGATTCGTCATGGATCCTACTTAAATTGAGACGCTCATAGTAAAAAGTTGGAGAGGTCTAGAATTTGTATTTCTCATTTCCCTATCATTTCATTGCCAGCAGTCTGTGGGGCTCGTTCCGCTTTCTGAAGTTCTTTAATTGATTTCAACTTTTTCATAAAATAATTGGCAGGTGCTTTTGTTGGATGCTCCCTTCAAGGCGGTGTTGCGACAACGCGGACAAGAGAAAATTGCCGATTTTATGGCAGCCAGTCTATAAATGCATTGGACATACTACTTGGTTTGTTGCCAAGGCCGCCAGCTGCTGCCATCCTTTATAACGCACTCGCAGACATGTATTAGAAGCTGTAGTGGTCATCACCATATTAGTGCCGTACAGCTTGGCCAATTGTCCCCGATACTGCCTATGGAAGTTCTTAGCTGCAATTCTTGCCACTGTAAAGTTGTCTATTCTTATCAAGTGTACAACATGTTCAAACTCATTGCTTCCCTCTCTTCGCCGGGGGGTTTCGGGAGAGGAACACGTAAATAGTTATAATTGCTGGGATCAATCTTTGGGGTGTACATATAGCTATCCATTTCATATTTGGTGTCTACTCAGGGTATCGGGGAAGACAAGCAAAAACCACCCTTCTTTTCAGATTACTTTGAAGATTGCTTGGGCATGTCCTAGATGATGGAGGAAATTTTATGTGATTGTTCGGTACTGCACTGCACATTAGACTCGAGTCAATGTAGTGTAACGGAAATCCACCTCCCTCCCTGTTTTGAAGTAGTGCATACAGATCATTGCGATTTCTTGTTAATTATCTTGTCGTGCTAGATCTATGTTCCCATGCAATTTCTCTTGTTAGTCGTCAAATGGTGGGGGAATCGAGTGTGATTAGGAAGGTGGTAATGTGAAGAAGGATTAGGAAGTGGCTCAATAAATAGACCAAGACTAGGCGTCCAAGAAATGAACCCTACAAAAATTTATGTCCTGACCTAACATATGATCAAAGATTGACCTGAGAAACCAAAGCGAGAATGGAGGCATGAGGTTGCGGAGAACCTGTGGTTTGTTGCTCGTTAAATTCATCTCATCGAAGACAATGGCAATGAGAGAGGGAACACGGTGACTTTTTTATCGCTGAACATTTCCAAGTTCCAGGAAAGAAACCTTTTTTCACGTTAACGAACCACTCAGGTACATATATGCATCCCCCTGTGAGATCAACTCAACTCAACTGCCCTCAGGATTCATTGAATCTACACTTCATTTGCCTCCCTCTAAACAGAGAAGATACCACAAATAAAGCACACGAAAATTTGCTCACGCTCGACCATGGAAATAAAACACTTTGAGCCAAAACCTTCAACGAGAGAGAGCACATTGGACTGGAATGCTAGGAAGGCAGAATCTATGAGGTATCCGCAAATCGCAGATTGTAGTGTAGAACTTAGAGAGGCAATGTCCTACATGAGCCACCTTTTAAAGTTCCCAGTACTTGCTTGGTAAGTACGCACTAGCAGCCCTACTCCTATGCCGACCCCAATGCATATGCCAAGCCCAATTCCAACTCCAACTCTCACTCCGGCATTGAACCATGAGAGTTCGCCATCTTCGTATTCCATGAGTTCCGACCTCCGCCATTACATGCTGTAGTCCTCATCAAACAGTACATGAGTATTCTGCAAGATTTATTGCCAAGTTAATAGGTAAGAGCAAATAAAATCTACAGAAATTAGCAACAACAGGATGGATAAATACTTGCATTCCAGTTCTCAATATAAGAACACTCCTTCCATAACGATCATGGAAACTTGCTCTATATACTTTTCCAGTTTCACCTTCAATAGCAACTTCTTCCTGTTTTAGTAAGCATCACATTGTCAAATGGAAGCATTATTCAGCGTCACAATAAGTACTATTGCATGTCTAACACAACCTGCTCATTAGCCATATTGTCAACTAAAACGGTCTAAATGATGATTTTGGAAACAGCATGAGTGAAAAAATATACCAGGACACTTATGCTTCATATCACTACATCATGGCAGTCTCATAGAAGACACAAAAAATGAGAGCTACTCAAATATTGTTGACTAACACCAATCCTGCATTTGCATTCATTCACAAAATCAGTTCTTCTCCATACCAAGAACTTAGTCTACGAAATAAACATAATTATCAGGTCAACACAATCGTTAGGGTAACAAGGATCAGATGTCTACTGAAGTTTACATGCAACAACCATCGGCATACATTATCTATCACAATACTCGTGCAGGTATTCATTCACCGGGACACTTAGCCATCTTACCCAACTGATTTCCTCAGGCTTAAAAGCTGATCTCCATTTCAGCGTCTTATCTAACATTTTCTTTGCTTTATCTATGTTCCAGTTTCAAGCTTCCAAGTATCTCCTCAAGCATGCATCATCACAATACTTCAAACTTCGCACAGAGAGTGGTCCCATAGCTTTCTTAAGCTCATTCACCTGCATGCAAATGGACTTAAAATGTAACTGTATTTCTCCTATATTCTGGGAAGGAACATTGATTATTATTCCACAACTCTAGAAAATCAATGCATCATGAGACATTAAACACATATATGAAAGGGGTACAGACAAGGGGGTGTATTGACGGTAAAGTATTATCTGCAAAAAGGGCCACTTCATGGTTTCTCATGGCCAGAAAAACTACTGACTTAGATCAACCACATGGTCAACCATGGAAATCAGATAAATATGAGCAATTGATCAAGGAGATACACTCTACGAAATGTCCAGTCCTTACAAGCGCTGTAATTTTGAAATCTTAATTACCTTAGATTCGAATTGCAGCAAGTCATCTTCCTCACTGTGGTGAGAGTTACTCCATCGACGAAACATGGTGCCTGAAGCCACAAAAATTGAAGGAATTAATAATATATCTTTAAAGAACTATTGATGGCCTACTATAGAAGTAACAACTCGCACCATATAAGAACATGTACAGATATTAAAAAGACTAGGAATGAGAGCATATTTCCTATAGGTAAAACAGACGAGAAAATAAATTGCAAAGGCAAATGGAGCCTTCGCTCTCTAGTCCCTAACAGAACAAAAAAGGAAGGGCAAGAGAACTAAGCCCTTAATTTTAAGGAAAGAACAATCTAATAATTGAGCAATGTAGATGTATTGCAATTCAACCACATTGATCCTATAGTGCAAAAAGTAAAGCCTCATATATAGGATAGGTGACACTGCGACATCAACCATCAATAGTGTCACTATGCTTGAAGCTATAAAACAATTGTAGCTCCCCCGATGAAAACATGCTCTCAAATTCTTAATTTGTGAGATATTCATGAACTAGAACCAATGTGCACATTGCATACCCGTATCCAGACAGAGTGAAAAAAAAAATTCCCAAGAAAGCACTAGAAATGCTACAAGAAAAATACCAAATTTGTCTCCATCGCCGTACTATTGGAAGCTTCTGTTCTATCAGCATTCTGGTTCTCCACATCAATCACGACTCCATCAGAATCATCGTTCTCAGAATCATCAGCCACAATTTCCCGATCAGCGCTACGCACACTCTCCGCCAAAGCAGTGTCCTCTTCACCCTCTCTATTAACCACAATCGACAGTGGCCTATCTGGCGAAGCCTTCTTGACCTGCGGCCTCCTGCTCCCAGAACTAGTAGTCATCCATGCACGAAACAAAATAAAATAAAATATGAGAATCCCGAACACGCGCCATGGAAACCGAGGAAATTAGCCAGCTGGAGCACCTGAGGCTGTGCTGCTGCATCTTGCAGGAGGCGGGGAGAAGCCGGTGGCGAGGGGCCAGGGAAGTGAAGGTCCGCGGGAAGCTCAAGTCCCTCCGACATGGCCCGCTCAGCCCCCGGCTCATCAAGCATGTGGACATCGTCGTCCTTCATTAGGATGTTCTCGATCTCGTCGAATCACGAGAGCCCCGAGTCTGGAGACGATGACGACGTGTTTGTCGAGGAGCAAGCACCGATGACATCGCCGGCCTTAGGGAGGTCGCCGAAGAAAGCCGTCGAGGTTGATGTGAGACATCACGTCGTCCCCCATATGCAACACTAGATCCACCATCAGAACACTAGGGGAAAAAAAACAACAAAACAAAAAAAAAAGGGGGGGAAAAGAAGATGAAGGTGACAATAGGAGATCTCTACAAAAGCATCTTATTTGCTCGTGGTGATTCATTGGTTGGAAAGAGGGAGGACAGAGAGAGAGGGAGGTCGCGGTCCTCTCGCTAGTCCTGTGCAGTGGTTCATCGATTGGTCGCGGTCCTCTCACCGGTCCCGTGTGGTGGTTCATCGGTCGGAAAGAGGGAGGGTAGAGAGAGAGAGGGAGGTTGCGATCCTCTCGCCGGTCTCGTGCGGTGGTTCGCTGGTTGGAAAGAGGGAGGGCAGAGGGAGGGAGCTAGATCTCGCGGTCCTCTTGCCGGTCTGGTGCGATGGTTCGTCTGTTGCTGGCGGTGGTTCGCCGATTAGAAAGAGGGAGGGCACAGAGAGACTGGGAGGTCGCGTCCTGTTTGTCGGAGAGAGAGAGAAAGAGAGAGGGAGGGTAGAGTGAGAGAGGCGCGAAGAAAGAGACTCATAGAAGAAGAACCCTCGATCAGTCCGAATTTTTTTTGAAATGGCGCCTGACACAAGGACACGTGTCATCCTCCTACCGCCTTCTTGTTTGCCACGCTGGAGTGTGAGATGTACCCAATATTTTCTCGAAAAGCCAAGGGAAAACATTTCTTCTCTCTTTTTTCGTGTTGAATTTTTTTGACCTAGCAATCAAGAGAAAAGCCCCCTAAACCCTACACATTTAACCTATTTATATAGGCCACAAGTTAGGGTTTTAATTTTTCCACATTCATATCCATGAAGATCCCTTTTTCCGAATGCAATATTTGTTTTTCCAAATTTTGGATTGCAAGAGGATTATTCTTAAATTTGAAATCTCGCACAAATAAATCCGTAAAATCTCTCCAAGGATACGGGCTTAGGCCGATTTGCTCTCCTCGTGGGCTTAGCCCAACTCATCAAATTAAAGGTTCTGAACATCAATTCGAACCCATCTGTCAGCAGCCCAATGTAAACGCAAATTAAAAATAAATGCACCTAAAACTACATGTTATGTTTAAATAATTTAATTTTTTATGCAATAAATAAATAACTAAAAAGAGTTGCCAAAATTTAGGTGTCAACATATAAATATCCTTTACAAACCCTTACATCAAAGGTTACAAAAGGATCCTTCGCCATGGACTTTAGTCCATACAAACATTGTCAAACAAATAAAGATTCATGTTAAAGAAATACCATGCTTACATCTAGCTGACCCATTTACTTTCAAAATAGTTGAAACAGGTACCTCAAAAATAGGATATGGTGGCATTCTTAAACAAGTCTAAAATAGCAAAGAACAAGTTGTCCAGTTCATTTCAAAACATTGGAATCCCACCAAACAAAACTATTCAACAATCAAAAAAGAAATACTTACTATAGTTTTGTCTATATCAAAATTCCAATGAGATTTATTAAACCAGAATTTTTTCTTGTGAATTAATTGCAAATCAGCCAAAGACATTTTATAAAAAGACGTATTAAAGATTGCATCAAAACATATTTTTGCTAGATGGCAAGCCATACTTTAAGTATTTGATTTTGACATTGAATTTATAAATGGTTTTTCAAATTCATTACTTGATTTTCTCACAAGAGAATTTTTGCAGGGGATACCATCATACCAAGACCTAAAAAAGACAAAGGCAAAGCCATTGTCAAAATCTCCAATACACTGCCAAAATCAAAAAGCCTGACACTAATCAAGTCATGGCTTCAGATAGTAGAAAATCAATCATTCCTACAATAACATCCAATACCAAATACCCCTCCAAAAGAAGAGTCCATACCGGCTTTAGCTTAGCTAGCTGCCATACTACCTAAAGAGACACTGGAATTACTCGCTCAATCTTTACATAAAAAAATAGTAAAGAATGAGCCATCTAGTGCCATTGAGGTAAGTAGCAATCATTCTCCGCTTGCTGCACAAAGACAAGTGAAATACAAAAGAATTCGAATGAGGTGGTCATTAAGCTACATGCAACCCCTCAAAAATCAAAGTTCTTTCCAAAAACATCATTCCAGAATATATTGATTGTAGAAGATGGATTTTTTTTTGATAAATATCCAATCAAATTTGCAAAAACATATTTCCAAAAAAATTGATTTTTCAAACCACACAATACAAATAAGACCATTACTTTTTATGAGCAAATTTTGGTGAAAACAGAATCAACAAGGTTCACCTACTTTATTGATAAAACCGATACACAAAATATCTTATACTCCACTATATCCATAAGCAAAGTCATACACCCTTCACATTGGGGAGCCCTACCTCATACAACCAGAAAATTCCAAGTCAGAATTACCCAAACCCTACCATACTCCTCCTCATACACTTACTGGGACTACCAACAAGGTTGGTGGAATGTCTTCTTCCGATAAAATACAAATTTCCAACACACTTGGCTGGTATTCTTTAAAAACAACTTCCCAAGACAACCTACCAAACTGGTTTGACTCTTGGTGGGATCTCTTTGGACCTTTAGACACAATACTACACCCTATAGTCAAACAATGATATCAAATATTCAGTAAATACTTTGTACCAACACCACATGATACAAGGTTCCCATGCATTATGCACTTCTTCATAATATTCAGAATCTCATGAGTAACAGCATGGGAATTTGATTAAAATACATCCACCAAACCTAGTGTACCTATACTTGTCCGAAGATACAAAACAAAATGGTGGGACGGATTCAAATACCATGAACAAGGATTCGAAGCTGCGGTTAGAACTTGGCTAACTAGCCATAATACCCAGATAACTACAATCCCATCAAATACATCTTTCTTGCAGGAGAAATCCATTGCAAGTGCAATACTTGCTACAATCTAGAGCAGAGAGGAATACTGCAATGTCTTCAAAACAATGCTATCAGAAGCGGAAGAATCACAATGTGGATCTTCCAAATCATAAGACAGCCAAGACGAATCCTCACAGTCATATCATAGTGGAAACACTAATGAAGACAACTGCTACGGGATCAATCTTGCCCAGAATTAAGACAGGATATCACATGCTAATACTGTTGTAGCAGCGCAAAGGCTATACACTGTGGTACGATAGGCATACATTGTTCACTCAGTACTATTCATTAAGCACTATTCACCCAATACTATTCACTTTACACTATTCAGTACTGTAGTACTTTCACTATAGCACCTCCTATAAATATACTCTCTCAACTCATAAGAAAATGACTCAATTTTCAGATCTGATCCCTCTCTTCTTCCTCCTTACTCCCTTTTATAAATCCTCATCCTTTCAAGATTCAAGCTTTCTTACCTTGTACCCCTGGTCACAAAGTAAGTTTGTTTTCAAATACATCTAACATAATTTATACAGGGTTATCAACTTCCATGATAGTTGGTTAACATTTTCTTATAATACAGATATCAATACTACATCAATACTCCCTGGAGTGCGGATTACCACCCTAGCGAATGATTTGATATTTTAATTTCAGCACTTTTCAATACATGTAATTTTCATTTCATATAATACAAGTTCATACCACCTTCATGGTTGGTTTTTGTTTCTGCATACTCTTACTTTATATTTTATAAATACTCTTATTCTTGGCCTAATTTTCCAACTCTGACATTTTTTCGAGTGGGAGAAGTAAGGTGATTCCAAACGATCTTGCACTCGGGCAGAGTATATATATACTCTGCCAATAGTGTGAGGGACTCCGAACAACTCTTGCGTGAAGATAGACTTGGATCTATGAATCATAGTAACTTGCTTTCGGACACTAGTAGACCTCTTTTATTTGCTACACATGGTTATAAAGTTCATAACAACTTATGTTGCGTGGAGCTCTTAAGGGTTTGGTAGGGGTGAGCTTGTAATGGATTTGATGAAAATGGTATATTAATTTTGACTTCTTTGTTGATCCCATTGTAGTGTTGCCTCTTCCTCATATAGTGATCTGGTTCATCACATTAGCAGCCAGGAGTTCTCAGACCGATCATAACAACAATGCCCTTGTGCTGATTGTTTTGTTGTAGTATGTCCCAAGTTGTATCTTATTTAGCCATTAAGTTCTTAAATAGTCAAAGCAACTGGAGTGGTTACAAAAATAGCTTAGGCTGGGGCTACATGTAGCTTGTTACTTTTCATGTTGGCAAGCTAAGTTATAGGAGTAGCATGGCACCTTTTGTCAGTTGACAGGTACACATCATGCTGGAAATCAATTTGTCAAATGAGGAAAGCCCAATAAAGTGTGTTCTTGAATATTTGAGTTGTGATAGTTTTTATCTTAATTGCCAAAGATGGGCCAACAGTACAAATGTTTTCAAGAATTGTAATCCCAATAATGATAAGACCACATTCAACTATGGGATAGTTGAAAATGCAGTGACCAAAAATGTTGTTTCTTCTAATTTTTGTGGAAAGGTTATGTTATTGTCAATGGTGGGGTTTGCGGCAATTAAGACCTACTTGTCTCTTACTGTTAGACTTGAGGAATGGATGAGGCACCGCCAACTTCCCATAGATATAAAACTGGGTTTATGTCGTTTTGGCCAATTCATATGGCGTGCTACTAGAGGAGTCGACAGAACCCATCCTCCGTGGTCTACTTGTCACGCCCCGAACCTCGGACACGCGCACATCCCACTGCGGTCGATAGAAAAGCGACTTCCCAGGACACGTCGCCGACCCTTTCTTTTTAATGCACATGCGGAAGCGAATAAATAATCCCCAGACAAAATTCAATTGGGATAGAAAAGCAGGATCACATTTTCAAAACCAACCACATACTTTTTATACATATCAAACCAGTTGATTTACAGGACTAGGCTATTAACAAAAGATCTATAGAAGATTAGTCCTCAAAAACAAAGCTGTCCTAAGACCAGTTAGTCAGATCCTTTCACCAGCTCTTTAGGCTCCACAGGCACCGGGGGCATCGAGTCTTCCACCAACCCATCTGAAGGATCAACAGCACTCTCACCTAGAGCGGCATCTATAATACCAGGGGGAATATCAAACACCTGAGAGGGCCATCCAAGAATCCATCAGGTCTATAGCGATACCACACTCTAAATCGGTGAGGGACCCTACCAAGAAGGTCCTCATCGACCCAGACAGTAGTCACCACAAGCTCATAGACCCAATGACTTCCGGGATCGGCATAGTAAAAAATCCTCTCAGTGACCCTCACTGGTCTACCAAAAAGCTCCGGAGGATCCGCCATCTAGGGACCTGAAATATTATCCCACAACCGGGACGAGACAATGTCTCGGCGAGTCCTACCCCCTAGAACTCGATTAGGAAGAAAATAAGCCCTGTGGTGCTCTAACCACACAAAGAGAATAGAGGACTTACCTCGCCTCAGTCCTTCTTGCACGTCAGCACAATTCAATTCTCAATCACATTTAATCATTCACAATGATTCAATTCAATCCCATTATCTATCTTTCCATACCGTCTATCAAACCAGTTCATTTAATAAAACGTACGCTTTCCAAAGTCAGAATCGATAGATAATATAATAGCTCGCGAAGCCGCCGCAATATTTAGTATACTATAGCTCACCAGAAGCTGCCGCAATATTCAATATATATTTATATCATAAGCGCTCGCCAAAGTTATCAATTCAACAATAACCCAATCCATACCTCAATTAAATCAATCAATCAATCCAATCGATTCAAACCGGCCATACAAACCAATCACGGTGCTAGAAACTAACACGGGGTATTTTCAAGTTAAATACCAAAACTTCTCCAATTTCACTTAATTCCACATTTTTGGAATTATTAACCACAATCATCATTTTCACTTAATTTCGCAATTTAACACATAATTAGCACAAACTGACCGCACTCTTTGCGATCAGCACGAAATTCTAACAACCTAGGCCATCCCGGCAAAATTTTCGAAATTATTAAATAATTAAATTTAATTCCGAAAATTAAATAATTAAATAATATATTATAATAATATAAAACAATAAAATAATATTTAAAAATTCGAAATAATTATTTAATTAAAAATAATTAATTAGGGCTTAAATTAGATTACACTAATTTAAACACACAATTAGCCCTAATTAAACATCCATTAAACTAATCATGCAACTAATCTAATTTACATTAAAATAATCTAATCTAACCACCTAAACCTAATTAGACTAATCTAAGCACCCCTTAAGCATGATTAACTTACTAAGCAAGGTTTAGAGGATAAACTCACCGGTTTTGCGCGCCGGTGAGTTCACGGCGACCACAACACCAAGGCGGTCGATAAACCCCAAAGCGGCGACACCAACGGAGGCCGGGAAGGGCTTGAAAACGGGCCACGAAGTCTGGAACTTCTTGCCGTCTTCTGCTTATGATCTGGACTGAACTGCAAAGAAGAAACTAACAACTTCAACGGCGAAAACGGGCTGATCGAAGCTCCGGCAAGCGGGTGGTTGGCAATCGGCGGCTCCCGGGGGTCTTGGCGATCTTGCTGGAGGTTGGGACGGGCAAAGGAATGGTCGGAATGGGGGCAAAACAGCAAGAAAATGCGGAACAGGCGGAGCAGGGCGGAACCAGACGGTCCGGCGAGCGGCGGCTTCTCTCAGGATTTCGGGACTACCTGAGAATCGTTCCGGCAAGCGGCAAGGTGCTCCGGTACGGGTTGGGTGTGTTCGTCACGATGGTGGGTGGAGCGCTGGCTAATTCTCACGGGAAGATAACTTTTAACTCGAATCTTTGACGAAAGGTCGGCTGGAGCGGCGGAACGACGGGAAAACGAGAGGAGGAAATGGGGTCCGATGGGCATGCGACGGTGGAGGGCTGATGCTGCTTGGTTCCTCTGGTTTTTGCTGAGCTTCTCTCCTTCAACAACAATGGAGAAAGCCTTGGATTAAGGGAGAAGAAGCTGCTGAAGAGTGGGGGCTCCCTTGGTGGCTCTCTAGCTTGCAACACTTGTCAATCTCTCCTTCCACTTGCCCCCCACCATGACATCACATGCCATCAGCCACTCTCTCTCCTCAAGTTTCCTCCACAAGCTTGTTAATAGGTGCAAAATGTCCCTAGCCCCATGGCATACGAATTTTAGACATTTGTGCATCAAATTAAATCAATTCTCACTCAATTCCATCCAATTGAAGCTCAATTAAATCAACCCATGTGTCCTCGGCCTTCTCATGACATTTCCTCATCAAATGATCCAACTTGCATCCCGAAGATTCGATTAAAAACGGCCCTCTGACAATCCCGAACAAAAACGACCTTACTTTGCTTTTCCGCCAAAAATCTCGGTTTGTAGAAAAAATCTTCTGGAGATGAGTCAACGTTCCTAAAATGAATTGTGACATGCCAGAACTTTCAATTTCTGAATCCGGGTTTAAAATCACGGTTAATTTCAATCTGGCGCGATTTGAGCGCGTCCTAATCTACCGGGTAGCTTTTAGGAAATTTTCAGTGCAATTGACTGTGGTTGATTATTTTCAAGCCACGACATAAATCTTTGACACATTAGCGACTCTCTATTGTCGTGAAAATCTCGAGGTTTCAAATACGGACACGGGGTACCCAAACGACGAATAATCGGTTCGGTGCCGGTCGACGAGGATATTGAAATCAGGTGGAATCACCCACACTCTAATTACATATCTCGTCGAATCGACCTATTGCGATCTCGTTCGATTCCCGACAGTGTCGTAATGATCCTTGCAGATTTATACGGTCGAGCAGTCGGTTCATGGTCAGATTCTCAAGCCTGTTGCATTTAAATTCCTTAACGGCTTCACCTAATAGACTAGTTATCTCGTGAGTGATCAACTCGGAGAATTGAACTATAAGTGCGTCGATGAAAAGTCCGTCTCATTTAATTGAAAATAGAATCAGAAATTTGGGATGTCACACTACTAGTTGATCTCATTGTAATATATGGGTTTTGACCCGGTCAAAAGGCAAAATCAAAAGGGTAAAAAAGAAAAAAGAAACGGTGAACAGTCAAAAGAAAAGGGGAAGTGAGTGCTTTAGCTTTTAAAGGGCTCAAGAGCTCACTCAGTAAAAAGAAAGAAAGACAAAGAAGACAAAGAAAAGAAGGGAAGAAGAAGAAGAAAAAAGAGGAAAGAGAAGAGGAGCTCTTATGTTCTTGTCATGGGCGCCTCGCCAAGCTAACTCATCTCCAATTTGCAATGCTTAATAACTGTTCATGCTTCTCTGTTGTTCAATCAGAGTAGTTTCGAACTTAGAGCTCGAAATTCAGAAATATTAGAGATTTGTGCGACAAATTTCAAAATTTCGTTTCGGTCAAACCATAAGCTCAAATTGAGATCTATAAAATCCTATAGTTTCACAATAGTCTACATTATCATTTCTATATAAATACAAGGCTTAACAACTCAAAAATCGGATTTCGCTGCATGAATTTCCAATTTTCCACCTCCTTTTTCAAAGTTTTGGGGACGAAAATGGTCGAAATCAATAGTTTTAAGGCCAAAAAGATTAGATTTTGAGAGTTATTGCAGAAAGCGAGCAATTGAGCAATAAAATAAACTAGACAAGTAAATAAATAAGATATCGGATTTACGTGATTCAGTCATAGTAATATACATCCATGGGGCAAACAGCAATGAATTCCACTATATATCAAGCAATACAATGAAGATTACACACTTGAATTACTCAAACACTCTAAGTGTTACCCAAGCCCCAATCATACTCAATAACTTACATAATGTTTAGCCCCGCAATTCCTCATAAAATAATCTCTCAATCTTACGAAAGAATTACATGCAAATCTTACCACAAGACTTAATCAACTTTAACACATAAAAGCGCTTAGTGTAATTGCACGAAGAAAACCATCTATCGAGCACTTAATGAAACGACGCTTCAAGGACCCTTGCATATCTTTAAGGTGTAATTCATAAGCAAAAGCTCCTCTTTGATGATCTTCATAAAGAACATCCACTTCTTATATATAGGCAAGAATTAAATCCAAAATAGGAAACCTTCTCCAATTAGGAAAATCATTCAATTATGAAACTTATTTAAAATATAAAATATACTTGAATTAGGAAAATTTTATTTTCGGGCTCAAACTCAAGACATGTTTTGACAATCTTCATATTAGCTCGACGTTTGAGTCAAGTCACAATTGCTTCACCAAAAATTCAAACTATGTTGCTACTTTCCTAGAGCCTTCAATGGGCTCAATCGTTATAGATATTTTCTAAGTCCAATTCTCGCTTAAACTTCGACATAATTGAGGATCTCGTCAGAATATTAACTCCACATGCACCTTTAATTACTTCACAAGGATTTTCCGACACAACCTCCTTTACCACGGATAAAGCAAAACTATTGTTGCATCCATACCTGTCAAGAGATTGAATATGTACCTTATCAATAGCAGTAGCTACAACAACTATTGGTTCAATAGGCTCCACCTTGCTATAAGCAATAATTGTGTTGATTACCATGCTAGTACTCACCACTTCAAAAGTTTCTAGTTGCAACTCCACCTTAAGCTGAACACTGTTCAGATCTGTATAAATACTGCTATAATCATTCTAAGCCAAAAGTATTGGAAACTCGTTAAATGTAACTTCTCTTTTGATAACAGATGAATTTAATTCAGGGCACCATAATTGATAACCCCACTAACCTTGTGCATAACCTAGGAATATACACTTTATTGCCTTTCCATCGAGCTTATCATCACTAGCTCGAACATAACATGGGTAACCAAAAATTCTAAGAATGAAATAATCAGTAATATTACCATATCACACCTCTTCGAGAGTTTGACATCCAATGACAATTGATGGGGATTTATTTATTAGGTAGTTCGTTGTACTAAGCATATCCGCTAGGAATCTCCTAACCAAACTAGCACTAGAGAACATTTTATGGGTTGTCTCTAATAATGTACTTCTCATCAATTCCGCAACATGTTGTGGTTCATTAACACATTAGTGTGGTGTTTCACTATGCCTTCCTTCATACAAAATTTGTTTGATGACTTTGAGTAGTTTGCACTTGATTGATCATTCTACCAGTCTCATTTTCGGTCAAAGCTCTAAACTACTTGATCATGACAACAACATCAAACTTGTGCCTAAACACAAACACCCATGTCTTCCTCAAGTAGTCATAAACAACTGTAAGCTATAATATAGCACACTTTCTCAAAAGAAACTACGACAACTTGTGAACATTCAAGTGGATGACCTTTGTAGTTTTCATGATTTCATTGACAGTTGTATTGAATTTTACTTTTCATCGTTGATCTAAGTAACAACACATGTATATATTCAATTCGTTAGCAACATAATCACATAATAGATTCCTTTCACTTAGAACCTTTAGGCTTCTCTCACCAATGTGTCCCAAATACATATGTTATAATTTAGACTCTCAAACAAATACCTTCGACATCTCCATGGCGAAATTTGTCGTTATCTCACCCTGAAGTTCATACAGGCCACTATGTTTGATTCCTCTCATTATTACCAAAGCACTTTAAACAACTTTCAAAATTTCACATTTTGAAAAATACCAAGACCTAGCTAAATCCAATGCACCCAAGGAAACCAAGTTCTTCAACTCTGGAACATGCCTCACTTTAGTCAATGTCTTCATGATACCATCATACATTTTGATTCTAACATTGCTAACATCTACAATATTGCATTCAACATTGTTCCCTAACTACACTTTACTATTATCCATGAATTGATAATTAGTAAACCAGTTTTTATTTGATGTAGTATGAAAAGAACAACCAAAATCTATAATCCATCCATCAAACGATAAATTATCAGTGACAGACAAGACATAATCAACACTATACCTCATATGCAAAATCAGGTATAATTCCATTACCCTTCCCATTTTTCAACTTAATGCAATTATTTCCACAACTCCAACAGACAACACCACTAGTCCTAGATTGAATGTATCTATTCATGTTTATGTTACTCCTACAAACACATGTACTAGTTCTTCCTTTGTTTTCGCCTACTACAGTAGCAAATGTAGATTCGTTAGATATTGCCCGAGAATTATTAATATGATTCAATGTGGTTCTTTTGGCTTGATTTAATCAATTTGGCCTAGCTAGAGTTCAATTTCAAGCTTAATTAGGGGTAAAAATGATTAAAAATGATCATTTTTAAGGGCTTGGCACATTTTGTAAAATTTGCGAATGGGTCATTCTGCCTTTGGAAATTGCATTTTGGCCCCAAACTTTTTTGTTTCAATTGCAATCTGACCACCTTAGGGCTTAGCTAGTCACGCTTAGATCTTTGGCCCACACTTTGGTCTTGATTCAAGCATCCTGCAAAAATTTTGGCTGGAATTGTAGTTTGGTCCCCTAACTTTTGAAAATTGTGTTGGGCTCCTATCCTAGGTTTCAATTGAAGACTTTACTTCATTTCAACCCAATTTTGGCCTTTTATTAGTCTAATTTCATGGCAAAAGTGAGGTCAAGGTGACGAAACTTAATGATGTGAAGTGATGCCAAGGGATTCCTTTAAGGGTTGAGGGTATACGGCATTCCGTTGTTCCAAACTTTCAGATGTGGGGCTAGAGGTAACAAAAATTACAATGTCTCTAACCGTTAACCACAATGAAATGAATGCAAAACCGAGCAAAATAGGTGTTTTTGGGTAAGGATTGAATTTTGACGATATCGGTTAACCCAATGCTTGAATTTTCATAAAATGTACTATCACTATGATGTTCCTAGTTTCTAAGTGCAAAGAAAATTTGATATGACATAAAAGATGCAACATGGTGTAAAACCAAACCAACTTTTTTTTAGGGTTAGGGGTCGAATTCCATTGTCATTGATGAATTCAATCACTAATTTTCTTCTAGAAATGCAATGACAATCTACCCACCAAAATTTAGGTGTCAACACTATACTAAAGGGCTAAGTAATCTGTATGCAAGAATCCAAATTTTTATAATTTTTTTCTAAATACATAAAATAATCTGTTGGAAATAACAGATTCCCTAAAAGCGATTCGACACTAAATCGAACCCCTAAAATGAATGCGGAAGACAAGCCTAGGAATCACATGTATCACCGATCAAAGATACACCATAAAATCGAGCGTACCTTATTGTCCACAAATTAAACACCAATGTCGAAGTTTGAGGAAGGACTCTAATTCTGTTCTACTGAGGAGCGTACTGTTGCTATTAAGGGGAGAAAACTTTGAAAAGACGTACGTTCTTTTTTCTTGGAGCATTCTTTTGTCTTACGTTGTCTGGAGGGAGAGAAAGCGTCTTCACGTACGTACACCAAAAGGTATGTTCCTTTTCCTTTTTACTTTCTCTCGAAGCATCTCTTCCAAAGGATGCATCTCTTCAATGTAAAACGTTTCTCCAAAAGACACAACCCTTTGTATCTAAACAACGCAACCTTTCATATCGCAACCGTTCCTCCATGGGCCCTTATCTTGTGGGCCGGGCTTTTAGGCCCAACATGGGCGGACGGGCCCACTTAGGCCCATCAACATATAAATAAAACCATCATCTTCCACTCGCACATGGTGGGCCGAACAGAATCCTCTTTACCTCTTTGCAACATTCATACCGGTGAATAATCTGTGCGACTAGCATACTTTGAAAACTCGTTGCCATACATCTGTTGGGAATATATAGCAGCTCATAATGGGCATCACATTTTGAGTAGATTTAGTATGCAGTACCTTAGATCGATCGATCACATTTATATCTCTCTTGATCTCTTTTATATTGTATTCACAATTATGATTATCCCAAAAAGAATCATAATTGATCGACCAGTGAATACAAAATTAGAATAGGATTCTCCAAATTTGATCTCCTTCTTTCCTTCAAACTCTCAATTTCAGTTCAACTTGCTTTTCTAGAAATGTCCCATTAGATCGAATCTATACATGATCATTGGCAACATACTAAGATAGCAAACACTGAATAGAATTCTTGAGAATAAGCAAGAGTCATGAGGGCACTAAATTGAGGAACTCTTTTCTTCAAGAGTCTCACACAGCTTAAAAGTTGAAATCAAACTTTTGCTACTCTTATTGGTCGTCTCATGCATACATGTATGAAATACGCATTACGATATTAACTCATTTCCCATGTAACGTATATCTACACCATCAATACCGTACAAATGATAGTTTAAATATATCTAATGTCTAACTTGAGTTCACATATCTACTCATTCACAAAATTCATTAAAACTCACATTTGACATCATAGACAGATAAAGTAAAATATATGGGTTATTTTACTTTCGGACTTTTTAAATATTATGTCCTCATCTAATACTTGGTTAAGATGACATATATATTTTAAGTTTGAGCTCTTGATTATCACCTAGATAATAAGCTTAAAAATCGTATCATCTCTATTTATCACATAGTAAATAAAGGCGATTACCCGTGTGAGTGGGCTAATCTTTCATCTGTCCGACATACTTTCTCAACTTTATATAATGCACTGAGCATTAAAATGCATAAATATCAAACAAAGATTCATAGGTATTAATAATGAAAAAACACAAATTCATTAGATGTGAACACTTCAGGGAAATTACAATATTCAGTACATCAACCTCTATGCAGCCCTAGAGATTTTACATAACCATGAAACACATCTCTAGATATTGGCTTTGTCACTGCTACCATTTTATGCGTAGATATGTACTGTAAGTTCACATCTTTTCGTGCAACCATATTATTGACAAAATTATAATTGGTATCTATATGTTTGATCTTGCCATGATATTTTGGATCTTTGGTGTACGCTATAGCTGCTTGCCTATCACAGTTAACTAATAATAGATTTGTAGCATACCTAATAACACCTGAATGATCCAAAAATTTATTAAGCCAAACACCTTCTTGTACTGCTGCTTATAATGCCACGAACTCAGCTTTCATCTTGGACAAGGCTATACACGTTTGTTTTTTACTGCTCCAAGAAATGACGACATTGTTCAATAAGAAAGTAAAACTAGAGGTAGATTTCATTTTATCTAAATCTCTTCCCCAATCAGCATCTGAATAGCCTTCAAGTCACGGATCCTTTCCTTGGTAATTCAGCTTGTAATCAGCAGTTCCCTTCAGATACTTCAGTATTCTTTTAACGACTTTCCAATGTGCTTGACTTGGATTAGATTGATATCTACTCACCATTCCAACTGCAAAACATATGTCAAGTCTTATACACATCATAGCGTGCATCAAGCTCCCAACAGCACTAGTATAAAGAACATGTTTCATTTGTTCCTTCTCTTGTGGAGTCTTTGAACACAGTCTATGGCTCAATCCTTCACCTTTTGCAATTAGAGTATCTATGGGTTTACAATCTTGCATATGAAATCGTTTAAAAACCTTATTTATGTATGTTTCTTGCGAAAGAGATAATGACCTTTTCGAATGATCTTTTGAAATCTTAACTCTAAGAATGTATGCAGCCTCACTCATATCTTTCATTTCAAAGTTAGAAGATAACCAACTCTTGATAGTATTAACAAACTCCATATTGCTTCCGGTAATTAGTATATCATCAACATATAATGATATGATCGCAAATTGATCTTTGGATCTTTTGATATATACACAATGATCCTCATCAATCATCGTAAAATCATATGCCATTATGACATTATGAAAACGTATATACTATTATTTCGACGACTGCTTAAGGTCATATATCGATTTCAAAAGTTGACATACATTTTCTTCTTGGCATTCCATAATGAAATCAGCATGTTATTCCATATATATCTCTTCCTTTAATTCTCCATTAAGGAAAACAGTTTTTACATCCATTTGATGTAACTTAAGATCCATACTTACCACTATTGTCAGAATAATGCGAATCGAGGTAAATCTCATAACAGAAGAAAATGTTTCATCATAATCAATTCCTTCCTGTTGATTATACCCCTTCGCTACAAGGCGAGCTTTATGTCTTTCTATCGAGCCATCAGCTTTACGCTTTATTTTGAGAACCCACTTGTTCTCAATGGCTTTGCGTCCCTTTGGAAGATCAACCAGTTCCTAAACTTGGTTTGACTTCATTGACTCAATTTTCTATTCTATTGCATGCATCCATTTTTCCTTACTAGGGTAATTTAGAACCTTATTAACATTTCTTGGCTCATCTTCATCTTGGAGCAACCATAAAAGTTTTCCATTCAATGTCAAAACGTCGATGGGGAATATTTTTGTGACTTGTTCGCTGTATGGGAGATTGTATATTTTACACATCATTCCCCTTCATGCTCCCACTCGAATTAGATAATGATGATATCATCTAACATGTGGTTGTAATTGAGAGTGGGTTGAATTAAATTCATCACTTCTCATGTTATTCCCATTTGGACGAACTTCACTAAGTTCATTATCTTGATCCAAGATTTCAAATAGGGAATAGTCCTCACCTATTTCGCCCTTCTTAGGAAATTCATTCTCTAAGAATGTGACATC
The DNA here is from genome assembly GCA_014182405.2 of Eucalyptus sideroxylon. Classification (NCBI taxonomy): domain Eukaryota; kingdom Viridiplantae; phylum Streptophyta; class Magnoliopsida; order Myrtales; family Myrtaceae; genus Eucalyptus; species Eucalyptus sideroxylon. Next base: position 47,842,461 of record CM024550.2, read on the forward strand.
CCGTGATTCGAATTTAGTTATACTTCCACTTTCTTGCTCACCTATGAACACATACCATTTCAAGTATTCAGAATATCTTATGAAAATACTATTCTTTCCTCTAGGACCCAATTTTCCAAACTTGTGAGAGGGCTCATGAGTATAGGCAACACAACTATATGGTTTAAGAAAATTTAAATCTGATTTCCTACCTGTCCATAACTCATATGGAGTGGAAGTAACTGATTTGGAAGGTACCCGGTTAAGTATATAGGTAGCAGTTAATAACGCATCACTTCAAAAAGTGATAGGTAAGTTAGCATGCACCATCATAGATCTAACCATTTCCAGTAGGGTTCTGTTCCTTCTCTCCGCAACACCATTTTGTTGAGGAGTATATGGAATAGACAACTGTCTTTCTATTCCCTTTTCATCACATAATTTTCTGAATTCTCGATCTCGATCGGATCTCAATACTTTTATTTTCTTGTTTAATTGATTTTCTACCAAGTTCATAAACCTTTTGAAATAACTCAATGCTTCAGATTTATGAGAAATCAAATAGACATATCCAAATCGAGTATAATCATCTATAAATGTGATTAAATAAACAGTCGCATGCTTTCCTTTCACATTCATCGGACCATAAACGTCATAATAGATTAAATGCAAAGGAAATTGAGCTTTTTTACCTTTTCCAAATGGTTTTCTTATCGTTTTCCCTACTAGGCAATGCTCACATATGGGCAAATCGACATTTTCAATATTGTCCAACAAGCCCTCTTTAGCTAGCTTATTCATACGTTGTTGGCCAATATGACCAAATCTAGCATGCCACACATTTACATCATTATTATATGAATTAGGAGATGTGAAAAGGGAATAACAAACATTAGCATTACCATAGTCAACATTCAATACAATTGTAACAATTGTAACACTTCACTCTTATCAGTTTCTTCATTTGAGGACACTTTCCTCTTTCATGTTGGTTAACCTTTGGTTTCTTCTCTAAAGCACTTGCTCCCTTGCCTTTCCTTTTATTGAACCAATCAGGACGTTTGCGTTTGGAGCTCGAAGCTCCACGTGAGCTGTAACCAGCATGATAAATTTCAGTTTCCGGCTTAGCCGCCAAGGGGCGATCCTTTTCCGGCTCAAAATAACGCACTGCATCCTTAAAAGTTTTGATATTCTCATTATGAGTCAGGTGCACCTTCATATGCTCCCAACTTTGAGGCAAGGAACGAATCATTGCTTGCACTTACTGCTCATCAGTCAGGACATGACCAACATCTTTTAGCTCATTAATTATGTTTGACATCTTTCTAAGGTATTGCTTCATAGTCTGACCATGAGACTTCTTGTAAGAGTCAAACCTAATAGTAAGCTGTCTCAGTCTGGTCACCGAAGTATGACCAAATTTTGCTGTCAACGCTTCCCACATTTCCTTGGCATTCTCAAAACACCTAAACTCTCGCATGACGTCATTTTCCGTGCTACTCAATGACGTAATGCGAGTAAGAGAGTTCTTTCTTTTCCATGCAGCAAATGCATTCTTATCTCTCTTATGTTATGCAGTGTTTCCATCTTCAGGTACTTTTATGGTCAAGTTAAGAGCTTCTAGTACATCTTGCTCTTCCAGCACATATTGGATTTTCATGTGTCATATTTCATAATTATCACCATTGAGCTTCTCACCTTTGTTCAGCTCAGCGACTCTGCTCTTTGTGGCTGAAGCCATCAATTTGAACATATCGAACATATATGCATGAATTATTAATGCCTATCATTTATGCATCTATTTTGCACAAAACCATCATATTAATGAATAATTTCAAGTAAGATTTCAGAATCAAAATATCACTATGTTTGCAATCATTATCCAAAAATCCTAACTTGGAATTATTATTAATATAATCTTTTATGCAAAATAAATTCTTTGAAGCTACAAAAACTTCTATGAACTACCCACAACAGCTAACAATTAACAGAAGCAAATAATAATTGGCATCCAATAATTATAAAATAATAATGCTTTCACATAATGCAACTAACATATCAGTTACTACACCAACAACAACTAGGTAAAAAACATTGACGTAAGATGTCCATAATGTATACTAATCAAAGACCAGTCAAACAACACATGAATTGGGAAAGATTCATTTTTGTTCAATTTCTTGATCTTTTGTTCTTTAAATTCCTCAAACATTATAGGCAGCCACGGTAAAACAAACGGGAATCCCTTAGGATTTCTCCTTTGCATATTCATCCCCCGCCGGATTGAAGTCATTCCATGGGTCGCAGTCTTTGTGGCTTCAATCCAGTAATGCTCATCTATAAAAGCCATTACAAGGCTCCTATACGTAGTAGCTCTGTTAACCTCCCATAGGTGATTCAACACTCCTTGCCATATCAGTGGAAGAGTGTTCATAAAGAGCCGCACTATCTCAAAATGTGGCATGGGACAATCATTCCATATGACCTCTTGTATTTTCCTATTGACCTCGAGAACATGATCAATTAAGTCACCACTCTCCCATCGATAATTAGTCAGCTCAGCTATCAACCTAGAAAGCCTTTCCTTTTGTTCATTGGTAATTGCGCGTTTAGATGTGCATGCCTTACGGGGAGACATTGTTTCTGCAACAAATGTAGAACAAATAAATGATTACATATAATTCACATAGACTTAATTGGAAAAAGAAACACATTCTTTTCCTCCTCCTTTTTTTTTTGGTCAACGATCAATGGTCAAAGTCAACGATCAACGGTTGAGGTCAACGGTCAACGGTCAAAGTCAACGATCAACAGTCGAGGTCAACGGGTTGGGGCTAATTGAATCGGATGGTGAGGCCGGGTTGGACTGGTCAGGTCGGATAGGCCGGACGGGCCGGGTTGGACGAATCGACCGACATGTGCCACGCGCGTGCATGGGCATCGCGAGCTGACGTCACGATGACGTTAGTTGGTGAATGCCGTGCGCGTGCGTTGCACACGCTTAGGCCGAAACGGTGTGTGCGTTGCACGCGCCCGATGGGGACTGTATCGCACGCGCCGACAACCCCAGTTCGTTCCGACCACGCGTGGCAGTGCATCCGGCAGCCCCCGGTGGCGATCTGCAACTCGTTTTTCTCGTATCGACGAGACCTTCGACCCTACACTATTAGAAACAACCTTGAACTTACAAAAAATCAAAAAACGAGGTGAACAGTATGCGGGTGTCAGGATTTTTCCGTCCCCAATCGACCGACAGCAGTGTTTCACGAAAATTCAATAAAAACAATTCATAAACATGAAAAGGGGTCGAGAAACATGAATTAGGGCTCTGATATCAATGTTAGGAATAATGGATTCCCTAAAAGCGATCCGACACTAAATCGAACTTCTAAAATAAATGCGGAAGACAAGCCCAGGAATCACATGTATCACCGATCAAAGATACACCATGAAATCGAGCGTACCTTATTGTTCACAAATTAAACACAAATGTTGAAGTTTGAGGAAGGATTCTGATCCCATTCTACCGAGGAGCGTACTGTTGCTATTAGGGGGAGAAAACTTTGAAAAGAGGTACATTCTTTTTTCTTGGAGCGTTCTTTTGTCTTACGTTGTCTGGAGGGGGAGAAAGCGTCTTCACATAGGTACATTGGTACGTTCCTTTTCCTTTTTACTTTCCCTCAAAATGTTTCTTCTGAAGGACGCATCTCTTCAACATAAAACGTTCCTCCAAAAGACACAACCCCTTATATCTAAATAACACAACCTTTCACATCGCAACCGTTCCTCCATGGGTCCTTATCTTGTAGGCCGGGCTTTTAGGCCCAACATGGGCGGGGGGCCCACTTAGGCCTATCAACATATAAATAAAACCATCATAATCTTTGGGTAAAAATCTATGTGTCAACACCAAGTAGACCCCCAAAAACGAAAATGAAAATGTCTGCCGCAAAGTTGAGTAAGTTCTTGCTCATTCCTAAATCTCTTGCTCTATTGCTAAAATTTCGTTATGTTCATCCTCCGCTTAGCATATTTTGCTCGCATAGCCCTCCTCAGAATATCCCAACTTCGCTCGGCCTTGTGTTCCTCTTAATATTGTCCATGTCACCGTGTCCTCTTTGTGGGCATGTATTCCTAGCTCACTTGCTTCCGCTTCACAACCCACGTCCGAATCCTCCTCGGTTTGCTGTCCGGCCAGGTGCCTGGCGTTTGGCAGTGTTCACCAAAGAACCTTCAATCCTTTCGCTGCTGAGATCACAGAGAGACCCGAAAGAGGCTAAAGTCCTGGTGAGGCTGGAGTACGGGGTTTTGATGGCAATGTTGCTGATGGAGTTGATGGTGTTGGTGCTGATGTGCACCGTGCATGGTTGCTGGGTGACGGAGCACGAAGGGATTGGTGCAGAGAGGGATGAGGTGGCGAGGAATCAGAGAATGACGGGATCGATGGCCGACGCTGCTAAGATCGCGGAGGCCAAACCCAAAGAGTTGGATGAGAGGATGTGGTGCAAGTATGGGCAATGGGTGAAGACAGATTTCAAAGGCTGAGCTCTCACTGAGTTGAAATTATTGTTTTGCTCAGTTAGCTACATCAGAAGTTCCTTGGATTGGCCCACTAGTTGGGTGGCGGCCATCTTATGTATTATGGAGAATTTGTGTGGATCGTTGCTTTATTTCAATGGATGAACTCCTATTAAATATTGATGGCCACGTTGCCAATCCTTTGAAAAATTGGGTTCATCTTAACACGATAATGAGCAGTGAAATATACAACTAACACGTTGAGACAAGCTGTGCATTTTACAGCATACATCTAACTTGTATATATGTGACTGATGTCATACTTTAAAAGTCTTAAAACATGAGTAAATACTGTAATAGTTGCAAGTCGCACACAGTAATAAGTGCAAACAAGATCATCACAAATCTTCTTGTCCGCTAATAAGCCAGGATTATTCCCAAAGCTTCAGGGGACGATAGAGGCGAGGCGAATAAGTGGATTTGACCATCTCAATATACAAGGGGAGATGTAGGATTGCGAACAATACAACAGGGATGGCAGCCAATAACGTAATTGGGACGTAAATCCACTTTAATTGTTCGCTCAAGACGATGGTAAGAGCAGAGCCAAATGCCACCAGCATAAAGGCCAAAGAGAGGAAGAGAAAAGTGAGGCCCAGTATCATTTTCAATGGCAGTGACTTGAGGAAATCTTCTGCACCATAGCGTGAAGTTAAGATAGCCAAGAACATCAAGGTGGCGGTGACAGAGGAGAAGAGAGCAAGAGCATCTGCAACTGCGAACACCATGAAGGAGCTCCTTTTCAAAAAGATCGGGATCCCTGTACTGCCATCATTGCCTCCTGGTACAGTAAAAGCTGCAGCAAAAGCTACTGTAATGATGAGAGTTGAGACAAGGCTACAAGATGATGATGTATCTTTCATCCATTGCCCTGCCTCTTCCAGCAATTGAGTGCGTTTTCCTACGAACTCATCCCAATATGGTTTTTCGTCTTCTAACGATTTATGACTTTTTAAAGCGGAATCGAACTTATGTGACAGCACTTTCTGAAAAATTAAGGACGTCTGTCAATGTAAATATAAATAAAAAATCACAAAAAAGTTGCAAACAAATGAGGTGAACCGACCTTAAATTTCACACTTTTAGAAGAAGGATCGCTCGTATCTTCGAGTACCTTCGGAAAAATAAAGGATGCCTATCAATGTAAATATAAATAAAAAGCACAAATGAGTAGTTAAAAAATAAGGTGAAACGACCTTAAACCACTGGAGTTCCCTCTGCATAAGAAAAGGTGCTCCAGAAACATCTTTCGGTAGACATGTTGGTGACCATTCTAACACTTCCTTCATCAGGTCGTTCCTCGTATAATTAATCAACAGTGGACTTGTGCCGGGTGCGTTCAGTAGTCTAAACAACTCCACATGCCGTTGCTTCACAACCTTTCTCATCACTTCTTCCATGAAACTTTTATTCCACGTCAACTCCGGAAAATGCTCAAAACATAACCTGACAATTTCAGAAATTCCGCGAGATGCAGCGTCGAGGACAATGCTTGAAAGGGTATCAAGTATTTTAGGAGTGTCCATCTGAGTCTTCATCTTGCTAAGAACAAGATTTGCAAACTTAAGCGAGCATTCGTGCCTCAATCCAATCCTTTTGATAAAAAATGCTGCATGTGCATCAAATAAGCAATTTTTCAAACTCTGAAGAATCCAAAGTTAAAGAGGCTTGCATGGTTGCACCATGTTCTTATGTCTATACAGTAATAAAGAAGAAAATCATGGATTTAAGATGAGATAAGTATATTGGAAATTCTAAAACTTGTTAAAAAAGTGCAATTAAGTCCTAAAATTTTCAAAAAAATGTAATTAAGTTCTAAAATTGTTACAAAGTATAATTGAGTCCTAACACTTTGAAAAAGTGCAGCTGGGTGGTATAACTTGTCAAATTTGTCCAAATAAGTCCTTTCGTTGATTGCACTTTTCGAAAATTTTGGGACTACAATTGCACTTTTTGTAAGTTTCAAAACTTGATTGCACTTTCATGACAACTTTTAGGACTTAATTGTATTTTTGGATAGTTTTAAGACTCAATTACAATTTTGTGACAAGTTTTAGGACTTTTAGTGCACTTATCCCAATTTAAGATAGTAATCGAGAAAGCAAATTATATATGGCTTGAAAACCAAAATGCATGTGCTAGAGTTCACTAGAAAAAAAGAGTTACAATTTTTTTATTTATTTATTGAAAAGTTCGTAGATTCAACAACGGATAAATAGATTTAATTTCAATTGGTTATTTTTACAGTTATATACCATTTAAACTTAGAATTGGATCTTATCAAATCGTATCCTTATGTTACAAATTGAGAGCCAATCCGTACTACTACCTATGATCTCAAAGGGATATATCGGAAATGTCAATTTACACTTTAAATTTAGGGATCTCTAACCATAGATGAAATAAGGTCTTTCTTCTGTAGGTACCATAGAAGTTTCGTATACCTGGCATTGTGGCGTAATTCGAGAGTGATATCTTGAACCGCTTAGCTGCCACCACAAGGAGGAGACAAGCATCATGTCAGCAAATTAGAAATTGATGATGACCAAAAAGATATATTTCACAATAACAAAATTTAATAGTGCTTAAATATGCTAGACAACTAGGATCCATCAACCTTCATGATATGAGATCCAATGCTACAGTTCTTAATAATTCTACTAGGCAATTTGACGTTGACTAAGATTTCTCAACTTAACTTTATAAATGTTGCACTATATATTAATTTGTGACATACATCATGGTTTAAATATTAATTTGGGTACATAGATGATGTAGTCCTTGTCCCTAAGCGTTTTTGTCAATGGGATCCCTAAATGATATATTGTTTGCCTTGTTAGTCTATCCATTAAGCAGATTAACATAAATACCTTGAGGCATCTTCGTTTCTTTGGAGTTGTCAAATGTTGTATCGACCAGGCATAGAGGGATACCTATAACTGAGAATAGATAGAGTGATTAGAGACTTTATCTTTGTGGATAGAGAGTTGCTTGGATTGTGCACATTTGATTAAGAAAGAAAAAAGCGCAAGAATAACCTACATTTGTCAATAGATTTTTCCCAAAAATTGAGTCTAGCTCCACTGCGGAAGTTAGACTCCATCTTCGCAAAGTATCCAAAAATGTGAATGCATTCATCATGTAACATTGAGCCTTGGTATCGGTGAGCTAAATACAAGGCTATGTCTTTTGGGACACAACAACAAAAAGTTAGTCTAATTAAACATTGAAGGAAATGAGATGAGTGAGTGTAATTTCTTACCCAAATGGCCGGCCCTAGTTAGCAAGAATATGGTATCGTGCCTTGGGGCGCATTTTGTACGTTTGGCCAGATACCAGATAACCTCCTTTTGCTTGGGATTATATTGAGTAGCAATACACAAGGCATTGCATACACTTTCAGATTCAGCATCAACTTCGTTTGCGAATGCCTTTACCATTTTTTATCTTCCTCTCAAGGCAGCAGTCTCGAGGGAAATATTGAAATCGAAATCTTTATATTCTAGAGGGAAGCAGTGGATCAGGTTCTTGACCAATTGATCCTGTGAAGCCATAATCGCAACATCGAGCACAGTAACGGATTCACCTTCTACGACCATAATTTCGGCCGTCATTGCTTCGCAATCTTCATTGAGGATTTTCTTAGCACTTTTCCAATCACCTCTCTGTGCAGCTACAAACAATGGTCGATACTTTTCATTGACTTCTGGTGTAGGCATAACTGCAAAAATTGCGCATCAAAAGTCCTTAGGCTTTCGTACTTCTGTGATCATGTTCGTTTACTATTTGATAGTGAAAAGTGTTTTCTTTTGGGTTGTTTATATTTCAAAATTAAGAAAACATTATATTTGAATTGAAATGTAAGCATTTATATGCTGCCACATTTAAAATGTTTAGGATTAAAAATGTTAAAATGTATGTAAAATAAGATTTATGAAAAACAAAAATTAAAAGTTCAAAGTGACAAACAAACCTTCAAGTGGTCTGCAACTATCTTGAGAAGCTTTATTAGTTGTCGTGCCTTCTGAACACATGTCAGCATGAAACTCTTTATTACCGAAAAGAGAATTGGACATAAATAACCTTAAAAAAATTAACTACACTTTGTACGCTTTAGATCATCTAAACATGACTAGTGTCAAGTTCATTCATTGCATGGAACTTTATGTATTAACGTTTAACTTAATTTTCTAGGATTCTAACTTTTATATCTTGGACAATGTGTTAGTTAGTGAGTTTTTATTTCTTGTTGGCATTGATTTTATCTGCAATATCATTCATAAATCATGAGCGTGTTCTTTTACTCTTGAAAGTAAATTTTTTTTTCTTTTCGGGGCCTTTTCAATTATAATTCAAGATATTATTTAGATTTTAAAAATTATGAAAACATGATATTTGAATTGAAATATGCATTGTATACTGTGAAATTTAAATGTTATTTAAAAAGGATCAAAATGCATCAAACACAAGATTTGGGAAAAAGTGAAAATTAAAATTTCAAAGTGACAAACCTTCAGTTGGTACGCGTCCATCTTGGGAAGCTATATCTGTTATTATACCTTCTGAACTCACGTCTACATGAACCTCTTTGTCACAAAAAGAGAAATAAACATAAATAACCTAGGCAAATAATCACACTTTTCATGCTTTAGATCATCTATACATGACTAGTTTCAGGCTCATTCATTTCATGAAATTTTTTGTGTTAAACTTAGATGCAAACTTTAAAACAATAAAAAATTTAACGTTAACCTTTAGCTTTTGATTGATTCTGGATCCTCGGGTACACATCAAACAAAGTTGGTCTGCGACCATCTTGAGAAGCTTTATCAATTGACTAGTTTGAGGATCATGTCTTCAAGGATTAGTCTCGTATTGTTTATTAATCACAACTAATTGGCTATTCAAAACCCATTTGTTTTGCCCTTAGCTCTTGATGAAATTGCTTTGTAGGACAATCAGTTGCAAATTCAATTTGAATTTTAAGTAAACATAGGAAATAATCAGTCCTTAAGATGTGATCGTTTGGGTAAAACTCTCTGATAAGAGGAAATATTCTAGTAATTATTTTTAATGAACTGGTTATTTATTGAGGAAAATTACCAAATTAGTCTTAAACCTATTGTATAAATGTCAATTCAGTCTTAAAATTTTTAATATTTTCAATTTAGTCTTAGGTCTTTATGCAAATTTCCAATGTAGTCTTTCCAATCAATTTTCGCTAGAAATTGTTGATATGGTGGTTCAATTATCACCGGCCATTTTACATTATATACCACCACGTTAGCGATTTTTAATGATAATTGGTAAAAATGACTATATTGGAATCTCATGCAAAGGTTAATAAGTACATTAGAGAAATTGAAAAGTTTAGAATTAAAATGACATTCATACGGTAAGTCTAAGACCGATTGGATAATTTCCCCTCATTAAGTGCTCCTAACTAATGAAACTATGATTGACAAAAAGCAGTTATATCATCATCAACAATTATAAGGGAACTTGTGGAGCCTAGTTAATACCAAATTAGGAGACTTTGACTTTGAGTAATACATTTTGCGTGTTTACTCTTTACTATAAAGGTGTAGTCATGCCCATGGGCCCGAGAAAATGAATTAATTGGCCACACATTGCTTCTGCATCTTTTGTTTGGGGAATCTCACTTTAATCTCTATATTGTTTGGTTATAATTCCAGTCACTGGTCAGTGGGGACAATTAAGTCACTTTGTCAAAATTCCGGGGACAAAAAGTCTTATTTGCCAGAATAATTTAAAGCGATTCTTTTTTAAAAAAGGACAGTTTTAATTTCTGATGATTTAGTTGGACTTTCCAAAATTATTTAAAAGTCATTTTCCGTTGGCGCGGGCTTTTAAAGCAATCCTTGTACAGAACAATGTCATTTTGGTTATTTTCAGTTTTGAGGTTCAAGTTTTTAAAACCTGGCAACCAAAATCTCTAACGAAAGTATTTCCATCGAGTATTTTTAGAAATGAAAACAAGAAATTGAAAGATTTCTTCTTACCAAATTTTATCTCGTGTTCTACACAAATTATCTTAAGTTCAACTTTGTTAAGCAATGAAATAAAAATATACTTTAATTTTCAACAGATTAATTTCGAAATTAAAGCACTCAAAGAGAAACTTTCCCAATTCTCCCATCGCCTTATGGGATCAAATCAGAACAATAGAGGAAAGAACAGAACAAAACTGCCGATCGTTCCGAAATCGAATTGTCCTGGGAATCCATGGTGTATTCTTTAACGAAAATATTTCCATCGAGTATTTTTGGAAATGAAAACAAGAAACGGAAAGATTTCATGGTACCAAATTTTATCTCGTGTTCTGCCCAAATTATCTTAAGTTAAACTTTTTAAGGAATGAAATAAAGATATATTGTAATTTTCAACAGATTAATTTCGAAAACTAAACACTCAAAGAGAAACTTTCCCAATTTTTTTTTTTTTTTTTTTTTTTTTTTTTTTTTCCCATCGCCTTATGGGATCAAATCAGAACCATAAAAAAAAGAAAAAAAAGAACAGAACTAACCTGCCGATCGTTCCGAAACCAAACTGTCTTGGGGATCCATAGTATATTCTTTGCCGTGCAGAGACGTATTTTTACGGGGTTGAACTCGAAGTTGAGTTTTATTCTCGTGGCTCTTCCCTTTTTATACACGGGTTCGTTGATGGAGCCAAAGTTCCAGCTGTAGATGATGTGCCATCCTCTTTTCCTGAATGACGTCTTCAATTCCGAATTTTATGACATCAGAAATTTTACGGAAATTCCTTTATTCACAAAAGTGTAAATTTGGAAAATTCAGAAAAAAAAATAATAAAAAAATACAAGTGTCATTATTGCTTTTTCCTTTTCTTCCACCATCCCCTGCTTCGCAAACAACATATTCCTAAGGATTTTTTTCCATGTGCACTAAAAGGGGGTAAAAATTTCTTTACATAAGCAGGTTTTATAAAATGACACATATACAATTTTATTTTCAGCATGTAGATTTATTCCATAAACATATTTATATCTCCATTCAAACGCTGCTTGTATAAAAAAAAAAAAAGAAGGAAAAAAAGACTCTTTACACTAACGGTGTATGTAATATGAATCTATTTCAACAGGCTCTATTCTATAAAATGGCGATGTACATTTTCATCACACAAGCAGGTTTTAGATAATGACACATAACCAATTATTTTGCATGCAGCTCTACTCCATCGACAAGTTTATATTTCCATTCGAGGACTGTTTATGTAAAAAAAAAAAAATTGCGATCAAGATGTATGTAATGTATATCTATTATAATTTTTTTTTTTCACCGTCGTTAGGTTCATACTTTCCAAACAACACAGGAAAATCATTCTTTGCGCCTCTTTCTTCTTTACTTTTATTTTTGATCGCCAACTCAGAAAGTCTTCCAAATATCATTTAAGTCTGTTTGTGCTAATACATCCTTCTTATTGAAGTGATGCATCGACATATTTAATTTTACCTCATAAAATGAGAACATCGTTATCCTCACTTCATTAAACTTTTTAAAATGCATTTAGTTTAGTATTCTCAAAAGCTTATCAGAATTTCTTCCAAGAAAAGAATAATGAACCGAATCTGGAATTCCTAGTCATTGTTTCTTTATTTTTCTTTTGGTCAAACTTGTTTCTCTATTCAACCGCCAACATTTTTTCTCTTAGCAAACAGCAAAGATTTACACATTCTAGATGGTCATTAGGGGACACCGATGGCATCGACGCAGCCGAAGTTAGAGCCCCGAGGTCAACATATAAATAATTCACATCTTGAAATAATAATGTTAACATGCACATGCTCCCTGATTCCTTTCTTAACCAAAGATGACTACTTAAAATATCAAAATCAATGGGGATAAAACAAAATCGTACTTGGTACGCATTTAAACGTCTATTTTTTTTCTCATATTTAAAAATCTATTTTAGAACTCTTTTTTGATGACACGATGAGTTGAATAAGCATAAATTCTAAATAATTTATTAGCTGCCATAAAGATTCCTGACAAGTTGAGGTGAACATTTGAATAATAGAATATTGGAATGAAACACGTTAGAATTAGACTGAGAATGAGATAGATACATTTAATTCACAATTTTAGCGATTTTCCATGGGATTCCCAAATAAGATCTGCCTAGAAAATGGGGAATTAGAGCTGCCAAAATATACCATAAACTCATTTTGTAAATCATATTTAATGGGCCTTGCATAATGGGTAACAACATACTTGCTAACAAAGTGGGTCAAAATTAGTTAACAAAAAAACAAAACCTAGTTAAATGGCTTACTTAAATGATCCATACTTGACCTTAGTACATTCCTACTCATGTACTGCCATTGTATTTTTAAAGACATATCGGAGTTCTAACGGTCGTATGGGTGTCCTAGTTGCAGGCGAAATCATTCAATTTGTTCCTGTAATTTCCGTTGCAATTGTTTTTTTTTTTTTGTAGTAAAAGCTCAGAATTGTTTTTTCAATTGTAGACAAAAAAAGTTGACGTTGTGCAGTGTTATTTGACGAGTAAATATATATAAAATATCATAATCGGTCATACATCTGAAAAAAAAAAATGAGAGCTTGGAATGATTTTCGTTTTGCTTTTTTCTTTTTTAATTCCGGCTTTAGATGAACGAGATTTAAATTTTGTCTGATACTGGACACCTCATATCTTTCATATTTCTCACAATTCTGGTTCTTTATTTTTCGAAGAATGCTAGAAATAACTTTTTGAAATTTAAACAAAAGATGGTCTCTTAAAATCATGGCAACCGGAATTTTTGGCCGGACAAAAGTCAATATAACTACCACATGACGTGAGGGATGAGAAAAAGACGGCACGAGCCACAGGCCAACAATTCGAACTTCCCAGCAAACAACCCTCGATAAACTGAGTCTCTAAATTTTATTTTTTTTAGCTAAACAATAAAAATAAAAATAAAAATCCTTAAAGCCGAGAGCCAACACTAGAATAAATAAATAAATAAATAAATAAATAAATAAATAAGTCACTCTAGAATCTAGAATTTTCAAAAGGAGACCTATCAACCAACCAGTTTGGTCTGCGCATGCAAGCTGAGGGTCGTAAAAGCAGTTCAGCAACACGGGAAGTAGCTGCTCACATCAGTCGATCTCATTTTTGCATCTCATTTCCCTGAAATCTCACCTTAGGGTCAACACAAAGAAGCTAATGTTCAAGGGGAGCAAAGGATTTCACACGTTCAGGTTGATATTCCTTCACCTCTAGATACTCCACAAGTACAATTCGCTGAAGCAAGTGCCCAAACAAAACTAGAATCAAATTATCCTCGGACAGTAGAGCTCCTATTTGAGATTAAGGCATAGTAATATGCAATAGAGTTTGAAATCCAGAAGTTGTATGCTACTCTCGGTACTATCTTAGAGTCTCTTACAGGCAAGGTACAATCTCTTGATGATCAAGTCCAAACTTTGAATCAACAGGCTTCGTAGAATCTGGCAAAAGTTGAGATGTTTATCATCAGTACCGGACTAAGCTTGAGGAGACCGTGCAGATCCTGAAGGATTTAAGACTTGTTCGTGTTCCAAAACAACCTTAATCCTTTTTCGACCCGACCTCTTTTTATGCTTAATTGGTTTAATCTTTTTGTTGATGACAAAAAGGGGGAGAGACTGTGCAGATTGAATCTTATCTTTGACTTGTGATTGTGTTTGACTTTTCTTGTTGTGATTTGCAGACTATTAATTGATGTGTTTTGTGAATGCAGACTATGTGTATTTTTTATGTGTGTACTATGTTTACTGTCTGTCTTCTTCATCAATTATCATGTGTTGCTAAAGTGTTGTTTTGCAAGATAATTTTCATATAATGATTAAATCTGCATAAAAATTTTGTCACCATCAAAAAGTGGGAGATTGTTGAGAAAACTTTTATCAAATTTTGAAGTTGACAAAACTTTCCTATTCTTGTTCTTATTCTAAAGATTACTAGACTTCTATGCTATACTATGGAATGTTGTCAAAGTCTATTTTACTTAGAATTTTTTCCATTCTGATGAGATCCAGATTGAAACCAAGTCTAGAATGGAGATATAATCAAACTCAGAATTATTAATCTTTCGACAAGGATTCAGTACGAATGTGATTTATTCTTAATATCTGGTTTTTTTGCGAAGAATCTCACTTACCATTTATAAATATATTGATGGAATCAATAATAATTTGATGAAATCAATCTTGAAGACAAGTTCTTTTTTGGGAAGCATCTACTTATGGAAACGTAAATTTTGTTTGTATGGGCAATTAGAATTATTGAATTTTCATCTCAATCTTCAAACGGCTACAAGATTTCCTTAATCAATTTTGTCCAATGGATTGATTGGAAGAAATTTCTCTGAAGAAGAATGCCAGGCGTAGAAGAGTATTTGAGGAGACCATTCAGTCCATTTGAGTGTATGCGTGAAAATTGAAATTCCAAAGTTTGAGACTTTTCCAATCACTTGTTCTTCATCGACAATGCGTACAAATTGTATTCGAGAGATAAAAACACAAGAAGAGTGATTTAGTGAGAGAAAAAGAAATATTCCATTGAGTGTTCGTACTCAAACCATTTTATTTCTCTGTTGATGCCTTAGTGAATTTCAGCCAGAATGCTATTAGCGTGGGAGGGTAGACGTAGGCTTGATCTAAGCCGAATGACTAGAGTTCAAGGCCAATAAGCTTTCTGAAACTTGTATGTTCGTTCAATTTAGGGTGCCAAAAACATGACTAGTCACTCTAGAATCCAGAATTTTCAACGAACTTGTTTGGTGCATGTATATAGGCCGAAGGGCTGCACCAGCAGCTAGTTCAACATCGTCAGAATTTGTTGGATTTGCACCTTGTGTGGTTGCCTTGATGATGCGAAATGTTCAGCAGCAGAAGTTTCGTAGAAAGTGTAGAAAATAAATTATTTGGAAAAATATTATTTTAAAAATAATCGTTTGTATTACTTAAAATAATTAATCAATGAAAAATTATGCTATCGACAATAATTTATATCTAAATATTTCATGAATGATGAAAATATTTTTTATTCATTTATGTAAAAAATAAAAATAATTATTTAGAAAAATATTTTCTTAATCATTTATTTTCTGTAAAAAAAAATTGAATATGAGAAAGGAGTTATGCCACTTTTGCTTTCCGGGAAAAGATAAATCTTTGATGTCGAACAGGCACACGGTTTGCTGTACGTATCTCCTATTCTCAAGAACTAATCAAATGAAAGAAAGAACAAAATTATCACATCTGGCCGGTGCACTTGATGCAGCCAAAGTCAGAAACAGCGAGGAAAACACACAATTCACATGTTGAAAAAACAATGTAAACATGCACATGCCCCTGATATCATTCTTAGCCATAAGATGGCTACTTTAAAATCATAATGATTTCTGTCTTTATTTATTTCCAGGGACCATTAATAGCCAGCTCAGTGTGAACAGGATCCACCAGCCGTGGCCACTCGACAAGTAATAAATATTGAAGTCAACGTAACAACCACATGTCAAGCCCCAATATGTCCCAATACCTCTTACATACTCTGAAATAATACTTATTCTAGAACCCCTAGAGGAAATTCGAAAGAATTACATAAGTCTGTCCAGCAGGGCCAGATCCCCTCGCACCCGTCTAGCGAGTTCAACCTGGCCCTTTTTCTTGCTGAATAAACCTTTTCAGGTTACAAGTGGAGTTGCGCAAAAAAGAAGAAGAAAAAAAACACTAGGTCACAATAGGATTATGGTATGTTCAAAAGGAATTATGCCGATGTGAACTTTGTTTGACCAACTTCAATTCCCAAAGCAAAACCTATAGGTATACTTGAGTCATATGGATAAACATCAAACTACCCCATCTTCATTTCTCAATGTTACACTTTAGCATCTTCTTCGTTATATACAATTGATCGGAAATGATTAATTGGATCTTGCAATTAAATTCAATGACAATGTATTTTGTACGTTTACTCTCATGTCCATGAAAATCATTTGTGGAATTGGAATTCAGCATTAGGTATCATACATTTACGCAGTTTTCAGTTCAGTACAAAACATCAAAGATTTGACAAATGTTTATCATAGTTAACTGCAATGTACGATGGATCAATCCATGCCTATATTTGCTAGATTATATTGGTCCGAAGAATATGAGCATAGGGAACCTTCCTTTTTCCCCGTCATTTACGTCTAGTCCTCCAATGTCTTTGGAGAATGAGAATCCTTAAAAACTCTTCACAATAATTATAGCACGTGCCACGAACACTCCACTTCCTAGTCATTGTTTCTTTATTTTTCTTTTGGTCAAACTTGTTTCTCTATTCAACCGCCAACATTTTTTCTCTTAGCAAACAGCAAAGATTTACACATTCTAGATGGTCATAAGGGGACACCGATGGCATCGAGGCAGCCGAAGTTAGAGCCCCGAGGTCAACAACATATAAATAATTCACATCTTGAAATGATAATGTTGCATGCACATGCTCCCTGATTCCTTTCTTAACCAAAGATGACTACTTAAAATATCAAAATCAATGGGGATAAAACAAAATCGTACTTGGTACGCATTTAAACGTCTATTTTTTTTTCTCATATTTAAAAATCTATTTTAGAACTATTTTTTTGATGACACGATGAGTTGAATAAGCATAAATTCTAAATAATTTATTAGCTGCCATAAAGATTCCTGACAAGTTGAGGTGAACATTTGAATAATAGAATATTGGAATGAAACACGTTAGAATTAGACTGAGAATGAGATAGATACATTTAATTCACAATTTTAGCGATTTTCCATGGGATTCCCAAATAAGATCTGCCTAGAAAATGGGGAATTAGAGCTGCCAAAATGTACCATAAATTCATTTTGTAACTCATATTTAATGGGCCTTGCATAATGGGTAACAACGTACTTGGCAACAAAGTAGGTCAAAATTAGTTAACAAAAAAACAAAACCTAGTTAAATGGCTTACTTAAATGATCCATACTTGACCTTAGTACATTCCTACTCATGTACTGCCATTGTATTTTTAAAGACATATCGGAGTTCTAACGGTCGTATGGGTGTCCTAGTTGCAGGCGAAATCATTCAATTTGTTCCTGTATGTTGACACCTATTTTTAGCAAATCTAGGAAAATAAGGAAAATAAAAATTGCATTTTTGGACAAATAATAAGGAAAAAATGAAATTGGGGGAAATTGATTTGATTGAAGTATGCAAGGAAATTTGAAATTCTGATGAACATTCAGATTTCGATAAATGCAGAAACAATTAAAAATCAGGTGAACAAAGGGCAAGAATTTTTATAAAACGGAATAAATCAGAGCAAAATCGAGTTGATTGCGAAATCTCGTTTTGATTTACAGCTTTGATTTAATGCGACAGAAGATGGAAACTCGAAAAATACCATTCAAGGTGGCCGTTCGGAATTAGTATAAAAGAGAGTTTCATTTTTCGTAACTAAGGGCAAAAAAAAAAAATTGAAAAAGAATCCAGTTCGTGCAAGAGGGAGCAATTTTCGAAAAATTGAGAGAAAGGGAGGCCACTCAATTGAAAACATACGGCCGGACAATTGAGGACGAAAAGTTGAGAATCGAGGGAGAGGGACAGATCGTGAGGGAGAATCGTTGGCGAACGTGTGCTGCCCTTTGATTTTCGGTGATCGATTGACATCAGTGATCCCCACGCGTGCCTGCAGCTCCTTCTCGGTGCCTTTTACCTTCGGAAGTTCAAAGGAGGCTCCATCGACATCGGTGATCTCCACGTGTGCCTGCAGCTCCTTCTCGATGCCGGTGTTTTGTCTGTGAAGGGCGCCCAACATCAACTAATTTGCTGTTCCCATTGTTCTGCCACGTTAGTCCAAGGGCGCATCAAGGAGGGCTGAGCATCACAGCAAATTCCTCAACTTCTCCAGCAAATATTTGGATCTTCAAACGTTGACTGTTTGCTGTGCCAATTGCTGCCCACGTCCAGGTGTCGAGGTGTGCTTCAAAGTGGATTGAGCAGTATCGGTGTAGGCGTGTCCGTGAGTTCCTCAGGCTTGAATCGTGTCCATCACGACCCAACCCAATATCGGTGAAGCTTGCTGATTTTGCTGCGTCAACGTTGCTGTTCCATGTTTAACTCGACGCCACAATGATGTCCCGAACATTAGCCCATCGAAATCGTCACAAATTGTGCCAAGCCAAGCCGAGATATTGCCACAACCATTGCCCTAAAGCTGAGCCGTGCCGTGCCGTGCCCATCGTTGGTCCATTCTATCGATTGGTTTTTTGGAAAAAATCAAATTTAGGTATAGATCTATTTTACTTTATTTGATAGGTTTATCTTTTAGGTAGATTTAACTTATTAGGTAGATTTGTTTATCTTGTTTGAGGTTTTAATATTTTATCTCTTTGTTTGATTTTTTTTCCAATACATGATTGAAATTCCCTAATGTAGCATCCAATTCGCAACCGCACGAATTTTTATTCTATCTATAAGGCTTTAGATGGAATAATTATTCACGCGGGAGTAAAACTGATATCTTGATCTTTAAGGCTTAAGATCAATTTATCGATTTTATTAGCGAGATGATCAAATTTGAATTTCAAATTGAGTAATGGATAATATTCTTGACGATCATGGTTGGTTTGATGTTTATCTCATAGTTGTTCTATTTATCCCGAAAATACAAAAAAATTGCATTCCCATCCCATGTAGATTAGGATTGATTGCATGATAGGTTAGTTAGTTTTTTTAAAATGCATGTTTAGATGATATCCAGGTTAGATGATATCGTTGAATTAGATTGCATTCATCTAGGATGTTAGTTTTAAATTTGAATTGCAGGTTTAATTATTTGGCCATTTTAATTTTGAATTTCATAAGAGAAAAAGAAAAATTAGAATTAGGGCATTCTTTGCACGTCATTGCATATCAGGATAGATTGCATGCTTATTAAGAAAATAAAAAAATCACGTGCACGTCATATAGAATTGGGTTCATGAAATGCACGTCATTTAGTAATTGCTAGGTTCATTTAATTAGAATTTCCTCGTCATTAGAGTTAGGTCATTTGGTTAATTTAGATTGCATATTTAATTATTGCATGTTCACTAAGAAAACACAAAAAATCATTTTTTTTTACTTATGTCATATAGTTTAGGTCATATTGCTATGCCATATCATTGCATGTTAGATTAGTATATTGCATTGCATGATTCTCATTAAAACGAAAGCAAAAATTGAGTGATTGCGTGTTAATTAGAAATCATATCTAGGATTGCTGATATGATTTTGATTTAACAACG
The DNA here is from genome assembly GCA_014182405.2 of Eucalyptus sideroxylon. Taxonomy (NCBI): domain Eukaryota; kingdom Viridiplantae; phylum Streptophyta; class Magnoliopsida; order Myrtales; family Myrtaceae; genus Eucalyptus; species Eucalyptus sideroxylon. The sequence continues at coordinate 47,862,350 of CM024550.2, forward strand.
CAGATGCTTTCGTTGCTTCGAGGTAAATCCTATAATTTATTCACTGCTTTATCTGAGTATTAAATTGGTGGTTTGCGCACTCACATGATCGCCTCACATGTTAGGGAAATAAATTTAAAATCAATCAAAACTGCTTGCCAAACATTTTTCAAAATAAAAAGAAAGGTACCGAAAGGGCATTAGAGGAATCTAGTGTAACCAAGTCCCCGAACCCATAGTCTCTGGTTCGTAGGAATAAAGTGAATCTCCCGTTACTTTACTTGGGTTTCTAATCGACCCACTAAAAATAGATTAGTGGCGACTCCTAATTGAAAAATCATTTGCATGTTATAAACTTGAACCTAAGTCGTGAATTAGTATGGGCTTGGGAGAGCCCGAGTTAAGTCTAGGCTTAACAATCCATTAGCCAAACCCTAGGTGGTTTAAACCCCGAAAAAATTGGTCGCGACACTGTAATTTCCGTTGCAATTGTTTTTTTTTTTTTTGGTAGTAAAAGCTCAGAATTGTTTTTTTCAATTGTAGACAAAAAAATTTGACGTTGTGCAGTGTTATTTGACGAGTAAATATATATAAAATATCATAATCTGTCATACATCTGAAAAAAAAATGAGAGCTTGGAATGATTTTCGTTTTCCTTTTTTCTTTTTTAATTCCGGCTTTAGATGAACGAGATTTAAATTTTGTCTGATACTGGACACCTCATATCTTTCATATTTCTCACAATTCTGGATCTTTATTTTTCGAAGAATGCTAGAAATAACTTTTTGAAATTTAAACAAAAGATGGTCTCTTAAAATCATGGCAACCGGAATTTCTGGCCGGACAAAAGTCAATATAACTACCACATGACGTGAGGGATGAGAAAAAGACGGCACGAGCCACAGGCCAACAATTCGAACTTCCCAGCAAACAACCCTCGATAAACTGAGTCTCTAAATTTTATTTTTTTTAGCTAAACAATAAAAATAAAAAAAAAATCCTTAAAGCCGAGAGCCAACACTAGAATAAATAAATAAATAAATAAATAAGTCACTCTAGAATCTAGAATTTTCAAAAGGAGACCTATCGACCAACCAGTTTGGTCTACGCATGCAAGCCGAGGGTCGTAAAAGCAGTTCCGCAACACGGGAATTAGCTGCTCACATCACTCGATCTCATTTTTGCATCTCATTTCCCTGAAATCTCACCTTAGGATCAACACAAAGAAGCTAATGTTCAAGGGGAGCAAAAGATTTCACACGTTTAGGTTGATATTCCTTCACCTCTAGATACTCCACAAGTACAAGTCGCTGACGCAGGTGCCCAAACAGAACTAGAATCAAACTATCATCGGATAGTAGAGCTCCTATTTGAGATTAAGGCATAGTAATATGCAATAGAGTTCGAAATCTAGAAGTTGTATGCTGCTCTCGGTACTATCTCAGAGTCTCTTACAGGCAAGGTACATTCTCTTGATGATCAGATCCAAACTTTGAATCAGCAGGCTTCGTAGAATCTAGCAAAAGTTGTGACTGTTTATCATCAGTACCTGACTAAGCTTGAGGAGACTGTGCAGATCCTGAAGGATTTCAGACTTGTTTGTGTTCCAAAACAACCTTAATCCTTTTTCGACCTGACCTCTTTTTATGCTTAACTAGTTCAATCATTTGTTGATGACAAAAAGGGGGAGAGACTGTGCAGATTGAATCTTATCTTTGACTTGTGATTGTGTTTGACTTTTCTTGTTGTGATTTGCAGACTATTAATTGATGTGTTTTGTGTATGCAGACTATGTGTATTTTTTATGTGTGTACTATGTTTACTGTCTGTCTTCTTCATCAATTATCATGTGCTGCTAAAGTGTTGTTTTGCAGGATGATTTTCATTTAATGATTAAATCTGTATAAAAATTTTGTCACTATCAAAAAGTGGGAGATTATTGAGAACTTTTATCAGATTTTGAAGTTGACAAAACTTTCCTATTCTTGTTCTTATTCTGAAGATTACTAGACTTTTGTGCTATATTGTGGAATGTTGTCAAAGTCTATTTTACTCGGAAGTCTTTCCATTATGACGAGATCCAGACTGAAACTAAGTCCAGAACAGAGATATAATCAAACTCAGAATTATTGATCTTTCGATAATGATTCAATATGAATGTGATTTATTCTTAATATTTGGCTTTTTGGCGAAGAATCTCACTTACCATTTATAAATATATTGATGGAGTCAATCACGATTTGATGAAATCAATTTTGACGACAAGTTCTTTTTTGGGAAGCATCTACTTATGGAAACCTAAATTCTAATTATATGGGCGACCGGAATTAACAGATTTTAATCTCAAACTTCAAACGGCTACAAGATTCCCTTAATCAATTTTGTCCGATGGATTGATTGGAAGAAATTTCTCTGAAGAATGCCAGGTGTAGAAGAGTATTTGAGGAGGCCATTCAGTCCATTTGAGTGTATGCGTGAAAATTGAAATTCCAAAGTTTGAGACTTTTCCAATCACCTGTTCTTCATCGACAATGCTTACAAATTGTATTCGAGAGATAAAAACACAAGAAGAGTGATTTAGTGAGAGAAAAATAAATATTCCATTGAGTGTTCGTACTCAAACCATTTTATTTCTCTGTTGATGCCTTAGTGAATTTCAGCCAGAACGCTATTAGCGTGGGAGGGTAGACGTAGGCTTGATCTAAGCCGAACGACTAGAGTTCAAGGCCAATAAGCTTTCTGAAACTTGTATGTTCGTTCAATTTAGGGTGCCAAAAACATGACTAGTCACTCTAGAATCCAGAATTTTCAACGAACTTGTTTGGTGCATGTATATAGGCCGAAGGGCTGCACCAGAAACTAGTTCAACATCGTTTTGTTGGATTTGCATCTTGTGTGGTTGCCTTGATGATGCGAAATGTTCAGCAGCAGAAGTTTCGTAGAAAGTGTAGAAAATAAATTATTTGGAAAATTATTATTTTAAAAATAATCATTTGTATTACTTAAAATAATTAATCAATGAATAAATTACGCTATCGACAATAATTTATATCTAAATATTTCATGAATGATGAAAATATTTTTTATTTATTTAAAAATAATTATTTAGAAAAATATTTTCTTAATCATTTATTTTCTGTCAAAAAAATTGAATATGAGAAAGGAGTTATGCCACTTTTGCTTTCCAGGAAAAGATAAATCTTTGATGTCGAACAGGCACACGGTTTGCTGTATATATCTCCTACTTTCAAGAACTAATAAAATGAAAGAGAGAACAAAATTATCACATCTGGCCGGTGCACTTGATGCAGCCAAAGTCAGAAACAGCGAGGAAAACACACAATTCACATGTTGAAAAAACAATGTAAACATGCACATGCCCCTGATATCATTCTTAGCCATAAGATGGCTACTTTAAAAGCATTATGATTTCTATCTTTATTTATTTCCAGGGAGCATTAATCGCCAGTTCAGTGTGAACAGGATCCACCAGCCGTCGCCACTCGACAGGTAATAAATATTGAAGTCAACATAACAACCACATGTCAAGCCCCAATATGTCCCAATACCTCTCACATGTCACTCGACGGGTGGGGAGCTTAGGTGAAGAAGAGCGCAAGGGGGAGGCGTGCTTCGTGAAGGAGAGAACAGGGATAAGAAGAGAAAAAATAAAAATAAAAGAAAAAAAGAATTAAAATGATGAATTAAAAAATATTTTTAAAAATTAGTTTTTAATTTGAAGCGGATTGGGTTATATGGTCGGACCGGGTTTATAGTTGAAATCCCTTTTTCTAAATATAATAATAAAAAAATTAATTAAAAAGTTAGTTTAAAATATACAGTTGCTATTCATTTTTATGTGGGTCCCATCCACTCCGGTCGGCAGTGGATATAGAGGAAGGAGAGAGAGGCAAGCGCATAGGGGTGAGCATAGTTTGAGTTGGGCCAGTCTGCCCTCTAACCTTATGACCAACTCATACAGTACTGGTTCTTAATTTTTGGGATAGAGAATAGATCTTATTGAGCTTGAGACTGAGGACCGGACCAACCCAATGGGTTCGGTCTGGTTCCAAGGTCAACTCAGGACTAATTGGTAATTTATTTATTTTATTTTTTGTACTCTTTGAAAAAGCAACTGAGGATCGAACCAACCTAATGGGTTTAGTCCGGTTCTAAGGTTAACCCAATACCAACCAATAATTTTTTATTTCATTTTTTGTATTCCTTGAAAATGCAATCGAGGATTGGACCGATCTAATAGGTTTAGTGACGATTGTCGAGGAGAGAGCAACAAGCTAGGCAAGTATCGAGCGGCAAGCAGCACGAGTCTCGGCGAGTGTCAAGTGGCGAGCAGAGAAGTTGTTTATTTTGATTTTGGCAAATTGAAGACTAAAAGGACAAATAAGACAGAAGATAATGAGTACTAGAGAATGATGTCATGAGGAATTATTTATACCCTTTTAGAGGTCGTGAGGACTTCTCACAAAAACATTTTCCTCCTTTGTAAATTATGATTATTGATGCCGTAAGACATTAAAAGATCTAAGTTATTAAAGAATAGTGTAAAATTACTTAAACTCCTCACTAAGGAGTTATTTAATATTGTTGACGCCATTTATTTTAAGATTTTCTCCATATAAAAAATTATAAATAATATATTAGATGATTAGGGTTGGTCCGGGTTAGACCGACCTTAAACTTTTAGGATCGATGACCAACCCGCACAATACTAATCCAGGAATCTCAGGACCAAGAATTGACTCAGTTTCTTTGGGATCGATGACCAACCCGCACCATCACTCTTTATTTTAACCCTAGACCGATGCTCACCCCTACAAGTGTGAAAGAACTCAAACAATTTCTCTATTTTTTAGTTTTTTATACTTTATAAATTTGTGCCATATTTAACTTAAATTAATTTTCATGTAACAAGAGTTATATTTTTCCATCGCTGACAGACTTTTCATCAGAAAGAGCCACTTGGTATAACAGGCCCCTACAACTTAAGCTGATTGAGATCAGAGCTTCCACTTTCTAGGAAAGTCGAAAGTCTCTTTTGCATTGTCCATTTACTTTGTTGTTGAAAGACTGTAACCAGGAGAGCAATCCAATGGCGACGCAACCAAGTGAAGAACAAGGAAATTTGAATCAGGTGGAACTAATGGCAGGTACATGTTCAAGTTCCAATCGAGAGAAAAGATATGGTTTAAACGATGGAGTCCCAAATATGCTGGAACTTGTATTTTCTCATGGTTCTTTTTATTTTCTTTATCACCAAGCAAACATAATGCTGACCTTGGCCGGAAAAAAAGGGGAAAAAAATAATATGCGAGGGACTTAGTGCTCGCTCTTTCTCCTACAGATAGTGAACATGTTTGTGTAAGCGTTGGATTAGCTCCTTCTCCATCTAGAGGTGCTTCAGGTGCGTTATCCCTCAAAAGAGTTATTTTCAGTGTGAAATTAATATTTAGGGCAAATCTTCATGAAATTGTTCTTTTCTGGGACGCTTCTCAATGTCAGCATGGATAAAAGTATTAACTGAATGATATGAAAAGTTTGCATCTACTGCAGAAAATTCCAAAGAGGAAGTGGATGGACGCTGTTACCGATCATTGTGGGAAGCTGCATCCACAGGCGATTGGGAATCTGCTAAAAGATTTTTCCAACGAGATTCCGCTTCAAAGATGGCCAAAATAACAAGCAGATCAGAAACAGTGCTTCACATAGCTGCTTTGAATGCACAGGACCAATTTGTAGTGAACCTGGTAGAGCTCTTGTCTTCAAATCAAAAAGCCCTCGAAATGGTTGATTGTGATGGCCGCACAGCCCTCCACATTGCTGTCCTGTGTGGAAGGATAAGGATGGTCAAGGCATTAGTTAGGAGTAATCCTAAGTTGACGCAACTTTTAGACAATAGAGAACGTGTTCCTTTGGGCATATCTGCTCGGGAAGCTTCTATGCATAAGGGGATTGCCTGGATCCTGGCCAAAACAACAACAAACGATGGGCCAAGTCATCCCTTCAGTTACCCCTCTGGGGTTAACATCGTTATATATCTAAGCTACGCTGGTCATCATGGTAAGATAATGAAAAAATTATCAAAAAAGTTATAAACTTATTACAATTATGCCAATTCACTTTTAAAATTATGTTTTTTACTAATTGAATTATAAATTTTTTGCATTTATGTTAATTTATTCCATCCAGTCAATTTTGGCCCGAAATAAATTTAGAATTTTTTTTGGTAATTTTTTTATAGAATCACCATCACTCTTTATCTCAATTCCATCTGTTTTTCCCCTCTTCATTCGGATAGATATCGTCCTTTATCTAGTTCAGATGTACCCTCACTTACTTACCATCAAAGGCGGAGTGAGTGGAGATGTTTCTATACTGGGCGTGTTGGCAAGGATGGAGTCTCACTTTCCCAGCAGAACCAGGCTGAGTGTTTTGGAAGCATTGATATACAAATGTCCATAGTTTCTACACTTGCATCCCTTTATTACTGATTCCCTTCATGAAGATCATACCCGACTAATCACCTGTTCTTTCGTATCTGAACTGAAGGTATTTCGGTGGACCTGAACTTCAAACCAATCGATGAAAGTTCAGTGGATCCGGGTGGGTATGCTCTTTTACAGTTTGGGCATTATTGAATTTAGGACCTTCAATGATTTTTAACTTAAGTCATTTCTTAGTTTGATTGCCCCGCCCAAACCAACCCACCCCCCTCCCCCTCCCAAAACCCAACCCCAAAACTAGCAAGAAAAACAAAATGATCGTTTCTTTGTAGGATGTATTCTGGTACCTGGACCAGGTTATACTTGAATAATGGCATGAAATTGAACTACATTACGGCCCATGGGAACCATACATGGTTCAACCAAATGCATAAGTATCGTAAAACTTATTTAATGGATGATAAAATGGACGAATTACAACTCCACCTACACAATGTTTCATATCCACTGACTTGATTTTCTCTGCAACCTAATTATAGTGCTTCAATTTTTACAAGGTCATTTTGGAATGTCAACAAAATTGTTGGGATGCCTTTCTCTCACACAGTATTTCATATTCACTTACCCGATTTTCTCTGTAACCTAATTGTAGTGCTTGAATGTCAAATTGTAGGGATGCTTCCATTTTACGAAAATATCGTCTCTCTCACACACAATGTTTCATATTTACTTACTTGGTTTTCTCTGTAATCTAATTGTAGTGCTTCAACGTTTTACAAGATTACTTCAGAATGCTGCCGATATAGTAGGTATGCCTCTCTCCCTCCCTCCCTCCCTCCCCCAAACTAACTAAAAGTCTATTTGTTGTTTCTTTTTTACTTCTTTCATGAGTAGAAAAAGTTCTAGTTAATATTTTGGCTCTAATTTGGAAAGGAATTTTTAGGTCCATTGCCTCTATAAAAAAAATATTTACATGGTCACTATTGGATAAATAACTTATAACTAAATTTATTCACTTGTCAATCCTTCAACTTTGAACGTAAAGCTTATTCTTTTACACGGCATTGGATTTAATAAAAATCTTATATTTATGTGTGTGTGTCCATATTCGTATGTTTTTTAAAGATCTCTTGTATCCACCATTGCAAGAATCACCGAACTTTTTTAAAAACTAAGAAACAAAATCCTTGAATTTGCAAATCAAGGTTAGATTTGATGTTTAACTTAGGAATTTATCTTGCTAATGGCTAAATGAATGAGAATTACGTAAACCTAGGACTTCCCCTTTCAATCTTGATTGGTGAAATCGTGTTTGCTTCGTCAATCTCAAAAAGCATCAGAATCTTTGTGAAAAATTAAAAACGATGAACCCAAATGTATTTGTTTCCTCCCTTATGGCTGAGCTGCTTTAAGTCTAAATATTATTTTCTTTGAATGCTACCTTCATCTCGATACAACACGATACAATATGTTCAGAGGGGGCAGGAATTGGGCATGGACCCGTGTGCAAGCTCTTAGCATCCTGGACTATAAAATGAGGTTGCAATCAATAGAGGAAGGGACGAGTTTATCCTTTAAACGCAATTAAAGTAGTATATTTACACTATTATTTGGCAACTTCAGAAAGGCGTAAAGAATAGGAAATAGGGAAGAAAACAGATAGGAAAATTCAAAATGATTTGTTTGGAAAGGCTTCGAATAGAAGAATATTGTTTTTTTTTGGGGGGTGGGGGTGGGAACGATTTTATTGGGCCTGGACAAAACCGAGCATCCCAGAAATCCGCTCGCTGTTATGTATCCCGTACCAAATAAGCTGCTAGCTAGATGGTAAGGGGCTTTGCTCCTCTCCTTATAATATTGTATTTTGTTGCAAGCACCCTAAAAATAAATCCTCAATACACCAGATCGATATAGAAGAGTGCGCTCTTAAAATTATCCAAGAAGGTGAGCCACATGAGATGTGAGAAAGCTAACCCAAATACCAATTGACTGCTATAAAACGATCCCATAGTTCTCAAAACTTATTCACAACTTTTTCCTGAAATTAAACTTGCATTGTCATCTCATCCTTAATTATTCTAATTTTGTCGAAGAAAGGAAACAGGTCGTTGCATATTTTATCAAGTAAAACATAATTTAGAATAGAATCCAGTTAGCTATACTCCCCATTTCATTTAGGTGTAACAAATAAACACGAGACGTACCAGTGTGCGGCATCATGTGGAAGTCTTGATTTCATTCAATAGAATGGAGAAAAGCAATATTTTTGCTATTGTACTGAGCGCAACTAACAGTACGGAGGATCATACGGTTTATTACGAGCTGTTATTCACATACGAATAATATTGTTTTAAGGAATTATTTATGCAAAGATTACTGTGATTTACTCTAGCTGGAAACGTGTAATTAGCATGGTTATCTTCAGATTCTTAATCACGATTTGCATTATAAAGCCTCGTCTGAGTTTCCTTCTTTTTCTTAATAAATGAAGTTCCAGACATTTCCTTCATCACTTCTTTCTATCCTTGCAAAACAACTTAAACAAAGATCACTTCTTCACTTACTCTCTCATTTGTTCTGTTTTTGCACACCCTATTATTTTTCTCTATCAAGACATTTTATAAATATTTATTGATAAAATGTCAAAAGTGATTATACCTTTTTTTGTACTCTGCGTCAGCAATTCCTAAAACCCACACTTTGCATCTGAGGACAATCCCGAAAGAAAACGAAAATCAAAGATGTTCCTGAAAGATAAAATATATATATATATAGATATGAGATCGGTTTCCTATTCTGTCACCCAAGTACCCAACCCAAGCTGTCAATGCGGTAGGGGTTTAGTGGGAAAATACAACAATTAGCAAAATGTTGCTAGATTCAATTTCGCGTCTAATAAAAAACTTGAGAATTTCTTTTAGTGCAATTCAATTTCCGCCTCTTCGTTTTTCATTTCTTCTCTCATTCATTTAACATTTTGTAGCTCCTATAATCAAGAGGATTCACAAGGTGAAGCTGAGACATGTGGCGGCCATCGAGTTGGCAGAAAAAGTTTGCGGTGCGATCTCTCCTATGACAACTACCGAGATTAGCAAGTTTTTCGAAGAGCAGGAGCTGCTTAGTCGAGCTATTCACAGGGGAATCCCTGAACTTGTGCAGCTATGGATTAAGCATTTCCCATATATTATTGGGCTTCCGGATTATGATAATTATGATAAATCGTTGAGGGCATTTGCTGTGGTGTGTCGCCAAGAAAGCATCCTCAGACTCTTTCTGAAGGGAAGCTCAACCAATGAGCTGTCGTTCATTCCAGTGCCCACACCGCAAGAATCGAGGCAAATTATGCTCGCAGCAGCAGAGTACAAACCTAAATCGGGTAGAGTAAATAAAGTCTCCGGGTCGGCTTTTGAAATGCAAAGAGAACTCCAATGATTTAGGGTAAGCATCTTTCTTTTTATTAACTCAATAACCGCTGTTAATAATCGTTACCATATCTTCTCGCCAAAAATCTTAAAATATGATGGCTAAAGCTTTATTTGGATAGTTTTGAAAACATATGTAGTTACTTTCTATAATAGCAATCGGGCAATATTTTGATAAGTTCTCACACACCTTAGGTGGTCCCTCTCCCCATCGATTTTAAGGGCTGTTGACACCTCAATTTTAATTAGGTTAATTTTATTTTATTAATTAAGTTTTTATTTTATTTATTTTGTCTTTTTCGGAATAATAAACAAAAAAACCAAAAACAAACAAAACAAATAACAAAAACAACAAAAAAATTCAAAACAAATAAAGAAAAGCAAAAAGCAAAAAAAAAGCAGCCCCCACCCTTTTTCTTTCTTTTTCCTTCGCACGACCTCCCCCCCGTCTCTCTTCTTCTTCCTCCCATCTTCTTCTTCCTTCGTCTTTCTTCCGCCTCTGCGGTCACGCGCGGCGACAAAGACGCGCTCGAGCACAACCTACAACCAAGAGGGGGAGCGTGGGCCGGTGGCTGAGAGGACGCAACATTGAAGGCGAGCATGCCTCCGTGGAAGGGGGAAGATTTGACACCGGTTCAGCTGCACCGGGGCCGGTCGGAGCCGACGGCCGAACCTCCGTCGACCGGCCTCCTCCTCGCCTATAAATAGCAGAGCACCTCCGTCGACACCAAGGCCGCGAACTCCGAGAGCTTCCCCTTGAGAGACTTCAAGGGGGAAATCAAAGAGCGAGCGAAGGATCGGGTCGCAAGCTAAACGACCTCCCACCGAGAGACATCGGGAGGCCGGCGGCAAGCGAACCCGGATCGCGAGCAGGTGAGCTTGAGAGGGAGAGATCCGAGTGAGTGGAGGCTGAGTGAGAGGGAAACCGGAGTGCTTGAGGCGGATCCGACCGGTGGAGGCTCGGATCTGGCTTGAGAGAGAGAAAATCAAGGCTGAGCGAGGGGAGCCGGAGGAGGGAACGCCAGATCTATGAAGCTGGAGGCTCTGCGCCACCGCTGCAACCGCGGCTCTGCTGCTGCTGTCCCCGCCCCGACGCCGTGCCGCAACTGACCCGCCAACACCAGACCAGATTTGGAAACTGAGGAGCTGCTGTCGCTCCCCCCGCCGTCGTCACCTACACCTACAGCCCCCTGTCGCCACCACCGTTCACCGCCTCGTCGCACCGTTGCTGCAAACAGGTAACAGTAGCCACCGCCACCGTCCCCAGACGCATCGTCACCGTTGCTCGAAACCCCAGCCGCCTCCCCTGCCCGTCGTCGTCATCACCATCGTCCCTTCCGCGAGACTCTAACCCCTGACCAAGGAGACCCGTCGCCGCCGTCGTCAGGCGCCGCGCCGCTATCCGGTTACGTCCCCAGTCCCTTCACCCGCGCCGCAAACGGAGGGAGAAGCCAGTGATCCCGCGTCGGGTCGAGCCGGGTCGGGCGTGGTTCGCGAAACCGGGTAGGGTTTCGCGAGACCTAGGCGGCCGGAAACCGGGTCAGAATCGGGTCGGGCGCACCTCACCCGGGTAGGGTTTCGTCCAGCTTGGGCCATTCGCATGTGGACCGGGCCCTTTTTTTTAGAAAATAGATCTATTTGGGCTGGGCTTGTTAAAAAAAAAAAAAAAAAAGAAAGGAAAGAAAAAAGACAAAAAAATCCGAGCCGGGCCCGTCCTCGTTCGGATCGCTGGCCGGGTCGGACCCAACCCGCGGATCCGACCCGGGTCGGTTTTTATATTATTTTAATATAAAATAATATTTTAAATAAATAATAATTAATAAATAATAATTTTCAAAAAATATTAAGAAATGTTTTAATTTCCAGAAAATCGAAAAATATTTAAAAAATGTTGAAAAATGTTTTATTTTCTAAAAAATCAAGAAAAAAATCAAAAATAATTTATTTTCCAAAAATATTTAAAAATATTTAAAAATATTTATTTTCCGAAAAATAAAAAAATCAAAAATTTCATATTTTCCTAAAAATGCCAAAAATCCAAAAAAAGCCAAAGATTCATTAAAAAGCCAAAAAATTCAGAAAAAGCCAAAAAAGACTTGTATTTTTCCAAAAAATACCAAAAATCCATTTTGTGTCCAAAAAATTAGAAAAAGACCTAGAAAATGTTTTCCTCCCAAAAATGCATGGAAAATCCCTCGAACATCCAAAAACCTCAGGGTTTAAACAAGATTAGGTACCGAAAGGGCATTAGTGATTAACTAGTGTAATCAAGTCCCCGATCCTAATTTCTCTGGTTGCGCAGGGTGAGTATTTCTCCGATACTTCACTTGGGTTTCTAATCAACCCACCCCAAATCGATTAGTGGCGACTCCATTTTAAAAATTGATTTACAGGTTAAAAACATAGACTATTAAAGTCGCGAATTGGTGGACTTGGGAGAGTCCGGGCATAACTAATTTCAGCCGAGCCATTAGCCTCCTTAGGCGCTCGTACCCGATTGCGGGCGCCGAGAAAAAAGAGGTCGCGACAGCTTGGCGACTCCGCTGGGGACGTTGAGGACTTAGGCCATTTTATCTTTGTTTAAACGCTTGGCTGACTTTTTTTTTTTCTTCTTTTGTGCAGGGTAATAGCGTAAAGTTTTTTTTATTCTGTCAAAATAAAATATTTTGTGATTATAAACTGCTGTGCATGCTTTACTGTTTTAAACACTACACATGGCACACACAACCCGGCCGCCGGACCTGGGCAGCCATAGGATTTCTAGGATGGTGTTAAGAAAGATACGACCTCGAACGCGAGACTGCGATGTAGAGGTTGCCTTTCTTTTCCCGAATTTCTTAGCCGAGGTTAGGAGGGTACGCTGCTAACGCGAGACTGCGATGGGCGGATACCTTTTTAATCTCATCAAGCCTTCTGAGTTAGAAATCGAGCCGCACGTCCCATGCGCATGTCTTTGTGCTTGCCATTTTTCTTTAAAAGCAAAGTGATTTCTTTACTTTTACTCAGTCTTTTTATTTGGCCCATGGCAATGTAGGATAAAATTTTCAAGTCCCAGTTTATATGTGATGGGGAAAGACGATATCCAGTTCATTCCTGCTCCCAAGGCGGAGCTCTTCAAATGGTGGGGTCAATTAGATCAGTTTGCCCAGGAGCACGTGAAGGCCAAAATTGGTCATCTCCTATCGTTGATCCAAATCACTGTTCGTCCTGAAGTCATACAAGCCATGGCACATTTTTGGTGCCCGAAGACAATTACTTTTATATTCGGTAGGTTTGAGCTAACCCCAACCCTGGAAGAATACGGCATCATCACTGGAATGCCTCTTGAGAAAAAGCTTGTCAAGCCATCGATAGGCGCCCTCCCATGGCGCAGGTTAGCACGACTTCTAGGGACTGAAATCCATGTCATGAGACAAATTCTTGAAGGCAACCATAATACCTGCCCACTAGAATTTATGAATGCTTGTTTCCAAAATCAGCCTATGACCCAGAAAAGTGAGATTTTCCTCCTAGCCTTTTCGGACTCATCATCTTCCCCATCAAAGAAATGCCATAACTCCCAAGATGGCATGGATAGTTGATCAGATCTTAAGAGGGGGGGAATTATGTCAACATGATTTTAACTGAATCATTCTTGTCTTTTAATCGTTTTAAAGACAACTCGGAGAAAATCGTGCGAGCCTCTCCTGAAATTTTACAAGTCTGGTTCTTTTCTCACCTAAGCGAATTTTGAGACTTCATGCGATCGCCTGAAACAAATGCTTTTGAAAATCCATTACAAAATTTATGGTTTTAGGACCGTACATTCCCAATCAAAGCTGTTTAAATTGGGTAAGCTTTCTAAAAAACCCAGCTCCTGAGGCATTCCAATGGTGTGCTGGTTGGTTCCATGAAAAAAGGGTCCGCTTTGCTTACATGCGCACCCGCCCAATTCCGTTACTCGGTCTCACCGGCGCCATTCCCTACTACCCGTATCGGGTAGCACGACAATATGGAGCCCTTCAGGAGATCCCACCGCCTTTCAAGATGATGGTCCCTCCAGTTCTTTTCAACACAAGCCGTGACTATGAATTTGAAATTTCTACTGCTGAGGAAACCTAGGACAAGTGCCATCGTAAAAGGATTGTGATACCTGAAGGGCTTGAGGGAGAAGAAAAAGCCCACCACGCCTCCATGTCCTACATCCACAACCATTGTATCCCAACAAGATGGAAGCCATTAGTCCCTCACTCGGTCAGGCGAGAGCAGCAAGCACGAGCAAGCGAGCTCATGGAGAGAGATTTAGGAATGGACTGGATGCACACCTCAGAACCAGTTCAAGGAAGTAGGCGTCCTCGCAAGAACAAGGCTCCCCGTCACATATAAATTAGCAATCATGTGCCCCTTAGTGTAAATAGTGTGAAAGTTTTGTCCCATTGTTTAGGGACTCTTGTTTAATATCTAGTACTTCATCCTGTCTTTTCAATTTCAAGTTCTAGATGTTAGGAGTTGGCGGTCTATAAATCCTCTTTTGATAAATAAAAAAGCAGTTAGACCATTGCCATGGGTCAATCTTTGTTTACTTTCGTGCTCATTCATTGTTTTCACAACAAACAGGTAATTATGAATCGCCGGCCACCAATCGCCCGTGATTGGCCCCATGCAATAGGACCCGATCAGAATGATGTACAAAATCGCCTCATTAACATTGAAGACGGCGTAGGACAGATGTCCATTGTCCTTCAACAACTCTCGAGACAAATGAAATCCACTCAGGCTGAGCCCAACTCTATAGTTGCCTCAAACACCGTCATGACACCCGCAAATTTGCGAGAAAATAGCCGTACTATGGACGGTTTGAAAGGATCATGAAAAAGTTAAACCAGCATTTGCAAGGGCAGAATCCCATGGACCTTTCCAATTATGTCGGCATTGAAATCCCCGAAAAGCTCAAAGCACCTGAATGCGAAAAGTATGCTGATACCTCCCGCCCAGAGACCTACTTGCAGGCCTACCTGGTCCGAAAGATGATTCAATCGTACCAATCGAACTTGACTGGCCCTGCTTTGCGATGGTACATTGTCAAGAAGATTAGTCCCCTTAAAACTTGGAAGGAATTAATTCATGTTTTCCATCAAGAATACAATATTGACATCACCTCTGACATCACCTTGCCCTACGAAGAGCCAATGATCGCGGAGCACGAGGAGCTGTTAGCTGCTGAGGTAGGAGATGAGCATGTCAATGAAGCCTTGCATGATAAATGGGCAGTTGAGCAACATCTTGTTACTGAAAAATTTCCCACTAGGAAAGGCGAGGAGCCTTTGTACAAGGTCAAAGACACAGAGTCTGTTCAAGAGTGGGGCACGACTGGACAACTTCCCAAGCTTACTCCAAGAGCTAGGGTCCAAAGAATACCAACCCCTATCAACCTGGAAAGTGAATCGACAATGAAACTCTAATGTCTCTCACTTCCCTTGACAGAATCAAGTTAGCAAAACGAAGGGCCTTACTCAAAAGGTCCGGACCGTAAGCCAAAAAAGAAAGCCCAAGCAGATAGATTCAGCATCTACCGACGAGCCATCGCACCAAAGCTTTGAACATTCCCAAGAATACAACTTTGAGGGCTACCATCCTCTAGAGTACAATCCTCGAAGACTTCCCGGCCCTAGAATACAATCCCAAAGACTTCCAGCGTTATTTCAACAATGAAACTGACGATTCATCGTATAACTGTTTCCTACTCTCATCCGGAGATGAAGGCCCGTCAGAAGAAGAAGCATACGTCTTTATCCGCTATGATCCTAACGAAGTACTAAGCTCATCCTTTGACCATGAGGATAGCTTCAATGCTTCATCCTCATTCGGGAATTTTGACCAAGAAGAAAGCAATGGAGTAATCTCAGCAGAATCCAACTTCCCTGAAACAGAAAAATTCACCACTACAACAGATATGCAGTGGGAAAACCAGCGGCCTAGCCAAGACATGCCCGGCTCGTCTTGTCCTCGTAGGATCATGACCCCCATAGAAATGTGGATACCCGATCTCTGTAAGTATAACGGCACAACTTGTCCTGTGGCCCACTTGCAATATCTCCATACGAAAATGAGTCGGTACTATGGCCTGATGTCGTTCACAACTCAGGCATTCCAAGAAACTCTTACGGGGTCTGCATTGCAATGGTTCATCACAGCAAATATTTATCTCCTAAAGGATTGGAATGAGCGACTTCCGCATTCTTGCATCAGTATCAAAACCAGATCGGAACTGAATTGCCTTGTGAGAGTTTGGCTCACTTCACAAGAAGACCAATGGAGGGTTTCCAAGCATATGCAGGGAGGTGGAGAGCTTTCATGATGCAAACCCGCCCTCAACTGGCTGAAGATGAGTTAATGAAGCAATTCATAGAAGCTTTGTCCTGCAAGCATCGCTGTTGGCTGCATGGGTTACACTTCCATAACTTCAGTGAGGTAGTCATCGCATGCGAATACTTCGAGTCTACTGAAGGCGAGGAATTCAAACATGCTTAGCTTCAAGACCAGCATTATCAAAGCACTCCTTTACACAGGGGTTTTCATGAGTTTTACCATGTTTTTATAATTTCATGTTTCTTATCTTGTCTGGTGTACTACTATTGTATTTTCCATTCCAAGTACTCTATTGTACAGTTATAATATTTTGTTTTAAGAGCATGAGGCGGTACTCCAAACTAGCCCAGTGATGTTATCCAACCATGAAAAGAAAATATCATCCAAGGAGAATACTGAGGGCTGGGCTTCCTCATGCTTTTTCTCCCCCAAAGACGTATTTTGAAAATAAAAAATACTTCATCACCCAAAAGCTTTTGTTAAAACAAGATGATAAATTTAACCGCGTTTGTCTTTCTGACCCATTCACTTCATGTCTCAGAAGATCATTCCCATCCCCTTTGACTTAGTGTGACATGGGGCATTTGAAGCAAGCGCATCGGCGAACTCACCAAATTCAAAGACACCCTGCCAAGAAAACAGGGGCAAATAGAAAGAATCATCCTACACCAAAAGAGGGTAAGTCTTATCCTCTGAATATAATTTGGAAATGATGTATTCTCTCTTCTTTTTACAGGATACAAAAGATGAGACGTAATAGGTACAGGCATAGAGTTGAGATCGAAGCATCCATGACATACCTCACTCCTGCCCAGCTCCATCCTAAACTAAAAGACTATCTTGTCGCACGACGCGCCCAAACGGCTAGATATTACAGTATCAACTTCAACATAAGGAAGGAGTTCCTCCTCTTCCTTTTAAGTGATTACTGTCAACAGGGAGAAAATCTAGACAGTCAAGGCGATCTATGGCCCCACACCTTGGACAATGACTTTGGAATCTAGAAAACTTCACTCCAGACACATGTTCTTCCAAGGAGTAGTTGCCATCACAAGGCTTGGGATTTTGATCTCAGATTCCATAGAAGCTTGAGGTACATGACTTTGCTCAATGCTGTTAATGATGCTATAGTTAAAGACAAGAAGAAGAAATTCCACAGAAGGAAGGCGTTGAAGATGAATCAACGACCAGCAATCATGCATATGTGGCCACAAATGAGGAAGGCCAATTGAAGGAAACATTGAACTATGCCAAGATAAAGAGGCCATCATCGACATTCAAATATCTTTAGGAGCTAGCACAGACAAACTCTGGGGAAGGGTAATTTGGTATCGTTTCCAATACTCCCACTATCTGAACCCGCTTTTGACGTATTTTCCCTATTTGACAGGGAGTATCACAACTCGAGACCAAACTCAATGGTTAGGTTTAGCAAATCAATATTGGCCAAGCTAGTACGTGGAAATGACCCACATCAAATTTACCTGGTTTCGTGTAAAAAGACATGTCATCCAGGAGCCAATTCAGAGAATAATTGACCTAACGAAGCAAGGGACATAGGACTTCGTGTCCCCTCTCACTTCAGGTTCACCCCCAATCATCCGCAAACCAGTGAAGGGTAAAGTTGTATCGCTTCCAGTTATTCGACTCTTGAAAGAGTTCATGACTAACACATTCCCTCTTGTTTGTTGCAGGATCACCTGACTGTCAAAAGTAAGGATAACGAATCAATGAGAAGCATGTCTTGTTTGTTGTAGGATTAACTGACTGTCAAAAACAAAGATAACAAACTCTCCCAAGCAAAATGGCGTCTCAAGCATCGCCAAAGCAAATGACAGAAAATTTCAAGCCTCAACTCACATTTGATTTTGGCCAGAATAATTGATCTACTTGTACATCTTCTCCTCTACAGGGGCAAAAGTAGAGATGCCCGATCAAATTCCCAATCCTTGGCTGATCCTTCATGTGTCATATCCCTAATCAATAGGGACAACCATTAACACCCATGTGCAAATAATCTTTTTGATGTTCAAAATCTAACATATTTGGAAACACCATTATGTTAACTCCTAAAGTTGTCAATAGGGTCTTTTTTGAGTCAAAACCATTCACTTGTTTTGAAAAGTTCAAACTCCATCATATTCAAAATGTTGCATGTCATTTCCGGATGAATTCTGCATGATGATTTCGTTTGTCTAAGTCACTGATTCCACTGAGGATTATTAGAATAGACAGCTAAGTGAAGAATACAAGATTAATTGAGCATGCTGGATGAGGTACGTCAGAATGATGAAAGGCAAGCCATATCCTACACACAATCCCCCATCTATACACTTGTGAGATGAGTGCAGAAGATTCCATGACTGCAGGGTAAAGAGTTCTCTCGCAAATGGTACGATAACCAAAACAGTGAGAGGCATTTCATTGCTCACCCCTTTGAGCTCCTTATACTGGTGAAATTTCTGCCCTACCCCGTCAAAGAACCACCCACACTTGGGGCAGATCGAAGGCGAAAAAAGCATCACTAGGTGAGAAGAGAGATAGAAATTTTCTTGCTTGCACTTGTATCAATCTTTGAGTGTCTTTATTGCATATGAACACTCGCATTAATTTAAGTGCCCTAGAGTCGTGAAGAGCAATTCTTTATTTACGCACTTGTATCCATGGTACAACTCAATTGAGTCTGTAAATTCACCCTCACATGAAGGCAAAGCAGAAGCCACTGTCATTGAAGCAGCATAATCAAAAGTGCCAACAAAAAATGAAAACTCCATAGTCTAACAAAGGCATTTGCTTCAACTTGTCAAGATCAGTTCCTCAAGCAACAAGAGCAAAAACTGGGCATAAAAAAGCAGTGTACCTGGTAAAAGCAAGGTCAATGCCCATGAATGAAAAATTGAGATGAGAAATTGGGGCATGAAAAAAGCAGTGTGCCTGGTAAAAGCAAGGCCAATGTCCTAGACAAAAACACAATCATTTGTATTCCCAAAAGAAATTGTTGTCGTGGTCCATAGAGCATTCATCGGACCGTGAGAAGAAAGACCGGTGACAAATGCCAAGACAGTCACCAACTCTCACCCTTTTACACATGAGCCAAATCTATGTCGCATCCCATTGTAAAAGTCTCTTCAGACTAGGGGCACTTTAATTAATGTAAGATTTCATATGTCTATAAACCTCGCTCGAAGAAGTACGGGCAAGATTACTCTACCTCTTTTCGCAGGATTCTTGACTTCCAAGCCCGGAGACAATCGTACGACACTCCATTCATAAGCCTTGACCTTGATGGTCCCCTTCGATGAGCCAGTGGCCAAGACTTCATCATAGTTTCAACAAAGACCTCTCCCATTGGTAAAATTGTACTGTTTGCGAGAATACTCGGGCCCCTGTTGACATGATGACAGTAAGATAGTGTGGTCCTTATAAATCCTGTATCAATGGTCAGGATAGCCTTTTCCATGAGAGTGAGTGAAAAGTCCTTTTAGACTGAAAGTCCCTCATCTGGCATGCTCAAGACATCTACATTCTAAATGAAGGTTGTCTTTCAAAATCTTCCCAGTGGAAATCAAAAGATGCAAACCGACAAAATTGTCATGCATGAATCTCATTTGAACTCATGAATTTACAGCATATACAATCATGTGTGCATATTGTGCAAATAACAGACATACTCTCAGAGATCAGAGATATTGCCAGGTAAGCATATCTCTATCCCCATTTGTCTTAAAGTACCTATCACTGTCCAAGTACTCTCTTATTGACGCTCGACCTATTCGAGTCGTCCCTTGAGTTTGGGTGCTTGCAGCTGTCTAAGTATTCCCTTGTCTTTGAGTACTCACCACTTGTCGGGTACTCCCCTTTTCCTGACACTCGACTTGTTCGAGTTGTCCCCAGAGTATTGATACTCGTGACTGACCAAGTATCCCT
The DNA here is from genome assembly GCA_014182405.2 of Eucalyptus sideroxylon. Classification (NCBI taxonomy): domain Eukaryota; kingdom Viridiplantae; phylum Streptophyta; class Magnoliopsida; order Myrtales; family Myrtaceae; genus Eucalyptus; species Eucalyptus sideroxylon. The sequence goes on from CM024550.2 coordinate 47,882,487, forward strand.
TTGTCTTAAAAGTACCTACCACTATCCAGGTGCTCTCTTCTTGACACTCAACTTATTCAAGTCGTCCCTTGAGTTTGGATGCTTGTGATTGTCCAAGTATCTTCTTGTCTTCAAGTACCGGCCATTGTTCGGATAGCCCCTTTTCATGACACTCAACCCGCCCAAGTTGTCCCCAAATGATATAGTAGTTGTTCAAGCATTCCATTGCTTTGCTTGACACCACCGTCCAGGTGTTCCACCCCTTTAAGTGCCTGCGGCAATCCAAGAAAGTCTCATACCGCATTCAAGTTTATAATACCAGGAGGTGAGAGACCTTCACGAATATGCGAGGCACGACCTCTATATTCCCAATTACCAGGAGGTGAGAGACCTTCACGAATATCTCAGGTACGCCCTCGATATTCCCAATTACCAGGAGGTGAGAGACCTTCATGAATATGCGAGGCACGTCCTCAATATTCCCAAATACCAGGAGGTGAGAGACCTTCACGAATATATGAGGCACATCCTCGATATTCCCAATTACCAGGAGGTGAGAGACCTTCATGAATATGCGAGGCACGTCCTCAATATTCCCAATTACCAGGAGATGAGAGACCTTCACGAGTATCTCAGGTACGTCCTCGATATTCCCAATTACCAGGAGGTGAGAAACCTTCATGAATATATGAGGCACGTCCTCGATATTCCAACTACCAGGAGGTGAGAGACCTTCACGAGTATCTCAGGTACGTCCTCGATATTCCCAATTACCAGGAGGTGAGAAACCTTCACGAATATATGAGGCACGTCCTCTATATTCCAACTACCAGGAGGTGAGAGACCTTCAGGAATATGCGAGATCCATCCTCAATATTCCCACTACCAGGAGGTGAGAGACCTTCACGAATATCCCAGGTATGCCCTCGATATTTCCCAATTGCCAGGAGGTGGGACACCTTCACAAATATCCAAGGTACCCCTTCAATACTTGTGATCATCCAAGTATCCCCAAAGAGTTTGTACCTGTGATCGTCCAGGTACCCCTTCGATACTTGTGATCATCCAAGTATCTCCAAAGAGTTTGTACCTGTGATCGTCCAGTACCCCTTCGATGCTTGTGATCATCCGGTATCCTCCAAGAGTTTGTACTTGTGATCATCCAAGTACTATCTCCCAACAAGCGAGATGCCCCGAGAAAGGTCGGCGCATCTCCCGTCAAGGCGACCGAAGAAAGGTTCAGGTCCTAGACAAACCAACTTATTGCTCTAACAGGCGTCAGTGGTTCTTTTGAAAAATTTCAATAATTTATCCATTTATTGTAACTCATATTTTTGACTTTTATGCATAGGCTATGGAAATGTGTATTATCCCTGATGTGAGAACCGCCAATTACCATGGAAAAACATATTGGGAAATATTCCTGGAGAAGCACAAAGAGTTGCTAAACAATGGAGAGAAGTGGGTGAAAGAGACGGCAAATTCATGTATGCTCGTCTCAACTCTAATTGCCACAGTATTGTTTGCTGCTGCTTTCACTGTGCCTAGAGGCAATGACAACAATACTGGAATCCCATTGTTATTAGGGAAGGACTCTCTTCTGATTTTCGCAATTTCGGATAGTTAGGTTTGTTCTCCGCTGTGACGGCCATCATGTTATTCCTAGCCATCCTAACTTCGCAGTATGAATGTGAAGATTTTCTTGAATCGTTGCCTAAGAAGATCATAGTGGGGCTTTCTTTTCTCTTTCTCTCCTTGGCATTCATGCTGGTGGCCTTTGCGGCAACCCTCACGATTGTGCTGGACAAGAGACTGGAGTGGGTTTTCATTCCCATCACTTTGCTGGCCTCTCTGACCGTGTTTTTATTCTTAGGACTACAGCTTTCATTGCTATTCCGAATGGTCAAATCCACTTATGGGCCTAGCATCCTCCGCCACGTGGGCATTTGAAAGTGAGGCATAATTATTGGACAACATATCAAGTGACAAACGAATTTGATTTGAGGGTGTATTTCTTCATTATAGTTGGTTGTTTGTAGCAAAGGCAAATGCCATACTCAATGTATTTCCTCAAAGTATTTGAACAATTACCCCCTCCCCCACCAAAATTATGTTTCCCTACCTTGTTATCAATGTATTTATAGAATAATTTGATTAATCTAAAGTGTCAAGCTACAGACATTTCAAAGTAAAATCTATAGATTCAGGAAAATTATTGTAAATATCTAATACCAAAGTACGCTTAGTTATGGAATATAAGTTTTCAAAAAATTAGTGTTTTTTTCCGTTTTCCTTTTGGTAAGATGCAGGAACTTTTTCCATCAACTTAAATATTCAGCCTCCATGTATTTCAAAGTACAATCACTATGGCATAGAAGCTAATTTTCCACATTTATTACCAAATATGCACAGTCACGGAATATAACTTTTCAAACATTTATTTTTCCTTTTATACCTTAAAGGCACGAATTTGTTCCATCAACTTAAAAGTTTTTTTTTTTTTTTTGGTGCTGGAGGAACCGGCTTGCAGCCGACAGCCGCGCCGTAAACCCCCAGGTGATACTTAAGCAGGAGGACCCACCATCCCTAAGTCACACTTAATACACCTAGCGTCTCCCTTAGGTTTTGAACCCTTCACCTCTAGGCTGAGGATCAGCAGGGCCTTATCCAGCGGAGCCACCGCGGCCGGTGGTAAATTAAAAGTTCAACATTAATTTTTTTTATAAAAAATAAAAAATCACCCATTTTCCTTTATAGATATTTCACAAACCTACATATATATAAACAATTATTTAAACAATTTATTATTGTAATATGTGCAATCATGGATTTCTCAATGAAATAATTTGTTGAATATTTAATATTCTAATAGATGCTCTCTCGATGAACAATTTGTTATGCAAGACGAGCTATTTACAAAGAATACCAGTGATAAGAATTATACAAAATGTTGGCCTTTATTCTTATGAACTATAAAGGAATTGGAATTATACCAGAAGTAAGACTTTGTTCGCATTGACTGTGATATAGATGGAATTCTACCTATTGTAAATCTTTGATCGTTAGTTCTATATAGATCTTTCATAATATAATTCATACATACATAACAATTACTTTTAAACATTTATTGCCAAAATGTGCAAAGATAATTTTTCTTTTTATAACCTACTTGTTGAAATTTGTCCACCCACTTAAGGATACAACTTTATTATAATATAAGTAAGTCAAAATTGAATCTCTATGTACATAAAAAAAAATCATTTAAAAATATTAGTTACCAAAATACGGGCAACCATTAAAAAGACTTTTTAAACATTTAGATTTCTTCATAGGTGCTCTCGAGATGAATGGGTTGATAGTTAAAATAATCTCTATGTTAAGAATATCAATGAGATACATGATACTAGATGAATGACTTTATTCTTAAGTGTCGCGACCTACCCCTCGAGGGGAGGGAATAGGTTTAGGGGTATTGCCTAAAGGACGAACCTAAGCTCCATCATTCGTAAGAATGAGTTGCCACCAACTTATTAGGATCGGCTAGAAACTAAGTGAGGTATAGGAGCGTACCTCACTTCTTACACAACCAGAGAATCTAGGGTCGATGACTTGATTACACTAATTAACCAAGTAGTACCCTTTTGGTATCTAATATTGTTCATTTTTTTTTAAAAAAAAATAATTTTGTCAAGCAGTTTGGATTAACTTTATACCAATCCGCTAACATGTGAGGTGATTATGTGGATGCACAATTATTAAAATAACAATTAGCAACTAAGGAAAGCATTAAATAAATTGCATGGGAGGGCAAATAATTATAACTATGGAGAAAACAAATGCTAATCCTAACTAGACTAAAGAAAAGCCAAACTCAATGTATCAATATTGTGCATTCAAAGGCATTTGTCCCTAAGCACAATTGAAATCCTAAGGAAAAGCCCTAAAGACTTAGTCAAATTTAAGCATAATTTTAAATTGGAATACTTCCATTTCTTAGGAGAAAATAGCCAAAGAGATTAATTTTAAATTTTTGAAGATTTTTTAATTAATTTTTTAAAATAACTCTGAAAATAGGGACTTGGGCTGGGCCCTAAGGTCCGGTCTGAACATAGGCTGCTATGGACTTTGCGGGCTTGGACTGGGAACATGAATTTGGCTCTATTAAAACAAACTCCATTTCAGTAATGGACTCTCAAAGACCCCCTTCATGAAAATTTAAACCCAGCCCAAACATTCATAAATTAAGCCCAGCCCAAGTCCGTCTAACATAAACCAAACCCAAATCTACTGGAACAAAACCTGAGGCCCATCTTCCTATCCTCTTCTCACGAACGTCTGCACCAGGCCTATTTTCCTAATTTTCTTTTATCCTCTCTCAGCCTTTCGACGTCTCAACTCCCCTGCGACGTCCTTTACCGAAGCCTCCCACCGATGAACTCCACCCTGGAATTTCGCCCCACGGACCCACGGCAGAACTTTAAACGAATCGACGACAACACCCAACGTTGCCGGCCGTCACCAAGCCATCTTGGCTCACCACCACAAAACCAAATTCGCTTCCAACGTCTACCATCACGCCAGCCGCCACCACTCATCACGTTCAATGAAAAATATGCAGCATATCTCGAACGAAATGCAAAGATGCAGTGACTTCATTACTCGTGAAAATCGAGCTTAACAACTAATAAGCGCACGAACCGCATTAAGTGGTACCTTCGCATTCGAGCAAAAATAGGGGCCATTTCTTAAACAATTCTCTTAGAAACATTTCATCGAGCAAGTCTTAGGCATTCAACTAAAAGTGATATGGCATACCGATGAACCACCACTTTGGTATCTAGCTCGTCCTACAACATCTCAAGTCGATGAAAATATGTCAAACAGATCCATGGTACACTTTCACGGAAACAAAAAAAACCTCGGGCTCATTTTTAAGAAACACTAATTCTGAGGCATTATATCGAGCATGTGATGAGCACGGACTAAAGAGAGGTCATAAACCTACCCTAGACTCTAGCTCGCGTCTAGACGCAAAAGTGAACTGCAAGTGACGCTCAAACTCGACAAAAGGAACGGCTCGTTCAAACAGAGCATGCTCGTGGACCAAGAAAAACAAGACCCGGCTATCGTTTCGGTTCCGTTTTAAATAAAACCAAGCAATGGAGTTCCCAAAGAGAAGTGCTTGACCGCGGACGTCCCTACTCGGCTCGGTGACAACGGCCAGAAGGCGAGCTCGAAGCGAAACGAGCTATGTCTACCTCAATGTCGCGTCAAGCCAGGATCCTCGGGATAAAAATGGATCAGACCCAAACAAAACTCACCGGGAATTCCGGTGACGGGGAATAGGGAGTCGTAGGCTCGAGGGTGTTGGCTGGAGATCGTTCGTTTACGTTGGGGATGGCGGGGTAACGCTTGTCCAAGAACGAAGTTTGGCTTATGGGCCTCGCTCTCTCTCAGTCCATCCCTCCACTCACTCTCGGTTCTCTCTCTGTTCCTAGCTCTCTCTTTCCGCGAATCTACAAAAACCAACCCTCCAGCCCCCTTTCGATGGCTAGCGACCAGCCTGCTTGCCTTCTGCTACCGGTCTACCCCCCAATCACCAACTCTGGTGCGATGCTCGCACCTCCCCACTGCCGCTGTTCTTCCTCTCTCATTCTCGTACCTTCTCTTTTCTGCAGAATGCATGAAGGACAAAGAGGGAGAGGTCAAAAAAGGCTGGGCTTATCTTGGGTGAAATAAAAGACAAGTGGGCCAGCCAAGCGAATATAAAGAAAAGGGAAAGAAAGAGGCCGAGTTGACCTGCTCACGGCCCGGTCTCATTTTTCCATTCCTTTCTTTCTTTCTTTTTTGTTATTAATTTCTTTAAAAAAAAAATTTCTTCTAATGAAATTTTTTTGGAATTTTTTTAAACCATTTAATATGTAGTGCAATAATGAAAATTACGGGTGAGCATGGTTCGGGTTGGATCAGTCCACCCCCTAAGCTTAGGACCAACCCGTACAGTGTTGGTCTTCAATTTTTAGGACTGAGGACCAATCCTATTGAACTTGGAACCGAGAACCAAACCCACTAAATAGGTTTGGTCCGGTTCCAAGGTCAACTCGGGACCAACCAATAATTTTTATTTCATTTTTTGTACTTCTTAAAAAAGTGATTGAGAATCGGACTAACCCAATGGGTTTGATTTGGTTTTAAGAACAATCTAGGACCAACCAATAATTTTTTATTTCATTTTTTGTACTCCTTGGAAGGGCAATCGAGGACTGTACCGACCCAATGAGTTCGATAATGAATGAGGTTAGCTAAGAAAGGCAAGCAGTGATGGCCAAGTGGGGTGAGCATTTAACAGAATGAGCATCAAATGTCAAGCGGGGAGCAACAATCCAAGTGAACATCGAGTGGCGAGCAGCACAAGTGACCCAAAACGAGCGAGAGAAGTTGTTTATTTCGATTTTGGCAAATGGAAACTAAGAGGACAAATAAGACAGAAGAGAACGAATACTAGAGGAAGATGCCATAATGAGCTGTTTATGCTTTTTTGGACGCCGTAAAGACTCCTCACAAAAACATTTTCCTCATTCGTAAATTATAATTATTGACGCAAGTAAAAGATATTAAAAATCTAAGTTATTAAAGAATAATGTAAATTTACTTGAACTCATCACTAAAAAGATGTTTAATGTTGTTGACGCCATTTATTTTAAGGTTTTCTCTATATAAAAAAATTATATATATATATATAGTTAGAATTGGTCCGAGTTGGACAAATTCGAAACTCTCAAGACTAAAGACCAACCCGCGCACAGTCTTTGGTCAGGAATTCTAGAACCAAGGATGGACCTAGTCTCCCTAAGAACCGGACCAAGACCAGCAGGGTTGGGCCGGTCCATGGTTGGTCCAAGGTTGACCCTGGACCGATGCTCACCTCTAATGAAAACACGATAACTTTTAATGAAAAGTTTTACTTATTACTTTTTTTTAACAACTAATCCTAATTTTGTATGCGATTAAGTTCTAAATAAAATGATAAAATCTAAAATGGTCAACATTAAAAAATATAAATTTGAAATTACATAAGATATAAGATTTTGTCCATATAAATTGTGAAGCACTTGGAACTATACTTGTAATAATCTTTAATCATCCATCTAATTATATTAGGGTTAACTCAATTAAAAATCTAAAACTGGTACATCTATGGCTAATTCATCTCAACCTAATTTTTTCACCACTAAAAACCCAAAACCGATACATTTGTAAAAAAATTACCTCAACCTAATTTTTTGACCGCCAAAAACCTAAAACTAGTTCATTTATGGCATACTAACCTCCATTAGTTTTCGTTAAATTAAATTGATACCATGAAAAATCACAAATTAGTATACTTAAGACAAACGGATAGTAAAACACCAAACTGGTATACCCGTTGACTATCACATGTAGTCAACTCAAACAATTTGACAATAAAATTTGAGCGAAACTCATGAAAGTGTATTAGTTTGGGGTTTTTGATGACCAAAAAATTAGTTTGATTTAGTTTGTCACAAGTATACAAATTTGGGGTTTTTTGTGGTATTACCCTTTAATTATGTAGATACTTCAAAATAAAATCCACATACACTTGAACAACTAAATAGAAAATGACCCCATTAGTCTTAAACTATTTCACCGGAACATAGATGTTGTGTTAGTCGAATATCGGAGGACATTGAACCGTCTAGCTATGAAGAAACTGCTGATGATCCAAAATGGCAAGAAGTTATGGGAGCTAAATTACAAGCATTAATTGCCAATTAGACTTGGGATTTGGTTCATCTACCTTTGAATAGGAAACCCATTGGATGCAAATGGGTTTATAAGATTAAATACCGAGTTGATGGCTCCGTTGAGCATTACAAAACTCGATTGGTGGCCAAAGGATTTACTCAACGGGAAGGTTTTGACTATCATGAAACCTTTTCCCTAGTCACCAAGGATGTCACTGTAAGGTCCTTTCTATCTATTGTAACTATTAATGATTGGTTATTACATCAAATGGATGTACATAATGCTTTTCTGCATGGAGATTTAGATGAGGAAATCTACATGGATATTCCTCAAGGATTGCGAAGACATGGGAAGAATAGAGTATGTCGTCTTCACAAATCCCTTTATAATCTTAAGCAAGTTTCAAGGCAATGGTACACCAAATTTGCCGATGCTCTCACGTCTACAGGCTTCAAACAGTCTAGATATAATTATGCCTTATTCACATGGACTCAAGGTATGTTGTCTATTTACTTAATGATATATGTTGATGATATCCTTATCATGGGCAATGATAGAACTGTAATAGAAAAATTCAAGAAGTATTTGCATCTTAATTTCCATATTAAAGACTTGGGAGCACCAAAATACTTCCTTGGAATCAAGATTGCTCGATCTGATCGTGGGATTTCTCTGAGTCAATGGAAGTTTGTGCTGGAAATCATATTAGAGGCAGATTTATCGGGATGCAAACCATCGGTTATTCCAATTGAGCAAAACATAAAATTAACCACTAAAGATTATGATGCAGGAACATCTGAGAATCATGATCCCATTCTCAATGATCCTTTAAGTTATCAGAAACTCGTTGGGAAACTCATATATTTAACTATGACCAAACTTGATATATCATATACAGTGCAGACTCTCAGTCAATTTATGCACAATCCCAAATTGTCTCACATGAATGCTGTTTTAAAGGTTGTGAAGTACTTAAAAAGGTGTCCAGGACTAGGGATTCTCTTATCCAGAAAATGCAATATGGAAATGTCGGCATACTGTGATACAGATTATGCAACTTGTCCTATGAGCCGAAGATCTATTACATGCTTTTGCATTAAGCTTGGAGAATCTCTTCTTTCATGGAAAACCAAGAAGCAGGCAACCGTATCACTATCTTTAGCTGAAGCAGAATATCGAGCCATGGCAAAGACTACCTATGAGATTGTATGGATAAGGGGATTACTTTGGGATCTTGGGATAAATTTGAAGGGTCTGACAAGATTGTTTTGTGACAACGATGTGGAACTCAAACTTGCAGTGAATCCCATAGTGCATGAAAGAACGAAGCATATTGAAGTAGACTGCCATTTCACTCAAGAAAAAATTCAGGAAGAGATAATTGAAACAAGAGGAATTGGAACGGTGGAGCAACCAGCAGATATTTTTATCAAGCCTCTATGTCATATTTGTTGAGCAAGCTAGGCATCTTGGACATTTACTAGCTACTAGCTTGAGAGGGAGTGTTGGAAGATATGTATCGGATCAAATCCTGGAGATATATATGCAATCTTGCTCGATTATAATTGTGCATAAATTAGTTAAGAATTTTAGATTGAGATTAAATTTTGATTTTATTGTGATCTCACGAAATATACTTTTACCTTTATTGTATCATCTCTGTATTATAATTACATAAGATTGTACAATAGAATGCATCATGAAAAATACACAAAACTTTCACATTTCTCTCGTCTTCTTCACGACAACTCATCTTCGTTCAGATTTCGACCAAAGAAAAAGTTATTGCCGATTTGGTGGTTGCAAGTGTGCCACGTTTCATTGTGTTATTTGATGTTTATTTTTGTCATCGTATTTCAATGTGTCTAATCTGCTTTTGCTATAGATTTTTTTTTTTTGGTCGAAAAAGAAGTTTTATTTATTTATATGAAAACTAGTGCAGGACCAGTAACACCCAAAAGCGGGGCGTCTTGACATAGCAAGGCCCAAAGGGCCGGAGGAGGAGAGAAAATCCAATTTGGTGATTACTTCTTGTCCCTATGCGTGCGCGGGGCCCAATCTGCTACTCCATTTACAGCTTTTGCTATAGATATTGCACGGTGAGATAATTACGGATGTGGCCCATGAATTGGTCAGCCCCTCGTGTTTCATGCTAGTGTCATGGCCCGAAAGAAAGCATGTCCAAGAGGTTTCCCTAGCAGGGGCGTGACACATTAATGGCCCTCGGCTTATGTCCCCAAGACATAGAGTATTCTCTTAGGGGCCGGTGATACTGTATTTGTACGCATATGTTATAAATGCGAATAGCTGGTAGTTGGCTATAAATGCCGGTAGTTGGTAGATGGGGAGGTGCAATCTCTACCGTTAGATCTAAGAGAGATCTACGGATACGGTTTGCCTTATACTTGTATATAAAGGGGTCTCCTCCCTCATTATAATTCATTCACAAGATATATAAAACCAGAGCTTCTCTTTCATCAAGAGTTTCTCTCTCTAGAAGTTCCTTGTGAGTCGAGTGTGAAAGGCTGCTTAGGGGTAAAACCTTAAGGCTGCACGGGCAAGCCAAGGAGTGATCGAGAGTTGATCGATCAGCCCGTGACAAGTGGTATCAGAGCTGATTTGTGATCCAAGCACAAGTGCAATAGCTAATCCATGATCTAATGAGGCGCTGGCCATGGGTGGTGACTATGCTAATCGTGGGCGGAACGCCGAGAAAGGTGATGCCAAGGGGAAGAAGACCTGTGGTGGTTCGAAGGATCCAACGGGAGATCTTGCACAATGGATGGCGAAGCTAGAGTTGTTCGTCTCCGATGTCCAAGGATTGGTCAATCACCTGACCCAGACCGTGGACGGAGTTAACGTCGGGAGGGAGGAGTTGGTTGCGGAAGTGCAAAAGCTCAAAACTGATATGGGAGAACTCCGCCACGAGTTGCTGGGGACCCTACAAGAGGAACTCACACAACGGTGCGAATCCTTGGAGGCCATGATGGCGGCCATGCGCGCGGAGATAGTGGAGCTTACGGGTAAGCTCACTGAAGCACAAGCTGCACACGTGAACAGAGTGATCACGGTGCAAGGTCCACGAGTGGACACGCCGAAGCCAAAGGAATTCCGAGGCTCGCGGGTGGCCAAGGATGTGGACAACTTTTTGTGGTACATGGAGCGGTACTTCCAGGTCATGGGAATCAATGACGACCAAACACGGGTAAACACTGCATCGATGTATTTAGCTGATAGTGCATTGTTGTGGTGGCGTCGTTGGTCGAATGATAGGTGTGGGAATCCTATCGCGACCTGAGGTGATTTTGTTGAGGAGTTCCGATGGAACTACTTCCCCGCTTACGTGGAGGAGGAAGCTCGTGACGAGCTGAAGCGTTTCGAGCAGAAATGTGGTGTGTGCGACTACATCAAGCAGTTTTCAGAGTTGCTGCTCCAAATCCCCTCGATGAATGAAGTGGGAGGCATTTCACCAGTTCATGGGTGGTCTCAAGCCATGGACAAAGCAAGAGCTGAAGCGATACAACGTGGGAGATCTTACTACGGCCATGATCGTAGCCGAATCACTCGTGGAGTACAAGGCGTTGCCTTCCACATCCCGATCGGACACTCGTCCTAGGGACAAAGCCACTGGTGGGGGAGATTGGGGGAGATTCAACCGCCCAATCGGAGGTAGACCATCGGCTAACTAACACAAAGCTCATGCTGGGCCAAGTGGTGGAGGACAAAGGAAGGTACGCTCATACAGCTGTTTCTTTTGCAACGGACCGCACATGGTGCGGGATTGCTCGAACAAGGCCAAGTTGGCCGCTCTTTGCAAAGAGGATGAGCCCAGGGAGGAAGCACGGTTGGGATCGCTGCGACTCCTTAGCAAGATCAAGGCCAAGAAGGCGAAGGAGCCTAAGGCCTTGATGTTCGCGGACGTGAAGATCAGAGTGACCACGATGAGTGCGCTCATGAACACAGGAGCATTCGACATCTTCATCTCGGAGGAAGCCACGAAGAAACTTAACCTACAGATTGAGAAGGGAGCCGGTTGGCTCAAGACTATGAATTCGACGGAAATCCCTGCGATCGGTGTTGGAAGGAATGTGGAGCTGCAGCTCGGGTCATGGAAAGGCAAAGAAACTCTAGAGGTAATTCCACTTGACAACTACGATATTGTCATTGGAATCAAATTCCTAGATAGAATCCATGCGGTTGTAATTCCCTTTGCCGAATGCAAATGCGTGTTGGACAAGAATAGTCAATGCGTGATTCCGATCCATCGTGAGTTGGATCGTGATCGGAAGATGATCTCAGCCATGCGACTCACCAAAGGAGCAAGGAGGGGTAAAGTGACCTTCCTGGCAGCCTTGAAGGTTTAGGAAGACAAGGGTGAAGGGAAGGAAGTCCCGACGGAAGTAACCCGAATCCTCAACTCGTTCAAGGATGTTATGCCTTCAGAGTTGCCGAAGAAGCTGCCACCCAAGAGAGAGGTGGATCACCGGATCGAACTAGTGCCTGACGCTCGACCGCCTGCCATGGCTCCTTACCGTATGGTGCCGCCTGAATTGGAAGTATTGAGGAAGCAATTCAAGGAGCTGCTCGACGCGGGTTACATACGACCATCAAAAGCCCCGTTTGGTGCGTCGGTCCTATTTCAGAAGAAGCACGATGGGTCGCTCCAGATGTGCATCGACTACTGGGCGTTGAACAAGCTAATCGTGAAGAACAAGTACCTGATCCCACTCATTGCGGATCTCTTCAATCAACTTGGTGGAGCTTAATGGTTTACCAAGCTAGATCTCCAATTGAGCTACTATCAAGTTTGGATCACTGAAGGGGACGAGCCAAAGACAACCTGCATAACGCGGTACGGATCCTACAGTTCCTCATGATGCTGTTCGGCCTAACCAATGCTCTGGCCACTTTCTACACAATGATAAACAAGGTACTCCACCCTTTCTTAGATAGGTTTGTAGTGGTTTACCTGGACGATATTGTCATATATAACCGAACATTGGAAGAGCATGTTGAACATATAAGGCAGGTCTTCCAAACCTTGCGCGAGAACGAGCTGTACGTCAAGCGCGAGAAGTGTGCATTTGCCCAAGAGGAAGTTCCATTCTTGGGGCACATCGTCGGGGGTGGACGAGTGCGCATGGACAAGGCGAAGATTCAATCAATCGTTGAATGGGAGCCGCCGACGAAGGTGCCTGCGTTGAGGTCATTCCTAGGCCTCACCAACTACTGCCGTCGGTTCATCCGAAGCTACTCGAGCATCACCGTGCCACTCACGGACCTGCTAAAGAAAGAGAAGATGTGGGAGTGGACGGATTGATGTCAAAGAGCCTTCGACCGATTGAAACAAGCCATGATCGAGGAGCCGGTGTTGGCGTTGCCCGACCACACCAAACCTTACGTGGTAGAGACGGACGCATCGGACTATGCTATCGGTGGCATTCTTATGCAAGATGGACATCCGGTGTCGTTCGAGTCCCGAAAACTGAACGACACCGAGCATCGATACACCATCCAAGAGAAGGAGATGACTGCGGTAGTGTCTCCATGTCCTTCCTGGGATCGAAGTTCGTCGTGAGGACAGATAATGTGGCCACGAGTTACTTTCAGACCCAAAAGAAGTTGAGTCCGAAGCACGCTTGATGGCAAGACTTCCTAGTGGAGTTCGACTATGTGCTAGAGTACAAGCCAGGGAAGGCCAACTCCGTGGCGGACGCGCTGAGTAGGAAGACGGAGTTGATGAGCCACACTGTGAGTTGACCGAGCTGTCCTTGGGTCGACCGTATCAAGGAGGGGTTGGCGCATGATCCAAGAGCTCAAGCTCTCGTCAAGTATGCCAAGGAAGGTAAGACTCGACAGTTCTGGTGTGAGGACAAGCTCCTCTACACCAAGGGAAGGCAGCTGTACGTGCCCTTCCACAAGAAACTGAGAAAGGAAATCTTGCGCGAGTGCCACGACTCGAAGTGGGTGGGTCACCCAGAGATCCACCGCACGTTGGCCCTCGTCGAAGATCGTTACTACTAGCCTCAAATGCGGGATGACGTGAAGGCGTATGTGAATACTTGTTTGGTATGCCAACAAGACAAGCTGGAGCAACGGTTGTCACCGGGCTTGCTGGAGCCACTTCCTATCCCAACTCATCCATGGGAAAGCATTCCCATGAACTTCATCGTCAACTTGCCGAAGTTCGAAGGGTGCCGTACCCTAATGGTGGTGGTTGACCGATTCTCAAAGTATGCAACCTTTGTGCTTGCGACAAAGGATTGCCCGGCCGAGGAGGTGGCAAAGCTGTTCATGAAGCATGTGATGAAGTACTGGGGAGTGCCACAAATGATTGTGAGTGATCAGGATCCCCGCTTCACGGGACGTTTCTGGTCCGAGTTGTTCAAGCTGCTAGGGTCGGAGCTAAACATGTCAACAAGTTTGCATCCCTAAACCGACGGTTAGATGGAGCGGGTCAATGCTCTCTTGGAGATCTACCTCCAGCATTATGTGAGCACAACGCAAACGAATTGGGCGAAATTGATTGACGTAGCCTAGTTATTCTACAACTTGCAGTGGAGCGAGTCGATCGGCTAGAGTCCGTTCGAGGTTGCAAGTGGGCAGCAACTGAACACCCCGAGCACTATTGCTTCGGGTTACCGGGGGAGTAGTTCGCCCGCGTACAAGTTCGCCAAGAATACGCAAGAAGAGGCGGACTTGGCATGGGTATGTCTACACAAAGCCTCCAAGCGCATGAAGAAATGGGCGGATAAGAAGCGACGGCACGTGGAGTTCCAAGTTGGAGACCGAGTGTTGGCTAAGCTACATGTGGTCCTTCGATACAAGGACGTGCACAAGGGGTTGATCCATCGCTACGAGGGGCCATTTCAAGTGCTACAACGGGTTGGAAAGGTTGCATATAAGCTGGAGCTACCACCAAAGCTAAAAGTGCATCCGGTTTTCCATGTAAGTATGCTTAAATCTTTCCAAGTTGATGAGGAAGACCCGGATCGAGGGGAGTCACAACGAGCGCCTCTCGGGGCAAAGACCTCATATGATCGAGAAGTCGAAAGCATTTTGGCGAATCGAGTCATACGGAAGAGGTATTGCGTGGCCAAGCGTGAGTATTTGATCCGATGGAAGGGTATTCCGAAGAGTGAAGCCAGTTGGGAGCCTGAGAAGTCTTTGGCAGTTCAAGAAAGAGATTGATGCCTTTCACGCCGAAGACGCGACGAGGGCGTTGCCTCATTAGGTGGGGGAGAATGTCACGGCCCGAAATAAAGCATGTCCAAGAGGTTTCCCTAGCACAGGCGTGACACATTAATGACTCTTGACTTATGTCTCCGAGATGTAGAGTATTCTCCTAGGGGCGGGCAATACTGTATTTGTACGCATGTGTTATAAATGCGAATAGCTGGTAGTTGGCTATAAATGCCGGTAGTTGGTAGATGGGGATGTGCAATCTCTACCGTTAGATCTAAGGGAGATCTACGGATACGGTTTGCCTTATACTTGTATATAAATAGGTCTTCTCCCTCATTGTAATTCATTCACAATATATATAAAACTAGAGCTTCTCTCTCATCAAGAGTTTCTCTCTCTAGAAGTTCCTTGTGAGTCAAGTGTGAAAGGCTGCTTAGGGGTAAAACCTTAAGGCCGCATGGGTAAGCCAAGGAGTGATCGAGAGTTGATCGATCAGCCCATGACACTAGCAAGGACAAGTTCAGGGGAAAATTTGGAAAATTTTCGAAGTTGGGTGATTTCTATAACTGTTGGCAAATTTCAAATGGTTGTGGAAAAAGTATTGTCAGTAACTTAATCATCAAGTATTTTGTGAATAACTTTCTTTTGTGAATAACTTACCAATAAGTACTATTTAGAATATACTCACTTCCAAATTACTTAATGCGACATAACTTCCCTTGTATTCCTCTTGGTCAACCTTGCACACATTCACACGAGCGCTCTATGTTTGTTCTTTTCTTGCGTATTCACATAGCAAGACGAACACAACCTCGTTAGTGTCTTTATGTTATTTGTTGGCATGCGTTTGCTCCTTTATATTGCATTTGCCCATGCTTTTAGGAAGGGGAAAGTAACTCCTCTTTTCATTGAGACGGGGGCTGGATGGAGGAAACTCGAATAAGGGTTGATTAAGCTTAAATTAGACAAAGCAATTAATGTCCGTAGAGAACGGAGAAACGGGAACTAGAGGCCTCTCGAGAAACCACTAGCGAAATTGGATTGTTGGTTTCTTGTCGAAACACAAGTGGAACGAATGCTTTCGTAGCTGAGATTTGGATGTTAGGAGACGAAATTCGACTTATTGTTGTAAATAGGGATATTCATTTGCATTGTTAGAGATAATTAGAGATTTCTTTAAGACATTTCTTAGCCCGGCCCCTTTTTCTTTTCTTCTATCCTCTTTTCACCGCCGCAGGCCGTCCCATCTTTTCATTCTTCCCCCCAGCCCAGCTCGTTCTCGCCTTCTCTCCTCCACCTGGTTTTGGAAAATGCCTCGACGGCGAACAGCGTATGATGAATGTCTCGCGGTACGATCAGCCTGGGCAAAGCTGGCAGCAGCTGGCAATGTTGCTTGAAAGGGGGGAGAGATTGGACTGAAAGGGGGGTTTCTTAGGCTGAAAAATACAGAGAGAGAGGGAGTGATCCAACAAGAGAGCCGCGAGTGAGAGCGAGGGAAGAGAGTCGGAGGGAGAGACCACCGGCCACTGCGCCTGAATCATGCCCGACTACCTGCCGCCATGCCTCCTTTCCTGCACCAAAGCTCCGGTGAGCCTCGACCCTATTTTGGCCCTGTTTTCAGGCGTGCTGGGCCGGAGCTCACCGTCGTCCCCCTCATGCGAGCTCCCTTCACCCGTTTGACGAAATGCTTAAGTGAAATCTAGTTTTCATCCTCTCGTTTTTGGCCGAAATCGAGTCGTCCGTGCACGCCGTGATCTGTATGAATATTCTAGTGGTGTTAGGCGACCTTGGGCGTCGGCCATGTAGTCGTTCACGACGTTTCCATCGTCACCGTAGTTTGTTCGGTGTTTGGCCGTGGTGTTTCTCTCGGCTGGCGGGCCGGAGGTCGGCGAATGAGTGGTGTTCGGAGTGGACGACGCTGGGTGGTAGCTCGGCGGTGTCCTGAGCGTCGGCGAGGGGTGCTTCAGGAAGGAGAGAACAGGGAGAAGAAGAGAAAATAGAAAAATAAAAGAATAAAAATGAATTAAAAAAATGAATTAAAAAAAAAGATTAACAAAATTAGTTTTTAATTTGAAGTGGGTCATATCCATCGTGTGGGTCCCACTATTATAGTTGCTATTCATTTTTCTGTGGGTCCCATACCCGTGAGAGAATCATTGCCGACCACAGTCGACTTCGGTCAGCAATGGAAACGGAGGGAGGAGAGAGAGGCAAGCTCGAAAGAACTCAAATAACTTTCTTAGGAAAGTCGAAAGTCTTTTTTGCATTGTCCATTTTCTTTTTTGTTGAAAGACTGTAACAAGAAGAGCAACCCAATGGTGATGCAACCAAGTGAAGAACAAGGAAATTGGAAAGAACCAGCAGCAGCAGGTATATGTTCAAGTTCCAAGTGAGAGAATATGGTATAATCGATGGAGTCCCAAAAATGTTGGAACTTGTATTTTTTCATGGTTCTTTCTATTTACTTTATCACCAAATGAACATAATGCTGACCTTTCTTACCTTTTACCAAAAAAAAAAAAAAACATAATGTTGACCTTGGCTAGAATAAAGGGTTTAAAAAAAAAGTATGCTAAGGACTTAGTGCTCACTCTTTCTCCTATAGATATTGAAAGTGTTTATGCAAGCGGTGGATCAGCTTTTTCCCAATCTGGAGGTGCTTCAGGTGTGTTATCCCTCAAAAGAGTTATTTTCAGTGTGAAATTAATATTTGGGGTAGATCTTCATGAAATTGTTCTTTTCTGGGACACTTAGGGTGTGCATGGAAACACTCCAAAAAAGTGTTTCCGGAACACTTCTGTACGGAAAGTGTTCCGGGGAACAAAAAAGAAAGAAACGCGTTTGGTTGCGTTGTTTTTTGTTTTTTTGTTTCTGGAACAAAATAGTAACAGAAAAAAGAAACAAAAAAAAGTTGTTTCTCCCGAAAGAAACACTTCTCGGAAGGAATAAAAGAACAAAAATCACTCTTCTCTCTCTTCTTCTTCTCTTCTTCTTTTCTTCTTTTTTTCTTCTTTTTCATTTTGGCGGTCGCCGCCGGCCTCGGCCATGGCCGGCGACCGGCCGGTGACCGGCCGTCGAGGCTCGGCCTCGCCAGATCCGGCGAGGCCGAGCCTCACCTTGGCCGGGCGAGCTCGGGCTCACCAGAGAGCCTCGCCATGGCTGGGCGAGCTCGTGCTCACCCAGATCCGGCGAGCCCGAGCCTCGCCGGGGGCCGGCGAGCCTCGCCGTGGCTGGGCGAGGCTACCGGCCCCGTCGTCAGGAGTCGCCGGAGGCCGGTGACCGGCCGAAAAAAAAAAGAAAAATAAAGAGAAAGGAAAAAAATGTTTAAAAATTAAAAGAAACAAAAAAATAATAAAATTTACCAAACGTGTTTCTGTTCATTTTTTATTCCCGGACCAAACGTTACCAAACGTGTTCTTTTGTTCAAAAACTGTTTTCCGGAACAGAAATACTTTTTTTTGTTTCTGTTCCCAGGAACAAAAAAAGAACAGAAACATATCCATGCGCACCCTTAGTGTCAGCAAGGACAAAAGTATTAACTGAATGATCTGAAAAGTTTGCATCTATTGCAGAAAATTCCAAAGTGGAAGTGGATGGACCCTATTACCGACCATTGTTGCAAGCTGCATTCAGGGGCGATTGGGAATTTGCTACGGGATTTTTCGAACAAGATGCTGCTTCAAAGATGGCCAAAATAACAAGCAGATCAGAAACATTGCTTCATAGCTGCTTTGGTGCACAAGACCTTTTTGGAGAACCTGGTTAGCTCTTGGAAGCACTTGAAATGGTTGATTGTGATGGCCGCACAACCCTCCACAATGCTGTCCTCTGTGGAAGGATAAGGATGGTCAAGACATTAGTTAGAAGTAATCCTAGGTTGACGCAACTTGCAGATAAGGAAGGACGTGTTCCTTTGGGAATATCTGCTCTGGAAGCTTCTATGCATAAGGAGATTGCCTGGCTCCTGGCGAAAAGTATGACAAACGATGGGCCAGGTCGTCCCTTCAGCAGTAGCAATGCGATGGACACCATAATAGCTCTCACCTATCATGGCAATCATGGTAAAATTACCATTACTCTTATCTCAATTCCATCTGTTTTTTCCTTCATTTTTGACTTATCTTAATTTCCCGATCAACTTTGCTGGTGAATTTGGACAGATATCACCCTTTATCTAGTGGGGGTATCCTCACTTAATTACCATGAGAAGCACACGATCCTGAGCCAACAATACTGGACGTGTTGGCGAGGAATGAGTCTCACTTTCCCAGCGGAACCAGGCTGAGTGTTATGGAAGCATTGATATACAAATGTCCGTACTTTCTGCACTCGCATCCCTTCATTACTGATTCCCTTCAAGATGATCACCTGGCTCATCACCTGCTCTTTTGCTTCTGAACTGAAGGTATTCCGGTGGGCTTGAACTACAAACCAACAAATAAAAATTCTGATCCGGGTAGGTATGCATTTTTTTGTTGGGCATTATCTTAGGAACTTTCATGATTTTGAACTTTCAAGTCATTTTCTTAGATCCTCTGTACTAGCAAAAGAAACTGGAAATGATTGTTTCTTTGTAGGATATAATTCTGATTTCTTGACCTAGTTTTACTTGAATAATGGCCTGAAATGAACTACTTTATGGATCAGCTTTCCCCTGGGAACCACATATGATTTAACCAAGTGCATAAGTATCGTAGAACTTGATTGGACAATGTGACAAACAAATTACGAGGTCTTACAATGATTTCATATCCAGTGACTGGGTTTTCTTTGCAAATTGATTGTAGCGCTTCAATGTCTTACAAGGTCACTTTGGAATGCCGCCAAAATTATAGGTATGCTTCCATTTTATCAAGATACAATCTCTATCTCTATCCAACTCTCTCCAACTAAAAGTCTATGGCTTGTTTGTTTTTGACTTCTTTTGTAAATAGAAAGAAGTTCCCACTTAATTCTTTGCCATAATTTGGAAAAGAAGTTGTGTTAGGCCCACTGCCTGTGTGTCATAAAAAAAAAAAAAAAAAAACCATTACACATTCATCATTGGATGAGTGAAATCTATGTTTGAAGTTAATTTTGAAATTAAATTTTTCCAGGTCAATTGTCCAACAGTAAATGTGTAACTTATTCTTTACAATGTCGATGGATTTAATAAAAATCCTTCAAAAAATTATTCAAATTCAAACAAAGTTATTTATATAATTTTCTGTGTTAATATTTTTATATTTTGAAAGATTTTAAGTATTCACCAACTTCTAATTGCAAGAAGTAAAAAAAAAAAACTTAAAACTGCAAATTGAGGCGAGATTTGATGTTAACCTAGGAATTTCTTGCTTATGGCTAATTGATCTAAGCAGAAGATATGGAATAAGAGTTACGTAAACCTAGCAATTCTCCTTCTATCTTGATAAGTGAATTATCTCTATCGAGCATGCAAATCTTTCTGGAAAAATAAGAACAATGAACCCATTATGTATTTGTTTCCTCCATAACGGGAGAAGTACAACACGAAAGAACACGTTGAGAGGGTGCAGGAAGTGGGTGTGAGAACGGGGCCAAGCCCCTCACGTCATTGACTATGAAATAAGGTTGCAATAGATGAAGGCATGGGTTTATCATTTAATCGCATTAACATAGTAAATTTACACTTTTATTTGGCAACTTTAAAAAGGCGTGAAAGAATAGTAATAGGAGCAGGAGGGAAAATCAAAATAACTTGTTCAGGAGGGCTTGGAATAGAAGAATATTTCAATGGGAGTGAGTTTCGTGGGTCCCAACAAAATCATGCATCCGAGAATTCCACCCCAAGTTATATATCCTGTACCAACAAGCTATTGGTTAGATATTAAAGGAGTTTTCTCCTCTTCTTATAATCTTGTATTTCAGATTTGTTGGAAGCACTCCAAAAATAAGATCCTGAATACATTAGGCCGATATGGGAGAATGCGCTCTTAAATTACCCGAGATTGAGAAGGTGGACCATTCAAAGTGTGCAAAAATGAGCCCAAACACCACCTCACCAAAAAAAAAAAAAAAAATACTACAGTTTGCAAAACTTATTCACAACTTTTGCCCGTAGTTGCATTTGTCACCTTGACCCAACTTTTGGATGCACCTGAAATGCTCTTTAGCCTTGTCCCTAATTCTTCTATTTTTGTCAAAGAACAAAAAGGAAACAGAAGTATAGTGTTGTTGCGTATTTTTATTAAATCAGAAGTTTTTTTTAGAATAGAGTCAAGTTAACTACTCACTATGTCATTTAGGTGTAACAAGTAAACTCGAACTTCACACAACAGTATGTGACCTCATGTGGAAGTTTTGATTTTGTTAGAGACAGATAGAATGGAGAAAAAAAAAAAATTGCTCTTGTGCTGAGCATGACTAACAATACAATGGATTGTGCGAATAATATGATATTTTTTTACTAGCTGCTATGCATATTTGAATATTATTATCTAAAATAATCTTATATATGCAAAGACTACTATGATTTGCTCTAGCTGGACAGATGTCATTGGCGTGGTTATTTTCAGAGCTGTTCTATCAGGTTAAGTCTCATAATTATATTCTCTTAATTATGATTAACATTATAAAGCCTTGTTTGAACTTCAAGGAAGATCACTTTCTTCAGTTGCCCTCTAATCACTTCTACTTTCTTCACATCCATTTTTTTTTTCATCCAGACATGATATAAACCTTTTCTTGGAAAATTCCAAAAATGACTTTATACCTTTTTAGTACTTTGCATCAGCAATTACTAAAAGTCACACTTTGCATTTGAGGACTGAATCCCAATGGAGAAAAAAGATCAAAATAGCTTTTCTAAAAGAGAAAAAAAAATAAATAGAATGAGATCGTTTTCCCAATCACCCGCCAACCCAAGCTAATGTGGTAGGGGCTTTTGTGAGAAAATACGACAATTAGTAAACTGTTGTGTCTGATAACAAAAATTGGGATGCAAAGCTGGACTACTTTTTTTTTTAAGTAAAATCCAATAGCCGCCGACTCTTCGTTATTCGTTTTCATTTTTTCTTTAACATTTTGTAGTTCCTATAATCAAGAGGATTCACGAGGTGAAGCTGAGACACGTGGATGGCAATTGAGTTGGCAAAACAAGTTTGCGATGCGATCTCTCATGGGAAACTACTGAGATCATCGATTTTTTCGAAAAGAAAAACTTGTTAATTGAAGCTACAATAAGGGGAATCACTGAAATCGTGAAGCTATGTATTCAATTTTTCCCAGAGTTTATTTGGATTCGGCTTAATGGCAAGAGGTTGAGACAGAAGCTGTGAAGTATCGCCAAGAAAGGACTCTCAGACTCTTTTTGACGGTAAGCTCAACCAATAAGTTGTCATTAGTTCTAGGATCCACAGTGGAAGAATCGATGGAAATGATGGAAGCAGCAGCAGATACAGTAGCAACAGAGTACTACCCTAATTTCGATGCGGTAACTAACGTAGCTGGAGCAGCTTTTCAAATGCAAAGAGAACTCCAATGGTACAAGGTAAGTAGCTTTCCTTTCATATATTTAATAACCACACTTAATGATAATTATTATCTTATAATATCTTATTGACAAAATTCTTAAAATATGATGGCTAGAACTTTATTTGGATAGTTTTGAGAATATACATAGAACATTTTTTTTTTTGTCAGCTATTTTCAGGAAAAATTGACTCAAAAAGATTACATTAGAATTTGTATAAAAGTTTAAGATTCAATTAGTAAAATTGAAAAGTTTAAAATTGAATTAGACATTTATACAATAAGTTTAGAACAGATTGGATAATTTTCCCAATATGAATATGAAGCAAGTACCATAGTTGAACAAAGCATCCTAAGTGGAGAAACGTTGCATTTTTTTTTCTTTCAACATGTCTCAAGCCAATAGATGAAGTCTTTCGAGATGTCCAATTTGACATCAAAATCGTAAGAATCACCAATCCTTTAAAGATGGCACAATGGAGCCTCTTCACTAGTTGCGTTGGGACTGACATCACGAAAGAGGTAATCTCTTCTTTGTTGTCTTCTTCTTTAGGGTCATTGGGATTGTCACGTCACAATAATTGAAATTTTCCCGATTATTCTTGAAGTTGTACATTTCTACTCAAATCTTCTAGTTCGACGTCATGATGGGCGCCATTGAGTCCACAATAAAGACAACTAGCCATATCCTAGGTTCTGATACCAACTCATATTAGAGGGGTCAGAGATTAGAAGGTAACACAAGTACAATAAGAGAAACACTTACCACCTAAAGAATCCCCTCAAGATACAAGACATATGACAGGATAAATGCTCACTGCTTAGGGAATCCAACTGAGAATATATGGCATATAAATAATAAATGCTCAGTACCTAAGGAATCCACCTCAAGATATGAAGTATGTAATTCACCATTCAATGGAATCTATCAAAGAGATACAGAGTTAACGAAACTCTAATCCAATTGTTTACTTCAAAAATTCAGAAAACATTCACTCACCGTTAATGGAGCCTTAGAGGGGTTTGTCTACATTTACAACTTGAAACAACCTTCTAAGTATAGGCAAATCCCAAGACATTTACCTTTTATTTCCAAGAAAAGACCAACAACCCTAGACATATCATAAATGCTACCATTGACTCATGACTCAAAGGACTCTAGAAACAAAATACAATGCATAGGGTTCAATAAAGCACGTAGAAGTACTAAAAGACTCAATCTCAGATTTCTTGACTAGCTCTTAATATTTTTTGGGATAATTACCCAAAAAGACCTAAACCTTTTATACGATAGTCAATTTAGTCATAAACATTTTCATTATGCCAATTTAGTCTTAAACCTTTTGATCATTTGCCATTTTAGTTCTAAACCTTTTAATTGTATCAATTTAATCTTAAATCTTTTGATAATTTGTCAATTTAAACCTCCTAGCCAATTTTGATTAAAAAAAAATTGCTAACATGACATGTAGTGTTGATGTAAACAATTTTTTATTTTTTATCTTTTGAAAATTTTCTAAATTTTTTTATTGCTTTTGTTTTTTTATTTTATTTTATTTCTTTTTTTCTAGGTCAATGAGGTCACTAGCCACCCTTGTTGGCCATAGGCAAGGGCCACAACACCCTTGCATGTGGTAGGCAAGCACATAAGGCCCTTGCCTATAGGCCAGCAAGGGCTGCAATGCCCTTACCCAAACCAAGCAAGCGTTGGTTGGCAACCTTGTCAGCATAGAGTCCAAAATAAAAAGACATAATAAAAGTGAAAAGAAAAAGAAAAAAGAACAAAGAACAAAGAAAAAGAAAAAAATTGTAGAAATTGTCTATGCTAGTGGTGCCACATAGGACGGTCAACACTAACTAGATCATCATGTCATTAACTTTTTGGGCTAAGATTGGCCAAAAATACTATATTAACAAATCGTCAAAAATTTTAAGATTAAATTGACACAATTGAAAGGTTTAAGATTGAATTGGTCATGTACAAGTGGTTTAGGACTTTTTGGACAATTTTCCCAATATTTTTTCCATAAATTCTTCTTGAAGACTCCAAATTCCATGAAACTTGATTCTTTAGAAAGTAGAAACATAGTGCTTTCCATGTATATATTATTTGACTAAATGAAGCACAAAATCATCGTCGAAGCTCTGAAGAAAGTGACCTTTGAAATTCTGCCAGCAAAGATGGACTTTACTTCTAAGAAAATTTTACATCAAGTATTGGATACGTCTTAATCTCCTTGAGATGTGCCCTCGTCATTTTTTTTTTTTTTTTTGAAAATTTTCATTACACTGTCCACTTATCAAAACTCCTATTTGTGGGTTTTATGCATAGGCTGTGGAAAGCTGGGTTATCCCATGTGGCATCTGCCTATCCATCAGAAAACATATTGGAATAAATTCGTGGAGAAACACAAAGAGTTGATTGAGAAAGGAGAGAAGTGGGTGAAGGACACAGCAAATTCATGTATGCTTGTCTCAACTCTAATTACCACAATATTGTTCATAGCTGCTTTCACCGTGCCCGGAGGAAATGACGATAAAACTGGAGTGCCATTGTTGTTAGGGCAAGATTCTTTCCATATTTTTGCAATTTCGGATGCGTTAGGTTTGTTCTCCTCCGTGATGGCCATCTTGCTATTCCTAGCCATTTTAACTTCGCGTTATGAGGCGCAAGATTTTCTCTACTCGTTGCCTAAGAAGATCATAATGGGCCTCTCTTTACTCTTCCTCTCCTTGGCTTTCATGCTGGTGGCCTTCGTTGCAACTCTCACAATGGTGCTTGATAAGAGACTGAGTGGGCTCTCATTCCAGTCACTTTGCTGGCCTCTGTCCCCGTGGCTTTGTTCGCAGTACTACAACTTCCCTGCTATTCCAAATGGTTAAATCCACTTATGGACCCAGCATCTTTCGTCCCGAGGGCATTTGGGATGGAGTCAAATATACAAAACAAGATCAGGGATTGATGAATTTGATTTGAGGGTGTATGTCTTCATTATAGTTGGTTGTTTGTAGTAGAGCCAATGCAATATTGAATGTATTTCCTCAAAGTATTTGACCAATTACCATGCATTATGTTTCCCTGCCTTGTTACCAAAGATCTATTTATAGAATGATTTAATCAATTTAAAATTTCAGCCTATAGATACTTCAAAATTCAATCTGCACATACATAAACAATTTCTTTTAACATTCAGGACCAAAGTATGCTCAATCTTGGAATATAACATTTTAAAAATTATTTTTTGTCTTTTTTTTTTTTTTTATAATTTAGATTCAGAATTTTTTTTTTTTTTTCCTTTAGCTTAAACATTCAGCCTCCAAGTATTTCAAAATATAATCTATATGAAAAATCTATATCTTCAACATTTATTACCAAAATACATGCAATCATGTAATATATCTTTCATCATGGAATGAGAGATGAACAATTATTTATAGAAAAAATCTATAGATACAAAATTTCAGTGGTAAGAATATACCAAATGTAGACTTTATTCTTGTGAAATATAAAGTAATTAGAATCATACTAGTTATGATACTTTGTTTGTATCAATTGTGAAATAGATGGAATAAAACCTACCATAAATCTTTGCCCCATTGGTCACTGTTGACACCTAAATTTTGATTAAATATTTAGATATTTATTGCATAAAAATTAGACACCAATTTGGTCTTGGAAAAGCAATCCTCACCATCAAGGCAACCGGAGATAGCTCGGCTCCATGGTGACAATTCATTGCTCCAACAAGCAACTAGAAACATGTTTGAGTCCTAAAAAAGCAGCTCCCCTACGTCATCAGGTAAGATGATACCCTAGTACTTGCCAAAAACTTGAGGTTCACACTTTGCATCACTTCTTTCCGATAAGTAACTATAAGTATATTCTTTTCCGTCTTAGTATGTATTATGCTATATTTCCCTTTTTGCATAGGACATTTGGTCCCAAACAAGATATTATCTAATACATATGCATGGACAAAATTTAGGTATCAGTTTTCTTTAAAAGCAATCTTTGCAAGCTCAACTTCAAAGAAGGACAGTTGTTGAAATCTCAATTTTGATTAAATATTTAGATATTTATTGCATAGGAAATTATGGACCAATTTGGCCCTAACAAAAATGATTTTCACATCACCTAGGCATTAATGTTATTTGCATCTGTTAAGATTTATTTTTATTTTATTTCTCCTTTATTTTACCCTATAGATATAAAACTATATTTTTAAAAAAAAGGAGGAAAAGGGAAAAGGGCCCAGCCCCCTTTTCATTTCTCCGCCTTCGCCCAGGACTAGGCCCAGCTCCCCCTCACGACCCGGCCCGGCCCCTCCTTCTTCCTCCTTCCTTCTCCCTCCCTGCAACTCCCATGGGCAGCTCTCCCTTCTCTCCTTCTTTTCTTCCTTTCTCACGCAACAAGGA
Source organism: Eucalyptus sideroxylon (assembly GCA_014182405.2). Lineage (NCBI taxonomy): Eukaryota > Viridiplantae > Streptophyta > Magnoliopsida > Myrtales > Myrtaceae > Eucalyptus > Eucalyptus sideroxylon. The sequence continues at coordinate 47,909,322 of CM024550.2, forward strand.
TAGTGTGTTGCGGAAAGAAGGAGCAGAGTAAATGGAAGTACTGAATGATGGGATGTCGGTTCAGCTGGGGGAGGCCGGTCGGCTCACCAAAGACCGGCGACCGAAGCCTCCGTTGACCGGCCTCCTCGGCCTATAAATAGGACGGCGCGAGCTCAGTAGAAGGGGGAGCCAAAGAGAGAGAAAAGAAGGAGTTTCTTCGGAGAGACATCCAAGAAGCCCGAGAGAATGAGCGAAGGGGGTGAAGGTAGAGGGAGAGCACCGAGAGGGCGGAGGTAGGAGAGAGAGAGAGAGAGAGAGAGAGAGCCCTCTCTCGGCCAAGCCGCGGAGACCCTCGCCGCGCGAGATCTCCGCCCTGTAGCTACCACTTGACGCCGCCCTATCGTTGCCGCTAGCGGTGAGCGTGGTTCCGAGTAGAACCGGGAACCGGAACCGAACCGGAGGAGGTTCCCCTCCGGTTCCCGGTTCTAAGAGGACCGGTTCCGGTTCCCAGTTCTCTTTTTCCGGGAACCGGCGGTTCCGTTCCAGTTCCGGTTCCCACAGGAACCGGAACCGGCAAAGTTAAAAATAAAAAAACCCTAATTCCTCCCCCGCGATTTCCCCCTTCTGTTCAACTTTCCCCCTTTCCCTTTCTTTTTCTCTCTCTTTTCTCCACTTTTTCCTCCTCACGTCACTTCCTGCCCCCACTTTTTTCTTTTCCTCTCTCTCTCTCTCTCTCTCTTCTCTTTCCCCCTCTCTCGGCCGAACCCCCCCACCTCTTCTTCTTCTTCTTCCTTCCTCTCGCCGGTTGGTGCTTCACCCACCACCACACCGCCGCCCCACGCCCTACTCACCATCACCTCTTGGCCACCGAACCCCTACCACCCACTGCTCGTCCAACAAGCCGTCTCACCGTTGAGCCCGACGAGCTGTCTTGCTGTCCGCGCCACCGTGAGGCACCGCCGCCGTCCCCAAGCCACCATCACCACCTCTTGCTGCCGCTTGCTCGGCCGTCCGGGCCATCGTTGCTCCGAACCGTCACCACCTCCGCTCGAACTGAGCTCTTCCCCCCTTGGCCGTGGGTTGAGCCGGGGCTGCAGCCATCTTCAGTGCGCCGTTCATGCCGCCGTTGGTGCCATGAGACTCGTGCCTTCGTCGCCGTCGCGCCACCGTCGCCGTGTGCTCGCCGTCGCCAGATCAAGAAGAAGCTGGTGAAGAAGATGAGGCAGAACAAGCCCATCCCTCACTGGATTCGCATGCGGACCGACAACACCATTAGGTTCATATCCAATTCCTTCACGTTTTGTCCAAAAAAAGCCATCTTTTTATTTTATTTTATTTTTTTGTGGCCTAATTTTTGTCGCCGAAATCGTTCAGGTACAACGCGAAGTGCAGACACAGTGTATATGCTTTAAACTTCTAGTACCTTTTATGTACTCCTAGGTTGTAAAAACTGTGCCAATGTAGCACCTGATGTCTTTGCAATTGAAGAAGACTATGGAAGAGCTAGAGTATACAGCCAGTGCGGTAATCCTGAATTAGTTCAGCAGGCAATTGATAGTTGGTAAGTGTTTGCTGATTCTGCCTTTTCTTTTAGTTGGAATGTTGTAGCTTTCTGTGGATGGACTTTTCCCTTTATAATTGTATCTTTATAGCTGACAATGATGATTATGTTGGCATTGCTGAAAATGATCTTACTATACAGCTGCATGTAGATATATCCAATTAGATTCCTATGGAACTTATTGATTTCTTCGAATAATTTGTGTCATTCGGGAATTTCACTGTTGCCTTTCCAGTTATTATTAAATGCCATCTCTGGTTCCCATGAATTGCTCCCAACATCAAATGCATTTGAGTGCGACTCCTATTGTTTCTTTTCAATATGATGTCGGTATTAGGGCATGGCTTTTCTGTGCTCTTTTACTTGTTGGTATATTAAATTGGCATTTTCAAAAGTTACATTGAATGTCAAAGTATGGCCAGAGGATTTGTACTTATCAGATTCTTCCGTAATTTAGTCCGGTTGATTGCATCCATTGGACTTCTGCTGCACAATTGTCTCTTCTTGAAGATGAAATGCGCAGGGTAGAGAGAGTCAATGTAAGTTTTATAATCTACAGGATTGTGTCCAGTTGACCATTACAGTGTCTTCCTTAACGTAGGATGATGTCTATGACACTTTCTTTTGCTTTTCATTGATTAGATTGGTCCAACCCTTGCCTTTTGTTTTTCTTGCTAAAGGGTTCTTTTGAATGATGACAGGTTGCAATGATGCTTTCAGGAATGGGATCGGGGTCTGTGGATGTCTTTAGAGTGGTAAGAGTATGACTTGTCATTTGACCCTAATCCTTTGCAATTGGTTTTGTGTGATGTCATTTTGTACTGGAAATTCTAGACTCAATTCAACTGTATCTTCTGGATATAGTGGTGTTGATTTTAGTGAGGATTTAACCTGCTTCCTTGTCCCCTATTTGAAAGGGTTATATTACCAAACTTCTGCTGGATTGTGTCTGTGATAGAGAAATTAAGATAACACACTCGTCAAGTTTTCAAGATACAAAGTAACATACAGTGGAAGTGCCATATGAGAGAGATAGTGTTACTTTCCGAAAATAATGATATTGCAGCAGATTTAAAGCTTCATGGATGCCTCTCCTATTACTCTCATCATTCCAAAGCAGTATAGTACATATCAAGCAAATGAATTTGCAACAAATTGCTTAATTCTCCAAATTAGGTCCTGTTGGTGAATCTCATGCAATATGCAAACAAGGTTTTCATGAAGATGATTGAACTTGGATTTGTTTCTTTGAAGCTCAAGCAGTTTGTGGCTGCTACTGCAGGAGCTAAATTTTCCTTCAAAACATATAACATTTCTCCAAATTTCTTCAGATCATTTGGAGAAATTTTATATGTTTTGAAGGAAAATTTAGCTCCTGCAGTAGCAGCCACAAACTACTTGAGCTACAAAGAAACAAGTCCAAGTTCAGTCATCTTCATGCACTAGATATACCAACAGGACTTAATCTGGAGAACTAAGTGATTTGTTGCAAATTCATTCTCTTGACTGCCCTATACTGCTTTAGAATGACGAGATTGAAGGGGAGGCATCCACGAAGCTTCGAATTTGCCGCAATGTCTTTATTTTCCAAAGGTAACATCATCTCTCTCATGTATCACTTCTACTTTATGTTACTTTCTATCACAAAACCTAATAGCTGTCTAATCCATTTGGACCGTTAGAGCTTCTAACCAGGGAGCGTACTCAGAACAAGGCATATCATGCAAATTGCTTAGTTCTCTAGATTAGGTCCTGTTGGTGAATCTAGTGCGTGAATATGACAGAGCTTGGACTTTCTTTGTAGCTCAAGCAGTTTCTGGCTGGTATGGCAGATCTAAACTTTTCCTTCAAAACATATGAAACTTCTCTAAATGATTTGTTTTGCATGATCTGCGTGCTTGGAGTTCCTTCCTTTGTATGATTATCCAGAAAGTTCCTTTAAATTTGATTTGTTCTATCCATTGATTACCATCTAATCTGTTGCAGGCGAGTTCTCGATGGGAAAAGAGGCAGGCAAAAGTTTTGGTAGGAAGCCTTCTTTATTTGTTCTATCCATTGATTACCATCTAATTTTTTTGTTCTATCCATTGATTACAACACATTGTGTTCAACGTTCAGTGCCTTTGATCGGTTCTGCTAATGATTGGCCAGATCTTCTTATTTAGATGAGACTTATAGGCTTGTGTTGGACCTGCTTTTCCTGTTCAGTGCTTGTTGAGGTCACGGTGGTGCTTGTTCTCATAGTGTGGTAGTGATTATTAGTGGTCGTCCTTCCAAACATTGGGGAGCTTTTAGTTGTGTCAATTCTGAGGAATTTCAACTTATGTGGTATTGGTTTGCTATCTGCAATGTCTAAATGAGAGTAACATCAGTTTATTGGGCATCTTCAATAGCTTCAAGTCAGTTTAGCATGTGAAGTGTATTCTAGCATCAGGTTGCAGGATTCATGGCTATGTCGTTATTATTGCTGCATTCTTTTCCATTTTTTTTATCTAAAAATGAAAAATAAAAAAAATAAAGAACCTGTTGGAACCTGTTGGAACCTGGAACCGACCCTGGAACCTGTGACAGGGTAGGTTCCAGGTTCTTGGTTCTGACGGGTAGGTTCCAGGTTCCAAAAAATGAGGAACCTGTACCCGAGGGTAGGTTCCAGGTTCCAAGCGGAACCTGAAAGGAACCGGGAACCGCTCACCCCTAGTTGCCGCGACGTCTCCAGCTACGCCAAAATCAAGTCGCGCCGTCGCTGTACCCGACAGTCGCTGTTGCCACGACACCGCTGCTCGCTGCTTCGCCGATCTGTCCCTGATCCTGCTCGCTGTGCCACTGCAACCAAGAAGTCTGTGCCAGCCGTCGTCGCTTGCTGCAGCCGTCTCCGTTGGGGTTCGCGGTGGGGGAGCAAAGGAGGCTACGGACCGGGTCGGGCGCGGGTCGTATTCAGGTGTGCATGGGTCTGGGTTTGCATGGGCTTGCAAGGTCGTGGGCCTGGCTTTTCTTTCAAGTGAAATTTGGGCCTGATTAGACTTAATTCGAACTGGGCTCTTGATAGAGCCCGGTCCCGCCAAACTCAAGCCCGAGATAGGACTCCTCTGTCCGCTTCGTCCAGCCTCTGTGCGTACGATGGATGACCTCCGTATCTCTGGGGGAGAGGGCTCGATGTCTATTACGTTGGATGAAGCTCAGGGTATTATTGATTTTGAAGCTTAAATGGGTTGGGCATAACATATCTAAGTCATAATCCCTAATTTTGAGAATTAATTTTTATCAAGGAAATTCATGTTCAGTAACTCAATTGATAGAATCGGAAAGTTTAGATTTAAATTGGCATAATAAGTTTAGGACTGACTTGATAATTGTCCCTAAATAACTTATTTCAATATTTCTTCTAAATCAGTAATAATTAATTATAAAAATTAAAATTTAGATATTTGCTAGAATTAGACATCAATTCAAATTACAGGTTTGCTAACTAACGTTAAAAGCAAATCAATGCATCGAGCTCAAGTGTGCCACGTGAGTCATCATTGTGTGAGTTTGACCCACTTTTATATCCATTGAGAGATAAATAGAGATTGAAATGTTAGCATCATTTCCTTGAATTACATCATCTCACCCCGGAACTTCGTGAGCACCTAAGTTCATTGTAAGCTTTCCAACAAGATATCATTTGGCCGACACTCTTGTTGGTCTCAAATCACATAGCCACCTTTTCGGGGAAAACATATGATCAAATAAATACCCAAGAATCTAAATCAAACAATACTCACACCTAACAATAGTGAACCAAGCTTTCCGGCGGCATTAGAGTTGTAGGAATCCAAAAATGGATTTAAAAGATAATTGTTTCGAAATTTTATGAAGTAATGGTTAAACAACTAATCAAATGCCACACCTCAACACTTTTAAGGCAGAGCGAGTACCGTAGAAGAAAAAAATTCTTAGATACCCTCGGGCCTCGGTGCATGTGAGCTCATCTCACATGTACCATTGGATGAAGTGGGCCCATGTAGAATGCACTAATCTAACGGTAGTGTGAGCTAGGTTCACGTGATCCGTACGCATACATTATTGGCTTATTCTACAAATGATAGTGACAATATTCTAGTGTATTTAGAAAAAATGAAACAAATCCAAAGCTAGGCTCTAAAACAGAATCTGCGTCCATAATTAAGTCATGTGCAGAAAAGTCCGCGTCAATGAATTGGTCCACTTGGCCTTGGACAATATAATGAACATATTGAAAGTGTTGGCATGATGCGCCATTACTAAATAATGCTTTGATTGGTATGACGTGAGCCGTCATTATATGGATGCAACACTAAATGTTAGTTTATCCCTATATAGATACGATCCAAATTCTACTGTAATCTCATCTATAATGGATGGATGATATTACTGTATCACTTGATTTATCAAGCACATTTTTCCAGATGAACATTAGCTCTCAAGGAATTGACGAAGCAACATACTTTTATTCATCTACTCAAAATTCGATAAGAAAGGGAGGCGTTTTGCTCCATAGTTTGAAAAGAACAAGTCAGAAAGCACTAAAAATCAAATCTCCACTCCAATGACTCACTTCAACACACTAGCAAACCAAATACAACCTAACAAGAAAAATCCATGGAAAGCCATTGACGATGAGTATATAAGCCGAATTATTATTTCTTTTCATTTTTTTGAAGAGGCTTGAAAAGGTAGTGATTCTTAATGGATGGATTCTCGACGAAAATGAAATTAGCCACTTAGCCAGTGCCACCAAGAATGCCCTTGAGCTTCTTGACCTGAGCATCATCAAGGAAAGTGGTGGCCTCCACCAACTCAGAAGGAAAATTATTAGCGAACAGAGCAAAGTCCAAGATTTGAAGCCCAGGGCTCGGACTGCTGAAGCTGACAAAGGCAAGTGCTGGAACTTTAGCAGCATTCAATTGGAAGTGCAATAGCCCCTGAGGGAAAATCATGCTATCCCCTTTGTTGAGGGTCTTCAAGTAGACGGTGTTTGCTGATGATGAGATGAACCCGGCACAAATCGACCCTTGCAGGACAAGGATGACCTCCGAGCCACCTGGGTGCGTGTGCAATGGAATGACCCCAGCAGGGGCCATGTCCAGGCGGACCAAGGAGATGCCGAGCCCATTTAGGCCAGGGAACTGGGTTACAAATGCCGGGGTCGCCGCAGCCTTGATGAGGTTCGAGGTGTTCCCAGCCACGCCGAGGCCCGAGAAGACAAAGTCATTCACGGTGACTGCTGAGACCTTCTTGCAGGAGTAGCCCGCGGGACCCTCGGGGGCTGAGAAGTCTGCAACGCAGAAGTCCTGGACCGCCGCGTGGGAGGCGGAGAGGAGGAAGGAGAGCAGAATTAAGGTTTGGAGTATTGACATCTTAATGCCGACTCTTTAATTTCTTGGGGAAAGATTTCCTTTCGAATGTGTGTTTGAGGGATTCTCGAGGAGGTATATATAGAGCGGCACATCGCGGGATGTTCCTGAGGCATTGGTGATTAGCCGAAAGGATAAGAGACCCCATGCAGGGTTTCACGTACATGGCAATGCAAGAAAGGGGTACATTGGAAGCAGAAAGATTGCGATCCGTGATACTTGTCGGAGGGTAATGTCTTCACCGAAAAGAACAAGGAGGTTCTTCTAGTTTGGAAATAGAGGACCATGAGAAAATATCTTTTGATATTGTTGGGCTTCGTAAAAGAATATTCGTCTCTTTAAAGAATATGAACTCCAAATACATTTCCAATTGGGGAAACTCAATAAGAAGTTCAAAACTTACAATTTTCGCTAGAAGTACTGTATTATCTTATAAGTGACACATAATGATCAATCTATACTAGATTATTTATAAGTGTATCTTAGCTTAGAATTTTTAATTTTTGCACCTCTTTGGTTAGAATTTTACTCAACTAAAATAGAGAACTACACCACCAATAAACCATTAAGTACAAGAATACTGTACTTGTCACTCAATTAAAACTTGGATTAACACAAATAAAATACTCTTCTCTCTATATGGATTTTGTGCTTGTTTAACTTACAAGCAGGTTATATTTAGACATGTAATCTAGTAATCAAAGACGGGTTAGATGAAGTTCCTAGCTATTAGAGATTGAAGAAAACGTGACTCTTACAACTTTTGGATAACCAATTGTGCATTTGATGTAACTATAGGAACTATATAATTTATGGGACATATAAGCCAAACTGCTCATGACGAAGGGGCGAATTTCACTCTACATTATTGGAGTGCTTCTAAGTTTCTTTTAACAGAGTTTACTGAAATGGAAAAAAGAATAAGAAGAATTTGAATTATATGAAGTTATAGAGGGAGCGTCCGAAAATAATAATCTTAAGAGAATCAAGAAGGTGGTCCTCGAGCACATGGGAGGAGAGAAATGACGGCATAAGAGGACATACAAGACAGCTAAAAGTGTAGCTCCTGCAGACCGCAAAGTCTTGGTTTCCCCGAGCACATGGCCTCTATCCCTGTGGCTTTATTTGCAATACTACAACTTCCCTTGCTATTCCAAATGGTTCAATCCACTTATGGATCCAGCGTCTTTCATCCCGAGGGCATTTGGGATGGAGTCAATTATATTGAACAAGATCAATGATTGACGAATTTGATTTGAGAGTGTATGTCTTTATTACAGTTGGTTGGTTGTAGCGAGGCCATTGCGATAACCGATTCTATTTCCTCAAAGTATTTAAACAATTACTATACATTACGTTTTCCTACCTTGCTATGAAAGCTCTATTTATAAAATGATCCAATCATTTTAAAATTTCAGCCTATGGATACTTCAAAATTGAATATGCACATACCTAAACAATTTTTTTTAACATTCAGTACCAAAGTATGCTCATTCTTGGAATATAAATTTTTAAAAAATTAGTTTTTCTAGCTTCTTGTTTTATAATTTAGATTCAGAATTTTTTTCTTTCAGCTTAAACATTCAGCCTGCAGGTATTTCAAAAAAAAAATCTATTATAAAAAATTAACTTCAACGTTTATTACCAAAATACACTCTACCATGTAATATATCTTTCATCATGATGAAAGATGAAAGGTTATATATAGAAAAAAATTTATAGATAAGAATTTCAGTGGTAAGAACTATAGCTTTATTCTTGTGAACTATAAAGTAATTGGAATCATACTAGTTATGATACTTTGTTTGTATAAATTGTGAAGTAGATGGAATAAAACCTACCATAAATCTTTGCCCTAGTGATCACTATTGACATCTAAAATTTAATTAAATATTTAGATATTTATTACATAAAAAATTAGACAACAATTTGATCCTGGAAAAGTAATCCTCACTATCAAGGCGATCAGAGATAGCTCCGGCTCCTTGGCGACAATAAGCAATCGGACACATGTTCGATTCTTAAAAAAGCAACTCTCCCGCGTCATTAAGTAAGATGACAACCTGATACCTATCAAAAACTTAGGGTCGCACCCCATATCATTTATTCCAGATAAGTAACTACAGGTACATTATTATTTGTCTTAATATGTATTATATTATATTGCCATTTTTGCATAAGACATCTAGTCTCAAACAAACTATTATCAATGACATATGCATAGACAAAATTTAGGGATAATTTCTTCTTTAAATGCAACCTTTGCGAGCTCAACTTCAAAGAAAAGCAACTATTGATACCTAAATATTGTATAAATATATAGATATTTATTGAATAAAAAATTGGGGACAAATTTGGCCCCAATAAAAATGATTTTCACATCACCTAGAGATTTATATTATTTACATCTACAAAGATTTATTTTAATTTTATTCCCCTTTATTTTACCCTATAGATATAAAACTATATTTAAAAAAAATGGAGCAAAAGGGGCGAAAAGGGCCTAGCCCCCCTTTTTCTTTTCGCCTGTCTTCGCCCAGGACCGGGCCCAGCTCCCCCCTCACGGCCCGGCCCGGCCTAACCCCTCCTTCCTTCTCCCCCCTGTAACTCTCGTGGGCGGCTCTCCCTTCTCTCCTTCTCCTCACTTTCTCACGCAACAAGGATAGCATGCTGCGGAAATGAAGGAGCAGAGCAGGCAGAAGAAACGACTGATGGGATGCCGATTTGGCGGGGGGTGGCCGGTTGGCGCACCAAGCACCGGTGGCCGAAGCCTCCGTCGACCGGCCTCCTCGGCCTATATATAGGACATCGCGAGCTCAATAGAAGGGGGAGCCAAAGAGAGAGAAAAGAAGGGTGGAGTAGAGAGAGCGGAGGAGTTTCTTCGGAGAGACATCTGAGAAACCTGAGAGAGTGAGTGGAGGGGGTGAAGGTAGAGGGAGAGCACCGAGAGGGCGGAGGTTGGAGAGTGTTAAAATTTTTTTTGGATGTGTGCATTGTGGAAGCATGGTTTTGGTATTAATGATAGTTTTTGGTTAGTGACGTGTGCAAGTGTATGATATAGTTTGTTGAGGATGGACAAAGGACAAGATAGGATAATTGAAGGATATAGGACATGAGATATGGGGGAAAATAGATTCATTAGTTGAACAAAATAGTTTGATGGAGGTACAGTAGAGTTCTATGACCTCTCATGGTGGAGGGTTCACCTCACACACAAGGTGGAGGGTTTACCTCTCACACACCTCAAATGATGAACTTACATGCCTTAGAAGATTCTAGTCCTCTCTTGAATGCTAGACTTCTCTAGGCTTCTTTTACATGCTGGACTTTTATTCTTTCTTCCAGAAAATTCATCTAGGGAATTCTAGAAGTTTAGCAACTCTAGAAAATTCTAGAAAATGGATCACCATTTCCAACAAAGAGGAGATCTGAGAGAGAGAGAGAGGAGAGAGAGAGCCCTCTCTCGGCCAAGCCGCGGAGACCCTCGTTGCACGAGACCTCCATCGTGTCGCTGCCGCCCGATGCCGCCTGTCGCTGCCGCGGCGTTGCCTGTTGCGCCAAAATCAAGTCACGCCATTGCTGAACCCGATGGTTGCTATTGCCACGACACCGCTGCCCGATGCTTCGCCAATCTGCCACCGATCCTACTCGCTACGCCACCGCGACCAAGAAGTCTGGGCCAACCACCGTCGCTCATCGCGACTGTCTCCGTGAGGGTTCGCAGTGGGGCAGCAGAGAAAGCTACGAATTGGGTCAGGCGCGGGTCGTATTCGGGTAGAGTTTCGGTTGTCCGAGTTGGCTGGGTCTGGTTGTGCATGGGCTTGCAAGGTTGTGGGCCTGTCTTTTCATTCAAGTGAAATTTGGGCCTGATAAGAATTAATTCGAACTGGGCTCTTGACAGGGCCCAGTACGGCCAAACTCAAGCCCGAGATAGGACTCCTCCGTCCGCTTCGTCCAGCCTCTGTGCGTATGATGGATGACCTCCGTATCTCTTGGGGAGAGTGCTCAATGTCTATTCTGTTGGATGAAGTTCAGGGGATCATTGATTTTGAAACTTAAATGGGTTGGGCACAACATATCTAAGTCATAATCCCTAATTTTGTGAATTAATTTTTATTGGCGAAATTCATGTTAAGTAACTCAATTGATAAAATCGGAAAGTTTAGGTTTGAATTAGCATAATAATTTTAAAATTGACTTGATAATTGCCCCTAAATAACTTATTTCAATATTTCTTCTAAATCAGTAATAATTCATTATAAAAATTAAAATTTAGATATTCGCTAGAATTAGACATCAGTTCAGATTATAGGTTTGCTAACTGACGTCAAAAGCAAATTAGTGCATCGAGCTCGTGTGAGTGTGTGCCACGTGAGTCATCATCGTGCGAGTTTGGCCCACTTTTATACCCATTGACAGATAGAGATTGAAATGCTAATGTCATTTCCTTGAATTACATCATCTCACCCTAGAACTTCGTAAGCACCTAAGTTCATTGTAAGCTTTCCAACAAGAAATCATTTGGCCGGCACCCTTGTTGGTCTCAAATCACATAGCCATCTTTCCGGGGAAAACACATGATGAAATAAATACCCAAGGATCTAAATCAAACAATACTTACACCTAACAAAGTGAGTCAAGCTTTCTGGCGGCATTAGAGTTGTAGGAATCCAAATATGAATTTAAAAGATAATTGTTTCGAAATTTTATGAAGTAATGGTTAAACAACTAATCAAATGCCACACCTCAACACTTTTAAGGCAGAATGAGTACGGTAGAAGAAGAAAAATTCTTAGATGCCCTCAATGCATGTAAGCTCATCTCACATGTACCATTGGATGAAGTGTAGAACCCACTTATCTAACAGTAGCGTGAGCTAGGTTCACATGATTCGGATGGATACATTAGTGGCTTATTGTACAAATGATGGCAACAAGATTCTAGTGTATTCAGAAAAAAATGAAACAAGTCCAAAGCTAGGCTCTAAAACAGAATCTGCGTCCATAATTAAGTCGTGTAGAAAAGTCCGCATCAATGAATTGGTCCACTTGGCCTTGGACAATACTAAATGAACATATTGAAAGTGTTGGCATGACGTGCCATTACTAAATAATGCTTTGATCGGCATGACGTGAGCCATCATTATATGAATGCAACACCGAATGTTAGTTTATCCCTCTATAGATAGGATCCAAATTTTACTGTAATCTCATCTGTAATGGGTGGATGATATTACTGCATCATTTGATTTATCAAGCACATTTTTCTAGATGAACATTAGCTCTTAAGGAATTGACAAAGCAACATACTTTTTTTTTGGTAAAGGAAAGCAACATACTTTTATTCATCTACTCAAAATTCGATAAGAAATGGAGGTGTTTTGCTCCATATTCCGAAAGGAAGCACTAAAAATCAAATCTCCACTCCAACAACTCACTTCAACACACTAGCAAACCAAATACAACCTAACAAGAAAAATCCATGGAAAGCCATTGACGACAAGCATATAAGCCGAATTATTATTTCTTTTCATTTTTTTGAAGAGGCTTGAAAAGGTGGTGATTCTTAATGGATGGATTCTCGACGAAAATGAAATTAGCCACTTAGCCAGTGCCACCAAGAACGCCCTTGAGCTTCTTGACCTGAGCATCATCAAGGAAAGTGGTGGCCTCCACCAACTCAGAAGGAAAATTATTAGCGAACAGAGCAAAGTCCAAGATTTGAAGCCCAGGGCTTGGACTGCTGAAGCTGACTATGGCAAGTGCTGGACCTTTACCAGCATTCAATTGGAAGTGCAATAGCCCCTTAGGGAAAATCATGCTATCCCCTTTGTTGAGGGTCTTCAAGTAGACGGTGTTCGCTGATGATGAGATGAACCCGGCAGAAATCGACCCTTGGATGACAAAAAGGACCTCCGAGCCACCCGGGTGCGTGTGCAATGGAATGACCCCACCAGGGGCTAGGTCCAGGCGGGCCAAGGAGATGCCGAGCCCATTCAGGCCAGGAAACTGGTTTGCAAATGCCGTGGTCACCGCAGCCTTGATGAGGCTAGAGGTGTTCCCAGCCACGCCGAGGCCTGAGAAGACAAAGTCATTCACGGTGACTGCTGAGACCTTCTTGCAGGAGTAGCCCGCGGGGCCCTCGGGGGCCGAGAGGTCTGCAACGCAGAAGTCCTGGACCGCCGCGTGGGAGGCGGAAAGGAGGATAGAGAACAGAATGAAGGTTTGGAGTATTGACATCTTTATGCCAACGCTTTAATTTCTTGGGAGAAGGATTTCCTTTCGAATGTGTGTTTGAGGGATTCTCGGGGAGCTATATATAGAGCGGCACATTGTGGGATGTTCTGAGGCATTGGTGATTGGCCGAGAGGATAAGAGACCCCATGCAGGGTTTCACGTGCATGGCAATGCAAGACAGGGGTACACTGGAAGCAGACAGATTGCGATTCGTGACACCTGTCGGAGGGTAATCTCTTCACAGAAAAGAACAAGGAGGTTCTTTTAGTCTGGAAATAGAGGATCATGAGAAAATATCTTCAGATATTTTTGGGCTTCGTAAAAGAATATTCGTCTCTTTAAAGAATATGAACTCCAAATACATTTCTAATTGGAAGAACTCACTAAGAAGTTCAAAACTTGCAATTTTCGCTAGAAGTACCGTATTATCTTAAAAAGTGGCACATAATGATTAATCTATACTAGATTGTTTATAAGTGTATCTTAGCTTAGAATTTTTATTTTTTGCACCTCTTTGGTTAGAATTTTACTCAACTAAAATAGAGAACTACACCACCGATAAACCATTAAGTACAAGAATATTGTACTTGTCACTCAATTAAAACTTGTATTAACACAAATAAAACACCTCTCTCTCGTTATGGATTTTGTGCTTGTTTAACTTACAAACAGGTTATATTTAGACATGTAATCCAGTAATCAAATACGGGTTAGATGAAGTTCCCAGCTATTAGAGATTGAAGAAAACATGACTCTTACAACTTTTGGATAACCAAATGTGCGTTTGATGTAACTATAGGAACTATATAAATTCTGGGACAAATAAACAACATTGCTCATCACAAAGGGGCGAATTTCGCTCTACATTATTGGAGTACTTCTAACTTTCTTTTAAGAAAGTTTATTTAAATGGAAAAAAGAAGAAGAGGAAGTTGAATTATATGAAGTTATAGAGGGAGCGTCCAAAAATAATAATCTTTAGAGAATCAACAAGGTGGTCCCGGAGCACATGGGAGAAGAGAAATGATGGCATAAGAGGACATACAAGACAGCTAAAAGTGTAGCTCCTGCAGACTGCAAAGTCTTGGTTTCCGTTGTCCGAGCTTTGGCCAGGAATTTGAGTGGACATCGCGAATTCCCTATCTTTTAGGGTTTCCCGGATTTCAGGGAGCAACGTAAAAGAAAAGGTCTTACCTAATTTCACGCATGACATTTGACGTGATTGTCTCATTTGTCTTTTTTAGGGGATTTGATGCTTCGATATTTGTCATTTGGTATCTTACTCACAGATAAATTGACCAATTCAATCACAATTGTGTGATAAAACCATAATTCCATGGAGAGACGTGGCGATAATTCTCACCTTAATGTAATGTACATGAGGTGTATAAAACTTTAATTGGGACTACTTGTCTATCTAATGTAACACTATATTGCAGAAAATTTCCCCATTATACATACTATAAATATATAATTAATGGAAAATACAATAATCGTCAATTAATCCTATGATTTACAACGATGACTTTCTTTCAGTCAACCCCAGTGGCCGAACACATGCGATCAAGCTACATTAGACTCAATCAATGATTGTGCTCATCTTATCCAAGTGTATGTTTGAGTAAAGATTGGACTTGGCTATCTCAATTTGCAGCCTAATTCAAGTTGTCATGAGTACGCCGAATGAGTAATCCCTAATGTAAGCACAATACCCTCTCTTTCCTAGCTCGTCCTTGCAAAATTATGCTTCCTTTGTGCGCTAAGCTCAACCCGAGGGAATCGAATCGACCATCACTTGAACAAAAAGTTAGAAGATGCAGCCAAAATGCATAAAAAATGGTCCACTCCCTCTACCAGTCCAGCGGTGAACAGACTAAAGGCCATTTTTTTTTATGGCAGTCAAGATATTTCCAAAGGTCACTGAAAGAGAAACTTCATATGTCCTACTGCTTGTCTATTGGCCACGTACGTTTGTTGTATACTGAGGACCGAAGGGTGAACTGATAACGGCATTGTTAACCTTTTCTTTCTAAAGCCCATTCCAATTCCTGTCCCTCCCCTCTTTCAAAGGTCAGTTGAAGATATTTTCCGGCAATCACGCGGAGAATTTTAATGTGGAATATGCGACGTAATGTTGATCAGAATTCTAAAACTAAAAGATATATAACGGGTAAAAGGAGCTCTCTTTAGATGTAATAGGTAAATAAGCTATTTTATTTAACAAAAAATCCAACCCAACAGATACTTGATTATAAGTGGCTAATGGGATGCACATCTGCAAAAAGGATAGCACTAACCTTGATATCATGTTAGAAAATCCAAACCAATAACTTAAACTGATAAGTAGAGGGAGATCATATGAATATAAAGAGTATATGGGATCCGTTGTCAAGTAATATGAGGTAATATTTTAATACACTTTGTGTTTGAATTTCACTATGTTAAACATTCATTTTGGCGATTTTACTATTCCATCTGTTAAAAAAAAAAAAGTTCATCAAATTGCCCGACAACATGTTGAGAATTAGCTGACACATATATAAAATTTCCAATTTTTTACAATTTACAAATTACCATTTTTTTTTAATCTTTTGCCAACTTTCTTTTGCATATTTTACTGCTACATTAAATTTGCCGGTCCTTATATAAATTTACCCATCTTCATTCAAGCAAATCATCAATCCTTTACGAACTACTTTTGGTTTACAACTCTTGTTTGATTTATTTGCCAATATATTTTTTTTTTTTTAGTTTATCAATTTTTTATTGTTTATCAACTTTTTTTTTCTTTTTTTTTTCTTTTGATGACCCACGGACGATAGAATAGACGCCTAGCTACCTAAGGGATCATGAAACATAATGTAATAACCCATCAAATTTACTAAGCTTTTCTTCGGTTACCAACTAGTTTTTTACAAAGTTATTTAAGTGCTTAGTTATTCTAATCTCAAAAATTTTCTATTGAGTTAACAGCCCATTAAATTTACCAACTTTTTTTTTAGAAATGACCGACTTATATTTCGATAGATACTAACATTTCTCTGACTAAATTATTAACTTTTGCAATACCGACTCTTTCTAGAGTTAGTCATCAATGTTTGTTTAGCTTTTTTCTTAATTACCAACTTCTCTTGTCTATGACAAAAGAAAAACTTATCTTATTTTTAACAATTACTATTTAAATTTATCAATTACCATATGAAAGTGTTGACTTTTATTTAATTGATTTACCAAATTTTCTCCGATTGAGTTACTATCTTTGCTTTACCAACTTTGGTTTATTCTTAAATTTACCTGTCAATTTTTTGCACTTCATTTTCTCTAGCCTCCACACACACCCCAGTAAAATAGAATATTATACGCTGCAGAATGTTCATACGTGACCGCACCAAAGTTTGATTTCCACTTTAATGACATGAACTGCAATAGTCAATTTTTCCTTATTGAAGGCAATAAATCGAGAAAATATTTGGACCCACCAGCTCGAACGAAGTCCATAGCAACCTTTCGAAATTGCTCGACAACCTGCGATGCTTCGAATGTGTCCGTAGCTCGAGCTTTTGACGATATGTCGTCGTTCCCGCCAGGCATGAGATTTTTCCACTTTTCCAATTTGAACTAGTTGCTGGATGAGATTGATGTACCTTGATCAGGTTGATAGACTCAACCAAAATTAAAATATAAAATGTCAATTAGTGATGCCTTTGTACTAGCTGAGTTCACTCTCATATGAAGGAAGGCCAAGGAATTGCAAGCCCAAAAGAGCTTGAGCCCATATGATAAGTTATATGAAGAAATAAGATTTCTTATTATCTTTTAAGTAGTGGCCGCAAAGAAATTAGCAGAAACCAATGACAAAAGAAAAAGAGCAAGCAGAAAATCTAAGATTTGAGAATAAGTCGGATTTATATCACACTAGTATTGGAGGTCAATTTGTAATCCGATTGAGCTGAAATTTTGTAAACGTTTTTGTGGCGCACTCTTCTTGAATCTGGATATTTTGATTTTCGTTTGGAGCTCCCTATACCAAGTATTTCGTGGATTAATCAAAACTTACATTTTTGGTTAGATTTATCCTTTATCTCTTGTGAAATTTATGCATTTTGCCAAGAATGATGTTCTTGAGGTCTTTATTGCTATGTACCTCTAATATTTATTAGAGAAGAACTTTGTTCACCCAATTTTGTTGATAGTGAAGATTTTTGGGTGGACTTCAGTCCTGTGATTTTTAATCTTCTCACTCTAAGGAGGTTTTTCACGTAAAAAATCATCTTGTGTTTGCGTGCTTGATATTTATTTTTCTATACTATATCAGATCTTATTAGATTTACACAATAGGGGAGATTATTCTATTCCGTTACGTTAATTCAATATTGTTTGGATTGTTACCATTTTCCATTGCTTTAGAGGATAATCATCAACAAAATATCAAGGCCGTAGAATTCAATTGAACCAGCGACTTCATTGAACCAGACAAAGCAACGAACAAATAAAGCCAAAAATAGATATAGCATCTAAGATAAGTAAACCTCTCCAGACCATACAAATGCACGACGAGCTGGTGCAAAAGGTTTGGTAAGAATATGGAACATTCCTCCTTGGATTCCATTTTCATCAGAATAGAATTCAAATATTGTGGCAGCTGCTATTCGGTAAGCATGAACATGATTATACTTTGAACAATTGTCAAGCTATAACTGACGTGCTTTTTCAAATGTTTGTCGCGACCTCTTTTTCTCGGCGCCCGCGATCAGGTACGGGCGCCTAAGGAGGCTAATGGCTCGGCTGAAATTAGTTAAGCCCGGACTCTCCCAAGTCCACCATTCGCGACTTTAATAGTCTGAATTTTAATCTTGTAAATCAATTTTTAAAATGGAGTCGCCACTAATCAATTTGGGGTGGGTTGATTAGAAACCCAAGTGAAGTATCGGGAGAAATACTCACTCCTGCGCAACCAGAGAAATTAGGATCGGGGACTTGATTACACTAGTTAATCACTAATGCCCTTTCGGTACCTAATCTTGTTTAAACCCCGAGGGTTTTTGGATGTTCGAGGGATTTTCCATGCATTTTTGGAGAAAAACATTTTTTGGGTCTTTTCTATTTTTTTTGACATGAAAGGGATTTTTTTTTTTTTTGAAAAATACAAGTCTTTTAGCTTTTTTCTGAATTTTTTGACTTTTTCATGAATTTTTGGCTTTTTTGGATTTTTGGCATTTTTTGGAAAATATGGAATATTTTTGATATTTTTGATTTTTCGGAAAATAAAATATTTTTTAATATTTTTGAAAATAAATTATTTTTGATTTTTTGGTTTTTTTTTAGAAAATAAAACATTTTTTTACATTTTTTAAAATATTTTTCGATTTTTGGAAATTAAAACATTTCTTAATATTTTTTTTGAAATAAATTATTTATTAATTATTTATTAAAACTTAAAAAGCCGACTGGGTCGGATCCGCGGGTTGGGTCGGACCGGGCCGGTAACCCGAATGCGGACGGGCCCGCAACGCGGCCCGACTCGGATTTTTTTTGTCTTTTTCTTAAAAATTCGGCCCACACACACGAATTGGGCCTATATTAAAAAAAAAAGGATACCCGGACCGCGGAGAAGCTGGCCTTGCGTAACCCTAGAGCGCCGGGTCACACGCCCGACCCGACGACCCGCTCCCCCCTGCGAAACCCTACCCGACCCGGCTCCAGCACCCAACCCGACTTCCGCCGCCCCTTAAATCGCGGAAACCCTACCCGCTTTCCAAACCCGGATCCACTTCGTGACCCGGAAATCGCAAACCCTAGGGTTTGCGAATCCGCGGCGCCGAGGAGGGAGAGGGCCGAGGCACAACTGCGGGGACGACGGTGACGGTGGCGGCGACAATGACGGCGACGGTGGCGGTACGTTACCTGTCCGTGAACGGCAGCTTGAACGGCCAACGGTAGCGACGGCGGCGGCGATGACGGCGAAGGGTGCCCGAACTCTGCTCCCTCCCTTTGATCTGGGCTCGCGAGCGTCGAGCCTCCCCTGAAGTCTCTCGGGGGAAGCTTGAATGCTCGCGGCTTCGATCTTTCTCCTCTCTCTGCCCTCGAGTTCTCGCAGATCTGGGTTTGTTCGCCGCCGGCCTCCCCCGAAGTCTCTCGGAGGGAGGTCGTTGAGCTCGCGACCCGATCGCTTCGCCCTTGCTCGCTCTTTGAGTTCCCGAAGTCTCTCGGGGGATCTCTCGAAGCTCGCAGCCTCTCTCTCTCTCGCTCGCTCTTCAACCTCCTCCGAAGTCTCTCGGGAGGAGGTTTTCCAAGCTCGCGATATCTGGTGTGCCTTTGACGACGGAAATGCTTCACTATTTATAGGCGAGGAGGTCCGGTCGACGGAGAGGCTCGGCCGCCGGTCCTTGGCTTGCCGACCGGACCCTCGTGGCCGAACCGGCGTCCCATCCGCCACCTGCCCTCTAGCTGTTCCCCTTTCTTGCCGTCCGTCTGCTCATCCGGCGTCGCGCCCCCTGCGCGTGTGTTGCGGAGCGGACAAAGGAGGAAGAAGACCGAAAAGGGCTGGGTCGAGGAGGAGAATGAAAGAGGGCCGTAGAGGCCCATGCGGAGGGGGAAGAGAGGGAGAAAAATGGGCTGCTTTTTGTTTTGTTTTTATTTTTTTTTTTTTTTTGTTATTTGCTTATTATTTCGAAAAAGACAAAATAAATAAATAATTTATTAATAAACATAATAAAAATTGAGGTGTCAACAGCTGCCCCTCTTTGAAGGTGAGCTCGCAGAGGTTGCATTCAAAGACAGACTGATGCCTCAATTTTATCCATGCATGCCTAGCAGATTATATTTTATTTGGGGCTTATTATTCTATGCGGAAAAAAAGTGCAATATAACTTTACCTATACTGAGACAGATAAGAAGATACCTGTAGTTACTTACCGGGAGTGAGTGAGATAGGGTGTGAACCCCGAGTTTTGGCAAGTATCAAGGCATCATCTTACCTGTTTGCATGAGGAGATTGCTTCTCTAGAACCCGAACCATTCTTCGGTCGCCTATTGGAGCAATAAGTGATTTGTCTAGGACCCGAACCTTTCTTCGGTCGCCTTGACGGGGAATTGCCTTCCCGGGACCCGAACCTTTCTTGGGCCGCCGCTTTTCTAGGACTGTTAGAGCAATAAGTTGTTTGTCTAGGACCCGAACCTTTCTTCGGTCGCCTGTTAGAGCAATAAGTTGGTTTGTCTAGGACCCGAACCTTTCTTGATCGCTTTGTTAGAGCAATAAGTTGGTTTGTCTAGGACCCGAACCTTTCTTCGGTCGCCTTGACGGGGAATTGCCTTCCCAGGACCCGAACTTTTCTTCGGTCGCCTGTTAGAGCAATAAGTTGGTTTGTCTAGGACCCGAACCTTTCTTCGGTCGCCTTGACGGGAGATGCGCCGACCTTTCTCAGGGCATCTGCTTGTTGGGAGATAGTACTTGGATGATCACAAGTACAAACTCTTGGAGGATACCTGGATGATCACAAGCATCGAAGGGGTACCTGGACGATCACAGGTACAAACTCTTTGGAGATACTTGGATGATCACAAGTATCGAAGGGGTACCTGGACGATCACAGGTACATACTCTTTAGGGATACTTGGATGATCACAAGTATCGAAGGGGTACCTGGACGATCACAGGTACAAACTCTTTGGGGATACTTGGATGATCACAAGTATCGAAGGGGTACCTGGACGATCACAGGTACAAACTCTTTGGGGATACTTGGATGATCACAAGTATCGAAGGGGTACCTGGACGATCACAGGTACAAACTTGAAGGATATTTGGGCCTTTACAGGCGTCAAAAGGGGCATTTGATTGATCATAAGCATAAACTCTTGGAGGATACCTGGATGTTCGCAGGCATTAAGGAATACCTGATTGCTTGTGGGTATTGAAAGAGTACTTGAATGATCACAAGTACAAACTCTTGAAGGATACCTAGCATTCGCAGGTATCGAAGGGGTACTTGATAATTGAAAATACTGAGAACATACCTTGTATATTTGTGAAGGTGTCCCACCTCCTGGCAATTGGGAAATATCGAGGGCATACCTGGGATATTCGTGAAGGTCTCTCACCTCCTGGTAGTGGGAATATTGAGGATGGATCTCGCATATTCGTGAAGGTTTCTCACCTCCTGGTATGGGGAATATCGAGGACGTACCTGGGATATTCGTGAAGGTCTCTCACCTCCTAGTAATTGGGAATATCGAGGGCGTACCTTGGATATTCATGAAGGTCTCTCACCTCCTGATAATTGGGAATATTGAGGACGTGCCTCATATATTCATGAAGGTCTCTCACCTCCTGGTAAAGGGGAATATCGAGGACGTACCTGGGATATTCGTGAAGGTCTTTCACCTCCTGGTAATTGGGAATATTGAGGACGTGCCTCATATATTCATGAAGGTCTCTCACCTCCTGGTAAAGGGGAATATCGAGGACGTACCTGAGATATTCGTGAAGGTCTCTCACCTCCTGGTAATTGGGAATATCGAGGACGTACCTGGGATATTCGTGAAGGTCTCTCACCTCCTGGTAATTGTGAACATTGAGGACGTGCCTCGCATATTCATGAAGGTCTCTCACCTCCTGGTAATGAGAATTTGAATGAAGCACAAGGCTTACCTGGATGGCCACAGGCACTCAAAAGGGCTAGAACACCTGGGTAACCGCAGGTACACAAAGCAGTGGAATGCTTGAACAGCTGCTATTATTTGGGGACAACTCGGGCAAGTTGAGTGTCATGAAAAGGAAATACCTGGACAACGGTGAGTACTTGATGATATGGGGATACCTCGACAGCAGTAGGTACTCCAAGAGATACTTGGTCAGTCACAAGTATTAATACTCTGGGGACAACTCGAACAGGTCGAGTGTCAGGAAAAGGGAGTATCCGAACAGTGGCCGGTACTCAAAGACAAGAGGGATACCTAGACAGTAGCAGGTATTTAACGATAAAGGGATACTTGGTCAGTCACGAGCATCCAAACTTTAAAGACAACTCGAACAGGTCGAGTATCAGGAAAAAGGAGTATTCGAACGGTGGCCGGTACTCAAAGACAACGGGATACTAAGACAGCTGCAAGCATCCAAACTCAAGGGATGACTCGAATAGGTCGAGTGTCAAGAAGAGAGTACCTGAACAGTGATATGTACTTTAAGACAAATGGGGATAGAGATATGCTTACCTGGCAATATCTCTGATCTCTAAGAGTATGTTTGCTATTTGCACAATATGCACACATGATTGTCTATGCTTGTAAATTCATGAGTTCAAATGAGATTCATGCATGATAATTTTGTCAATTTTGCATCATCTGATTTCCACCGGGGAAGATTTGAAAGACAACATTCATTTAGAATGTAGATGTCTTGAGCATGCCAGGTGAGGGACTTTTAGTCTGAAAGGACTTTCCGCTCACTCTCATGGAAAAGGCTATCCTGACCATTGATGCAGGATTTATAAGGACCACACTATCTCACTGTCATCATGTCAGCAGGGGTCCGAGTATTCTCGCAAATAGTACGACTTTACCAATGTGAGAGGTCTTTGTTGAAACTGTGATGAAGTCTTGGTCAGCGGCTCATCAGAGGGGACCATCAAGGTCGAAGCCGATGGACGAAAATGTTGCACACATCATCTCCGGGTTTACAAGTCAAGAACCCTGCGAAAAGAGATAGAGTAATCTTGCTTGTACTTCTTCGAGCGATGCTTATGCACATATGAAATCCTACATTAATTGAAGTGCCCCTAGTCTGAAGAGACTTTTTACAATGGGGATGTAACGTAGACTTGGCTCACATGTAAGAGGGTGAGAGTTGGTGACTGTCTTGGCATTTGTCACTAGTCTTTCTTGTCAGATGGAGGTTCTATGGACCACAACAGCAACTTTTCTTGGCTGTATTTTTGACTGGAGGGCATTGGCCTTGTTTTTACCAGGCACACTTTGCTTTTTCATGCTCCTATTTTTTATTCCAGTTCTTCATTTATGGGCATCTGACCTTGCTTTTACCAGGTACACTGCTTTTTTATGCCCCTAGTTTTTTTGTTTTGTTGCTTGAGGAACTAATCTAGGCAAGTTCAGTCGAAGCACCATTATTTAGACTCTTGAATCTTCTTCTTCAGCCAGCGCTTTAGGCTATGGCAATAACTTTTGCTTTGTCTCAATGTGAGGGTAAAATTACAGACTTGCTTGGGTTGTACAATGGATACGAGTGCGTAAAGAAAGAATTGCTCTTCATGACTCTAGGGCACTTGAATTAATGCGAGTGTTCATATGTAATAAAGACACCCAAAGATTGATGCAAGTGCGAGCAAGAAAATTTCTATCTCTCTTCTCACCTTGCGATGTTGCTTCGCCTCCGATCTGCCCCAGTGTGGGGTGGTTCTTGACAGAGATAGGACAGAAATTTCATCAGTGTATGGGGCTCAATGGGGTGAGCGATGGAATGCCTCTCACTATTTTGGTTATCGTACCATTCGCGAGAGAACTTTTTACCCCCGCAGCCATGGAATCTTCTCGCACTCATCTCACAAGTGTATAGATGGGGGGGACTGTGTGTAGGATATAGCTTGCCTGTCATCATTCTGACGCGCCTCATCCAGCATACTCAATCAATCTTGTATTCTTCACTTAGCTGTCTATTCTAATAATCCTCAATGGAATCAGTGACTTAGACAGACAAAATCATCATGCCGAATTCATCTGGAAGTGACATGCAACATTTTGAATATGATGGAGTTTGAATTCTTCAAAACAAGTGAATGGTTTTGACTCAAAAAAAGTCCCTATTGACAACTTTAGGGGCTAACATAATGGTCTTTCCAAATATGTTAAATTTTGAACATCAGAAGGGTTATTTACAAATGGGTGTCGATGGTTGTCCTTATTAAGTAGGGACATGACATAAGAAGGATCGGCTAGGGTTGGGGATCTAATCATGGATTTGATGGGCCTTTCTGCTTTTGCCCCTGCAGAAGAGAAGATGTACAAGTAGATCAATTAGTCTGGCCAAAATCAAATGTGAGTTGAGGCCTAAAGGATCTCTGTCATTTGCTTTGGCAATTACTCAGGACGCCATTTCGCTTAGGCGAGTTTGTCATGCCTCTTATTGATTTATTATCTTTGTTTTTGACAGTCAGGTAATCCTGCAACAAACAAGACATGCTTTTCATTGATTCGTTATCCTTGCTTTTGACAGTCAGGTGATCCTGCAACAAACAAGAGGAAATGTGTTAGTCATGAACTCTTTTAAGAGTCGAATAATTGGAAGCGATACAACTTTACCCTTCATTGGTTTTGCGGATGATTGGGTGATCTGAAGTGAGAGGGGGACACGAAGTCCTATATCCCTTGCTTTGTCATTAGGTCAAATATTGGCTCCTGGATGACACATCATTTTACACGAAATCAGGTGAATTCGATGTGGGTCATTTCCACGTACTAGCTTGGCCAATGTCGATATTCCAAACCTAACCATCAAGTTGGGCTCTTGAATTCCGATGCTTCCTGTCAATAGGGAAAATATGTCAAAAGCGGGTTTGAGTAGTGGGAGTATTGAAACGATACCAAGTTACCCTTCCCCAGAGTTTGTCTGTGCTAGCTCCTAAAGATATTTGAATGTCGATGATGGCCTCTTTATCTTGGCATAGTTCAATGTTTCCTTCAATTGGCCTTCCTCATTTGTGGCCACATATGCATGATTGCTGGTCGTTGATTCATCTTCAACGCCTTCCTTCTGTGGAATTTCTTCTTCCGTCTTTAACTATAGCATTATTAACAGCATTGAGCAAAGTCATGTACCTCAAGCTTCTATGGAATCTGAGATCAAAATCCCAAGCCTTGTGATGGCAACTACTCCTTGGAAGAACATGTGTCTGGAGTGAAGTTTTTCTAAATTCCAAAGTCATTGTCCAAGGTGTGGGGCCATAGATCACCTTGACTGTCTAGATTTTCTCCTTGTTGACAGTAATCACTTAAAAGGAAGAGGGAGAACTCCTTCCTTATGTTGAAGTTGATACTGTAACATCTAGCCATTTGGGCGCGTCGTGCGACAAGATAGTCTTTTAGCTTAGGATGGAGCTGGGCAGGAGTGAGGTATGTCATGGATGCTTCGATCTCAACTCTATGCATGTACCTATTACGTCTCATCTTTTGTATCCTGTAAAAAGAAGAGAGAATACATCATTTCCAAATTATATTCAGAGGATAAGACTTACCCTCTTTTGGTGTAGGATGATTCTTTCTATTTGCCCATGTTTTCTTGGCAGGGTGTCTTTGAATTTGGTGAGTTCGCCTGATGCGCTTGCTTCAAATGCCCCATGTCACACTAAGTCAAAGGGGATGGGAATGATCTTCTGAGACATGAAGTGAATGGGTCAGAAAGACAAACATGGTTAAATTTATCATCCTGTTTTGACAAAAGCTTTTGGGTGATGAAGTATATTTTATTTTCAAAATACGTATTTGGGGGAGAAAAAGCATGAGGAAGCCCAGCCCTCAGTATTCTCCTTGGATGATATTTTCTTTTCATGGTTGGATAACATCACTGGGCTGGTTTGGAGTACCGCCTCATGCTCTTAAAATAAAACATTAGAACTATACAATAGAGTACTTGGAATGGAAAATACAACACTAGCACACCAGACAAGATAAGAAATATGAAATTACAAAAACGAGTAAAACCCCTGAAAACTCCTGTGTAAAGGAGTGCTTTTGATTGATAGTGCTGGTCTTGAAGCTAAGCGTGCTTGAATTCCTCGCCTTCAGTAGACTCGAAGTATTCGCATGCAATGATTACCTCGTTGAAGCTATGGAAGTGTAACCCATGCAGCCAACAGCGATGCTTGCGGGGTGAGCTTCTATGAACTGCTTCATTAACTCCTCTTCGGCCAGTTGAGGACGGGTTTGCATCATGAAAGCCCTCCACCTCCCTGCGTATGCTCGGAAATTCTCCATTGGTTTTCTTGTGAAGTGAGCCCAGCTCTCACAAGGCAGTTCAGTTCCGATTTGGCTTTGGTACTGATGCAGGAATGTGGAAGTCAGCTCATTCCAATCCTTTAGAAGATAAGCATTTGTTGTGATGAACCATTGCAATGCAGACCCCGTAAGAGTTTCTTGGAATGCCGAGTTGTGAACGACATCGGGCCATGGAACCGACTCATTTTTGCATGGAGATTGCAAGTGGGCCACGGGACAAGTTGTGCCGTTATACTTGCAGAGATCGGGTATCCACATTTCTATGGGGGTCATGATCCTACGAGGGCAAGACGAGTCGGGTATGTCTTGGCTAGGCCGCTGGTTTTCCCCCTTTGCATATCTGTTGTAGTGGTGAATTTTTCTGTTTCAGGGAAGTTGGATTCTGCCGAGATTACTCCATTGCCTTCTTCTTGGTCAAAATTCCCGAATGAGGATGAAGCATTGAAGCTATCCTCATGGTCAGAGGACGAGCTTAGTACTTCGTTAGGATCGTAGCGGATAAAAACGTATGCTTCTTCTTCGACGGGCCTTCATCTCCGGATGAGAGTAGGAAGCAGTTATACGATGAATCGTCGGTTTCATTGTTGAAATAACGCGGAAGTCCTTGGGATTGTATTCTAGGGCCGGGAAGTCTTCAGGATTGTACTCTAGAGGATGGTGGCCCTCAAAGTTGTATTCTTGGGAATGTTCAAAGCTTTGGTGCGATGGCTCGTCGGTAGATGCTGAATCTATCGCTTGGGCTTTCTTTTCTTGGCTTTCGATCCGGACCTTTTGAGTAAGGCCCTTCGTTTTGCTAACTTGATTCTATCAAGGGAAGTGAGAGACATTAGAGTTTCATTGTCGATTCACTTTCCAGGTTGATAGGGGTTGGTATTCTTTGGACCCTAGCTCTTGGAGTAAGCTTGGGAAGTTGTTCGGTCGTGCCCCACTCTTGAAGCAGGACTCGTGTCTTTGACCTTGTACAAAGGCTCCTTGCCTTTCCTAGTGGGAAATTTTCCAGTAACAAGATGTTGCTCAACTGCCCATTTATCATGCAAGGCTTCATTGACATGCTCCTCTCCTACCTCAACGGCTAACAGCTCCTCGTGCTCCGCGATCATTGGCTCTTCGTAGGGCAAGGTGATGTCAGGGGTGATGTCAATATCGTATTCTTGATGGAAAACATGAATTAATTCCCTCCAGGTTTTAAGGGGACTAATCTTCCTAACAATGTACCATCGCAAGGTAGGGCCAGTTAAGTTCGATTGGTACGATTGAATCATCCTTCGAACCAGGTAAGCTGCAAGTAGGTCTTGGGTGGAGGTATTAGCATACCTTTCGCATTCGGGTGCTTTGAGTTTTTCGGGGATCTCAATGCCGGTGTAATTGGACAGGTCCATGGGATTCTGCTCTTGCAGCTGGTTTAACTTTTTCATGATCCTTTCAAACTGTCTATGGTACTGGCTATTTTCTGACAAATTTGCGGGTATCATGGCGGTGTTTGAGACAACTATAGAGTTGGGCTCAGCTTGAGTGGATTTCATTCGTCTCGAGAGTTGTTGAAGGACAATGGACATCTGTCCTACGCCGTCTTCAATGTTAATGAGACGATTTTGTACATCATTCTGATCGGGTCCTATTGCATGAGGCCAATCACGAGCGATTGGTGGCCGGCGATTCATAATTACCTGTTTGTTGCGGAAACAATGAATGAGCACGAAAGTAAACAAAAATTGACCCATGGCAATGGTCTAACTGTTTTTTTATTCATCAAAAGAGGATTTTATAGACCGCAGACTTCTAACATCTAGAACTTGAAATTGAAAAGACAGGATGAAATACTAGATATTAGACAAGAGTCCCTAAACAATGGGACAAAACTTTCACACTATTTACACTAAGGGGCACATGATTGCTAATTTATATGTGACGGGGAGCCTTGCTCTTGCGAGGACGCCTACTTCCTTGGGCGGTTCGAGGTGTGCATCCAGTCCATTCCCAAATCTCTATCCATGAGCTACGCTTGCTCGTGGTGGTTGCTCTCGGCCGATTGAGTGAGGGACTAATGGCTTCCATCTTGTCGGGATACAATGGTTGTGGATGTAGGACATGGAGGCGTGGTGGGCTTTTTCTTCTCCCTCAAGCCCTTCGGGTATCACAATCCTTTTGCGATGGCACTTGTCCCGAGGTTTCCTCGGCGGTAGAAATTTCGAATTCATAGTCACGGCTTGTGTTGAAAAGAAGCTGGAAGGACCATCATCTTGAAAGGCGGTGGGATCTCCTGAAGGGCTCCATATTGTCGTGCTACCCGATACGGGTAGTAGGGAATGGCGCCGGTGAGACCGAGCAACGGAATTGGGCGGGTGCGCATGTAAGCAAAGCGGACCCTCTTTTCATGGAACCAACCAGCACACCATTGGAATGCCTCAGGAGCTGGGTTTCTTAGGAAGCTTACCCAATTTAAACAGCTTTGATTGGGAATGTATGGTCCTAAAACCATAAATTTTTGTAATGGATTTTCAAAAGCATTTGTTTCAGGCGATCGCATGAAGTCTCGAAATTCGCTTAGGTGAGAAAAGAACCAGACTTGTAAAATTTCAGGAGAGGCTCGCATGATTTTCTCCGAGTTGTCTTTAAAACGATTAAAAGACAAGAATGTTTCAGTTAAAATCATGTTGACATAATTCCCCCTCTTAAGATCGATCAACTATCCATGCCATCTTGGGAGTTATGGCATTTCTTTGATGGGGGAAGATGATGAGCCCGAAAAAGGCTAGGAGGAAGATCTCACTTTTCCGGGTCATAGGCTGATTTTGGAAACAAGCATTCATAAATTCTAGTGGGCAGGTATTATGGTTGCCTTCAAGAATTTGTCTCATGACATGGATTTCAGTTCCTAAAAGTTGTGCTAACTGTGCCATGGGAGGGCGCCTATCGATGGCTTGACAAGCTTTTTCTCAAGAGGCATTCCGGTGATGATCTTTGTATTCTTCCGGGGTTGGGGTTAGCTCAAACCTACCGAATATAAAAGTAATTGTCTTCGGGCACCAAAAATGTGCCATGGCTTGTATGACTTCAGGACGAACAGTGATTTGGATCAATGATAAGAGATGACCAATTTTGCTCTTCACGCGCTCTTGGGCAAACTGATCTAATTGACCCCACCAACTGAAGAGCTCCGCCTTGGGAGCAGGAATGAACTGGATATCGTCTTTCCCCATCACATATAAACTGGGACTTGAAAATTTTATCCTACATTGCCATGGGCCAAATAAAAAGACTGAGTAAAAGTAAAAAAAACACTTTGCTTTTAAAGAAAAATGGCAAGCACAAAGACATGCGCATGGGACGTGCGGCTCGATTTCTAACTCAGAAGGCTTGATGAAATTAAAAAGGTATCCGCCCATCGCAGTCTCGCGTTAGCAGCATACCCCCTTAACCTCGGCTAAGAAATTCGGGGAAAAGAAAGGCAACCTCTACATCGCAGTCTCGCGTTCGAGGTCGTATCTTTCTTAACACCATCCTAGAAATCCTATGGCGGCCCAAGTCCGGCGGCCGGGTTGTGTGTGCCATGTGTAGTGTTTAAAACAGTAAAGCATGCACAGCAGTTTATAATCACAAAACATTTTATTTTGACAGAAAAAAAAAAAAAAACTTTAAGCTATTACCCTGCACAAAAGAAAAAACCCAAGTCAGCAAAGCATTTAAACAAAGATAAAATGGCCTAAGTCCTCAAAGTCCCCAGCGGAGTCGCCAAGCTGTCGCGACCTCTTTTTCTCGGCGCCCGCGATCAGGTACGGGCGCCTAAGGAGGCTAATGGCTCGGCTGAAATTAGTTAAGCCCGGACTCTCCCAAGTCCACCAATTCGCGACTTTAATAGTCTGAATTTTAATCTTGTAAATCAATTTTTAAAATGGAGTCGCCACTAATCAATTTGGGGTGGGTTGATTAGAAACCCAAGTGAAGTATCGGGAGAAATACTCACTCTGCGCAACTGAGAGAAATTAGGATCGGGGACTTGATTACACTAGTTAATCACTAATGCCCTTTCGGTACCTAATCTTGTTTAAACCCTGAGGTTTTTGGATGTTCGAGGGATTTTCCACGCATTTTGGATGCTCGAGGGGTTTTCCATGCATTTTTGGAGAAAAACATTTTTGGGTCTTTTTCTATTTTTTTTGACATGAAAGGGATTTTTTTGACCTTTTTGGTATTTTGGAAAAATACAAGTCTTTTAGCTTTTTTTCTGAATTTTTTGACTTTTTCATGAATTTTTGGCTTTTTTGGATTTTTGGCATTTTTGGAAAATATGGAATATTTTTGATATTTTTGATTTTTCGGAAAATAAAATATTTTTTTAATATTTTTGAAAATAAATTATTTTTGATTTTTTGGTTTTTTTTATTTGCTTATTATTTCGAAAAAGACAAAATAAATAAATAATTTATTAATAAACATAATAAAAATTGAGGTGTCAACAATGTTAGAAGGAAAAAAGAAAATGAGAGATTGATTTAACATGTTTAGTTTCTTCCTATATGTCAATTTATTGCCCTTCAATCATTTTTGTTATTATGAAAACATAAACCACATATAAAACGTTTATAGGTGCGGTTAGACTCAAACAAATTTAAGTTAAATAGAGGGGAAAATGAAATCTCACATTTTTTTTTTCTAATTAGAAAATAGGAATTTTGTTACCAGTGTGCAATTTAGGTCTCACATTTACGTGCTGGACACTTGGAAGAATATGGTTTTAAAATTCAAATACACATGTCGCTCGTCAAACTTTGAATATATAACTATCTTTTTACACTAGCGGTGGACCTAATAAGAATTATAAAGAAAAAAATTATTATCTAATTTCTAACTACTAGAGCAATAGATTCATCTTATTCTTCTTAGCGGTCCTTTGTTGTCCGTTTTGAGTACCTTTTACGAAGGTAGGGCCCGCGGCAACGTTTTCGGGCCCAACATATTGGGAAAAATATCATCCTCACTTTTGATTCTTTTGAAAATTTCAGGACACAATTTCACAACATAAAGTATATAATTTCTTGTGTTTTTCCTCTAACTTTTTTATTTTTAGCTCATAAAATAACTTCCTAACTTTCTACAGAAGATAGAGCCACCCTCGATTTGAACTGAATCCACCACTTTCTTCAATGCTTCCACTTGTTCCTCGGTATAACAAACATGCCCATGGGAAAACCCATGTTCATTTATCATGAGCTTTATAATAAGTTTAAGGAAAGAAACATTTTCAAAAGAGCTAAAAAAAAAAAAGGAAATGATAAAGAAAAACAAGAAAAAATGCTGTTAAGTCTGGAAAGTGAGACTGGGTCCAAGGACAATGGGCTTATATTCTGACCAAAGATTCATCTTGAATGATAACATGAAATCTAAAGCTAAACAGATGTTTCCTGTAGTTTTGGAGATGGTGCATTATGCAACTCTCTCCCATAAATGAAACTCGATTGAATTATCAACACATTTATGAAATTATCCGGCCCCGGTCTCGGAAACCACAGTGCCTTCAGTGATGAGAAGGCAGAGTCATCCTCTGCCCATACCACTCCACCATAGCCGGTTGCGGAGTGCCATTTAAGGCTCTGCGTCTTGTCATCGGCGCAAGCACAACCCTGCACCACCGCAACAAAAGAGTCGCCAATCAGCTAACGGTACCAGTATGGCATGACTGCATGGTTAATCCCAACGATCGCTATTACTTCATTTATGTTTACAGTTTTAGCTATTATGTCTATAAGTCAGATGTACCAAAAAATTAATATCGCGATGGCTTCTCTACAGTGTCACCAAGAAAGCCAAATCGAATCTCGAGAAGGGAATTTGCTCACAATTAGGATAGATTAATTCGCTATTCTAAAGAATTTTATTAGATACATGCGTAGAGATTGGTTTATCAGAAGTCGATTTACAAAATGGCATGATATAGTCTTGTTGGACGCTTGAATAGAACCTGCTTACTCATTATTCATTTATTCGCGTTCAAATTTTGAAGCATAATTCCAAACAAGATTTCGAACTCAATTTAATCATAAACCTTTGCGAGAGATTTTAATGTAATCCTTCGGATTAATTTCGCTAGAAATGGCTAACATGGCAGTTCAATTATCGTCGGTTGTCCTATGTAGCACATTAACATGTCAGAGATTTTTGGCAAAAATTGATCGAAATGACTAAATTAGAGTTTCTTGCAAATATTTAGGACTAAATTAGCAAAATTGAAGAGTATGAATGAATTGGTATACTTATTTTTGCCAAAAAAAAAAGAAAAGAATTGGTATACTTACAATAGGTTTAGGACTAATTGGACAATTTATGATTGATTGGACAATCTTCCATAATTTGTATATATGTAGAACACCAATTTGGATGTCGATTGGAGAAAGTTTTCTTTGATCAAAGATTAGGAAAAAACAGTTTCAAAGAAATTAATGAATACGGACGTACATTTTTTGTATGAAATGGACATTCTCTGTCTAGATTTTTAAACGATATACTTTTTTTTTTTATAAAAGTGTCGCGACTTGTTCGAGTTTTCTTCTGGATCTTCGGTTCCAATTCTCTCTGTAGACCATCTCCTTTCTTCTTCAACTGTCCTCGTTTTCCTCTATCCTTCAACTTGTCGTCGCTTCTGGGACTACCGGTGTTACGCTTGCTTCCCTTCGACAATCCTTACCTTTGCATGTCACCGATCATGGACATGCAACCTCTGAAATACTGTGTTATCGTCTGGGTATATCTCTAGACAACTGTTTCTAGTCCATCTATTTCTCCATGGCTTCGGAAGATACAGACGACTCCTCTCATATTGCTTCTCTGTGCCACCGACTCGGACGGCTCTGTTCCGACCAAGAACTGGAAGTCTGGGAAGATCTACAAGGAACAGACAATATCAAAGAGTGTCGCCTCATTTTGGTGGGTAATATCTATACAAACCCTACTATCAATTTACCTGCTTTTCAGATTGCAATGAAGAAAGCTTGGCGTGTTGATTATCTGGACATATCGCCCAGCGATGATGGCATCTACATTATTAAATTTCAAACTGAGACAGAAAAAAGACGTGCATTAGATGGAACCCCCTGGTTATTCTCTGGTCATCTAGTTAACTTACAACCTTGGAAGCCCAATACCCCTCTACATTGCTACTATTTTTCCAAATGCCCTTTCTGGGTGCATGTTATAGGATTACCTCTGGAATGGAATACTCCACAACTTCTTAGTAGGGCAGTTCAGTAGATGGGTCGAGTGCTTGAAGTAAAACAGGATACATCTAGGAGAATTCACCTCGAAATTGATCTGCAACAACCATTAAAATCAGGGAAACTCATTAGCATTGCTGGAAAACCCCTATGGCTTGATTTTCGGTATGAAAGACTATCCCACTATTGTTACTCTTGTGGGAAATTAGGCCATTATGCAGCATCATGCAAGGACTACCCTTATGATGAATCACAATTTGAGGGACGTGATACAATGGTATATGGACCTTGGCTACGGGCAGAGATTAAACAACATAGTCCCTATTGGGATGCTTTTTATAATCCCTCATCTAATTCAGAACCCATGGAAGAGACTATACCTGAAACTCCACCTCCTACACACCCCCCTCTGCCAGCCTTACCTCCAATAACTCCTGCTCCTGAGACTCCCCTCCCGTCCAAGGTTATCTCTCCTGTTCCTGCTAATACAGCCCCCATAACCACTAATTTGGTTCCTGCAGATGCAAAGTTAAAAGGTATTCAACGTTCTTCCCTCGATTCTTCGCAACAGAAAAAACACAAGACTCCCAGATCACATATATTAGTGGGCTCCAGCAAGAAACCTAAACGCTACTCCCCTTATGAGATTCGAACAAATCAGACTTCTGAATTAGATGAAACCCAATTACTCGACACACCCGTCTTTGAAGTAACTGATCATTCCTCCTGGGCTTTGGCGGCTGGCCCTCAACAGCCCCCACGGTCCAAATGAAAATATTAAGTTAGAATTGCCAGGGGTTGGGCACTCCCCTGACATTCAATCTCTAAAGGCTATGATAATGAAAATATTAAGTTAGAATTGCCAGGGGTTGGGCACTCCCCTGACATTCAATCTCTAAAGGCTATGATAGCCTCTGAAAAGCCCGACCTAGTGTTTTTAATGGAAACCAAGAATGCAGATTTAGTTTTAAAGAACTTACAGCGACGTTGCCGTTTTGACCACTCCTTTTTGAGGGCTCCTACTGGTTGTTCTGGAGGCCTTGCTCTATTCTGGAATGACCTCCTTGACATTACTATTCTGTCTTCTGGTCAGAATTTTGTTCATATGTCAGTTTTGGATACTAGGCTTTTTACCTCTATGCAAGTTACCTGTGTGTATGCTCCTGCTTCTTTCTCTGCAAGGTAGGAATTTTGGCAAACGCTTAGATTGATTCACGCATCTACTAACCTACTGTGGATGTGTATCGGGGATTTCAATGACTTCCTTTATCCCTGGGAGAAGATGGGTAAAAGACCAGCAAATTATTCCAGGATGGCAGCATTTCGGAAGATTCTTAATGATTGTGCTTTAATTGAACTGGATAGTAAAGGTTGTGAGTATACCTGGTCAAATAACAGAGCAGGAGATGAGTTAGTAAAAGAGAAGCTCGATCATGTTTTCTGCTCAATGGATTGGAGCTTTACATACCCATCCTCCATAGTGTTTGCTCTCCCTTTGATCGGATCGAATCATTGCCCACTGGTGCTAAATACTCTTTTTCAATCTGTCAAGCCAAAAAAGAACTTCCATTATGAAGCTTACTGGAATCAACATAGTGAATGTACGAAAGTAGTTCAATCAGTATGGGAAAGGAATCACTCTTCCTTACCATCTAAACTGCAAGTAGTCTCTCATAAGTTATCAAGCTGGAGTCGAGCTCGTTTCATTAATGCCAGGTAGCAAATTTAGTGTCTTCAGCAACAGCTACAGACCATTACAAATCGAAAATGCTATCAGCAGGGAGATAAAGAATTAGCAACTACAATTCGGGCGAAATACAGCAAATGTGGAATTAGGAAGAGCAATTGCAGGCGTGCGTTCTAGGCTTAACTGGTTATCATGGGGAGATAAGAACTCTAAATTTTTTCATGCTTGTACTGTACAAAGGCGACAAGAAACAGAATTTCTATATTAAAAGATGAAAACCAGAACTGGTAGAGAGAGCCAGAACGGCTTTAAGAAATGACCATGGCTTATTTTACTGGACTTTATCAATCAGTTGGCCATAGAGATTTTCATCCATTCCTATTACAATGTCCACAGATCGTTACTACTCAGATTAATACACATCTTATGAGCCCAGTCACCGAAGAAGAGGTATATGATGCTACCTTTCAGTTGGGAGCATCCAAGGCCCCTGATCCAGATGGCCTCCCTGGTCTGTTCTACAGGCACCACTGGAACACCATCAAACAACCAATTATCAAAACGGTGCAAGATTTCTTTGAATATGGTCAAATGCCTCCGAATTTAAACAGAACAATTTTGACTCTGGTTCCTAAAGTTCATCGTCCTGAAAGCATTGACCAATATCGACCTATTAGTCTCTGTAACTTCGCATACAAGATTATCTCTAAAGTTATGGCAAATAGATTGAAGTGTTGGCTCCCTACACTAATCACTCCAGAATAAGCAGCTTTTGTTAGTGGCAGACAGATTCAAGATAACATCATGGTCGTTCAGGAAGTACTACACCAGTTTAAGATCCGATCCAAATCAAAAAAGTTCAATCTCATTCTCAAGACAGACATGCAGAAAGCTTATGATCGTGTTGAATGGGACTTTATTGCAGCTTATTTAAAACAGTTGGGTTTTACAAATAGATGGGTAATGCTAGTAATGGCATGCATCACAACTGTTTCTTTTACTATTCGTTTCAATGGAGAATTGCTACCATCCTTCAAACCTACTAGAGGACTTTGTCAAGGTGACCCCCTATCCCCTTACATATTCATTTTAATGGCCAATGCTTTATCAACAGTTATCAACCAAGCCATCAGTCTAGGTCACTTACAGGGGATCCAATTTAATCGTGCATGTCCACATCTCTCCCATTTATTTTTTGCTGAAGATGCTGTCTTTTTCCTCAAAGCTTCTATTTCTGAATGTCAAAACCTCTCAAATCTATTAAACCAGTACTGCTATGCAATGGGCTAGCTTCTCAACAGAAATAAATCAGCAATCTTTTTCAGTCAGAATTGTCCAATGCAGCTACAGGATAATTTGCAACGGGAACTGAGAGTACCTGTGGTGAGAAGATATGGTAAGTACTTGGGCATTCCATCAAATTGGGGGCGTTCTAAACGGGAGATGTTCTCTTGGATCCTGGCAAAAATGAGCGAAATTAGCTGGTTGGAAGGAGAATTTCTTATCCAAAGGAGGCAATGAGATTTTATTAAAGGCAGTTACTCAAGCCTTACCTTAGTATGCGATGTCCCTCTTTATGCTTCCCTTGTCTCTTTGCAGACAAATGGAAAATAAGATTTCAGCATTCTGGTGGAGCAAACATCAGAGTGATTCTGACATACATTGGATAAAATGGTCACAGATAAAACAATCGAAAACAGATGGGGGTATGAGATTCAGAGATCTTATTTCTTTTAATCTAGCGATGCTAGGTAAACAAGCGTGGCGTTTACTACAGCGACCTACTGAAATTTGGAGTCAGTTGTTTAAAGGTCTATATTTTAAAAGGTCTTCCTTTCAGCATGCCATTTCAGGCTATAGACCATCATGGGGGTGGCGTAGTATTTTAAAGGGCAGGGATGCTATTCTTCCTAACACTTGGTGGATGGTGAAGGATGGTTCGCAAATTGACATCAGAGAAGATTTTTGGCTTTCAATTGGGAAAATAATAGGAAATGCTGCTGCAGGAGAACCCATTAAAGTTGCTGAACTTATTGATTTACCTACGGCAACATGGAAACAGGAGATTATCTTTCATTTCTTCACTGAGCAGGTATGCTCAGAAATCTTAAACACCCCTATAAATCCCTCCCTCTGTTCTGATCAGTTGATTTGGACAGCCACATCATCAGGGTCGTTTACTGTTAAAAGTTGCTATTACTACTTACTATCCAAGCAACAACACCCTCCCACCAGTGCCTCATCATCCTATCAGCCTCCTCATCAACTCTGGAAAAAAATATGGCATATGGAAGTAGCTCCAAAAATTCGAGTATTCTTATGGCTAGCCTGTAAAAATGCCCTCGCCACCAAAGCTAATCTCTATTCTAGACACGTCACTCCAAACCCCTACTGCACCCTATGTGATCAGCATACCCCTGAGACCATTGAACACTTATTTTTTTACTGTGAATGGACAAGGGCGATTTGGGCAAATGACAAGATCAGAATTAACATCTCACTTACCTCAATCAAGCGATTGGATGCTTGGTTGGCGGCCCGTGCCACCCATCATCTTTCTTCCCCAAGCTTCGAAGCGATTGCCAATCTATTATGGGAGATCTGGCGTCAACGCAACAATGCCACTTTCCGACAGCAAACTCCAAACCCGATCCAAGTAGTGGACAATGCTCTTGCCCAGTACAGGATCTTCAAGAGTCTTCAACCCCCAAAACCTAGGGTTTCACACACATATGTTAGTACTGATCATCGCTGGAAACCCCCTGATCAAGGCACAATCAAATGCAACGTAGATGGGGCTTTCATTCCAGGTAGTAAACAGGGCGCTATCGCATGTATTTTCAGAAATTTCAAAGGCGAGCTCACCGATATGTTTACCGATCTTGTCCCGGCCAAATCGGCATTTCAAGTAGAGATCTTCGCAATGATTCGGGCCTTTCAACATCTTATCAAGCAGAGGCATCAGCACCATCGAGTTCTGGTTGAATCGGACTGCCTTTTCTTGGTGGAGATCCTTCGGCATAACCAGCCGCAGCCATGGCAGGAGCGACATCTTCTTGCCGTTCTTCATGAGCTGCTCTGTCAATGCCCTAATGTCTCGATTCATCATGTCTCTCGCGATGCCAACCTAGCTGCTGACTGGGCCACCAAAGCCCATCGGGCCAACGGACTTGCTTCTAACTGGCTTGTATTCACTCCTTTTGCTTTCCAGAATATTATCCTTACAGATGCACTACTAGCTGGTTGTATGCATATATTCGTATAATATCTCAGTTTTTCCGACCAAAAAAAAAAAAAAAGATACACCAAGTACTTTTAAGCCTCATTTAAACAATTAATGCAGATCTAGGACCCTCAAGAACATACTTTTGTCATGTGAGACTCCTTATCATTACTTTCTTGGTTAAGAAAATAGTAGCCCGTCTATCCAACAACAAGGTCATGAGTGTAAAACGTCTCTCGAACGCAGTCATTTACTGGTGCAGTAATTTTGAACCTATATACTAAATCATGATTAGAAATGAAAGTTTGACTGCATGATATCAAATCTGCTTCACCATCGGTCACGGCCTTCATCCCTAGTTCTTGAGTGAACTGGCTGGCTAACATAAATGTACCTTGATGAACATTTCTTACAACTTGGCTTCTTCATCTTCTGTACTAGTTTCTTCAACAGATGGCATGACTCACGGTTGAGTTACATGGAGATAAGTGAGTTTTAATCCCATATCAGCCTCGAATGGGTTGAGTTGTTTGATCATCACGAGTCCTAGATTGAGTGGATCAGAATCCATGGCATCGACATAATTGGACACAGGCTAAAATCCTAACTGAACTCGATCACCGCCAATAGTTGCAACTACCGTTCAAATGATCTCCATCGAGAATCTGCACCAATTTTCAACTAAACCACCGTATTCATCCGTTCTATCATTGACTGCATCCTTAAGGAATTGATAAGTGAGATAGCCATGTGCTGCATAGAGGTCGATCCCATCGAAACCCAACGTTTGTCCAACTATAATGTTAGAAGAACACTGTAGGACCGACTCTTAAAATGTTTGGACCATCATTGCCATTCACTCGATCTGCGTAGGTCAGGGCCACGCAAAAAATTCCCATAGATGGACTAGGCAATGTCTAATAGGTATAGGGTCACATAAGGTCGTTTGAGAGTTAAGTGGATCGATAAAAATGATCATGACAATGCGTCCAGTGCATGTCGTCTTTAGGGTACCTAACATTAATATAGCTGTTAATTGTAATCTTACATCACTTCATTATGTGATTGTAATAAGCCTTAT
Source organism: Eucalyptus sideroxylon (assembly GCA_014182405.2). Classification (NCBI taxonomy): domain Eukaryota; kingdom Viridiplantae; phylum Streptophyta; class Magnoliopsida; order Myrtales; family Myrtaceae; genus Eucalyptus; species Eucalyptus sideroxylon. The sequence continues at coordinate 47,948,677 of CM024550.2, forward strand.
ACATAAATAGTCTCAATAGAATCAGCAGGTTTATTGAGCGATATAATCAATCTTGAGCATGAGACGGAATTCTCTTTTCGCTTTTAAATGCACCAAGTCACTTTCGTAACGTAAATTTTCACTTACATTGTCAGGTCACTATCTTGTAACCGTTTGACTCTGTTCAATACAATTTTTATTTGAATCCTCATTCAGTGCACGTGAACGGAAAAATTACATAAGTGGAAAATTTTTCAATGTCAAGTCTTATCAAAATTAAAATGGAAAACAGCTTAGTATAGTGAATTAAGACACGAAATCTTGTAGCCTAACCTGCTCATATGGAGCTGATTGCTGCTTGACGAAACTGCTCGACAACCTTCGGAATTTCAGATGCTTCCAAAGGCTCGAGGCTTGGAGAAATTTTCCTGGGTTCTATGAAGCATGAATATTTTCCAATTCTCCAATACGGACCGGTTGGTTGACGAAATTGGTGCACCCTCACCAGGCTACTATACTAATGAACTAGAAATAAATTATGATTAAGCAATAACATAACTCTATTTCACAAGATAACAACATAATAAAATGGATCAATCGAGATCACTCTTGGAAGTGAGTGGAAAGAATTATCTATCATGGTGCCTTGACATGAAAATGCACCTTCAATGGCAAGGTCTCGCTAACACAATTACAAAGGATGGAACCTCAAATGCAAAAGATAAAGCAAATGCGCTGATTTTTATTCGTCATTATTTGCATGAGAGCCTGCAGACTTAAAATTTATCCGTTCGAGACCCTCAGATCTTGTGGATGAGGTTGAAGGATAGGTATGATCATACCAAGATTATTATCCTCCATCAAGCACAATATGACTGGCAAAATCTCAAACCGCAATATTTTAAATTAGTATCTGACTGTAACTCCGTTTTATTTGATATTGTTTCTCGGCTTGAGTTATGCGGTATCAAACTCGCTGATGCAGAATTGTTAGAGAAAACTTTCTCCACCTGTCATGCTTCGAATATTGTATTGCAACAGCAATACCGACAACGTCAGTTTGCCACATACTCTGAATTAATTTATGTGCTTCTTACTGCTGAGTAAACTAATGAATTATTGCTAAAAAATCATGAACTTAGACTTGGTAGCTCTAAATCATTGCTTAAAGCATATGCTAACTTTGAAAAAAAATATTGGTCATTTTAAGGGCTATAAGCGCAGGAAAGAACATAATTTTAGAAGGGATGGCGGGAAATTTAATTGCCCTAGGAAATCAAACTTTGGCCCAAATCATGACAAAGAAAATAAGCCTAAGAAGGTGATTAATAAAAGTATTTGTCATCGCTATGGCATGACTGGATATTGGTCACATACTTGTCATACGCCAAAATACTTTGTTGACCTATATCGGGCATCTTTAAAAAATATGGGCAAGTTTAGTGAATCTCATGCCATTGAAACCAATCCTACTGTCATAACCACTATTGAGGCCAACAATATCTCCGTTGGTAGGACTCCTCTTGCTTCTGAAGTAGCAAATGCATCCCTGGATGTCTCTGATTTCTTTGAGGACCTTCGATTACTTTGATGAAACATTAGATTGGTGGATGATGATTTGAATTTCAAATTCTATGATTTTAACAATTTCTTTTTTAGCTGTTTTGCTTTAAGTGTATTACTTTTTATTGTTATTTAATATTGTTATGAAATGTTTATGAACCTTATTTAATATTTATTTTGAAATTTTATTTGACTCTATAACTAATATGCAAATTTTATGATACTTGACACATGAAGTTGTCAATATAAATGAAAATGGAAAATACCGAGAAAAATGAAAATGTTTGTTTACTTGATAGTGAAACAACACATATTATATTTCGTAGTAGATATTTTTTTCTCAAGTATGACATTGCGTAAGACACAAATCCATACAATATCAGGTCTTGTTTCGATTATTGATGGTTTTGGGAATGCCACAATTGTTTTGTCAAATGGCACCATCTTGCATATTGAGGATGCGTTTCTAAGCATTAAATCAAAAAGAAATATGCTCAGATTCAAATATGTACGCCGTAATTGGTATCATATTGAAACTATTTATAAGCAAGATAAGGAATATATTGGCATTTCCTCTTATAAGATTAGCCTAAAGACCATCCATGATAAGCTAGAAGCTTCTTCTATAAGTTTGTATTGTGTCATGATTAAGGCTGTTGAAACCTACGCTATTACATCCTGAAGATTGGTAAACCTTGATCAGTTTGGACAGTGGTATGATCGCCTCGGTTACCTTGCCGCTTCAATGATGCGTAGAATAATTCAAAACACAAAAGGACATCCTTTAAGGATACAAATGTATTGGTGTCCAAAAATTATAATTGTGAAGCTTGTTCACAAAAAAGCTCATTATCAAACTTTCCATAACAAAGGTTAATCTTAAATCCCCTTCATTCTTGCAAATAATTTGGGGTGATATTTGTGAACCAATACAATCACCAAATGGACCATTTCGATATTTTTATGGTACTAATGGACGCATCCTGTAGATGATATCTTGTTTGCCTATTATCTATGCACGATGTCACCTTTACACGTTTACTTGTGCATATTATAAAACTTCGAGCACAATTCCCTGATTATCCAATTAAGAGCATAATAATGGATAACGTTGGTGAATTTACATTAAAGAATTTTGATACTTATTGTGCTTCACTTGGAATCGAGGTTGAGCACCCAGTTGCATATGTTCATACTCAAAATGGATTGACAGGATCCTTGATTAAACAATGTCTAAATAATTGCCCACACTCTATTATTGAGAATAAATCTCAACGATACGGCATGGGATCATGCAGTTTTGCATGCGGTAGCTTTAATAAAATTATGCCTACTGCTAGTCTTTTACAATCTCCCATTCAAATGATTATTGGTTATAAACCAGATATTTCACATTTACGCACATTTGATTGTGCAATACAAGTGCCTATAACACCGCGAAAAAGAACAAAAATAAGTTCCCAACGCCGTTTGGGCATTTATGTTGGATTTAATATCACCGTCTATCATTAGGTTCTTGAAACCAACTACTGACAATCTTTTTACTACCAGATTGCAAATTGTCATTTCGATGAGACTATGTTTCCATCAATTGGGATAGCTACAACTTCCGTGACCGTAAAACAAAAACCAGTTAAGGTTTTCTCCTGGAATGAGAAAAATTTATCTCAATTAGACCCAAAGACTCCTGAATGTGAAAACGAGATGCATCACAAAATCCATTTACATGCTATGGCCAATAGACTTCCTAACGCATGTAATGATGCTACTAAGGTAACGAAGTCTCATATTCCAGCTGCAAATGCTCCAACTAAGATAGTTGTTCCCAAAGGACAGATTAAAATGGATCAAAATCCCCTGTACTTGAAGCATGGTAGATCGATAGAATCAAAAGATACTGCTCCTCGAAAATGAATGGGAAAGAATTAGGAATCTGCTCCAGATGAGCCTGGCTTTGTGCTTGCTTCGAAAGAGCTTATTGCCCCTAAAGAGGCGCAAACCCATGAAAGGAACACCAATCCCGAGAATACTAAGAATTCCATTACATATTGTAATGAAATTTGAGATCGAAATGAAATCATCATTGATGATGCTTTTGAATTCTCAGTTGCTCATAAAATTATGGATGATGATTGTGAGTTGCAATCTATTATCGAATGTTGTTAAATGCAAGATTGGCCTAAATGGGAGGAAGTCATTAAGACTGAATTAGCTTCCCTAGTTAAACGAGAGGTTTTTGGACCCGTAACTCATATCCCTGATAATGTAAAGCCCGTTGAATATAAATGAGTATTTGTCTGGAAACGAAATGAGAAAAACAAGGTTGTCAAGTATAAAGTCTAACTCGTTGCCCAAAGATTATTTGAGAGACCTAGGATTGATTATAATAAGACATATTCTCTGAAAGATTGGAAATATGTCTTATGGACGTTGTGACGGCATATTTATATGGCTTATTAGACTTTGATATCTATATAAAAATTCCCGAGGGATTCAAAATGCCTAAAACATGCACTCCCCACAATTTATTTTCAATAAAATTGCAAAGATCCTTGTACGGGTTAAAGTAATCTAGTCGTATGTGGTATCAATGCCTAAGTGAGTACCTAATTAAGGAAAGGTACAAGAGTGATCATATTTTCCCATGCATGTTTATTAAGAAATCAGAAATCGGATTTGCTATTATAGCAGTTTATGTTGAAGATATAAATTTAATTGGAACTCCAAAAGAGTTAGTTAAAACTAATGAGTATTTGAAAAATGGAGTTTGAAGTTAAAGATTTGGGTAAAATCAAATTTTATTTTGGTCTAGAGCTTGAGCATAAAGTAAATAAATAATCATCCATCAATCAGCATATGTTGAAAGATTGCTTAAATGTTTCAACATGGACAAAGCTCACCCATTGAGTACCCTTATGGTTGTAAGGTCTCTAGATCCTTAAAATGATCAATTTCGTCCTAAAGAATCTGATGAAGAGATATTTGGTCTTGAAGTACCATATCTCAATGCAATTGGGGCTTTGATGTACTTGGCACAATGTACAAGACCAAATATCGCTTTTGCAGTAAATTTATTGGCACGTTTTAGTTTTGAGTCAACTCAGAGACATTGGAATGGAGAAAACATATTTTCTGTTATATCCGATGAACCATAGATTTGAGATTATATTATTTCAAGGATTCCACTAACTCTGGTTTAGTTGGATATGTTGATGTTGGATATAGATCAGATCCAAATAAGGCTCACTCTCAAACCAGGTATTTATTTTGTTATAATGGCACTGCTATTTCTTGGCGTTTTACGAAGTAATCGCTAGTAGTTACATCCTTTAACCACTCTGAGATTATTATTTTATATGAAACTGGAAGAGAATGTGTTTGGTTAAGATCCGTTATAACGCATATTCATAATTTTATTTTTTTGGGTAAAATGCATATCCATAATTATTGTTGTTTAATATCGGTTATAAATTTTCCCATTATAATTTATAAAGATAATGCTGCTCATGTTGCACAAGTTAGGAGAAGATATATCAAAGGTGATAGGACCAAGCATATCTCGCCGGAATTTTTCTATACTTTTGAACTCCAAGAAAGTCGACAAATTGATGTTAAATAGATTTGATCCATAAATAATTTTGCAAATCTTTTTACCAAATCATTGCCAATGTCAACTTTTGAGAAATTAGTATATGACATCGGTATGCGGCGATTTCACAAGATGCAAGATTGACTAGCCCCAGTAGTGGCTATATGGCTCAATTGAGGGGGAGATATTATGAACTATGCATTGCACTCTTTTTCCTTTCTGTTTGGTTTTTTCCTACTGGGTTTTCCGGCTTAAAGTTTTTAACGAGACAATTAATGCATCCATAAAAGGGAGATATCATAAAATTTGTGCTCTGTATTCTTTTTCTCTTTTGTTCGGTTTTTGTTTCCTTGGGTTTTTCCGGATTAAGGTTTTTAATGAGGCAATATCATTCGATGCACATTTGTAATGAATACAATGAATATTCAAGGGGAAGTGTTATAAAATATATGAATGAATATTTATTATAATTACCTTATCTAATATATTTATTATGATACATTTGTATCATACAATATAAGTACATCTACCTATACAATGAATGTTCATCTCCCTATCCAATACATGTATTATTCGATATATTGATATTAATGATAAGTACATCCTTATTTTCTTATAAATAGGAGCTTAGTTTTTGTCATAGATATACTATGATACATTGGAAATAAAATTATCTCCTCTAGCTTTCTCTACTATCTTTAATGTTTATCTGCTTTCTCTTCCCAATTTTTTTATTCTCTCTATTATATATGTGCAATGCAATATTTTACAACAGTGTTCCATATATACATAAACAGTTCAATAGCATCTACATATACATATTTAATTTCCTCGAGCATTTATTTCTTGCAAATTGATAGAAATTTATTCTCAAAATATGCAAAATAAATTAAAGATGTTGAATTAGATATTTCCTCAAATTAGAAATCTGCTAGAATTAAAAGTTGCGAAGTTGAATATCAAAAGTAAAGAAATGGATAAAGCTTGCACATGAGCATATTGTATGAGTCAACCTTACACGAGTTTTGCCCACTTATATTTAATTATATATAGACAAATTAATGGATACTAAATTCACATCGAAAGTTTCATGCAAGTAAAATTCCTTTGAAGTAGCTCATCTCCCGCTGAAACTTCGTGAGCACCTAGGTTTATTGTAAGCTTTCCTGTAAGAAATCATTTGCCCAAAAGGGCTGTTCGTCTCGAATGAACATAGCCACATCTTGGTGTTATATTAAAAAAAAAAAAGCCCCATTTCATACGTGCGTGGAGTTACAAGAAATAATCAACATTAGCAGCAAGGTTGAAGCCTGGAATTTGAATCTAGTGGGGTGTATATGATAAGGCTAGTAAGAGCACCTAGATGGAGGTGAATAGGTGATCAAAGAAATTTTTGCAAATCTTTAACAAGCTGATTCGACTAAGGATAATAGATTGACAACTATAAACGGTAATATAATGCTATGAATTAAAGTAAAGAAATTAGGGAAAGAGAATTGAAACATAAGGTTTATAGTGGTTCGGTTTAGACCAAGCCTACGTTCACTCTTCCACACTGACAGCCCACTGGCTGGATTCCACTAAAAACTAAAAAAGATTTTACAGTCTCACATCCTTGATTCCATAGTGTGGAGATTCTCCTACACTTCCTCGAGGTCTCACAAGTATTTAATCTCTCTTTTGAGTACAATGTAAGCTCAACGAAATGAAACAATGAAGAACTAAAAACTTCAGACTTTAGAATTCTTCTTTCACGCACATGCTAGAATAAATTGAGCATCTTTCTTATATACTCCTTCATGCCTTTATAATCGTTGGCACCTTCCAAAGGAGTTCTTCCAATCTACCTGTTGAACAAAATTAATTACGGAGATCTCGAGTTATTTAAGGAATGTGATGATAGCCCACCAATCCCACTCGCTCATACAATCAAGACCTAGGTTTCCATAAGTAGAACCTTCCAAGTATACTTTGTCAATCAAAAGATCTAATTATCCGAATCAATAAGAACAATAGATCATAAGATGCTCTCTCTAGTCGTGAAAATTTCTTCAACTGAATTGAATCCTTAAAGATATACTTGCATCTAGACAAATCTTCTCCAACGAATAAATTTTTCCTTCGTCGGTCTAAAGACTATCAGCGAGGGCAAACTTTAAATCTTGAGTCTTGAGACTTTGATCATAGAGTCTGGAGCATGTCAAACTTTTGCACTTGAGTTTACAAGTCTTCAGACTAGACTGATGGAAACGTTTTATCAACTTCAAAACAAATAAGGAAGTTTTTTCCAACAATCTCCCATTTTTTGATGGTGACAAAATTTTCCTACATATTTGAACACTTTTGATCTGTAAAATAACACTTAAGCAAAACAGAATATCTCAAGATAAACATATTAGAATATGGATAAAGTAGTGATTTTGCAACCACAGAAAACGTGTTAGTCTTGACAAACCAAACAACTACCCTTGCCATAATCATCATCGACATAGCTTAAATTACTACAAGTCAAAGCATCAATTTAGACAGTCCAAAACTCAAAAGAATAAGTCAAACAACTAACAAAACATATAAATTTGCACTTCTCCCCCTTTTTGTCAACAGCAAAATGTAGAGAATGAATAAAAGAGTTGCTGAAATAAATGCAAAATCATGGGTGTTTTGGAAGGCGAACAAGCTCGAATTCTCCCACGGAATCCACAATCTTCTTAAGCCTTTCAAAACTCTGCTTTAGTGACTGAAATTCTGCTCCATGTATTGTAGACTGAACTTGATTCTTCAGGGCATTCAATTGATTGTGCAAAGACACTGAAGTACCCATGAAAGCATTTTTGATATCTTGCAACTCATATCCCATAGCATATTGCTGCTTTCTCATATCCAATAAAATCTCTAATAGCCTTGAAAAGTTAGCTGTTTGTTCTGTAGCAGCACTAGGCCCAGCAGAGTCAATTCCAGAGACCTTGAGAGGGGATGGATCTTTAGAATGTCCACCATGACTTTCTTCTGGGTAATGAGAAGCAAAAACATCCTCTGGTTCTGCAACGAAGCGACTCACATCACTAGTAAATAAAGGTGAAGAAGTACCTTTTTATTCGATAGCTCCCCCTATCGATTTATGTGTAAGAGGAGTAGAAACAACTTCTTCAACTGCAACTTCAGTGGCAGAGTGATGTTTGTCTATGTCAAGAGCTCCAGCATTCCCAGTGTCAGCCTTTTTAGATTCACTGGACAAGGAGATAGCCAAGGTTGGCTCAAAGGAATCATCGTGACCTTGATCTTCTTCTCCTTCTTGTCCTCTCTCTTCTCTTTGTTCTACCTCTTCTTCCCCTTCTCTTCTTTCTGCTTCTTCTTCTTCTTCCCTTCTTTCCTCTTCTTCTCCCTCTTCTCTTCTTTCCTCTGTCCTCCTCTGTTCATCAGTTCCTTCCTCTATCTCTTCTTCCTCATTTTCTCCTTCTTGAGGCTCTTCTCAAGTCTCTTCACAGCTGACAAAGCTCTTCAAATTTCGTAAGGCTGAAAGAGTCAGTGCGTCCTCATCCTCTTCATCCTGCAAGATGAGAACTCTCTTCTTCTTCACTAGAGCATCCATGGGCTCCTTGCCTTTTCTCTTAGCTATAGCAAAGTCTTGTCTTGTTTGCATAAGAGATTTTTCCTTTAGAGGTGATATAGCTAGTATAAGTACTTAAAGGGGGGTGAATAGGTATATAAAAGATTTTTCTCGATAATTGCACAATACTAGACAGTTGATAGATTTGAGACAAACCATAATCAAAGTAAGACTAAGAGAAGAGAGAATTGAACACGCGGTTTATAGTGGTTCGGCTTATTTCAAGCCTACGTCCACTCTTCTGCACTGACAGCTTATTGGCTGGAGTCCACTATGAACAAAGAAATGTTACAGCGTTGTTCTTCCTTGATTTCTCGGTGTAGGTGATCTACCACACTCGCTCAAGGTATCACTAAGTATAGACACTTTTTGTGTATACAATTTCGCTCAAAATGTATCGAGTAATAATCAAGGTGCTTCAGACTCTGGAATTTCTCTATCGATCATGCACTAAAGCAACTAGAATGTCTTCCTTTTATACTCATTTATGCCATCATACCCGTTGGCACTTACCAAAGGAATTCCTCCAATCTACCCGCTGGATGGAATCAATCAAGAAGATCATTCGAGCTATTAAAGGAACCTGACGATAGCCCATCAATCCTGTTCGTCCATACAATCAGGATCTTGGTTTCCAAGAATAGAACCTTCCAAGAATATTTCATCGACCATCGGATCTTCAAACGATCTTGATTACAAATAAAAGAATCTGTTATATTTATCCAGTTAAGAGATCTTCTCCAGAGGATAGGATTAATCCTCAACCAACTACTTCGGCTCTGGATTGCCTTCGTCACTAGATTAGAAAAACTGTCAATGAGAATAGACTTGAGTCTTGAGTCTTGAGCGCTGAGTTTGGTGATCTGAAAGTCTTCAGACTCTAAACAGAAGGTCTGCAATTATCCAGACTAGACTGATAAAAATATTTTGTCAGCTTCAAAATATTCTGGAAAGATTTCTCTAACAAGAGGCTCCAACACCTTGTTTAGCTCTTTCAAGTGGATCTTTGTGACCATTTTAAATCCAATCACCATTAGAGAAATTGTTGACAATTTTAATGGTGTAGGGATGTGAATGGTAAAATGTCTAAAAAGACACGAGATAAGAGTAGAATAAGGGAGTTGTCCCTTATCCTTCACCACTGATCGATACATGTGGAACAAAATGGTGTGGGGCAGAGAGAATTTGAAGCCGAAGTTGATGGCATGCATCAATTTCACTTCAAACCGAGAGACATCAGTCTTGGAAGTCGACTTGGGACATATGCAATTGATCACAATCTTGTGCAGCAAGATGTTTGAGACATTCATCCTTGAATAAGAGATCTTGCCTTCAACATCCCCGTCTTTCACCAATGACAGAGTGGCATGAGCAATGGACACACTAATTGGTTGGAAACTTATTCTTTCCACCCCAATTATATCAGCCAACGTGTCCATAGTCACCATGAATTCCTTATCTCTCACTGTAAAAGTAAAGCTATTTGCATCCACAAAAGATAAATTCGAATAAAAGTATGCTGTGAGTTCAGGATAGACAGCAACGGATTCAAATCAAAAATGCTCTAATTGCAATAGAGCCAACTACTCTCTCAGATTGACTTTCACCAAGTCAAGGAAATCAAAATCAACAGTTGTTAGGGAAATCCCTTATGATGTTTTGAAGATGACAAAATAAATCAAAGGCTACTAACATGTTTGATGGTTGAGTAATAGACCATGCAGATGATAGAACATGTAAAGGATATTATCAAAGTCGAAGACGACCGAAGAAGACGAACGTATGACCAAAGTATATTCTGAAGATTTCCGGACTTCGTGTCAAAGTCTAAAGACGCCGAGACTCAAGACTCAAAGTCGAAGACTGCCGAGACTCAAGACTCAGATTGTAAAGTCTAGACTCAGATTGTAAAGTCTCAAGACTCATATCGTAAAGTCTACGAGACTCAGATTGTAAAGTCTCAAGACTCATATCGTAAAGTCTCTGAGACTCGAGACTTTACATCCAGATTCGATGAATCGTAACTCAAGCCCAATCATACAACGGCTAGTGATCTGGTTTGGATTCCACATCAAGATTGATTTGATTGAAGACAAGAACTTTCTATACGAAGAAGCTTTACTTATGGAAACCAAAATTTCGTTTGTATGGGCGATCGGAATCAATTTGGGATTTTACCTTTGTCACTCAACGGCTACTAAATCTTTTAGATACAGAGCTGTCCGATGGGTATATTGGAAGACGATTCTCCGGGATGCTGTCCAACGGGTAGTTTGGAAGTGGAGGAGTATTTAAGGAGATCATGGACCGATGAGCAAGTAAGAGACGGAGCGTAGAATTTATAATTCCAAAGTCTAAGCGACTTTCGATCATATACTTGTCTCTTGAGAGCTTAAACATTTGTAATCGTGAGAGAAATACCAAAAGAGTGACTTAGTGAGATAGTGTGATCTACTACTAAGTGTTTGCACTCGAAGTTGTAATCTCTTGTTGATTGCATAGTGGAATCCAGCCAAGAAGGCTGTTAGCGTGGGAGAGTGGACGTAGGCTTGGATTAAGCCGAACCACTATAATTTATGTGTTCTTATTCTCTTCCCTAACTCCTTTATTTTGTTCATACTAGCACTCTTAATTGGTATCAGAGCCAAGTGCTCGGTTTATAAAAGTGTTTTTACTTTTGAGCTAAAGATTCTTTATGGCTAGTATGTTGGCACCAGGACTTATGGAAGGGCAAAGCAACACAAGGCCACCATATTTTGATGGAAAGGAATACGACGTATGGAAGAACAAAATGAAAGCATTCTTAAGATCTAGAGATCTCTTACAATGGGATGTTGTGGAAAGAGGAATCAACCCCATTGCTGCGTCTACATCAAATAAGAATGGCAAAGACAAAGAAACAAAACCCCCCGCTTCTATGTCTCGGACGGAGATGTCCAAAAGAGAAGCTTTTGATGCGAAAGCAATTTATTCTTTATATTGCGCTTTGTCTCCTGCTGAATATAATAGAATCTCTTCATGTGAAATAGCAAAAGAAGTTTGGGATAGACTTCATGTTACATATGAAGGGACCGATCGTGTAAAAGAGACAAAAGTAAACTTCTTGCTTGGCCAATATGAATCATTCAAGATGAAGCAAGGAGAGTCAATTGGAGATATGTTTAGCCGTTTTACAGAAATTGTAAATGGTTTAGCATATCAAGGTCAGCAAATTTCTACCCTAATGAAGGTCAATAAACTCTTGCGAGGTCTCTCAAAAGAGTGGAATCATGTCAAGACCTCAATCCGGGAGACTCAGAGGATTATGCCACTCTCCGTTGATGAATTGATTGGCACGCTTCAATCCTATGAAGGGGAACAACTTAATGACGAAGATCCCGAAGGTAAGAAGTCCATCGCTTTAATATCTAATGCTGTTTTTGATGAAACAAATTCAGAAAATGACATGGACGACAAAGAACTTGCCTTTATGGTCAAGAAATTCAAAAAGCTGAGTAGAAAAGGAAGGAACTTCGATGGAAGAAGTCAATACAAGCATAATGGCCATAAAAGAATCATGAAAGAAGATGATGATCAAGAAAATATATGCTTGATGGCACATTCAGAATCAAAGTCTGATTCAGACACAGACTCAGAATTAAAGTCTGACTCGGATACAGACTCAAAATCCGATGAGGAAATCGAGGTAAGCAATTCAAAAATTCCTCTCAAAGTTTCAAAATATATAAATGAGCTTTGTTTAAATCTCAAATCTTCTCTTAAAAGGATTTTCGAACTTAAAAAGGAGAGTTCTCGACTTAGGCAACAAGATCTTTCTCAAGTCTGGAGACCTATTAAGAAAAATTGGATAAAAGCAACATATTCTGCTAACTCTCATGGACCCAAGAAAAATGGGTACCAAAGAAAAGATAAGTTATTTTTGCAGGATATAAAGAAGAAAGAAGAAAGAGGATTTGGTAAGGAATTTTTATTCTCAATTTGATTTGGGCAATAATTCTCATTATGCTTGATATTTGATATATCCTTGGTTGATTGAGATTTTATAATGATCATATTCCTTGATTTGTTTTATTGAAGAAAGAATCACATGATTTGTTTTTGTGATTCGAGATTTAAATTGTTACGTGTGATCATTTTTTTATCATGCTTAAAGACAAAATCATTTATTTGGTTTGATTTTATAATCTCAGATTTTATCATATTTTGCCAAATAAAAATCTGTTTTACGTGATATTAATTTATGATGCAAGATATTTTTAGATACTCAATGATTTCATTCTCCCTGATTTTATTGTGCTTTGACTAAAGTGAGAATTTATTTTTCAAAATATCATTGTGCATAATATTCTTTCTTTGAGTACTCTGTTATGATGAATTAAGAAAGAATATTTGATGATTATATATTTTGCTCTAACGTCATGGAAGGATCCAAATTGATGGATACCAAAAAGGGAAATGAGTTGATTGCAGGAAATTCAATAAGGCAAGGATGATTGCGAATCTACGCAGATTTTGGTGCAATCAGATAATATCTCCTGCGACAATTGCAACAATTGTTTCTATTCGCAAATATTGTCATGATGACAGGGGAGAAATCAAATCCAAAAGAAAAGGAAAAGAATCGTGATCATCTCAAAAAGGCAACAAATTGAGGGGGAGCTTTGATCAATTTTGGAAAAATCTTTTGGATTGATCGTGATCTTATTATGGATGAAATGAAAGGTAAATGTGTCAGAATTTATTCAAAAATCCGGTTAGTGCATCTTTTATAACCTTTTGTCATTAACAAATCTCTTACTGATATTATCATTTTATTATGACAAAAAGTGTACGTGAATTTGATGATGCATCTGTGATTTTTATTGGATATTTGCTGATATAATCGAAGTGAGCTATATTGCATATCTTTAATATTCGACTTACTTTATAAAAGCTGATTTTTGGAAATTGTGATTCATGCAAAATATTTGTTATCATTCTCTACGTGAATCCATTATTATCGCTTTTTGATTATGACAAAAAGGGGGAGAAGATATGAATATGCATATGTGCTGATTGGTTGATATTATATTATCTATGACATAATATTGAGCTGTGATTATTTTTCTATATATTCTTATGCTCAATCTATTTGTTATCTTCTGATATCCTTTGATTTAAAAGTATGTTTACAAATCTGCATATTCAGAGATTATTTTGTCATCATAAAAAAGGGGGAGACTGTTAGGGAAATCCCTTATGATGTTTTGAAGATGACAAAATAAATCAAAGGCTACTAACATGTTTGATGGTTGAGTAATAGACCATGCAGATGATAGAACATGTAAATGATATTATCAAAGTCAGAAGACGGCCAGAAAACTGAACGTATGACCAAAGTATATTCTGAAGATTTCCAGACTTCTGTGTCAAAGTCTGAAGACTGCCAGACTCAAGACTCAAAGTCTGAAGACTGCCAGACTCAAGACTCAGATTGTAAAGTCTCAAGACTCATATCGTAAAGTCTACAGACTCAGATTGTAAAGTCTCAAGACTCATATCGTAAAGTCTACAGACTCAGACTTTACATCCAGATTCGATGAATCGTAACTCAAGCCCAATCATACAACGGCTAGTGATCTGGTTTGGATTCCACATCAAGATTGATTTGATTGAAGACAAGAACTTTCTATACGAAGAAGCTTTACTTATGGAAACCAAGATTTCGTTTGTATGGGCGATCGGAATCAATTTGGGCTTTTACCTTTGTCACTCAACGGCTACTAAATCTTCTAGATACAGAGCTGTCCGATGGGTATATTGGAAGACGATTCTCCGGGATGCTGTCCAACGGGTAGTTTGGAAGTGGAGGAGTATTTAAGGAGATCATGGACCGATGAGCAAGTAAGAGACGGAGCGTAGAATTTATAATTCCAAAGTCTAAGCGACTTTCGATCATATACTTGTCTCTTGAGAGCTTAAACGTTTGTAATCGTGAGAGAAATACCAAAAGAGTGACTTAGTGAGATAGTGTGATCTACTACTAAGTGTTTGCACTCGAAATTGTAATCTCTTGTTGATTGCATAGTGGAATCCAGCCAAGAAGGCTGTTAGCGTGGGAGAGTGGACGTAGGCTTGGATTAAGCCGAACCACTATAATTTATGTGTTCTTATTCTCTTCCCTAACTCCTTTATTTTGTTCATACTAGCACTCTCAACAGTTCTAGGGTGCATGACCCCTCTCTTCAGAAGTTTCGAGTAAACCCTCTTGTGGTTCTTTGATCTAAACAGATTAGAACCATTAGTAACATTTGCAACCACTTCCGTTCTAGGCTGAAGCTAAAAGTGGGAAAACATCCTCTCATCATCATCCAGTCCTTGGGGTTGATTAGCAGTTCTAAAGCATGGGTCGCTAGGAAAGTTAGTGAACGCTCTTTCAACCGATTCTTTTTCGGCAATACCCATATATTCCATTTCACGCAAAAAAGAGTCTCATTCTTATACCCTCTTTCTTGCAGATAATCACCAATCAAGAACATAGGAGTTCCCCCTCTTTTCAAATTGGAATAAAGCTTGAAAGCAACTTGAGGAGTTAATGTTCTTACAGGATCAGCCTCTTCTATCACTTCTAGTTAAGATGGTGTAGAAGATGGACGCTGCTGAGAAGGTTGTTGCTGTCTTTCTTGCTAATGTGGAGTAGAAACTTCTTCTTCGGTCAAGTCAAAGTGCGTAAGGCCCTCGGGCATGTGCCATGGTCCCCTCCTTCGCAATCCTTGAAGACTTTCTTGAAGAGATTATCGATTCAAGGGAGAGATTTCAGCTTGCTCAAAAAAGGTGAAAACTTTTTGGGCGAATCAAGAGTGAAAGTGAAAGCAAGTAGGAATTTTGTATTCTAAGGTTTCAATGAAAAACAAAGAAGACGAGTTTCTGCTATATTTATATAAAAAAAAACAATTGAAGTGAGGTAAACGAAGCGACATAAAAGGAAAAAAAAAACCTTTTTCGAAAAAGAATTACCGCTCTTTTTAAATAACTTTTTTTTTTTAAAGAATAACTTCCATAAAATCAAACACTCGAAAAGATAACTTCTAAAAATAACCAAAATTAGCGATTAAAAGTGATCGTACATTTTCAATTTGAAATAGTAGAATAGAAATAACTTACAATTGTAACTTTCTCAGTTATTCTGAGTCTGAACAACTTCAAACTTTACCTCTTGAGTCTTGAGCACTCTTATATTTTACTGAATAAAGAATATTATGTTCAATCGGGTGCGAATAGACTCAAATAGGCTTCTCTCCAGAAGCTTTGTAAATATGTCCGCCAATTGATTCTTTGAATCAATGAATTGAATCAAGATTTCTCCGTTTTAAACATGATCTCTAATAAAGTGATGTAGAATCTCTATATGCTTTGCTCTTGAATGAAGAATTGGATTCTTTGTGAGATTAATTACGTTGGTATTGTCACATTTGATCTCGGTACATGAGTTTTCAATTCCAAAGTCTTTGAATTGTTGTTTTATCCATAAGATTTGAGAACATCAACTTCCAAGAGCCACATACTCTGCTTTTGTTGTTGAAAGAGCTACAGTCTTTGCTTCCTTAAGAATCACGATGTTGTTCTATTTTCCAGCAATTGACAAGTACCAGAAGTACTATTTCTATCAACTTTGTAGCCTGCCATATTTGCATCTGAATATCCAAGGAGAGTAAAGTCTCATTTCTTGGGATACCACAGACCTAACTTTGAGGTTGATGCAACGTATTTGATTATGCATTTTGCAGCACTTTAATGAGATTCTTTGGGGTTAGATTGAAATCTAGTACAACTGCAAACACTAAACAAAATGTCAGGTTTAGAGGCAGTAAGATAAATAAGTAAACCATTGATACTCATGCATAACTTCTGGTCAACTTTCTTTCCTCCTTCATCTTTGTCCAGCTTCGAAGAATTTGACATTGGTATATCAGTCTTTTTGCAATTCTCCAAATCGAACTTTTTAACAAGTTCTTTAGCATTTTTTCTTGGTGAATGAAAATCCATTCCTTCAATTGCTTCACTTGTAGTCCGAGAAAGAATGATAGTTCACCCATCATGCTCATCTCGAATTCATCCTACATAGACTTGGAGAACTTCTTGCACAAGTTTTCATTAGGTGATTCAAATATAATAGCATCAACATATATTTGAACAAATACAAAGTTTTTACCTTCTCTTTTAATGAACACGATAGTGTCCACTTTTCCTTTAACAAAACCATTTTGAATTAAAAACTTACTTAACTTGCCGTCTCATGCTCGAGGTGCTTGCTTTAAACCATAGAGAGCATTTTTTAGTATGAATACAAAGTGTGGTTTCCTTAGGTCTTCAAAACCGGGAGGTTGTTTTAGATAGACTTTTTCTTGGATAAATCCATTTAGAAATCCACTTTTGACGTCCATTTGGAATAACCTGAAATTCTTATAACAAGTAAAAGCAAATAATAATCTAATTGCTTCTAACCTTGCTATTTGAGCGTAAGTCTCATCATAGTTTATTCATTCTTCTTGCGTATATCCTTTGGCTACGAGTCTTGCTTTGTTTCTTACCACTTTTCCTTTTTCCTCCATCTTGTTCCTGAAAACCCATTTAGCTCCAACAACAGATTTACGTTTTGGTTTAGGAGTTAATTCCCAAACATCATCAACACTGAACTGCCTAAGCTTTTCTTGCATTGCTTCAATCCAACTTTTGTCAGTTAAAGCTTCTTCGGTACTTTTGGGTTCGATTTCAAAAATAAGTGCTACAGTGCTAGACTCTTCTTGCCTTTTGGATCTGGTGCGAATTCCTTCATCAATATCACCAATGATGAGTTCTTTGGGATGACTAGAACTTGTGCTTTCAGTTACTAGTTAGTTTGACAGATTGTTGATCTTTTTCTTCGGTTGATTCTTCAACATTTGTTCGTTGTTGCTCTTATGAAGTCTAAGTAGCTTTAGGGGAGGTAGACTTTGTAAAGTTTGAAGTAGGTTCATATTCTTCAGGTTGAGTTTGAATCGATTGATTTTGCAACGAATCCTAAAATTTGACATTCATTGACTCTTCCACAGATTGAGTCTTCTTGTTAAATACTCTATAGGCTTTGCTGGAAGTTGAATATCCAAGGAAGATTCCTTCGTCTGATTTTTCTTCAAACTTACCAATTCGATCATTTGAATTTTTCAAGAGAAAACATTTGCAAACCAAACACATGAAAATAAGAAACAATTGGTTTTTTTTTTCTATTGAATAACTCATAGAGAGTTTTCTCCAGAATAGGCCTTAAGAAAACTTTGTTAATAATATAAAATGCTGTAGAAATAGCTTCAGCCCAAAAACAAGAAGAAATATTGATTTCTATTAAAAGAGTTCTAGCAATTTCTTGCAACAATATATCCTTCCTTTCCACAACTCCATTTTGTTCGGGAGTATATGGAGAGGAGAACATATGTTGAAAGCTAGATTCATCACAAAATTTAGTGAAGTCTTGATTTTCAAATTCACCTCCATGATCTGTCCGTACGTTTGAAATAACATACAATTTTTCATTATGTACTTTCTTGGCAAACTTTGAAAATAAGAGAATGTTTCAGACTTACTTGCTAGGAAGTAGACTCAAGTAAATCATGAATAATCATCCATTATTACTAGGCAATATCTCTTTCCACTAATGTTTGAGTTCTAGTTGGTTCAAAAAGATTCATATGCAGTAGTACATCACATGATTAGTGGAAACTTGGTTTATTGGTTTGAAAGAACTTCTAACATGTTTTCCCAATACGCATTGTGTGCATAAGTCTTATTTTTGGTATTTCAGGTTGGGTAGTCTACAAACAAGCTTCTTTAAAGAGATTTTGGCAATTTGCTTCATGTTGATATGGACAAGCTTTGATGCTAGAGATTAGCTTTATCTTGAATTGATATTGACATTGAGATCTTTCTGATTTGATATCCAAAAGATGGATGCTCCCATGTCTTTGCCCTATGAAAGATTGAGAAAAGTCTTTACTGGTTCCCGAACATATTCCTTCCTGAAAATTGATTTTGAAACCTGTATCACACAGTTGATTATATTGAGCATATTGTAATTTAGTCCTTCCACCAAAGAGACATTGTTGATTATGAGACTTCCAATCTTTACAGTTCAACACCCAACAATTCTTCCTTTACTATTTCCACCAAAAGAGATTTTTTCACCATCTATTTGAACAAACTTTATAAAATAATTTGAATCTCCAGTCATGTGTCTTGAGTAACCACTATCCAAATACCATTTGACTTTTTTTCTTGATAGTAACCTATAGTTTAAAACAAAAACTCAAGCTTTCTTTGGTACCCACATTTTCTTGGATCTAGTGGAGTTAGTGCAATATACAATCTTTGCCCAATCTTTCTTAACAAGTCTCAAAACCATAGGACATTTTTTCTCAAATTGTTCAGAGCTATTACACTTAGAACATTTAAGAGTACTTTGGCTAATAGGTTTTACAAAGAATTTTTGAAAATGATTTCTATAAAAGGCTTTTGTAGGTCTTTGTTTGATTTTTTCCTTTACTTTTGGAAAATCAATTAGAGGAATGGTTTCAAAAGTCATTCCCATGCCTAATTTGTTAAAGTAAGGTCTTTGTACTTAAAGAATCTTTTCCAATTTCTTAGATCCTATAGAAAATCTTTTTGAAATATTTGAAATGTCAATTTTTAAACAAGTATTTTCTTTTGAAAGAGAGTCTGCATTTTCTCTTAAAACACCAAAACTTAATCTAAATTTTCAAAATTTTCTTTCCAAGAGTTTTCCTGTTGCTTCAATGTAGAATTCTCAATTTTAAGTTCGGAAATCCTTTTAAGAGAAGTTTTGAGACTAAGACAAAGTTCATTAATATATTTTGAGACTTTAGTAAAAAAATTTAAATTACTTACCTCGATTTCACTGTCTGAGTCTGTATTTGTCTCAGAATCTGAGTTTGATTCTGATTTTGTCATTAAACAAATATTAACATAATCATCATTACTCCCTTTGCATTCAGTATCACTCCAAGTTTCTGCTTTGAGTGTCTTTCTGTAATTCTCAGCTCTTCCTTTCTTTTTCTTCAGCAAAGGACAGTTGGTCTAATATCTCCCTTTTTTTTTTACATTCAAAGCAAAGCACATCTTTATTGGATTCATCATCCTCAGCTGATTTGTTATGAAACTTTTGAGTGCTTTGTTTCTTCCAATTGAAGATTCTTCCTTTTTTGTTCAGTTTCTTGAACCTCTTTATCATAAGTGCTAGTTTTTCATCATTTATGTCATCTTCAGAATTTGTAACATCAAAATCATCATTAGAATTTAAGGCAATTGACTTCTTACCTTTGGGATTCTCTTCCTTGTTGATTTGCTCTACTTCATAAGACTGAAGTGTTCCAACCAGTTTGTCTACCGAAAGTGGCATGATTCTTTGTATTTCCCTTATTGAAGTCTTCACATGATTCCAGTTTTTGGAGAGTCCACACAGCAATTTGTTGACCTTCATCGGTTCTAAGATTGGCTGTCCCTGATACTCTAGACCATTTACAATTTATGTAAAATGACTAAATATATTAGTAATAGATTCTACTGGTTTCTTCTTGAAGGCTTCATACTGTCCGAGTAGAATGTTGATCCTTGTTTCTTTTAGTCAATTAGTTCCTTCATAGGTAATGTGTAGCCTATCCCAAACTTCTTTGACTATTTCACAAGAAGATATTCTATTATACTCAGCAGGAGATAAAGTACAATATAATGAGTAAATTGCTTTAGCATCAAGAGCTTGTTTCTTGGTCTTTTCTTCTTGAGTCATCTCGATAGCGTCTGCAACTTCTTTTCCCTTTTCTAACACAAATGTAGCTTTAGAAATAATTCATTTTTCTATCACATCCCATTCTAAAGGATCTTTTGATCTTAGGAATGTCTTCATCTTGGTTTTCCATATGCTGTAATCATTTCCATCGAAATAGGGTGGTTTGGTGTTGCTCTAACCTTCAATCAAACCTGGAGCTAATATATTAGTCATAGATCTTTAACTCATAAGTAAAAACATTTCAATTAACTGAGCACACGAGCTCTGATACCAATTAATAGGGTTAGTAAGAGCACCTAGAGGAGGTAAATAGGTGATCAAAGAAATTTTTGCAAATCTTTAACAAGTTGATTCAACTAAGGATAGTAGACTGACAACTATAAACAGTAATATAATGCTACGAATTAAAGTAAAGAGATTGGGGAAAGAGAATTGAAACACAAGATTTATAGTGGTTCAGCTTAGACTAAGCCTACATCCACTCTTCCGCATTGACAACCCAATGACTAGATTCCACTAAGAACCAAAAGAGATTTTACAATCTCATGTCCTTCATTCCACAGTGTGGAGATTCTTCTACACTTCCTCAAGGTCTTACAAGTATTTAATCTCTCTTTTAATTACAATGTGAGCTCAATGAAATGAAACAACGAAGAACTAAAAACTTCAGACTTTGGAATTCTTCTTTCACACACACGCTAGAATAACTTGAGCGTCTTCCTTATATACTCCTTCATGCCTTCATAACCGTTGGCACCTTCCAAAGGAGTTTTTCCAATCTACCTGTTGGACAGAATCAATTAGGGAAATCTCAAGTTATTTAAGGAATGTGATGATAACCCACCGATCCTGCTCACCCATACAATAAGGATCTAGGTTTCCATAAGTAGAACATTCCATTTATACTTCACCAATCAAAAGATCTAATTATTTGAATCAATAGGAATAATAGATCATGAGATGCTCTCTCCAGCCGTGAAATCTTCTTCAACCAAACCGAATCCTTAAAGATATACTTGCATTTGGACAAATCTTCTCCATCGAATAAATCTTTCCTTCGTCGGTCTAGAGACCATCAATGAGGGCATACTTTAAATCTTGAGTCTTGAGACTTTGATAATAGAGTCTGGAGTATGTCAAACTTTTGCACTTGAGTCTACAAGTCTTTAGACTAAACTAATGGAAACGTTTTGTCAGCTTCAAAACAAATAAGGAAGTTTTCTCTAACAGTTTAAAATAAACCAAACTCTCTATATGTAATTAATTGACCGAATTTGCAGGAAAATAAAAAAGTCTGATGACGAAATTACAAAAGCTCTTCAAGTCAAAACCCAAGTATCTAAACTGAACAAAACTTACACTTAACAAGATTCTACCGTGCTTCCGCCTCTTTACTCTTAGTTTAAAATAGCCTCAGGGATGCCCCAGTAATATCCGCAAACAATTATAAAAGATCGCTACAAAGCAATAGAGATTAAATAATAGAATGTTATTATCAAAAGGAACTATGGCGCGTGTAAACACACATGGAGACTAGAAGATGAAAAAAGATTGGGTTTGGGGAAAGCAAGACATAATCAATGGAAGAATTGAGCTGGACAACATCAGATTTAGATAAGTAAGTCGCTTATGATCATGACTCATAATCAGACATCATCTTTTCTTTTTTACTTTGATAAGTAAGATTTTATTCAGCGAAAAACACATAAGCAGGGAGCAATCCTGTTACAAGATAAAATATACAAGCTGAGGCATTAGGAAGCACAAGGAACTCTATCAATAAGATAAAGTTGAAGAACAGAGTGCCGGTATCCTGCTTATGTCCTTACCAGGCAAAGAGATGAGTATCCTGCTTTCTGGAACAACTGAACTCTGATACTTGTACAAATTGTCCAAGTTGTGAGCACAACATGGGCTATTCTAAATGTTTGGAAAGAGAGAATAAGTAGCATTGTTACGATCATAACATAGGTAGCTGGTAGGAATTGATCTACTTATACTAACGAATGCTCTTGATCAAAGGTAAGAGAAAAACACACGCATGATAATGGACATAGAAAATGGTAGTTGATTCATTAAGAAGCCTATAGAGGAAATGCGAGAACCCCTAGACGAAACTATAATATTGATGGGGGAGCCAAAGAGAGAGAAAAGAAGGGTAGAGGAGGGAGAGCGGAGGGTTTCTTTAGAGAGACATCCATAAAGCCCGAGAGAGTGAGCGGAGGGGGTAAAGGTAGAGGGAGAGCACCGAGAGGGCGGAGGTCGGAGAGGAGATCTCAGAGAGAGAGAGCCCCATCTCGGCCAAGCCACGGAGACCCAGGCCATGTTGCAACTGACGGTCATTGCTGGCAAGACACCACCGCCAGTTGCTTCGCCGATCTACCACCGATCTTGCTCGTTGTGCCACCGTGACCAAGAATACTAGGCCAGCCGCCATCGCTTGCCACGGCCGTCTCCGTCAGGGTTCGCGGTGGGTAGAGGTGGCAAAATGGGTCATAGGCCCATATATGACCCATTTAAATCATAAATGGGTCATATATGGGTCACTTTTTTTTTTTTTTTAAGAAGTTAGTTAAATAGGTTTAACAACTAAAGACTTAAGATATGTGGGTCTTAAGTAGGTCTTAAATGAGTTAGATTTAAAACCCATTTTCACCCAAAACCTAACAATCTCTCTCTTCTCTCTTTAACTTTACAAGAATTTAACTTTAAAAAATATTTTTTTATAAAAACCAATATTATATTTTTTTTTTTTTTTTTTTTTTTTCTTTCTTCTTCCTCGGTTGTCGGCACGGTGATGGCCAATGACCGACAAGGCGAGCCTCGAGCTCGAGCTCACCCAACATCGGCGAGGCTCGAGCTCGTGAAATTTGGCGAGGTGGAGGCCTTGCCAACGTCCGGTGAGTCTTGAGCCTCGACAGATCCGAGGAGGCTCGAGCCTTGCTAGATCCGACGAGGGGTGAGCTCAAGCTCACCCGACGCCGGCAAGCCTCAAGCTTGCCAAATCTGGCAAGGTGGAGGCCTCGCCGACATTCGACAAGGCTTGAGCTCGCCGACGTCGGCGAGCCGTCGAGCCGTTCGTCGTGGCCGTGGGCGGCCATCCAAAGAAGAAGAAGAACAAAAAGAAGAAAAAGAAAAAGAAAAAGGAAAATTATATTTTAAAAATATATAAATAATTAAAAATATAATTTTAAAAAATTAAAAATAATTAAACTCTATTATTTAAAATAATTATTTTAAAAATTATAAAAATTGTCCATTAAATTTGTGTTGCATAAAACTATTTTAGGAATACCATTTTATATATATGAAATAAGCTTTCTTAAGTTTAGTTAAATTAGTCGAGTATGGATCGGGTTGGGTATAGGTCGAAAAATTTATATTATGCATAAATGAGTCATAAATGGGTTAATGGGTCAATTTGGGTTAAACCATTAATGACCCAACCCGACCCACCCGTTTGACACCTCTAGTGGTAGGGGAGCAAAGGAGGCTACGAACTGGGTCGGGCGCGGGTCATATTCGGGTAGGGTTTCATTTGTCCGGGCCAGCTGGGTTTGGGTTTGCATGGGCTTGCAAGGTCGTGGACCTGGCTTTTCTTTCAAGTTAAATTTGGGCCTAAGAAGAATTAATTCGAACGGGCTCTTGATAGAGCCCGGTCCGGCCAAACTCAAGACCGAGATAGGACTCCTCCGTCCGTTTCGTCTAGCCTCTGTGCGTGCGATGGATGACCTCCATATCTCTGGGGGAGAGTGCTCGATGTCTATTCTGTCGGATGAAGCTCAGGGGATAATTGATTTTGAAGCTTAAATGGGTTGCACATAACATATCTAAGTCATAATCCCTAATTTTGTTAATTAGTTTTTATGGGCGAAATTCTAGTGTCAAGCTATTCAATTGATAAAATTAGAAAGCTTAGGTTTGAATTGGCATAATAAGTTTAGGACTGACTTGATAATTGCCCTGAAAAACTTATTTCAATATTTCTTTTTAATCAGTAATAATTCATTATAAAAATTAAAATTTAGATATTTGCTAAAATTAGACATTAGTTTAGATTATAGGTTTGCTAACTAATGTCAAAAGAAAATCAGTGCATCGAGCTCGCGCGAGTGTGCACCACGTGAGTCATCATCATGCGAGTTTGATCCACTTTTATATCCATTGACAGATAGATAGAGATTGGAATGCTAGCATCATTTCTTTGAATTACATCATCTCACCTCGGAACTTCGTGAGCACCTAAGTTCATTGTAAGCTTTCCAATAAGATATCATTTGGCCAACACCCTTGTTGGTCTCAAATCACATAGCCACCTTTTCTAGGAAAACACATGATCAAATAAATGCCAAAGGATCTAAATCAAAAAATACTGACACCTAACAATAGTGAGTCGAGCTTTCCGGCGGCATTAGAGTTGTAGGATTCCAAAAATGGATTTAAAAGATAATTGTTTCGAAATTTTATGAAGTAATGGATAAACAACTAATCAAATGCCACACCTCGACACTTTTAAGGCAGAACGAGTACTGTAGAAGAAAAAAATCTTAGATGCCCTCAGTGCATGTTAGCTCATCTCACATGTACCACTGGATGAAGTGGGCCCATGTAGAACCCACTAATCTAACAGTTGCGTGAGCTAGGTTCACATGATCCGGACACATACATTACTGGCTTATTGTGCAAATGATCGCGACAAGATTCTAGTGTATTTAGAAAAAAAATGAAACAAGTCCAAAGCTTGGCTCTAAAACAGAATCTGCATCCATAATTAAGTCATGTGTAGAAAAGTCCACATCAATCAATTGGTCCACTTGGCCTTGGACAATACTAAATGAACATATTGAAAGTGTTGGCATGACACGATATTACTAAATAATGCTTTGATCGGCATGACTTGAGCCATCATTATATGAATACAACACCGAATGTTAGTTTATCCCTCTATAGATAGGATCCAAATTCTACTGTAATCTCATCTATAATAGGTGGATGATATTATTGCATCACTTGATTTATCAAGCATATTTTTCCATATGAACATTAGCTCTCAAGGAATTGACAAAGCAACATACTTTTATTCATCTACTCAAAATTCGATAAAGAAAGGGAGGCGTTTTGCTCCATAGTCTGAACATAACAACAAATCAAAAGCACTAAAAATCAAATCTCCACTACAACGACTCACTTCAACACACTAGCAAACCAAATACAACCTCACAAGAAAAATCCATGGAAAGCCATTGACGATGAGCATATAAGCCAAATTATTATTTCCTTTCATTTTTTTGAAGAGGCTTGAAAAGTTGGTGATTCTTAATGGATGGATTCTCGCCGAAAATGAAATTAGCCACTTAGCCAGTGCCACCAAGAACGCCCTTGAGCTTCTTGACCTGAGCATCATCAAGGAAAGTGGTGGCCTCCACCAACTCAGAAGGAAAATTATTAGCGAACAGAGCAAAATCCACGATTTGAAGCCCAGGGCTCGGACTGCTGAAGCTGACTATGGCAAGTGCTGGACCTTTACCAGAATTCAATTGGAAGTGCAATAGCCCCTGAGGGAAAATCATGCTATCCCCTTTCTTGAGGGTCTTCAAGTAGACGGTGTTCGCTGATGATGAGATGAACCCGGCACAAATCGTCCCTTGGAGGACAAGGAGGACCTCCGAGCCACCTGGGTGCGTGTGCAATGGAATGACCCCACCGGGGGCTATGTCCAGGCGGGCCAAGGAGATGCCGAGCCCATTCAGGCCAGGGAACTGGTTTACAAATGCCGTGGTCACCGCAGCCTTGATGAGGTTCGAGGTGTTCCCAGCCACGCCGAGGCCTGAGAAGACGAAGTCATTCACGGTGACTGCTGAGACCTTCTTGCAGGAGTAGCCCGCAGGGCCCTCGGGGGCCGAGAGGTCTGCAACGCAGAAGTCCTGGACCGCCGCGTGGGAGGCGGAGAGGAGGAAGGAGAACAGAATGAAGGTTTGGAGTATTGACATCTTTATGCCAACTCTTTAATTTCTTGGGAGAAGGATTTCCTTTCGAATGTGTGTTTGAGGGATTCTCGGGGGTATATATAGAGCGGCATATTATGGGATGTTCTGAGGCATTGGTGATTGGCCGAGAGGATAAGAGACCCCATGCAGGGTTTCACGTGCATGGCAATGCAAGACAGGGGTACCTTGGAAGCAGACAGATTGCGATTCGTGACACCTGTCAGAGGGTAATCTCTTCAAGAAAAGAACAAGGAGGTTCTTTTAGTTTGGAAATAGAGGACCATGAGAAAATATCTTAAGATTTTTTCGGGCTTTGTAAAAGAATATTCGTCTCTTTAAAGAATATGAACTCCAAATACATTTCCAATGAACTCAATAAGAAGTTCAAAATTTGCAATTTTTGCTAGAAGTACCTTATTATCTTTAAAGTGGCACATGATGACCAATCTATATTAGATTGTTTATAAGTGTGTCTTAGCTTAGAATTTTTATTTTTTTGCACCTCTTTGGTTAGAATTTCTCTCAAATAAAATCGAGAACTACACCACCAATAAGACATTTAGCACAAGAATACTGTACTTGTCACTCAATTAAAACTCGGATTAACACAAATAAAACACCTCTCTCTCGTTATAGATTTTGTGCTTGTTTAACTTACAAGCAGGTTATATTTAGACATGTAATTCAGTAATCAAATACAATTTAGATGAAGTTCCCAGCTATTAGAGATTGAAGAAAACATGACTCTTACAACTTTTGGTAACTATAGGAACTATATAATTTCTGGGACAAATAAACCACATTGCTCATCACAAAGGGGTGAATTTCGCTCTACATTACTGGAGTACTTCTAACTTTCTTTTAAGAAAGTTTATTTAAATGCAAAAAAGAAGAAGAGCAATTTGAATTATATGAAGTTATAGAGGGAGCATCCGAAAATAATAATCTTAAGAGAATCAACATGGTGGTCCCCGAGCACATGGGAGGAGAGAAATGATGGCATAAGAGGACATACAAGACAGCTAAAAGTGTAGCTCCTGCAGACTGCAAAGTCTTGGATTCCGTTGTCCGATCTTTGGCCATGAATTTGAGTGGACATCGCGAATTCCCTATCTTTTAGGGTTTCTCGGATTTCAGGGAGCAACGTAAAAGAAAAGGTTTTCCCTAATTTCACACATGACATTTGTCAAGATTGTCTCATTTGACTTTTTTAGGGGATTTGATGCTTCGATGTTTTTCATTTGGTATTTTTCTCACAGATAAATTGACCTATTTAATCACAACTGTGTGATAAAACCATAATTCCATGGAGAGATGTGGCAATAATTCTCACATTAACGTAATGTACATGAGGTGTATAAAACATTGGGACTACTTGTCTATCTAATGTAACACCACATTGCAGAAAATTTCCCTATTATACGTACTATAAACATATAATTAATGGAAAATACAACAATCATCAATTAATCCTACGATTTACAAGGATGACTTTCTTTTGATCAGCCCTAGTGGCCGAACGCATGCGATCGAGCTACATTAGACTCAATTGGTGATCGTGCTCAGCTTATCCAAGTGTATGTTTGAGTAAAGATTGGACTTAGCTATCTCAATTTGCAGCCTAATTCAAGTTGTTGTGAGTATGCCGAATGAGTAACCCCTAGTGTAAGAAAAATACCCTCTCCTTCCCAGCTTGTCCTTGCAAAATTATGCTTCCTTTGTGCGCTAAGCTCAACCCGAGGGGATTGAATCGACCATCACTATAAAAAAAGTTAGAAGATGCAGCCAAAATGCATTAAAAATGGTCCACTCCCTCTACCAGTCCAGCAGTGAACAGACTAAAGGCCATTTTATATGGCAGTCAAGATATTTCTAAAGATCACTGAAAGAGAAACTTCATATGTCCTACAGCTTTTCTATTGGCCACGTACTTTTATTGTATACTGAGGACCGAAGTGCGAACTGATAACGGCATTGTTAACATTTTCTTTCTAAAGCCCATTCCAAATCCTGTCCCTCCACTCTTTCAAAGGTCAGTTGAAGATATTTGCCGGCAATCACACGGAGAATTTTAATGTGGAATACGCGACGTAATGTTGATCAGAATTCTAAAACTAAAAGATATTTAACGGGTAAAAGGAGTTCTCTTTAGATGTAATAGGTAAATAAGCTATTTTATTTATATAAAAAATCCAACCCAACCATACTTGATTATAAATGGCTAATGGGGATGCACATTTGCAAAAAGGATAGCACTAACCTTGATATCATGTTAGAAAATCCAAACCAATAACTTAAGCTGATAGTAGAGGGAGACCATATGAATATAAAGAATATATAGAATCTATTGTCAAGTAATATGAGGTAATATTTTAATACACTTTGTGTTTGAATTTCACTCTATTAAACATTCATTTTGGTGATTTTACTATTCTATCTATTTCCAAAAAAAAAAAAAAAGTTCATCAAATTGCCCGACAACATGTTGAGAATTAGCTGACATATATATAAAATTTCCAATTTTTTTACAATTTACAAATTACCTTTTTTTTTAATCTTTGGCCAACGTTTATTCGCATATTTTACTGCTACATTAAATTTGCTAGTCCTTATATAAATTTACCAATCTTCATTCAAGCAAATCATCAATCCTTTACGAACTACCGTTGGTTTACAACTCTTGTTTGATTTATTTGCCAATATTTTTTTTTATAATTTATCAATTTTTTATTGTTTATCAACTTTTTTTTTTTTTTTTTTTTTTTCATAGACATTATAACATCCAATATTTTTCGTTTTTTTGATGACCCACGGATGATAGCATAGCCTAATCGTTGATAATAAAAACATCCCGGGATAAAATTTTCGGGATATGATATAATTTATCCTATCCTACGTTTTTCACTCGGGATAGGATAAAGTCGGATATAAGGGGGATATAGACAGGATAAAATTATCCCATGGGCTTAAAGGTGGATAGGATTTTAACGTCCATAATAGGAAAGTTATTTTTTTTTAATAACAAATTTATTAAATTAACAAAATTGAAATTATATTTCAATATAAATAATATTTGAATTCTAATTTAAGAAAATAAAAATAAAAATTTATTTTTAATTAATCTTATTTTAATTCTATTTTATAATAGACATTCAATCTATAAATTAAATATTTATATTTATTATATATTTTAGGTATTTTTGTATTTTAAATATGTTAGTACAGTTTACTATTTGATAAATTTTTATTAAAGAATGATGAAAGGGAAAAAGAAATAATAATGAAAATAATATAAAAAAGAGGAAAAATATAATAAATAATAAATAATAAATAAATTAAGGAATAGTGTTACGAGATATTTTCACCATCTTCATTTATGAACATTTATGTTCATTTATAATGATGTCGTTTATATAAAAAAAAAAATGTACATGATGTGAACATATCCGACTTTTTAATATGATTATCGGACGGGACATAAAAAAATCCTAGGATTTCATATCATATCCTATCCAATCTATCCCGATTAGAAATAAAACAAACCATTAAAGATTTTAAGGCAAATAAACTTGAGAATTTAACTAGAAAATCGGCTTTCTCAATCGTGCTCATCTATCGAGATCATTATGGCACAAATATAAATAGATTTGAGATTAGATATAGGTTGGTTCGATTAAGATGTGTGGCTAATTATGGGTGACACCACTAAATTGAAAAATTCTTATTGACCGACATTAAACTGATTTTACTATCGTTTAGGTGGCAAACACCATGAGTCTCGAATGTGTTGAGTTGTTTGATCACCATGAGTCTTAGATTGAGTGGATCAGAATCCATGGCATCGACATAATTGGACACAGGTGAAAATCCTAACTGAAATTGATCACCGCCAATAGTTGCAACTACAGCTCAAATGATCTCCATCGAGAATCTGCACCAATTTTCAACTAGACCACCGTATTCATCCGTTCTATCGTTGACTGCATCCTTCAGGAATCGATCGATGAGATAGCCATGTGCTGCATGGAGCTCGATCCCATCGAAACCCAACGTTTGTCCAACTATAATGCCAGAACACTGTAGGCCCAACTCTTTGTTTGAACCATCATTGCCATTCACTCGATCTGCGTAGGTCAGGGCTAGGCAAAAATTTCCATGGATGGACTAGGCAATGCCTAGTAGGTATAGGGTCACATAAGGTTATTTGAGAGTTAAGTGGATCTATAAAAATGATCATGACAATGCATCCAGTGCATATCGTCTTTAGGGTACCTAACATTAATATAGCTGTTAATTGTAATCTTACATCACTTCATTACGTGAGTGTAATGGGCCTTATATATAGATAGTCTCAATAGAATCAGCAGGTTTATTGAGCGATATAATCAATCTTGAGTATGAGACAGAATTCTCTTTTCGCTTTTAAATGCACCAAGTCATTTCGTAACGTAAGTTTTCACTTCCATTGTCAGGTCACTATCTTGTAACCGTTTGACTCTTTTCAATACAATTTTTATTTGATCGTCATTCAGTGCACGTGAACGGCAAAATTACATAAGTGGAAAAATTTTAAATGTCAAGTCTTATCAAAATTAAAATGGAAAACAACTTTTTTTTTTTGGATGGGAACAGAGAAATAGTATTAACTGGCAAGAGGATTACAACAATTTAAAGCATCAATACATAAAAAGAAAAAAAGAAAGGGAGGGGGAGTTTCTAGCCAATTGGGAGGGAGGATATGAAGCCTATGGGCTCGAGCGGCCCAATCAGCGACCGCATTCTCTTCTCTTCGACAGTGGCACAACTCTAGGGTTTGGAAAAGACGAAGCAAAGCTGCCGCTTTCACGAATAGAGCACGAGAGTCCCAAGGGAAGCGATTATGATCTTGAACCGAGTCAACCAGCTGAAGGCAATCTGATTCGAGGATAAGGTGAGTTGTAGATTGTCCCGTTTGTAGCAGAAACCGGAGCGCAAATGTGAAAGCTTGGATTTTCGTTTGTAGGGCAGAGGCGGCGTTGATGGTAAGGGAGAAATCGTCGATCAACCTTCATGCAAAGTCTCGACAAACACCCGCCCCAGAGCCTTGAGAAGAACCCGGGTGAAAGGAGCCGTCGATATTAACTTTCAATACACCTAGATCAGGAGGACGCCAACCAAAAGATGCATAGGGCAGATGAGAAGGGGACTGTCGGGTCGAAGAAAAGGCATGGTAAGCAAATTCGGCAGTGGCTATGAGATCTAGCAAAGGTTGAGTCTGATGTAAGCATCGATTAGGAGTGGACTAATCATGTTGCTTGTGTTGATGTAGGGGCTTGGAATTACAGGTTTTGTAAGAGCGATCGTAGGCGATGTCATTGAAGACCACTAGATCAGGATTGGGGAGTCGTTGACGAAAGATGTAATCATTCCTGGCCTTCCAAATATGCCACAATACATCTGCTATAATGGCCAAATCAGGTAATAAATCCTTCCTATACTTAAGTTGTTGAAGGTAGGCATCAAATCTGTTAGTTTGAAACTGTCGCATGTTTATGTGAATCTGTGAATGAGACCACACTGCTTTGGTCCACGGACAGTGAAAGAAAATATATTATGTTGTTGCAATGTTGGCATAGGCTACAAGATGGATCCAATAAAATATGCCGGTTATACATATTTTCACTTGTGGCAATAGCATTATGGCACAGAGACCATAGGAAGATTCGTAATTTAGGACTTGTCGGCACCTGCCAGATAGTATTCCAAAAACGCCTAGGTAGTATAAAAGAAGAAGATGCTCGATTATGATCTAAGTTGGATTCGCCTTATCGTAGACAATTATAACCACTTTTGATAGTATAAATGCCATTTTGTCTTCCTGTCTAGATTAAAGAATCAATTGTAAACTAAGGGCGTACCTGTATTTGGAGGATCTCAGTAATAATTTGATCATTGAAACTGTTTTTGAGCAATGAGATATTCCAAGATTGCTGTTCAGGGTTAATGAAATCAGCAACCATAATAGGTTCATTGCTAGTGCAGGTCCCCCAATGATACCCATAGATAGCCATTTGTCCTATCTAATACGGATGTTCTTGCCATTACCCACTGACCATTGTAGATGATTAGTCATAGAATCACGGCCATGTAAAATACTTTGCCAACCCCAAGAGGGCCTGGCGCCTCTTTCTGCATGCCAAAAGTCTTTTGAAGGGAAATAAAGCCCTTGAAAGATACAACTCCACAGTGAATCAGGGTTTTGAAACAAACGCCGAGCTTGTTTTGCTAATAATGCCTTATTGTAAGCCACTAGATCTCGAAAGCCAAGACCCCCTGCATCTTTGCGTCTCTTCAGTGATTCCCCATTTTTCCAATGCATTCCTGATTTTTCACTTTGAGTTTGCCACCATAATTTAGAAATTTTCTGCTCAATAGCTTTGCAAAGAGAAATGGGAATTTTAAAGATAGACATAGCGTATTGAGGCACTGCTTGAACTACAGCTTTAATCAACACTTCCTTGCCACCTTTTGAAAATAGTTTTTCTTTCTAGCCATCCATTTTTGAATTCACCTTAGCTAATAACCAAGAAAACATCTCTATTTTGGACCTACCCCAGTCCGAAGGTATGCCAAGATATTTCCTTGTCTTGTGCATCATTGGAACACGAAGTTCGCTAGCTAGATATTCCTGAAGAGGTGCTAGACAACCACGACTAAAATATAGACCAGACTTATTTCGATTTATTACCTGTCCCGATGCTTGACAGTATTGATTTAAAATGTTGGATAGGTTTTGGCATTCAAGCAGCTTTCCTTCAATAAAGAAAATGGCATCATCGGCGAAAAATAAGTGTGAAAGATTAGGACAACTCCGGGTAAGTTGAATACCTTTAATGTTTCCCATAGCGACCGCTTGATGTATGAGATTTGAAAGAGCATTTGCCACTAGAATAAATAAATAAGGGGAAAGGGGATCACCCTATTGAAGACCCCTCGACATAGGAAAAGATTGAAGAGGCTGACCATTAAACTTAATACAAAGAGAAGCAGTCGTGACACACTGCATAACCCTATAAATCCAATCTGCATGAAAACCAATATGTTTTAGATAATCCCGGAGAAAATCCCACTCGACACGATCATACGCCTTTTGCATATCAAGTTTGAGGACCCCCTGAAATTTGCTTTTTCTTTTTCGGATTCTGAGTTGATGTAGAACTTCCTGCACTACTAGGATATTATCCTGAATTTGCCGGCCACTAACAAAAGCACTTTGCTCAATAAATATGAGTGCAAGTAGGAGTGCTTTTAATATGTTGGCTAAAATCTTGGAAATGATTTTGTACTGAAAATTACAAAGACTAATCAGTTTGAATTGGTCCAGCCTTTCAGGTTGCGAGATCTTCGGGATCAGAGTAAGGAAAGTTTTGTTTATGACAGGATCCAACACACCAGAGTCAAAGAAAGCTTTCACTGAGGTAATGATGTCTGCCTTTAAGATATCCCATTGAGATTGATAAAATTGACCGTTTAAACCATCTGCACCAGGTGCTTTGTATGCCCCAAGCTAAAAAACTGCTTGCTGAATTTCTTCAGGGGTAACTTCAGCAATAAGTTTACTATTCATTTCCTTCATAACAATGGCCGGGCATTGACTTAAAAAGGGACCATAATTGCGATGCCACAGAGGTGTAAAGGTTTTGGAAGAAAAGTTGAGTCATTTCTTGTAAAGTTGTTTCATTTATGATCCACTTATTGTCTTGATTCAATAACAAGCTGATTCTATTTCGTTGACGTCTCTAGATGGTGGTAGCATGGAAGAATCTTGAGTTTTTGTCCCCCCATTTCAGCCACTGTACTCTAGAGTGCATTGCCCAATACTGTTCTTCTTGAGTCCATAAAGTGTGAATCTGAAGTTTTAAAGCATCCATTTAAGGCTTATCAGATTGACTGTTTCTTTTGTTGGTCAAGACTTGGAGCTGCTGTTGAAGCTCGGATATTCTTTGATTGGCATTCAAGAATTTGGCTTTGCTCCATCAAGAAAGAGCCGCTGAAATAAGGCAAAATTTCTGAGCTAAGGTAATATGCTGAGACCTAGATTGAGTTAACACATCTAAAATAACTAAACGACATTCTAGGTCTTGCAGCCAAAATAATTCAAACGTAAAAAGCCTTAGGTGTCGAGAATGGACTGGAGAGGAATGTAAAAGTAGGGGACTGTGATCCGAACCGATGGCCGGAAGAGCAAACACCTCAGTAGCTGGAAAGGTGAGACGCCAAGAGATATTGCAGAGAGCTCTGTCCAGATGCTCTTTAACTAAATCATCCCCCGTTCTATTGTTACACCAGGTATAGGAGCATCCCTTACTGTCGAGGTTCATGAGGGAAGAGTCACTCACCAGATCTCGAAAGGTATGCATCCGTTGAAAATTTACTAGTCGTTTACCTTCTTTTTACCAAGGATACATTATCTCATTAAAATCTCCAATACATAGCCAAGGTAAAGTATTATGGGTATTAATGAGTTTCAGTTTATCCTAGAATAGGAGCCAAAGAGAGACAAGAGCAGGCGCCCGGAGACACGTGAGCCGCATCGAAATGCCACACTCCCTGATATGGCAGAGAAGATCAAAGAAGTCAGAGGACTGATGCTGCAAAGTCAGGTAAACAGAATCCTACCAGAAAATAGCGAGGCCACCAGCAAGGCCAGTAGGATCTTCCAAAAAACTATTTGGAAACTTAAGACTTTTCTGCAATCTGGTTAACACCAAATTTCTATTCTTAGTTTCCATCAAAAAAGGATGTCCAGCTTTTCTCGGGCCACCAACACCCGAAGGGCTTGAACTATCAAGGGATTACCTAACCCCTGACAGTTCCAACTTATTAACTTCATTTGTACGATGGTGGCTTTTTAGGGCCAGCCACCATAGCCCAAGTGTCGGATTCAACAGCATCAAAGATTAGAGTATCCAACGGGAGTGATTCGTCATTCCCCTCTTGCAGCAAGTTTGGACGCTTTAATTTTTTAATTGGCCCTGCCTTGGTACTTAGCTTATGACTCTTAGATTGCTTTGGCTTGGAAGAGCTAAAAGATCCTTCTCCCAGTGCTTTGTAAGGAGTAGGAACAGGGAAAGGGAGAAGACCCACTATAGGAACTAGCTGCCTCTCATCATGAACTTGCACAGCAAAGGGTTTTGGCAAAATAAAAGGAGGGCTGTCAGGGATCATCACAATCTCTTTTCCTTTGCTGCTGGGTGAAGGGGCTGAAGGCAAGTTAGTTAAGGGATTGACCTGTGTCTCGAGAACAAACTCCTCAGCTTCTGGAGACGGACTAGGTGAGGCATAAAAGGCGAGCCAGAAAAGGCTAAATTCCCTCACCTAAGCCCTAAGCTATTGCCCGAAATATAAGTTGTCTCTGTTATCGAACTTTTGCTCATCATACTCATAATCTTTGCAAGTTGAGGCATAATGGCCAAGCTTACCACATGAATAACAAAAGTGACACAGGTGCTCATAACGAAAGTCTAACTAGATGTTTTTGCCATCAACTCTAAGGAATTGGATTGGCTGAAGAGGTTCTTGAAGATTGAGTTCAATTCGGGCCCTGCTAGCACAAAGAGAGGTACCCGCTCCGTTGTCAATTTTTATTTCTAGAACTTTGCCAACCCTTCGAACAGCTCTACCAATCATTTCCTTTGTGCAGCACTCCAAAGGGAGATCGAAATTTGGACCCAAAAAGCACATGACGAGAAGTCATAACAGTGCAATGGCGTGTTATACAGCCAAGGACGTAGAATGACTAGAATACCTCCAAACAGCCAAGGACCCGTGGTAAGAATCCGATTTTTGTTAGTTTCGTTTTTGAATTTGATGACAAAAAGACCCCCATCATGTTGCGTAATATCAACATGATTTGTCCTCCAAGCACGTTTCATGGTATTTTGAAAAGCTGCTAAATTAACCGATGAATTTGTCAGGAGCTTACCCACAAGTATGAGCCGACACTTAGCCAAAGCTTCAGGCGAAGGTGCATCCTCCCAAACTTCGATATGCTGTTTAGACCAAAGATGACCCAAACGATTGCTTAGAGCGGCTAGGCAAGCATCCTTGTACAAGTTAGTACACGAGGTATCGGGGCTCCCAGGCATACTTTCGGAGGCTGGAGAAGCCATAAGAACCGATAAACAAACACACCTATATTCCGTAGGCAAGAGATGGAAAGGGAGCTTCAGATGATGCCAAAACTTGACATGCATACATGTCGGTAAGGTAAAAAACCAACAAGCAGAGGTAGGAATGAAGAAAGGAACAAGAGGTAGGACATGCAGAATGCCGATGGAACCCAGAAGCAAAGAAAGCAAACAATCGAGGTCACACTTAGAGACGAAAGCAAAGAAAAACTAGGAGGAAGAGGAACTGGGAAGAAACCCCATTGATCGGAAATGAGGAATTGAGACAAGTGAAACCAAATCGAACTAGGAGAAAAGGGAAGAAAGGGGCAATTAGGGTTTGAGTACAGAAAAAACTACCATTACGGTAGGCAAGAGCTCGATAAATGAGAGCATTTTTTCCAGCAAACCCAAGAGACTACAAATGGAAAACAACTTAGGATATTGAATTAAGACACGAAATCTCGTAGCCTAAAAAAAAAAAAAAAAAACCTGCTCATATGGAGTTGATTATTGCCTGAGGAAACTGCTTAACAACCTTCGGAAATTCAGATGTTTCTAAGGCTCGATGCTTGGAGA
Source organism: Eucalyptus sideroxylon (assembly GCA_014182405.2). Taxonomy (NCBI): domain Eukaryota; kingdom Viridiplantae; phylum Streptophyta; class Magnoliopsida; order Myrtales; family Myrtaceae; genus Eucalyptus; species Eucalyptus sideroxylon. The sequence continues at coordinate 47,985,944 of CM024550.2, forward strand.
AATTTTCCTAGGTTCCATTGAGCATGAATACTTTCGAATTCTCCAATATGGACCGCTTGGTTGACAAAATTGGCGCATCCACACTAGGCTGCTATACTAATAAGCTAGAAATAAATTATGATTAAGCAATAGCATAACTCTATTTCACGAGATAACAACATAGTAAAATGGATCAATCAAGATTGATATTTAGTATATAGTGAAAAGTTAAAGTAATTATTTTTATGGGATGCCTGACCCGCATGCCATAATTGACAAAAAATTTAGACCACCCTTGGCATAAACAACATCAACCACATTCTTCCATGCATCGATTTGTTCTTCAGTGTAAATTCTAGGAACATGTAGAAACCAAAATTCATTTGGCATTAAAATAGCTCAAGCATCCAATGTCACGCCCTGAACCTCGAGCATGCCAACATCCCGCCATGGTCATGCAAATGCGACTTTCCCAGGTAGTGTCGCCTCACCTATTCATTTATTAATGCACAAGCGAAATGTGCTAAGAAACCCCTTACAAAAACATACGGGATAGGACAACAAGAACATCAATTCAAAATCAAACAAACATACTTTCATACATCATTATCAATCCAGGGTTTACATACACCAACAAGATCCAGAGACTATGCACAAAAAATGGGTCAGAGATTATGTGCATCAAAAAGGGTTAGCCTACACAACATGGATCGGTCCACCAAAAAGGAAAGAGACAGTCTTAGGACTACTGGTCGGCCCCCTTCAACGATCCCACATCCTCAGGATCTGTCACCCAAGAGGCCGGGGGCGAAGCGTTGATCACTCGACCGTCGGGAAGATCTGCCACGCCTTCACCCAAAATGGCGTTCATCACCGCCAATGGAATGTTCATGCTATCAAGGGGGCCTACCCTAACGCCATCGACCCCAGAACGAAACCAAGCTCTAAACATATACGGTACTCTGACATCCACAGTCACCTTGACCTAGATAAGGGACCTAACCAATTGATAGACCTAAGGACTTCCAAGGTCAGGAGCACTCTCTGTCATTTGGTCAATCTCCGTCGGCAAGCCACTCATCTCCGAGGGTACCGCCATCTACGGCCCTACAATATTTTCCCCAAACCGGGATGAGACTTTATCTCAGCAAGTTCACCCCTCTTAAACTCTTATTAAAAAGAAAATACGCCCTAGAATGGTCTAGCCACACAGCACAAAAGAATTACCTCGCCTTCTTGCCTTTCTACAGGTTAGTACAATTCATAGCACTCAAGCACAAGTGATAATAAGCATGTAAACCATCGGAACACAATTAATTTCACTTAATTTCGCATTCATAGCAAGCGTTTCAAATCATCATTATTTAGTGCCACACAAGGGCATAGCCTATTCGCAGTTTGGCTATCTACTAACATATAACTAGGCATCGCCTCCCCACCTTGGAGTGCGGCTTCGTTAGTACATCGACGACGTTCCCGAAAGAGCATGGGTCCAAAATCAACTGCGACCCGCATTTGTTGTATGGGGCATCCCATATAGAGGCAATTTAAGCTTAATAGCTCAAGACAATTCCTCTTAATTATCATGCAGCAACTTATAATCAACCCCAAGCACTTTACACCTCACTCACATACCCCAATTACAATATTAATCCTTAAAAATCCAATTTCGATGTCAAACCTGACATTTGAGATTTTCTAAGTAAAATCCATATTTTCCACAATCAACACTCAATTTGTATTAATCATTCATCAATTTTAAATTTTAAATATAAAGAGGCGATCAGCACGAAATTCTGAGCAATTAGGATCAAAAATAATTTTTCGAGTTTTTTTTATAAATAATATTTTAATGATTTTCGGAATATGATATATTATTAAATAATCAAACAATTTCGAAACATTTATTTAAATAATATAAATTTCTTTAAGTCACATCAAAAATAAACCTACTTAACCCTTAAACTAAATGTACTTTACTTTAATTAAACAATTTAATCTAATCCACATCTAAATAAACTAATCCAACAACCTAATCTCAATCAACCTAAGCTAAACACACTTAAGGCATGATTAACCCACTAATTGACGTTTAGTGAGCTAAACTCACCGGAATCGCTTTCCGACGAGTCTTCGGCAAAGAGCACGACGACGCCGATGGCAAACCTACACAGATCAACACCAAATGAGAACCAATAAGGGGCCAAATCGAGCTTGGAAGGGGCTGGGTCTTGCTGGATTTCCAAACACTGACCGAGCTTGGAGGGAGACGGCACGATGGCTAATCGAGCGGAGGAAACGCGGAGGAAGACCGACGGCAAGCTCGAGCAACAACCGGTGGTGGCTCAAGCGGAGGAACGGCGGCGACGGAGGCTTCGGCGAGGTGCGGCAACGTCAAGGAGTAGCTGCGGGATGGCAAACGACGGCTGGAACTCATGGGCGGAGACATAGCAGCTTGACGCGAGACGGTGCGCGGTCGTGCACGGGCGAGCGGTGACGGCGAGCTCCGGCGACAAACGGCAAGCGACGGCAATCGAGCGGGCGAAAGGAGGGTTCGGTCAGCCAGCTGGTCTTTCACGCACAAGACCTCTCTCTCTCTCTCCTCCAAATTCAAAAGGAAGAAGATGATGGGGACAAGGGGGAAGTGACATCCCACCTTTTCAAGGGCTCATCCTCACCTTCCACTTGTCATCACCCTAGCCAATCTTGCCTCCCCCATGACATCAATTGTGATGTCACCATCCACTAACTCCAACCTTCCACAACTTTAGTCCAATAAGTTCAATTTCATTTTCCGCTAGGGTCCAAATTCTTGTACATCCAAATTACTTCAATTCTCATCAATTCTTTTCCAATTGAGTCCAAATTAAAGTCCATAAGTTAATCCAATGATCCTAATAAGATTTGTGACACACCATGACTTCCAATTTCATAATTCGATCTTAATTTCACGGTTAACTTCACTTTGGCACAATACTAGCACATCCTAATCTATTGAGCAGCTTTTAGAAATTTTTGTGCATTTGACTTGCGGTTGATCAATTCAAGCCACAATGTAAATCTTTGACACATTGGCAACTTTCGGTTGTCGAGGTAATCTCAAGGTTTCAAATACGGGCACAGGGTACCCAATCATTAGAAAAGTTGGTCCAATGTCGATTGGTAGAATTGTGCAATCCGGTGGAATCACCCACACCTGATCACATGCCTCTATTGAGCCAACCTATCTCCGATCTCTAATCGATTTTTATTTGTGCCGTAATGACACTTGCAGATTATCACGGTCGAAAGGTCGCTTCCTAATCAAATTCTCAAGTTTGATGCATTGAATTTCTTAAAGGCTTCACCTGATAGATTAGTTTTCACATGAGCGGTCGACTCAAGGAAAGGAACTATATGCGTGCCAACGAAAATCCGTCTAAATTTATTAAAACTAAAATTGGAAAATTGGGATATCACATCCCATGTGCTTTTAGACTACACCAAAATGATAAACAAAGTCTAAGGAGTAATATACAATTAGTTATGTATGTATGTATGTATGTATGTATGTATGTATGTATGTATGTATGTGTGTATATATATATATATATTTCACTTCAAGAAAATATAATTTATTCATGTAAGTAATTATTGGATAGTTCATTAGATCTTAAGTTGAAAGTGCGTTAGAACCAAACTAAACCAATCAACCTGTTCATCTTCATTTGGCTCTATTCCAAACTCACACAATAAATTGATTTAGTATCAATTTTTCTCACAGAAGACTACAAAAGCGTCATATGTCATGTCATAAGTGTATATATACGTAGTAAAATAACCGTTTACAATATGTGATTTAATTGAAAATAAAGGATTATTAAAAGTACCCGATTCCCCCTTGAGAGATGGCAGTGATTTCATTGACGTTGTTAGAGATAATTAGGGATTTTTTAAAAATAATTTCCGTTAATTATGTTGATTATTTGTATCTCTCAAGATTGCACATACATTGTTGTATATTTTGCATATCTTGATGGAGATATTATCTTAGAATAGTTGTTTAAGAAAGCTTATAATTAGGCCGATGTCTTCTTCATTAATATGTATGTATGTACATACGTATGTATGTATGAATGTATGCATGTATGTATGTATGTCTATATCAAAGTATACACAAACTCCTTGTGCTTTCCTATCAATGCGGAGTATGAACCACACTCCAATAGACTTGACAAAAAAAGACTTTATACTAAAAGTCATTCTTCAGTTTTTTATAAAAGGAGATGGGTCTTATGGTGAATTTAGATAGGAAGTATTATGGAAACACAAGGGAACCAATGAACATGCCTTTAACGGGATTTAACCATTGTCAAAGAACACAAGACTACTGAAATTTAATCGATGAGAAAGTACATCTGAATAAATATACGATGTTGGAACTTAATCAACGATGCTAATGTAAGAGTTATGACTCCAACTACAATTGAGATATTCATTGAAACTTAATCTACAATGAGATATTTGAGAACTACAATTACGGTACTAGAATTGAAAGGAAATTAAATGATAATGAGATTTGTTCATTGGTGTAGGGTCTTACAAAGAGTACAATATGGCTATTTAAAACCTACAATCAATTGTTACAAATGGAGTTACATACCATTACCATAAAAGAAACAACATCCTAATACAAGAAGTTATATTATCCACTATCTTGTATTTTTAGGACACTTATTTATAAGAAGTCACAACCATCCTAAAATAGCATCAGTAGAAATAACCACCCAATAATTATCCTCATGTCAATTGCCTGTTGCAAAATTTAATAACATCGTGGATCGACTTCAAAGTTCTTGTGATAAATTTCACATTGTGTATTGTCTATGACTTCACTGGCGAGTTATTGATTTTCTTCAAGTTACCGATGATTTTATCCATAAATAATCACAATTGCTCTCTTCGATTAAGTCCATCACTTATCAATAATAACCAAAAGTTGGTCATTTGTATTTTTTTATGTAAACAATCTTCTAACACTTTACGTATCTGTACGCGGGCCTAAACACATGAATTGCAGGATGCAAACATCACTACATGAAAAGTGAAGGCGACAACACATCTACAGAAACAGATAGATAACATTGCAGGAAGGAATTGACCAAACTTGCACTCGAAAACGGAAACATTTCATTAAGTACGTAAGGATAAGAGGCCCGATAAATGGGCGTCATTACATAAGAGGTCCAACAAAGTTTGTGGAGGGGATGAGACCCAATTCATAGATAAGTAATTGTTCCGGTGGGCTTTAGCTACCCAATCTGCAACATAATTGGCCTGTCTTGAACAATGGGCTATTTGAACTTTTGAGAAGGCCTTCAATATTTCCTTGCACTTGCTGATGATAGGCTGAACTTCCCAACTTAACTGCTGTGAACTGTTCATGGCTTTGACCAGTTGCAAACTATCTGACTCCAAAAGTATTACTTCGTGTCGTATAGGGAAGAGAAACTGGAGGGCTTCCCACGAGCTAGGGTTTTCGCCATTAAGGGGGAAGAGGCTCTTATTTCCTTCGCAACTCCTCCCAACAACCTCCCCTCCGAATCACGGCTAATGCAAGCAATGGAGTTCTTCAACGAGCCATGTACATATGTTCCATCTATATTTATCTTCAACACTCGCTTTCGGTGGAATCCATGTCCGAGGTAGATCAATCTCTGGGTTTGCAGATCTGCTTTTTGTGTGGGTTCTCCATACCTCAGCTTCTCGTGTCTCTGGGTTATGACGGGGGTGGGTTCGCAGCAAGTCTCCCCGTGCTCGGCTCGGTAAATCAGCCGAGCTTTCTTCGTCCAGCACACGGTTCCTCCGCCTCCGTTCATCATCCGTTCGAAGACCCTGTTCTCCGTTCGGCTTGCGTGCACTTCTTCCCGGAGTAGCTTCTTCACCCTGTTCCTCTGCTGTATTTCGGGTTTGCAGCTCACCGTGCAGTCTTTGGTCCCAGATCTACCCTCTACAGCTTCTGGAATTTCCGATCTGCTGGTATCGTTAGGTCTCTGTTCTTCCCTTTCAGCTTCTTGAGTTTCCGATTCGTTGATTGCGTGGGTTTTCTGTCCATCATCTTCATGAGTCTCAGCAGATCTTCTAATGTCATGTATTCTCTGTCTAGCAGCTTCGGGAGTCTCGGATCTCATCTCTCCTTGTCTTGTTCTGTTCCCCGAACCCTCGAAGCCGCCTCTCGGTTGAAGTGGCACTCCATTCGACTTACCCACGCAGCTCTCTTCGGCGGTCCCCTCTGTTCGGGGTCTATTTCTCAGCTCACCAAAGGGCCTCCGCATCCCAGAGCCACTCGCTGCCCACCCATCTTCACCGGTATTTCGGAGTTCAGGGGTTCTGTGCCAAGATCGTTTATCTCTTCTTCTTGTTCTGTTTTCGTCCTCTCCTTCTCTCGACGGCTCTCTCCTCCTCGGGCTCCACTCATCACTCATCTGTGATGTCCTTTTGCCTCTCCACACATCAATTCTGTGTCTATTAACAGGTTGCAGCACTTCCCCTAGTTCTGCATTCCCCTGTCTCGGGTCTTCAGTTATCTTGCTAACCCCTGTTTGGGCTTCTTGATTTGCAGTTCCTTCATCCACGCAATCACTTGAACTACCCTTCCTCGGATTCCACTTGTTATAGCTTTTCAACATCGCTAGTGCTGAGTCGATGATAACCGACGCCTCTGGTTGTGTGCCTCGAAAGATAGCCTGATTACGGGCCTTCCACATATTCCACAACGTAATAGCCACCAAGTGCAGGTTTGTAGGTTTTGATGGCTGTTTGAGGTTGCTAAACCATTCCTCTATCCTCGTCAGTCCCTGACTTGATATTTTTATTTGCAGCTCTGTATCCTCCCATATTTGTCTTGTCCACGAGCACAGCAGGAAGAGATGTTCCACCGTTTCTCTCTCATAGTGGCATAATGGACACATTGGATCAGGTAATACTTTCCGTCGAAACAGGTTATCTTTTGTTGGGAGAGCATTTTGACATAGATTCCACATAAAATTTCTGATCTTGGGTGGAGTTTGCAAATTCCATATGTCTTTCCAAAGTGAGGGGGGAGGTTGAAACGAAGATGTAGCCTGATTCTCTTGACCCTGTTCTGTGTCCTCTTTGATGAAGTTGTATGCACTTTTCACCATATATTTGCCTGCCTGTGTCCCAGTCCATACCAGCTGATCAGTTTCTGTCTGGGGCTTTATTGGGATGGTCAGAATTTCTTCCACTAATTGTTCATCAAAGTGTGCTGCTATTGTCATGATATCCCACCTCCCCTGTTCTTTATTTATGAGTTCAGAGACAAGGGAAGGTTCATTAATATTCACTGGACCCTCAATAATACCCCGTAACAACCATTTATCTTCCCTAATTTTAATCATAGATCCATCCCCTACTTTCCACTGGACTTTGGGAGCTATAGAATCTCTCCCTAAGACTAGGCTTCTCCATCCCCATGAAGGTCGTAGGCCCGATGCTGCATGCCAAAAGTCTGTGTTTGGATAATATAATCCCTTAAATATTCTGCCCCATAGAGAATTTGGTTGTTGTGCCAGCCGCCAAGCCTGCTTCCCTAACATTGCTTTGTTAAAAGAGATAAGATCTCTAAAACCCATTCCGCCTCGATCTTTCCTTGTTTTCAATATATCCCATTTCTTCCAGTGAATGCCTGTCTTTTTTTCATTGGTCTTCCACCAAAAGGAAGCAATTTTCTGTTCAATAGCCCTGCAAATGGAAACCGGTATTTTAAAAACAGACATGGCATACTGTGGAAGCGCTTGAACCACCGTTTTCAACAAGACTTCTTTTCCAGCTTTTGAGAGCAGTTTCTCCTTCCAGCTTTCTAATTTAGAACTGATGCGCCCAATAATCCATGCGAACATTTGCTTTTTCGACTCTCCCCAGTCTGAAGGTATGCCTAAGTATTTACCAGTTTTATCAATAATAGGAACCCTCAATTCCCTTGCCATATTTTCTTTCAAAGATTGAGGGCAACCTTTGCTGAAGTATATGCCAGATTTATTCAAGTTAATCTCCTGTCCAGCCCCTAAACAATACTGATTTAGAATCATGGCCAGATTTTGGCATTCTAGAATAGACCCCTTCATGAAAAAGATGGAATCATCGGCAAATAATAAGTGAGAGAGCGTAGGACATCTTCGATTAAGCCTAATGCCCTTAATACTTCCATTCTCTACAGCTTGCTTCATCAATGAGGATAAGACATTTGCAACAATAATAAAGAGATAAGGCGATAAGGGGTCCCCTTGCCTGAGTCCTCTTGAAGGTTGAAAGAATTGAAGAGGTTCGCCATTGAATTTAATACTAAATGTGACCGTAGTGACACATTGCATAACCCATTTCACCCATGTCTCATCAAAACCAATCCTTAGTAAGCATGCCTCCAGAAAGTCCCATTCCACTCTATCATATGCCTTCTTCATATCTAATTTCAGAACTGCCTGGAACATCTTTCTTCGATTCCTTGTTCTAAGTTGATGTAGAACTTCCTGGACTATGAGAATATTGTCCTGAATTTGCCTCCCACCCACAAAGGCACTTTGTTCTGGTGCTATAATTTCTGCTAGGAGAGGTTTGAGTCTATTAGCTAGCACTTTCGAGAGAATTTTGTATCCAAAGTTACACAAACTAATTGGACGATATTGGTCCAATCTCTCAGGGTTAGGAACTTTCGGGATAAGGGAAATGTGTGTTTGATTTAGGGCTGGTGAAATGTAATTAGTTCTGCAAAGTTTCTCCACCTCCTTGAAAATGTCCCATTTAATATCTTCCCAGTGATGATGATAAAATAAACCATTGAGACCATCTGGTCCTGGTGCCTTAGTAGCTCCAAGCTGAAATGCTGCATCTGTGACTTCCTCTATAGTAATTTCAGCAAGTAGTCCCCTGTTCATATCTTCTGTTATCATTTCAGGTAATTGAGCAATCACCGGCGCAAAATTTCTGGGGCCTTGGGACTTATACAACTCTTTGAAGAATGTCACGGTATGTTCTCTCAGTTGAGTCTGCTCCACCAGCCATGTATTTTCTGCATTTTGTAACATAGAAATCCTGTTCCTCTGTCTTCTTTGTATGGTTGTTGCATGAAAGTATTTCGTGTTTTTGTCGCCCCACCTCAGCCAATTAATTCTAGATCGTAACCCCCAATACATTTCTTCTTGTCTCCCAAGCTCATCAATTTCTCCTTGTAATTTTTTAAAATATGCCTTATTGAAGACCAATGAAGCATTATTTGTAAGCCCCTCTATTTCCTGCTTTAAAACACTAATTCTCTTCTTGCCATTCACAAAATTCCTTTTGCTCCATTGAGAAAGCGCATTCTGGACAGCATGAAGTTTCCTGACTAAAGTGTTCTGTTGCTGATTTGTAGTTTCCCAAGCCTTCAACACCACTTCCCTACATTCTTCACTTTCTAGCCAAAAGGCCTCAAATCGAAAAAGTCGTTTCCTTCTTTTATGAATTGTTTTCAGAGACAAAATTAGAGGGCTGTGATCTGATCCTACTGCAGGAAGAGCAAAAACTTCAGCTTCAGGGTACATCAACCGCCATTCAATAGTACTTACCACTCTATCAAGTCTTTCTTTCACATATTCTTCCCCCTCCCTGTTATTTGCCCAAGTAAATGCGCATCCCTTACTGTCAATGTCCATTAGAGAGCATGCATCCAAGCACTCCCGAAAGGCTGTCATTCTGTAATTTGCCGCTGGTCTCTTCCCCACTTTTTCCCAAAAGAAACGCACTTCATTAAAATCTCCCAAGCACACCCAAGGTAGAGTATTGGTTGAGCTTATATGTCGCAAGCTTTCCCAAAGTTGTAACCTCTCCGAGTATGTATATGGCGCATGGACGAAAGTCATTCTTATTTTCTTTCCCGGGACCCCCTCTTCACACTTTAAATTCACTAAGCTACCCGTCATTGAGTCAATCTCCACTGAAATCCGATCATCCCACATAAGAGCCAAACCTCCCGCCGTACCCACTGGATCAACCACTACACAGTTCTGAAATTGAAGTCTTCTCCGTACTCTTTGCACAAACTCAGCCTTATTTTTTGTTTCCATAAGAAAAACCAAAGAGGGCCTGAATTGAGCCATTAAGGCTCTCAACTCTCGAACTGTCAAGGGTGTGCCCAACCCTTGACAGTTCCAACTTAATATATTCATGGGTCACTTGGTGGCTTATTAGGGCTAGCCACCACAGCCCGTGTTTCCACATCTTCAGTCATCTGAATGGGAGTATCCAGAAGTTGAGTCTCATCTAACCAGTTTTTTGCCAGAGGTGTTGTAATTTGAGTGCTGCCTTTTCTTTGTTTTTTGAAGGAGTGAGGTTTGAGTTGAGAGCTGACTTTCTTTTTGTTGTAATCTGAGGAAGTTGCTGGTTGGGACTTTTTGCAGTTGAAATCTTCCGGACCTGTGAGCATTAGTACTCTTTTCCCTGGGTTTTGCATAGTCTCCTCGTGTGTATTTATGTGGGTAGGTTTTCCCTGCTGAAAAGGCTGATTTATTGGAGTAATAGGCTGGCCAACTTCCATAACTTCCGTTTGTCTTTGCTGTTCAGGAGTTTCAGGGACCACCTCTTCTGTATTTGCTGCTATTGGCACTTCATTATAAAACACCTTCCAGAATGGGCTATGATCAGAAGTTTCTGCTTTCAACCAGCCTCCAAAGCACCCTCCCAGCTCAGTGAGGAATTTTCCTTCATCATAAGGTATGTCTTTGCAATAAGTAGCATAATGCCCGATTTTGCCACATGAGTAACAAAAGAAGGGCAATCTTTCGTATTTAAAATCTAGCCAAACTTTCTTATCCCCATGTCGCATTAATTGGCCAACTCGTAACTCAGCCTCCACATCTATCTCCACTTTTGCTTTCCCTATTTTCTGAAAGGCAGGGCCTCTAGCATCTGTTTTAACCTCCAACACCTTCCCCATTGAGCTTGCTATTTTCTTTATCATATTTTCAGAGTTCCATTCCAGAGGAAGACCAAAGAATCTAACCCAGAATGTACAGGTTTTAAATTCATAACAATGTGGCGGGGTATCCGGCTCCCAAGCTTTTAACAGCAATAAATTATTTGCGAAAGACCAGGACCTCCCGCAAGCACTCTATTTTTGTCCCCTTCATTACTAAAACTAAAGCTGATTTTCTCGTTTTCCAAAGGTTTAATCTCCACATTCTCTATTTTCCAGGACTTTTTCATTGCTGTTAAGAGTGCTTGAAAATTCACACTAGGTTTCTTATACAGTTGCCCAACAAGGGAGAAACGACATTCCTGGATTTTTTCCACCGATATTTCCTCATCCAGAATAATCATATCATTCTCATACATTAGTTTACCCAATTTATTGCAGAGATGGGTGAGCCGACCCCCTGCTTCTTCCTTCCCCTCCATGGCCTCTGAAGATCCCGTTCACTGCCCCCGATCTGAAAGAAGAAGCTGTACCCCGATCTGAGAAAAGAACCCCTGGAATGCGAAAAGAAGAACTCGAGCGAAGCTCTTTCAAATACAAACGCCTGGATTTCGGTGGGACCTGCCACTGGGGTTTATTGACTGGAGAATTTCCTCAATCAAGAAGCGAACCCCTGGGAGGCGAAAGGGAGAAATGAGGGATGGAGCATCGCTTGGAGTCAATGAAATGTCTCCTGGGATAACACGACTGGAATGAAACAGTGGAGGATGGGGGTTTCCATTGCTACACACTCGGTAGAGAATGACCTTATGGTGGGTGATTAGGGTTTGAGGGGGTGAGGATGGGGGTTTCCATTGCTACACACTCGGTAGAGAAAAGCTCCGTTGAGAGAGAAAAGCTCCGTTCTTGTTTTTTACCCCCCATTTAGACAGTCAATAAAAATCTAGTTCTCTCAAGAACAAACTTTTGTCATGTCAAGAATCCTCGTCATTACTTTCTTGGTCAAGGAAAGGATAGTCTGTGTATCCAACAACAGGGTCATGAGTATAAAACGTCTCCCGGACGTACTCATTTAATGGTGCGTTGATCTTGAACCTATATACTAAGTCGGGATTAGCAATGAAAATTCGACCATATGCTATCAAATCCGCATCTCTGTCAGCTATAGCTGTCATCCCTAGCTCTCGAGTGAACCCACCGGCTGACATAAATGTACCTTGATAAGCTCTTCTCAGAGTCAGCATTAACTTGGCTTCTTCATTTTCAGTACCAATTTGTTCAGGAGATGGCATAAATCGAGGTCGAGTTACATGGAGATAAGCAAGTTATGTTCCCATATCAGCTTGGAATATGTTAAGTTGTCTGATCACTGCGAGTCCTAGGTTGAGTGGATCAGAATCCATGGCATCGACATAATTGATCACAGGTGAAATTCTAACTGCAACGCGATCACTGCCGATAGCTGCAACTACCACTCGGACAATTTCCATCAAGAATCTGCACCTATTTTCAATTGAACCACCATATTCATCTGTTCTATTGTTGATTCCATCCTTCAGAAATTGATCAATGAGATAGCCATGTGCCGCATGGAGCTCGATCCCATCAAAACCTAACGTTTGTCGAACATTGATGTCAAATGAATGCCATGTTACTAACTTATAAACTGTTAGAACATTATGATTCCCATATATCCATATAGGTCAAGACCACATATATAATTCTTTAGTGGATTAGGCAATGCCTGATAAATAAACTCATCAAACAGGTAGGTCAAGTTAGATAAAAAATAGTCCAACTCAAATTGACCCAATAATTAACACATTTTCATGCAATATAAATCTAGTGGCCTATACTCAATACAACCCACACTCAGTTTGACCCACACCTAACTTGATCCATTTTACTAAAACTCTTCCATAGTTAACTCAATCTAGGACTACTCAAACCCAAACTAAAGTGTGAGCAAGGAGTGAACTAGCAGAAGAATGAGTGAGGGCAAAGAGAGTGAAGAAAGAGTCATAGAAGTGGGTTAGGTATAAGTAAGTTGTGAACTCATTAACATACATATTATTTTGAGTTTTGCAATTCTAAACTCATTTATGACCCATTTACTAAATATAACTAACTCATATAACAATTTAACTATCAAATATAGGCTAAGAAATGGATTTATGATCCATTTTGACATGTCTACTCATAGGCACATGGTTGCAAACAGGTTGGTTGGGAGCTATGAGTATCTATAATGTGTGGAGTACACTTCGGCTTTAAAGTATTTAACATTAATAGGCCATATTTGTTCATGAAAAATAAATGATGTGAAAAATAATTTCCTAAAATAATATCTTGTATCATTTACAAAAATAACAAAAGAAATTTTTTTCATTGTCAATCAAAATAATTGGATATAGATAATTATTAAAAATGTAAATATCTTTTATTAATTAATTATTTCAAACAATATAGGCAAATGATTTTCAAATCATTCATTTTTCATCAAACAAATAGAGCCTAAGTATAATCTCACATCAATTTACTACATGGTTATAATGATAAGATCCTCTCCATCCAAACATATAAATTTTTAGGCTGGACAATTCTTGCAATAGAATGTCAATCATCCACTTGTTTATTGAGTGATATATTCAACTTTTAACCACGAGAAGAATTCCCTTTTTTTTCCCGTCCTTAAGTGCAACAAGTCACTTTTTTTGACGAAATTTTCACTTCGATTTATCTAATTCAACTTTCTTGTCACCATTTGACTCTTCCGAATGTAATTTCTGTATGAATCCTTGCTCGATCCAGTTAAACGAGAAAGATTACATAAGTTGAAAATTTTGCATGTCATGTGTCACAAATTTAAAATGAGTGAATCAAGACAAGAATCCCGTAGCCTAACCTGCTCGGATGGAGTTGATTGCTGCCTGACGAAATTGCTCGACAACCTTCGGAATTTCACATGTTTCCAAGGCTCGAGGTTTGGAGAAATCGTTTTGGGTTCCATCAGGCATGAGTATTTTCCAGTTCTCCGATATGGACCGGTTGGTTGACGAAATTGGTGCACCCCCACCAGGCTGATATACTAATAAACTAGAAATATATTAGAATAAAACAATAGTGACTCTAATTATAAGATACCGACGAAAGGAAAGTATCAATCAAGAGATAAAATATATATTAAGGAATCAAAGAAATTACTTTTGTGGGATGCCCGACCAACGTGCCACAATTGACAGAAAATTAGGCCACCCTTGGCATGAACAGCATCCACCACTTTCTTCCAAGCTTCGATTTGTTCTTCGGTGTAAATTCCAGGAACATGTGGAAACCTAAATCCAATTATTTTTTAGACTAAACCAAAATCATAAACTGAGTCTAAGGAGTAATATACAGTAAACCTATATTTTTCACTTCAAGAAAATATAGTTTGCTCAAGCAATTTATTATTGGATAGTTAATTTGATCGTAAACTGAAAGTGGATTTGGACCAAACCCACCCAATCAACCTGTAAATCTTTAAGATCCAGTCGAATGTCAAGCCATACAGGGAAGGAGAAAATCATGAGCGACCGTCACATGTCATGTCATCAATTTATGTATACGCAGTGAAATAACCGACTACAATCTGAAATTTAATTGAGAAAAAAGAGTATAGACATGAAAATTACCCAATTCCCTCTTGAGCGATGGGTGGGTGGCTTCACTGATGAGAAGACCTCCCTCCGTCGACCGCTGTCCGTAGTACTCAGCCAGCGCCGGCTGTGGCACTCCGTTCAAGGCTCGGCATCTGGTCAGAGGCGCGAGCACCACCCTGCGCCGCCATGCCAAACTCGACTCGGTTTCATCTCACCCGACCCTTTAAGAATTGAAAATGGAGAGCAAGAGCAACTAGTATCAGATGTAGAGTACCAATACCCACCTGTGTGAGAGGTTGAATTTGCCCATCTTGTATGGACTGAAGAGGTCCGTCATCGCTGTTTCTGGTTCGGAAAGCCAGACGAAGAGAACGAAAAATCAGAGAGAATCAGGCTTATGAAAGTCAACGGCGGGGTCGATTGCTCTATTTATATAGGCAATGAAGAGCCTCGTCCTTCGGAAGGTCCTAGGATTGATACCGACACAATCAAATAAGTTTCTTAATAAACAAATGACGGGGAAATTTCAGAAGAATCCCTGAAGTGAGTACTTTTTTAGGGTTAATACCATGAAAAACCCCAAACTAATACACACGTGACAAATTTATTCCAAATTATTTTTTTTTTACATGAAAAACTTAAAACTGATACAATTGTAACAAATTTACCTCGATCGACCATAAAAAACCCTAAACTTGTACATTTATGATAAATTTACCCCAAAGTAATTTATTCGACCACAAAAAACCTCAAACTGGTAAATTTGTGACAAATATACCCTCCACTAAATTTGATTAATACCACAAAAAAAAATTTATAAAAACTGTAAACTGTGATAAACGGAGCTTAAAATTCCAAAATGGTATACTAATCAACTGTTATGTGTAATCTAATTTAATAATTTAATTGTAAAATTTAACGAAAAATAACAAAAGGTAAATTTATCACAAGTATACAAGTTTGGGGTAAATTTGTCAAAAGTATACCAGTTTGGGATTTTTGGTGGTAAAAAAAATAGTTTGAGGTAAATTTATCACAGATGTACTAATTTGGAATTTTTCAGGATATTAACCTATTTTTTAAAGATACATTCAAACTGGGTGGGATTTATCTTGAAGTATCCTAAATTTGTGATTTTGTTTCAATTGACACCTTATCTCATTGGGAATACAAATCTTCACCGTACGACAATCACATCCATGTCATTTGTCACATTTCGCACCATGAGCAAGGACGATAGGGACCAGCACCACTTGGAACGACGAAATGTTGTAGTTACAATACAATTCGCGCGTATCAATTTGCACATAAGGAGAAAATATGGAGACATATCCTCTCAAACAAGCTAAGCAGCACCCAAAAAGATACTTTTTCTCATACAATCACTACCATCGACCGCACATTCCATGACTTGCGATCACCTTGTGACATGTTTCTTCAACAAGTTTCAACTGCCTTCGTTTTAGACAAAGGAAGTATTGGAATTGAGTTTAGTTTGTTTGGGAAATTTGAGGATTAGGGTTTAGTTTAATCGGGAAATTTGGGGATATTTCGGCAGAGTTAAACGCATGTGAAGCGCATGCACTCAAACCGGACAATAATGCCCCTGTCTACGGCGCAAGAGACGGCACATGTCACGCATGTGGTCATCATCAAGCAAAAAATTGTGGCGCCGGCCGAATATGGGGTCAATTGAGATGGAGCCACCAACTTCGTGGGGTACTTTGAGATAAACCTCATTTTCGGGGTATTCTAAGAAAAATGTCCCACTTCAGGGGGTGTTTTTGGGAAATTTCCTCACAGATGAGTGCATGCATTGGTTAAAGTAAATAAAAAATGGGATTGGTTCTCAAGAAAGACTTTATTTGATGTCCGTCTCATACTCATCCAACAAGGACCCCAGACTCATTAGCCTTTCTTTGTCATTGTTAATCAGTCGTGCCGCCCGTGGCACTTCGATGTCCCCGCATTTTTTGTCATGTCGACTTTTTTACATTTAACTTTTCTTAAAATGCTGCTTAATCAATCTAACTTTTTTAAACATATAGGATCATTTTTCGGCCCTCTTAATCTAAATCTCGTCTCCGCCATGTGCGTTAGCCAACTAAAAATAAATGTTTGCCTTCATATTCAATTCTCACCTGACATTAACCACTTAAATTATAGATATAAATAAAACTCAGCGAAAGATTTCAGACCGGGGCCATCTTCAGTCGGCTCGGGAGGCATTGGCATATGTTCTACTTGTATAGAACGTGACAATTATGGGTTCCCTCTTGGATCTTCTCGTCATCGTGTCGTTAACCCAATTTTACTCCATCTTTCGAGGTTTGTTTTTTTATACAAAAGTTGGCGTCCGAGTCATGTAATGTAAGAGGCACGAGAAGTTCGAATTGGCATTGTAGCTACCATGATGGATCTGAGGATCGTCTCATACGGCAAGGGGCGATTCCCCAGATTGCTTAATAGAATTGTATTCCCCCAGGACGAAATTACGAACTAATGATGATTTTCATTTTCGCTGAAAGCCCGTGCCCTTACATTTATTTGCTTTTGAGACAGCCATGCGCTTGTTGTTCTGCATTATAGAAAGATTATTTGTTAACGAATTATTAATTAGCCATTTGCGTGAAAAACAATTGTGGGTGTTAAAAGTGACACTTCCCTCGTTTTACCTTAGTTCTCTCTTAGCCGTTCTTTTATGCTTATAGCAAAAGCTAAAGCTACTTAAAGATTAATGTATGTAACCAAGTAGTTCCCAAACGCAGCCATTCACATTCATGAGCGTTGACAATATCCTGGCCAAGAAAAAGGTTAATGTATGTAACCACCAACCTGATCTTGAGATATAGATATCTCTCAATCGTAAGTATTCAGTGGCGCGTTAATCTGAAAAACAATGGATCAAGTTGTGATGAAGTAGTCAAATTTATGATGCTCATCTCTTAAAACACATGCTATCATCTATAATGTTGGAATTAACAAATGAAAACGTGTTACGATTTGTCAACCTTCCACGTGATATTTTTTGAGTATTATTTAGGTCAACTAAGAAGATGAAGCATTCATGTCTTACCGCACGATCTGGACCTATTAAGAAGGCCAAAAAACTTTTTAGCCCTGATATTCGTACTCAACTCCAAGAGAACTTCGATGAATCTGTTTTGCAGGAAACTCCTATATATGAGGCAGATGGTTCTGCTTCTTGGGCCCTGGTGGCTGGCCCTAAAAAGCCACCAAGTCAACAATGAAAATAATAAGTTGGAACTGTCAGGGGCCGGGCAACCCCCTGACAGTTCAAGCACTCAGGGTCTTAGTGACCCAAGAAAGGCCTGATCTGATTTTTTTTATGGAAACGAAACATTAGGAACATAAGCTTATACAATTGCAAAGGAAACTTGGATTCTTAGCTAGCTATATTGAAAATCCAGTGGGTCTAGCAGGAGGGCTCGCGTTTTTTTGGAATGCTAGAGTGGATGTGAAAGTGATCTATAATTCTGCATACATGATTGACTCTATTTACACTGACCTGGATTTGGGGATCACTATGCATCTTACCTGCCTCCATGCTCCTATAAGTTATCAGCTTCGACAGCACCTGTGGACAGCATTAAGGAGAATCAGTAGCTTTAATAGCTAGCCTTGGCTGTGTCTAGGTGACTTTAATGAGATAATGTATACATGGGAGAAAGTAGGGAAGAGACTTGTAGAGACCTATCGCATGCATTCATTTCATGATCTAATTAATGATTGTTTGCTAATGGATCTGGGAAACAAAGGCTGCTCATATACTTGGTCTAATAATCGGATCGGTGCTGATATGGTTAAGGAACGAATAGATAGGATGCTGTGCATAAAAGAATGGAGACTAACTTACCCCTTGGCTGAGGTGCTGGCCTTACCAGCACTAGGATCTGATCACAGTCCTCTTATGTTAACTACTGCAGACACTCAGCGATCCAGAAGGGCAAGGACTTTCTACTTTGAAGCATATTGGCTACAAGATCTACAATGTCGTACGACTATTATTGACTCTTGGACATCTTACAAACCTGGCGAGGTGTCACTACCCCAAAAGTTAAAAGCTGTATCAGTGGCTCTTTTAAAATGGAGCAGATCTAGATTCGGCAATGCCAAGGATCAAATTTCTGACCTCAAAAACCAGCTTCAAGCTCTGACAAATCAGCCTCACGGCCAGTACGATCAAGCTGTGATTTCAACCCTGAAAGAGAAAATACATGGGTTATGGCAATAGGAAGAGAAATTTTGGGCTATGCGATCGCGTGTTAATTGGCTTCAATAGGGGGATGGGAACACCAAATGTTTTCATGCAACCACTGTTCAGAGAAGACAAAATAATAAGATTAGCATGTTGCAGGATGATCAACAACAGTGGATACGTGACCCGAATTCTCTCAAGGAGATGACCACTCGTTTTTTCCAGACTTTATATACTTCTATAGGGTCAAGAGATTATAGCCCTACGTTGAATATTTGTAAGTATGTGGTGACTGCAGAAATGAATGACACTTTTATTGCTGAAGTTACATCTGAGGAGGTCCATAAAGCAGTGTTCCAACTAGGTGCAACCAAAGCACCGGGGCCAGATGGACTAAATGGTCAATTTTATCAGGCACATTAGGACATTTTACAAGAGGATATTGTTATTGCTGTGCAACAATTCTTTCGCACAGGAGTTTTGCTGCCAGAATATAACCATACTTATATTTCTTTGATCCCAAAAACCCCTCACCCAGAAAGATTAGATCAATACAGACCTATTAGCCTTTGTAACTTTATTTATAAAGTCATTTCTAAAATCCTGGCCAACCGTCTCAAACCCTGGCTGCTAGAGTTGATAGCCCCCGAACAAAGTGCTTTCGTAGGTGGTCGGCAAATCCAAGACAATATTCTTGTGGTACAGGAGGTAATTCATCAACTTAGAATATGGAAAAGAAAGTAGCATTTTCAGGCTGTGCTTAAACTGGATATGGCAAAGGCTTATGACCGGGTTGAGTGGGATTATTTAGGTGCATATCTTCTAAAGCTGGGCTTTCATACTCGATGGATCAATTGGATTCTCCAATGTGTGACTACGGTCTCTTATAGTGTGAAATTCAATGGTGAATCTCTACCCTATTTTCATCCAACTTGAGGTTTGAGGCAAGGGGACCCTTTATCGCCATACTTGTTCATCATGATGGAAAATGTCTTAACAAGCTTAATTAACAATGCAGTGGCAATTGACAATCTTAAAGGTATTAAGCTAAACCGTTGGTGTCCTACCTTATCTCATTTATTTTTCGCAGATGATGCTATTTTCTTCCTTGATGCGAAGCTTATCGAATGTCAGAATTTAGCTTCTATTCTAAATGAATATTATATAGCTACAGGACAAGCTGTGAATAGGAATAAATTTGGTCTGTTTTTTAGCATTGATTGTCCTAACAATTTGAAAGAGAATCTGGCCAGTGAACTTAGAGTCCCTATTTTGCAAAAAACTGGCAAGTATCTTGGCATTCCATCAGACTGGGGTAAATCTAAGAGAGACATGTTTACACGGATTATGAGTCGTGTGCATTCCAAGCTCAAAGGTTGGAAGGAAAAGTTGATCTCCAAAGGGGGTAAGGAAGTCTTACTTAAAATGGTGGTGCAAGCAATTCCCCAATATGCTATGTCGATATTTAAAATCCCTATTACGTTGTGTAAGTTAATTGAAAAGAGGATAGCTCGATTCTGGTGGCAATCTGATTATAGCAAGCAAGGTATACATTGGAAGAACTGGGAGGCTATCAAGCGACGGAAAGATGAAGGGGGTTTAGGTTTTCGCGATATTTTGGCTTTTAATAGAGCACTACTAGGAAAACAAGCTTGGCGGCTAGTTCAACAACCAAATTCTCTACCTAGTAGAATCCTTAAAGGTCTATACTTTCACTCTCGGGATTTCTGGAATGCTACTAAAGGTGCTAGACCCTCTTGGGGTTGGCAAAGTATTTTGCTAGGTCAGGACTCTATTGCCGACAAGGTCTTATGGTATGTTGGGGACGGCACACAAATCAAAATACGAGAGGACAAGTGGCTAACTAGGGGTGTAATAGGGGGCCCTTCTCCTAGAGATGAACCATAGCGAGTTGCAGACTTTATCATTTCATAACAGCAAGCATGGAACACTACCCTCTTAAACCAGAGTTTTGATAGCAACTTAGTTGATGAAATACTTTCTCTTTCTATTCGGCCACATCACACGCAAGACAAACTTGTCTAGACAGGAAAACAAAATGGACAATTTACGGTAAAGAGTTGTTACAATCACATCAGAGCTCAGCAAACATGTCACAACATCAACCAAGCCTCTTCATCATATCAGCCGCCTCGCAAGTTATGGAATGCCATATGGAAACTCTATACTATGCCTAAATTAAGATTTTTTCTGTGGTCAATTTGCAATAATGCCCTGCCGACTAGAGAAAACCTATATCATCGACACATTATCTCAAACCCTACTTGCTGTATGTGCACTACACAGGTACCCGAAACACCAGAGCATTTATTTTTGTTATGCCCATGGACTTTAAATGTATGGCTACACTCAAAAATAGACCTCAAGCATAATCTTACATAAGTGAATCACATAGAAAGTTGGCCGGTTGTTGTTATTGAGAAACAGAACGGCTTACCTGAGCTTGAAATAGTTGTGGCTATACTCTGGCATATCTGGAAAGCTAGAAACAACCTCTTGTTCCGACAGCAACGTCCTAATGTTGACCACGTTGTGCAATCTGCGTTAGTAGACGCACGATCTAGTGGGAGATTTGGTCAGACGCGGCAACGGCATGTGAGAAATCTACATGATTCGCATCAGCAATGGCATCCACCAGCTAACGGCTCTATCAAAGTTAATATTGATGCGGCTTACCTATCTCAGTGTCATGATGCATCGGTCGCTTGTGTGTGCCACGATTCCTCTGGTGTATTGATTGATGGTTTCGCGCAAACAAGTGTCTGCATCTTCGGCTTTGCAGGCTGAGGTGCTCGGACTAAATCAAACCTTGCACTTCTTGCTCCAACGAGGGCGAGGATCGGATCATCTTCAAGTGGAATCTGATTGCTCGACCCTTGTAGACGCCATCTACGATCTTGCCTTGACGCCGTGGGAGCACAGAGGCGTCTTTGAAGAGATAAGGGATATGCTGCTTCGGTGCCCTAATCTCACCATCGTTCACTGTAATAGGGCAGCGAATTCTGTGGCGGACCGGGTGGCTAAGGCCCATTGGGCTTCTTTGCTTTCCTTAGATTGGGTGCAACATCCTCCTTCCTTTTTACAAGATCTTTTGTATTGTGATATGCCCTTATATGTATCTTCAACTCTACGTTTATAATATATTTTCGTCTTCGAAAAAAAAAAAAAAAAACTATAACATTGGAGACAGGAGAGAGAAGACCTAGTACCTAAAACATAATTGATCGGCTCAGAGGCGTCTATTTTAAACACTCTCAATATAAAAAGAGAAGAAATAGAATAACATTTCTGAAGGAAGGAATATATTTAATTTAGGACAATGAAACAATGTGTCCTGTGAATGGACTCAATCATTGGATTGGAATGAATAGTTAATTTAAAAAGTTGACTTTTATTAAAAAAGAAATTTCGTCGCAACTTTTCTAGTGTTTAACCAAAATATAACATAATTAGGACTATCCAATGCTGAACGTTCGCTTGAACTCTTTTTATATGAACCTTTTTTGCCACATTGACATTGCAAACTCTCTAACAACCCAGAGGGGTGCCAGCTTCTTACCGGCAAAAAAAAAATGACAGTGATTTCTACCATAAATGAATATATTATTGTATGAATTTTTAATAGTATATCAATAGATACGAACGCGTACAATACAAGATAGGATTATAATTTGTTGAGCAAGAAGCAAATATAATTACTCATCAGACTCTATGTAATTGATTCAATAATGTACAAATCATGTACCCTTTATCACGGCCATTAAGGTATATGCAATGAGCAAGTTGTCTTGTTTCTTCGTTCCTCCTTAGTGCTTAAGTTGTACACTATAATCCAAAGTTCCCAGGAGTATGAACATACCAATAGCATTTTCATTAACTACTATGTCATTTCCCGATTTTCCTAGTCAAGAAATGGGTAACTATGTATCTAACAATTGGATCTCGGGTATAAATTGTCTCTCTATTGTAACCATTTAATGGTGCATTAACCTTAAATCAGTGGACCAAATCAAGGTTATAGATGAAGAGCCAACCACACGATATCAAGCCCATGTCTCCATCGGTCAAACCCTTCATCCCGAGCTCTCGCATGAAACCACCACTCGACATGAAAATTCCTTGATAAGCTCTCCTCCAAGTTCTCATCACTCAAGCTTCTTTGTCCTCCTCTTCTTCACTGTAATTTTTCGTGCCATTGGCTGTGTATCGAGGTTGAGTCACATGGAGATAGGTGAGTTTGGAGCCTCTCACGTTCTAAATCTTGTTCAATCTCTCGATGACCACGAGGCCTAGATTGAGTTGTTCAGAATCCATGGCATCTACGTGGTCGATTGCCAATGAGATTCTAACTCCCATTCCATCAGTGCCAATTTCTCTAGCCACCACTTTGACAATCTCCATCAAGAATCTATACCTATTCTTAATTGATCCTCCAAGTTCATCTATTCTATCATTGATCAAGTCCTTTAAGAATTGATCAATAAGGTAGTCATCTGCTCTATGGATCTCAACACCATCGAGACCTAAATTCAAAATTGATTTTATTATTAATATGCACAACAAGCGAAGTAAATAAAACTAATTTTAGTATCCACCATGTTATGATTATCGTTCATGGACTAACTTGCCTGAATGGCATTTTCAATTGCTCAGCGATATTGCTCAATAATCTGCCATACTTCATGTGTTTGGAGGGCTCTTGGTTTGTGAAAAACATGAAGAGTCCCATCTAGCATGAAATTTTTTAATTTATTAGAAATAAATTGATTTGTCGATGAAATTGGAGCGCGTCCATCAGGTTGATAAACTAATACAATCACCATTATACCAATTGTTGTTAGAAACTAAGTACAGAAGGTGAAACTTAATAAGTTAACATTGCCAAATTTTTTTTTTAAAAAAAAACAGTACAATAGCAAAAACGAATTGTCAAATCCAAGCAATACAGGTCATGATTATGTGATTTATGGTGGAGCTACAGAGATGTTTTGTGGGTTGGTTTGAGAAAATGAATTTAGTACCACGGTTGGAAGCGCGACCAACGTCCCAAAGTTGACAGAAGATGATGCCGCCCTCGGAATGAACATCATCCTCCACGTTCTTGCATGCTTCGACTTGCTCTTCCGTAAAAATCCCAGGAGTACCTGGAAGCCTGGTTATTCTCAAAGTTAAAAGATCCTCCTATGATCCAAAGCGAAGTTCATAGTTTTCTGTACAACGGTAGGTATGCACTTTCAATTCCTTCAGCATGATATACAGAAGATACTTGTGTTATAGATGAAGCCAAATATTTGTTTTTAGGGGCTTTTTTTTTTTTTATCTTTTCTATCAGATTTGCTTTTAGGTTAAAAGTGATACATTTATATTAACGATGGCAAGACCCTAGCCATCAAGACGCTAAAAAAGGAAATAGAGAGGCAAAAAAAAGAGAGAAGAAAAAAAATGAGTTTTTTTTCTTGATTGGGGTTCTCAATCCCTTTGTGCCCTAATCTAGAGAGAAGATCATCATTATATTTAAATTTTTTTTGAAATCTAGTGGATTCGCAGAGTACCTCTGAGCGGAGACATAGCCCAGATTTGGGTGAACTTTGATAACAAATTTTCTAGCGTGTTCATCTAATTCTGTTATTTTATTATTATATTCTGCTTGGTGAATTGTTGGCAAGTATTATTTGACTGGAATCGACATGCAATTTCATAACAACTGGTATCAGAGCCTAGGTTGGCTAATCAAGAACATCGAGGGTTTTTCGGTGACGTTTAATTCAAAGCAAACAGAATGGCAGAAGATAAAATTAGAATCGATAAGTTTAATGGGAAGGATTTCGGATGGTGGAAATTACAAATAGAGAATTATCTTTATAAAAAATATCTCTATGCAGCACTTGAGGGTTGGAAACCCGAAATGGTGTAAGTGGATCCAACAGCAGAATCTGGATGGAAAATTCTTGATTAAAAGGCATTAGGTGCGATTCATCTAAGGTTGATGAAAAAGACAGGATACCACATCACGAAAGCAAAAACTGCAAAAGAAGCCATGGATATTCTAACGAATATTTATGAGAAGCCATTCAACATCAAATCAGGTATTTTTGCTGAAGAAATTAATTAATATAAAGTTATCTGATAGAAGTTCTGTGGCAGAACATATTAATTGTTTCACGCAAGTCACGGGTCAATTGGAATCCGCAGGCATAAATTTAAATATGAAGCTTCAAGCTTTATTATTTTTATGTTCTCTTCCAGAAAGCTACAATACCGCAGTGCAGGGAATTTCGAGCACCATGAAGGATGATTTAACTTTTGATGATGCTGTGAGTAGTATCATGGATGAAGAGATGCAAAGGAAAGTCTTAGGTGGAGATAATTTTTTTGCATCTACATCTTCAACAGTACTCGTAGTGGAGAACCATAGAAGAAGTAAAAGTAGATGAAATTTCAGCGGGTATAGCATATCACAATCAAGGGGTAAGAGACAGGTTGCAAAAGATGAGTGTTGGTTTTGTCACAAAACTGGACACCATAGGTTTCAATGTGAAGCCTACAAAAAGAAGCAGCAAGATGAGAATCAGGGAGCTAATGTGGTTAGCGATGAATCTTTGCTAGATAACTTGTGTTTGTTTGCAGGGTTTGACTTAGTGACAAATAAATGGTTTATTGATTCTGGTACTTCTTTTCATTGCACCTCACAAAGAGACATATTTGATGATTATGTCAATGGAGATTTCGGACAAGTGGTTGTGGGAAACAGCCACATGTGTCCCATTGTTGGGAAATTAACTGTGACTATGAACATCTCAGGTGGAGGACGTATAGTTTTGCGTGAAACTAGGCATATTTCGGAATTAAAGAAAAATCTAATTTCAACTAGTAAACTTGACCAAGAAGGTTTGATAATAACATTTGGCTGTGGAGAGTGGAAGATAATCTCAGGGGTAAAAGTAATAGCAAAGGGAAAGCGTATGGGTACACTTTACATTCTCCAAGGAAACAATATCAGTGATATAGTTGCAACTACAATGGCTAAATGTAATTTATCTACTCTTTGGCATTATCATTTGGGACATCTTAATGAAAAAAGGTGTAAAGTAGTTACACTTGAAAAAATTACTCCCAGGTTTGCAAAAAGTTGAGTTAGATTTTTGTGAGAGTTGCATTTATGGAAAACAGAAGACTGTTAGTTTTTAATTGAATGTGCAACAAAATAAAGGCCAGAAACTAGAGTTGGTTCATACTGATGTATGAGTACCTACTCAGGAACTCTCTTATGGTGGTAAGAGATATTTTGTCATATTCATTGATGATGTAACAAGGAAGACTTAGGTCTATACTCTTAGAGAAAAATCAAAAGTATTCGCGATGTTCAGAATGTGGAAGATCATGGTAGAAAAAGAGACAGGTTATTAGATTAAAGTTCTAAAATCTGATAATGGTGGTGAATACACGAGTAAAGAATTTGCATAATTTTTGAGTTAAGAAGGCATACATAGGTTAAAGACTATTCCTAAAACTGCTCAAGAGAACGGTGTAGCCAAAAGAATGAACATGACTATTCTAGAACGTGCGAGATGCATGAGATTACATGTGGGTCTCCCGCTACACTTATGGGCTGCCATAGTTGATGCAACTATTTATCTTATCAATAGAAGTCCATCTAGTGCGCTGGATGGAGAAATACCACATGAACGGTGGTAAGGTAAAAAAATTAATTATTCACATCTAAAGGTGTTTGATTGTATTGCATATGCTTTGATTGACAGGGAAGATAGAAAAAAGCTTGATGCTAAGTCCAACAAGTGCATCTTTATCAGATATGGTGGTGACGAGTATAGCTATAGGTTTTGGAATTATGAGAACAACAAAGTCATCCGTAGTCGCAATGTGGTATTGCATGAAG
Organism: Eucalyptus sideroxylon; assembly: GCA_014182405.2. NCBI lineage: Eukaryota > Viridiplantae > Streptophyta > Magnoliopsida > Myrtales > Myrtaceae > Eucalyptus > Eucalyptus sideroxylon. Next base: position 48,012,649 of record CM024550.2, read on the forward strand.
AAAAGATGTACAAAGATCGTCAAACAAAGCATGAAAAGGTAGTAGAACCAAAGTATGTTGAATTAGACACAATGCCCGTGAAGATGTTTCAAGTAGATAAAAGTACACTTGAAAGAGAGGTTCAAGATGAGTCTATTATTAGTGAAGAGGTAGTTCAAGAGGAACCCAGTGATTCGGAGCAAACTAACGACCCTGAAGTACCTTTCTTGAGGAGGTTTACAAGTGTGAGAAAGCCAAAGGTAATTTTTGATCTATTAGCTAATACTGTTCTGACCCATGTCTTATATACAAATTCAGAAGAACCAGAAACTTATGATGAGGCAAAAGCAAACACGTCTCACTTGCAGTGGGAGTGTGCTATGAAAGACGAGATGAGCTTGTTACTTCAGAACAAAACTTGAGAGTTGACCAAGTTGCCCACAAGTAAAAATGTTTTATTAAACAAATGGGTGTATAGGATTAAGAATGAAGCAAATTATAGTATTAGATACAATGCGAGACATGTAGTCAATGACTTTTCTAAAAAAGAATGGATCGACTACTCCGAGATATTTTCACTTGTAGTAAAAATGACATCAATTAGAATTATGCTGAGTATAATTGTAGTGGAGGATCTTCATCTTGAGCAGTTAAATGTAAAAATGACATTTTTACACGGTGACTTAGATGAAGAACTATACATGGCACAACCTAAAGATTTTGAAGTCAAAGTTAAGAAGCACATGGTATATCGCTTGAAAAAAAGCTTGTATGGCTTGAAACAAGCTATGTGGCAATGGTACCTAAAATTTGATGGTTTCATGAATGAAAAAGGATTTGCATACAGTGAATCTAATCATTGTGTTTATTTTCGCAAGTATGATGATGGTGACATTTATCTCTCTTTATATGTGGATAACATGCTAGTGGCTAGTTCCAATATGAAGAGAATCGTAGAAGTGAAGAAGATGTTATCATCACAGTTTGCTATGAAAGATTTAGGAGAGGCCAAGAATATTTTAGGCATGAAATCATCAGAGATAGGAAAAATAAGAAATTATGGTTGTCATAGGAAGATTATGTGAACAAGGTGTTAAAGAGATTTAAAATGGACAAGGCAAAACTGGTTGCAACTCATCTAGCAAGTCACTTCAAACTTTCTAAGGATATGTATCCAAGCGCTCAGGCTTTGAAAGATGAGATGGCGGTAGTTCCATATGCATCAGCAATGAAGAGTTTGATGTATGTCATGGTGAGCACGAGATCAAACATTGCACATGCAGTGGGAGTTGTGAGTTGATATATGCAGAACCCAGGCAGAGAACATTGGAATGCAGTAAAATGGATATTGAGATATCTAACAGGTATTTCTAATTACTCACTTTGTTATGGTGGTATATCTATAGAGTTGCAGGGTTATGTAAATGTAGATCATTCGGGTGATCGAGATAGTGGTAAGAGTGCCGCTAGATATGTCTTTATAGTTGCAGGTACAACAGTGAGTTGAGCATCTCAACTACAAAAAGTAGTGGCTTTATCGACACAGAGGCATAAGTTTTTCAACTATTATTTTTTGAAGAAGATGGATGCAAAGTTGCTTGGTGCTTGAAAAAATTTGTCTTCAAGGTATATTTGTCTTCAAGTGGGACATTATTATAGATGAAGCCGAGTAGGAATAGAGTAGGACTGACCAAAAAAAAAAAGTGAGAGATTGTTATATTAGAAGCCAAATATTTATTTTTATGGGCTTTTTTGTCTTTTCTATCAAATTTGCTTTTAGGTTAGAAGTGATACCTTTATATTAGCGATGGCAAGACCCTAGCCGTCAAGACGCTTAAAAAAGGAAATAGAGAGGCAAGAAAAAAGTGAGTTTTTTTTTCTTGATGGGGGTTCTCAATCTCTTTGTGCATTGATCTTGAGAGAAGATCATCGTTGTATTCCAACTCTTTTTGAAATCTAGTGGATTCATAGAGTGTCTCTGTGCGAAAACGTAGCCCAGATTTGGGTGAACTTTGATAACAAAATTTGTAGCGTGTTCATCTAATTATATTATTTTATTATTATATTCTGCTTGGTGAATTGTTTGCGAGTGTTATTTTACTGGAATCGACATATGATTTCATAACAACTTGATCTTGGGAAAAGAGGACGTACTCGGCGGCATTGTCAGAGATGAGGGTGCCTTGGGTAATGAGAAAACCACCCCTGGTCATTTTTTGCGCCTAGTACTCCACATGTGCCGGCAGCGGAATCTCATTGATCGCTCTGCATCTCATTATGGGCGCCAGAACGACCCTGTGAGAGAGATCGAACTTGCCCATTTGGGACGGAGTGAAGTGGCTCACAGCCATTTCGTGCGTAGCTTTGAACTCTGTCAAAAATAAACAATAAAGTTTGAAGATGGTGTGACTTGAGGCTGTGCTATATACCTCGTCGGTTTATATAGTTTGCTGGTGCCATTTGAGCATTGCAGCAATAACTGGGAAAGAATTGGCGTAATTCAGTTTCGAGAATACCAAGGTTTGATTTTCATATGACTTTTGGCGCAAAGTCATCGCACAATGGGAAGGTCGAATAGCTCCCCCAGCGTTTCCTTATTTTCTTTCTTTTTGCCCAACGGTGTTCTTTCGTTGACCGGTCAACATTTCATCAACTGCTAGGGAATTTGGCCGGCGGTTGGTCACATAGAGCAATCAGTCTATGCTTCCTGGCCAAAATTTTTAATATTAATAAATAATAACATGTTGCGTTATATCATTTATAATAGTATAGCCTGTTCTGGTTGTGTTTTGGAACTTCAGATTGGCTTTATTGTTGGAATTGTGCTAAGATGTAGGTATATTGGCATGTCTAGGTGTAGTTATAGGTTGCGGTGCGATCGTTGTTATGATTAACAATGGTTTCCAACTCATGTGGTTGTCTCTTTTTGGTAAGTAGATAACTTTAGTTTGCATCTTATATTCTACCCTCAACTTATTTGGCTCATTCTTAATCAACCTCAGTTGGCTACCAATTTCTTATAGCATTCTACCTGAGGACCTCTCTAACTCCTTAGCATTACTAATTTTTCAAACATATAAAATATTTGTTCGGGCTGTCCTCGACTGTTTCCTTGCGCTCTTAATCCAAATCTCGTCTCATCTACCTGCGTTGACTCATCTACCTGCGTTGACTAACTATGTAAAAATTGATGTTTGCTGTCATATTTAATTCTCACGTAAAATTGACCATTGAAATTATTGCTTAAAATAAAACTAAGGGAAATTCCAAGCCGGGGCCATCTTGAGCCAGCAAGAGAGGCATTTTGCATTATGTTTTATTTGTTTAGATCATGACGTTGCCCTACTCGTGAAAGTAGATGAGAGGCAAAAATCGAACGAAAGTCTACATACTCGTTAACGTCTCCAACCTCCGTGTCCCCCTCCATTGAACCATCGTCATTGATACCTTCATAAGTCTCATTTATATAAGTCGTCCAGATCAGTAATGATAATCTAATTTTTTTCATCACCCTACTATCAGAAATTCCATGCTTCTTTTCTTCACATCCCTCGTCCAATGCCAAAAGGAAGTGACAATAACGTAAATATGTTTTCACGACATACACAGCAAAAACATGACATCGATAAAAACAAATTAAAAGAGGAAAATATTCCAACAATAAAGGGGTCACAAGGACACTACTTGCATTTACAAAATGCAATTCACCTATATCAATCGGAGAGAGATCCTCCCTCGTGAGCCAAAACAAAATTAAAAGAAATATTTTTCTTGTGCCATCATGGTTAGTGGTTTCACATTTGACAACATGCAACTGTCTTGTTGACACGTTGCTTCAATAAGTTGTAGTCGTCTTCTCTCCAGACAAAGGAAATGTTGAAATTGAGTTTAGTTTAATTGGAAATTTTGAGAAATGTGATTTAGTTTAATAGGAAAATTCAGGATTTTTTTCAACTTTGAAGGCATGGGAAGTGCAATACAATCAAATCAGACATTTTTGGGATAAAAATCCTCCCGTCTATGATGCAAAATATGGCACATGACAAGCACGTGGTCGTCATCTATTGAAGATTTGTGGTATCGATGACACGGAAGGTCAACTGAGACGGAACCACCCAGTTGAGAGGTTATTTTGAAATAAAAAATCATTTTGGGGAAATTTTAAGAAAGATAGCCACACTTTAGGGGGCTTTTTGAATGCATTCAATGAGGCATTTAAAGATGTGATTGGCGTTCGTGGAAAACTTTCTTTAATGTCTTCCTCGTACTCATCCGACAAAGACTCGGCCGCAGTCTTTTCGATCGTCATTGTTAATCAGTCATGTCTTTTCTGTCGGGATTTTTTATACTTAACTTTTCTCAAGAAAGTCCTTAATCATCTACGTTAACCAACTAAAATCAAATTTTCCCGTCATCTAATTCTCACCTAACATTAACCACTTAAATTAATGATTAAAATAAAATTTCGCTGAAAGATTCCGAATCGGGGACATATATAGTGGCTAGATAGGCATCGTCATATGTTCTATCTGAATAGATCATGACATTGCCGTACCTGTAAAAGGACAAGAGACGGAAAATTATTAATTTTATGCAAATTTATTGTATGAATATTAATTTCATTTTAAATTCTTGAATTTGGTCAATATAATCATATATCTTTGAGCAAAAATTTCAATATAACACTTTCAATGCAAGAAAACTTGTGGCAACGGCGGAAAAAAAATAAAATGGACCCATTGGAAAATGTAATGATTAAAAAAAATCTTCAACATGGCGATTGACAAGTTATCTACATTAATATGCCACATAAAATGATTGACGATGATTGAATACTACATTAATGATTTTCAATGGCAATTAACTGATGGGGACTATGTTAAAATTTTACATGAAAATTTATGATTTCACATGAGTAAAATTGGAAAGTCGTACAATAGGGTTTATAATTGATTGGGTAATAATCTTGACACAAGACGTAAAAATCAAACAAGAGAACCCATGCTAGAAACTGGTTGCTAAGTACACTCGTTTGTGGTGTGAAAAAAAGAAATTTCCTATGAAATGTCTAAATCTAAAAGAAACAAACAGGGAAAAGTACCAAAAAAGGTCTTCAATTTATTGTATCGATACTAATTAAATTCTAAATATTTTAATTTGACCGATTTGGTCTTAAACATTTTCACATTTTGCCAATTAAGTCTCTTCGACTAATTTAGATCAAATATTACTAACATGAACACTAGTCATCTTACGTGGTATGGTTAAGGCAAACATAAAAAATAAATAAATAAATAAAACTAATGAATTTTTTGAACTCTTTTTTTTTCTTTTTTTTTTCCCTCTCTCTCTTTGTACTGGTGGCCAATTGGCCTATATGACACCACTAACTTCCATGTCAATTTAAAATTAACCAGAATGACTGAATTGGCACTAAATCAAAAAATTTATGACTAAATTTGATACCAATGAAAAGTTGTAAATTAAATTGATATCAATACAATAAGATTATGGCTTTTCTGATACTTTTCCGGATAGCTGGTTAGCGAAGCAAAGCTTTACAGTCATTGAAAGCAGCACTATCTTCCAACCTGACTGATCTGCACCCGACTCTGTACTTTACTACTTACCACACTTGAGTCATCAAATTCAATTCTTAAAGCTAGGGTTCGCCCATGGAAGAATAGAAGAGAGGGACTCCTTGAGAGCTAGGGCTTCGATGAATGGTGCTGATTGAGCTCGCACCTTCCGAGCAAATTTGTCAATTAATGTTCTTGATGAGTCGCTAATTACACAGGAGATAGCTCAATAGAGTAAAATTAAAAGTCCGTGTCTTCTAAATAGGATAATCTCATTAGCATTCACATTCACAAGCGTTGACCATTTTCCTAGTCAAGAAATAGGTTATCTATGTAACCCCTTTGATCTTGAATTATAGATGTCTCTTGATCATAAGTATTTAATGGCGCATCAATCTTGAATCGACAGACCAAGTCGGGAGTAAGTAGTCCAATGTATGGTGTTCATCACTTAAACACATGCTATCAACTATAATGTTGGAAATAATAGATGAAAACGCGTTACGATTTGTCATCCTTGCACATTATATTTTTGAGCTTTTATTATGTCGTCAACTAATGTTCTCATTGGGTATCATTTTAGATTTCTCACCTAACATTAACCTTATAAAATAGAAGCTTAACTATAACACTGGAGAGTGGAGAGTGGAACCTCCCAAAGAAGAGTAGTGACGAGAACATAATTGATCGGCTAAGAGAAATGTTCATTTCTCTAAGGCGATAATGCCCTTAGGATACCGGTTAGCCTCTTAAGCTCTCTCGACATGAACACACGAGAATTGGAATAGCATTTCTGAAGGAAGAAATATATTTAAAATTGAATAATGAAACAATGTGTCTCGTCAACGAACTCAACCATTGGATTGGACAGAATAGTTGATCTTCCAACTGACATATTTAAAAAGGAAATTTCAGAGTTTTTTAATTGCAACTTTTCAAGTGTCCAACCAAGATTAAACATAATCAAGCCTATCCAATGTTAAATGTTCACTTGAGAGACCACTCTTAATCAACACTTACATGGCGCTCTTATATTTCAAATAAATAGTTCCCTTCTATTTTTCTTTGGAATCTTTTTTCCACGTTCCCGCTACAAACTCTCTAACAACCCAAATGGGTGTCAGCTTCTTACCGGCAAAGATTAAAAAAAAAAAAAAAAAAAAAAATAGCACATGAACATTGATTTCCACCATAATTGATCATATTATTCTACATATTTTTATTAATTTATCAAAATATATGAACAAGTACAATACAAGAGAGAATTATAGCTTGATGACAAGGAGGTATAATTATTCATCAGACTCTACATGATTGACTCGATAATGTACAAATCATATTCCCTATTATCATGGACATAAGGTATATGCAATGACCAAGTTGTCTTGTTTCTTCAATCCTCCTTAGTGCTTAACTCGTACACTGTAATCGAAAGTTCCCAGGAGTATGAACACACCAATAGCATTTTGATGAACTACTGTGTCATTTCCCCATTTTCTTGGTCAAGAAATGGGTAATCTATGTAACCAACAACTGGATCTTGAGTATAAAATGTCTCTCTGTTGTAACCATTCAATTGTGCATTGACTTTAAATCGGTGGACCAAATCGGGGTTAGAGATGAAGAGCCGACCATATGATATCAAGTCCGCGTCTCCATCAGCCTAGAGCCTTCATCCCAAGCTCTCGTGTGAAACCACCACTTGACATCAAAGTACCTTGATAAGCTCTTCTCCAAGTTCTCATCAATCGAGCTTCTTCATCTTCCTTTTCTTCACCGTAATTTTTTGTGCCATGGGCCGTGAATCGAGGTTGAGTCACATGGAGATAGGCAAGTTTGGAGCCTATCTGGTTCTGAAACTTGTTCAGTCTATCAATGATTGCTAGGCCTAGATTGAGTGGATCGGAGTCCATGGCATCCATGTGGTCGATTGCTGGCGAGATTCTAACTCCCATTCGATCAATGCCAACTTCTCTTGCCACCACTTTGACAATCTCCATCAAGAATCTACATCTATTCTCGATTGATCCTCCGAATTCATCTATTCTATCATTGATTGAGTCTTTTAAGAATTGATCAATGAGATAGCCATGTGCTCCATGGACCTCAACACCATCAAAACCTGAAGTTGAAATTGATTTGATTATTAGGACTTATGCGCAACAAACAAACTACATAAACCTCATTAAAGCATCCATCATGCTATGATTATAGTCCATAGACTAACCTGCCCGAATGGCATTTTCAGCTGCTTGGCGATATTGCTCGATAACCTCCCATACTTCATGTGTTTGGAGGGCTCTTGGCTTGTGAGGAACATCAAGAGTTCTATCGGGCATGATGATTCTCCATTTATCTGAGATAGATTGATTTGTCGATGAAATCGGGGCGCCTCCACCAGGTTGATAAACTAATACAATCATCATGATATTTCAATATTGTCAGAAACAAGTACAGAAGGTGCAACTTCATAAGCTAATATTGCCTAATTAGGAAAATGGTGTGACAGCAAAACAATTGTCAATTCTAGTTTGTTCAAGTTCTGATTATGTTATTAAAGAATATTTTGTAGGGCGTCAATTTGAGAAAGAAAATTAGTACCATGATTTGTGGCACGACCAACGTGCCAAAGTTGACAGAAAATGATGCCGCCTTTGGAATGAACAGCATCCACCACAGTCTTCCAAGCTTCGACTTGCTCGTCAGTGTAAATCCCAGGAGTACCTGGAAACCTAGTTCAACAACATTACATTTCTCAAAGTTAATGATCCTCCTTTGATCCCAAACAAAGTTAATAGTACTTGCTGTCAAGCAATGGATAGGGTTTAGATAGTTTGCTGTGCTCAGATGAACAACCAACCGTACGTACACAATTTTAATTCGTTTGTGCACAATATACCGAAGACAGCTTGATCTTAGGACAAGAGGACATACCCAGCAGCCGTGTCGGAGATGAGGGTGCCTTCGGTGATGAGAAACCCACCCTTGGTTGATCTTTGCGTGTAGTACTCCACATGCGCCGGCAATGGAATCTCATTGATCGCTCTGCATCTCGTCATGGGCGCTAGCACTACCCGGTGAGAGAGATTGAACTTGCCCATTTGGAATGGAGTGAAGAGGTTCGCAGCCATTTCGTGCGTAGCTTTGTATTCTTGTCAAGAACGAGCAAGAAAGGTCGATGCCAAAAGTACAATGGGGGAAGATTTGAAGACGGTGTGATCTGAGGTTGATCTATACTACTCATTAATATTTATAGTCTTGCTGTTTCACCATTGCAGCAAAAACTGGGAAGCTTCGGCGTAATTCGGTTTTCAGAATACCAAGGTCGTCGTACGTTGCATTTGGCCTTCTTTAGCCGCCTTCCTTTTCTTCAAGAAAATCGTTGAAAATGTTGGACGGAGGTGGACGGTGAGTCTAAAGAATAGGACGTTGGGTTCTAAAGTTCCTGTCTCTTTTGCCCAACGTGGTTCTTGCGTTGACCGTTCAACATTTCATCGCCCGCCAGAAAGTCGGTGGGCGGCTGGCCCCTGCTCACATAGAGAAATCGGTCCATGGTCCATCGCCGGAAATTTTAATGACAATAAAGCAAGCTAGAGAACAGAGAGAAAGACCTAGGAAGATTGATCAGAGAGAGAGAGAGAGAGAGAGAGAGAGAGAGAGAGAGAGAGAGAGAGCTGAGATAGAGTGAGTAAGCCTCAGCCGACGCTGTGGCCGTGACGACCCCCGTCCGACGAGCTCCGGCCGGCGTCGCGGAGCCAAACCGTGAGCCCCCGGCCTTGTTTTTGCCCTGTTTTGGGGGCGTCGGGGCGGAGCTCGCGGCCGTCACGCTAACTCGAACTCCGGCGCCCCCATCTGTCCTTCGGTTTGCTGCCGTGCGTGTTCTTCCGTCGAGAGTCCCGGTCTCCGGTTTGGGTCTCAGTTGAGCTGAAAAACCCTTGATCCCATAACGCGCACCACTTGTTCGACGCAATGACTCAACGAGATCTAGTTTCCGTGCCCTCGCTTCTGGCCAAAAACCGAGCGTCCTTGGCTTGATTCACGTTGTTGAGATGACGTCGTCGTGTTTAACGATTCAGGCGTCGGCTGTTTGGGTCGTTCGCCGTTGTTTTCCTTTCTGTTGTTTCTTGCTCGTTTGCAGGAGAGGGGACCATCGGCCGGAGGTGTTGCGGCCGCCCAAGACAAAGGCCCAGGCTGAGGCAGACGATAAACGAGCGGCGCCACTTTGCCGGGGCCGTTTCTGTCGCGATAAGAGGTCCCGCGGGGGAGCCGGGTCGGGCGGGCGCTGGTCCGGGTCGGGCCTGACTTGCGGGTCTGGGCGACTCGGACGGGTTGGGCGGGTTTAGCCTGCTGTGGTATTTTTGGGTTCTTCGATTCGGGCGTCCAGGGTATGCTTGAAGAGAGACAATAGGAGGAGAGCATGGGTACGCTTTAAAAAAAGAAAAAATTAGGTGAAAGAAGATAAATTGGGCGCCCTTTCACTCACCCGTAGTTAGTTGGTTCGATTTTAGGTACTTTATCGCGCAATTACTAACATATCTTAAGAAGAGGCCATGTTGGTGGGGTTTCTATACTAGTCTCTTCCGAGATATAGAGAAGCTTGACACTTCCGCGCTGTCCGAGTACAAAGGGCCGTGATGGAGCCCTCGTTTACAGAAAAAAAAAAAAAAGTTCTCCCACTTTGCCTGGGCGGCTAATGAAATACTCAAAATAGAGAAATAGGTCTCCTTTCCGCTGCTGGTCTGGCAACGTGCACGGAAAAGATAGGACGAGAGAGAGAAGGAGAGTGATAAAAAGGAAAAAAAAATTCAAAATGGGAATAAAAGAAAGTGAAAAGAAAACATAGATAGGGGGGCCTCACCTCTTAACCTCCGGAGACCCGACCCGGGTTAGTCGGGCCAGATCAGAACCGGGCTTCACTGGACCCGGGTCAGCTTTTGTTTTGTTGTTTTTATTTTTTTTAAATCCAAAAAGATACATTTTCTAAAAATCAGAAAAATTCGAAAAGATGGTTTTTATTCTCTAGAAATGCATGGAAAATCCTTAAAAATCCAAAAAAGCCGTGAATTTAAATAAATTTAGGCACCGGAATAGCATTAGTGATTAACTGGTGTAATCAAGTTCTCGATCATAGTTTCTTTACTTGCACATAAGTAAAATATTTCTCACAATGTTTCACTTGAGTTTTTAATCGATTTATGACAAATCGATTAGTAGCAATTCCTATTTGAAATTGACTTACAAATTAAAAATTCAAATTATAAGTGGTGAATTAGTGGATTGGGGAGAGCCTACACTAAGCTTAATACTTTGCGAGCCATTAGCCTCCACATCCAAAAGAGGAGGTCGCAATAGGATCACAAAAATAAGTGATTATTTAGTATATACATATCAAAAATTTTCTAATTTTGAGCATGTGATGAACGCAAAGTAGTAAAAATATGTTTATAAGAGGGAATAAAGACACATATTTATATAAATTCAAGAACGAACAAAGCAACCGACATTGTGACATTATCTGATTCCATCTCTATGATTTGAAAAAAATATTTAAGTGAAATTTCTTTTTTAATGCTTACCTTTTGAATTGCTGCGTTTCGTGCAAATTCCGTGCTTCATGCACATGCACTTTTGTTCGTGTTGTGCGCATGCTTCTTATATTTGCGACCAAGCATTAACGTTATTTCCATTCCCGCTGCATTATATACCCTCTTAAATGAACAATTTTTTTTAATACAGAGTAGTCTTAGATGGAAATATCAAAATGCTTGTGAAATTAATTTACTTGCCAAAAATAAAAATAAAAATTTACGTTTGGGCCTCATGCAGTGGGCGCACTTCTTCAAACCGCTGCGTCCAGAAGGCCCAATAAGCGGATCTCCAAGGCCCAAGCCCAACGTAGAAAAGCCCAGCTTCGTCCTCTGCGATCGCGTCTTCTTCCTTGTCGCAGCCGGCGAAACCCTAACCGCCATTACCATATTGAGAAGAATCCAGAGACGAAAAGACAAATTTGAGACGCCCTCCATTAATTGGCGCGATGAGTTCTTGTTGATCACTGGGCTGATAACTAATTACCAGAACTTTTCTAATTTATTGGGCAATTGAATCTTTGAGCAAATTCTGCACTCGGACTCTAAATTGAAAGATCGGCAGCCGAATATGATGGATTCAAAAACTGTTAGCTGTACTATTTTAGATTTCTCACCCACCAGTGTAACATATAAAATAGAAGCTGGACTATAAGAATAAACTTGAAGCATCCCATGAATTAATGTATAATTTAGGACTCTATGTCAGCAAAGTTATTTTTAAGTTACTTTCACATAAATTTCATGAGTTTTGTTAGTTATATGGCGCAAAAATTTGCTTGAATTGCACAGTAATTTCTCCGCAGACCAAAAGTACTGCAAAATCACAAAGTAAGGAGCGATAATTTCATTTAAATATTATCGCACAATCATATTTTATTTCATAATAAGGACATCAGTGTGAACCCAAGTAAGTAAAACTTTCTCCTATGACATCATCAAGGAGTGTTTATGCTTCCAAGACGGCTATTGCAAGACGGCGGCGTCCCATCGAAACAGGAGCATTGGGTATCGGCACAGAGTCCACAACCTGAGGCGCAAATGGTGCGACAATCCGCATTGGTGCGGCACTCACCAGGCACGGCCATTGAAGATGGCAGGCTTGCCCACAGCAAAACGGCGACGAGCATGAGCGCGAGAGCTATCTTGGATGATGAACTCCTCTCCATCAGGTTCAATGGGCTCTATTGCAGATGTAATGTATATCCGAATAAATCTTGTGCGTAAGATGGTGCATTTTATAGGCGTCATTGGGAGAGAATGTAATTAGGTTTCGTTTTTATTTTTAGTCATTTATGGGAGCAAATCTCAGTTTGATCTTTTCCGCCTTTTAGCTTTTTTTTTTCTTTTTTTTAAAAGAGGAAATGGATGTGAACTTGTGGATTCTTTAGGCGTCGTTATTAAGAGGGAATAATGGTGCCTTGTGGGCCATTAATTCCCATTCAATGGGAATGGGCAACCGGTGGAACAAATTTGGGTAACAAATCTTGATAGAAAATTATAAAATATCAATCATTATTTTTTTCATAAAGAAAATGAAAATTCCCGCTTAGCCCACTAAATACTTTGTGCAACTATTTAAATATAAAACTCAATTCTATTGCAAAGTACTTGTGAAATCAATTTCACCAATTCTGCATACACTAAAAGTCAAATTACTAACCCACACATGTATTAATATGACAAGACTTTAAAGAATTATCAAATAAGTGAAAAATTTGAAAGTTGACTAGTATGGAGAAAAAGTGTGGCAATACAAAAAGGAAAAAGCATCGAGTTAAAAAAAATTAATCAAAAAATTCAATATACTTAAATTTTTAAATAAAATTCATCTTTAGTTACTCATGAGATGACCATAATTTTGATTTTTGAGTTAACTACGGTTGTCATGGCTTGAGCATAATTTATTGAAGTTATAAATTATGTAAATTAGGTATTCAACTCTTTATTTTAACAATCGTGTTCACTCATGAATATTTTAATTCACTATGTAAGTGTGAAAAATATTTAATTGTAGAGGTGTTGTCAATAAAAAATCCAATATATATATTATAATAAATATGTTTAGACATCCTATAAATTGTTTAGACATTCACTACATAACAAGTTTGTAGACCTCATGGGAAAGAAAATGAATAGAAGAACTTTTCAAAAAAATTACTACCAAAAAAGAAGATTCATAGCACCAAAAATAATAGTAAAATGAAGGTGTAAACAACCTGAGAGTGGAAACCGGACAAAAGAGTTTCCAGGTTTCCTTGAAGAAATTTGTGGCCTAAAAAGGGCCATAACTCTCATGGTTACCGTTGGAAACTCTTTTTTCTAGTTTCCATTCTCAGGTTGTTTACACCTTCTTTTTACTTTTCTTCTTGGTGCTATGAATCTTCACTTTTGGTAGTAATCTTTTCTAAAAAGTTCCTCTATTGTATTCTTTCCCTTGAAGTGTGCAAATATTTTATGTAGCGAATGTGTCAACAATTTACAGAATGTCTAAACATCTTTACTATAAGACAAAAAAAAAAAAAAAAACGTTGAATTTTCTATTAACAACACCTCTACAATTAAATATTTTTCACACTCGCAGTAGTGAATGAAAATATTCATCAATGAACACGATTGTTAAAATAAAGAGGTGAATGCCTAATTTACATAATTTAAAACTTTAATAAATTCTGCTCAAGACATGGCAATCCTAGGTAACTTAAAAGTCAAAATTATGATACTCTTGTGAATAACCAAAGATGAGTTTAATTTAAAATTTTAAGTATATTGAATTTGTTTGATTAAATTTTTTTACCTCGATGCTTTGTCCTTTATGTATTGCCACACTTTTTCTCCATACTAGCCAACTTTCAAAATTTTCACTTATTCAATAATTCTTTAAAGTCTCACCATATTAGGTTAAAATATATGTGTGGTTTGTTATTTTGATTTTTATTGTATGTAGAATTGGTGAAATTGATTTCGCAAGTACTTTGCAATAGAATTGAGTTTAATATTTAATAAGTTATACAAAGTATTTAATGGTCCAAGCAGGAATTTTTATCAAGAATTTTTATTTTCTTTATCAAAAAATAATGATGGATATTTTAGAATTTTCTATCAAGATTTTTTTCCCAAATTTGTTCCACCGGTTGCCCATTCCCGTTGAATGGGAATTAATGGTCCGCGAGGCACCGTCATTCCCTCCTAATAACGGTGCCGTTCTCTTATCAACGTCCATTATAATGACATTTTATGAGACAATTATTGCATATATTTCCGTAGAGTTAGTCTGTCGGGGTCACCTTGCTACGAATCTGATTTTTGAGGATATCATGCTAATGCAGATAGGTGTTAATAGAGCAATATAATAATGACTAGATTAAAGTTCACGTTTTTTGATGATGCTTACTAGAAAAAGAAAGACTAAGAGATTGGGTCCCTAACACTAACTCAGGCCAATTGATTGGGCTAAAACTGCAGAAATGAAAATGTGAGGCATGCCATGCTGATTGTCACTCGACTTCACTTAATCGAAAACTATGAAGCAAATGCAGTGCGTGCATGTTAAAGAAAAGAAGAAAAGGCAGACAATCAAGAAAGGACTGCAAACTCAATATTGGGTCATCAAGGTGAGCTCCTAGATCAATCCTGAGTTCTCGAAGGGAATGGCATCTTGACCAAGAAGTTGGGGAGGGGGGTTTACTCCATTGAATTTAAGAAATCGAAGAATGGAAAAATTAAAGTAAGAGCATATCGTGATCACATGATAATTTACGCCTATCCATCACAACTCTAAGTAATGGGAGTAGTTTCTCATCAAATTTGTAACAATACATTGTAACAATTTCACCCAGCCAACTGCAATTAATAGGATCAAAGTCAATAAGGTTAGAGTCATTTCTCGCATTTAACGCCAATAGTGTATAATCAAATATAGTTCGATTGAAGATAGAAAGCCCCTGAGAATTATAGAAAACAAATGGTTATGCTAAGAAACGTATGAAATCACTCTTTTGAAGCTGTAATGCCCCCAAGATATAATTTAACCTCTAAAACTCTCTAAACATAAACACAAGAAAAATGGAATAACTTTAATAAAAAAAGGAGTATGCTTGTATAAGAATAACCAATATGTTTTGCAAACAGATACAATCACTCGATTAATATATGGCCAATCTGCTAACATACATTTTTGTTCGAAAATTTGATTAAAATAAAATTCAAAATTGCTAAATCACAATTTTTCAAGTGCCCAATTAAGATTAAATATAATTAGTCGTATTAAATGCAAAATGTCCGCTCGAGTTCCCATGCCTTTGAAAAACAAAAACATGGTTGCTCTCATTTCTTTCTTTTTATCCTATGTGGGACTCCTTTCTTTACTTCCACACTTACATTACAAACTCTCGAACAACACCGCTCAGAGGACAGCTTCTCTAGCGGCCAATAAGAAATAAATAGACATCAGTTTCTAATGTAAATGATGATATTATTCCACGACTACTTGCAATAATTTAAATCAAAATACACCAATGCATACAACACCAAGGATTCTAATTTATTGAGTCGACAATGTACAAATCATGGGCCCTATTTTCAGGGACATAAATTATATGCAATGAACAAGTTGTCTTATTTCTTCAGTCCTACATGGTGCTTAACTTGTGGAATATAATCCAATAAAGAAAACTTCACACAAAGTTCCTAGGAGTACGAACAAACCAGTGGCATTTTCATTTACTAGTGTGTCACTTCCCCATTTTCCGGGAAAAGTACACTAATGGTGTCATAAGTTGTGTGCAGCGCTCACTTTGGTGCCAAAAGTTTCCACCGGTTCACTTAAGTGCCAAAAATTTTGAAAAACGCTCACTTTGGTGCCAACTCTGATCTGATTGGCCAAAAATCTGACGTGGCATTTTTTTTTATTAATATTTGAAGTCAACGTGCATCGCCAGAGAATACAATCAGCATGCAAACAACAAAACGACGCTGTTTAGCGTCTTTTCCCCCAAATAAGAAACCCTAAATCCCCACATTCAAGTAGAATCGGAAATTGAAAACCCTAAATCACCAATTCGA
Source organism: Eucalyptus sideroxylon (assembly GCA_014182405.2). Classification (NCBI taxonomy): domain Eukaryota; kingdom Viridiplantae; phylum Streptophyta; class Magnoliopsida; order Myrtales; family Myrtaceae; genus Eucalyptus; species Eucalyptus sideroxylon. The sequence goes on from CM024550.2 coordinate 48,028,856, forward strand.
GTGCATACTTCGATTTTCTCTCAAAGTTATCAGCTCGCTCTTGCGAATGGAGGGCAGAAGCTTTAGCATCGGCTCACATTCTTATAAAAAAAAGCGAATTAGATGGTGAGTGTTACTGTTATTGTGGGTTACCGAGTTCGAGAAGAACATCTTGGACTCGGTTGAATCCCAGGAGAAGATTCCATGGGTGCGGCAGATATAGAGAAGGCTCGAAGTGCAAATATTTCAAATGGGTTGATAGAAAATTCTCTGATCGAGCGACAGAAGTAATCCTGGAGTTACTTGAAGGCCGAAATCAACCTCCACCTGTGTTAATGGACGAGTTGGAGGATGTTGACTCAATGCAAGCTCAAATGAAGGGTTTAACATCTCTGGTCGACCATTTGAAGAGAGAGGTTTCAAGGCTGAAAATTGAAAGAAACTTTTATCGAGCGTTGATTGTGTCCTTATTCTCTTGTATAGTTTATTCAAATGTGAAGTTAAGTAATGAGAAGAAGTTTGTATATCTACCATAGTCGAAGTTTGTATGTCTACCATTTTTGTATGAAGCAGAAGGTTTTGTTGTAATCCATGGTAGAAATGCAAGGTTGGAGTTGGAATGCATTAATTGTGAGCACTTCAGAAATGCGATGTTTGCTTGTTGCATTTTTTATTTGCCCTCCTGATTTGTGTTAAGAGAACTATACAAAGTACTAGTGATGTCAAGAACAGAGCAAGGAAAGAAAGTGTCGAGAACAGAGGAAGGAAAGAAGCTGACGAAAATGAAGAAAGCAACAATAGAGATTATAGCACGTGTAGCATCTTTACATTGAGGAATCAGTATTTAGTTTTAAGCGTGTAAAGTCAAACTTTCTGTTTTCGTTTTCAGTTAGTTAGTTGGTTTTCATTCTGTTCTTATCCTCCAGATCGATATAAAAACTTATGAGCCAAGAGTAAACAATTAGAAAAGTTCTTTGATGTAAGCGAGCTCTCATTGAATAAGAATACACTTTTTCTCTCTGCATCATTTTTCATTTTTCTCCCTCTTGTTTCCATTTTCTGTTCTGTTCATCAAATCTCTTCAAGCTGGTTTGTTGGTTTGCTGCAACTGCAAACTATGGCGAAATGGAAGGTTGGAGTTGGAATGCATTAGTTCTGGGCATTTTTTATTGTTTAGTTGTGTATTGTCAATGTTTGTTTTGGTTAGCTTTTGCTTCAAATAAAATGGTTGCTGCATTTTTATCGTTGTAATGGTTTGCTGGTTTATTGGTTTGCTGCAACTGCAAACCATGGAAAAATTAAGGAATGGAGGTAAATTAACGATTGACCATTTCAGTGCCAAAAGTTGTAAATAATGATCGCTTGAGTGCTAAGTTTTTGTAAAAGTGATTATTTAAGTGCCAGTCGCGATTACAAAGTGATCACTTCTGTTGCACAAGTTGTAAATAGTGATCACTTGAGTGCTAATTTCAAACTTGCACCAGTCATGGTGCATCCTGCATCTTGTTCCTGCACCAGTTGGTTTGCTTATGCATCTTCTTGCAACACAACAGCCCTCAACGAGATGCACTAGCACCCAAAACTACATCTTATTCCAGCACATACAACCAGAACCCCACAGACAGCATCAACACATCAACTGCATCATATTCCAGAACATACAACCAGAACCCGACAGATAGCATCAACGCATCAACAACTTCAACCAGCAACACTATATGCACACATTTAAATCTAAAAATAATAGCAACCTCATAAGAACATTGCACCAACAACAAAATATACAGAAACGGCTATTGTCATTGATATTGATTGATTGTTTACAAAAGAAAAGAAAAACATGAACTTCACTTCCCAATCATTGAAGGTTTAGCATCCTCTTAAAAAAAAAACAATGCCAATATGGAGGCAGCAACTACCATCAGTGATATAATATCTAGCACCCTCCTAAAAAAAGAAAACATAAAAAGATGCGACCATGTCTAGCACCACATAAAAATAAACATAAACTATGTCCAGCACCCTCCCATTAGCAGCATCATATAAAAAAAGACCAAGTCCAGCACCCTCCCATCAGTCAATATGGACAACACCCTGATCTCATTTTCATCTTGGGGCTTTGAATTGATTCATATTCCGAGCACTCTTTCGAACTGGATGTGCAGGTTCTTTAACTAGGCATTCTGTCACCTCATTTTCCTTGTTTTTGATGGTGGCTATTCTTGTTCTAGCACGTGTCATGTGTTGGTCCATATCATCACTATCGCGCCCATTCGTTGGTTGAGATGGAACTGGTGTTGGGTTCTGTTTGGATGGCTGTTTTGCAGCTATTCTCATTGTCTTCTTCTTTGGAGCACTCTTCTTTGGTTGTGCCATTGATTCTTGAGTTGGCCCACCTTGAGAGAGAAGTACCTTCGAAGTTCTCCCAGACTACAAGAACATAGCGATATTGTCAACCACATGAATTTAAGTACAACAAATTAAATGCATGAGGCCTACAAATCTTACATTCAAAATAGTCATTCAAGTCCGTTCATCTGTGTAAATCCCATAACCATAATGCCTTAATCTTTTTCCAATAGCCCATCTTGTTCGCTGTGGTGCATCATTTTTAGCAGCAACAGATGGGGGAGCAGCCTCTGCAACTTGTGCAGTTGCTTGTCTTCTCACCTGAGAAATACATAACAAATTTAAAATTTAGCCCATAAAAGACAAACACAGCGATGTACAACTTACATGAACTTTGTTTCTTCTTGTTTGCTCAACAGTGGACTCAGTTGTTATTCCTGTCCTGCCTATTCCAGTCCCTGTCCCTACACTTGAGCCTACAACAAGGCCTTTTTCTAGCCCTTTAGAAGGCCTTACAAAAATGTACTATATCAGGATCATGACAGACTACAATAAATAATTAGACATCTACTTATTTTCATGGTCGAAACAAATGGAGAAAACTTATCAAATTACAAATGCATAATAGAGGAAAAGCACCAGAGAAGCCAGTGCATATGGTCAACCATCAAACTCTATCGAATAGGAAATGTAAAGTTACTGAGGTAAAGAAAAGACTTACCTTACAGTAGGGCTTTCTGTTTGCCCTTCAGTAGGCACTACTGCAGGGCCTTCTGTCCTACCTTCACTAGGCTCAACAAGAAGCTCTTCAGTAGAGCCTTCTATCTTACCTTCAGCCATTACATCTTGCTATTGATGCTGCCTTTTTAGCTCACAAACATTCTTATTGTGCCCTTCCTTGCGGCAATATGAACATTTCATCTTTGAGCCAGTCCTACTCATCCTCTGACTTGATGCCTCTTTCTGCTGCATTCTTCTTTTCTCTTTTGGCCTTCTAATTTGCTTCTTCAGCGGCAAAGGTAGAGGGCTTTCATGATTTGTTGGCTCCCAAAATTTGCTTCTTCTGATAGGCTGTATCATGAATTGGTATGAAGCAAGGTATAAACTTTTTTTGTACCAATCATGTAGGTAATCATCTGAGTTTTCTTGCTTCATCTGAATAGCACAAATTGCATGGGCACAGGGAATTCCATTCAGTTGCCAGGCTCGGCATGAACACTTTCTTCTATCCAAGTTGACAACATACTTATCTTGATTTTGAATAATCTCATATCCATTATCTTCATTCCAAACTGGATGGTAGAACCTACTAGCAGCAATGTTTGCATCCAATCTCTTCATAATCCTAGGGCCACAGTCTCTAGTCCATTTCATAGCCTCATCTCTTTGCCTATACAGTCTAGTCATCACCATCACTCGAATATTATCAAGCATGCTAATGATTGGTTTGTACCTGGTCTCTAAAATTCTGCCATTGAAAGCTTCGCTGAGATTGTTATCAATGATATTGCATTTGAACTCTTCGCTGAAGAAGGCCCGACACCAGTGCTTAGCTTTTGTTTGGAAGAGTGCATCAAAGCCTTCCTTTGATAGTTGCAATGATCATTGTTTGGCTAATCTGAAATCAGCCATGTTTGTACTCTTTGCTATCTGCCAGAACTGCTTCTAGAGTCTATCTCCTTTGAAGTTCCTTGACCAGTTTGCATATATGTGCCTCACGCACATTCTATGCTCAGCATGTGGCATCAACTCAGCCAATGCAGGAATAAGTCCCTACAAAAATTCAAACCAATAAATACAAGTCAGTAAAAATATGCAAATGATTAATATTAAAAATGAGTGAATTAATTGACAATGAAATTACCTTATGTTGGTCGCTCATGAATGCCCATCCTCCCCCATCGGTTATCTCAAGGTCAACCATTAAATTTTTGAGAAACCAGAACCAAATATCCTTGTTCTCTATCTTCACCACCGCCCAAGCTATCGAAAACATTTGATTATTGGCATCTCTCTCCACAGCAGCCAACAACTCCCCTTTACACAAACCCTTTAGAAAGCATCCATCCAATCTTATAACTCTTCTACAACCAGCCAAGAAGCCCCATTTGCATGCATCAAAACAGACATAAAATCTATCAAATCTAGACCCAATATCAGGGAGTGGCCTTTCCACAGCCTCTACATACACCCTACTAAATGGGTTTTGAAACATGCACTCACCAGCATAGTCCCATACCTGTGCATATTCTTCCTTATACCCATCCATCAGTATTTTCATCACCCTCATCTTAGCTCTCTTGCATTGATTCTTTGACACATTAATCCCTACTTGCTCTTTCACTAACTGTTGAAATTGAGGACTCTTGATCCCGGGCATTGCTTTGATAGTGTTGAAAAAGTGCTTCGATAACCACACACTCGTTATCCTTTTATTTTTAAAAATAATTGGACAAGTATGTTCCTCCTGCAAGGATCTAATCTAGAATGACCCATTCTTACTCAGCATGCCATAGAACTTCCATGGACAATTGGGTTGTGAGCACTTAGCTCTCACAAATTCCTTCGTGTTTCTAATGAATTTAACACTCCTCTGTTCACCAATGGAGTTCTTCACAACAGCTTCCTTGAACTGTTTGGTGTCGTCAAATCTAATGCCCACAGACAAAATAGGTTTATCAACAATCGGATCATAGTAAAGGTACTTACTTTTTCTTGGACGAGCAGGTTCTTCATCATCATTGTCAAGCTCATTCTCCGAACCAACAACTTCATCGCCACAGCTTTCTTCATCTTCACTTCTATTATTTTCAGTTGGAACTCCATCCCCATTTACTGGCTCAGGCCTTTTTACTGAAGGTGCAAGTTTTTTTCTCAGAAATTCCCTTTGCTTTTGTCTTGATTGTGCGACTTCATCATCATCTTCGTCACTTAAGAAATTCTTGAAGCAAAATATTCATCTTCCGATTCACTGGATAAAGCAATTTCCCATTCTAATCCAATGAAGTCCTCATCGCCCAAATCTTCACCCAAGCTTTCAGGACATGTCACTGTTTGTTCATCTTTATCAATGTGAGTTCTCTCCCTTTCATCCCCAACCTGATTACTCGCTTGAATAGGATCCATCACTTCTCCTCTTTCAGTGGTGGTCTGCTCATCCCCATCCTCATCCTCATCCTCACCATCCTCATCATCATCCTCATCATCATCATCACTATAATACTCAACATATACCTTAGCTTCTTCACCGTGAAGATAATAGTAAATGATATCCTTAATACCATTATCGTCATTAAAAAATCTCAACCCATCATTCAGTTCCTTCCCAGGAACACAGTAATGTAGTTTTTGCACTTTGCATTGTAAAAAATACACCAAATCCCTCATAAAATCAATATATGATGGCTTCTGAACATTAATATAAATAGTACCTTCATTTCCACCAGTATATTCCCAATCATCGGTGCCGATAAGAAACTCTCCACCATAGCAAACAATGATGCCTACCTGATTCACATCCATGTCGATGCTGCACCCAATGAAAAAAAAAAAAACAAATGTCATTACTTGTTGGGACCACATGACAGAATGAGCAACTTCACATGGAGGTCATTGTCATTTTGTTGTCAAGAAACAAACGCAACTAATCTCCCAAATTCAGTGCTTTTGCAGAAACAAAAGAAACCGAGTTGAATAAACAAAGTGAGGTCCCACCACCCATTTTTCAATTCAATCACATCCGGGCCCCTGTTTCCCCCACAGAAGTAGTCCAATTAATTAAATAAATTCGGTCCCACTATTGTTTCCCCCCGAGTCAAGCCCATTTTCCCCTCCACGCCCTAATTTTCTATTCGGTCCCCACAAAAGAAAGGGAACGAACGACGAAACCCTCAATTCGGTCATAATTTAACAATCTCTATTAAGAATTTGCATCTATTCTTGATTGATCCTCCAAATTTGTCTGTTCTATCATTGATCAAGTCCTTTAAAAATTCATCAATGAGGTAGCCATGGGCTCCTAAACTCAACGCCATCAAAACCTGAAGTGGAAATTGATTTGATTGTTAATGCTTATGCGCAACAAACAAAGTGCAAAAATCTCATTTGAAAATTCATCATGGTATGATTATGGTCCATGGACTAACATGCTTGAATGGCATTTTCCAGCTGCTCGACGATATTGCTCGATAACCTACCATACGTCATGTGTTTGGAGGGCTCTTGGTCTGTGAGGAACATTGAAAGTCTTGTCAGGCATGATGATTCTCCATTTGTCGGAAATAGATTGATTTGTCGATAAAATCGGCGTGCCTCCACCAAGTTGATAAACTAATACAATCACCATAACAATTGAATATTGTCAAAAACAAGGATTGAAGGTGAAACTCAATAAGCTAACATTGCCTTACTAGGAAAACAGTTAACTGCAAAGAAATTGTCAAATCTAATTTGTTCAATTTGAGGGAAAAAATATATTAGTACCATGATTGGTGGCATGACCAACGTGCCAAAATTGATAGAACATGATGCTGCCTTTGGAATGAACAGCATCCACCACCTTCTTTCATGCTCCGACTTGCTCTTCAGTACAAATCCCAGGAGTACCTAGAAACCTGGTTTAACAACTTTACATTTCTCAAAGTTAATGATCCTCCTATGATCCTAAACAAAGTTCATATTACTTGCTGTCAAGCCATAAATAGGATTTATATAGTTTTCTGTGCTCGGATGAACGACGGCATGCGCACAAAATTAATTCCTTTTTGCGCTATATACAGAAGACAGCCTGATCTTGGGACAAGAGGATACACCCGGCAGCCGTGTTGGAGATGAGGGTGCCTTCATTGATGAGAAAACCACCCTTGGTCGATCTTTGCGCATAGTACTCTGCATGCGCCAGCAATGGGATCTCATTGATTGCTCGGCTTCTCGTCATGGGCGCTAGCACTGCCCTGTGAGAGAGTTCGAACTTGCCTATCTAGCATGAAGTGAAGAGGTTCGCGGCCATTTTGTGCGTAGCTTTGTATTCTTGTTAAGAGCGAACAACGAAGGTCGATGCTAATAGGGGGCCCTACGGATCCTCGGTTATCAAAAAAGGTCCATGCTAAAAGTACAATGGGGAAAGATTTGCAGACGGTGTGATATGAGGTTGATCTGTACTGCTTCTTGTTATTTCCGGTTCGTTGTTGCCATTCGAGCATTGCAGCAAAAACTGGGAAGCTTTGACGTAATTCAGTTTGAGAATACCAAGGTCATCGCACGTTGCTATTAGGACTTAATTGCATTTTTATGACAAATTTTAGAACTTAATTGCACTCTTTGAATATTTTGGAATTTAATTATACTTTCATAATAAGTTTTTAAGACTTTCAATCAAGCTTTACAAACTTTCCGATGACACTGCACGGATGCAAGCTTCTCTAGCGGCCAGTAAAAAAAGTAATATGAACATGAGTCTCTATTGTAGATGATTATAGTATTCTACAACTACTTTTAATAATCTCATTATAATACAACAAGGCATACAATATCAGACAAAGGATTATAATGTATTTAAAAAGATGGACATTTGATCATTCATCATACTCGTAATCGAGTCAACAATTTACAAATCATGTGCCCGATTTTAACGGACATAAAGTATATAATATGAACAAGTTGTCTTATTTCTTCCATTCTCCATAGTGCTTAATTTATACAACATAATCCAATAAGAGAAAAGTCCACACAAACTTCCTAGGAGTACGAGCAAACCCATAGCATTTTCATTTGCTAATGTATCGCTTCCCTATTTTCCTGGTCAAGAAATGGGTAATCTATGTAACCGACAACCGGATCTTGAATATAAAATGTTTCTCTATTGTAACTGTTCAATGGTGCATCAACCTTGAACCGGTGGACCAAATCGGGGTTAGAGATGAAGAGCCGACCATACGATATCAAGTCTGCATCTCCATCAGCCACAGCCTTCATCCCGAGCTCTCGAGTGAAACCGCCAGTCGACATGAAAGTACCTTGATAAGCTCTCCTCCAAGCTCTCATCAATTGAGCTTCTTCGTCCTTGCCTTCTTCTTCTGTGGGAGCAGTCATGAATCGAGGCCGAGTAACATGGAGATAGGCTAGTTTGGAGCCTAACTCGTCTTGAAACTTGTTTAGTCTCTCAATGACTGCTAGGCCTAAACCGAGCGGATCGGAGTTCGTGGCATCATTATAGTCGACTACCGGCGAAATTCTAATTCCCCGTTCGATTGGCACCAATTTCTCCAACCACCACTTTGATAATCTCCATCAAGAATCTACATCTGTTCTCAATTGATCCGCCAAATTCGCCCGTTCTATCATTGATAGAGTCTTTTAAGAATTGATCAATGAGGTAACCATGTGCTGCATGGACCTCAACCCCATCGAAGCCTGAAATCGAAATTCATATGATCACGTACACATATGCATGACGAACTAAGTAAATAAAACTAATTTTTTTCATCTTTTTCATCCATCATGGTATGACTATAATTCAAGGCCTAACCTGCTCGAATGGCATTTTTAGCTACTAGTCGATGTTGCTCGATAACTTGCCATATTTCATGTGTTTAGAGGGCTCTTGGTTTGTGATAAACATCATGACTCTTGTCGGGCATGAGGATTTTCCATTTATCAGAAATAGATTGATTTGTCGACGAAATCGGTGCAGCTCCCCCAGGTTGATAAACTAATACAATCGTCGATATGGTCAGAATCAAATCTAGATTGTTCAAGTTATTCTTAGGAAAACAGTCCAACAGGCGAAAAAAAAAAAAAAAGCAGTACCATGATCGGAGGCGCGACCAGCGTGAAACTCTTGACAGAAAATGATGCCACCATTGGAATGAACAGCATCCACCACCTTCTTCCACGCTTCGACTTGCTCTTCAGTGTAAATCCCAGGACTACCCGGAAACCTGGTTTAACAACATAATTCAATGATCCTCCCATGATCCAAAACAAATTTTCTATTACTTGCTGTCAAGCAATGATCTGGGGAGAAGAGTGTTGGAATTTTGTTTGTTAAAACAAAATGAGTACTTTTTACTTTGTCCCACATAGAAAATGTAGGAGCAAGTGGGTCAGTTTAAATATGTGGCTTTTCCTCTTTGTAGTTAAATGAGTGATTGGGTGGGGCTAGACCCCACCATACCCGCGCACCCACTAGACCCCACCATACCCGCGTGCGGGTGCACGATTATTTGGCGCACTTAGCACGCCTGCGCGCCCATGGTTTAATTAGCATTAAGCCCTTGCTATTTATTTTTTATTTTTTATTTTTAGTTCAAAGGTTGCCTTTTAATTTGAGAATTCCGAACATGAAATATAAATGAAAATTTGAAATTCTATTTAAGAAAAAAATTTTGAATTTTGTTTGTGTCTTTTCAAGACAACTTTTGGAAAATTACTTATTCGGCTTTTAACTTTTTTCGAAGGATTGCAATTGTTCGTTTTCGACTTCTTCCGAAGAGTCGCATTTGTTTATCCGAACAATTTTCTAAAGACGTGTTTGTTCGCAATTTTCACGAAGAGTTGCAAGACTGTTTCATATATATACTTGTCATTTTTCGGAAAGAAAAGTGTTGTAATTTTTCGAGTCTTCTTTTTGAAAAAACAGCAGCCAATTTTCAATTGTTTCTTAGAGAGATCCTGGTGAAATACTAGAATTGCTATTTAGTATTCTCATCCAAGACTTTGTTGTATCCTGGAGGATTTTTGCCGGTGACTATTAGCAACTTTGTGGGGCAAATAAATTCTTAAAAAAAGTGATATCACGCCTCAAAGTCCGAGTTGTTCTACTCGATCTGATTTCATTGTTCAACCCATTTCGAAGCATTATATTTTACCAACAAAGAGGACGTATGCAGTGCCCGTGTCGGAGATGGCAATGGCTTCTGCGATGAGAAGACCGCCCTCGCTTGCCTTTTGTGCGGAGTACTCCGCATGAGCCGGCGACGGAGTATCATCGACCGCTCTACATCTCTTCATGGGTGCCATCACCACCCTGTCACCACCGCCACCAAGTTGAAATCGAGACGTGCAGAGTTATTCTGTACAGATCTGTGCGGACTATATACGATACCTGTGAGTCAGATCAAACTTGCCCATCTTGCATGGAGTGAAGAGGTTCGTGCCCATTTCGTGCGTAGCCATGTTAAGGATGAACAGGGATGGCCAACGCTAAAGATAACAATGGCCAGAATCAGAAGATAGCGCGAACTGAATTGAGGCGGATCTGCATCGCTCGTTTGGTATTTATAGTTTGCTGTTGCCATGGGAACCCTGGCAGCAGAATCGACGTAATTCATTACGTGGATGCCAGGAGGTTGGCAAAGTCGAATTGCATTTTGGCCTTCTTTGACCTTCTTCCTCTTCGAGAAGAAAGCGTGCTTAAGAATGTCGGACCGACGGTGCACGGGGACGGAAAATCGGCGAAGTTCATGCCGAGGTTTCTACCCCAGTGTGGTTCTTACATTGACCTTTCAACATTTCATAACCTGCTGAGCAAAATAATAATAATAATCATAGGTTCCCTTACATTATAATAATGATAATAAAAATGAAAATTTTCTCTTTGCTTCCCGATTCACAAAACTCCAATTGACTTCCACCGTGCTTAATTATAAATTATGTATGAGATGATCGCCTGATTGTTGGAAATTTCCTATAATATGGGCTTACATTAATTAATTTATTTTCTATTTTAAATAATCGGGTTAATGGATATTCCAATATTTGTTGAACCCTACAGTGATATGATTGAATTGGGTATTGGCATATATTAATAATGGGCCTAGTTGAGCAGCAAAGTGTAGATAATTGTGTTTAACTGAAATCCGTAATGGGAAGAGCTCAGTTGACACACTGACCCTAGGTCTCCTCTTTAGCCTATAAAAATGTAGGTTATACCTGTCAGTTGCTTTAATCCAATCGAAAGCTGCTATACTGAAATAACTCATAGAAATGAAGATCTGGCATTCCAATAGATCTCTAATTATCGAGTGATATATTTTTCTTTAAATGAAGTAATGGCTCATACGAATACGCTTTAATTCCATTGTATTGATTGATTTCGGTGTTTTACAATCATATATGAATCCCTTTCTTCTTGATTGATTAGTTGTTTATGTGAATAATTTTCTCCATGTCATATCAGAGCCTATCATATATGATTGTAGAACCCAATTTTTTTTTAATGGAAATATTTGAAATTTTCCTCTTTGAGCCGAATATGGGCATTATTTTATCGTGTGGAGTTTTTGCTCGATTGATCCTGAAACTATAGGACATTTGTTCTATATGTCGAGATCTTTCCAATCATATATAATTTGCGTAATTTCTTTGAAAATTGAGAGAGAATTTGAAATTTGAAATTCTAGGGTTTATACACGAACAAGAGATTTGGACGCAACCTTGAGGTCGATTATGACTATGCCATTGACATCTCATGTAGCAAAATTTTCATTGCAAAAAAAAAATTGTTTTTTCTTGTTCTGTGTAATATCAATATATTGAAAAGATGCAGATCCTTTTTCATTAGTTATGGCTAATCATTGCACTGAAAATCTTTTGAAGAGAAGAACACAAAAATAAGTGATTACTCTGTATATACGTATTGAAAATTTTCTAATTTTGAGCATGGGATGAACATAGACGATGTAATAATACCTTTATCAAAGGGAATAAAAACATGTATTTAAATAAATTCAGGAATGAATTGAACTATCGACATTGTGACATTATTCTAATTCTATCTCTATAATTTGAAAAAATATTTAAGTGAATTATTCTTTTTATTGCTTATCTTTTGAGTTGCCATAGTTCGTGCAAATTGTTGTGCTTTGTGCACATGCACTTTTGTTTGCGTTGCAAGCATGTTTGCCATACTTGTGAATAGGGATTTGTGTTATTTCCATTCCCGTTGCATCATATGCCTTCTTATATTATGAATTGAACTTAGTATGAAATTTTTTTTTAATACAAAGTGGTCTTAGCTGGAAATATCAAAATGTTTGTGAAATTAATATACTTCGAATAAAAAGAAAAATTCACTTGTGCCTCATGTAGTGAGCTTACTTCTTCAAACTGCCAGCGTGTAGAAGTCCCAACGATCTCCAAGGCCCAAGCCCACGTAGAACAGCCCTGCTTTGGCCTCTGCGATCGTGTCGACTTCCTCATCGCAGCCGGTGGAAGTCCCAACCGCCATTACCATCTCCAGAAGAAACCAGAGAAGAGAAGACAAATTTGAGACATCCTCCTTTGATTGGCTTGATGAGTTCTCGTTGATCACTGGGCTGATAACTAATTTCGAGAACTTTTCTAATATATCGGGCAATTGAATCTTTCAGCAGATTCTTCACTCGAACTCTAAACTAAAAGATTAGCAGCCGAATCCGATGGATTCGAAACCCATTAGCGATAATGCTGCCGCCCCAAGGAAGGTTGGTTCATGCTGCCTCTTGGGTTTTTTTTTTTTTTTTTTTGGTGACCCAGGGAACCCCGCATGGCTGGCAGCCGGAGAGTAAACCTTGGGGAGGCATGCAGGAAACCACCACCCACGCACCCCGGGCAAGGCACCACACAGCGCTTCAGCCTCCCTGCTTCGCAGGGGCTTCGAACCTGGTTCTTCTCGGTGGAGAACACAAGCTCTACCGTCTACTTTTATTATTTATTTATTCAATATTTATTATTTCTGCTAAATGAAGAATTGCGTTGGCTTTTTGTGGATGGTCTTTTTGCTGTTGTTTCTTCTTTCTTGGGCAATGGATGCTTTGTGCTGTGGCGTTGCAGGTGAGATTTGCACCTAAGGCTCCTCCAGTTCGAAAGCCAAAACCTGCTTTTATCAAGACGTATGGAAAAAAGACTTTCCAATTCATGGCATTGCTCACTTTTTAACACTTACACGGCACTCTTATATTTCAAATAAATTGTTCCCTTCCGTTTTTCCCATGGACTCTTTTTTCCATGTTCCCGCTACAAACTCACCAACAACCCAGATGGGTGTCACCTCCTACAGCCCCAAAAAAAAAAAAAAAAAAAAAACAATGCACATGAACATCGGTTTCCACACTTACCAAAAAAAAACATCAGTTTCCACCATAATTGATTATATTACTCAATGTATTTTTATTAATAATCAAGCTATAGGAACAAATACAATACAAGAGAGAATTATAGTATGTTGAACAAGGAGATATAATTATTCATCAGACTCTATGTTATTGACTCTATAATGTACAAACCATGTTCCTTCTTATCACGGACATAAGGCATATGCAATGAACTAGTTGTCTTATTTTTCGATCCTCCTTGGTGCTTTAACTTGTACAATGTAACCCAAAGTTCCCAGGAGTACAAACACACGAGTAGAATTTTCATTTACTACTGTGTCACTTCCCCATTTTCCTGGTCAAGAAATGGGTAATCTATGTAACCAACAACTGGATCTTGAGTATAAAATGTCTCTCTGTTGTAACCTTTCAATGGTGCATCCACCTTGAATCGGTAGACCAAATCAGGATTAGAGATGAAGAACCGACCGTACGATATCAAGTCCGCATCTCCTCCAGCCAAAGCCTTCATCCCGAGCTCTCGCGTGAAGCCACCGCTCAACATGAAAGTACCTTCATAAGCTCTCCTCCAAGTTCTCATCAATTGAGCTTCTTCATCCTCCTCTTGTTTGACGTAATTCTTCGTGCCATTGATTGTGAATCGAGGTTGAGTCACATGGAGATAAGCGAGTTTGGAGCCTATCTCATTTTGGAACTTGTTAAATCTCTCAATGACCGATAGGCCTAGATTGAGTGGATCAGAGTCCATTGCATCCAGGTGGTCAATCACTGGTGAGATTCTAACTCCCGCTTAATCAGTGCCGACTTCTCCATCAAGAATCTGCATCTATTCTCAATTGATCCTCCAAATTTGTCTACTCTATCATTAATTGAGTCCTTTAAGAATTGATCAATGAGATAGCCATGTGCTCCATGCACCTCAACACCATCAAAACCTAAAGTGGAAATCGATTTGATTATTAATACTTATGCGCAACAAACGAAGTAAATACGAGTAATTTTAGCATCTATCACGATATGATTATAGTTCATGGACTAACCTGCTGGAATGGCATTTGCAGCTGCTTGGCGATATTGCTCGATAACCTGCCATACTTTGTGTGTTTGGAGAGCTCTTGGTTTGTGAGGAACATCGAGAGTCCCGTCGGGCAAGATGATTTTCCATTTATCGGAGACGGATTGATTTGTCGCCAAAATCGGAGCGCCTCCATCGGGTTGATAAACTAATACGATCACCATTAAATAATACCAATTGTTGTTAGAAACAAGTATAGAAGGTGAAATTTAATAAGTTAACATTGCCAAAATGGGAAAAAAGTATAACAGCAAAAACAGATTTTCAAATTCAAATAGTGCAGGTCGTGATTATGCGATATATGGTGGAGCTACAGAAATATTTGGTGGCGTCGGTTTGAGAAAATGAATTTACCACGGTTGGAGGCACGATCAACGTGCCAAAGTTGACAGAAGATGATGCCGCCCTTGGAATGAACAGCATCCACCACCTTCTTCCATGCTTCGACTTGCTCTTCAGTGTAAATCCCAGGAGTACCTGGAAACCTGATTTAACAACATTTTATTTCTCAAAGTTAAAGATCCTCCTATGATTCAAAGCGAAGTTCATATTACTTGCTGTCAAGCAATGAATAGGGTATAAATAGCTTGCGGTGCTCAGGCGTACATCGGTATGTAGACAATTTTAGTTCCTCTCTGCGTGATATATAGAAGACAGCTTGATCTCAGGACAAAAGGACGTACCCAGCGGCCGTGTCAGAGATAAGGGTGCCTTCGGTGATGAAAACCACCCTTGGTCGTTCTTTGCGCATAGTACTCTGCATGCACCGCAATGGAATCCCATCGATCGCTCTGCATCTCGTCAAAGGCGCTAGCACTACCCTGTGAGAGAGATCGAACTTGCCCATCCGGCATGGAGTGAAGAGGTTCGCTGCCATTTCGTGCGTAGCTTGTATTCTGTCAAGAACGAACAACAAGGTTTTTATAGTTTGGTGTTGCCATTTGAACATAGCAGCAAGAACCGGGAAGATTCACCGTAATTCAGTTTGAACATGGCGAGGTTTGATTTTGATATGACTAAGTCGTCGCATGTTGGGAAGGTCGAATTGCAATTTACTTTCTTTAACCTCACTTTTCTCCTTGCAAAATTGTTTTAAAGACGTTGAGTATAGAACATGTGGCTCTAACGTTTTCTTATTTTCTTTATTGCCCAACGGGGTTCTTACGTTCACCGTTCAACATTTCATCGCCTGCTGTGCTGCTACGAAGTCGATGGGGGGTTTGTTCCTATTCATATAGAGCAATCAGTCTATGTTCCCTGTCCGGAGAATCTAATATTAATAAATAATAATATGTTGCGTTATATTATTTATATTATTTATAATAGTGATAATGACATTTTTCTCTCGGCTTTCTTGGGTGACCAGAACTATTTTGAGTTCGACTTCGTGTTATTAGAATTTCCCTGCCATGTGCTTTCTTGATTATGCACGAGAAGAACAAAAAATTTGGACAGCATTTAGATTTCAATTTCGACTATGCCATCGGCATCTCATGCAGGAAATCTCAAGGGGGAGAATAAGAATAGTTTCGACATGTAACTTTGTCTTCGTGTGATTAGAATTTCCTTGCCATGTGATTTCTTGATTATGCACGATAAGAACAAAAAATTTGGACAGCATTTAGATTTCAATTTCGACTATGCCATCAACATCTCATGTAGGAAATCTCAAGGGGGAGAATAAGAATAGTCTCGACATGCAACTTTGTCTTCGTGTGATTAGAATTTCCCTGCCATGTGCTTTCTTGATTATGCATGAGAAGAACAAAAAATTTGGACAGCATTTAGATTTCAATTTCGACTATGCCATCGACATCTCACGTAGGAAATCTCAAGGGGGAGAATCAGAATAGTCTCGACATGCAACTTTGTCTTTGCTTGAGTCGGGCCTCCTGGAGCCATGAGAACCACAAATGTAGCAAGGAGAGGTCCGGAGAGAGTCAAAATAAACCCGTTGACACCTAAATTTTGACGACCTAGTCATTGATTTATTGCATAAAAATTAGGCATTAATTTTAACCCCTCAAAAAAGTGAAATAAAATAAAAATTGCATCTGAGCAAATAAAAAAGAAAGAAAATCAATTTGATTGATTATGCATGAAAGCTGGGGATTTTGACTAGCTATTCCGCTTTGACAAATATTCAATCTTGGTGAATAGAAAGTCAAAATGGAAACCAGACCCAAAATCAGTGAGAATAACGGCTAAATTGATAAATCGAATGGAAAGTATTGAGGAGCGATACTCATCAAGCGAGCTGTTCACAAAAATCAAGAATGAACTTGGATGCGTTTCTGGTAATGTGAATGAAAAGAAGTGCTAATGTGTAGTGGCAAATCGAGGCTGAAATCCGTTAATCCCACAATCAAGAAAGCATAGCTTCGAACTTTCTAAAGGTAAGAAGAGGTTTTCGCTATAAAGAGAAGGGCAATTCGAAAGACAGAAGTGGGGAGGGAGAAGAATTCGCAAAAAAATTCGTGAAAAGTGCAAGTGTGAGAGAATTCGTGAAAGTGAGAAGAAAGAAAAAGAAGAAGAAAAGAGGAAACCTTTCTTTTGTTGTCCAAGAAGAGTCTTTTTTTTTCTTTCCTTTTGACAACTTGTAGAAGAATAGAAAAAAAAAAAAAAAAAAAGAAGAGGCACTATTCTTCTTCGTCGCCGATTCGTCGTTGCCGACGCCTCCCCGCTGCTCGAGCCACCGGCCGCCGCGCCAGCACTACCGCCGTGCCTCGGCCCCTCACCTGCGCCTCCGCACGACACGAGCAACAGCTGCCTCTATGATCCGGCTCCCGACGCCTGCTGCCCTTCACCTGAGCATCGCCATTCTGCCAGCAACCACGACTCCGCCATCCGAGTCCCCATTCGTCCTCTCCAAACACCACGACCACTGCTGCCCAGACACCGGAGCTTCGCCTCACCCGCAAGCTTCGTCACCGCGTTTGCCATCATTTCTGTCGGTTGCTGCATCTTCGAGCGACCCATTGCACCAGCAACTCGCAAGTCTCCGCGCTGGCCCGCACCCGCTCCATTGCCCAAGCGTCAACGTCTGCAACCCACGAGCACCGCTGCCCTCCGCCTGAGCATCCCTGCCATCGCTGCTCGTCATCCTCGACGCCCGCACCAGCAGCCCATGCTGCCTCCGCACCACACCACCTCCGCTGTAATCCCAAGATCCGACGACCTCGCCACTGCATCTCCGTCCGGCGCTACTCGCCACCTCACCGGGGCCCATCCCTCAACCGACGCCGCATTTGCACCACCGTGCAACCAGCAGCCCAGACCACATTCGATCCCCACATCGTTGTGCCTCGCCCACGACCTCCTGCTCGTTCGCCACCGCGCCGAAGCGCCACCCGATCTGCCGCACGCCCGCTACCCAAGTCCCGCGCCTAGCTCCGCCGGCTATCTCCCTCGCCTGCGCCTATTTCTGTCATTGACACCGCTGTTTTCTTTAGTCCCCTTAGGTAGTTTTTGTTTTTATTTTTATTTTATTATTATTATTTTTAAGTTTCGTTATTATTGGAGCATGATATGTTGATGTTAATTATTTGAATATTGTAGGCATTGTCCCAAGGTTTTGCCCAAAATTATTGTAATTATTAATTTGATCCGTAAGATATTAGATCATTTTTTAATTATATTAATTTTTGGGCATTTTGATAGTGTTTTAATTATTAAATCATTATAATTATTAATTTGACTCGTAAGGCTTCTTATCAAATTTTTAATTATTTTGAACTTTCTCATATATTGTGATGTTTAGGGTAAAAATAATTGCTAATTTAATTTATGAGATCACAAATTATTTTTTCGGTTATTTTAATCCTTTGTTTGATGAATATCTTGATTGTTTATATATATTTTTTATCTGATAATTGCTTGTCTCGAAAAACACTAAAAAAAATAAAAAATCAAATCTTGCATCGGAGTTATTGGTTTAGTAAATTAGGATTGCATTTTTAAAATTGCACCTTTAGATAATTTTTAGAATAGATTAGGATTGATTTTTTTTTTTTTATAGATAGGCTTGGATAATCTTTGCACATTTAAATAATCTCATTTTTATAATAAAAAAAAAAAGAAGAGTTTTCTAAGATAGGATAGGGTTTAAGTCAAATTAATCGCTAAAATAAATTAGAAAATTATTCATTTTAGATAGTTTAATTAGGGTTTTTATTAGTTCCGAATTTCAATAACAAAAACACAAAAATATTAGGTGCATGTCAAATGGTTTTCATGTTAGGTTCATTTAATTAGAAATAACTTGTTAGCAAAATTAGGTCATGTAATTAAAATGCATGTTTTATGGTAAAATTCTAATTTCAAGATAAAAGAAAACCAAAAAAAAAAAAAATTAATTGCTTTAGAGTGTTGAATTCATTTAGTAAAATTTATTTTATTTAATGTTTAATAATGATTGAGCATCCGTGTGATCACCCCATTGCATGATAATAATTTAGGTTAAAATAAATCCACACCGTGTGCAAAAACATTTTTGAAAATAAAAAGAATGGTACGGAAAAGGGCATTAGAGAAATCTAGTGTAACCAAGTTCCCGTACCTAAAATCTCTGGTTTATAGAAGTAAAATAATAGTGTAACCAAGTTCCCGTACCTAAAATCTCTGGTTCGTAGAAGCAAAATAATTCTCCTATTATTTTACTTAGATGTCAAATCAACTTACCATAAATTGATTAGTGGTAACTTCTAGATAAAATTCATTTGCATGCTAAAAACTTGAACCTAAGTCGCGAATTGATATGGGTTTGGGAGAGCTCGAGCTAAGTTTAGGCCTAACAATCTATTAGCGTAATCATAGGTGGTGCACTGGAAATTTAGGTCACAACAAAACCCATGCCTTCATCTATTGCAACCTTATTTTATGGATAATGTGGCGAGGATAGTGAATGATGTTAGGGGCTTGCCCCTGGTCCATGCCCAATTCATGCACAATCATATTTTATTTCATGATAAGGACATAGTATGAATCCAAGTAAGCAAAAATTCTCATGTGACATCATCAAGGAGTGTTTATGCTTCCGGGCGATAACGGCTATTGCAAGCCGGCGGCGTCCCATCGAAACAAGAGCATTGCTTTTCGGCACAAAGTCCACAACCTGAGGCGCAAATGGTGCGACAATCCGCATTAGTGCGGCACTCACCAGGCACGGCCATTGAAGATGGCAGCCTTGCCCACAGCAAAACAGCGACGAGCATGAGCGCGAGAGCTATCTTGGATGATGAACTCCTCTCCATCAGGTTCAATCGGCTCTAATGCAGATGTAATGTATATCCGAATAAATCTTGTGCGTAAGATGGTGCATTTTATAGGCATCATTGGGAGAGAAAGTAATTAGGTTTGGTTTTTTTATTTTTAGTCATTTATGGGAGTAAATCTCAGTTTGATCTTTTCCGCCTTTTAGTTTTTTTCTTTCTTCTTTTTTTTTTTTTTTAAAGAGGAAATGGATGTGAACTTGTGGATTCTTAAGGCACCGTTATTAAGAGGGAATAATGGTGCCTTGTGGGCCATTGATTCCCATTCAATGGGAATGGGCAACCGGGGGAACAAATTTGGGTAACAAATCTTGACAGAAAATTATAAAATATCAATCATTATTTTTTTCATAAAGAAAATGAAAATTCCCGCTTAGCCCACTAAATACTTTGTGCAACTATTTAAATATAAAACTCAATTCTATTGCAAAGT
Organism: Eucalyptus sideroxylon; assembly: GCA_014182405.2. Classification (NCBI taxonomy): domain Eukaryota; kingdom Viridiplantae; phylum Streptophyta; class Magnoliopsida; order Myrtales; family Myrtaceae; genus Eucalyptus; species Eucalyptus sideroxylon. The sequence goes on from CM024550.2 coordinate 48,049,055, forward strand.
ACTTGTGAGATCAATTTCACCAATTCTGCTGTCACGCCCCGAACCTCGAGCGCGCCAACATCCCACCATGGTCATGCAAATGCGACATTCCCAGGTAGTGTCGCCAACCCCATTCATTTATTATTGCGCAAGTGGAACGTATTATAAAATCCCTGACAATAAAATACGGGATAGAAAAGTAGGAAACAATTTCATAACCAATCACTTACATAAACCAACGGAGTTACAGACGAAGGCCTAAAGCCAAAAAAAAAAAATCTACAAAAGACAGGCTCTTAAAAAGAGGTTATCATACGACCTACAAGTCGTACACGATCTCCAATCCTTATGACTTCACCTCTCCAACTCCTTAAGGCCAACCAAAGCTATCTGGCCGCTCCGTCCACCAGGAACCTGAAATGGTTATTCAATAACCACTGAGACAACGTCTTAGCAAGTTCAACCTGGACCTGCAATTTTCTGATCTCTGACCTCAATTTTCTGAGCGGTCTCAGATCTGTCATTGATAACTGCAATTGAATCACTGGTTTCTTAACCAACTCTGGACCTGCAATTTTCTGATCTCTGACCTCAACTCAACCGACTGAAGTTCTGAATACTCTGCTTTGCACTGACTAAAAGGGAACTATCTAACTGAACTGCTGAAATTGAGAACCTCTAGTCAAGATCTGATATAACTCTGACACTGACACTCTAAGCAAACAAATTATCTGATGCACAAACACCTCTGCATGCTTAATCAAATCAAGATCCTTCAAAGACAAGTCACAAGGTGGCTAATTTCATCGCCCGACACTTACTATCTGAAATGAGATTATTAACACACAGACTCCTCGATAGACCTGTCACAAAAATCTATTGTGACGTGATCCCACTTCCTCACGGAGATATCGAAAGATTACAAAGATCCTCTCGAATTGCAAAACCGTGCTTTCTCTTGCTAGCACATTTGACACTTACGACCTGTCAGTGATATCTATCTTCACAACGGTCTACTAATCCTATTGATGCAAATTCGGACTCATCTTTGTACTTGTGTCGGACAATGCTGAAGCCGCTACGACAAGTTTCCAATAAGATCTCTTCTTTAATCTCGGTATCATCAAGTACACTCAATCGTACACGTAAATCTGAAAATTGGTTCTCCTCTTCTCGGTATCCTCTCGCAAAATCTTTTGAATCTCTAAGTCTGTCCACTAAGGCGTCTGATTCTAATTTGAATATCCGGTCAATTCTGAGGGTAATCATAAGATTAAAAAGGTGGCCTACTATAGATTTGAAAACTGAATTTCAAACTTTCTCAAATGAGATCCAATCCTTGAGTACCAATTTGTGCAACTAAGGACTCTCGACTCGGTGCATCGCGACTTTGCTCACCTTTCCAGTGATACAAAATATCATAGTCATAATCCTTAATGAGTTTCATCCAACGACGCTATCTCATATTCAACTCCCGAGGTCTTAACTAATGGAGCGCATATGCAACAACCCTATCTTGTTGCATTAACAAGCAACCAAATTCTTTAAACGATGCATCATTGTAGATCTCGTAGCTTTCAGTACCAGATGGAATGGTCAGCACAGGTGCGGTAGTCAGCTTCTGCTTAAACTTTTGAAAACTACGCCCGCACTCTCACCTGTCCACACAAACTTTTCTTACTTCCTCAGTAGTCGAATCAACTACAACGTTGACGCTGAAATCCATTCCACAAAACTTCTGTAATATCCAACTAATCCCCGGAAACTTCTAATCTCTGTCACTGTAGCCAATCTCGGCCAATTGTTCACCGCTTTAATCTTGGGCGAGCTCTACGGAGATTTCTTCACTGAAATCACGTGACCTAGGAACGCAATACAAGTCATCCAAAACTCGCATCGCTAAGCTTATTGTAAAATCCAAAAGCACCCAAGGTCCGAAGTATCATCCCCAATTATCTCTCGTGCTCCTCCGCACTCTTCGAACACACCCGGGATAACCTCAATGAACACGATCACAAGCGATTCAAGTGTCCTTAAACATTATGCTCATCAGACCCAAACAAACAGCTGGGGTGTCCATTAAACCACACAGCATTACTGTGAACTCATAACTACTGTATCGAGCGCAAGATGCTAACTTCGGTATGTCTTTCTTCCTGATTCTCAACTGATGATATCCTGACCTCAAGTCGATCTTGAAAAATATCGATGTACAACCACAACAAACCACATTTCTCCTTCATGAACAGAACTAGTGCTCCCCAAGGTGATGCACTGGAACGTATGAATCCCCTATTCAACACTTCCTACATCTGCACCTTCAGTTATTTTAGCTTGGGTAACACCATCCGGTAAGGAGCCTTAGGGACTGGCTTTGTTCCGGATGCTAATTCGATCACGAACTCTATTTCTCTTTCTGACAGCAAACTTGGCGATTCTTCAGAAAATACTTTAGAAAACTTATGTACCATGATCATGTTTTCCATATTCGGCCCCTTAACTGACACATCCACTTTAGTTACCATGTAGATTTGGTAACCAACAACCATAACCAGGTCATCTTCAATGACGAATAACAAGGATTGAAGTTCCTCTTCAACTTTCAGTAATTCAAAACTTTCATACGCTAACTGAACAAATTGAATTATATCACCGCCACGATTCACAAATGTAGAAAGCTCCTCGAGCCAAACCTTTTCATAAATGACTTCCGAGTCATACATAAGCAAACCCATCGGGTACAACTATAGTCGAGACTCATCTTCATATTACTTTATTACCACAACGAAAACCCTACAACCTTCACTGAAAATTCTGCTGCATTACTCTGCATAAAACATCTCATAAACATTATTCTTATGATTGATGCGTGGTCGATCCCTTCATGCTCCTCTAGCCATCCTAGTGGCATCCTCTATGCAGTAATAGTACTTACGCTCTCATGAATTTACACGGACAGTTACTAATTTAACAGCCGTGCTAGCCATATTCAAATCATGCTCCATTTTTATACTGACACTGGGCCGACTCAAGCCTCTTTTCACAAACTCGGCACACAATCGGTGAGTCCTCTACCTCCCATCAAGGAACATCATGCACGCTTTCTTGCACCGGAGTCCATTCCAAGTACCCCACTGAACATCCTGAAGCATGCTTCCTCTGTTCTGTCTTATCAACGACGGTAACAGAAACAGCTGTGATTCCATCTATCTATATGGACAATCTTTGATCAAGTGACTGTACTGGCGACCCTTGTAACAAGTCATTTCTCTCTTACAGCACGAGACATATCCATGTCCTTCCTTACAAACACAACACACATCGATCGACTTGAGCTCTGACTTTCCAATTCTACTCTTCCGGTTGGGTGAAGCAGGGCACTTTTCTTCTGATATCAACATTTCCTCCAATCAATTTCCGTTTCTGCTTAAACTGAACTTTGACTCAGATACGACAACTTAATCCTCGATCACAACTCTAGATCGGGCCTCAACAGGCATGGCAACAACAACGGCGGTCACAACACCGGCGAGTAGAGACAACAAGCAACGGCGGCGGCTCGATCCCGAGCTACGAACCCAAAAATACTTCCTAAAGACTTTGGCGCCTAAACAATCCCGATGAACCTAGGATCATTCGGTGCTACTACACCCACAGTACCGACTTGCAGCGGTACTCTCATATTCGCGCTGGTCTAAGCCTGCGCTTTACCTCGAGTACCAACCCTTGTCAGCGTCCTACCCCGAGGTATAGGTCCTACCAACCTTCTCCAAGGAGTTCTCCACTCCTGGTCACTCATCCTACAGGCTCTTTATGGACGCCTGTTTTTCGATTCCAATATCAGGTTAGAATTTGAGTGACCCCACAAATACACTACCAAATAGCTATCAACCACATGCATCAGCATATTAAAAGCCTTTCCTACTAACTATCCCATGACTCATCGCACCTTATTACTTCATACACAGACCATGCTCTGATACCACTTAAACGGGGATGTCACGCCTCGAACCTCGAGCACGCCGACATCCCACCATGGTCATGCAAATGCAACATTCCCAGGTAGTGTCGCCAACCCCATTCATTTATTATTGCGCAAGCGGAACGTATTATAAAATCCCTGACAATAAAATACGGGATAGAAAAGCATGAAACAATTTCACAACCAATCACTTACATAAACCAACGGAGTTACAGACGAAGGCCTAAAGCCAAAAAAAAAAAAAATCTACAAAAGACAGGCTCTTAAAAAGAGGTTATCCTACGACCTACAAGTCGTATACGATTTCCAATCCTTATGACTTCACCTCTCCAACTCCTTAAGGCCAACCAAAGCTATCTGGCCGCTCCGTCCACTAGGAACCTGAAATGGTTATTCAATAACCACTGAGACAACGTCTTAGCAAGTTCAACCCCTATTAGAAAGAAAATACGCCCAAGGGTGGCCTAGCCACATCACACAGAGAACTTACCTCGCCTCAATTCCTTCATGCAGGTTAGCAGAATTTGCATCACACAATCTCAGGTGGTAATAATAATTCAAACAATTGGAACGCCATCACTTTCATATAAATCACGATCGCACTTTGCACGCATTCCAATTATTATTCACTGCAACACAATGGCATAGCCTACTCGCGGGTCGGCTATCTACTAACATTACGACATTTCTAGAAGAATAAAGGTCCACTCGATCCCGCCACTACTGCGACCAAGCCACCTCATTCTATCGATGGCATTTCTAGAAGAATGAAGGTCCAGTCGGTCTCGCCACTACTGCAACCAAGCCACGTCATTCTATCGACGGCATTTCTAGAAGAATAAGGGTCCAGTTGGTCCCGCCACTACTGTGACCAAGCCATGTCGTTCTATCGACGGTATTTCTAGAAGAATAAAGGTCCAGTCGGTCCCGCCACTACTGTGACCAAGCCACGTCGTTCTATCGACGGCATTTCTAGAAGAATAAAGGTCCAGTCGGTCCCGCCACTACTGCGACCAAGACACGTCATTTTATCGACGGCATTTCTAGAAGAATAAGGGTCCAGTCGGCTTAGCCACTACTGCAACCCGAGCCTTTCAACTAGCACACGACAATTCGATACCGATCCTTGGATACTTTACATTTCACTCACATAATCCAATTACGATATTATCCATTAACAATCCAATTTCAATGCCGAACTCGACACTTGGGATTTTATGAATAAAATCCATATTTATCACAATCAACACTCAATTTGCCACAATCAATCATCAAATTCAAATTCTAAATATATAGCAGCGATCGGCACGAAATTCTGAGAGTTTAGGGTCCCGACGAAATTTTCGAATTTTAATAAATAATAAATTTTATTCCAAAAATTAATTAAATAATAATATCCATATTTTTCGCAATCCACACTCAATTTATAATATCCAACCATCAATTTCAAAATCCAAATACACAGCAGCGATCGGCACGAAATTCTGAGCAACCGGGGTCAAAAATAATTTTTTTCGTTTTTTTTAATAATAATATTTTAATAATTTCGGATTATAAAATAATATTATATTTTCCAGAATTTCGAAGCATTTAAATAATTCAAAACTAAAATCCTTTTATGTCACATCAAGGCTTAACTTTAAATAAGTTCTTTTAACCTTGAATTTAAACACACTTAACATAAACCAACCTCTTAATCCAATTTATAATTAAATACACTAATCCACCCACATAAACTTACTTAATTTAAACTAAGCACACTTAGGGCATCATTAACACTCTAATCAAGATTTAGTGAGTTAAACTCACCGGATTAGCGAGCCGAGCGAACCAAAACGACGAGGACGACGGGGATCGACTTTCTCCAAAGCGAGCCAAGCATCCGAGGTCGGGAAGCCGACCAAAACGGCCCAACACTTGCTGCCATACCTATTTTCTGCAGCATTTGCTGTCCACTGTTCGTTGAGGCCGAGAATGGGCGGATCCGGGGCTTGGATGAGATGGAAAAGGACCGGGGAAGGTTGAGGGGTTGAACCGGACCAAGGCGGGACCCGAACGGTGACCGGAGGTGGCCGAATGGCTCCGGCATGAGCTGATGCAGCAGCTGTGACGCGAGCTGAGGCGGAGCGAAGAGGCGAAGACAGTGCGACGGCGGGCGGACGAGCACGCGCGGGCGGCGCGGGGTAGACGCATGGCGGCGACGACGACGTGAGAGCGGGAGCGGACGGCCATGGCTGCTCCAACTTGTTCTCTGCATTTTTCTCCTCTTCGCACAACAAAGATGGAGGAAAAACCAACGGAAAGGAGAGAGAAAGGAGAGAGAAGGAGAGGGACCACTTCCTTTTCTTTTTCTTTTTTCTTTAATCCAACAAAAATGGCCCACCATGACATCATCCCATGTCATATTCCACTCACTCAAATCCTCCACAACTTCTCCAATGGTTGCACTTTCATTTTCCGCCGGGGTCCAATTCTTGTACATCCAATTTCTTCAATTTTTTTCATTTAATTCTCTTCTAATTGAGTCCAATTAAAGTCCATAAAATTAATCTAATGTCACCATACTTCAATTCACATAATCACGTGACCATAGAACCCTCTCGAGATCTCAAGAGTATAACCAAAGCGGGCCTACCAATTTTTCCTAACCAAATTAACCATACCTTGATTATTTTGCCGAAAAACTCGGTTTGCATGAAAAGTCTTCCAAAGATGAGTCAATATTCCTAAAATGATTTGTGACACACCCATACTTCCAATTTCTAAATTTGATCTCAATTTTCATGGTTAATTTCAATATGGTGCGATTCCAGCGCGTCCTAACCTACCGGATAGCTTTCAGGGAAATTTTCTTGCATCCGACCTAAGAGTGATCAATCCTTAAGTCTGACGCATTAAAATCCCTTAATTGCTTCGTCCAATAGGCTAGTCCTCTCATGAGTGGCCAACTCAGAGAGACGAACTATATGCACAGATGAAATGCCTAACTTAATCAGCTGAAAATGGAATTTGAAAAATCGGGATGTCACATCTGCATACAGTAAAAATCAAATTACTAACCCACACATGTATTTTAAATAATATGACGAGACTTTAAAGAATTATCAAATAAGTGAAAAAATTGAAAGTTGACTAGTATGGAGAAAAAGTGTGGCAATACAAAAAGGAAAAAGCATCGAGTTAAAAAAAAATTTTAAAAAAATCAATATACTTAAATTTTTAAATAAAATTCATCTTTAGTTACTCACGAGATGATCATAATTTTGATTTTTGAGTTAACTAGGGTTGCCATGGCTTGAGTAGAATTTATTGAAGTTTTTAAATTATCAGTTATTCAACTCTTTGTTTTGACAATCGTGTTCACTTATGACTATTTTCATTCACTACTGTAAATGTGAAAAATATTTAATTGTAGAGGTGTTGTCAATAAAAAATCCAATATATATATTATAGTAAAGATGTTTAGACATCCTATAAATTGTTTACATTCACTACATAACAAGTTTGTAGACCTCACGGGAAAGAAAATGAATAGAAGAACTTTTCAAAAAAATTACTACCAAAGAGAAGATTCATAGCACCAAAAATAATAGTAAAATGAAGGTGTAAACAATTTGAGAGTGGAAACCGGACAAAAGAGTTTCTAGGTTTCCTTGAAGAAATTTGTGGCCTAAAAAGGGCCATAACTCTCATGGTTACAATTGGAAACTCCTTTTTCTAGTTTCCATTCTTAGGTTTGTTTACACCTTCTTTTTACTTTTCTTTTTGGTGCTATGAATCTTCTCTTTTGGTAGTAATCTTTTCTGCAAAGTTCCTCTATTTGTATTCTTTCCCTTGAAGTGTACAATTTTTTTAGGGAAACTTTTAAATAAGGACCCAAAGTGTCATCATTTTCTCAAAAGAAGATATAAAGTAAAGTTTGTCTTAAATAAGAACTCAAAGTGCCATCATTTTCTCAAAAGATGACCTAAAGTGAAGTTTGTATCAAATAAAGACCTAAAGTAGTCATTTAGTCTCAAAGAACGACCTCACTTGCCAGCTAGTGAATAAATGCATTTCCGATGTATATTCTGGTGGCCTAATTACGGTATTTTGTCCATTTTTTTTTTTCATTTTTGGTTGCCTTGTTCATCATCTTTGTTGTCTCCTATTCACTTCTTTTTGCCTAGATCAAGAATACCAGACTTTGGGAAAGGCTAGCTAGCGCCAGCTGCTAGTAAGGGTCAGCGAGGGCTTGACGCCTATCACTAGTATCGAGTGAGGGCTCGACGCCTATCATTGGCAGCAAGCGAGGGCTCGACGCCCATTGTTGACAACTGGCGAGGGCCATCGAGCCCTCGCTGGCCATGGGGGAGGGGGGCCATCCAAATCGAGGCCCTACAAGAAGGTCATCGAGGGCAAAAAGGGGTAGCCAAAAAAGTCGTCAATCTGGGAGCAATGGTGGGAGGAAGGGATGAAGAAAGTGATGCAAGCATCCTAGTCATAGTCCTAGTAGAAGACGGGATTGTTGGTGGAGCAACAGGAGGAGGTGGGGGAGGTCGCCCCTCACGGCCATCAGCGAGGTCACCCCTCACCAGCCTTAGGTGAGGGCTCACCCACCTCACCTCCCCACTGATAAGGGCCGGTGAGGGCTTGTAAGCCCTCGCTCGCAACCAGTAAGGACTCGACGGCCCTCACCGGCCGTAGCCGAGGCCACCCTTGACAAATCTGGTGAGGGTCGGCCTACAAGCCCTCGCCCATGGCCGATGAGGGCATGGTGGCCCACACCTATTGCCTACGATGGGCATCCAACCCTTGCTAGCCCTCACCAATGGTTGGCGCTTGCCGATCCTTCCCAAGTCTGATGTTCTTGAAAAGAAGACAAATAGAAAACGGAGAAGATGATGAATAGTGCCACCATTGACCTAAAATAATAATAATAATAAAGAACAAGACAACTGAAATTTTTTTTTTTTTTAAAAAGGACAAAAATACTCATGATCGTTATGAAATATGCATCGGAGATGCATTTATTCACCAGTCGGCAAATGAGATTCTTCTTTGAGACCAAATAATCACTCAGGGTTCTTATTTGAGACAGACTCCATTTTTTAGGTTCTCTTTTGAGAAAATGAAGGCACTTCGAGTCCTTATTTGAGATAAACTTCACTTCAAGTCCTCTTTTGAGAAAAAGGATGGCACTTTGGTCTTTATTTGAAATTTTCTCAATTTTTTATGTAGCGAATGTGTCAACAATTTACAAAATGTCTAAAAATCTTTACTATAAGACAAAAAAAAAATACATTGAATTTTCTATTAACAACACCTCTACAATTAAATATTTTTCACACTTGAAGTAGTGAATGAAAATATTCATCAATGAACATGATTGTTAAAATAAAGAGTTGAATACCTAATTTACATAATTTAAAACTTTAATAAATTCTGCTCAAGCCATGGCAATCCTAGGTAACTTAAAAGTCAAAATTATGATACTCTTGTGAGTAACCAAAGATGAGTTTAATTTAAAATTTTAAGTATATTGAATTTGTTTGAATAAATTTTTTTACCTCGATGCTTTGTCCTTTATGTATTGCCACACTTTTTCTCCATACTAGCCAACTTTCAAATTTTTCACTTATTCAATAATTCTTTAAAGTCTCATCATATTAGGTTAAAATATATGTGTGGTTTGTTATTTTGATTTTTATTGTATGTAGAATTGGTGAAATTGATTTTGCAAGTACTTTGCAATAGAATTGAGTTTAATATTTAATAAGTTATACAAAGTATTTAATGGTCCAAGCAGGAATTTTTATTTTCTTTATCAAAAAATAATGATTGATAATTTAGAATTTTCTATCAAGATTTTTTCCCAAATTTGTTCCACCGGTAGCCCATTCCCATTGAATGGGAATTAATGGAAAGCGAGGCACCGTCATTCCCTCTTAATAACGGTGACGTCCGTTATGATGACATTTTATGATACAATTATTGCATATATTTCCGTAGAATTAGTCTGTCGGGGTCACCTTTCTACGAATCTGATTTTTGAGGATATCATGCTAATGCAAATAGGTGATAATAGAGCAATAATATAATAATGACTGGATTAAAGTTCACGTTTTTGGATGATGCTTACCAGAAAAAGAAAGACTAAGAGATTGGGTCCCTAACACTAACTCAGGCCAATGGATTGGGCTAAAACTGCAGAAATGAAAATATGAGACATGCCATGCTGATTGTCACTCGACTTCACTTAATCGAAAACTATGAAGCAAATGCAGTGCTTGCATGTTAAAGAAAAGGCAGACAATCAAGAAAGGACTGCAAACTCAATATTTGGTCATCAAGGTGAGCTCCTAGATCAATCCTGAGTTCTCGAAGGGAATGGCATCTTGACCAAGAAGTTGGGGGGTTTTTACTCCATTGAATTTAAGAAATCGAAGAATGGAAAAATTAAAGTAAGAGCATATCGTGATCACATGATAAGTTACGGCCATCCATCACAACTCTAAGTAATGGGAGTAGTTTCTCATCAAATTTGTAACAATACATTGTAACAATTTCACTCAGCCCTGCAATTAATAGGATCAAAGTCAATAAGGTTGGAGTCATTGCTCGCATTTAACGCCAATAGTGTATCCTCGAATATAGTTCGATTGAAGATAGAAAGCCCCAGAGAATTATAGAAAACAAATGGTTCTACTAAGAAACAAATGGTTCTACTAAGAAACGTATGAAATCACTCTTTTGAAGCTGTAATGCCCCCAAGATATAATTTAACCTCTCAAACTCTCTGAACATAAACACAAGAAAAATGGAATAGCTTTAATAAAAAAAGGAGTATGCTTGTATAAGAATAACCAATATGTCTTGTGAACAAATACAATCACTCGATTAATATATGGCCAATCTTCTGACATACATTTTTGTCCGAAAATTTAATTAAAATAAAATTCAAAATTGCTAAATCACAATTTTTCAAGTGCCCAATTAAGATTAAATATAATTAGTCGTATTAAATGCAAAATGTCCGCTCGAGTTCCCATGCCTTTAAAAAACAAAAACATGGTTGCTCTCATATTCAAACAAAATAGTTTCTTTCTTTTTATCCTATGTGGGACTCCTTTTTTTACTTCCACACTCACATTACAAACTCTCGAACAACACCGGCTTATGGAGAACAAATGATAATTTTATCTCTGTGGTGAGAGCGTTTCTCTACCTTGTGAGGTAGCTCCCTCAATTGTCACGCCCTAATCCTCGAGGATGCGCCCATCCTTCTCATTGGTCGATTTTAAAGTGCGATATCCTAGGACTAAGTATCGCCGACCATTTCTATTTCTTTTGGCATGCGAAAGTAGTTATAAATCCCCATACAATAAAATAATGGAATAGAAAGCAGGCCATATTTTTCATATTGAAATTCACAACCACACTTTTATTAACAGCACAACTTATAGTATATTTACCATACTATTTACAGCATAAAAGTCTCACACCTATCTAGACTAAGACAGGGTTCATAAAAGGGATGGGATCTTAATCCACATCCGAATTGTATTTAAGATCCCTCTCTAGATCAACTTCTTCTTCAAAAAACTTTCTCCTCTTCAAGTTCCTTCTCCTTAGCTTCTCCTCAGGGTCTTGAAATGGTTATTCAATAACCAATGAGACCATGTCTTAGCAAGTTCTACCCCCTAAGACCCAATTAGTAAACTAATATGCCAAACGGTTACCTAAGCACAACACGAGTCAGAGAACTTACCTTGGCCTCAGATTCCACTTGCAAATTAAGGTTAAACATAGATATTCAAACAATTCACGACATCCGATCAAGCATTGATCAATCGACTTAATCGATTACATGTCATTCAAACCATGTCTAGGTCATTCCCACTCATACCATAATTCCTAATGGTATACTCCTTCACCAAATCACATGTGTTTCCCGGGCGTCGTTTTCGCCAATGACATACCGATCACTGACACCGTGTGTTCTTTAAGGCGCCGTTTTCACCAGTGATAACCTCGATCACCGAACCACATGTCCTTTCTAGGGCGCTGTTTTCGCCAAGGCGACATCGGCAATAGACAACATCATGAGTTCTTTAAGGCGTCATTTTCACCAGTGATATTTCCTTAATCACCAAACCACGTTTGTCGATAAGTCATTTACATGCGTTCTTTAAGGCACAGTTTTCACCAGTGATACTTCCAATCACCGAATCACGTATGTCCAATAATATCGTACCCGATTGGTCTCAGCCAATAACATTCTCAGTTAGCTCTCACCATTCTCTCTACTATATAGCCCATCAACGTAATTGGCGCTATATACCCATACTCGGCCATCTACCAATCAAATATTCAATTACAAACAATTTAGAACAAATCCTCAAATTTCACAATTTAAATCAATTCCATATAAATTGAAGCTCAATTAAATAAATGGGCTGCACCACGACAATCAGCACGAAATTCCGGTCACCAACCATCCAGGTTCAATTTTTGGAAAAATAGTTAATTAAATAAATAAATAATAAAAATCCAATTTAGGCCTATAATGCCCGATTGGAGGCCGAGACGAACTTGGAAAATTACCGAGGCCGTTCAATAAATAATAGAACATGTCTACTTGCTAATGTCTATTTCTAACCACCTAGCATGCATCATTAAGTCTCTAATTTAATTTATCTAAATTAATCTAACCACCTAATTGCATTTAATTAAATATAACCAACCCCTAAGCATAATTAGCAAACTAAGAAAGTATTAGTGAGTAAAACTCACTTGATTAAACGCGGGTATTGGAATACCGAGACGGCGACGCAACAGCAGTCGAAATCGGGCTTTCGACAATATCGGCGGGCTTGGACTAGGCCTTGACCTTGGCCCAACAAATCTTAGCCCAAATGAGATTTGTTCTTACTTTTGGGCTGGACCCAAATAAAGTTGGGCCTACTGAAAATGTGCTTCAAGTTGTGGGTTGTGCTATAATTGATTTGTTGGAATTAGGCCCACTATTGGGCTTGGGCTTGAAGACTCAATTAATGGGTTGAGCTGGATGGGCCTGCTGCAGTTGAAAACTCACGGCTAGCTACTGCACTTGCTAAAATTGGGCCATGAAATTGATGCAAAGAAAATGGGCTGAGAACGCTGGATTTCACAGGCCTACTTTGTGGACTTCGGTCGGGACAACTTTGGCGAAGTAGGAATTTGTTCGCTGAAGGCACAAGTTGGAGGAAGCTCGGACGCGTGAAGAGAAAGATGCCTGGCAGTCCACGCTTTGCTGGGCGATACTGGGTCAACAACCCAATAGTTGCTTGGCTCTACTCATGTGATGAAGGAGAGAAGACGCGTGGAGATTCCTCTTCAGCGGTTGGTGTTGCTGGAACTCATGGGCCGAGGACACATGGAGGGGTACCAAACACTAACCAGAGCATTTACACCTGAGAAAATCAGCTACCATGTTTAGTGACAGAAAACGTGAACCAAACACTAACTAGAGCATTCACACTTGAGAAAATCAAGCTCGCCACTTTTCAATTGGGTGCTTTAAAAGCACCATGACCAGACGGACTGAATGGAATTTTTTTCCAACACCATTGGAATGAAATCAGCTCAGATATCCAAAAAGAAATTACCTAGTTTTGTGAGTCTGGCCGCATCAATCCAGAGCTGAATAAAACTACAATTACCCTCATCCCAAAGGTCAAAAATCTAGAACAGTTGGATCAATTCAGACCTATTTAGTTTGTGCAATTTCGCTTACAAAATCATATCAAAAGTGCTAGCTAATAGGTTGAAAAAATACCTCCCCCAAACAAAGTGCCTTTGTCCAAGAAAGGTTAATACAAGACAACGTGTTATTAGTGCAAGAAGTGCTTCATCAACTGAGAACACGTCGCCGAAGAAGAAAATTCTAGGCAATCCTTAAACTAGATATGAAAAAAGCCTACGATCGAGTTGAGTGGGATTTTTTAGAGGCTTGCATGCAAAGAATGGGCTTCCACGACAAGTGGATTTCTTGGGTGATGCAGTGTGTTTATGTAGTCTCCTATAGTGTCAAGGTTAACAAACAGCCTCTACCATATTTCAAACCATCTAGAGGACTACGGCAAGGTGATCCACTGTCCCCATATCTCTTCATTATTGTGGCAAATGTTCTATCCTAGTTGCTACATAGAGCTGTTGATGATCGTAGCATAAGAGGAATTAAACTTAATAGGGACTGCTATACCCTCTCCCATGTAATGTTCACGGATGATCTTATCTTATTTATGGATGGGAAGCTTATAGAATGTCATAATGTAGCTGCTATTCTGAATCAGTATTGTTTTGCATCTGGTCAAGCTATTAATTTGAATAAATCAGGGATATTTTTAGTAGGGACTGTCCATTAGCCCTAAAACAAAGATTGGCAACTGAGATGAGAGTCCCAAAACTTGAAAAAACAAGAAAGTATCTCAAAATACCCTCAGATTGGGGTCGATCAAAGAAGGAGATGTTTGCCTAGATATTATCAAGAGTAAATGCAAAACTAGAGGGCTGGAAATAGAAAATTATGTCTAAAGCAGGAAAAGAAATGCTTATCAAAACAGTGGTACAAGCTATCCCGCAGTATGTTATGTCGGTCTTTAAAGCCCCTCTATCTATATGTCGGGCCATTGAAAGAAAAGTAGCAGATTTTTGGTGGAAAACAAATGATCAACATAAAGGAGTCCACTGGAAAAAGTGGGAAATACTAAAGGACAGGAAAGAAATAGGAGGGTTGGAATTCAGGGATTTGATTACATTCAATGAAGCTATGCTTGGTAAGCAAGCCTGGCGATTACTCCAGCAGCCTGAAACTCTATGGGGCAAGGTCTTTAAAGGGTTATACTATCCAAATGGGAACTTCCTACAAGCAGCAAGTGGCAACAACCCCTCTTGGGGATGGCGGAGTTTGATAAGTGGGAGGAATATGATTATACCATCTTCTCGATGGCTTATTGGCAATGGTGAGAAGGTTTAGATTTGTGAGGAATGGTGGCTACCTAAAGGTGTCATTGGAGGGCCAGTTAATAGGGGTGATCCTAAAATGGTGTTGGAATTGGTGGACGAAGTCCAAATGGCTTGGAAGGAAACCAGAATCAGGGAATTGTTTGATCAGAATACAGTGGAAGAAATCCTAGCACTTCCTCTAAGTAGGACAAGTTAGGAGGATAAAATTATAAGGACATTGACCAAAACAGGCACATATACATTTAGAAGTGCATATCATTGCAAACAATCCATCTAGCAAAATAAAAAACAGAATGAGGCCTCCTCCTCCTTCCAAATCCCTAAAACACTATGGTGTTGTATATGGCAGGCTAACACACAATCGAAATACAAGCATTTCGTATGGAATCTCTGTCATAAAGCTTTACCTACAAGAGCTAACCTTCAGCGAAGACAGATTATTTCGGATGACTAGTGCCTGTTTTGCCAAAGCTTCTCGGAAACAAGCGAACATCTATTTCTCCTCTGCCCATGGACAAAATTGGTATGGGAACATCCCTAAATCCAGATCTACATAAATCAATACCAAATCAGCTGTATAGAAAAGTGGATACTCGACTTTCAACACGCAACAATTCCTTTCGAGCTACTTACCCAGCTGATTTGGTAGATTTGGCGAGGAAGGAACGAACTAGTCTTTCGAAATCAATGACCATGCCTGATGAATCTCCTTGAATCAGCCCTCGGCAAACACCAACAAATCAATAAGTGCATCTCTCGAAGAACTAAAGGAAAAACCCAAAAATCAAACTCACCTACTTAATGGAACCCTCCAACCCGTGGCTGCTTCAAATGGAATGTAGACGGCTCATTTATCAGTGACACCGGAGAAGCCAATGTCGCCGAAGTGTGCAGGAACCATGCGGGGACACTGATTGCTGGTCTTGCTCGGTTGGTGAGAGTAGATTTGGCCATTCAAGTGGAAGCTGCTGCTGTGGTCGAAACCCTAAAATGGTTGTCAAAGAACTCAAGGGCAGAACATGAAGGTATGAATTGGGAAATCCAAATAGACTAGTTGGAGTTAGTGGAAGTGATAAGCAATTTTACAGATCAGCAAAGGGTGCGCACAGATCAGAGTTGGGAGGATGCTTTTGCTGGTCAGATAAGCTGGGAAATCAGGCCTCTGATATGTGAAGCCCACGACCTATTAGCCAAAATTCAGCCCATCAAAATTACCCATTGTAAAAGGGAAGCAAATGGAGCTGCTGACTGGGTGGTGAAAGCCCAGAGAAACAACATTTTACCGGACAATTGGGTCTAATATCCCCCATCGAATCTCTTGGATGTTTTATGTTCGTATGTAGCTCATTTAAACAATTATCAATGAAATCTACGTACATTTTCTCTACAAAAAAAAAAAAAAAAAAAAAAAAAACCTCTTGAACAACACCGCTCAGAGGACAACTTCTCTAGCGGCCAATAAGAAATAAATAGACATCAGTTTCTAATGTAAATGATGATATTATTCCACGACTACTTGCAATAATTTAAATCAAAATACACCAATGCATACAACACCAAGGATTCTAATTTATTGAGTCGACAATGTACAAATCATGGGCCCTATTTTCACGGACATAAATTATATGCAATGAACAAGTTGTCTTATTTCTTCAGTCCTACATGGTGCTTAACTTGTGGAATATAATCCAATAAAGAAAACTTCACACAAAGTTCCTAGGAGTACAAACAAACCAGTGGCATTTTCATTTACTGGTGTGTCACTTCCCCATTTTCCTAATTAAGAAATGGGTAGTCTAGGTGACCAACAACTGTATCTTTGGTATAGAATGTCTCTCTATTGTAACCATTCAATAGTACATATACTTTGAATCTGTAGACGAAATCGGGGTTAGAGATGAAGAGCCAACCACACAATATCAAGTCTATGTCTCCATCAGCCAGAGCCTTCATCCCAAGCCCTTGTGTAAAACCACCACTTGACATGAAAGTATCTCGGTAAGCCCTTCTCCAAGTTCTCATCAGCTTCTTCATCCTCCTTTTCTATGTCATAATTTTTTGTGCCATGGGCCATGAATCGAGGTTGAGTCACATGGAGATAGGCGAATTTGCATCCTATCTTATTCTGAAACTTGTTTAGTCTCTTGATGACCACCGAGCCTAGATTAAGCAGATCAGAGCCTGTGGCATCCATGTGATCAATTGCCGGTGAGATTCTAACTCCCATTCAATTAGTGCCAACTTCTCCTGCCACCACTTTGACAATCTCCATTAAGAATTTGCGTCTATTCTCGATTGATCCTCCAGATTTGTCCGTTCTATCATTGATCAAGTCCTTTAAAAATTCATCAATGAGGTAGCCGTGGGCTCCTAAACTCAACGCCTTCAAAACCTGAAGTGGAAATTGATTTGATTGTTAATGCTTATGCGCAACAAAGTACAAAAATCTCATTTGAAAATTCATCATGGTATGATTATGGTCCATGGACTAACATGCTTGAATGGCATTTTCCAGCTGCTCGACGATATTGCTCGATAACCTAGCATACGTCATGTGTTTGGAGGGCTCTTGGTCTATGAGAAACGTCGAAAGTCCTATCAGGCATGATGATTCTCCATTTGTTGGAAATAGATTGATTTGTCGATAAAATCGGCGTGCCTCCACCGAGTTGATAAACTAATACAATCACCATAACAATTCAATATTGTCAAAAACAAGGATTGAAGGTGAAACTCAATAAGCTAACATTGCTTTACTGGGAAAACAGTTAACTGCAAAGAAATTGTCAAATCTAATTGTTCAATTTGAGGGAAAAAATATATTACTACCATGATTGGTGGCATGACCAACGTGCCAAAATTGACAGAACACGATGCTGCCTTTGGAATGAACAGCATTTAACACCTTCTTTCATGCTCCGACTTGCTCTTCAGTACAAATCCCAGGAGTACCTGGAAACCTGGTTTAACAACTTTACATTTCTCAAAGTTAATGATCCTCCTATGATCCTAAACAAAGTTCATATTACTTGCTGTCAAGCAATAAGTAGGATTTATATAGTTTTCTGTCCTCGGATGAACAACGGCATGCGCACAAATTTAATTCCTTTTTGTGCTATATACAGAAGACAGCCTGATCTTGGGACAAGAGGATACACCCGGCAGCCGTGTTGGAGATGAGGGTGCCTTCAATGATGAGAAAACCACCCTTGGTCGATCTTTGCGCATAGTACTCTGCACGCGCCAGCAATGGGATCTCATTGATTGATCGGCATCTCGTCATGGGCGCTAGCACTACCCTGTGAGAGAGTTCGAACTTCCCATCTGGCATGAAGTGAAGAGGTTCGCGGCCATTTTG
This sequence comes from Eucalyptus sideroxylon, assembly GCA_014182405.2. Taxonomy (NCBI): domain Eukaryota; kingdom Viridiplantae; phylum Streptophyta; class Magnoliopsida; order Myrtales; family Myrtaceae; genus Eucalyptus; species Eucalyptus sideroxylon. The sequence continues at coordinate 48,067,363 of CM024550.2, forward strand.
TGCGTAGCTTTGTATTCTTGTTAAGAGTTAACAACAAAGGTCGATGCTAATAGGGGGCCTGCGGGATCCTCGGTTATCAAAAAATAGAAAAAAAAAGGTCGATGCTGAAAGTACAATGGGGAAAGATTTGCAGACGTTGTGATATGAGGTTGATCTGTACTGCTCGTTGTTATTTCTGGTTCGTTGTTGCCATTCGAGCATTGCAGCAAAAACTTGGAAGCTTTAATGTAATTCAGTTTGAGAATACCATGGTCGTCGCACGTTGCTATTAGGACTCAATTGCATTTTTGTGATAAATTTTAGGATTTAATTATACTTTCGTAATAAGTTTTTAAGACTTTCAATCGAGCTTTACAAGCTTTCCGATGACACTGCACGGATGCAAGCTTCTCTAGCGGCCAATAAAAAAAAGTAATATGAACATGAGTCTCTATTGTAGATGATTATAATATTCTACAACTACTTTTAATAAGCTCATTATAATACAACAACGCATACAATATCAGACAAAGGATTATAATGTATTTAAAAAGATGGACATTTGATCATTCACCAGACTCGTAATCGAGTCAACAATTTACAAATCATGTGCCCGATTTTAACGGACATAAAGTATAAACAATGAACAAGTTGTCTTATTTCTTCCATTCTCCATTGTGCTTAATTTATACAACATAATCCAATAAGAGAAAAGTCCACACAAACTTCCTAGGAGTACGAGCAAACCCATAGCATTTTCATTTGCTAATGTGTCGCTTCCTTATTTTCCCGACAACCGGATCTTGAATATAAAATGTTTCTCTATTGTAACTGTTCAATGGTGCATCAACCTTGAACCGGCGGACTAAATCGGGGATAGAGATGAAGAGCCGACCATACGATATCAAGTCTGCGTCTCCATCAGCCATAGCCTTCATCCTGAGTTCTCGAGTGAAACCGCCAGTCGACATGAAAGTACCTTGATAAGCTCTCCTCCAGGCTCTCATCAATCGAGCTTCTTCGTCCTCGCCTTCTTCTTCTGTGGGAACAGCCATGAATCGAGGCCGAGTAACATGGAGATAGGCTAGTTTGGAGCCTAACTCATCTTGAAACTTGTTTAGTCTCTCAATGATTGCTAGGCCTAAACCGAGCGGATCGGAGTCTGTGGCATCATTATAGTCGACTACCGGCGAAATTCTAACTCCCGTTCGATCGGCGCCAATTTCTCCAACAACCACTTTGATAATCTCCATCAAGAATCTACATCTGTTCTCAATCAATCCGCCAAATTCGTCCGTTCTATCATTGATAGAGTCCTTTAAGAATTGATCAATGAGGAAGCCATGTGCTGCATGGACCTCAACCCCATCGAAACCTGAAATCAAAATTCATATGATCACGTACACATATGCGTGACGAACTAAGTAAATAAAACTAATTTTTTCATCTTTTTCATCCATCATGGTATGACTATAATTCAAGGCCTAACCTGCTCGATTGGCATTTTTAGCTGCTAGTCGATGTTGCTCAATAACTTGCCATACTTCATGTGTTTGGAGGGCTCTTGGTTTGTGATAAACATCAAGACTCCTATCGGGCATGAGGATTTTCCATTTATCGGAAATAGATTGATTTGTAGACGAAATCGGTGCGGCTCCCCCAGGTTGATAAACTGATACAATCACCATAATACGTCATATCGTCAGAATCAAATCTAGATTATTCAAGTTATTCTTAGGAAAACGGTCCAACAGGAAAAATAAATAATTAAATAGTACCATGATTGGAGGCGCGACCAGCGTGAAACTCTTGACAGAAAATGATGCCGCCTTTGGAATGAACAGCATCCACAACCTTCTTCCACGCTTCGACTTGCTCTTCAGTGTAAATCCCAGGACTATCCGGAAACCTGGTTTAACAACATAATTCAATGATCCTCCGATAATCCAAAACAAATTTTCTGTTTCTTGCTGTCGAGCAATGATCTTGGGAGAAGAGGACGTACGCGGTGCCCGTGTCGGAGATGGCGGTGCCTTCTGCGATGAGAAGACCGCCCTCGCTTGCCCTTTGTGCGTAGTACTCCGCATGAGCCGGCAACGGAGTATCATCGACCGCTCTACATCTCGTCATGGGTGCCATCACCACCCTGTCACCACCACCACCAAGTTGAAATCGAGACGTGCAGAGTTATTCTGTACAGATCTGTGCGGACTATATACGATACCTGTGAGTAAGATCAAACTTGCCCATCTTGCATGGAGTGAAGAGGTTCGTGCCCATTTCGTGCGTAGCCGTGTTAAGGATGAACAGGGATGGCCAACGCTAAAGATAACAATGGCCAAAATCAGAAGATGGTGCGAAGTGAATTGAGGCGGATCTGCATCGCTCGTTTGGTATTTATAGTTTGCTGTTGCCATGGGAACCCTGGCAGCAGAATCGACGTAATTCATTACGTGGATGCCGGGAGGTTGGCAAAGTCGAATTGCATTTTGGCCTTCTTTGACCTTCTTCCTCTTCGAGAAGAAAGCGTGCTTAAGAATGTCGGACCGACGGTGCACGGGGACGGAAAATCGGCGAAGTTCATGCCGAGGTTTCTACCCCAGTGTGGTTCTTACATTGACCTTTCAACATTTCATAACCTGCTGAGCAAAAGAATACTAATAATCATAGGTTCCCTTACATTATAATAATGATAATAAAAATGAAATTTTTCTCTTTGCTTCCCGATTCAGAAAACTCCAATTGACTTCCACCGTGCTTAATTATAAATTATGTATGAGATGATCGCTTGATTGTTGGAAATTTCCTATAATATAAGCTTACTTTAATTAATTAATTTTCTATTTTAAATAATCGGGTTAATGGATATTCCAATATTTGTTGAACCTACAGTGATATGATTGAATTGGGTATTGGCATCTATTAATAATGCGCCTAGTTGAGCAGCAAAGTGTAGACAATTGTGTTTAACTGAAATCCGTAATGGGAAGAGCCCAGTTGACACACTCACCCTAGGTCTCCTCTCTAGCCTATAAAAAGGTAGGTTATACCTGTCAGTTGCTTTAATCCAATCGAAAGCTGCTATACTGAAATAACTCATAGAAATGAAGATCTGGCATTCCGATAGATCTCTAATTATCAGAGTGATATATTTTTCTTCAAGTAAAGCAATGGCTCATACGGATACGCTTTAATTCTGTTGTATTTATTGATTTCGGTGTTTTACAATCATATATGAATCCCTTTCTTCTTGATTGATTAGTTGTTTATGTGAATAATTTTCTCCATATCATATCAGAGCCTATTATATATGATTGTAGAACCCAATATTTTTTTTAATGGAAATATTTGAAATTTTCCTCTTTAAGCCGAATATGGGCATTATTTTATCGTGTGGAGTTTTTGCTCGATTGATCCTGAAACCATAGGACATTTGTTCTATATGTTGAGATCTTTCCAATCATATATAATTTGCGTAATTTCGTTGAAAATTGAGAGAGAATTTGAAATTTCAAATTCTAGGGTTTATACACGAACAAGAGATTTGGACGCAACCTTGAGGTCGATTATGACTATGCCATTGACATCTCATGTAGCAAAATTTCCGCGGGGCGGGGGCGGGGGGTTCATTGCAAAAAAAAATGTTTTTTCTTGTTCTGTGTACAATCAATATATTGAAATGATGCAAATCCTTTTTCATTAGTTATGGCTAATCATTGCACTGAAAATCTTTTGAAGAGAAGAACACAAAAATAAGTGATTACTCTGTATATACGTATCGAAAATTTTCTAATTTTGAGCATGGGATGAACGTAGACGTTGTAATAATACCTTTATCAAAGGGAATAAAAACATGTATTTAAATAAATTTAGGAATGAATTGAACTATCGACATTGTGACATTATTCTAATTCTATCTCTATAATTCGAAAAAATATTTAAGTGAATTATTCTTTTTATTGCTTATCTTTTGAATTGCCATACTTCGTGCAAATTGTTGTGCTTTGTGCACATGCACTTTTGTTTGCGTTGCAAACATGTTTGCCATACTTGTGAATAGGGATTTGTGTTATTTCCATTCCCGTTGCATCATATGCCTTCTTATATTATGAATTGAACTTAGTATGACTTTTTTTTTTTTAATACAAAGTGGTCTTAACTGGAAATATCAAAATGTTTGTGAAATTAATATACTTCCAATAAAAAGAAAAATTCACTTGTGTCTCATGTAGTGAGCTTACTTCTTCAAACTGCCAGCGTGTAGAAGTCCCAACGATCTCCAAGGCCCAAGCCCACGTAGAACAGCCCTGCTTTGGCCTCTGCGATCGTGTCGACTTCCTCATCGCAGCCGGTGGAAATCCCAACCGCCATTACCATCTCGAGAAGAAACCAGAGAAGAGAAGACAAATTTGAGACATCCTCCTTTGATTGGCTTGATGAGTTCTCGTTGATCACTGGGCTGATAACTAATTTCGAGAACTTTTCTAACATATCGGGCAATTGAATCTTTCAGCAGATTCTTCATTCGAACTCTAAACTGAAAGATTAGCAGCCGAATCCGATGGATTCGAAACCCATTAGCGATAATGCTGCCGCCCCAAGGAAGGTTGGTTCATGCTGCCTCTTGTGTTTTTATTTTATTTTATTTTATTTTATTTTATTATTTATTTATTCAATATTTGTTATTTCTGCTAAATGAAGAATTGCATTGACTGTCTGTGGATGGTCTTTTTGCTGTTGTTTCTTCTTTCTTGGGCAATGGATGCTTTGTGCTGTGGCGTTGCAGGTGAGATTTGCACCTAAGGCTCCTCCAGTTCGAAAGCCAAAACCTGCTTTTATCTAGACGTATGGAAAATAGACTTTCCGATTCATCGCATTGCTCATTTTTTAACACTTACATGGCGCTCTTATATTTCAAATAAATTGTTCCCTTCCGTTTTTCCCATGGACTCTTTTTTCCATGTTCCCCTACAAACTCACCAACAACCTAGATGAGTGTCACGTCCTACCGCCCAAAAAAAAAAAAAAAAAAAAACAATGCACATGAACATCGGTTTCCACCATAATTGATTATATTACTCAATGTATTTTTATTAATAATCAAAATATAGGAACAAGTACAATACAAGAGAGAATTATAGTTTGTTGAACAAGGAGATATAATTATTCATCAGACTCTATGTTATTGACTCTATAATGTACAAACCATGTTCCCTCTTGTCACGGACATAAGGCATATGCAATGAACTAGTTGTCTTATTTGTCGATCCTCCTTGGTGCTTTAACTTGTACAATGTAACCCAAAGTTTCCAGGAGTACAAACACACCGGTAGAATTTTCATTTACTAGTGTGTCACTTCCCCATTTTCCTAGTCAAGAAATGGGTAATCTGTGTAACCAACAACTGGATCTTGAGTATAAAATGTCTCTCTGTTGTAACCATTCAATGGTGCATCCACCTTGAATCGGTAGACCAAATCAGGATTAGAGATGAAGAACCGACCGTACGATATCAAGTTCGCATCTCCTCCAGCCAAAGCCTTCATCCCGAGCTCTCGTGTGAAGCCGCCACTCAACATGAAAGTACCTTCATAAGCTCTCCTCCAAGTTCTCATCAATTGAGCTTCTTCATCCTCCTCTTGTTTGACGTAATTCTTCATGCCATTGATTGTGAATTGAGGTTGAGTCACATGGAGATACGCGAGTTTGGAGCCTATCTCATTTTGGAACTTGTTCAATCTCTCAATGACCGATAGGCCTAGATTGAGTGGATCAGAGTCAATGGCATCCATGTGGTCAATCACTGGCGAGATTCTAACTCTCGCTCGATCAGTGCCAACTTCTCCATCAAGAATCTGCATCTATTCTCAATTGATCCTCCAAATTCATCTACTCTATCATTGATTGAGTCCTTTAAGAATTGATCAATGAGATAGCCATGTGCTCCATGCACCTCAACACCATCAAAACCTAAAGTGGAAATCGATTTGATTATTAATATGTATGTGCAACAAACGAAGTAAATACAAGTAATTTTAGCATCTATCACGATATGATTATAGTTCATGGACTAACCTGCTCGAATGGCATTTGCAGCTGCTTGGCGATATTGCTCGATAACCTGCCATACTTTGTGTGTTTGGAGAGCTCTTGGTTTGTGAGGAACATTGAGAGTCCCGTCGGGCAAGATGATTTTCCATTTATCGGAGATGGATTGATTTGTCGACGAAATCGGAGCGCCTCCATCGGGTTGATAAACTAATACGATCACCACTAAATAATACCAATTGTTGTTAGAAACAAGTATAGAAGGTGAAATTTAATAAGTTAACATTGCCAAAGTGGGAAAAAAGTATAACAGCAAAAACAGATTTTCAAATTCAAATAGTGCAGGTCGTGATTATGCGATATATGGGGGAGCTACAGAAATATTTGGTGGCTTCGGTTTGAGAAAATGAATTTACCACGGTTGGAGGCACGACCAACGTGCCAAAGTTGACAGAAGATGATGCCGCCCTTGGAATGAACAGCATCCACCACCTTCTTCCATGCTTCGACTTGCTCTTCAGTGTAAATCCCAGGAGTACCTGGAAACCTGATTTAACAACATTTTATTTCTCAAAGTTAAAGATCCTCCTATGATTCAAAGCGAAGTTCATATTACTTGCTGTCAAGCAATGAATAGGGTATAAATAGCTTGCGGTGCTCTGGCGTACATCGGTATGTAGACAATTTTAGTTCCTTTCTGCGTGATATATAGAAGAGAGCTTGATCTCAGGACAAAAGGACGTACCCAGCGGCCGTGTCAGAGATAAGGGTGCCTTCGGTGATGAGAAAACCACCCTTGGTCGTTCTTTGCGCATAGTACTCTGCATGCACCGCAATGGAATCCCATCGATCGCTCTGCATCTCGTCAAAGGCGCTAGCACTACCCTGTGAGAGAGATCGAACTTGCCCATCCGGCATGGAGTGAAGAGGTTCGCTGCCATTTCGTGCGTAGCTTGTATTCTGTCAAGAACGAACAACAAGGATTGATACTAAGAATATGATGGTGAAGATTTGAAGATGGTGCGATGTGAGGTTGGTCGTTATTGCTCATGGGTTTTTATAGTTTGGTGTTGCCATTTGAACGTAGCAGCAAGAACCGGGAAGATTCACCGTAATTCAGTTTGAACATGGCGAGGTTTGATTTTGATATGACTAAGTCGTCGCATGTTGGGAAGTTCGAATTGCAATTTGCTTTCTTTAACCTCACTTTTCTCCTTGCAAAATTGTTTTAAAGACGTTGAGTATAGAACATGTGGCTCTAACGTTTCTTTATTTTCTTTATTGCCCAACGGGGTTCTTACGTTCACCGTTCCACATTTCATCGCCTGCTGTGCTGCTACGAAGTCGATGGGGGGTTCGTTCCTATTCATATAGAGCAATCAGTCTATGTTCCCTCTCCGGAGAATCTAATATTAATAAATAATAATATGTTGCGTTATATTATTTATAATAGTGATAATGACATTTTTCTCTCGGCTTTCTTGGGTGACCAGAACTATTTTGAGTTCGACTTCGTGTTATTAGAATTTCCCTGCCATGTGCTTTCTTGATTATGCGCGAGAAGAACAAAAAATTTGGACAGCATTTAGATTTCAATTTCGACTATGCCATCGGCATCTCATGCAGGAAATCTCACGGGGGAGAATAAGAATAGTCTCGACATGCAACTTTGTCTTCGTGTGATTAGAATTTCCCTGCTATGTGCTTTCTTGATTATGCATGAGAAGAAGAAAAAATTTGGACAGCATTTAGATTTTCAATTTTGACTATCCCATCAACATCTCATGTAGGAAATCTCAAGGGGGAGAATCAGAATAGTCTCGACATGCAACTTTGTCTTCACTTGAGTCGGGCCTCCTGGGGCCATGAGAACCACAAATGTAGCAAGGAGAGGTCCGGAGAGAGTTAGAATAAACCTATTGACACCTAAATTTTTACGACCTAATGATTGATTTATTGCATAAAAATTAGGCATTAATTTTGACCCCTAAAAAAGTGAAATAAAATAAAAATTGCATCTGAGTAAATAAAAAAAAAAAAAGAAAATCAATCGATTGATTATGCATGAAAGCTAGGGATTTTGACTAGCTATTCCTGCTTTCACAAATATTCAATCTTGGTGAATAGAAAGTCAAAATGGAAACCAGACCCAAAATCAGTGAGAATAACGGCTAAATTGATAAATTGAATGAAAAGTATTGAGGAGCGATACTCATCAGGCGAGTTGTTCACAAAAATCAAGAATGAACTTGGATGCGTTTTTGGTAATGTGAATGAAAAGAAGTGCTAATTTGTAGTGGCAAATCGAGGCTGAAATCCATTAATCCCCACAATCAAGAAAGCATAGCTTCGAACTTTCTAAAGGTAAGAAGAGGTTTTCGCTATAAAGAGAACGGCAATTCGAAAGACAGAAGGGGGAGGAAGAAGAATTCGCAAAAAAATTCGTGAAAAGTGCAAGCGTGAGAGAATTCGTGAAAGTGAGAAGAAAGAAAAAGAAGAAGAAGAGAGGAAACCTTTCTTTTGTTGTCCAAGAAGAGTATTTTTTTTCTTCCCTTTTGACAACTTGCAGAAGAAAAGAAAAAAAAAAACAAAGAAGAAGCACTGTTCTTCTTCGTCGCTGATTCGTTGTTGCCGACGCCTCCCTGCTGCTCGAGCCACTGGCCGCCACGCCAGCACTACCGCCGCGCCTCAGCCCCCTCGCTGCGCCTCCACACGACGCGACCAACAGCTGCCTCTACGATCCGGCGCCCGACACCTGCTGCCCTTCACCTGAGCATCGCCATTCTGCTAGCGGCCGAGACTCCGCCTTCCGAGTCCCCACTCGTCCTCTCCAAACACCACAACCACTGCTCCCCGGACACTGGAGCTTCGCCTCACCCGCAAGCTTCGTCACCGCGTTTGCCATCATTTCTGTCGGTCGCTGCATCTTCGAGTGACCTATTGCACCAGCAACTCGCAAGTCTCCGCGCCGGCCCGCGCTCGCTCCACCGCCCAAGCGTCAATGTCTGCAACCCATGAGCACCGCTGCCCTCCGCCTGAGCATCCCTGCCGCTGACGCTCGTCATCCCCAACGCCCGGGCTAGCAGCCCACGCTGCCTCCGCACCGCACCACCTCCGCTGTAATCCCAAGCTCCGACGACCTCGCCACTGCACCTCCGCCCAATGCTACTCGCCACCGCGCCAGGGCCCATCCCTCAGCCGACGCCGCGTTCACACCACCGTGCAACCAGCAGCCCAGACCACCAACCAGAATCCCCGCGTCGCTGTGCCTCACCCACGACCTCCTGCTCGTTCGCCACCGCGTCGGAGCGCCACCCGATCTGCCGCACCCCTGCTGCCCGAGTCCCGCGCCTAGCTCTGCCGGCTATCTCCCTCGCCTGTGCCTATTCCCGTCATTGACACCGCTGTTTTCTTGAGTCCCCTTAGGTAGTTTTATTTTTATTTTTATTTTTATTTTTATTTTAAGTTTCATTATTATTGGAGCATGGTATGTTGATGTTAATTATTTGAATGTTGTAGGCATTGTCCACAAGGTTTTGCCCAAAATTATTGTAATTATTAATTTGAATCGTAAGATGTTGGATTATTTTTTAATTATATTAATTTTTGGGCATTTTGATAGTGTTTTAATTATTAAATAATTATAATTATTAATTTGACCTGTAAGGCTTCTTATCAAATTTTTAATTATTTTGAACTTTCTCATATATTGTGATGTTTAGGGTTAAAATAATTGCTAATTTAATCTATGAGACCACAAATTATTTTGTCGGTTATTTTAATCCTTCGTTTGATGAAATTGTTTATACATATTTTTATCTGATAATTGCTTGTCTCGAAAAACACTAAAAAAAAAATGAAAAATCAAATCTTGCATCGGAGTTGTTGGTTTAGTAAATTAGGATTGCATTTTTAAAATTGCACCGTTAGATAATTTTGGAATAGATTAGGATTGATTTTTTTTTGTTTTTTAGATAGGCTTGGATGATCTTTGCACATTTTAATAATCTCATTTTTATAATAAAAAAATAATAGTTTTCTAAGATAGGATAGGGTTCAAGTCAAATTAATCCCTAAAATAAATTAGAAAATTATTCATTTTAGATAGTTTAATTAGGGTTTTTATTAGTTCCAAATTTCAATAAAAAAACACAAAAATATTAGGTGCATGTCAAATGGTTTTCATGTTAGGTTCATTTAATTAGAAATAAATTGTTAGCAAAATTAGATCATGTAGTTAAAATGCATGTTTTATGGTAAAGTTCTAATTTCAAGATAAAAGAAAACCAAAAATAATAATAATAATAATTACTTGCTTTAGTGTGTGGAATTCATTTAGTACAATTATTTTATTTAATGTTTAATAATGATTGAGCATCCGTGTGATCACCCCATTGCATGATAATAATTTATGTTAAAATAAATCTAAACCGTGTGCAAAAACATTTTTGAAAATAAAAAGAATGGTACGGAAAATGGTATTAGAGAATTCTAGTGTAACCAAGTTCCCGTACCCAAAATCTTTGGTTCGTAGAAGTAAAATAATTCTCCTATTATTTTACTTAGGTGTCAAATCAACTTACCATAAACTGATTAGTGGTAACTTTTAGATAAAATTCATTTGCATGCTAAAAACTTGAACCTAAGTCGCGAATTGATATGGGTTTGGGAGAACTCGAGCTAAGTTTAGGCTTAGCAATCTATTAGCGCAATTATAGGTGGTGCACTGGAAATTTAGGTTGCAACAAAACCCATGCCTTCATCTATTGCAACCTTATTTTATGGATAATGTGGCGAGGATAGTGAATGATGTTAGGGGCTTGCCCCTGGTCCATGCCCAATTCTCGCACCCTTTTAACATATTGTGTCATCCATCGAGATGATGGAGTGCTCAAAATTAAATAATATTTAGGTTTGAGCACTTCACTTCACCCAGAAGGGAGGAAACTAACACATATGGGTTCATTTTTCTTTTCTTTTTTTTCTTTTTCCCACAAAAATATAAAATGCTTGATAGCAATGCTGAAACAAACATGGTTTCATTAGTCAAGACTGACGAAGTTGTAGGTTACCGTAACTCTTATTCAATAGCTTTATGTTTGGACTGATTAGTCATAAGCATGTCAAAATTGTATGCTCATATAGCGCACTTTAATATTTTGTGTTGTGTCTTGTTGAGGATTGCAAACATATGAAAATATGTTATTGATGGATAATTGAATAGGGAGAGAGAGAAAGCAACTGATGGTACTCCTGAGAGAGATTGAACTTGCCCGTTTACATCGAATGATGAGGTTCAAAGCCATTGAGCGTAGCTTATGTCCAACTAAGAATGAACAAACCAAGAAGATGCTGAAGTATAACATTGAGAACTGAAGATGGCAGACGAAGTTGGTAAAAGAGAGGTCACATCTAGCATAATTCCTTCTGAACAGACCAATATGTCATTGCCATCTAGTATTTCAAAGCTATTTGAGCTTGAAGCAAAGGGCCAAGCCGAACGAGCAAGGAGGAGACGAAATTTCGGTAAAAGCACAATTAATGTGGCACAAAGGGAGAGAAATTCTAGAAATATCAATCAAAATCACAAACAAATTTCTGGATATACTAAAACTATGAGATTGACAACTTTTATAACATAAGACTCTTTTCACTCATTATTGTGATTTGACTTTTAATATTCTCATTGGGTCTTATTTTAGATTCCTCACCTACCATTAACCATATAAAAAAGAAGCTGGACTATAACATTGGAGATTGAAGAGAGAAAGCCCGGAAAAAAAAAAGACATATAGAAAACAAAATGGTTCTGCTAAGAAACCTATGAAATCACTCTTTTAAAGCTATAATGCTCCCAGGATACAATTTAACCTCTCAAACTCTCTGAACATAAACACAAGAAAAATAGAATAACTTTACTAAGAAAAGGAGTATGCTTGTTAAAGAATAACGAACCAATATGTCTTGTGTACAGACACAATCACCATTAACCGTATAAAATAGAAGCTGGACTACAAGAATAAACTTGAAGCATACCATGAATTAATGTATAATTTAGGACTCTATGTCAGCAAAGATATTTTTAGGTTGCTTTCACATAAATTTCATGAGTTTTGTTAGTTATATGGCGCAAAAATTTGCTTGACTTGCACAATTATTTCTCCGCAGACCAAAAGTACAGCAAAATCACAAAGAGAGGAGCGATATTTCACTTAAATATTATCGCACAATCATATTTTATTTCATGATAAGGACATAGTATGAATCCAAGTAAGCAAAAATTCTCATGTGACATCATCAAGGAGTGTTTATGCTTCCAGGGCGATAACGGCTATTGCATGCCGGCGGCGTCCCATCGAAACAAGAGCATTGCTTTTCGGCACAAAGTCCACAACCTGAGGCGCAAATGGTGCGACAATCCGCATTAGTGCGGCACTCACCAGGCACGGCCATTGAAGATGGCAGACTTGCCCACAGCAAAACGGCGACGAGCATGAGCGCGAGAGCTATCTTGGATGATGAACTCCTCTCCATCAGGTTCGATCGGCTCTATTGCAGATGTAATGTATATCCGAATAAATCTTGTGCGTAAGATGGTGCATTTTATAGGCATCATTGGGAGAGAAAGTAATTAGGTTTCGTTTTTTTATTTTTAGTCATTTATGGGAGTAAATCTCAGTTTGATCTTTTCCGCCTTTTAGTTTTTTTTTTTTTTTAAAGAAGAAATGGATGTGAACTTGTGGATTCTTTAGGCGTCGTTATTAAGAGGGAATAATGGTGCCTTGTGGGCCATTGATTCCCATTCAATGGGAATGGGCAACCGGGGGAACAAATTTGGGTAACAAATCTTGACAGAAAATTATAAAATATCAATCATTATTTTTTCATAAAGAAAATGAAAATTCCCGCTTAGCCCACTAAATACTTTGTGCAACTATTTAAATATAAAACTCAATTCTATTGCAAAGTACTTGTGAAATCAATTTCACCAATTCTGCATACACTAAAAATCAAATTACTAACCCACACATGTATTTTAAATAATATGACGAGACTTTAAAGAATTATCAAATAAGTGAAAAATTTGAAAGTTGGCTAGTATGGAGAAAAAGTGTGGCAATACAAAAAGGAAAAAGTGTCGAGGTAAAAAAATTTAATCAAACAAATTCAATATACTTAAATTTTTAAATAAAATTCATCTTTAATTACTCACGAGATGATCATAATTTTGATTTTTGAGTTAACTAGGGTTGCCACGGCTTGAGCAGAATTTATTGAAGTTTTAAATTATGTAAATTAGGTATTCGACTCTTTGTTTTGACAATCGTGTTCATTGATAAATATTTTAATTCACTATTGTGAGTGTGAAAAATATTTAATTGTAGAGGTGTCATTAATAAAAAAATTCTTTTTTTTTTTGTTTTATAGTAAAGATGTTTAGACATCCTATAAATTGTTTTCACATTCGCTACATAAAAAGTTTGCAAACCTCACGTGAAAGAAAACGAATAGAAGAACTTTTCAAAAAAATTACTACCAAAAGAGAAGATTCATAGCACCAAAAAGAATAGTAAAAGGAAGGTGTAAACAACCTGAGAGTGGAAACTGGACAAAAGAGTTTCGAGGTTTCCTTGAAGAAATTTGTGGCCTAAAAGGGCCATAGCTCTCATGGTTACCGTTGGAAACTCTTTTTTCTAGTTTCCATTCTCAGGTTGTTTACACCTTCTTTTTACTTTTCTTTTTGGTGCTATGAATCTTCTCTTTTGGTAGTAATCTTTTCTGCAAAGTTCCTCTATTAGTATTCTTTCCCTTGAAGTGTACAAATTTTTTATGTAGTGAATGTGTCAACAATTTACCGAATGTCTAAACATCTTTAATATAAGACAAAAAAAAATGAATTTTCGATTAACAACACCCCTACAATTAAATATTTTTCACACTCGCAGTAGTGAATGAAAATATCCATCAATGAACACGATTGTTAAAATAAAGAGTTGAATACCTAATTTACATAATTTAAAACTTTAATAAATTCTGCTCAAGCCATGGCAATCCTAGGTAACTTAAAAGTCAAAATTATGACTCTTGTGAGTAACCAAAGATGAGTTTAATTTAAAATTTTAAGTATATTGAATTTGTTTGATTAAATTTTTTTACCTCGATGCTTTGTCCTTTTTGTATTACCACATTTTTTCTCCATACTAGCCAACTTTCAAATTTTTCACTTATTCAATAATTCTTTAAAGTCTCATCGTATTAGGTTAAGATATATGTGTGGTTTGTTATATTGATTTTTATTGTATGTAGAATTGGTGAAATTGATTTCGCAAGTACTTTGCAACAGAATTGAGTTTAATATTTAATAAGTTATACAAAGTATTTAATGGTCCAAGCAGGAATATTTATTTTCTTTATCAAAAAATAATGATTGATATTTCAGAATTTTCTATCAAGATTTTTTTCCCAAATTTGTTCCACCGGTTGCCATTCCCATTGAATGGGAATTAATGGCCCGCAAGGCACCGTCATTCCCTCCTAATAACGGTGCCGTTCTCTTACCAACGTCCATTATAATGACATTTTATGAGACAATTATTGCATATATTTCCGTAGAGTTAGTCTGTCGGGGTCACCTTGCTACGAATTTGATTTTTGAGGATATCATGCTAATGCAAATAGGTGTTAATAGAGCAATATAATAATGACTAGATTAAAGTTCACGTTTTTGGATGATGCTTACTAGAAAAAGAAAGACTAAGAGATTGGGTCCCTAACACTAACTCAGGCCAATGGACAGGGCTAAAACTGCAGAAATGAAAATATGAGACATGCCATGCTGATTGTCACTCGACTTCACTTAATCGAAAACTATGAAGCAAATGCAGTGCTTGCATGTTAAAGAAAAGGCAGACAATCAAGAAAGGACTGCAAACTCAATATTTGGTCATCAAGGTGAGCTCCTAGATCAATCCTGAGTTCTCGAAGGTAATGGCATCTTGAGCAAGAAGTTGGGGGGTTTTTACTCCATTGAATTTAAGAAATCGAAGAACGGAAAAATTAAAGAACATATCGTGATCACATGATAATTTACGCCCATCCATCACAACTCTCAGTAATGGGAGTAGTTTCTCATCAAATTTGTAACAATACATTGTAACAATTTCACTCAGCCAACTGCAATTAATAGGATCAAAGTCAATAAGGTTAGAGTCATTGCTCGCATTTAACGCCAATAGTGTATCCTCGAATATAGTTCGATTGAAGATAGAAAGCCACGGAGAATTATAGAAAAAAATTGCTAAATCACAAATTTTCAAGTGCCCAATTAAGATTAAATATAATTAGTCGTACTAAATACAAAATGTCCGCTCGAGTTCCCATGCCTTTAAAAAAACAAAAACATGGTTGCTCTCATATTCAAACAAAATAGTTTCTTTCTTTTTATCCTACGTGGGACTCCTTTTTTTACTTCCACACTCACATTACAAACTCTTGAACAACACCGCTCAGAGGACAGCTTCTCTAGCGGCCAATAAGAAACAAAGAGACATCAGTTTCTAATGTAAATGATGATATTATTCCACGACTACTTGCAATAATTTAAATCAAAATACACCAATGCATACAACACCAAGGATTCTAATTTATTGAGTCGACAATGTACAAATCATGGGCCCTATTTTCACGGACATAAATTATATGCAATGAACAAGTTGTTTTATTTCTTCAGTCCTACATGGTGCTTAACTTGTGGAATATAATCCAATACAGAAAACTTCACACAAAGTGCCTAGGAGTACGAACAAACCAGTGGCATTTTCATTTACTAGTGTGTCACTTCCCCATTTTCCTGATTAAGAAATGAGTAGTCTAGGTGACCAACAACGGTATCTTTAGTATAGAATGTCTCTCTATTGTTACCATTCAACAGTACATATACTTTGAATATGTAGACGAAATCGGGGTTAGAGATGAAGAGCCAACCACACAATATCAAGTCTATGTCTCCATCAGCCAGAGCCTTCACCCCGAGCCCTCGTGTAAAACCACCACTTGACATGAAAGTACCTCGATAAGCCCTTCTCCAAGTTCTCATCATTGAGCTTCTTCATCCTCCTTTTCTTTGTCATAATTTTTCGTGCCATGGGCCATGAATCGAGGTTGAGTCACATGGAGATAGGCGAGTTTACATCCTATCTTATTCTAAAACTTGTTTAGTCTCTTGATGACCATCGAGCCTAGATTAAGCAGATCAGAGCATGTGGCATCCATGTGATCAATTGCCGGCGAGATTCTAACTCCCATTCAATTAGTGCCAACTGCTCCTGCCACCACTTTGACAATCTCCATTAAGAATTTGCATCTATTCTTGATTGATCTTCCAAATTTGTCCGTTCTATCATTGATCACGTCCTTTAAAAATTCATCAATGAGGTAGCCATGGGCTCCTAAACTCAACACCATCAAAACCTGAAGTGGAAATTGATTTGATTATTAATGCTTATGCGCAACAAAAAAAGTACAAAAATCTAATTTGAAAATTCATCATGGTATGATTATTGTTGGGATATAATACGCGGAAACGTGGTATGATTATTGTTGGGATATAATACGCGGAAACGATAGGATCTTGCAAATTACGTCAACGCGAAATCGCCAGAAAATTAAACGAGAAAATCAGGACACCAGAAATTTACGTGGTTCGGTCCGAGTATCGGTACCTACGTCCACGGGGAGAGCCAATAGCAAATAATCCACTAAAATCGGAAAATCAGAGTTTACAATCACTCAATCGCTCAAGTGTTTCCCGCATCTAGATTTAACCCCAAATCCTAAGTGTATAAATAACAACTCAATTGGGAATAAACTCACGGCATAAGTTACCGTGCGACGAAACTCTCTACGTACGGCTTCGCGAGGCTTCAAGATCTTGGATCTTCTTCAAGCGGCGTGGACGTGCGCGGCTTCTCACGTACGTATGGCTTCGGCGTCAATATCACTTCGGCGGCTTCGTAGGTTTTCTTTTGGCAGGCCAACGCACGAACGTAGCACCTTTCCCTTTTATATGCGTGGGTGTGGGTGTGTGCCCAAGGTCAAAGGTTTGACCTTGGGCCCCACACTTTCCTCTTTTGATTCGGCGAAGCAGAAGGCTTTATCCATAAAAGATTTCGGCGAAGAGCTTCACGCGTGGACTTGTTCCTCACGCAAAAGAGAGAGACCTCTTCGTATAGGGACTTCATCTCCACGCCTTTTGATTCCGCAAGCTTCCGAAAGAAGAAATTTTCCTTTTTATATTTTCTCTTTTCTAGCGAAAACTCGAGTCATAATTTTAACAATTATGGTCCATGGACTAACATGCTTGAATGGCATTTTCCAGCTGCTCGACGATATTGCTCGATAACCTACCATACGTCATGTGTTTGGAGGGCTCTTGGTCTGTGAGGAACATCGAAAGTCCTGTCAGGCATGATGATTCTCCATTTGTCGGAAATAGATTGATTTGTCGATAAAATCGGCGTGCCTCCACCAAGTTGATAAACTAATACAATCACCATAACAATTCAATATTGTCAAAAACAAGGATTGAAGGTGAAACTCGATAAGCTAACATTGCCTTACTAGGAAAACAGTTAAGTGCAAAGAAATTGTCAAATCTAATTTGTTCAATTTGAGGGAAAAAATATATTAGTACCATGATTGGTGGCATGACCAACGTGCCAAAATTGACAGAACATGATGCTGCCTTTGGAATGAACAGCATCCACCACCTTCTTTCATGCTCCGACTTGCTCTCCAGTACAAATCCCAGGAGTACCTGGAAACCTGGTTTAACAACTTTACATTTCCTAAAGTTAATGATCCTCCTATGATCCTAAACAAAGTTCATATTACTTGCTGTCAAGCAATAAATAGGATTTATATAGTTTTCTGTGCTCGGATGAACAACGGCATGCGCACAAATTTAATTCCTTTTTGCGCTATATACAGAAGACAGCCTGATCTTGGGACAAGAGGATACACCCGGCAGCCGTGTTGGAGATGAGGGTGCCTTCATTGATGTGAAAACCACCCTTGTTCGATCTTTGCGCATGGTACTCTGCATGCGCCAGCAATGGGATCTCATTGATTGCTCGGCATCTCGTCATGGGCGCTAGCACTACCCTGTGAGAGAGTTCGAACTTGCCCATCTGGCATGAAGTGAAGAGGTTCGCGACCATTTTGCGCGTAGCTTTGTATTCTTGTTAAGAGCAAACAACAAAGGTCGATGCTAATAGGGGGCCTGCGGATCCTCGGTTATCAAAAAAAAAAAAAAAAAAAGTCGATGCTAAAAGTACAATGAGGAAATATTTGCAGACGGTGTGATATGAGGTTGATCTGTACTGCTTCTGGTTATTTCTGGTTCGTTGTTGCCATTTGAGCATTGCAGCAAAAACTTGGAAGCTTTGATGTAATTCAGTTTGAGAATACCATGGTTGTCGCACATTGCTATTAGGACTCAATTACATTTTCGTGACAAATTTTAGAACTTAATTGTACTTTTTGAATGTTTTAGAATTTAATTATACTTTCGTAATAAGTTTTTAAGACTTTCAATCGAGCTTTACAAACTTTCCAATGACACTGCACGGATGCAAGTAATATGAACATGAGTCTCTATTGTAGATGATTATAATATTCTACAACTACTTTTAATAATCTCATTATAATACAACAACGCATACAATATCAGACAAAGGATTATAATGTATTTAAAAAGATGGACATTTGATCATTCATCAGACTCGTAGTCGAGTCAACAATTTGCAAATTATGTGCCCAATTTTAACGGACATAAAGTACATACAATGAACAAGTTGTCTTATTTCTTCCACTCTCCATAGTGCTTAATTTATACAACATAATCCAATAAGAGAAAAGTCCACACAAACTTCCTAGGAGTACGAGCAAACCCATAGCATTTTCATTTGCTAATGTGTCGCTTCCCTATTTTCCTAGTCAAGAAATGGGTAATCTATGTAACCGACAACCGGATCTTGAATATAAAATGTTTCTCTATTGTAACTGTTCAATGGTGCATCAACCTTGAACCGGCGGACCAAATCGGGGTTAGAGATGAAGAGCCGACCATACGATATCAAGTCTGCGTCTCCATCAGCGACAGCCTTCATCTCGAGCTCTCGAGTGAAACCGCCAGTCGACATGAAAGTACCTTGATAAGCTCTCCTCCAGGCTCTCATCAATCGAGCTTCTTCGTCCTCGCCTTCTTCTTCTGTGGGAGCAGCCATGAATCGAGGCCGAGTAACATGGAGATAGGCTAGTTTGGAGCCTAACTCGTCTTGAAACTTGTTTAGTCTCTCAATGACTGCTAGGCCTAAACCGAGCGGATCAGAATCCATGGCATCATTATAGTCGACTACCGGCGAAATTCTAACTCCCGTTCGATCGGCGCCAATTTCTCCAACCACCACTTTGATAATCTCCATCAAGAATCTACATCTGTTCTCAATCGATCCGCCAAATTCATCCGTTCTATCATTGATAGAGTCCTTTAAGAATTGATCGATGAGGTAACCATGTGCTGCATGGACCTCAACCCCATCGAAGCCTGAAATCGAAATTCATATGATCACGTACACATATGCGTGACAAACTAAGTAAATAAAACCAAGTTTTTCATCTTTTCATCCATCATGGTATGACTATAATTCAAGGCCTAACCTGCTCGAATGGCATTTTTAGCTGCTAGTCGATGTCGCTCGATAACTTGCCATACTTCATGTGTTTGGAGGGCTCTTGGTTTGTGATAAACATCATGATTCCTGTCGGGCATGAGGATTTTCCATTTATCGGAAATAGATTGATTTGTCGACGAAATCGGTGCGGCTCCCCCAGGTTGATAAACTAATACAATCGTGGATATCGTCAGAATCAAATCTAGATTGTTCAAGTTATTCTTAGGAAAACAGTCCAACAGGGAAAAAAAAAAGTAGTACCATGATCGGAGGCGCGACCAGCGTGAAACTCTTGACAGAAAATGATGCCGCCTTTGGAATGAACAGCATCCACCACCTTCATCCACGCTTCGACTTGCTCTTCAGTGTAAATCCCAGGACTATCCGGAAACCTGGTTTAACAACATAATTCAATGATCCTCCCATGATCCAAAACAAATTTTCTATTACTTGCTGTCAAGCAATGATCTGGGGAGAAGAGGACGTACGCGGTGCCCGTGTCGGAGATGGCAGTGGCTTCTGCGATGAGAAGACCGCCCTCGCTTGCCCTTTGTGCGTAGTACTCCGCATGAGCCGGCAACAGAGTATCATCGACCGCTCTACATCTCGTCATGGGTGCCATCACCACCCTGTCACCACCACCACCAAGTTGAAATCGAGACGTGCAGAGTTATTCTGTACAGATCTGTGCGGACTATATACGATACCTGTGAGTCAGATCAAACTTGCCCATCTTGCATGGAGTGAAGAGGTTCGTGCCCATTTCGTGCGTAGCCATGTTAAGGATGAACAGGGATGGCCAACGCTAAAGATAACAATGGCCAAAATCAGAAGATGGTGCGAACTGAATTGAGGCGGATCTGCATCGCTCGTTTGGTATTTATAGTTTGCTGTTACCATGGGAACCCTGGCAGCAGAATCGACGTAATTCATTACGTGGATGCCAGAGGTTGGCAAAGTCGAATTGCATTTTGGCCTTCTTTGACCTTCTTTCTCTTCGAGAAGAAAGCGTGCTTAAGAATGTCGGACCGACGGTGCACGGGGACGGAAAATCGGCGAAGTTCATGCCAAGGTTTCTACCCCAGTGTGGTTCTTACATTGACCTTTCAACATTTCATCCCCCTTGACAAAATTCTAATAAATCACTGCTCCGAGAATGGAGCTCTCTCTCTACCGACTGAGTAGCATCCTCCTCCCTTACGGGTAGGTTTCCTTTCTGAAGCTTTGAAATCCTCCGCATCATCCTCCATCTGCCACCTTTCCACTCCAGCACCGATGAAACAGTGAACACTGGAGTTGGAAAAACCCTAATCCATCCCCATTTACTTGAATACACTAAACCCTAAAACCCAGAGTCTTCCCATCGCCTCCACTCCCCGATTTCCTTAAAGTTTCACTCACAGCAGCACCCCTTCCATTATCATCACTCACCACCGCACCCCCCTCCTGTCTTCTCCGCTGAAACTGTACCCACTCACCTCCGCACCCTTTTACCACATCATCCCCTCCGGTGTTCTCCGTAGAATCAGAGCTCCCTTCATCCATCTTGAGATCTTGCTCTATACAGGAACAACTTATTTCCGGCAGAGCTGCTACTTCCAGAAGCATGGAAAACCAGTATGACGAAGAGAAACGATTGGCGGCCCTCTGCCGAAGTCTGGGCGATTTATGGTCTGCGGAAGATGTGGTGGATATCCTAGGTGAAATTCCTGCAGAAAATCTGTTAGCAAGTCGTAAAACTTTATATGGAAAGTTCTTTCAAAAGCCTAGTATCAATTTTAATGCTTTTATCACCACCATGAAAAAAGTTTGGAGGACCGAAAAATTTACCTGTGCTGCAATAGAGCCTGGATACTACTCATTTTCCTTCCAATCGGAGGCTGAAAAACAGCGCATATTAGACACAGGGCCGTGGTCTTTCTCAAATCATTTATTGGTTCTAAAACAGTGCGATCCCAACACCCCTGATATATGTTATGATTTCAACCACTGTGAGTTCTAGGTAAATCTAGTTGGCCTCCCCTATGGGAGAGTTACATATGAGGCAGTCATGGGCATTGCATCAAAAATCGGCGAGGTTGTGGAAGTGCAATTGGAAGCGAAAGGGAACAGCAATCACAGGGTGGGTAGGGCCAGAATTAAGCTGAATTTGGAATTTCCTCTGAAAACTGGAGTTCTTGTGAACCTTGACAACAAAAGTTTGTGGGTAGAATTCAAGTATGAAAGGCTCCCGCATTATTGCTATTCATGTGGGAGAATTGGCCATTATGCGACATCTTGCCAAGAGATACCATATGAAGAAACAGGGCTAGCAAAAAACTTACCAGGCCGCTATGGCCATTGGCTAAGAGCGGAAGCGCGAGAGCTTAGTCCTTACGGGAAAATCTTCTACGGTAAACAAGAATATCAACATGAGGAAGATGAGAGTGTGCCCGAAACCCCCATTCCACCGGTCCCTACAACAGAACAGCAACAACAGGATCCAAATCTGCAGCAAACACAACAATTTGGACTAGTGAATTATGCAGGGAATACATGTGCACAAGAATGCAACTATCATCCTCCTTCTCAAGCACTAGTGATCCTGGAAGAAAAAGGCCCTCAAAAAAGAGGAAGCAGCTGCCTCGATGAGGAATCTGTCCTGGTGATATATGAGGAGCAGAGGAAGGCAAGCGAAGCGAGAAATGGTTGACAGCTTTGCAGGGAAAGGACAAAACAAAGAGAAAACCAAAAGTGCCAAACTTTCCTCTTCAAAAAAAGGAAAACGATTCTGTCCTTATGGTGCTCAAACATCCAAGACAACAGCGGTTGATACCACTCAGCTAGTGGAAACCCCAATTCATCTGATAAACAAGTCTGACCAATGGGCTTTGGTGGCTAGCCCTAATAAGCCACCCACTCCTCCATGAAGATTTTAAGCTGGAATTGTCAAGGGCTGGGCAACCCCTTGACAATTCAAGCTCGAGAGTCCTAGTGACTCAGGAAAGGCCCAACATTGTCTTCATCATGGAGACAAAGAATCAGGAGCAAAAGGTGCTAAGGCTACAGAGGAGGCTTAATTTTCAGAACTCTTTCCTAGTGAATCCAGCAGGCATAGCAGGGGGTTTAGCAATCTTTTGGGATGACGGGGTAACTCTGTCTATAGACTCCTACACAGAAAATGTCATTTTCACTCAATGCCAACTACATGCAAACAACCAGCGTATGTTCGTCACGTTTACACATGCTCCAAATGACTTCCAGGAGAGAAATAGATTATGGGAGTACATTTATCGGCAAAGTCTAAATTATCACTTCCCTTGGTTGTGTATGGGTGATTTCAATGAGATTCTATATCATTGGGAGAAAATAGGCAAGAAAAGAGCAGAAACGTATCGACTTACAGCCTTCAGAGATTTCCTGTATAAATGTTCTCTGCTGGATTTGGAATGTAAGGGGTGCGCCTTTACCTGGACCAACAATAGAGAGGGCGAAAATCTGGTCAAGAAGCGTTTAGACAGAGTATTATGCAGTTCAGAATGGCGTATTAACTATCCCAAAGCTGAATGCATTGCCTTACCTGCCATTGGTTCAGACCACTCCCCAATTCTTCTTGCGACCAGCCCTCCGCGGAAAAGAAAAAGTAAGAGCTTTAGATACGAAGCTTTTTGGGCAGAGGAGGAGGATTGTGTGACACTCGTTAGGGATACTTGGACTGCACCGGATCTCCATCAGCTTTGCGTGGCAGAGAAACTGCAGATAGTGTCACAAAAGTTGTTAAAATGGAGCCAGAACAAGTTCACTAATGCTAGAAAAAGGATCACGTGGCTGAATCGAGAGCTACAGTACCTAATGAACAGTACAAACACTTTCCATGAGAGCAAGGCAGCAAAGGAATTAATCAAAGAAATTGATCAATTGTGGAGACAAGAAGAAATGTATTGGGGAATGCGGTCTAGAATCAATTGGTTGAACTGGGGGGATAAAAACACCAAATTCTTCCATGCCACAACTATCCAGAGGAGAATCAAAAACCAGATATCCATGCTGAAAAATGCAGATAATGTCTGGGTGCGGGAGGAGCAGCAGTTAAAAGATATGACTGGCACATATTTTCAAAAACTATACGAGTCAGTGGGGCCTCGAAACTTCCAACCCCTCTTACAACAAATTCCAATTTTAGTGGATGTGAGAATGAATCAAAGACTCATTGAATCTATTAGTATGGAGGAAATCAAAACAGCAATGCAGCAGTTAGGAGCCAATAAAGCTCCTGGACCAGATGGTATGCATGGCCTTTTTTTCAGAAATCATTGGCCAGACATTAATCAAGACATACTCATAGAAATACAGACTTTCTTCGCCACCGGTTACCTACATCCGGATCTGAACAGGACCCTTATAACCCTCATTCCTAAGACCCCGAACCCAGAAAAACTGGAACAATTCCGACCAATTAGCCTCTGCAATTTTGCATATAAAATCATCTCAAAGGTGCTGTCAAACAGATTAAAACCTCTCCTACCTCAACTCATTGCAGAAGAACAGAGTGCATTCGTGGGGGGGAGACAAATACAAGACAATATATTAATTGTACAGGAGGTTCTCCACAGATTATGAACTCGGGAGAGGAAAAAGAGGTTTCAAGCAGTGTTAAAGTTAGATATGCAGAAGGCGTATGATCGGATTGAATGGGATTTCCTAAGAGCATGTTTAACTAAAATGGGATTCAGTGAACAGTGGGTGCAATGGGTGATGCAGTGCGTTTCTACAGTTACATTCAGTGTTAATTTTAATGGGGAGGCTCTTCCTTCTTTCAAGCCAACTAGAGGACTTCGCCAAGGTGATCCACTATCTCCATACCTTTTTATATTAGTAGCTAACGTGCTATCAACCATGATGAGCAAAGCAGTAGATGAAGGCACACTTAGAGGAATTAAACTGAACCATAACAGCCCCACCCTTTCACATTTGTTATTTGCGGATGACACTATCTTCTTCCTCAATGGCACAATCCTAGAATGCCAAAATCTGGCGATGATCCTACACGAATATTGCTTTGCTTCTGGTCAGGCCATAAACCTCAACAAATCAGGTATATACTTCAGCAAATTCTGCCCTACTACTTTGAGAAGAAATATGGCCACAGCATTGCGCGTTCCCGAGATAGAGAAAACAGGGAAATACTTGGGAATTCCTTCAGATTGGGGCTCCTCAAAGAAAGATATGTTCGCGTGGATCCTAGCGCGAGTTAATAGAAAGCTAGAAAGCTGGAAGGAACGCTTGTTATCAAAAGCAGGGAAGGAGATTTTAATCAAATCAGTGGTTCAAGCTATCCCTCAATATGCTATGTCAGTATTCAGAATCCCAGTGTCTATATGCAAAGCTATCGAGAAGAGGATCGCAAACTTCTGGTGGAAAACGAACAGCACACATGTAGGTATACATTGGAAGAGTTGGGAATCCCTGAAACTTAGAAAGGATGAAGGGGGTCTTGGCTTCAAAGATATTACAACTTTCAATACAGCTCTATTGGGGAAACAAGCGTGGCGAATCTCACAGAATCCTCAGTCTCTATTGAGTAAAGTAATGAGGGGTTTATATTATCCACAGGGAGATTTCTGGAAAGCAGAAAAAGGATCTCGTCCATCATGGGGTTGGCAAAGTATAATTCGGGGAAGAGATTCTATCAAGCCACATATAATGCATCAAGTTGGGAATGGAAAAGACCTCTCAATCATAGAAGACAGATGGCTAAAGAGAGGCCCTATAGGCGGTCCAGCAACAAAAAACGAACCTGTTCAAGTGGCAGAATTGATCGAACAAGGGACAGGAAAGTGGAACACAGAGAAGGTGGAATCGCTGTTTGATGAAGGACTTGTGAGAGAAATACTAGCTACCCCTATTGGCTCGCCTAATTCAAACGACAAACTGGTCTGGATGCACACCCAATCTGGTATTTACTCAACTAAAAGCGGTTATTTTTCAGCCAGAACCCACCCAAACAGCCATACTATCACAGCAGCAACCACATCTCATCAAATCAATCCACATCTATGGAAATACATCAAGCAAACTCACACTCTCCCCAAAATCAGAATATTTCTTTGGCAAGCATGCCACAACGCCCTACCAACAAGGGATAATCTTCATCGGAGAAAGATACTACCTGATCCTTTATGTCCCATTTGCCACATGGAAGCTGAAACCATTGAACACACCCTTTTACTTTGTCCATGGACAGCTCACGTCTGGAGCGCAGCACCCTTATACATCAAAATTTCCAGATTCGGATTAACAAGGTTTGACGAATGGCTATTTCAGCTGAAAAATAACCGGATACTCACCAAGTCTTTCGACCAAGTGGTTGCTTTTCTCTGGTGTATATGGAAGGACCGGAACCAGCATATCTTCGGCCACCGTCCCCTGTCACCACAGCATACTGTATTCCAGGCGACAACTCTGTTTGAAACTCTCAGAAACTCAAATCATCCACCAGAAAGTGAAAAGAAACATGCAACTGCACCTGCTCGATGGAATCCTCCCCCCCACGGAACCCTAAAGATCAACGTTGATGCGTCTTTTGTGGAACTGAACGAAGCAGAAACCGCGACTGAAGAAGACTCGCGCCCAGCAAAGAACAGAGCAGCGATAGCGTGCCTCTGCAGAGACTCCCGAGGCTGTCTCGTCGACGGTTTCGCGAAAATCGTTGAAGCTTCTTCGGCCACCCAAGCGGAAGCCATAGCTCTCCTCCAAACCCTAGATCTGTTCTCCACTCGAACAGAACTACTTCTAGAAGTACAATCTGACTGCCTTCCCCTCGTGCGAGCGGTGTTAGATTCGAAGGAGTTCAACTGGGAACTAAAGCCTCTGATGGACCGGGCCCAAAGCAAACTGAAGGAATTCCACCACATTTCTTTGGCCCACTGCACCAGAAACGAAAACAGGTCCGCGGATTGGCTGGCCAAAGCTTGCCGCTTAAATTATCTTCCCAATAATTGGTTGTCCAATCCCCCGCCTGCTCTACTAGACCTTTTAAGCATTGATGCTCTTGATGTAATCCCTAAACATTTCAAGAAGTAAATCCAGTAATCGTATTTCAGATCAAAAAAAAAAAAACATTTCATCACCGGCTGAGCAAAAAAATAATAATAATCATAGGTTCCCTTACATTATAATAATGATAATAAAAATGAAAATTTTCTCTTTGCTTTCCGATTCAGAAAACTCCAATTGACTTCCACCGTGCTTAATTATAAATTATGTATGAGATGATCGCTTGATTGTTGGAAATTTCCTATAATATGGGCTTACGTTAATTAATTTATTTTCTATTTTAAATAATCGGGTTAATGGATATTATAATATTTGTTGAACCCTACAGTGATATGATTGAATTGGGTATTGGCATCTATTAATAATGGGCCTAGTTGAGCAGCAAAGTGTAGACAATTGTGTTTAATTGAAATCCGTAACGGGAAGAGCCCAGTGGACACACTGACCCTAGGTCTCCTCTCTAACCTATAAAAAGGTAGGTTATACCTGTCAGTTGCTTTAATCCAATCGAAAATTGCTATACTGAAATAACTCATAGAAATGAAGATCTGGCATTCCGATAGATCTCTAATTATCAAAGTGATCTATTTTTCTTCAAGTGAAGTAATGGCTCATACGGATACGCTTTAATTCTGTTGTATTTATTAATTTCGGTGTTTTACAATCATATATGAATCTGTTTCTTCTTGATTGATTAGTTGTTTATGGGAATAATTTTCTCCATGTCATATCAAGGCCTATCATATATGATTGTGGATCCAATATACATTTTTTTAATGGAAATATTTGAAATTTTCCTCTTTGAGCCAAATATGGGCATTATTTTATCGTGTGGAGTTTTTGCTCGATTGATCCCGAAACCATAGGACTTTTGTTCTACATGTCGAGATCTTTCTAATCATATAATTTGCGTAATTTCGTTGAAAATTGAGAGAGAATTCGAAATTTGAAATTCTAGGGTTTATACACGAACAAGAGATTTGGATGCAACCTTGAGGTCGATTATGACTATGCCATTGACATCTCATGTAGCAAAATTTCCGCGGAGCGGGGGGGAGGGGGGTTCATTGCGAAAAAAAATTGTTTTTTCTTGTTCTGTGTACAATCAATATATTGAAAAGATGCAAATCCTTTTTCATTAGTTATGGCTAATCATTGCACTGAAAATCTTTTGAAGAGAAGAACACAAAAATAAGTGATTACTCTGTATATACTTATCGAAAATTTTCTAATTTTGAGCATGGGATGAACGTAGACATTGTAATAATAACTTTATCAAAGGGAATAAAAACATGTATTTAAATAAATTCAGGAATGAATTGAACTATCGACATTGTGACATTATTCTAATTCTATCTCTATAATTCGAAAAAATATTTAAGTGAATTATTCTTTTTATTGCTTATCTTTTGAGTTGCCATACTTCGTGCAAATTGTTGTGCTTTGTGCACATGCACTTTTGTTTGCGTTGCAAGCATGTTTGCCATACTTGTGAATAGGGATTTGTGTTATTTCCATTCCCGTTGCATCATATACCTTCTTATATTATGAATTGAACTTAGTATGAAATTTTTTTAATACAAAGTGGTCTTAACTGGAAATATCAAAATGTTTGTGAAATTAATATACTTCCAATAAAAAGAAAAATTCACTTGTGCCTCATGTAGTGAGCTTACTTCTTCAAACTGCCAGCGTGTAGAAGTCCCAACGATCTCCAAGGCCCAAGGCCACGTAGAACAGCCCTGCTTTGGCCTCTGCGATCGTGTCGACTTCCTCATCGCAGCCGGTGGAAATCCCAACCGCCATTACCATCTCCAGAAGAAACCAGAGAAGAGAAGACAAATTTGAGACATCCTCCTTTGATTGGCTTGATGAGTTCTCGTTGATCACTGGGCTGATAACTAATTTCGAGAACTTTTCTAATATATCGGGCAATTGAATCTTTCAGCAGATTCTTCACTCGAACTCTAAACTGAAAGATTAGCAGCCGAATCCGATGGATTCGAAACCCATTAGCGATAATGATGCCGCCCCAAGGAAGGCTGGTTCATGCTGCCTCTTGGGTTTTTTTATTTTATTTTATTTTATTTTATTTTATTTATTTATTCAATATTTGTTATTTCTGCTAAATGAAGAATTGCATTGGCTGTCTGTGGATGGTCTTTTTGCTGTTGTTTCTTCTTTCTTGGGCAATGGATGCTTTGTGCTGTGGCGTTGCAGGTGAGATTTGCACCTAAGGCTCCTCCAGTTCGAAAGCCAAAACCTGCTTTTATCAAGACGTATGGAAAAAAGACTTTCTAATTCATCGCATTGCTCACTTTTTAACACTTACACGGCACTCTTATATTTCAAATAAATTGTTCCCTTCCGTTTTTTCCATGGACTCTTTTTTCCATGTTCCCGCTACAAACTCACCAACAACCCAGATTGGTGTCACCTCCTACCGCCCAAAAAAAAAAAAAAAACAATGCACATGAACATCGTTTTCCACACTTACCAAAAAAAAAAAAAAAGAAGAAGAAAAAACATCAGTTTCCACCATAATTGATTATATTACTCAATGTATTTTTTATTAATAATCAAACTATAGGAACAAGTGCAATACAAGAGAGAATTATAGTTTGTTGAACAAGGAGATATAATTATTCATCAGACTCTATGTTATTGACTCTATAATGTACAAACCATGTTCCCTCTTGTCACGAACATAAGGCATATGCAATGAACTAGTTGTCTTATTTTCCGATCCTCCTTGGTGCTTTAACTTGTACAATGTAACCCAAAGTTCCCAGGAGTACAAACACACCAGTAGAATTTTCATTTACTAGTGTGTCACTTCCCCATTTTCCTAGTCAAGAAATGGGTAATCTATGTAACCAACAACTGGATCTTAAGTATAAAATGTCTCTCTGTTGTAACCATTCAATGGTGCATCCACGTTGAATCGGTAGACCAAATCAGGATTAGAGATGAAGAACCGACCGTACGATATCAAGTACGCATCTCCTCCAGCCAAAGCCTTCATCCCAAGCTCTCGCGTGAAGCTGCCGCTCAACATGAAAGTGCCTTCATAAGCTCTCCTCCAAGTTCTCATCAACTGAGCTTCTTCATCCTCCTCTTGTTTGACGTAATTCTTCGTGCCATTGATTGTGAATCGAGGTTGAGTCACATGGAGATACACGAGTTTGGAGCCTATCTCATGTTGGAACTTGTTCAATCTCTCAATGACCGATAGACCTAGATTGAGTGGATCAGAGTCCATTGCATCCAGGTGGTCAATCACTGGTGAGATTCTAACTCCCGCTTGATCAGTGCCAACTTCTCCATCAAAAATCTGCATCTATTATCAATTGATCCTCCAAATTCGTCTACTCTATCATTAATTGAGTCCTTTTAAGAATTGATCAATGAGATAGCCATGTGCTCCATGCACCTCGACACCATCAAAACCTAAAGTGGAAATCGATTTGATTATTAATACTTATGTGCAACAAACGAAGTAAATACCAGTAATTTTAGCATCTATCACGATATGATTATAGTTCATGGACTAACCTGCTTGAATGGCATTTGCAGCTACTTGGCGATATTGCTCGATAACCTGCCATACATTGTGTGTTTGGAGAGCTCTTGGTTTGTGAGGAACATTGAGAGTCCCATCGGGCAAGATGATTTTCCATTTATCGGAGATGGATTGATTTGTCGACGAAATCGGAGCGCCTCCATCGGGTAGATAAACAAATACGATCACCATTAAATAATACCAATTGTTGTTAGAAACAAGTATAGAAGGTGAAATTTAATAAGTTAACATTGTCAAAGTGGGAAAAAAGTATAACAGCAAAAACAGATTTTCAAATTCAAATAGTGCAGGTCGTGATTATGCGATATATGGGGGAGCTACAGAAATATTTGGTGGCGTCGGTTTGAGAAAATGAATTTACCACGGTTGGAGGCACGACCAACGTGCCAAAGTTGACAGAAGATGATGCCGCCCTTGGAATGAACAGCATCCACCACCTTCTTCCATGCTTCGACTTGCTCTTCAGTGTAAATCCCAGGAGTACCTGGAAACCTGATTTAACAACATTTTATTTCTCAATGTTAAAGATCCTCCTATGATTCAAAGCGAAGTTCATATTACTTGCTGTCAAGCAATGAATAGGGTATAAATAGCTTGCGGTGCTCAGGCGTACATCGGTATGTAGACAATTTTAGTTCCTTTCTGCGTGATATATAGAAGACAGCTTGATCTCAGGACAAAAGGACGTACCCAGCGGCCGTGTCAGAGATAAGGGTGCCTTCGGTGATGAGAAAACCACCCTTGGTCGTTCTTTGCGCATAGTACTCTGCATGCACCGCAATGGAATCCCATCGATCGCTCTGCATCTCGTCAAAGGCGCTAGCACTACCCTGTGAGAGAGATCGAACTTGCCCATCCGGCATGGAGTGAAGAGGTTCGGTGCCATTTCGTGCGTAGCTTGTATTCTGTCAAGAACGAACAACAAGGATTGATACTAAGAATATGATGGTGAAGATTTGAAGACGGTGCGATGTGAGGTGCTCATCGGTTTTTATAGTTTGGTGTTGCCATTTGAACATAGCAGGAAGAACCGGGAAGATTCACCGTAATTCAGTTTGAACATGGCGAGGTTTGATTTTGATATGACTAAGTCGTCGCATGTTGGGAAGTTCGAATTGCAATTTGCTTTCTTTAACCTCACTTTTCTCCTTGCAAAATTGTTTTAAAGACGTTGAGTATAGAACATGTGGTTCTAACGTTTCTTTATTTTCTTTATTGCCCAACGGGGTTCTTACGTTCACCGTTCAACATTTCATCGCCTGCTGTGCTGCTACGAAGTCGATGGGGGGTTCGTTCCTATTCATATAGAGCAATCAGTCTATGTTCCCTGTCCGGAGAATCTAAAATTAATAAATAATAATATGTTGCGTTATATTATTTATAATAGGGATAATGACATTTTTCTCTCGGCTTTCTTGGGTGACCAGAACTATTTTGAGTTCGACTTCGTGTTATTAGAATTTCCCTGCCATGTGCTTTCTTGATTATGCATGAGAAGAACAAAAAAATTTGGACAGCATTTAGATTTCAATTTCGACTATGCCATCGGCATCTCATGCAGGAAATCTCAACGGGGAGAATAAGAATAGTCTCGACATGCAACTTTGTCTTCGTGTGATTAGAATTTCCCTGCCATGTGCTTTCTTGATTATGCATGAGAAGAAGAAAAAATTTGGACAGCATTTAGATTTTCAATTTCGACTATGCCATCGACATCTCATGTAGGAAATCTCAAGGGGGAGAATCAGAATAGTCTCGACATGCAACTTTGTCTTCACTTGAGTCGGGCCTCCTGGAGCCATGAGAACCACAAATGTAGCAAGGAGAGGTCCAAAGAGAGTCAAAATAAACCCGTTGATACCTAAATTTTGATGACCTAGTCATTGATTTATTGCATAAAAATTAAGCATTAATTTTAACCCCTAAAAAAAGTGAAATAAAATAAAAATTGCATCTGAGCAAATAGAAAAAAAAAATAAATCTGATTGATTATGCATGAAGGCTGGGGATTTTGACTAGGTATTCCTGCTTTGACAAATATTCAATCTTGGTGCATAGAAAGTCAAAATGGAAACCAGATCCAAAATCAGTGAGAATAACGGCTAAATTGATAAATCGAATAGAAAGTATTGAGAGAAAATATTGGGTGGGTTTAACCCTCCACGTAGGCGAAATGTACCACTATTCAAAAGTTGACACGTGGCAAATTTGGGCCCACTGTCGGCGTCCACTCTCTCTCCTCCTCTCCGTTTCTTCCCACGACTCTTTCTCTCCCTTTTCTCTCTCCACTTCTCTTTTCTTTTTTTCTTGCGTCGCCATAGCTCGAGCTCGAGTCGACTCATGGCCGCTTCAGGTCAAGGGACGGCACGCCGCCGCAAGGCATCGGCGTGAAGCCTCCTGCCTCCGCCGGTCCGTGGTTCGGACCCTTTCGGTGTCTCCGCCTTTGGATTGCGAAGACGAACAGCGTAACGACAACTAGCGAGCTGGCTACGGTGGCCGCCACGCCTTGACGATCATCTTGCTTGAGGAAGATGACAAGTCCGGCAGCGGCGCTTGGAGTGAGTCTATTACGGAAGAAGGGAGAGAGAGAGCGGGGGGTGGCCTGGGAGAGGAGGGCACGACGCGGGAGGGTCGGCAAGCTGCCGGGGTGGGGATGCGCTCCACACCGAAGTGGCGGTTGGCGACGCACCAGGATTGGATGAGGCGGCGGAGGGTGTGGTTGGGGATGAGGGTGAAGTCGAGGAGCGGGGCGCGGGTGACCAGGCAGGTAGTGTTGCCGGCGGCGATCCGGGGGCTCGATGTTGGACCGATCATAGGTCTGCCCCGTCGAAACCATCATTGGGTCCAGCATTAGCTCCAGCGAGATGGCGCACCAGAAGTGGTGCGGGATTTGGACGCCCACCATGTCCAACGGCTCCAAGCTCAGCCACCACGCATTTTTCTCTCTCTAGGAATGGCGCAAAAAAACTTGTTCATTACTGCACTCCCTCTCTCTCCGTTCGCGAGAGGACGCTGGTTTCTTCGTTATTTGGGAGCAGAAGACAGAGAAAGAGGGAAGAGAGAGAAAGAGGGAGGGAGAGAGGACAGCTGGTTTTTGTGGGCAGAAACGGAGGGGAGGAGAGAGAATAAAAGGGAGAGAGACGGAGGGTTAACGGAGGAAGTTAAGACTGACAGGTGGACCCAAATTTAACACGTGTCGACTTTTGAATGGTGGTACATTTCGCTTACGTGGAGGGTTAAACCCACCCAATATTTTCTCAAGTATTGAGGAGCGATACTCATCAAGTGAGCTGTTCACAAAAATCAAGAATGAACTTGGATACGTTTCTGGTAATGTGAATGAAAAGAAGTGCTAATTTGTAGTGGCAAATCGAGGCTGAAATCCGTTAATCCCCACAATCAAGAAAGCATAGCTTCGAACTTTCTAAAGGTAAGAAGAGGTTTTTGCTATAAAGAGAACGGCAATTCGAAAGACAGAAGGGGGGAGGGAGAAGAATTCGCAAAAAAATTCGTCAAAAGTGCAAGCGTGAGAGAATTCGTGAAAGTGAGAAGAAAGAAAAACAAGAAGAAGAGAGAGAACCTTTCTTTTGTTGTCCAAGAAGAGTCTTTTTTTTTTCTTCCCTTTTGACAACCTGCAGAAGAAAAGCAAAAAAAAAAGACAAAGAAGAAGCACTGTTCTTCTCTGTCGCTGATTCGTCGTTGCCGACGCCTCCTTGCTGCTCGAGCCACTGGCCGCCGCGCCAGCACTACCGCCGCGCCTCAGCCCCCTCGCTGCGCCTCCGCACAACGTGAGCAACAGCTGCCTCTACGATCCAGCTCCCGACGCCGCGCCCTTCGCCCGAGCATCGCCATTCGCGCAGGCCGAGACTCCACCATCTCGAGTCCCCACTCGTCCTCTCCAAACACCACGACCACTGCTACCCAGGACACCGGAGCTTCGCCTCACCCACAAGTTTCGTCACTGCGTTTGCCATCATTTCTGTTGGTCGCTACATCTTCGAGCGACCCATTGCACCAGCAACTCGCAAGTCTCCACGCCGGCCCGCGCTCGCTCCACCGCCCCGGCGTCGACGTTTGCAACCCACGAGCACTGCTGCCCTCCGCCCGAGCATCCCTCGCTGTCGCCGCTCGTCATCCTTGACGCCTGCGCTAGCAGCCCACGCCGCCCTCCGCACCGCACCACCTCCGCTGTAATCCCAAGATCCGACGACCTCGCCACCGCACCTCGTCCGGCACTACTCGCCACCATGCCGGGCCCATCCCTCGGCCGACGCGTGTTCGCGCCACCATGCAACCAGCAGCCGGACCACATCCGATCCCTCGCGCTGTTGTGCCTCACCCACGACCTCCCTCGCTCGTTCGCTATTGCGCCGGAGCGCCGCTCGATCTGCCGCACCCCCGCTGCCCGAATCCCGCGCCTAGCTCCGCCGGCTATCTCCCTCGCCCGCGCCTATTCTCGTCTTTGATGCCGCTGTTTTCTTGAGTCCCCTTAGTTTTTATTTTTAATTTAATTTAATTATTATTATTTTAAGTTTCGTTATTATTGGAGCATGGTATGTTGATGTTAATTATTTGAATATTGTAGGCATTGTCTGTAAGGTTTTGCCCAAAATTATTGTAATTATTAATTTGATCCGTAAGATGTTGGATCATTTTATAATTATATTAATTTTTGGGCATTTTGATAGTGTTTTAATTTTTAAATCATTATAATTATTAATTTGACCTGTAAGGCTTCTTAACAAATTTTTAATTATTTTGAACTTTCTCATATATTGTGATGTTTAGGGTTAAAATAATTGCTAATTTAATCTATGAGACCACAAATTATTTTTTCGGTTATTTTAATCCTTTGTTTGATGAATATCTTGATTTTTTTATATATTTTTTATCTAATAATTGCTTGTCTCGAAAAACACTAAAAAAAAATCAAAAATCAAATCTTGCATCGGAGTTGTTGGTTTAGTAAATTAGGATTGCATTTTTAAAATTGCACCTTTAGATAATTTTTGGAATAGATTAGGATTGAATTTTTTTTTTTTTTTTTATAGATAGGCTTGGATAATCTTTGCACATTTAATTAATCATTTTTTTATATTAAAAAAAGAGTAGTTTTCTAAGATAGGATAGGGTTTAAGTCAAATTAATCCCTAAAATAAATTAGAAAATTATTCATTTTAGATAGTGTAATTAGGGTTTTTATTAGTTCCGAATTTCAATAACAAAAACACAAAAATATTAGGTGCATGTCAAATGGTTTTCGTGTTAGGTTCATTTAATTAGAAATAACTTGTTAGCAAAATTAGATCATGGAGTTAAAATGCATGTTTTATGGTAAAGTTCTAATTTCAAGATAAAAGAAAACCAAAAAAATAATAATTACTTGCTTTAGTGTGTGGAATTCATTTAGTAAAATTTATTTTATTTAATTTTTAATAACGATTGAGCATCCATGTGATCATCACATTGCATGATAATAATTTAGGTTAAAATAAATCCAAATCGTGTGCAAAAACATTTTTTAAAATAATTCCCGTACCCAAAATCTCTGGTTCGTAGAAGTAAAATAATTCTCCTATTATTTTACTTAGATGTCAAATCAACTTACCATAAATTGATTAGTGGTAACTTCTAGATAAAATTCATTTGCATGCTAAAAACTTGAACCTAAGTTGCGAATTGATATGGGTTTAGGAGAGCTCAAGCTAAGTTTAGGCTTAGCAATCTATTAGCGTAATCATAGGTGGTGCACTGGAAATTTAGGTCGCAACAAAACCCATGCCTTCATCTATTGCAACCTTATTTTATGGATAATGTGGCGAGGATAGTGAATGATGTTAGGGGCTTGCCCCTAGTCCATGCCCAATTCTCACACCCTTTTAACATATTGTGTCATCCATCGAGATGATGGAGCGCTCAAAATTAAATAATATTTAGGTTTGAGCACTTCACTTCACCTAGAAGGGAGGAAACTAACACATATGGGTTCATTATTCTTTTTTCTTTTTTTTTTCTTTTTCCAACAAAAATATAAAATGCTTCATAGCAATGCTGAAACAAACATGGTTTCATCAGTCAAGACTGACGAAGTTGTAGGTTACCATAACTCTTATTCAATAGCTTTATGTTTGGACCGATTAGTCATAAGCATGTCAAAATTGTATGCTCATATAGCGCACTTTAATATTTTGTGTTGTGTCTTGTCAAGGATTACAAACATATGAAAATGTATTATTGATGGATAATTGAATAGGGAGAGAAAGAAAGCAACTGGTGGTACTCCTGAGAGAGATTGAACTTGCTCGTTTACATCGAATGATGAGGTTCAAAGCCATTGAGCGTAGCTTATGTCCAACTAAGAATGAACAAACAAGAAGATGCTGAAGTATAACATTGAGAACTGAAGATGGCAGACGGAGTTGGTAAAAGAGAGGCCACATCTAGCATAATTCCTTCTGAACAGACCAATATGTCATGGCCATCTAGTATTTCAAAGCTATTTGAACAGACCTATGAAATCACTCTTTTAAAGCTATAATGCTCCCAAGATACAATTTAACCTCTCAAACTCTTTGAACATGCAGCAAAAAAAAAAAAAAAACTCTTTGAACATAAACACAAGAAAAATAGAATAACTTTACTAAGAAAATGAGTATGCTTGTTAAAGAATAACAAACCAATATGTCTTGTGTACAGACACAATCACCATTAACCGTATAAAATAGAAGCTGGACTACAAGAATAAACTTGAAGCATACCATGAATTAATGTATAATTTAGGACTCTATGTCAGCAAAGATATTTTTAGGTTGCTTTCACATATATTTCATGAGTTTTGTTAGTTATATGGCGCAAAAATTTGCTTGACTTTCACAATTATTTCTCCGCAGACCAAAAGTACAGCAAAATCACAAAGAGAGGAGCGATATTTCACTTAAATATTATCGCACAATCATATTTTATTTCATGATAAGGACATAGTATGAATCCAAGTAAGCAAAAATTCTCATGTGACATCATCAAGGAGTGTTTATGCTTCCAGGGCGATGACGGCTATTGCAAGCCGGCGGCGTCCCATCGAAACATGAGCATTGGGTTTCGGCACAAAGTCCACATCCTGAGGCGCAAATGGTGCGACAATCCGCATTAGTGCGGCACTCACCAGGCACGGCCATTGAAGATGGCAGACTTGCCCACAGCAAAACGGCGAAGAGCATGAGCGCGAGAGCTATCTTGGATGATGAACTCCTCTCCATCAGGGTCGATCGGCTCTATTGCAGATGTAATGTATATCCGAATAAATCTTGTGCGTAAGATGGTGCATTTTATAGGCATCATTGGGAGAGAAAGGGCCTTAAAGTGTTTCTAGGTTTCCTTGAAGAAATTTGTGGCCTAAAAAGGGCCATAACTCTCATGGTTACAATTGGAAACTCTTTTTTCTAGTTTCCATTCTCAGGTTGTTTACACCTTCTTTTTACTTTTCTTTTTGGTGCTATGAATCTTCTCTTTTAGTAGTAATATTTTCTGCGAAGTTCCTCTATCTGTATTCTTTCCCTTGAAGTGTACAATTTTTTTAGGGAAAATTTTAAATAAGGACCCAAAGTGTCATCATTTTCTCAAAAGAGGATCTAAAGTAAAGTTTGTCTCAAATAAGAACTCAAAGTGCCATCATTTTCTCAAAAGATGACCTAAAGTGAAGTTTGTATCAAATAAAGACCTAAAGTAGTCATTTAGTCTCAAAGAACGACCTCACTTGCCAGCTAGTGAATAAATGCATTTCCGATGTATATACTGGTGGCCTAATTACGGTATTTTTGTCCATTTCTTTTTTTCATTTTTGGTTTCCTTTTTCATCATCTTTGTTGTCTCCTATTAACTTCTTTTTGCCTAGATCAAGAATACCAGACTTTGGGAAAGGCTAGCAAGCACCAGCTGCTGGTAAGGGTCAGCGAGGGCTTGACGCCTATCACTGGCAGCGAGCGAGGGCTCGACGCCTATCACTGGCAGCGAGCGAGGGCTCAACGCCCATTGTTGACAACTAGCGAGGGCCATCGAGCCCTCGCTGGCCATGGGGGAGGGGGGCCATCCAAATCGAGGCCCTACAAGAAGGTCATCGAGGGCAAAAAGGGGTAGTCGAAAAATTCGTCAATCTGGGAGCAATGGTGGGAGGAAGGGATGAAGAAAGTGATGCAAGCGTCCTAGTCGTAGTCCTAGCAGAAGACGGGGTTGTTGGTGGAGCAACAGGAGGAGGTGGCAGAGGTCGCCCCTCACGGCCATCAGCGAGGTCACCCCTCACCAAGCTTGGGTGAGGGCTCACCCACCTCACCTCACCTCACCACTAATAAGGGCCGGTGAGGGCTTGTAAGCCCTCGCTCGCAACCAGTGAGGACTCGATAGCCCTCGCTCGCCGTAGCCGAGGCCACCCTTGCCAAATTTGGTGAGGGTCGGCCTGCAAGCCCTCACCCATGGCCGACGAGGGCTTGGTGGCCCACACCTATTGCCGACGATGGGCATCCAACCCTTGCTAGCCCTCACAAACGGCTGGCGCTCACCGATCCTTCCCAAGTCCGATGTTCTTGAAAAGAAGACAAATAGAAAATGGAGAAGATGATGAACAGTGCCACCATTGACCTAAAATAATAATAATAATACAGAACAAGACAACCGAAATTTTTTTTAAAAAAAAAGGACAAAAATACTCATGATCAGGTTATGAAATATGCATCGGAGATGCATTTATTCACCGGTCGACAAATGAGATCCTTCTTTGAGACCAAATGATCACTCGGGGTTCTTATTTGAGACAGACTCCATTCTAGGTTCTCTTTTGAGAAAATGATGGCACTTTGGGTCTTTATTTGAAATTTTCCCAATTTTTTATGTAGCGAATGTGTCAACAACTTACAAAATGTCTAAACATCTTTACTATAAGACAAAAAAAAAATACATTGAATTTTCTATTAACAACACCTCTACAAATAAATATTTTTCACACTCGTAGTAGTGAATGAAAATATTCATCAATGAACATGATTGTTAAAATAAAGAGTTGAATACCTAATTTACATAATTTAAAACTTTAATAAATTCTGCTCAAGCCATGGCAATCCTAGGTAACTTAAAAGTGAAAATTATGATACTATTGTGAGTAACCAAAGATGAGTTTAATTTAAAATTTTATATATTGAATTTGTTTGATTAAATTTTTTTACCTCGATGCTTTGTCCTTTAAGTATTGCCACACTTTTTCTCCATACTAGCCAACTTTCAAATTTTTCACTTATTCAATAATTCTTTAAAGTCTCATCATATTAGGTTAAAATATATGTGTGGTTTGTTATTTTGATTTTTATTGTATGTAGAATTGGTGAAATTGATTTTGCAAGTACTTTGCAATAGAATTGAGTTTAATATTTAATAAGTTATACAAAGTATTTAATGGTCCAAGCAGGAATTTTTATTTTCTATATCAAAAAATAATGATTGATATTTTAGAATTTTCTTTCAAGATTTTTTTCCCAAATTTGTTCCACCGGTTGCCCATTCCCATTGAATGGGAATTAATGGCCCGCGAGGCACCGTCATTCCCTTCTAATAACGGTGCCGTTCTCTTATCAACGTCCATTATAATGACATTTTATGAGACAATAATTGCATATATTTCCGTAGAGTTAGTCTGTCGGGGTCACATTGCTACGAATCTGCTTTTTGAGGATATCATGCTAATGCAAATAGGTGTTAATAGAGCAATATAATAATGACTAGATTAAAGTTCACGTTTTTGGATGATGCTTACTAGAAAAAGAAAGACTAAGAGATTGGGTCCCTAACACTAACTCAGGCCAATGGATTGGGCTAAAACTGCAGAAATGAAAATATGAGGCATGCCATGCTGGTTGTCACTCGACTTCACTTAATCGAAAACTATGAAGCAAATGCAGTGCTTGCATGTTAAAGAAAAGGCAGACAATCAAGAAAGGACTGCAAACTCAATATTTGGTCATCAAGGTGAGCTCCTAGATCAATCCTAAGTTCTCGAAGGGAATGGCATCTCGACCAAGAAGTTGGGGGGTTTTTACTCCATTGAATTTAAGAAATCGAAGAATGGAAAAATTAAAGTAAGAGCATATCGTGATCACATGATAAGTTACGCCCATCCATCACAACTCTAAGTAATGGGAGTAGTTTCTCATCAAATTTGTAACAATACATTGTAACAATTTCACTCAGCCAACTACAATTAATAGGAACAAAGTCAATAAGGTTAGAGTCATTGCTCGCATTTAACGCCAATAGTGTATCCTCGAATATAGTTCGATTGAAGATAGAAAGCCTCAGAGAATTATAGAAAACAAATGGTTCTGCTAAGAAACGTATGAAATCACTCTTTTGAAGCTGTAATGCCCCCAAGATATAATTTAACCTCTCAAACTCTCTGAACATAAACACAAGAAAAATGGAATAGCTTTAATAAAAAAGGAGTATGCTTGTATAAGAATAACCAATATGTTTTGTGAACAAATACAGTCACTCGATTAATATATGGCCAATCTTCTGACATACATTTTTGTCCCAAAATTTAATTAAAATAAAATTCAAAATTGCTAAATCACAATTTTTCAAGTGCCCAATTAAGATTAAATATAATTAGTCGTATTAAATGAAAAATGTCCGCTCGAGTTCCCATGCCTTTAAAAAACAAAAACATGGTTGCTCTCATATTCAAACAAAATAGTTTCCTTCTTTTTATCCTACGTGGGACTCCTTTTTTTACTTCCACACTCACATTACAAACTCTCGAACAACACCGCTCAGAGGACTGCTTCTCTAGCGGCCAATAAGAAATAAATAGACATCAGTTTCTAATGTAAATGATGATATTATTCCACGACTACTTGCAATAATTTAAATCAAAATGCACCAACGCATACAACACCAAGGATTCGAATTTATTGAGTCGACAATGTACAAATCATGGGCCCTATTTTCACGGACATAAATTATATGCCATGAACAAGTTGTCTTATTTCTTCAGTCCTACATGGTGCTTAACTTGTGGAATATAATCCAATAAAAAAAACTTCACACAAAGTTCCTAGGAGTACGAACAAACCAGTGGCATTTTCATTTCCTAGTGTGTCACTTCCCCATTTTCCTAATTAAGAAATGGGTAGTTTAGGTGACCAACAACTATATCTTTAGCACAGAATGTCTCTCTATTGTAACCATTCAATAGTACATATACTTTGAATCTGTAGACCAAATCGGGGTTAGAGATGAAGAGCCAACCACACAATATCAAGTCTATGTCTCCATCAGCCAGAGCCTTCATCCCGAGCCCTCGTGTAAAACCACCACTTGACATGAAAGTACCTCGATAAGCCCTTCTCCAAGTTCTTATCAATTGAGCTTCTTCATCCTCCTTTTCTTTGTCATAATTTTTTGTGCCATGGGCCATGAATCGAGGTTGAGTCACATGGAGATAGGCAAGTTTGTATCCTATCTTATTCTAAAACTTGTTTAGTCTCTTGATGACCACCGAACCTAGATTATGCAGATCAGAGCCTGTGGCATCCATGTGATCAATTGCTGGTGAGATTCTAATTCCCATTCAATTAGTGTCAACTTCTCCTGCTACCACTTTGACAATCTCCATTAAGAATTTGCATCTATTCTTGATTGATCCTCCAAATTTGTCCGTTCTATCATTGATCACGTCCTTTAAAAATTCATCAATGAGGTAGCCATGGGCTCCTAAACTCAACACCATCAAAACCTGAAGTGGAAATTGATTTGATTATTAATGCTTATGCGCAACAAACAAAGTACAAAAATCTCATTTGAAAATTCATCATGGTATGATTATGGTCCGTGGACTAACATGCTTGAATGGCATTTTCCAGCTGCTCGACGATATTGCTCGATAACCTACCATACGTCATGTGTTTGGAGGGCTCTTGGTCTGTGAGGAACATCGAAAGTCTTGTCAGGCATGATGATTCTCTATTTGTCGGAAATAGATTGATATGTCGATAAAATCGGCGTGCCTCCACCAAGTTGATCAACTAATACAATCACCATAACAATTCAATATTGTCAAAAACAAGGATTGAAGGTGAAACTCAATAAGCTAACATTGCCTTACTAGGAAAACAGTTAACTGCAAAGAAATTGTCAAATCTAATTTGTTCAATTTGAGGGAAAAAAATATATTAGTACCATGATTGGTGGCATGACCAACGTGCCAAAATTGACAGAACATGATGCTGCCTTTGGAATGAACAGCACCCACCACCTTTCATGCTCCGACTTGCTCTTCAGTACAAATCCCAGGAGTACCTGGTAACCTGGTTTAACAACTTACATTTCTCAAAGTTAATGATCCTCCTATGATCCTAAACAAAGTTCATAGTACTTGCTGTCAAGCAATAAATAGGATTTATATAGTTTTCTGTGCTCGGATGAACAACGGCATGCGCACAAATTTAATTCCTTTTTGCGCTATATACAGAAGACAGCCTGATCTTGGGACAAGAGGTTCGCATGCGCCAGCAATGGGATGTCATTGATTGCTCGGCATCTCGTCATGGGCGCTAGCACTACCCTGTGAGAGAGTTCAAACTTGCCCATCTGGCATGAAGTGAAGAGGTTCGCGGCCATTTTGTGCGTAGCTTTGTATTCTTTTTTTTTTTTTCTTTTTTTTGGTAAAGGTAAGATATATATTAAGAAAAGCCAAATGTACAAAAGATCTCGACACCAATAACTTGCACTCCAAATGTAGTAACAAAAGAAGTGGAAGGGTGACGAGATACAAAAGCCGCAGAGGCGGCACAACTACAACAACAAGGCCAAACTAAGCACGGCTAGGTCGTCCAGCTAACAAGCAGAGACAAAAGCAAAAGAGGAGGCCATCGTCTGATCAAGGACCTACGGGTCCCCATTGAAAATAATCGGGTCTAGACTCCAACTTCTCTGCAGCCTTCTATTTCTAAAATTGTCTTCAACGTTCCTGAAGGTGATAGCCTTGTCCCGAACCACTTTAAAGAGGTGGTTCTTAATGGCCGGAATAGAGAGAGGCTGGTCTCTGAAGATGATGTCATTCCTATTTTTCCAAATGATATGACACAACGCGCCAAATGAAAATCGGGCTATGCATTTATAGAAATCTCTCCCCATCAAATAGGTAGTTGCCCATCTGAAATTCTCCCCCCAACCTCTGTTGCGCCAGGGTAAATTGCATCTGGACGCCCAAAAGAAAGCAATGCTAGCCGTGACATAGCAGTCAAAAAACAAGTGGTCAAGAGAGTCAAGCACATTCTTGCAAAACGCACAGGCAGCATTTCCAATAATACCATAGGCCAAAAGGAGGTCCTGGGTTGGAAGCCTACGTTTGGCCATGAGCCAAAGATTGAGTTGATATCGAGGCACTATGGCGTTGTCCCATACAAAGGAGTACCAGTGGACCCGCGTCCTCTTCTTCCTGATGAAGTTCCATGCCGATGCCATAGTGAATTGGCCTGAAGAGCTTTCTCGCCAACAGCAACGATCCGGGTCATTCGTCAGGGTCGGAAGAGGTTGCCCCCATGATTGAAGCACCAACCTTATAGCTTGGCCAGCATCTGAGAAGAGGTCAGCAACACAAGCTTGTCTAGATAGCCCTGAGCTATATATAAGAG
The DNA here is from genome assembly GCA_014182405.2 of Eucalyptus sideroxylon. Taxonomy (NCBI): domain Eukaryota; kingdom Viridiplantae; phylum Streptophyta; class Magnoliopsida; order Myrtales; family Myrtaceae; genus Eucalyptus; species Eucalyptus sideroxylon. The sequence continues at coordinate 48,111,417 of CM024550.2, forward strand.
AGTCTGAAAAGAGCAGGTTCAAGGGCCCTTTAGGGTGCCAGTTGTCAAACCACAGAGAGGTTGTTTGGCCATTGCCAATTTTCCAGTAGAAGGCCATCTTGAAATTCCTTCTTAGGGTCAACAAGCTCTTCCGGCCCGGGATCCGAAGTTGGCTTCCTAGCCACCCAAAAATTCTTGTTTTTTAAGAACGTGGAGTGGACCCATCTACACCATAGCGCTTCCTTGTCGGAGAACAAGATCCAAATATGCTTTAGCATGGAGGCTTTATTGCAATCTTGGAGTCTCCTAACACCTAGCCCTCCTTCATCCTTTGGAAGGCAAACGTCATCCCAGGCTACCTTAGCACCACCCCTGCCTAGGTCTGGACCTTTCCATAGGAATTGTCTAAAAATTTTCTCTATCTGTTCCATCACAGCTGAAGGTAAAACAAAGACACTAGCCCAGTAGGCTTGTATAGCATGAAGAACTGACCTGATAAGCTGAAGCCGACCAGCAATAAAGAGGAAGCGGTGGGTCCAAGACTGAACCCTAGTAGTGATGCGATTGACCAGGGTACAACAGTCTGCTTTATTGATTCTCGAAGTGATAATGGGAACCCCTAGGTACCGAACTGGCAGGCTTCCTTCTCGAAATCCCAACTCCAATAGAATATCATTCCTTAGGGAGGGGTTGCCACCCGCCAAGAAAATTTCACTCTTGCACGCGTTAGGACGAAGGCCACTCCAAGAGGAAAATATATTTAGAGCTTCCTTAAGGAGAGTCGCCGTAGGAAGGTGCGCCTCACAAAAAAGGAAGACATCATCTGCAAAGAAGAGATGTGAAAGACCCTCTGCCTTGCACCTCCAAAAGAATTTGAAATCAGGCCTCGAGGATTGCTTAAGAATGATCCCTGAGAGCACTTCCATGACCATAGTGAAGAGGTAAGGAGAGATGGGATCACCTTGGCGAAGACCTCGACCGCCGCAAAAAAACCCGTGGAGCTCTCCATTCAAAGCAATTGAGAATTTAGGAGTGCGAACACACGTCATAATTAGGCTAGTGACAGAGTAAGGGAAGCCAAATGCCAGCATCACATTCTCAAGGAAGCCCCAATCCACAAAAAGTATCATATGCTTTCCGAAGTCCACCTTTATCGCACATTTAGGAAGATAAGGCTGAAGGTGGAAGCTAGAGAAAAGCTCCCGAGCCAATAATATATTGTCCCTAATTCGTCTACCTTTTATAAAAGCAAACAAAAGGGCCTATCGTGTTCTTCAAAGCTAGGGCCACCCGATTAGCTAGCACCTTTGTAATACACTTGTAGATAGTGTTGCAGCAAGCGATAGGCCTATAATCCTCCACAGAAGTAGCGTTGAGCACTTTCGGAACCATTACCAAGATGGTATTGTTAATCTCCCTCAAGAGTTTTCCGGAATTGAAGAAATCCAACACTGCAGTCGTTACTAAAGGACCTACCGTGTCCCAGTTTTCTTTGAAAAACTCCGCTGTGAAGCCATCTGGCCCAGGAGCCTTTCCCTTAGGCAAAGAGAAGATAGTGTTCCGGATCTCCATCTCTGTAACTGGTTGAGCTAGAAGAGCAGCCTGATCAAACAAGAGTGGATGTTGGATAACTTCCCTCAAGTCCTCTGACGAAGGTCTAATAATCTCCCCTTGCGGCTTCAAGAGGTCCTCAAAGAACTCTACAAATCTTCTTTGCACCAAGCGTGGCTCCGTCAGTATGTTCCCCGAAGAGTCGAGGATGGAGAGGACTCTGTTCCTCAAATGTCTTTTGTTGACATATTGATGGAAGAATTTGGTATTTCGGTCTCCCTCCCTGAGCCATCTGATCCTGGACTTTTGCCTAAAGAAGGACTCCTCCGAGGAGCGCAACTCTGCAAAGGTACATCTTTGGCTTTTCTCCACCTCAGCCAGGTCGGCAGAAAAGGGATTTAGCTGTAATTCTGCTTGAGTGGCCTCCATCATCTTCCGCGCATCAAGAGTTCTAGCAGATATATTAGAGAATGAATCTCTGTTGAGTTGCTTGAGTCTACATTTGAGAGCCTTGAGCTTAGAGACAAGCTTGTACATAGGGACACCATTCCCCGGCGCATTCCACACTTGTGAGACAATTTCATTGAACTCCGGGTGCTTCATCCAGAAGTCGAAGAACTTGAAGGGCTTCCTTCTATGAGACGGATTAAGAATCTTCACCACCATAGGCGAGTGGTCCGAGATTCCAAGAGCAAGGAAGGAGGCTTCTGAGTAAGATAGATCCAAGCTCCACTTGGCATTCACTAGAACCCTGTCAATCTTCCTTGCTTTCCTAGAATGTCCTGAAGACGTAGTCCAAGTGTATCTAAACCCAACGAACCTCAAGTCTTCCAGCTCAGCTTGCTCCAAGCACTGTCCAAACTCATTAAAGCAAGGGAGCCAATCTTCGGAGCCACCTACCCGGTCCGATGGATCCTTAATAGCATTGAAGTCCCCCAAGACAAGCCAAGGAGTGTCTCAGAGATGAGTGCTTTTCATGATGATGTCTTCCCACAGCGGTCTCCTCAGCGTAAAAGAGTGATCTCCATAAATAAAAGAAACACAGCAAGCCACCCCAGAGTCTAGGCTCTCAAGGTTATAGCTTTGTATTCTTGTTAAGAGCGAACAACAAAGGTCGATGCTAATAGGGGCCCTACGGATCCTCGGTTATTAAAAAAAAAAAAAAAAGGTTGATGCTAAAAGTACAATGGGGAAAGATTTGCAGACGGTGTGATATGAGGTTGATCTGTACTGCTTGTTGTTATTTCTGGTTCGTTGTTGCCATTTGAGCATTGCAGCAAAAACTGGGAAGCTTTGACATAATTCAGTTTGAGAATACCAAGGTCGCCGCACGTTACTATTAGGACTTAATTGCATTTTCATGACAAAATTTAGGACTTAATTGCACTCTTTGAATGTTTTAGGATTTAATTATATTTTCGTAATAAGTTTTTAAGACTTTCAATCGAGCTTTACAAACTTTCTGATGACACTGCGCGGATGCAAGCTTCTCTAGCGGCCAATAAAAAAAGTAATATGAACATGAGTCTCTATTGTAGATGATTATAATATTCTACAACTACTTTTAATAATCTCATTATAATACAACAACGCATACAATATCAGAGAAAGGATTGTAATGTATTTAAGAAGATGGACATTTGATCATTCATCAGACTCGTAATCGAGTCGACAATTTACAAATCATGCGCCCGATTTTTACGGACATAAAGTACATACAATGAACAGGTTGTCTTATTTCTTCCATCCTCCATAGTGCTTAATTTATACAACATAATCCAATAAGAGAAAAGTCCACGCAAACTTCCTAGGAGTACGAGCAAACCCATAGCATTTTCATTTGCTAATGTGTCACTTCCTTATTTTCCTGGTCAAGAAATGGGTAATCTATGTAACCGACAACTGGATCTTGAATATAAAATGTTTCTCTATCGTAACTGTTCAATGGTGCATCAACCTTGAACCGGCGAACCAAATCGGGGTTAGAGATGAAGAGCCGACCATACGATATCAAGTCTGCGTCTCCATCAACCAGAGCCTTCATCCCGAGCTCTCGAGTGAAACCACCAGTCGACATGAAAGTACCTTGATAAGCTTTCCTCCAGGCTCTCATCAATCGAGCTTCTTCGTCCTCGCCTTCTTCTTCTGTGGGAGCAGCCATGAATCGAGGCCGAGTCACATGGAGATAGGCCAGTTTGGAGCCTAACTCGTCTTGAAACTTGTTTAGTCTCTCAATGATTGCTAGGCCCAAACTGAGCGGATCGGAGTCCGTGGCATCATTATAGTCGACTACTGGTGAAATTCTAACTCCCGTTCGATCAGCGCCAATTTCTCCAACAACCACTTTGATAATCTCCATCAAGAATCTACATCTGTTCTCAATCGATCCCCCAAATTCATCCATTCTATCATTGATCGAGTCCTTTAAGAATTGATCAATGAGGAAGCCATGTGCTGCATGGACCTCAACCCCATCGAAACCTGAAATCAAAATTCATATGATCACGTACACATATGCGTGACGAACTAAGTAAATAAAACTAATTTTTTCATCTTTTTCATCCATCATGGCATGACTATAATTCAAGGCCTAACCTGCTCGAATGGCATTTTTAGCTGCTAGTCGATGTTGCTCGATAACCTGCCATACTTCATGTGTTTGGAGGGCTCTTGGCTTGTGATAAACATCAAGACTCCTATCGGGCATGTGGATTTTCCATTTATCGGAAATAGATTGATTTGTAGACGAAATCGGTGCGGCTCCCCCAGGTTGATAAACTGATACAATCACCGTAATACGTCGATATCGTCAAAATCAAATCTAGATTGTTCAAGTTATTCTTAGGAAAACAGTCCAACAGGAAAAATAAATAAATAAATAAATAGTACCACGATTGGAGGCGCGACCAGCGTGAAACTCTTGACAGAAAATGATGCCGCCTTTGGAATGAACAGCATCCACCACCTTCTTCCACGCTTCGACTTGCTCTTCAGTGTAAATCCCAGGACTATCCGGAAACCTGGTTTAACAACATAATTCAATGATCCTCCCATGATCCAAAACAAATTTTCTGTTACTTGCTGTCAAGCAATGATCTTGGGAGAAGAGGACGTACGCGGTGCCCGTGTTGGAGATGGCGGTGCCTTCTGCGATGAGAAGACCGCCCTCGCTTGCCCTTTGTGCGTAGTACTCCGCATGAGCCGGCAACGGAGTATCATCGACCGCTCTACATCTCGTCATGGGTGCCATCACCACCCTGTCACCACCACCACCAAGTTGAAATCGAGACGTGCAGAGTTATTCTGTACAGATCTGTGCGGACTTTATACGATACCTGTGAGTCAGATCAAACTTGCCCATCTTGCATGGAGTGAAGAGGTTCGTGCCCATTTCGTGCGTAGCCATGTTAAGGATGAACTGGGATGGCCAACGCTAAAGATAACAATGGCCAAAATCAGAAGATGGTGCGAACTGAATTGAGGTGGATCTGCATCGCTCCTTTGGTATTTATAGTTTGCTGTTGCCATGGGAACCCTGGCAGTAGAATCGACGTAATTCATTACGTGGGTGCCAGGAGGTTGGGAAAGTCGAATTGCATTTTGGCCTTCTTTGACCTTCTTTCTCTTCGAGAAGAAAGCGTGCTTAAGAATGTCGGACCGACGGTGCACGGGGACGGAAAATCGGCGAAGTTCATGCCAAGGTTTCTACCCCAGCGTGGTTCTTACATTGACCTTTCAACATTTCATCACCTGCTGAGCAAAAAAATAATAATAATCATAGGTTCCCTTACATTATGATAATGATTATAAAAATGAAATATTTCTCTTTGCTTCTCGATTGAGAAAACTCCAATTGACTTCCACCGTGCTTAATTATAATTTATGTATGAGATGATCGCTTGATGATGTGCGAGAACAAGAGATTTGGATGCAACCTTGAGGTCGATTATGACTATGGGCCCGTTTGGTTCGGCTTTAGGGAAATGCCTTTCGCCAAATGCAAATATCTTTAGGGTAAAAGGGTTTTAGGGAATGCTCGGACATTTGACAAATTACGCAAAACTTATTACAAATGGGCTTTTGCTTTTAATTTCTTTTTTAAAAAAATCTGAAAATTCAATCCGGCGGCCGGCGGTACGGACGGCCAGATCTGGCGGCTTGAGGTCGCGCGGACCTCTGGTGGTGTCGCCTGGTTCCAAGCGAACCATGCGGTGGCACCTAAGGTCCGCACGACCCAGGCGGCGTCGCTTGAGTTCCGCGCCACTGGGTAGCGTGTCGCGCCACCCCCAGATGGTGGTCACAAGGGACGCGCGACCCTCAGGTGGTGGCGACAACGGTGGCTACTGGAGAAGCCCGGTGGCCGGGAAGAAGAAGAAGAAGAAGACAATGGGGAAAGAGAGAGATGAATAGTAGGCATGGCATTTCCCAAATGCCGAATGCTCAATGCTGCCCCTCCCCAGCTTTCAGCATTCAGCATTCGCAATGCTCATATTTAAGCAAAAGAGCTTTCAAAAACTTTGCCAAACACCAAAAACTTTGACAAGAGGCTTTGGGCTTTGGGGGCCCAAAGCCCCTTGGGAATGCCCAACCAAACGGTCCCTATGCCATTGACATCTCATGTAGCAAATTTTCAATAGGGGGTCATTGCAATATATATATATATATATATATATATATATATATATATATATATATATATATTATTTTTTATTGTTCTATGTACAATCAATATTTTGAAAAGATGCAAATCTTTTTTCATCAGGTATGGCTAACCATTGCACTAAGAATCTTTTGAAGAGAAGAACACAAAAATAAGTGATTACTTTGCATATACGTATCGAAAATTTTCTAATTTTCAGCATGGGATGAATGTAGATGTTGTAATAATACATTTATCAAAGGGAATAAAAACACGTATTTAAATAAATTCAAGAATGAACTGGTTTTATTGCTTATCTTTTGAGTTGCCATACTTCGTGCAAATTGTTGTGCTTTGTGCACATGCACTTTTATTTGCGTTGCGAGCATGTTTCTCATATTTGTGACTAGGGATTTGTGTTATTTCCATTCCCGTTACGTCATATACCTTCTTATATTATGAATTAAACTTAGTATGAATAATTTTTTTTTTTATACAAAGTGGTCTTAACTGGAAATATCAAAATGTTTGTGAAATTAATATACTTGCCCAACAAAAAAAAAAAAAATCACTGTTTGTGCCTCATGTAGTGGGCTTACTTCTTCCAACTGCCTGCGTCCAGAAGGCCCATTAAGCGATCTCCAAGGCCTAAGCCCACGTAGAAAAGCCCTGCTTCGTCCTCTGCGATTGCGTCGTCTTCCTCATCGCCGCCGGTGGAAATCCTAACCGCCATTACCATCTCGAGAAGAAACCAAAGACGAGGAGACAAATTTGAGACACCCTCCTTTGATTGGCGCGATGAGTTCTCGTTGATCACTGGGCTGATAACTAATTTCGGGAACTTTTCTGATATATCGGGCAATTGAATCTTTCAGCAAATTCTTCACTTGAACTCTAGACTGAAAGATTAGCGGCCGAATCTGATGGATTCGAAACCCGTTAGCGATAATGCTACCGCCCCAAGGAAGGTTGGTTCATGCTGCCTCTTGGGTTTTTTATTTTATTATTTATTTATATAATATTTGTTATTTCTGCTAAATGAAGAATTGCATTGGCTGTCTGTGGATGGTCTTCTTTGCTGTTGTTTTTTCTTTCTGGGGCAATGGATGCTTTGTGCTATGGCGTTGCAGGTGAGATTTGCACCTAAGGCTCCGCCAGTTCGAAAGCCAAAACCTGCTTTTGTCAAGACGTATGGAAAAAAGCGTTTCCGGGTTCATCGCATTTTTCATTTTTTAACACTTACATTGCGCTCTTATATTTCAAATAAATTGTTCCCTTCCGTTATTCCCCCGGACTCTTTTTTCCACGTCCCGCTACAAACCCTTATACAACCCAGATGAGTGTCACCTCTTACCGCCCAAAAAAAAAAAAAAAAAAAAAGCACATGAACATCGGTTTCCACCATAATTGATTATATTACTCAACGTATTTTTATTAATAATCAAAATATACGAACAAGTACAATACAAAAGAGAATTATAGTTTGTTGAACAAGGAGATATAATTATTCATCAGACCCTATGTAATTGACTCTATAATGTACAAACCATGTTCCCTCTTATCACGGACATAAGGTATATGCAATGAACTAGTTGTCTTATTTCTTTGATCCTCCTTGGTGCTTTAACTTGTACAATGTAACCCAAAGTTCTCATGAGTACAAACACACCAATAGCATTCTCATTTACTAGTGTGTCACTTCCCCATTTTTCTGGTCAAGAAATGGGTAATCTATGTAACCAACAACTGGATCTTGAGTATAAAATGTCTCTCTGTTGTAACCATTCAATGGTGCATCCACCTTGAATCGGTAGACCAAATCAGGGTTAGAGATGAAGAGCCGACCATACGATATCAAGTCTGCGTCTCCTCTAGCCAAAGCCTTCATCCCGAGCTCTCGGGTGAAACCGCCGCTTAACATGAAAGTACCTTGATAAGCTCTCCTCCAAGTTCTTATCAATCGAGCTTCTTCATCCTCCTCTTGTTCACCATAATTTTTCGTGCCATTGGCTGTGAATCGAGGTTGAGTCACATGGAGATACGTGAGTTTGGAACCTATCTCATTTTGGAACTTGTTCAATCTCTCAATGACCGATAGGCCTAGATTGAGTGGATTGGAGTCCGTGGCATCCATGTGGTCAATCGCTGGTGAGATTCTAACACCCGTTCGATCAGTGCCAACTTCTTTTGCCACCACTTTGACGATCTCCATCAAGAATCTGCATCTATTCTCAATTGATCCTCCAAATTCATCTACTCTATCATTGATTGAGTCCTTTAAGAATTGATCAATGAGATAGCCATGTGCTCCATGCACCTCAACACCATCAAAACCTAAAGCGGAAATTGATTTGATTATTAATACTTATGTGCAACAAACGAAGTAAATACAAGTAATTTTAGCATCTATCATGATATGATTATAGTTCATGGACTAACCTGCTCGAATCGCATTTGCAGCTGCTCGGCGATATTGCTCGATAACCTGCCATACTTCATGTGTTTGGAGAGCTCTTGGTTTGTGAGGAACATCGAGAGTCCCGTCGGGCATGATGATTTTCCATTTATCGGAGATGGATTGATTTGTCGACGAAATCGGAGCACCTCCATCGGGTTGATAAACTAATACGATCACCATTAAATAATACCAATTGTTGTTAGAAACAAGTATAGAAGGTGAAATTTAATAAGTTAACATTGCCAAAGTAGGAAAAAAGTATAACAGCAAAAACAGATTGTCAAATTCAAATGGTGCAGGTCGTGATTATGTGATATATGGGGGAGCTACAGAAATATTTGGTGCCGTCGGTTTGAGAAAATTAATTTAGTACCACGGTTGGAGGCACGACCAACGTGCCAAAGTTGACAGAAGATGATGCCGCCCTTGGAATGAACAGCATCCACCACCTTCTTCCATGCTTCGACTTGCTCTTCAGTGTAAATCCCAGGAGTACCTGGAAACCTGGTTTAACAACATTTTATTTCTCAAAGTTAAAGATCCTCATATGATCCAAAGCGAAGTTCATATTACTTGCTGTCAAGCAATGAATAGGGTATAAATAGCTTGCGGTGCTCAGGTGTACATCGGTATGTAGAAAATTTCAGTTCCTTTCTGCGTGATATATAGAAGACAGCTTGATCTCAGGACAAAAGGACGTACCCAGCGGCCGTGTCAGAGATAAGGGTGCCTTCGGTGATGAGAAAACCACCCTTGGTCGTTCTTTGCGCATAGTACTCTGCATGCACCGGCAATGGAATCCCATTGATCGCTCTGCATCTCGTCATAGGCGCTAGCACTACCCTGTGAGAGAGATCGAACTTGCCCATCCGGCATGGAGTGAAGAGGTTCGCGGCCATTTCGTGCGTAGCTTGTATTCTGTCAAGAACGAACAACAAGGATTGATACTAAGAATATGATGGTGAAGATTTGAAGACGGTGCGATGTGAGGTTGATCGATATTGCTCATCGGTTTTTATAGTTTGGTGTTGCCATTTGAACATAGCAGCAAGAACCGGGAAGATTCACCGTAATTCAGTTTGAACATGGCTAGGTTTGATTTTGATATGACTAAGTCGTCGCATGTTGGGAAGGTTGAATTGCAATTTGCTTCTTTAACCTCACTTTTCTCCTTGCAAAATTGTTTTAAAGACGTTGACGTATAGAACATGTGGTTCTAACGTTTCTTTATTTTCTTTATTGCCCAACGGGGTTCTTACGTTGACCGTTCAACATTTCATCGCCTGCTGCGCTGCTACGAAGTCGGTGGGCGGTTCGTTCCTGTTCATATAGAACAATCAGTCTATGTTCCCTGTCCGGAGAATCTAGTATTAATAAATAATAATATGTTACGTTAGATCATTTATAATAATGATAATGACATTTTTCTCTTGGCTTTCTTGAGTGACCAGGACTCTTTGACTTCGACTTCGTGTGATTAGAATTTCCGTGCCATGTGTTTTTTTGACTATGCACGAGAAGAACAAAAATTGTGGGCGGCATTTAGATTTCAATTCGACCACGCCATCCACATCTCATGTAGGAAATGTCAAGGGGGAGAAAAAGAACAGTCTCGACATGCAACTTTGTTTTCGCTTGAGTCGGTTTCCTGGAGTCATGAGAATCACAAAAGTAGCAAGGAGAGGTCCGGAGAGAATTGGAATAAACCCGTGCCTTCATCTATTGCCAACCTTATTTTATGGATAATGTGGCAAGAATAGTGAACGATGTTAGGGGCTTGCCCCCGGTCCATGCCCAATTCTCGCACCCTTTCAACATATTGTGTCGTGCTCCATCGAGATGATGGAGCACTCAAACTTTAATAATATTTAGGTTTGAGCACTTCACTTCACCCATAAGGGAGGACACTAACACATATGGGTTCAATGTTCTTTTCTTTTTTTCTTTTTCCCACAAAGATATAAATGTATGATAGCGATGCTAAAACAAACATGGTTTCATTAGTCAAGACCGAAGAAGTTGTAGATTACTGTAACTCTTATTCAATAGCTTTATGTTTGGACCAATTAGTCATAAGCATGTCGACATTGTATGCTCATATTGTGACATCCCGATTTTCCAATTCTATTTTCAATAAATTGAGACGGGCATTTCGTTGGCACGCATATAGTTCTTTTCCTTGAGTCGGCCACTCATATGAAAACTAGTCTATCGGGTGAAGCTGTTAAGAGTTTCTAATGCATCAGACTCGAGAATTTGACCAAGAAGCGACCTTTTGACCGAGCTAATCTGCAAGGGTCATTACGACACGATTAAAATCGATTAGAGATCGGAGATAGGTCGACTCGACAGAGGCATGTGATCAGGTGCGGGTGATTCCACCGGATTGCATAATTCTTGTCGATCGACACTGGACTGACTTTTCTATCGATTGGGTACCCTGTGTTCGTATTTGAAACCTTGAGATTCCCTCGACAACCGTAAGTCGCCAATGTTTCAAAGATGTATATTGTGGCTTGAGATGATCAACCACAGGTCAAATGCATGAAAATTTTTGAAGGCTACCCGGTAGGTTGGGCCGCGCTAGTATCGTGCCAAAGTGAAATTAACCGTGGAATTGAGATCGAATTCAGAAATTGGAAGTCTGGGTGTGTCACAAATCATTTCAAGATCATTGAATCATCTTTGGAAGATTTTTCATGCAAGCCGAGTTCTTCAGCAAAATAATCAAAAAATGGCTAATTTGGCTCGAGAAATCAGTATGCCGTTTTTTATTGCGCTTTTGGGACTTAAGTTGGTTCTATGAACAAGTGAAGATGTGAATTAAAGTGTGGTAACATTGAATTAATTTTATGGGCTTTAATTTAATTCAATTGGAAGAGAATTGATGAGAATTGAAGAAATAGGACGTACAAGAATTGGACCCCGGCGGAAAAATAAAATGGACCCATGATGTCATGGTGGTGGGCCATTTTTGTGGATTAAAGAAAGGCAAAAAGAAAATAAATTGGCCCCCCACTCCTTCTCTCTCCTCCCTCTCTTCTTCCTCTCTCCCGTTGCCTCTCTCCTTCATCTTCATTGTGCGAAGACCAGAAAAATTTGCAGAGAAGAAGGAGCTGCAGCCATGGTCGTCCGCTCCCGCTCGCACGCCGCCGTCGCCGTGTGTCCGCCTTGCGCCGCCCGTGCGCCGCTCGCCGGTCCGCTCGCGTCCCCGCTCCGCCCGCGCTCGCCCGCGCTTGGCCGGCATCCCGAGCTGCTGTTCAGCTCGTGCAAGAGCTACCGGAGCCCGTCCCCGCCGCCGTGAACCGCCGTTCGTCGCCGCCAAGCCCCGCCGGTCTCTCCTCCGCCGTTCCTCCGCCGAATCGTCGCCGGAACCGCCCCATCTCGGCCCCGATCAGCAACCCAGAAAATGGGTATGCAGCGGCTTCGTGGCCCGTTTTGGCCGTCTTCCCGAGCCCGGATGCTCGGCCCGCTTTGAGGAAAGTTGTTCTCCTCGGCGTCCCCGTCGTTTTGGTCCGCTCGGTTCGTTAATCCGGTGAGTTTAACTCACTAAACCTCGCTTAGAGGGTTAATTATGCTTTAGGTGTGCTTAGTTTATGTTAATTGTGATTAGGTGGTTAGTTTAATTGATTTAAGTGTGGATTATATTAATGTGTTTAATTAGCTTAAAGTGAGTTTAATTTAAGGCTAAATGAATGTTTATATTAATATAAGCCTTGATGTGACATAAAGGAATTTACTTTTGATTTATTTAAATATTTCGAAATTATTTAATAATTTAATAATATATCATTATTCGAAATTATTAAAATATTATTATTTAATTATTTTCGGAATAAATTTAAATATTTATTAAATTCGAAAATTTTTGGACCCTAAATTCTCAGAATTTCGTGCCGGTCGTTGCCGTGTATTCGGATTTTTGAAATTGATGGTCGGAAATTATAAATTGAAGGTGGATTGCGAAAAATATGAATATTATTATTTAATTAATTTTCGGAATAAATTTAATTATTTATTAAAAATTCGAAAATTTCGTTGGGACCTTATTTACTCGAATTTCGTGCCGATCGCTGTTGGGCATTTAGAATTTGAATATCATGAATGGATGTGGCAAATTGAGTGTTGATTGTAATAAATATGGATTCTTTATAAAATTCTAAGTGTGGAAATTAATGGGTGATTGGCCGTGATATGCCACCTATTAGAGGTCGCGCCCAGTGGGGCCGTGATATGCCACCTATTAGAGGTCGCGCCCAGTGGGGCCGTGATATGCCACCTAGTAGAGGTCGCGCCCAATGGGGCCGTGAATTGCCACTTGATAAAGGTCGCGCCCAGTGGGGCCGTGAATTGCCACCTGATAAAGGTCGCGCCCAATGGGGCCGTGATATGCCACTTGATAAAGGTCGCGCCCAATGGGGCTGTGAATTGCCACCTGATAAAGGTCGCGCCGAGTGGGGCCGTGATACCACTGATTCTAGTTTTGCCGAATAGGGCCGGGATTGAGAGTAATGATTGATTTGCTAGAATGACATGTAATCGGCCGAGTCGATTGATCGCTGAGACGATCCAAGTGGTTGAATTGTTTGATAATGTGATTGTGCCATGGTTGTTTGGTTATCATAATTGCACGTGGTTGGTTTATATAAATTGTGCTAACCTGCAGATAAAGGCTGAGGCGAGGTAAGTCTTCTGTGTGATGTGGCTAGGCCACCCGGGGCGTATTTTCTTTCTAATAGGGGTTTAGGGGGTTGAACTTGCTGAGACGTTGTCTCAGTGGTTATTGAATAACCATTTCAGGTCCCTGATGGACGGAGCAGCCAGATAGCTTTGGTTGGCCTTGAAGAGTTGGAGAAGTGAAGTCATAAGGATTGGAGATCGTGTCCGACTTGTAGGTCGTAGGACAATTCCTTTTTAAGAGCCGGTCTTTTGTAGACTTTTAGCCGTAGACCTCTGTTTGTAATTCTGTTGAATTATGAAAGTGCTATGTTGTGGTTTTGCTTCCTGCTTTTCTATCCCGTATTTTGTTGTCAGGGGATTTGTTTCGCTTCCGCATGCGTAAATAAATGAATGGGTCGGCAACGTGTCCTGGGATGTCGCATATTTGATCGACCGCTTTGGGATGTGTGCGCGCTCGGGGTTCGGGGCGTGACACATATAGTGCACTTTAATATTTTGTGTCGTGTCTTGTTGGGGATTGCATATGAAAATATATTATTGATGGACAATTGAATAGGGAGAGAGCGAAAGCGACTGATGGTACTCCTAAGAGAGATTGAACTTGCCTGTTGACATGGAATGATGAGGTTCAAAGCCATTGAGCGTAGCTTATATCCAACTAAGAATGAACAAACCAAGAAGATGATAAAGCATAACATCAAGAATTGAAGATGGCAGGTGAAGTTAGTAAAAGAGAAGGTCACATTTGGCATAATTCCTTTTGAACAGACCAAGATGTTATTGCCATTTAGTATTTTTCTTATGCGCCATCTATATGTAATCTAACATACTTAATTCAAGTAACGACTAGATTTAGATTTTTTTCACAAAATCTATTTGAGCTAGAAGCAAAGGGCCAAGCCGAACGGGCAAGGGGGAGAGGAAATCTCCGTAAAAGCACAATTAATGTGGCACAAAGGGAGAGAAATTCTAGAATATCGATCAAAATTACAAACAAATTTATGGATATATTAAAACTAAGAGATTGACAACTTTTATAACATAAGGCTTTTTTTTTTTTTTTGGGTAAAGCAACATAAGGCTATTTTCATTCATTGTGATTTGACTTTTAATATTCTCATTGGGTCTTATTTTAGATTCCTCGCCTATCATTAACCATATAAAAAAGAAGCTGGACTATAACATTGGAGATTGAAGAGAGAAAGCCTGGAAAAAAAAAAAAAAGACAGAAAACAAAATGGTTCTGCTAAGAAACCTATGAAATCACTCTTTCAAAGCTATAATGCTCTCAAGATACAATTTAACCTCTCAAACTCTCTGAACATAAACATGAAAAGTAGAATAACTTTACTAAGAAAAGGAGTATTCTTGTACAAGAATAACGAACCAATATATCTTGTGTACAGGCACAATCACTCGATTGACATTGTTTAACTTCCAACGTACATTTTAGTCGGAAGTGTTAATATTCATTGAAATAAAATTCAAGATTGCTTAACCATAACTTTTCGAGTCCAATTAAGATTAAATGTAATCAGGCTTATTCAATGGAAAATGTCCTCTTGAGTGCCCATGCCTTTAAAAAACAAAAGCGCGGTTGCTCATATTCAAACAAAATAGTTTCCTTCACATTACAAACTCTCGAACAACACCGCTCACGTGCCAGCTTCTCTAGCGGCCAATAAGAAATAAATAAACATCAGTTGCTGTTGCCATGCGAACCCTTGCAGCAGAATCGACGTAATCCATTACGTGCATGCCAGGAGGCTGGGAGAGTCGAATCGCAATTTGGCCTTCTTTGACCTTCTTTCTCTTCAAGAAAAAATCTTGTTTAAGAATGTCGAACCGACGGTGTACGGGGACGGAAATCGGCGAAATTCATGCCAAGCTCTCTTCCCCGATGTGGTTCTTACATTGACCCTTCGACATTTCATCACCTGCCCAAAAAAAAAATAATAATAATAATAATAATATGGTTCCCTTACTTTATAATAATGATAATTAAAATGAAATTTTTCTCTTTGCTTCTCGATCGAGAAAACTCTAATTGACTTCTACCGTGCACAATTATTATTCATTTGCGAGATGATCGCTTGATGATGTGCGAGAACAAGAGGTATGGACGCAACTTTGATTTCAATTTGGACCATGCCGTAGACATCTCGTGTAGCAAATTTTCAAGGGGGATCATTGCACAAAAATATCATTTTTTATTGATCTATGCACAATCAACATATTGAAAAGACGAAAATCTCTTTTCATTAGGTATGATTAACCATTGCACTAAGAATCTTTTTAAGATAGGAACACTAAAACAAGTGGTTACTCTGTATATACATATTGAAAATTTTATAATTTGAGCATGTGATGAACGTAGAGGTAATACATTCATCGGAGGGAATAAAGAGTATTTATATAAATTTTGGAATGAACTGAATAATCAACATTGTGACATTATTCTAATTCCATCTCTATGATCTCAGGAAAAAATATTTAAGTGAATTTTTCTTTTTATTACTTATCTCTTGAATTGCCATGCTTCATGCAAATTTTCGTGCTTCGTGCACATGCACTTTCATTTGTGTTGCGAGCATGTTTCTCGTATTTGCAATCCGGGATTCGCATTATTTCCATTCCCGTTGCATCATATACCTTCTTATATTATAAATTAAACTTAGTATGAACGATTTTTTATACAAAGCAATCTTAAATGGAAAAATCAAAATGCTTGTGAAATTAATATACTTGCCAAAAAAAAAATCACTAATCGTGCCTCGTGTAGTGGGCTTACTTCTTCAAACTGCCAGCGTGCAGAAGGTCCAATAAGCAAGTCTCCAAGGCCCAAGCCCAACGTAGGACAGCCCAGCTTGGTCCTCTGTGGTGGCCTTGTCTTCCTCATCGCACTTGGTGGAAACCCTAACCGCCATTACCATCTCGAAAGAAATCAGAGAAGAAAAGACAAATTTGCGACACCCTCCTTTGATCGGCGCCATCACAAGGCTGATAACTAATTTCGGGAACTTTTCTAATATATCAGGCTATTGAATCTTTTAGCAAATTCTTCACTTGAACTCTAAACTGAAAGATTAGCCGCCGAATTTGATGTATTCGAAACCCGTTAGCGATAATGCTGCTGCCCCAAGGAAAGTTGGTTCATGCTGCTTCTTGGATTTATTTATTTATTTATTTAATATTTGTTATTTCTGCTAAATGAAGAATTGCATTGGCTGGCTGTGGATGGTCTTCTTGGCCGTTGTTTTTTGTTTCTTGGGTAATGGATGCTTTGTGCTGTAGCGTTGTAGGTTAAGATGTTTTTTGAGGTTGAGACCCCTAGATTAGCATCGAAGTCAGGTTAAGGTGGATCCGGGTGCATTCTAAAGGGATCTTAGCTATCCCATATCGCTTGGGAGAAGCTCTCTGGCCTACTTTATAACCGTTGCGGCTCCCCTCACCTCTCAAGACGTCTTTTGAGGCTAAGACCCCCAGATAGAGGGCTTCTCCCAAGCGATGTGGGAGAGCTAAGATCCATTTAGCATGCACCCAGATCCACCTTAGCCTGGCTCTGATGCTAATCTGGGGGTCTCAGCTTCGAAAGACCTCTCGAGAGGTAAGGATAGCATGCACCCATGAATGGATCTAGACTTAGAATCAGGGAAAAACGGAGCCAGTTTCCCATAGGTATGCTTTCGCACAGTGGGCGAACCTCTTCGTTCAAGCCCTTCGGGGATAGCTTTTTAGCAAAAAGCCACTCTGACATTTAGTTCAGAGCCTAAAGACACTCAGAGAGTCACCGGTGTCGTCCATCACGAGCATTGTAGTCATAGTCTGAGTCATCAAAACTATGTATTGCCAGAAGATGTTTTTCGTACTTTTGCTCAAGTCCTACAAGTGAATTTGGTTAGAGAATTTGGTTTGAAGAGGATGTTTCCTCTTGATTCTAGGAGGAGCATGTAGTGTTGGTAGAAATGTTTGTCTGAGGCCAATTGGATGACTGAGCATAGTAGGATGTGTCCTGCCTAGAGATAAGGACAAAGGTCCTTGATCATAGGGGTCTTGGGAAAGAGGACCTCCCCATTATGCGTAAGGGTTTTGAAAGGACTGTGCAGGATCATCTGTGTCTGTCATTTCTTGCTCTTGTGATGATACATCTTGTTTGAATTCCTCGAGTGCTTCTTTGGCTTTTGCTATAATGATCCCTTGCAATTGGTACATTATAGTTCCATATATCTTCATGAATGATTTTATTTTCTTGGCACAAAATTCTTTAGAGTTCTCGATACTGGTGTTCACAGCAACCAACAAGTCCTAGAAAAGATTTGTAAATCCGAGCTTCTGTGAGGTATGGTTGAGGTTTATAGGATGTAGTACCTATAATCTATGGAGCATCAGTGATGTTACCATTGTTCTTTACAAAAGCCCATGGACATCTGAAGAATAGAATAGTGTGGACTTTAGGGTTTCGTTGGATGGTTCTCAATTCTTGATGTAAGAGCTGCTTCTAGTGACTGAGAGGATAAAACCAATTAAGAAAGTCTAAGAGGTTTCAATCATTTTCCATTTCAATGTTTCAATCGAGTTCGAATATCCTAGTGAGGTTGGCAATAAATATTCTGGTTGGAATCTCAATAGCTCTTAAGTACTTATTGGTTAAGTACCATAATAACCATTACAACTGATCAGGGAAGTCTTCTTCCTTCCAAATTAAAGGATGTATAAACGGATAGTCTGAGTTTAATCCAAAAGGATAAAGAATTGAATCTCCATGGAATCTGAATAGATCTATGTGGCATTGCCACATGAGGTTTTCCATGTTTTTAGTGAGGCTGTCATTATGGACTTGTTCAACAATCTCCTAAGGGTATCACCAGCTTAGCCAATCTCATATTCTTTTAGTCTTATACTTTTCATTGTGATGAAGAGTATGGAAAGCATGCCTCATGATGTACATGTTAATTTCTGCTGATGCTTTTGGTCTTGATAAGAAGTCAGCAAGCATGTTCTTCTTCCAAGCAATGTGTTTGGTTTCAAAAGAATATTTTGAAAACCATTCGGCCCATCGAAGCAGTCGAGAATTTGGGATCTGCTTCTGTTTAAACTTGGTCATCTAAGGAAAAAATATCATGTCTAATTCTACAAGGAAGTGATGGCAGATAAGATGGAATTCGAACTTTTTTATGCCATTTTTTACCGCCAAGATTTATTTGAAAGTGAAATGATAAAGCATTCTAGCTTGGGAAATGTTTTTCACTTTTGTAGGCACACAGATGTCTCTTACCATTAATTTCTTCGAATAGGATAGCTGCCCAATATCCATCACTGGCATCAATCTGAAGAATTCTCTTTCCTGTTGAAAGGATTTGCAATGGGGGAAGAGTCTGCATAATCTCCTTAAGTTCAGCGACTGCTTTAGTCTGAAGTTTTCCCTAAGGTGAGGGATTCTTCTTCAGCATTGATTGCAGTGGAATTAGCAGTTTGAAAATATTTGGAATAGTCTCTGAGATAATTAATTATTCTAAGAAATTGCTGAACATGTTTTGTCATAAAGTTCTCTTCAGGAAATTTTAATAATTCCTTAGCAATGTGTGGCCCTAGATAGTATGTCCATTTGTTAAGGTGCATACCATGAAATTCAATTTATGTTTGGGCAATATTCATCTTTATTTGAGAAAACATAATCCCATGTTTTTTCACCATTTCTACAAACTGCCCAATGGCGATGGGATTCTTCATCAGGGCTATAGAGCATAATATCATCAATATATATATTGCTGTGCTTGACAAGATGGGTTGGAAAGTTTGACACGTGGCTTTCTGAAACAAGGATGGTGCCACCTTTAAGTCAAAAGGAAGAACTTTCCATTAAAAATGTTGGTTCGGGATGCAAAACCCTGTTTTAGGTCTATTTTCAGTGATGGATGCCCAATTGCCAAAATCCGGCTTTGAGATCGAATTTGGAGTAGATGTGGGCTTTGAATAATCTGGTAAAGAGGGAATTTCTTGAAGGTAAAGGGAATTTGTCACCTTGAAGGAAGAGATTAAGAGGCTGGTAGTTTATTAGCAGTCGCAATTTTCCTTTATTTTGGTTGGCACGCTTATTGATATAAAAGGCTTCACAATCCCATTGAGAATTGGAGATTTCAATAAGGCATTGTTGTAACAATTTTGAGCATTCCTTCTGAGCAACAACCAAATGTTTTGGATTCATTCTCATATGACTTGTCTTAGTTGGATTGATGTCTTCATTCTTTTTTAAGGGAATGCGAACAAAGAATTCCAGATTTTTTCATAAAGGATGAGAACATTTTTGGGAGAATTCATAATGAGATTCTGAATAAGATTCTAACAGCTTCTGCATTATTGGATCTAACAAATTCATTTGGATGGAAAACAGTTTTTGGATATTGACAAATTCAGAGAATTGATCCTTATACTTAAGACTATTTCCAAGAATGATACGAAGCTAAGAAATTTGAGTCATAATGTCCCAACCAATGATCAAATATTTATTGGGAAGACTAGATCCGAAGATTTTTGTAGTTATGGAACACTGGGGAAAAAAATGAATAGTTACTAGAGTAGTTCTTACATTCATAGAAAAAGTATCTCTTGAGGCAAAATTAAAATACTGAACACAGGAAGTCTAATATTCTTCATGAAGTACTTTAGTGTATAATATTGAACAACTTTCATCAGTGTCTATAAGAGTAATGACAGTGATAGGCTTGGCAAACTTTGAAGTGAAGATTTTCACAGGAAAATTGGGACAATAGATTTGGCTTAAAAATATGTCAGGGTTTTGTTCTAATGAAGTGAGGGATATGTGAAAAAGGTCTTCAGAATTTGAATCTGAATCAGTTTCATTGGGAGTTTGGTAACAAGGAATGACACAAAAAGTTTGTTCAGATGGCTCTTCATCCGCAAAGAATAGAGATTCGATATCATCATTTTCAAGTGAAATACATGTCTTATTCTCTATGTGATATATCAAATGATTCTGACATTTTCTTCCCTAGAGGGAATTTTTGGCAAAATTGCCCTTTTAATTGCACATGAAGTTGATTTATTGTGGCCTGAGCGATCCTTACATTTGCATAGGAATCGTCATTTCTTCTTTCTCCAGAAGTGCTAAGAGCCATGTCTAGATTTCTTTATCCAGAATTTCTTAAAGTACTTCTTCTTTCTGGAAGACTTTCCACAAGAGCTATCACAGTCTCTTTTGGAGCATTTGATCTTTAGCTCCTGGCGAGAGCAGGCTTTATCTAGTTCTCTGTTGTCCGTGAGATAGGTTTTGACCATTTGGCGCTTTAAACATAAATCTTCTAAGCATAGATGGATCTCTTGTTGTATTTCTCCCAAAAGAATATTCATAATTCTTCTTTGTCTACTAAGAAAAGAATTCTCAACCTACTAGGATAACTCTTTAGGGATGGAAGTCAAGAATAATTGCTTTAGGTTTGGATCAACTCTAATACCATAGAAAAGTTTGAGCATTTCTCGATAATGTTTATCGAAATGCTTTTTTTGAAAAGAGCAATATTTTCTTTCAAAGAATTCTCTCCTTTTGAGCTCATGAAGGTCATAAGGTTTTCCAATATAAAAAAAAAAAAAAAAAAAAAAGATATAAAAGGGAAATGGCATGGCTGAAATGTGGTGAAAGTAAAAATTGAACCTAGTCTTGTTCTGTCATCGATTGCCACCAATGTTTGAGACTTCTCGTAAACCTTGTGACAAAACCAAAAAGGACATCATATTTATAATGATTGGTAAGAGCTTGGACATTTAACCAAGTATGGAATTCCTCAAATCTTTCTGACCATTTGGAATAGGGAATATCGTCAACAGTGAAAAACTATTTGGAGGAAGTGGTCATATTCAGAGAATGATTGTTTGCTTGAACCACATCTAGTTCAGAAGGGTTGGATTCCATATCCTGCTCTGGAGGGTCGGCCATGAATATTGATGACGTTACCGGCATAATAGGGAAGGAGTCAAGGTCAGGGATTGAGAAGGATGAAGAGGTTGAAGGAGATAGTGAATCTGACTTTGTGTCAGAATTGTTCGGAAAAACCGATTTTGCTAGAATTTGGTCTTTTGAAGTGACATGATCGGCTGTTCTTCTCGATTGCTTAGATCTTTCAAAAAGATTCTAACGGATTTAATAGCATCATTTGGCTTGGCTTTTCCTTTATAACAAGTAGGGATTCTTCAGGCATCTTCTCTTTTCCCTTTTCTTTCCTTATTCGATCAAGTTCTTTGAGGTGATTTCACATATCTACCACATCTATCTTATCTTGTCTGATAGGAATGTCTGTAAGGGCAGCAAAGATAGATGTATTTTGAGGTGGTGGAAACGAATGCTCTGTCCACACCGTAGTTGGAAATGGGTTGAAAGGATTGGACATTCCTTCTTCAAAGAGTTGGATCTGTCTTTTGAGCTTTTCTATTTCCGCCTTGGGACTTTCAAGATGATGATATCCCAAATGTTGTCCAGATTCTAAGGCATTAAGCCTCTTTTGGAAGTCCGAAAGCATCTTCTTACTAGTTTCATCATGTCTTCAAAGATCTTGTTGCATATTCACAATTTTGGAGTCAATTGCTTTAAATGCATTGTTGTGTGCTAAAAGAGTCTTCGATTGTCAATTCAGGACGGCTTCAGCAACAGGAGTTCTTTTCCGTATTCCATGTTCATCCTCATCAGTGGGGGCAAGTATTTGGGGAACATGTCAGTATCTTCCTTGTGGATCAATGAATTCTTCTAGAGTAGGGAATGAAAGTTGCGAGTTTTCACGTACAAGAGGAGGAAAATCTGCCTCTCGAAACATAGCAATGGAAGAGCTAGGCAATGTTGCTTGTGGAATTTCGAGTGAGTAGGAATGTTTTTTTGTCCACTTTAGGATTGGCTTATAAAACGGGAAAATGGATGATTTCTTCAGAGGAGGAGGTGATGGTGGTGACGGTGGTGGATCTGGTGAAACCGAGGGTGGAGCAATGAACTCTGGTGGTGGAGTTGGAGCATAAGAAACCATAAATTGAAATTTATCACACTCACCAAGAGTATCAACGGATGAGTCTCCGTTTAAGTACCTTTGGTACATAGTATCTTTTGACTTTCTGTGCTTCCGTCAGGGTTTTGCATATGGGTCTACTTCGTCGAGAGAATTTGTACAATAGGAACGTCCACAAAAAGGATTCCAGAAGCAGTGACCATATTTGTCTTATATTTCAAATAAATAGTTCCCTTCCGTTTTCCCCCGGACTCTTTTTTCCATGTTCCCGCTACTAACTCTCCAACAACCCATATGGGTGTCACCTCTTACCGGTGAAAAAAAAAAAAAAAAGCACATGAACATCGGTTTCCACCATAATTGATTATATTATTTTACGTATATTTATTAATAATCAAAATATACGAACAAGTGCAATACAAGAGAGAATTATAGTTTGTTGAACAAGGAGATATAATTATTCATCAGACTCTACCTAATTGACTCTATGATGTACAAACCATGTTCCCTATTGTCACGGACTAAGGTATATCCAATGGACTAGTTATCTTATTTCTTCGATCCTCCTTAGTGCTTTAACTTGTACAATGTAACCCAAAGTTCCCATGAGTACAAACACACCAATAGCATTCTCATTTACTAGTGTGTCACTTCCCCATTTTCCTGGTCAAGAAATGGATAATCTATGTAACCAACAACTGGATCTTGAGTATAAAATGTCTCTCTGTTGTAACCATTCAATGGTGCATCCACCTTGAATCGGTAGACCAAATCAGGGTTAGAGATGAAGAGCCGACCATACGATATCAAGTCCGTGTCTCCTCCAGCCAAAGCCTTCATCCCGAGCTCTCGGGTGAAACCGCCGGTTAACATGAAAGTACCTTGATAAGCTCTCCTCCAAGTTCTCGTCAATCGAGCTTCTTCATCCTCCTCTTGTTTGCCATAATTTTCCATGCCATTGGCTGTGAATCGAGGTTGAGGCACATGGAGATATGCGAGTTTGGAACCTATCTCATTTTGGAACTTGTTCAATCGCTCGATGACTGCTAGGCCTAGATTGAGTGGATCAGGATCCATGGCATCATTATGGTCAACTACTGGTGAGATTTTAACTCCCGTTCGATCAATGCCAACTTCTTTTGCCACCACTTTGACGATCTCCATCAAAAATCTGCATCCATTCTCAGTTGATCCTCCAAATTCATCTACTCTATCATTGATTGAATGCTTTAAGAATTGATCAATGAGATAGCCATGTGCTCCATGCACCTCAACACCATCAAAACCTGAAGTTGAAATCGATTTGATTATTAATACTTATGTGCAACAAGCGAAGTAAATAAAACTAATTTAAGCATCCATCATGATATGACTATAGTTCATGGATTAACCTGCTCGAATGGCATTTGCAGCTGCTCGGCGATATTGCTCAATAACTTGCCATACTTCGTGTGTTTGGAGAGCTCTTGGTTTGTGAGGAACATCGAGAGTCCCATCGGGCATGATGATTTTCCATTTATCGGAGATGGATTGATTTGTCGACGAAATCGGAGCGCCTCCATCAGGTTGATAAACTAATACAATCACCATTATAAAATACCAATTGTTGTTAGAAACAAGTATAGAAGGTGAAATTTAATAAGTTAACATTGCCAAAGTAGGAAAAAAGTATAATAGCAAAAACAGATTGTCAAATTCAAATAGCGCAGGTCGTGATTATGTGATATATGGGGGAGCTACAGAGATATTTTGTGGCGTCGGTTTGAGAAAATGAATTTAGTACCACGGTTGGAGGCACGACCAACGTGCCAAAGTTGACAGAAGATGATGCCGCCCTTGGAATGAACAGCATCCACCACCTTCTTCCATGCTTCGACTTGCTCTTCAGTGTAAATCCCAGGAGTACCTGGAAACCTGGTTTAACAACATTTTATTACTTAAATTTAAAGATCCTCCTATGATCCAAAGCGAAGTTCATATTACTTGCTGTCAAGCAACGAATAGGGTATAAATAGCTTGCGGTGCTCAGGTGTACATCGGTATGTAGACAATTTCAGTTCCTTTCTGCGTGATATATACAAGACAGCTTGATCTCAGGACCAAAGGACGTACCCAGCGGCCGTGTCAGAGATGAGGGTGCCTTCGGTGAGGAGAAAACCACCCTTGGTCGTTCTTTGCGCATAGTACTCTGCATGCACCGGCAATGGAATCCCATTGATCGCTCTGCATCTCGTCAAAGGCGCTAGCACTACCCTGTGAGAGAGATCGAACTTGCCCATCTGGAAGGGAGTGAAGAGGTTCGTGGCCATTTCGTGCGTAGCTTGTATTCTGTCGAGCAAACAACAAGGATTGACACTAAGAATATGATGGTGAAGATTTGAAGACGGTGCGATGTGAGGTTGATCGATATTGCTCATCGATTTTTATAGTTTGGTATTGCCATTTGAACATAGCAGCAAGAACTGGGAAGATTCGCCGTAATTCAGTTTGAACATGGCAAGGTTTGATTTTGATATGACTAAGTCGTCGCATGTTGGGAAGGTTGAATTGCAATTTGCTTTCTTTAACCTCACTTTTCTCCTTGCAAAATTGTTTTAAAGACGTTGACGTATAGAACATGTGTTTCTAACGTTTCTTTGTTCCTGTTCAAAAAAAAATAAAAAACGTTTCTTTGTTTTCTTTATTGCCCAACGGGGTTCTTAAGTTGACCGTTCAACATTTCATCGCCTGCGGCGCGGCTACGAAGTCGGTGGGGGGTTCGTTGCTGTTCATATAGAGCAATCAGTCTATGTTCCCTGTCCAGAGAATCTAATATTAATAAATAATAATATGTTGCGTTATATCATTTATAATAATGATAATGACCTTTTTATCTTGGCTTTCTTGGGTGACCAGAACTATTTTGAGTTCGACTTCGTGTTATTAGAATTTCCCTGCCATGTGCTTTTTTGATTATGCACGAGAAGAACAAAAAATTTGGACGGAACGAGGTTGCTGTGGTGTAGTGGTTATCACGTTAGTCTTACACACTATAGGTCCCCAGTTCGATCCTGGTCAGCAAGATTTCATTTCTCTTTCTTTACCAAAAAAAAAAACAAAAAATTGGATGGCATTTAGATTTCAATTTCAACTACGCCATTGACATCTCATGTAGGAAACCTCTGTTGGAGAAATCTTTCCAGAATATTTTGAAGCGACAAAACGTTTCTTTCAGTCTAAGTCTGGATGTTCGGAGACCGTCAGTTTAAAGTCTGAAGACTTTGTTCTCTCGAGACTCAAGACCCAAGACTCAAGACTCAAGACTTAAGACTCAAGACTCAAGACTTAAGTCTATTCTCACTGACAGTCTTTCTAATCCAAAGTGACGAAGGAAATCCAAAGCCGAGGTATATGGTTGAGGATTCGATCCTATCCTCCGGAATAGATTCTTTGGTTGGATAATCATTTCGGATTCTTTAATTCTTATCTAAGATCGATTGAAGATCCGATGGTCAATGAAATAATCTTGGTATGTTCTATTCTCGGAAACCAAGATCCCGATTGTATGGGCGAACAGATTGATGGGCTATCATCGATTCCTTAAATAGCTCGGATGATCTTCTTGATTGATTCCGTCCAATGGGTAGATTGGAGGAATTCCTTTGGTAAGTGCCAACGGCTATGATGGCATAAAGGAGTATAAAAAGAAGATGTTCTAGTTGTTTTGAGTGTGTGATCGATAGAGAAATTCCAGAGTCGAAGAACCTTGATTATTAGTCGAGACTGTTCGAGCGAAATTGTATACACAGAGAGTGTTTGTACTTGGTGATACCTTGAGTGAGTGTGGTAGATCATCTACGCCGAGAAATCAAGGAAGATCAACACCGTAACATCTCTTTGTTCATAGTGGAATCCAGCCAATTGGCTGTCGGTGCGTAAGAGTGGACGTAGGCTTGAATCAAGCCGAACCACTATAAACCGAGTGTTCAATTCTCTCTTTCCCTTACTCGTCTCACGATTGGTTTTTAATTATTGCAAATTCTTCAACTGTCTAAAGTATTGTGCGATTTTCAAGAAAAATCTTTGTATACCTATTCACCCCCCCTCTAGGTACTCATACTAGCAATATCAATTGGTATCAGAGCCCGTGTTCTTACTTTGTTTGAAGTGTTTTACTCGTGAGTAAAAGATCCATGGCTAGTATGCTAGCACCGGGGGCTGATGGAAGGGCAAAGCAATACCAGACCACCCTACTTTGACGGAAAGGATTACAACATCCGGAAGAACAAGATGAAAGCTTTCCTACGATCCAAGGATCCTCCGGAATGGGATGTTGTGGAAAGAGGAATCACTCCTCGCTATTGCATCGTCCCGAAAGAGGAAAAGAAACTGTTGAAGCCAGCGGAATGCCTTAGGAAGAAATAAACAAGAGACAAGCACTCGATGCAAAAGCAATTTACTCTTTATATTGTGCCTTGTCTCCAACTGAATATAACAGAATATCTTCTTGTGTTACAGCAAAAGAAGTATGGGATAGATTACATATCACCTATGAAGGAACAGATCGAGTGAAGGAGACTAGAATCAATATTCTCCTCGGTCAATATGAAGCCTTCAAAATGAAATCAGGAGAATCTGTAACTGACATGTTTAGTCGTTTTACAGATATTGTCAATGGTCTTAAGAACCAAGGACAAAAATTTCCGATCCCATGAAGGTGAACAAGCTTCGCGTGGACTCTCCAAGGATTGGAATCATATAAAGACTTCAATAAGAGAGACGCAAAGAATCATGCCATTATCTGTAGACGAGTTGATTGGAACTCTTCAGTCTTACGAAATGGAACGAATTAATGAAGACGAAGATCCAAGAGGTAAGAAATCTATTGCACTAAAATCAAATGATGATTCTGATGATGCAGATTCTGAAGACGATATGGATGATGAGGAGCTCGCTCTCATGATAAGAAGATTCAGAAAACTGAATAGAAAAGGCAGAAGGTTCATCCCAAAGAAACAAAGTTTTCAGAGACAGCAGACCAAGTCTGTTGATGATGAAGAACCAAACAAAGATGTAGTTTGCTTCGAATGTAAAAAGAAGGGACACATCAGACCCAACTGTCCTCTTCTGAAAAAGAAAAGAGGAAAAGCTGAGAAGTTTCGAAAGGCTCTCAAAGCCGAAACCTGGAGTGATACAGAATGTGAAGAAAGTGATAATGAATATGCTAACATATGTTTGATGGCACATTCAGACTCGGACTCAGATTTCTGGATCGACTCGCATGTGTGAATTTGAGGTAAGTGATTTTAAAATTCCTGTCAAAGTCTCTAAATATATTGATGAACTGTGTTTCGTCTTAAGACTTCTCTCAAAAGAATTTCCGAACTCAAAAGGAAAACTCAATTCTGAAACAAAAGGAAGTTATTTTAGAAGAAAGAGTTAAAAGTCTAGACCTAAATGTTTCTGCTCTTAAAGAAAAAGAAGATGATCTTTTGAAAGAAACTGTTTTCTTAAAAACAGATTTATCAAATATTTCAAAGAAGTTTTCGATAGGATCCGAAAAGCTTGAAAAAGTGCTTTCAGTTCAAAGACCCTATTTCAATAAGTCTGGATTAGGCATGACAGCGGAAACAATTCCCTTGATTGATTTTCCTAAAGTTAAAGAAAGAATTAAGAAAAGACCGTCAAGAGAAGCTTACAAAAATCATTTCAAGAAAGTTTTTGTAAAGTCTCGTTGGTCGAAATGCTCTAAGGTGTTCAAAGTGTAACAGTCTAGATCATTTTGAAAAAGACTGTCCTATGGTTTGGAAACCTGTTAAGAAAGTATGGCCTAATAATGCTTATCCTACTAACTCCAAAGGACCCAAGAAAATTTGGGTACCAAAGAAAGCTTGAGACTCTCACTTGAATGCAGGTCTCCATCAAGAAAAAGATAAAATGGTATCTTGACAGCGGATGCTCAAGACACATGACAGGAGACTCAAAATGCTTCGTAAAGCTTGTTCAAGTAAACGGCGGAAATGTTTCATTTGGAGGAAACGGCAAAGGAAGCATCGTGGGATTTGGAACCGTGAGAATTGGAAATCTCACAATAAGCAATGTTTCTCTAGTAGAAGGACTCAACTATAACCTTCTCAGCTTTAGCCAACTGTGTGATACCGGTTTCAAGATCTCCTTTCAAGAAGGAATTTGCTATGGAATTAGTAAAGACTCTACTGAGTCTTTCATGGGTCGAAGACATGGAAACATCTACCTCTTAGACATGAAAATGAATGAATCTCAATGTCTAATTTCTATCCAAGATGAAGCAAGCTTATGGCACAGAAAGCTTGGCCATGTCAATATGAAGCAATTAGCCAAAATCTCATCAAAGCAACTTGTTCGAGGTCTACCCAAATTACCATATCAAAAGTCCGATCCATGCACTCCCTGTGTTCTGGGAAAACATGTAAGAAATTCATTTAAACCAATAAATCATGTCTCTACTAATCATGTACTACAGTTGCTTCATATGGATCTCTTCGGACCAACAAGAACCCAGAGCATTGGAGGTAAGAAGTATTGTCTAGTAATTACTCTCGTTTTACCTAGGTGTATTTTCTTGCAAGTAAGTCAGAAACCTTTTCGTACTTTGAGAAGTTTGCTAAAAAGGTTCAAAATGAAAAAGGATGTGCTATTTCAAGTATAAGAACAGATCATGGAGGTGAATTTGAAAATCAAGATTTCACAAAATTGTGTGATGAATCTGGTTTTAAACATGTATTCTCCTCTCCATACACTCCTCAGCAAAATGGAGTTGTGGAAAGAAAGAATAGATCTCTTCAAGAAATGGCCAGAACACTTTTAATTGAAAGCAAAATTTCTTCACGATTTTGGGCTGAAGTTTGTTTCAACAAAGCATGCTATATCATCAATAGAGTCTTCCTAAGACCTACTCTTGAGAAAACCCCGTATGAATTATTCAAAGGTAAGAAGCCTATTGTTTCATACTTTCATGTATTTGGTTGCAAATGCTTTATTTTGAAAAATGCAAGTGATCGAGTTGGTAAGTTTGAAGAAAGATCAGATGAAGGCATCTTCCTTGGATACTCTACATCAAGCAAAGCCTACAGAGTATATAACAAGAAAAGCCAATCTGAGGAAGAATCAATGAATGTCAAATTCCAAGACTCAGCGCAAGATGAATCCAGCCAAACTCAATATGAAGAGTTTGAACTTGCTCTAGACCTTCCAAAGTCTTCAACTCAAGAAGCATCTCGACTCGGAAGTCCATCATCAAGATGCTCATGAAGATTCAAATAAAGAAAGAGATCATCAACCAATCAAATCAACCAAGAATCGGAAACACAAATCCAGTCATCCTAAAGATCTCATTATTGGCGAAATCAATGAAGGAATCCGCACCAGATCAAAAAGGCGTGAAGAGTCTAGTGCCGTTGCTCTCATCTCTGAAATTGAACCAAAAAGCATAGAATAAGCTTTATCTAATGAAAGCTGGATCGAAGCTATGCAAGAAGAGCTCAGACAGTTCAACATCAACGATGTCTGGGAATTGACGTCTAAACCAAAAGGTAAAACTGTTATTGAAGCTAAATGGGTATTCAGGAACAAGATGAACGAAGAAGGAAAAGTCGTACGAAATAAAGCAAGACTCGTGGCCAAAGGATATACGCAAGAAGAAGGAATAGACTATGACGAGACTTACGCACCAAAAGTAGCAAGGTTAGAAGCTATTCGTCTATTACTTGCGTTTGCTTGTTACAAAAATTTCAGGTTATTCCAAATGGATGTCAAAAGTGCTTTCCTAAATGGATTTATCCAAGAGGAAGTTTATGTGGAACAACCGCCTGGATTTGAAGACCCAAAGAAGCGGACTCGGTCTTGACCGAAAAAGGCTCGTATGGTCTGAAGCAAGCACCTCGAGCTTGGTACGACAGACTAAGTAAGTTTTTATTACAAAACGGATTTGTCAAAGGTAAAGTAGATACTACTCTGTTCATCAAAAAGGAAAACAAAAGTTTCTTAATCGTTCAAATATATGTTGATGACATTATTTTTGGATCCTCTAATGAAAGTCTTTGCAAGAAATTTTCTAAGTCTATGCAGGACGAATTTGAAATGAGTATGATGGGAGAGTTAACATTCTTTCTTGGACTTCAAGTGAAACAAATGAAGGAATGAACTTTCATCCATCAAGAAAAATATGCGAATGATCTTGTTAAAAGGTTTGGATTGGGAAAGTGCAAAAAGACCGACATACCAATGTCATGCTCTCGAAGATAGACAATGATGAAGAAGGGAAGAAAGTAGATCAAAAAGCTGTACGGGAGCATGATCGGTTCACTTCTTTATCTTACGTTTCTAGACCTGATATTTTGTTGAGTGTTTGCATCGTGCTAGGTTTCAATCAGATCCTAGAGAATCACATCTCATTGCTGTGAAACGTATTATCAAATACGTTGCCTCATCTTCAAGCATCGGTCTTTGGTATCCAAAGAGAGGAGACTTTAATCTTCTAGGATACTCGATGCGCAGATCTGGCCGGTTGCGAGTCGATAGAAAGAGCACTTCGGAACTTGTCAACCGCTTGGAAACGGGGATGGTGTCTTGGTTCTCAAGGAAGCAAAGCACCGTAGCTCTCTCAACGACGTAAGCGAGTATGTAGCTCTTGGAAGCTGCTGTTCGCAAATTCTCTGGATAAAACAACAGCTACAAGACTTTGGCATTGAAGACTCATGCACAGAAATCAGATGTGACAACACCAGCGCGATCAATCTCACCAAAAATCCAATCCTTCATTCAAGAGCAAAGCATATTGAGATTAGACATCACTTCATTAGAGATCATATTCAAAATGGAGAAATCTCTATTCAATTTGTTGATTCAAAGAGTCAACTAGCGGATATTTTCACAAAGCCTTTGGAGAAAAATCAATTCGACTTCATCCGCTCAAGACTCAACATTTTGAAGCTTGAAGAAGTTAAAGTCTAGAGACTCACCAACTCTAAGACTCTAATCTCTTAGACTTTAAATCCTGAGACTCAATCATTCATGGATAAAGACTGTAAGTTGCTATTTTATCTCGAAAAGGTACGTTCTTTCATTCAGATATAATTCGTGTGAAATTTGAAATCTTGTCTTTTTTAAAGAATTAATTTTGGCAGTTATTGATTTTGAAAAGAAGAGTTCGTACACTTTCCTTGTACCGATTAAACTTCTCTTTTCAAATCCGAGGTGTATATATATATATATACAGTTATTCTACGCCCAATTTTCAAAACCCTAAAAGGCACTCTTCTCCCGATACCGTTTCTTCTTCTTGTTCATCGTCGAGAAAGTGGTCATTCTTCTTGGGAAAAGCAAGTGAAGGAATCTTCCAATAGACAAAGAAAAGATGTCGTCTTCGAGGAAATCATCAAGAATCGCAAACATGGGACCACAAAGAATGGAGAAGGGACCGACTCACTTCGATCGTACCGAGGAAGAAGACTTATCAAGTCAGCGACAAAGTCCGATTCGCTCTCCTCCACGTCATTCATCACCTCCTGCCCCACAAGGTGCAAGTCAACATCCGGAAGAAGAGATAATCGAGGAAGCCGACCCAAGAAGAGTCCAAAGACCCTCCTTTATCTATAAGCTTTATCGTGCGTTGAAAAGCTCCGGTTCTTCGTTAAAATATATAGATGACTTCCTTAAGGACAAAAATTATGGGAATGAGTATCTTTTCTGCGGAAAATGGAGGAATTGGGAGTTGCTCCGAAAGGAAGGGCAGAGGAGGCTCTTGCGAACATTCCCAGAGACCCTCGTTTGCCAGGACAAAATCTGATTGACGGGAACGATGACGACAAAATGTTCCTTGAATTTAAACCCAGAATGGGTGTGGCAGCAAAGGTGAAAGGAAATCGGATGGATTTGTTTAAATCCAAGGATCAGGAAAAAGTGTATTTCAGGCTGTTGAAAAGAGGGGTGATAAACCCTAGAAGTGTCGATTTTGACTTCCCGGACACCATCAACGTGAACTTAAGAGAAAAGTTGAATTTGCTTCAACTCGAGACTTTTTGCTCGACTCTACGGATGGGTATGCTCAATCGACCGCTTATTTCTATTCAAATCTTAGCTTTTTGGATGCGAATAGAATTTCATTCGGTGTTCGAGACCAAGTCCACGTAGTAGATGTGAATATGTTGGCGGACATAGTTGGAGTTGAACGGGGACGCTATCTCCCAATCAAAGTCTCACCTACTCGTACTACTCACGGATCTTGTGAAAGATAGGGACGTAGAGAAGAAAATTACCTATTCCAGAATGAAGGCCATCAACATCGTGCTTCATAAGATTGTGATCAACTGTCTCGGACCAAAGTCTACGTCAAAGACTTCGTGTCTCTTTTCAAGCAAAGTTGATGTATGCGATCAACTCGGGACGGAAGTTTTCTCTCCCGCACACTATTCTCTTCCATATGTACAGAGCTTTGTCAAAAGACAAAGGACAATTGCCTTATCCTGGTCTGGTGACCAAGATCTTCAGACATCTGAACATTGAACCGCCACATACATTTTGTGTTCGACCGTGTGAAAAGATGGTGGTAGGGTTGAAAATGTTAATGAAGATGTGTCTGCAAGAACTCTCCAAGGCAATGGAGAAATTCAAAGCGAAATCTCCAGTTCAGTCTGCTTCAAAAAGGAAAGGAAAAGAGGCCATTGGTGCCCCATCGAAAAAGAAGAAAAGAACTCTCATCCTTGAGGATGAAGAAGAAGATGAAGATGATGAAGATCCCTCTATCCAAGCACTAACAAGAACAAGACGTTCTGTGTCTCATCCGACAGAACTTCAGCAGAGCAGAGAAGAAGAAAAGCAGAACAGAGAAGAGGAAGAACAGAGAGAGAAGGAGAAAGAAGTTGAAGAAGAAGGAGAAGGAGAAAAAGAAAAGTCTGCTGATAAATCTGGAGAGAAGGGAAATCAAGAGCATGATCATCACTCGTCTCCTTTCAATGTCCTAGAGACAGGGGGAGTTAGCGAGCAAGAGAGGTCTACACCTCATGCTGCTGTCAGTGAAGATCTAAGACAATCTCCAGAAGACCCAGAAGAAGTTCAGGTCTCTCAATTGCCTGAAGAAGGTGATACATCGATTCCAAATCTGCCAGACTATACTGAAGCACCATCGTCTGCATTTACTCCATCTGAGAAAGCCAATGCCAGTACACAGACGGATGATTCTGCAGATTTTCGTAGCATCATGAATATTCTTTTGGAAATGCGTAGCCAGATATATGTTCTGGACTGTGAAATCCAAGCTTTGAAGAATGCTGGACAAGCATCTTCAGTCTCTCTGGAGGATAAACTCAAAGACCTCGCTCTGCAACTTCAAGCCAATGCTAAGGGAGAAGAGGTAGCTCATCCGAGAGAAGACCGAAGAAGCTCGAAGGAGTAGTCCAGTCCATTGGGGATTTCTAGATCGTGCGTATTCCCAAGCAGACATGACTCCTTTCTCACCCTTTTCAATGCTGACAAAAAGGGGGAGAACCAAATTTGAACAAACATCTTTTAAAAACTTTGACTTTTGTGGTTATGTTTATTTTTGAGTATGACTTGAGAACTTGAACTTGGATGTGAACTTGACTGAATTGACTGTGGATTATGATGCTTGACTGGTTACATTTATTCAAGTGTTGTTATATGGTGTTTCTCATGAAAAACTAACCAATTTTCTGTGGATGCGAGTCCGGTTGTTTTATTAATCTTTATGAGTTAGCCATATTGCTTGAGAAATGTTTTGCAGGTCAAAGTTGTTCAAATCTTCAAGAAAGTTTTGTCACCATCAAAAAGGGGGAGATTGTTGGAGAAATCTTTCCAGAATATTTTGAAGCTGACAAAACGTTTCTTTCGATCTAAGTCTGGATGTTCGGAGACCGTCGTTTAAAGTCCGAAGACTTTGTTCTCTCGAGACTCAAGACCCAAGACTCAAGACTCAAGACTTAAGACTCAAGACTCAAGACTTAAGTCTATTCTCACTGACAGTCTTTCTAATCCAGTGACGAAGGAAATCCAAAGCCGAGGTATATGGTTGAGGATTCGATCCTATCCTCTGGAATAGATTCTTTAGTTGGATAATCATTTCGGATTCTTTAATTCTTATCTAAGATCGATTGAAGATCCGATGGTCAACGAAATAATCTTGGTATGTTCTATTCTTGGAAACCAAGATCCTGATTGTATGGGCGAACAGGATTGATGGGCTATCATCGATTCCTTAAATAGCTCGGATGATCTTCTTGATTGATTCCGTCCAACGGGTAGATTGGAGGAATTCCTTTGGTAAGTGCCAACGGCTATGATGGCATAAAGGAGTATAAAAAGAAGATGTTCTAGTTGTTTTGAGTGTGTGATCGATAGAGAAATTCCAGAGTTTGAAGAACCTTGATTATTAGTCGAGACTGTTCGAGCGAAATTGTATACACAGAGAGTGTTTGTACTTGGTGATACCTTGAGTGAGTGTGGTAGATCATCTACGCCGAGAAATCAAGGAAGATCAACACTGTAACATCTCTTTGTTCATAGTGGAATCCAGCCAATTGGCTGTCAGTGCATAAGAGTGGACGTAGGCTTGAATCAAGCCGAACCACTATAAACCGAGTGTTCAATTCTCTCTTTCCCTTACTCAGTCTCACGATTGGTTTTTAATTATTGCAAATTCTTCAACTGTCTAAAGTATTGTGCGATTTCCAAGAAAAATCTTTGTATACCTATTCACCCCCCCTAGGTACTCATACTAGCAATATCAACCTCAAGGGGGAGAATAAGAATAGTTTCAACATGCAACTTTGTCTTCGCTTGAATCAGGCTTCCTGGAGCCATGAGAACCGCAAAAGTAGCAAGGAGAGGTCTAGAGAGAGTCGGAGTACGCCATTGACATCTCATGCAGGAAATCTCAAGGGGGAGAATAAGAATAGTCTCAACATGCAACTTTGTCTTCGCTTGAATCAGGCCTCTTGGAGCCATGAGAACTGCAAAAGTAGCAAGCAGAGGTCTAGAGAGAGTCTCTAAAATGTACAAACCATGTTCCCTCTTATCACGGACATAAGGTATATGCAATGAACTAGTTGTCTTATTTCTTCGATCCTCCTTAGTGCTTTAACTTGTACAATGTAACCCAAAGTTCCCATAAGTACAAACACACCAATAGCATTCTCATTTACTAGTGTGTCACTTCCCCATTTTCCTGGTCAAGAAATGGGTAATCTATGTAACCAACAACGGGATCTTGAGTATAAAATGTCTCTCTATTGTAACCATTCAATGGTGCATCCACCTTGAATCGGTAGACCAAATCAGGGTTAGAGATGAAGAGCCGACCATATGATATCAAGTCCGTGTCTCCTCTAGCCAAAGCCTTCATCCCGAGCTCTCGGGTGAAACCGCCGCTTAACATGAAAGTACCTTGATAAGCTCTCCTCCAAGTTCTTATCAATCGAGCTGCTTCATCCTCCTCTTGTTCACCATAATTTTTCGTGCCATTGGCTCTAAATTGACGTTGAGTCACATGGAGATACGCGAATTTGGAACCTATCTCATTTTGGAACTTGTTCAATCGCTCAATGACTGCTATGCCTAGACTGAGTGGATTGGGGTCCATGGCATCATTGTGGTCAATTGCTGGTGAGATTCTAACTCCTGTTCGATCAGTGCCAACTTCTTCTACCACCACTTTGACGATCTCCATCAAGAATCTGCATCTATTCTCAATTGATCCTCCAAATTCGTCTACTCTATCATTGATTGAGTCCTTTAAGAATTGATCAATGAGATAGCCATGTGCTCCATGCACCTCAACACCATCAAAACCTAAAGCGGAAATTGATTTGATTATTAATACTTATGTGCAACAAACAAAGTAAATACAAGTAATTTTAGCATCTATCACGATATGATTATAGTTCATGGACTAACCTGCTCGAATGGCATTTGCAGCTGCTCGGCGATATTGCTCGATAACCTCCCATATTTCGTGTGTTTGGAGAGCTCTTGGTTTGTGAGGAACATCAAGAGTCCCATCGGGCATGATGATTTTCCATTTATCGGAGACAGATTGATTTGTCGACGAAATCGGAGCACCTCGATCAGGTTGATAAACTAATACAATCACCATTAAATAATACCAATTGTTGTTAGAAACAAGTATAGAAGGTGAAATTTAATAAGTTAACATTGCCAAAGTAGGTAAAAAGTATAACAGCAAAAACAGATTGTCAGATTCAAATAGTGCAGGTCGTGATTATGTGATATATGGGGGAGCTACACAAATTTTTGGTGGCGTCGGTTTGAGAAAATGAATTTAGTACCACGGTTGGAGGCACGACCAACGTGCCAAAGTTGACAGAAGATGATGCCGCCCTTGGAATGAATAGCATCCACCACCTTCTTCCATGCTTCGACTTGCTCTTCAGTGTAAATCCCAGGAGTACCTGGAAACCTGGTTTAACATTTTATTTCTTAAATTTAAAGATCCTCCTATGATCCAAAGCGAAGTTCATATTACTTGCTGTCAAGCAATGAATAGGGTATAAATAGCTTGCGGTGCTCAGGTGTACATCGGTATGTAGACAATTTCAGTTCCTTTCTGCGTGATATATACAAGACAGCTTGATCTCAGGACCAAAGGACGTACCCAGCGGCCGTGTCAGAGATGAGGGTGCCTTCGGTGATGAGAAAACCACCCTTGGTCGTTCTTTGCGCATAGTACTCTGCATGCACCGGCAATGGAATCCCATCGATCGCTCTGCATCTCGTCAGAGGCGCTAGCACTACCCTGTGAGAGAGATCGAACTTGCCCATCCGGCATGGAGTGAAGAGGTTCGCGGCCATTTCGTGCGTAGCTTGTATTCTGTCAAGAACGAACAACAAGGATTGATACTAAGAATATGATGGTGAAGATTTGAAGACGGTGCGATGTGAGGTTGATCGATATTGCTCATCGGTTTTTATAGTTTGGTGTTGCCATTTGAACATAGCAGCAAGAACCGGGAAGATTCACCGTAATTCAGTTTGAACATGGCTAGGTTTGATTTTGATATGACTAAGTCGTCGCATGTTGGGAAGGTTGAATTGCAATTTGCTTCTTTAACCTTACTTTTCTCCTTGCAAAATTGTTTTAAAGACGTTGACGTATAGAACATGTGGTTCTAACGTTTCTTTATTTTCTTTATTGCCCAACGGGGTTCTTACGTTGACCGTTCAACATTTCATCGCCTGCTGCGCTGCTACGAAGTCGGTGGGCGGTTCGTTCCTGTTCTTATAGAGCAATCAGTCTATGTTCCCTGTCCGGAGAATCTAGTATTAATAAATAATAATATGTTACGTTAGATCATTTATAATAATGATAATGACGTTTTCTCTTGGCTTTCTTGAGTGACCAGGACTCTTTGACTTCGACTTCGTGTGATTAGAATTTCCGTGCCATGTGTTTTTTTGACTATGCACGAGAAGAACAAAAATTGTGGGCGGCATTTAGATTTCAATTCGACCACGCCATCCACATCTCATGTAGGAAATGTCAAGGGGGAGAATAAGAATAGTCTCGACATGCAACTTTGTCTTCGCTTGAGTCGGGTCTCCTGAAGTCATGAGAACCACAAAAGTAGCAAGGAGAGGTCCGGAGAGAATCGAAATAAACCCATGCCTTCATCTATTGCAACCTTATTTTATGGATATTGTGGCGAGGATAGTGAATGATGTTAGGGGCTTGCCCCCAGTCCATGCCCAATTCTCGCACCCTTTCAACATATTGTGTCGTGCTCCATCGAGATGATGGAGCACTCAAACTTGAATAATATTTAGGTTTGAGCACTTCACTTCACCCATAAGGGAGGACACTAACACATATGGGTTCAATGTTCTTTTCTTTTTTTCTTTTTCCCACAAAGATATAAATGCATGATAGCGATGCTAAAACAAACATGGTTTCATTAGTCAAGACCGAAGAAGTCGTAGATTACTGTAACTCTTATTCAATAGCTTTATGTTTGGACCGATTAGTCATAAGCATGTCGACATTGTATGCTCATATAGTGCACTTTAATATTTTGTGTCGTGTCTTGTTGGGGATTGCAAACATATGAAAATATATTATTGATGGACAATTGAATAGGGAGAGAGCGAAAGCGACTGATGCTACTCCTGAGAGAGATTGAACTTGCCTGTTGACATGGAATGATGAGGTTCAAAGCCATTGAGCGTAGCTTATATCCAACTAAGAATGGACAAACCAAGAAGATGATAAAGCATAACATCAAGAATTGAAGATGGCAGGCGAAGTTAGTAAAAGAGAAGGTCACATCTGGCATAATTCCTTTGAACAGACCAAGATGTCATTGCCATTTAGTATTTTTCTTATGCGCCATCTATATGTAATCTAACATACTTAATTCAAGTAACGACTAGATTTAGATTTTTTTCACAAAATCTATTTGAGCTAGAAGCAAAGGGCCAAGCCGAACGAGCAAGGGGGAGAGGAAATCTCCGTAAAAGCACAATTAATGTGGCACAAAGGGAGAGAAATTCTAGAATATCGATCAAAATTACAAACAAATTTATGGATATATTAAAACTAAGAGATTGACAACTTTTATAACATAAGGCTTTTTTTTTTTTTTTTTTTGGGTAAAGCAACATAAGGCTATTTTCATTCATTGTGATTTGACTTTTAATATTCTCATTGGGTCTTATTTTAGATTCCTCGCCTACCATTAACCATATAAAAAAGAAGCTGGACTGTAACATTGGAGATTGAAGAGAGAAAGCCTGGAAAAAAAAAAAGACAGAAAACAAAATGGTTCTGCTAAGAAACCTATGAAATCACTCTTTTAAAGCTATAATGCTCTCAAGATACAATTTAACCTCTCAAACTCTCTGAACATAAACATGAAAAGTAGAATAACTTTACTAAGAAAAGGAGTATTCTTGTACAAGAATAACGAACCAATATATCTTGTGTATAGGCACAATCACTCGATTGACATTGTTTAACTTCCAACGTACATTTTAGTCGGAAGTGTTAATATTCATTGAAATAAAATTCAAGATTGCTTAACCATAACTTTTCGAGTCCAATTAAGATTAAATGTAATCAGGCGTATTCAATGGAAAATGTCCTCTTGAGTGCCCATGCCTTTAAAAAACAAAAGCGCGGTTGCTCATATTCAAACAAAATAGTTTCCTTCACATTACAAACTCTCGAACAACACCGCTCACGTGCCAGCTTCTCTAGCGGCCAATAAGAAATAAATAAACATCAGTTGCTGTTGCCATGCGAACCCTTGCAGCAGAATCGACTTAATCCATTACGTGCATGCCAGGGGCTGGGAGAGTCGAATCGCAATTTGGCCTTCTTTGACCTTCTTTCTCTTCAAGGAAAAATCGTGTTTAAAAATGTCGTACCGACGGTGTACGGGGATGGAAAATCGGCGATATTTATGCCAAGGTCTCTTCCCCGGTGTGGTTCTTACATTGACCGTTCGACATTTCATCACCTGCCGAGAAAAATAAAAATAATAATAATAATAATAATAATAATAATAATAATAATAATAATAATAATAATAATAATATGGTTCCCTTACTTTATAATAATGATAATTAAAATGAAATTTTTCTCTTTGCTTCTCGATCGAGAAAACTCTAATTGACTTCTACCGTGCACAATTATTATTCATTTGCGAGATGATCGCTTGATGATGTGCGAGAACAAGAGGTATGGATGCAACTTTGATTTCAATTTGGACCATGCCGTAGACATCTCGTGTAGCAAATTTTCAAGGGGGATCATTGCACAAAAATATCATTTTTTATTGATCTATGTACAATCAACATATTGAAAAGACGAAAATCTCTTTTCATTAGGTATGATTAACCATTGCACTAAGAATCTTTTTAAGATAGGAACACTAAAACAAGTGGTTACTCTATATATACGTATTGAAAATTTTATAATTTGAGCATGTGATGAATGTAGAGGTAATACATTCATCGGAGGGAATAAAGAGTATTTATATAAATTTTGGAATGAACTGAATAATCAACATCGTGACATTATTCTAATTCCATCTCTATGATCTCAGGAAAAAATATTTAAGTGAATTTTTCTTTTTTATTACTTATCTCTTGAATTGCCATGCTTCATGCAAATTTTCGTGCTTTGTGCACATGCACTTTCATTTGTGTTGCGAGCATGTTTCTCGTATTTGCAATCCGGGATTCGCATTATTTCCATTCCCGTTGCATCATATACCTTCTTATATTATAAATTAAACTTAGTATGAACGATTTTTTATACAAAGCAATCTTAAATGGAAAAATCAAAATGCTTGTGAAATTAATATACTTGCCAAAAAAAAAAAAATCACTAATCGTGCCTCGTGTAGTGGGCTTACTTCTTCAAACTGCCAGCGTGCAGAAGGTCCAATAAGCAAGTCTCCAAGGCCCAAGCCCAACGTAGGACAGCCCAGCTTGGTCCTCTGTGGTGGCCTTGTCTTCCTCATCGCACTTGGTGGAAACCCTAACCGCCATTACCATCTCGAAAGAAATCAGAGAAGAAAAGACAAATTTGCGACACCCTCCTTTGATCGGCGCCATCACAAGGCTGATAACTAATTTCGGGAACTTTTCTAATATATCAGGCTATTGAATCTTTTAGCAAATTCTTCACTTGAACTCTAAACTGAAAGATTAGCCGCCGAATTTGATGTATTCGAAACCCGTTAGCGATAATGCTGCTGCCCCAAGGAAAGTTGGTTCATGCTGCTTCTTGGATTTATTTATTTATTTATTTAATATTTGTTATTTCTGCTAAATGAAGAATTGCATTGGCTGGCTGTGGATGGTCTTCTTGGCCGTTGTTTTTTGTTTCTTGGGTAATGGATGCTTTGTGCTGTAGCGTTGTAGGTTAAGATGTTTTTTGAGGTTGAGACCCCTAGATTAGCATCGAAGTCAGGTTAAGGTGGATCCGGGTGCATTCTAAAGGGATCTTAGCTATCCCATATCGCTTGG
Organism: Eucalyptus sideroxylon; assembly: GCA_014182405.2. Taxonomy (NCBI): domain Eukaryota; kingdom Viridiplantae; phylum Streptophyta; class Magnoliopsida; order Myrtales; family Myrtaceae; genus Eucalyptus; species Eucalyptus sideroxylon. Next base: position 48,152,749 of record CM024550.2, read on the forward strand.
GAGAAGCTCTCTGGCCTACTTTATAACCGTTGCGGCTCCCCTCACCTCTCAAGACGTCTTTTGAGGTTGAGACCCCCAGATAGAGGGCTTCTCCCAAGCGATGTGGGAGAGCTAAGATCCATTTAGCATGCACCCAAATCCACCTTAGCCTGGCTCTGATGCCAATCTGGGGGTCTCAGCTTCGAAAGACCTCTCGAGAGGTAAGGATAGCATGCACCCATGAATGGATCTAGACTTAGAATCAGGGAAAAACGGAGTCAGTTTCCCACAGGTATGCTTTCGCACAGTGGGCGAACCTCTTCGTTCAAGCCCTTCGGGGATAGCCTTTTAGCAAAAAGCCACTCTGACATTTAGTTCAGAGCCTAAAGACACTCAGAGAGTCACCGGTGTCGTCCATCACGAGCATTGTAGTCATAGTCTGAGTCATCAGAACTATGTATTGCCAGAAGATGTTCTTCGTACTTTTGCTCAAGTCCTACAAGTGAATTTGGTTAGAGAATTTGGTTTGAAGAGGATGTTTCCTCTTGATTCTAGGAGGAGCATGTAGTGTTGGTAGAAATGTTTGGCTGAGGCCAATTGGATGACTGAGCATAGTAGGATGTGTCCATGCCTAGAGATAAGGACAAAGGTCCTTGATCATAGGGGTCTTGGGAAAGAAGACCTCCCCATTATGCGTAAGGGTTTTGAAAGGACTGTGCAGGATCATCTGTGTCTGTCATTTCTTGCTCTTGTGATGATACATCTTGTTTGAATTCCTCGAGTGCTTCTTTGGCTTTTGCTATAATGATCCCTTGCAATTGGTACATTTCCATATATCTTCATGAATGATTTTATTTTCTTGGCACAAAATTCTTTAGAGTTCTTGGTACTAGTGTTCACATCAACCAACAAGTCCTAGAAAAGATTTGTAAATCCGAGCTTCTGTGAGGTATGGTTGAGGTTTATAGGATGTAGTACCTATAATCTATGGAGCATCAGTGATGTTACCATTGTTCTTTACAAAAGCCCATGGACATCTGAAGAATAGAATAGTGTGGACTTTAGGGTTTTGTTGGATGGTTCTCAATTCTTGATGTAAGAGCTGCTTCTAGTGATTGAGAGGATAAAACCAATTAAGAAAGTCTAAGAGGTTTCTATCATTTTCCATTTCAATGTTTCAACCGAGTTCGAATATCCTAGTGAGGTTGGCAATAAATCTTCTGGTTGGAATCTCAATAGCTCTTAAGTACTTATTGGTTAAGTACCATAATAACCATCACAACTGATCAGGGAAGTCTTCTTCCTTCCAAATTAAAGGATGTATAAACGGATAGTCTGAGTTTAATCCAAAAGGATAAAGAATTGAATCTCCATGGAATCGAATAGATCGTGTGGCATTGCCACATGAGGTTTTCCATGTTTTTAGTGAGGCTGTCATTATGGACTTGTTCAACAATCTCCTAGGGGTATCACCAACTTAGCCAATCTCATATTCTTTTAGTCTTATAGTTTTCATTGTGATGAAGAGTATGGAAAGCATGCCTCATGATGTACATGTTGATTTTTGCTGATGCTTTTGGTCTTGATAAGAAGTCAGCAAGCATGTTCTTCTTCCAAGCAATGTGTTTGGTTTCAAAAGAATATTTTGAAAACCATTCGGCCCATCGAAACAGTCGAGAATTTGGGATCTGCTTCTGTTTAAACTTGGTCATCTAAGGAAAAAATATCATGTCTAATTCTACAAGGAAGTGATGGCAGATAAGATGGAATTCGAACTTTTTTATGCCATTTTTTACCGCCAAGATTTATTTGAAAGTGAAATGATAAAGCATTCTAGCTTGGGAAATGTTTTTCACTTTTGTAGGCACACAGATGTCTCTTACCATTAATTTCTTCGAATAGGATAGCTGCCCAATATCCATCACTGGCATCAATCTGGAGAATTCTCTTTCCTGTTGAAAGGATTTGCAATGGGGGAAGAGTCTGCATAATCTCCTTAAGTTCAGCGACTGCTTTAGTCTGAAGTTTTCCCTAAGGTGAGGGATTCTTCTTCAGCATTGATTGCAGTGGAATTAGCAGTTTGAAAATATTTGGAATAAAGTCTCTGCGATAATTAATTATCCTAAGAAATTGCTGAACATGTTTTGTCATAAAGTTCTCTTCAGGAAATTTTAATAATTCCTTAGCAATGTGTGGCCCTAGATAGTATGTCCATTTGTTAAGGTGCATACCATGAAATTCAATTTATGTTTGGGCAATATTCATCTTTATTTGAGAAAACATAATCCCATGTTTTTTCACCATTTCTACAAACTGCCCAATGGCGATGGGATTCTTCATCAGGGCTATAGAGCATAATATCATCATATATATATTGCTGTGCTTGACAAGATGGGTTGGAAAGTTTGACACGTGGCTTTCTGAAACAAGGATGGTGCCACCTTTAAGTCAAAAGGAAGAACTTTCCATTAAAAATGTTGGTTCGGGATGCAAAACCCTGTTTTAGGTCTATTTTCAGGATGGATGCCCAATTGCCAAAATCCGGCTTTGAGATCGAATTTGGAGTAGATGTGGGCTTTGAATAATCTGGTAAAGAGGGAATTTCTTGAAGGTAAAGGGAATTTATCACCTTGAAGGAAGAGATTAAGAGGCTGGTAGTTTATTATCAGTCGCATTTTTCCTTTATTTTGGTCGGCACGCTTATTGATATAAAAAGCTTCACAATCCCATTGAGAATTGGAGATTTCAATAAGGCATTGTTGTAACAATTTTGAGCATTCCTTCTTAGCAACAACCAAATGTTCTGGATTCATTCTCATATGACTTGTCTTAGTTGGATTGATGTCTCCATTCTTTTTTAAGGGAATGCGAACAAAGAATTCCAGATTTTTTCATAAAGGATGAGAACATTTTTGGGAGAATTCATAATGAGATTCTGAATAAGATTCTAACAGCTTCTGCATTATTGGATCTAACAAATTCATTTGGATGGAAAACAGTTTTTGGATATTGACAAATTCAGAGAATTGATCCTTATACTTAAGACTATTTCCAAGAATGATACGAAGCTAAGAAATCTGAGTCATAATGTCCCAACCAATGATCAAATATTTATTGGGAAGACTAGATCCGAAGATTTTTGTAGTTATGGAACACTGGGGAAAAAATGAATAGTTACTAGAGTAGTTCTTACATTCATAGAAAAAGATCTCTTGAGGCAAAATTAAAATACTGAACACAGGAAGTCTAATATTCTTCATGAAGTACTTTAGTGTATAATATTGAACAACTTTCACCAGTGTCTATGAGAGTAATGATAGTGATAGGCTTGGCAAACTTTGAAGTGAAGATTTTCACAGGAAAATTGGGACAATAGATTTGGCTTAAAAATATGTCAGGGTTTTGTTCTAATGAAGTGAGGGATATGTGAAAAAGGTCTTCGGAATTTGAATCTGAAATCAATTTCATTGGGAGTTTGGTAACAAGGAATGACACAAAAAGTTTGTTTAGATGGCTCTTCATCCGCAAAGAATAGAGATTCGATATCATCATTTTCAAGTGAAATACATGTCTTATTCTCTATGTGATATATCAAATGATTCTGACATTTTCTTCCCTAGGGGCAATTTTTGGCAAAATTGCCCTTTTAATTGCACATGAAGCATCAAGTTGATTTATTGTGGCCTGAGCGATCCTTACATTTGCATAGGAATCGTCATTTCTTCTTTCTCCAGAAGTGCTAAGAGCCATGTCTAGATTTCTTTATCCAGAATTTCTTAAAGTACTTCTTCTTTCTGGAAGACTTTCCACAAGAGCTATCACAGTCTCTTTTGGAGCATTTGATCTTTAGCTCCTGGCGAGAGCAGGCTTTATCTAGTTCTCTGTTGTCCGTGAGATAGGTTTTGACCATTTGGCGCTTTAAACATAAATCTTCTAAGCATAGATGGATCTCTTGTTGTATTTCTCCCAAAAGAATATTCATAATTCTTCTTTGTCTACTAAGAAAAGAATTCTCAACCTACTAGGATAACTCTTTAGGGATGGAAGTCAAGAATATTTGCTTTAGGTTTGGATCAACTCTAATACCATAGAAAAGTTTGAGCATTTCTCGATAATGTTTATCGAGATGCTTTTTTTGAAAAGAGCAATATTTTCTTTCAAAGAATTCTCTCCTTTTGAGCTCATGAAGGTCATAAGGTTTTCCAATATAAAAAAAAAAAAAAAAAAAAAGATATAAAAGGGAAATGGCATGGCTGAAATGTGGTGAAAGTAAAAATTGAACCTGGTCTTGTTCTGTCACCGATTGCCACCAATGTTTGAGACTTCTTGTAAACCTTGTGACAAAACCAAAAAGGACATCATATTAATAATGATTGGTAAGAGCTTGGACATTTAACCAAGTATGGAATTCCTCAAATCTTTCTGACCATTTGGAATAGGGAATATCGTCAACAGTGAAAAACTATTTGGAGGAAGTGGTCATATTCAAAGAATGATTGTTTGCTTGAACCACATCTAGTTCAGAAGGGTTGGATTCCATATCCTGATCTGGAGGGTCAGCCATGAATATTGATGACGTTACCGGCATAATAGGGAAGGAGTCAAGGTCAGGGATTGAGAAGGATGAAGAGGTTGAAGGAGATAGTGAATCTGACTTTGTGTCAAAATTGTTTGGAAAAACCGATTTTGCTAGAATTTGGTCTTTTGAAGTGACATGATCTGGCTGTTCTTCTCGATTGCTTAGATCTTTCAAAAAAGATTCTAACGGATTTAATAGCATCATTTGGCTTGGCTTTTCCTTTATAACAAGTAGGGATTCTTCAGGCATCTTCTCTTTTCCCTTTTCTTTCCTTATTCGATCAAGTTCTTTGAGGCGATTTCACATGTCTACCACATTTGTCTTATCTTGTCTGATAGGAATGTTTGTAAGGGCAGCAAAGATAGATGTATTCTGAAGTGGTGGAAACGAATGCTCTATCCGCACTGTAGTTGGAAATGGGTTGAAAGGATTGGACATTCCTTCTTCAAAGAGTTGGATCTGTCTTTTGAGCTTTTCTATTTCCACCTTGGGACTTTCAAGATGATGATATCCCAAATGTTGTCCGGATTCTAAGGCATTAAGCCTCTTTTGGAAGTCCGAAAGCATCTTCTTGCTAGTTTCATCATGTCTTCAAAGATCTTGTTGCATATTCACAATTTTGGAGTCAATTGCTTTAAATGCATTGTTGTGTGCTAAAAGAGTTTTCGATTGTCAATTCAGGACGGCTTCAGCAACAGGAGTTCTTTTCTGTATTCCATGTTCATCCCCATCAGTGGGGGCAAGTATTTTGGGAACATGTCAATATCTTCCTTGTGGATCAATGGATTCTTCTAGAGTAGGGAATGAAAGTTGCGAGTTTTCACGTACAAGAGGAGGAAAATCTGCCTCTCGAAACATAGCAATGGAAGAGCTAGGCAATGTTGCTTGTGGAATTTCGAGTGAGTAGGAATGTTTTTTGTCCACTTTAGGATTGGCTTATAAAACGGGAAAATGGATGATTTCTTCAGAGGAGGAGGTGATGGTGGTGACGGTGGTGGATCTAGTGAAACCGAGGGTGGAGCAATGAACTCTGGTGGTGGAGTTGGAGCATAAGAAACCATAAATTGAAATTTATCACACTCACCAAGAGTATCAACGGATGAGTCTCCGTTTAAGTACCTTTGGTACATAGTATCTTTTGACTTTCTGTGCTTCCGTCAGGGTTTTGCATATGGGTCTACTTCGTCGGGAGAATTTGTACAATAGGAACGTTCACAAAAAGGATTCCAGAAGCAGTGACCATATTTGTCTTATATTTCAAATAAATAGTTCCCTTCCGTTTTCCCCCGGACTCTTTTTTCCATGTTCCCGCTACTAACTCTCCAACAACCCATATGGGTGTCACCTCTTACCGGTGAAAAAAAAAAAAAAAGCACATGAACATCGGTTTCCACCATAATTGATTATATTATTTTACGTATATTTATTAATAATCAAAATATACGAACAAGTGCAATACAAGAGAGAATTATAGTTTGTTGAACAAGGAGATATAATTATTCATCAGACTCTACCTAATTGACTCTATGATGTACAAACCATGTTCCCTATTGTCACGGACTAAGGTATATCCAATGGACTAGTTATCTTATTTCTTCGATCCTCCTTAGTGCTTTAACTTGTACAATGTAACCCAAAGTTCCCATGAGTACAAACACACCAATAGCATTCTCATTTACTAGTGTGTCACTTCCCATTTTCCTGGTCAAGAAATGGATAATCTATGTAACCAACAACTGGATCTTGAGTATAAAATGTCTCTCTGTTGTAACCATTCAATGGTGCATCCACCTTGAATCGGTAGACCAAATCAGGGTTAGAGATGAAGAGCCGACCATACGATATCAAGTCCGTGTCTCCTCCAGCCAAAGCCTTCATCCCGAGCTCTCGGGTGAAACCGCCGGTTAACATGAAAGTACCTTGATAAGCTCTCCTCCAAGTTCTCGTCAATCGAGCTTCTTCATCCTCCTCTTGTTTGCCATAATTTTCCATGCCATTGGCTGTGAATCGAGGTTGAGGCACATGGAGATATGCGAGTTTGGAACCTATCTCATTTTGGAACTTGTTCAATCGCTCGATGACTGCTAGGCCTAGATTGAGTGGATCAGGATCCATGGCATCATTATGGTCAACTACTGGTGAGATTTTAACTCCGGTTTGATCAATGCCAACTTCTTTTGCCACCACTTTGACGTTCTCCATCAAAAATCTGCATCCATTCTCAGTTGATCCTCCAAATTCATCTACTCTATCATTGATTGAATGCTTTAAGAATTGATCAATGAGATAGCCATGTGCTCCATGCACCTCAACACCATCAAAACCTGAAGTTGAAATCGATTTGATTATTAATACTTATGTGCAACAAGCGAAGTAAATAAAACTAATTTAAGCATCCATCATGATATGACTATAGTTCATGGATTAACCTGCTCGAATGGCATTTGCAGCTGCTTGGCGATATTGCTCAATAACTTGCCATACTTCGTGTGTTTGGAGAGCTCTTGGTTTGTGAGGAACATCGAGAGTCCCGTCGGGCATGATGATTTTCCATTTATCGGAGACAGATTGATTTGTCGACGAAATCGGAGCACCTCGATCAGGTTGATAAACTAATACAATCACCATTATATAATACCAATTGTTGTTAGAAACACGTGTAGAAGGTGAAATTGGATAAGTTAACATTGCCAAAGCAGGAAAAAAGTATAACAGCAAAAACAGATTGTCAAATTCAAATAGTGCAGGTCGTGATTATGTGATATGGGGGAGCTACACAAATTTTTGTTGGCGTCGGTTTGAGAAAATAATTTAGTACCACGGTTGGAGGCACGACCAACGTGCCAAAGTTGACAGAAGATGATGCCGCCCTTGGAATGAACAGCATCCACCACCTTCTTCCATGCTTCGACTTGCTCTTCAGTGTAAATCCCAGGAGTACCTGGAAACCTGGTTTAACAACATTTTATTTCTTAAATTTAAAGATCCTCCTATGATCCAAAGCGAAGTTCATATTACTTGCTGTCAAGCAACGAATAGGGTATAAATAGCTTGCGGTGCTCAGGTGTACATCGGTATGTAGACAATTTCAGTTCCTTTCTGCGTGATATATACAAGACAGCTTGATCTCAGGACCAAAGGACGTACCCAGCGGCCGTGTCAGAGATGAGGGTGCCTTCGGTGATGAGAAAACCAGCCTTGGTCGTTCTTTGCGCATAGTACTCTGCATGCACCGGCAATGGAATCCCATTGATCGCTCTGCATCTCGTCAAAGGCGCTAGCACTACCCTGTGAGAGAGATCGAACTTGCCCATCTGGAAGGGAGTGAAGAGGTTCGTGGCCATTTCGTGCGTAGCTTGTATTCTGTCAAGAGCAAACAACAAGGATTGACACTAAGAATATGATGGTGAAGATTTGAAGACGGTGCGATGTGAGGTTGATCGATATTGCTCATCGGTTTTTATAGTTTGGTATTGCCATTTGAACATAGCAGCAAGAACTGGGAAGATTCGCCGTAATTCAGTTTGAACATGGCAAGGTTTGATTTTGTTATGACTAAGTCGTCGCATGTTCGGAAGGTCGAATTGCAATTTGCTTTCTTTAACCTCACTTTTCTCCTTGCAAAATTGTTTTAAAGACGTTGACGTATAGAACTTGTGTTTCTAACGTTTCTTTGTTCCTGTTCAAAAAAAAAAAAACGTTTCTTTGTTCCTGTTCAAAAAAAAAAAAACGTTTCTTTGTTTTCTTTATTGCCCAACGGGGTTCTTAAGTTGACCGTTCAACATTTCATCGCCTGCGGCGCTGCTACGAAGTCGGTGGGGGGTTCGTTCCTGTTCATATAGAGCAATCAGTCTATGTTCCATGTCCAGAGAATCTAATATTAATAAATAATAATATGTTGCGTTATATCATTTATAATAATGATAATGACATTTTTATCTTGGCTTTCTTGGGTGACCAGAACTCTTTTGACTTCGACTTCGTGTTATTAGAATTTCCCTGCCATGTGCTTTTTTGATTATGCACGAGAAAAACAAAAAAAATTGGACGGAACGAGGTTGCTGTGGTGTAGTGGTTATCACGTTAGTCTTACACACTATAGGTCCCCAGTTCGATCCTGGTCAGCAAGATTTCATTTCTCCTTCTTTACCAAAAAAAAACAAAAAACTGGACGGCATTTAGATTTCAATTTCAACTAGGCCATTGACATCTCATGTAGGAAACCTCAAGGGGAGAATAAGAATGGTTTCAACATGCAACTTTGTCTTCGCTTGAATCAGGCTTCCTGGAGCCATGAGAACCGCAAAAGTAGCAAGGAGAGGTCTAGAGAGAGTCGGAGTACGCCATTGACATCTCATGCAGGAAATCTCAAGGGGGAGAATAAGAATAGTCTCAACATGCAACTTTGTCTTCGCTTGAACCAGGCCTCTTGGAGCCATGAGAACTGCAAAAGTAGCAAGCAGAGGTCTAGAGAGAGTCGGAGTACGCCATTGACATCTCATGCAGGAAATCTCAAGGGGGAGAATAAGAATAGTCTCAACATGCAACTTTGTCTTCGCTTGAGTCAGGCCATGAGAACCGCAAAAAAAGCAAGGAGAGGTCTGGAGAGAGTCGGAATAAACCCATGCCTTCATCTATTGACTGTTCTTTTCTTTCTTTTCTTTTTCCCACAAAGATATAAATTCTTGATAGCCATGCTGAAACTAAGATGGTTTCATTAGTCAAGACTGAAGAAGTCGTAGATTACCGTAACTCTTATTCAATAGCTTTTTGTTTGGACAGATCAGTCATAAGCATGTCAAACTTGTATGCTCATATAGCTCGCTTTAATATATCATGCTGTGTCTTGTTGAGGATTGCAAACATACGAAAATATATTATTGATGAATAATTGAATAGGGAGAGAGAGAAAACAACTGATGGTACTCCTGAGAGAGATTGAACTTGTCCGTTGACATGGAATGATGAGGTTCAAAGCCATTGAGCGTAGCTGATATCCAACTAAGAATGAACAAACCAAGAAGATGCTAAAGTATTACATCGAGAACTAAAGATGGCAGGCGAAGTTAGTAAAAGAGAGGTCACGTCTGGCATAATTCCTTCTGAATAGACCAAGATGTCATTGTCATCTAGTAATTTTCTTATGCGCCATCTATATGTAATCTAATATACTCAATTCAAGTAATGACTGGATTGAGATTTTTTCACAAAATCTATTTGAGCTTGAAGCAAAGGGCCAAAACGAATGAGCAAGGGGGAGAGGAAATTTCGGTAAAAGCACAATTAATGTGGCACAAAGGGAGAGAAATTCTAGAAATATCAATCAAAATCACAAACAAATTTCTGGATATACTAAAACTGAGAGATTGACAACTTTTATAACATAAAGCTCTTTTCATTCATCATAGTGATTTGATTCTTAATATTCTCATTGGGTCTTATTTTAGATTCCTCACCTACCATTAACCATATAAAAAAAGAAGCTGGACTATAACATTGTAGATTGAAGAGAGAAAGCCCGGGAAAAAAAAAGGACATAGAAAAGAAAATGATTCTGCTAAGAAACCTATGAAATCACTCTTTCAAAGCTATAATGCTCCCAGGATACAATTTAATCTCTCAAACTCTCTGAACATAAACACAAGAAAAATGGAATAACTTTACTAAGAAAAGGAGTATGCTTGTATAAGAATAACAAACCAATATGTCTTGTGTACAAACAAAATCACTCGATTGACATTGTTTAACTTCCGACATACATTTTGGTCTGAAATGTTAATATTAATTAAAATAAAATTCAAAATTGCTTAACCATAACTTTTCAAGCCCAATTAAGATTAAATATAATCAGGCGTATTCAATGGAAAATGTCCGCTCGAGTGCCCATGCCTTTAAAAAAAACAAAAACATGGTTGCTCTCATATTCAAACAAAATAGTTTCCTTCTTTTTTTTCCTACGTGGGACTCTTTTTATTTCCACACTCACATTACAAACTCTCGAACGTCACCGCTCACGTGCCAGCTTCTCTAGCGGCCAATAAGAAATAAATAAACATCAGTTTTGTTGCCATGCGAACCGTCGCAGCAGAATCGACGTAATACGTTACGTGCATGCCAGGAGGCTGGGAAAGTCGAATCGCAATTTGGCCTTCTTTGACCTTCTTTCCTTCAAGAAAAAATCTTGTTTAAGAATGCCGAACCGACGGTGTACGGGGACGGAAATCGGCGAAATTCATGCCAAGGTCTCTTCCCCGGTGTGGTTCTTACGTTGACCGTTCAACAATTCGTCACCTGCTGAGAAAAAAAAATTAATAATAATAATCATTTGGTTCCCTTACTTTATAATAATGATAATTAAAATGAAAATTTTCTCTTTGCTTCTCGATTGAGAAAACCCTAATTGACTTCTACCGTGCACAGTTATAATTCATCTGCAAGATGATCGCCTGATGATGTGCGAGAACAAGAGGTATGGACGCAACTTTGATTTCGATTTGGACTATGCCATAGACATCTCGTGCAGCAAATTTTCAAGGGGGATCATTGCACAAACATATCATTTTTTACTGTTCTATGTACAATCAACATATTGAAAAGATGAAAATCTTTTTTCATTAGTTATGATTAACCATTGCATTGAGAATCTTTTAAGATAGGAGCACTAAAATAAGTGGTTACTCTGTATATACGTATCGAAAATTTTCTAATTTGAGCATGTGATGAACGTAGAGGTAATAATAATACATTCATTGGAGGGAATAAAGAGTATTTATATAAATCCTGGGATGAACTGAATGATCGATATTGTGACATTATTCTAATTCCATCTCTATGATCTAGGGAAAAAATATTTAAGTAAATTTTTCTTTTTTTATTGTTTATCTCTTGAATTGCCACGCTTCATGCAAATTGTCGTGCTTCATGCACATGCACTTTTGTTTGTGTTGCAAGCGTGTTTCTTGTATTTGCGACTGGGGATTCGCATTCTTTCCATTCCCGTTGCGTCATATACCTTCTTATATTATGAATTAAACTTAGTATGAACGATTTTTTTTTTTTATACAAAGTAGTCTGAAATGGAAATATCAAAATGCTCGTGAAATTAATATACTTGCCAAAAATAAAAATAAAAAAATCACTGATCGTGCCTCATTTAGTGGGCTTACTTCTTCAAACTGCCAGCGTGCAGAAGGCCCAATAAGCAGGTCTCCAAGGCCCAAGCCCAACGTAGAAAAAGCCCAGCTTCGTCCTCTGCGATCGCGTCGTCTTCCCCATCGCAGCCGGTGGGAACCCTAACCGCCATTACCATCTCGCGCAGAAACCAGAGAAGAAAATACAAATTTGAGAAACCCTCCTTTGATTGGCGCGATGAGTTCCCTTTGATCACTGGGCTGATAACTAATTTCGGGAAATTTTCTAATATATATCGGGCAATTGAATCTTTCAGCAAATTCTGTTCTCGAACTCTAAATCGAAAGATTAGCAGCTGAATCTGATGGATTCGAAACCCGTTAGCGATAAAGCTGCCGCCCCAAGGAAGGTTGGTTCATGCTGCTTCTTGGGTTTTTTTATTATTTATTTATTTAATTATTTCTGCTAAATGAAGAATTGCATTGGCTGTCTGTGGATGATCTTCTTTGCTGTTTTTTTTTTTTTTCTTGGGTAATGGATGCTTTGTGCTGTGGCGTTGCAGGTGAGGTTTGCACCTAAGGCTCCTCCAGTTCGAAAGCCAAAACCTGCTGTTGTCAAGACGTATGGAAAAAAGCCTTTCTGGGTTCACAGCATTTTGCTCATGACATTGCTTTACTGAATCAATGAAGCACTTAGATTGATTACAACCTCTCTGTTGCTCTGCAGAGAAGCTAGAGATGATGATGACGATGAGGCGAAGGCCAAGGATTTGCTCCGGCACTTCAATGTGCGTCTACGTTTATAGAATCACTCTGTTTTTGTCAATGTCAATCTCTTGTGGGTGGGTGTCTAACTAGTTTGCATACGGTTCTTTCTGAAAATTGGCTTTTGCTGTCGTCGATCACAGGAAGGAATCTTGAAGGAGAAGCCCAAAATTGAGAGAAAAGGTACAGCATTTGTTAACATTTCGTTAAATTGAAATTTTGTTATGGTTTCTGATGATGAAGCTGTTAGCTGAGAAATTATGCTATGGTTGTCGGTGCGAGACTTGTGATTAGGGATGGCATGTTATTGTTAGTTGTCACGACCTTGGCCTTTCAGATTGATAACAGAGGAAAAGAACATTGGAAGAACTTGCATGTTGGCTAATGACACGGTGTCCAAAAATCCTGTAAATACTTGCTTGTGTTTCATACCTCATAGATGTCAATGGTAGTGAACTGGGTTTGTTAGCATGACCTAGACATTTGCTCTGGATTGCTAATTCTTGCCTTCTAATGCAATTTTAGATTTTTGCCATATGTCCTCCAATGAAGGAAGAAATTTGACAGTTACCCATCAGAAGTACTAGTGTATGGTTTTGTCTTCATTAGAAAATGAAAGTATTTGGTTATGGAGGTTTGCGGATTTGATTACATTGGGTTTTGACTTGTGGATTTTACAGTGGCTCCGTCGCAAATTGCATTTGGTTATGGAGGGACTTCAACTTCGTTAAAATCATATCATGTTCAAAAGGATCAAAACAATGTTAACTCATATCAAGGTTCAACTTCTGACTCAAAACTTAGCATCCTGCTCTGCTTACTTAAGTTGCAATTATCCTTTCAAACTTATTAGATTTGTGGTCTTTATAGGTACTTCCAGTGGTCCAGGCCTGAGAGGGGAGAAAGAATACAGAGAACCATGGGTTGGTAAATTATGCAATGACATATCACTTTCTACTTGATTAGTTGTTCAATAATTAAAAGTTTCATTTCTTACCTAACTCTTTGGCAGGACTATTACAGTTACTATCCTGTAACTCTTCCTCTAAGGAGACCATATTCAGGAAATCCAGGTACACTATCCAGTTTATTTCAGTTGAAAATTTACAGCTCCTAACTATACTTTTTTTATTTACACTGACATAGTTGTGGCTTTCAATATGGTCACCATGTTTAGTTCATAGATAATTATTAGCACAATGTATTGATTTTATCATAACTTCAAAAGATATCTGCAACGCTTGTTTTTACTTGCAGAACTTCTTGATGAAGAGGAGTTTGGGGAGGCCCCCAGTGGTGTGACTTACAATGAAAATATACTAAACACAGCCATGGAACTTGACCTAATGGTTAGTATTTTTGTAAGTAAAAATCAACTGGGATGTGAAATAATTGAAACTAAGGAAAATGCCATAACACATGTAGGACAGTCAGCGTGACGGAAGTTTGGAACCTAGTATGTTCTTTATTCAGTTACCTCCAACAGTCCCAATGGCAAAGCGTTTGACGACTGCAGCAGGGAACGAGACAACTGAAAGCTCAACATCCTCCAATGTTTTGGGTTCCTTGGAGAAAAGCTGCAGTTTAGATGAGTTGCCAGCAGGGTTGATGGGTAAAATGCTGGTGTACAGAAGTGGTGCTGTCAAGCTCAAGCTTGGTGATACTCTCTATGATGTGAGTACTTTTCAGAACCCATTTCATGTATCATTTTGTTTTTCAATGCACGCAGAGGTTCAATGTTCATGCCACTGATTTCTAGAAGTAGCAATAATGATTATATCGCTGTTTTTTTCTGCTATTGAATTGTCAATTAAGACCAATGTGGTCCGGAGGGGCAAAAGGATGTATCTGTATCTTATCTTTGGGGTTCGGTGCAGGTGTCCTCGGGTTTGGATTGCGTGTTTGCTCAGGATGTCGTAGCCGTGAACAGAACAGAGAAGCACTTTTGTGTTGTTGGGGAGCTCAATAAGCGAGCCATTCTGACTCCAGATGTGGACTCGGTGTTAGAAAGCATGAGTGAATTATGACTATTTTTCCTTCATTCAGGTACATTTTTCCAAAACAATAACGCGCGAGCGGATGATTAAAATTTTGTAGACGTGAGGCTATGGTGTTTAGGTGGGTTGTTGAATTGACAATTCCTGCAATAGTTCGGCTGAGGGAGAGAGGGAGAGAGGGAGAGGTCAAGTTACTTGTGTGCTTCAGCTGCTTCTTGTCATCATGTAGACAATCAAGTTCTGTCCTTTCCAGATCGAAGGGACAATGTCACTTTAATTGAAGAGTGTATTTCAGCTTGTAGCCCGAGTCCCCTATCCTGGTTGTGTTGACTTTCAGGAATTGTTGGGTGTGTGGGTGTGTTGCAATGCAAGGCCCAAAAAGGTTGGCAAGCTAGAAATGAAGAGACGATCACAAAAAATTTTGTCTTCTAATGCTGGATAGAGACGGAAGTATTGAAGGGGAAGGTGTGACATTGCAACACGCTTTATCCGTGCATGTTGACGCGACATAATTTTTGTGCTTAGGTCTATAGCTATAGAGCCACTCACGGCCCAAATCTTGTCACTATCGCTACGAAAGAGCTAGCGCCGTAATCGGTCGTGGTGGTTTAGCAGGCTCGATCGGCCCGGCTCTACTGCCCTTGGAGATTCATAGGTAGAGAGAGAAATGGAGAGGGAAGGTAGATTCGTCGATGAATAAAGTAGGGAGAACTGAGAAGAGACGCTGGAGGACAATAACGTTGACCAAGATTAAATTACGATCGGTTCCGTGGGCTCTGCTCGTTGTTAATGTTGAATGATCTTTACTTTCCTTTTTGAGGAAAGCTTGTACGTTTGGGATTTTGCAGTTGGCACTGCCGTTTACCAACTTCGCATGAATCTGACCCGAAGAAAAACTGGCGAAGAGACGGACGAAAATGATAGCAAGCAGTACATGAGGGTTGAAATGAAAACGTATATAATATTGTGGGATCAAAATTTAGGGACGAAAAAATAGTATTCGCTTTCATCTTCTCTCGGCACTATATCCACTGGACATTTGTATTAATCGCTAACTATAATTCTAGCTCCATTAACGTAAACCTAATTTCATGACGATTTTATCAATGGGTCACGTTTATCATATCTTTAAAGAAGTCATGAACCAAGCAATAAGAGTTACTACTACGTTTCGAAAAGCTGCCATCGCCAATTAAAAGTTACCATCTTATAGAAAGAATTTTGTAAATTCGAAAGGTTGGTTTCGTGATTCCAAAGCTGCTCACCCATAAATCGGCAATAGAAAACGAGCAGAATTTATAACGTGATTGGACCATGTTAACGTGGGCCGTGTTATAATAATCCCTTGCCTCTCTGCCCGCGCAACAATTCCAGTCCTTTGTGACCCTTCCATTGCATTGATCAGTGACATGCCCCGCAAACGCACATTTGACGAATCGTGAACAAGCCAGGACGTGAGATTCCACCTCAACAGATGCAGAGACAACGTCATTCATCGTCAAACATCACGATTATGGGTGTGCATGATCTAGGCGGGCGGTTCCCAACCTAGAATTAAGAACCGCCATTTAAGGACTGGTTCTAAAAAATTAAAATCGGGATCCACCCTTTAGTTACATGGATCCACCCGAAAACTGAATCATCGATTTAGTCTGGTTCCTAGGTAGATCCATGAAACCGATCTCACAATAATAATAATATTATTTTATCGAAAGCTCAAATCTTGACGGAAAACAATTTCGGTTTTCAACCAAATTGTTGGTTCTTCACCGCCTAACCTATTCTTCTTCTTCTCCTCATCGTGCAGCCCTGCTTCTTCACGTGCTTGCTTTTTGCCCACTAATTGCTTAACGTTTTGTCAAGATGCACTTTGGATTTTTTAGCTTCAGTGCCTCTCCATTTGGTGTGCTTTGGACTTTTTCCAACTTTAATTAATTTTTTTAATTATTTGATTTAGGTTTGTTAATTTGTAATTTCATTTTTTCAATATCTAAAAATTAATATATTTTTATTTTAATATAATATCGGGTGGGCGGGTGGAAGGATTCACCTATGGAACTAAGAATCAGACCAGTTTCATCAAGAACCACCGGTTCAGGGCTGTTCAGGTGGTCTCAGTTCTTTTGCACACCCTTAATCATGATCAGGCCGACATACAATGTTGTAACCGACAAAAATAGAGAGAAAGCCAAAAGGCAATAGTCAAGAGGAGAGGGACAGAGACAACAGAAAGTTGCTATCAATTCTAAGTACTAATTAACATGCCGACCAAAACAAAAAAAGTACTAATTAACATCGTCCTGGATTTCGTGCAGATCTCAGCATCCCTTGGACGTAAAACACCAATTGAGCAGAGCCGAATATGAGGTTCGAAAAAGATGCTGTATTGTACCAAACGAGGGGCAATAGCGCATGCAGAACGCAGTCTGAGACCCCACCACATAAGTGGAAATTGCTTAGAAACAACCTCGGTCTGGGTGATACAACCTTTAACCAATGCCAAGGATCCAAGGCGGGGCCCTCTGGTTAAAGGTTTGACTGATTCCTCTTGGGCACCTACTCGATTATTGCCAGCCGACTTCAATCATTATGCATTTGAATTATTCTAACCATCACGAGGATTGTCGCTGTTGTTAACGAAGTGTATTGGGTTGTCAATTCTCTTGCATTGAATATGGATACAGACGCAAAGCAAAAAGGGCTATGTCTTTGTCCACCCTCGACAGGCTCATTTCACAAATTTTGGCATCTAACTGAGGGTCACGCTCGAAAACAGAGCCTCGTTATTAAAAACACAGCCTCGTTCCTGCACCTTTCCCTCCCCTCGCCTTGGTCGACTGTGGCCCTCTACTTGTTGCCGCCGCTGCCGTCGCTACTCTACGGCCGCTGATGCCGTCGTTGTTGCTCCATCGGTTCTCATTGCCGTCGTTCTCCGGTCGGCGCCCTTGGCGTGCGTGCGTTTGTGTGTGTTTGCACGCGTGAGAGAAAGAGAGAGAGAGAGCGGGGAACCATGTCAAACATCAATGGTGGCCGCATGTGAACACTTAATAGAGACATGATGGTGGCGGGGGCGGCACCTTGAAAACAAGTTCAGGGACACATCGATTGCGCCAAAGGTGAGAGAGAGATTCGTGACTAAAGTTACATGTGAGTAAATGGGAAAAGTACCCAAAAAAAAAAAAAAAACTTAAATATGTTGTATCGGAATATATTCAATCTTAAACCTTTCAATTAAATTAATTTTGTCCTTGACCTTTTGCATTCATAACAATTCGCTCTATTTAGCCAATTTTACTTGGTTATTATTGATTTGGATGATGATTGTCTTAAGGAACGATCGGTGTTGACGTTGACAAATTTTAAAAATTTTGTTTTTTATTTTTTTATTATGGCTGGCAAGGGTCGCTGGTAATCCTCGCCCAAGCAAGCCCTCACTAGATTTGGTCATTGTGGCCCTCACCCAACCACAAAGGTCGAGCCCTTAGTAGTAGCCTAGTGAGTCACAAGTCGTGGCCTCTAATGAGGGCTGCCCTCGCCTAGATGAGGCTTGACCCTTACAGGCTAGGTGAGGGCCGCAACCCTCTGCAATGGCCAAGCCGACAACACAATGTAATAAAATAATAATAATAATAATAATAATAATAATAATAATAATAATAATAATAATAATAATAATAATAATAATAATAATAATAGAAATTTCAAAAAAATATTTAAATTTATTAAATTTGTTTATGGCGATGCTCGTTGTGCCACGTAGGATATTTAACACTCATATTAGCAATTTCTTGTCAAATTTGTTTGATAGAATTAAATTGACACAAATGTAAAAAGCTTAGGACTAAATTAATCAAATTAAAAATTTTTTTACTAAATTAATATCAATGCAATAGGTTTATGATTTCTTTTTTTACTTTCCCATGAGTAAATTGTATACATATAATGCTAAAATTCTATATAGTATTAATATAGAGGTCTGATTGGAGTATTCACGGATGGAAAAGTATAATTATACAAGAAATTACACAATCGCAATGTACCTTCCATTATAACGTAATAACACGTGACTTGTAGCACAACAATTGGCTGACCAATTAAGTATTATCAAGTTTTTATTTTCATAACAGGAGAATGACATTAGAAGTGTTAAAAATTGTATACAACACTCACTTTAGCATCTAAAGTTTTTTTTAATCATTTAAGTGCTAAATATTTTGGAAAATGATATTTTCAATGACAACTCAGATCTATATTGGCTAGAAATTTAATGTGACCATTTTTTTTTATTAATATCTTAAACCAACGTGGCTTGCCGGAGTTTTGAATCAACATAAAATGCCCAGAATAGCATCATTTAACTAGTTTCATCTACTTGTACAACCCAAAAATGGCAAAATTTATTGTTGAATGACGTCATTCATCTCCCTCTCTCTCTTTCTCTCTCTCTCTCCCTCTCTCCTCGTCATTTCTTCATTTGAGCTCTGCAACATCACATGAAGAAGGAGGAGCGATTGGGTTTGGAGTTAGGATGTCCATTCTAGGGTTTCATGAGCAAATTGTGACCGGATTCGTGACAAATAGAGATGATTTAAAATTCTGCATACTATGTTTAGGCTGAGAAATACATTGAAATCAAGTCTGAAGCTTACGTTTTAAAACACCTAGCATATGTTCGACTATTTGCCTGAAAGAGCTGATAAAGTTTTTTTTTTTCATGAAATCGATGCTTGGAGTTATGATTAATTCACAATTTCTTCCTTGACAGCTAAAGCTATATTTGAATATGTGATTCCCTATGGTTTTATGGCATGTCCTTCGAATCCCAGCGTTGGCCGTGGATGAGCACCCATGCTGGAGCCCTTGCCCATTTTCCGACGATGCCCACAGTTCAAGGCCGTTGTCGTTAGATTCCTATTAGGCGGCGAAAATGGTGACTGGCGTGATGTTTTGGTGGCGGTGGTCTGGAGATTGGCAGCGACAAAGGTAAGTTATTAGTGAAGGTTGTCAACATATGGGGGGTCGGTCGCGACAAGAAGAAAACAAAGAAGCAGCGAGGGTGCAAAAGGAGAAATGAAATGAAAAAATGACAGGGAGGAAGGGGAGGATAAATGTACATGGAAATGCCATGTGGACCCTTTTTCTTTTTTAAAATGCCAATTCATGTTAAAATTCTAATTAAAAAAGTCATGTATTAATTTTGGCTAGAATTTCTTGCAATTGACACTTAAATGAATCGTTTTCTACGATTTAATACTTAAGTGATCCGGCGAAAACTTTTGATATTAAAATGAATGTCATGCACAATTATTGACAATTCTAGTGTCATTCTCCCTTTTTTTAACTGATATATGTCATGTTAGAATCACATTTGCAATTTGTAGGTGGATCCTGCAATGCAATGCAGTGTGTGTGTGTGTGTGTATAAAGAAACCAAGTTTTGCATGAGGGAAAGCAGAAGGACACCAAAAGTGTTGGAAATTTTATATAACACTCATTTTAATGTCAAATTTTTTTTTTTTTTTTAGAATATCTTAAGTGTCACTTTCAATCACTTGAGTGCCAACCCCAATTTAAGTCACTGGACATCCAACTTGACAATTTTTTTATCAAGTTTGAGAGAGAGAGAGAGAGAGAGAGAGAGAGGAGGATCAAACGAGCTAGAAGCACTTCAAACTTCACAAAAAAAGGGACAAAATAAATCCACTCTCTATTGATATTAATGCAGATGGATAGACTAAAATGGGAAAAGTGTTAAAAAAAAGTCCTAAATATTTTATATTTGTGCCAATTTAATCCTAATTTTTTTATTTAGTACCAATTCGGTCATTTTTGACTAATTTTAGTGGATTTTGCTATATGGGTGCCGGTTGACTAATGTGACGCAATTGGCATTACATAAATAATTTTTTATAATATTTTAATATTTTGAATTTTTTTTCTTTTTTCTTTTTCCTTCTTCCTTATTCTCCTCTTTCCTCTAGCTATTTGCCAGACGTCAACAACCGACCAAATGCAATGGCTGGTGAGGTCGAGCCTTGCCCATGACCAACAAGGCTCAATCCTCGCCAGATCCAATAAGAGCGAGCCTCATTAGCCCAATGCGAGGCTAGCTCGAGGTTGCCCAGGTCGTGAGGGTGGCCTTGTGCCGAGCTAGCAAGGGTCAAGCCTTGCCCATGGTTGATGAGGGCGAGCCTCACCGCCTGGCGTGAGGCTGCCTTCACAGCCCTCATCAGTGGCCAACAAGACCTCAACCTCGTCGATTGTCACCTCTAGCCGATCGCCAAGGTCCGACAATCTACTAGAAGAAGGAGAAGGAAAAAGAAAAAAAAAGATTTAAAATTATTAAAATATTATTAAAAATTATCTACATCAATATCATCATGTCACATTAGTTAGTCGGTGTCTAGTCAACAAAATCTAGCCCAAATTAGCTAGAAAATATTGAATTGACACCAAGTAAAAATGTTTAGGACTAAATCGGTATCAAAAAAAATTTATGATCAAATTGGCACAAATACAAAAGGTTTATGACTTTTTTTTAACACTTTTCTGGACTAAAGCAACACGACTATTGGTCGGACCCATCGAAGCACCTCGAGGACGCAAGACTGAATTCGAGGGAAGAGCTACATGGAAACGTTTAGGATTGTCAAGGTCAAAGACGTGCCTCATAAGGGCAAGCCAGCAAAGAGTCAAACTTCCTTTTATTTGTGAATGAATGTTCTTTCCATACTGCTGCAAATCCCATCGATTTCTTCCTCAAGTTCACTCATCACCTCCAGGATTTCATTACTAGCTTATTCCATGGGCATTAAATTCATGTTTCTTTCCCTTAATTTCTCTCTTTCCAACTCCTGCTCAATCTCTTGCTAATCAACTATTGAGGGTTGTCCCAATAACCACTCTTCCCACTTGGGAACAGGGAGATAGTGAGTTCTACTCTCCACTTTCTTCAAAGGGGAGGCTGGAGGAGAGGGGGGGGGGGGGGATATGTGAATGAAGGAGTAGGGTTTCACAATCTATGTACAGCACATAACACATAGCGGTGTCCTCTGGTATTTACTGGTTAAGCTACAAAAGTTGGATTCATGTCCAATTTAGGCTCCGGTGGCTTGTAAAATATACGTGTGTGTGTGTATATAATAGAACCAGGAAAAAAACAATCTCTAGCTGATCTTGCTTCTTGCTTGTCATATCATCGAGTAAAAATATCCCATTGATATCTCCTCTTGGCTGGCCGTAATCTCTTACAATTTTGCCTCCTCATATCTCCAAAGTTTTCTCATTATAGATTTTAAAGTAAATCTCTTAAGTTGACACTAAAGAGAAACGAGGCAGAATAGAGCCGCTCCTTTGTTGCTCCAAGATGACGAACGGCAACGGTCAGCATTGGCTCCGGCGACTTGAAAACGGCGAGGAATGCCATCATTGGTAGTTGATGCTGGTGAACGAGCTTCGGGCGAACCCAAACTCTTCAGGCCTTCTTCGTTGGAAAATAGAGCAAAAACGGAACAAACTAACCACAGCTTTGTCGACGACCAGCAAGACGATGAATGACAGGCGGCGTCGGTCTATGGCTAGCCTAAGATATCGATGACCAGTGTGGATTGAAAGTGGCTGCCCATGTCTCTGCTCGTGCTTGGTTGGGTGATGCCTTCAGGAGAATGGCTGAGGCGGCATGGTGATTGACAGCGGTTGCGTGCGAGAACGACGAAGACAGCGAGTGAGAGCGACGGTGATAGGGAGAGTGGTGCGACGATCAGCTAGCGTTGAAGAAGATCAAGCCCTTTAACCTTCCTTGCGTGCCACGTCATTTTTGCTTGGTTGGATTGAGTAACATCTTTTATGCCCTACCTAACCATGTTGATTTGAGGGAGACATCCATGTGGACTGGATTTCTTTAAAAGAATGCCAACACGTTTTAATTTTAATTATAAATGCCTTGTTATACTTTTGATAGGAAATTCTCACAAGAGGCAATTAAGTAATTTGATTTTCTGATTTTTTATTTAAGCGAGCCGGCAAATACTTTTGGCATTAATGTGAGTACCGTATGTAACTTTTAACATTTCTAGTGTCATTGTGCCCATAATAAAGAGATTATTATAGCTGTATTACATCATATTCATGTTAATGTAATTCTGATTAATTCCTCCCCACTGATAAAAATACTTGGAAGTTTTGCATTTAAAGAAAGTAGGAAATCTCCATCAATTCTTCTTGACCATCTACTTATCGAGTTTGGCAAGTAGGAAGTTATTTCTTATCTACCTCTTTGATATTGACGTGAATTAGCATGCTTTTCACCGAATTCACGGTATGGACTCGTGTGGCGTGTCCAAGTTCTCATCCAAGATGTCATCTACCTTATCGTTTACACAAAAAAAATTGTACTTTGCAACAATGGCAAGAGGATAAGATATTTTATCTTTTGCACCTAAGAAAATCTCAATTGCGCAGTTGACTTTGCAAATGAAAATATCTTCTTCATTAATCATTTTCTTATTCTTGATTTATAAAGACTCAAATGTCATCGTCGCAAGATTACGGTGTAAATAATTGAGGAATAATGTCACAAGTGGTTTCTTTACTCTTGGCTAAAAATCAAAATCGTTCATCTATTTTTTATCTATCTTTTCACGATGGTCTCTTTACTTTCTTTTTTTTTTGTAAAAAAAAAAAAACCACCGTTAGTGTCTATGTTAAATTTGGCCGTCGGAGGGTGGAGTTGGCTAGCTTGGCTAATTGGAGAACACATGTTGCATTTTGATTGGCACACGGCGGTGCTGATTTGGCTAATGTGATGCCCCTCGCAAAGGGAACGCAAGATCTCAGCACTTCAGAAAATAAGCTTGTCGGAAAAAGAAAAAAAAGAAAACCGATCTCACC
Organism: Eucalyptus sideroxylon; assembly: GCA_014182405.2. Classification (NCBI taxonomy): domain Eukaryota; kingdom Viridiplantae; phylum Streptophyta; class Magnoliopsida; order Myrtales; family Myrtaceae; genus Eucalyptus; species Eucalyptus sideroxylon. The sequence goes on from CM024550.2 coordinate 48,176,088, forward strand.
GAGTCGATGTGCAAACTTATTGAAGAAAGCTGTGCAAAAGGAGACATGCGAGTAATTGTCTGAGTTTGATTTTGAAATTGAGAACTAATCGAATAGGTGGCGAAACCCTCGAGAGTTTATCCATGAACGCCACATTTATTGTCTTCCGCACGATGTTGCTTATATACTCTTTTCTAGGGTTTCGCCATGGCGACGAGCTCCAAATCTCCTACTGGTGGGCCATGGCACTCGAGCTCTGAGCTCAGAGTCGCCATGGCCGTTCGAGCTCTAGATCTCACCTCACCTCATGATGTCATGGCCATTCGATCGAGCTCTGATGTTGCGGCCGATATCAGTAAACTTTTAACTAGTCGACGCTACCTCAACAAATTCCGTAGTCGAAAAAATTCAGGAATGACCAATAACGCTTTTTAAAAAGTACAAGGATGCTCGACATTAAAGAGAGAGAGAGAGAGAGAGAGTACATGCATGGTTTGAAATTTTCGAACAAAAACAGGGAGACCATCGACAATTGAGTATCCCCCATCTGTCAAAATCAGTCTTACTATATTTTTAGGCTCGTAGGTGTTCTTCCACATTCGTGTCTTGATCTTGCGTTGATGGGCGCGTCCCCCAAATTGAGCATGAGAGAGAGAGAGAGAGTACATGCACGGTTTGAAATTTTCGAACAAAAACAGAGAGACCACCGACAATTGAGTATCCCCCATCTGTCAAAACCAGTCTTACTATATTTTTAGGCTCGTAGGTGTTCTTCTACGTTCGTGTCTTGATCTTGCGTTGATGGACGCGTCCCCCCAATTCAGCATGTGCAGATCTTTATTGTTTTGCAAAGGGACAGCACGTTAACTGTTGAATAGCCAAAGCGAAGGACCGGGAGGTGAGGTTCCCGAGGCACGTGCTATCTAGTGGAACAACCTGCCTCTTTCGTCCAATGACATTGGAGTTAGGTTTCCTTTAGTTTTCTCCTCCTTTACTCTCCAATCTAGAGACCAATCCCCCTCTTCCCATGGAACGCGTACCCTTTTGTCAATTGTCATGGGTCCCAGTCGATCTTGGACTGTATGTTAAAGACTTGGGGACAAAAACGAAAGCATCCTAGGGTCATGGTCCTCGGGACCAAAGATAGTCTGGCAAATATTGACTTAGGTTCGTCCATGACGAATGCTATAAATAAGGACCAGATTATTGTAAACGTAGGATATTGTAAATGTAGGATGCCTAACGCTGAATTACATCTACTGGAAAACGATTTCCATGGTAATAAAAAGTGAATGTGCAAAATATACGGTCGTTGAATTTAGTTATCAATTATATATAATGAAGTGTTCGTCATCAAAAATGTTTATATGCTAGAGTGCATTTATTTCATTGAAAATTTCATGATAAAGGAAAATGTTTTTCATGAAAAATTTTCATTTATTTAATGATTTAAATAAAGTAATTTCCTTCAAATCTAAGCTGATTACTTTTAGTCCATGGAATATGATTTCAACACGTCAATTAATTTCTCATCATCTCAACACAGCCAGAAACAATTTTCCGGAAATAGTTTTCTCCACAAACAAATTGATCCTAAATGGAAAAGACTTACATGAGTTTTGGACCTATGATGCCTATCACCTGTCCTTGCTTATGCATCTTTAGTATCATGCTCGATGTTACACAATCTTGGAATCGTGCCGGCTAAAAAGGAGGAATACTTCGTCTCCTAATTGGATTCTTCCATGGATTCGCTTGTACGATAAGACATTCATTTTGTATAACCTCTTGATGGTCGCAAAACACGTCTACGATACTAGCTCTAATATACCATTAGCTTGAAACACGGACAGTATGTAGTTAACCAGTGTTATACACAAGTTATGAACTAATTAAAGCTAATGGGCACCTGCTTGAGTAATCATTTTCAAAATTCAGTCCAGAGTTGTGCCATGTAGTATGTACTCAAGGCATGAATTCTATGATGTTTTGGTCATCATTATTCAAGGTCTTGTAAGTGGAAAAATCGTCCAAAAGATTATAAATTTTTTGCACTTTTGTCAATTCAATCATAAACCATTTCGCATCTTATCAATTGAGTCCATTCAACTAATTTTGATCTAAATTTGTTGATGTGGATACCAGTCAATTGACGTGGCACAATCAATACTAACATAGATAATTTGTAATAGTATTTTATTATTTTTTTTTCAATTTTTTAATCATTTTTTCTGATATTTTTTAAGCTTTGTTCTTCCTCTTGCCGGTGGCCAGCCACTAGCCATGGCCTTGCCTAGGCGAGTTCTGGCCAGTAAGAACGAGCCTTGACAAGGGGAGTCCTCACCCAAGCAAGGCCCGGTGAGGGTAAGCCTCATCCAGACCAGATCTGATAAGGCCAATCCTCACTTAAGTCAAGGCAGCACCGCTGAGCGTTGCTAAGTTATTGTGTCAGCATTTACTAAGCATCTATTTTTTTGGCGCATGTCATTATGAATATCCAGTACACTTTTGTCGTGTGGTCTCCAAGGGGTTGGGGGGGAAATAATAATAATGCAGATGTCATTTTCACATTACCTTTAGGGTTTATAGACGATAAATATGGACCGCTAATGTAGTTTTGGGAAAAGTCATATTCTAGGGCCGGAATCGACTGTTTATATGAAAGAAACCAAGCATATGTGGTCTCGTATCCTCCAACGCAACATGCGTTTGACCTGAGACAGCAGTGGAAGCTACTCGCAAGGTATTGTGGGAAGAAGAAAGAAACAATTGCGTAAGGACCTTGTATGGGGGCAACGCTGGGAGAGCAGGTGGGATATTTTGTTGATTCTGCACTGACCTGAAGAGGCAAAAGTGACGCGGTAGATGAAGATTTGATCTTTGATAGATTTTGAATATTAGGGTTTGACATTCTTTTATTTTTTAAGTTTGTTAATTTAGGATATTTATTTAGTGTAGAACCTTTGAATTTGTTGTTTCTGTATTGAAGTTTTAAATTCTAGTTATGATATGTTACTTGATATTGCTAGCCAAGTTTCCTAGTTTTATGGTTTCGCACGTACAAATTATGTACTTCCTTTTCAATGTAGTTCAACTTATCCTTTCAATTAATGGAAAGTTGTGAGCCTTTTTCTAGGCACTTTGTGGGTGTACTGTGGGCGCGTGCGTTCTGCGTGCTTTTCCTTGTCATTATGTCAAAAAGAGTAAAGGAGTTATGTCGCTCTCACTAATTTTTCAGTTCATTTTAGAGAGAATTCAATAATTGTATCGTCAGAATACGTTCATGAATTGAACCCGGGGACAATAATTGCTGGCAGTAAGAAAAACAGAAAGATGTCAGTGATTAGACTTTTACTTCTCGACATAAAGAGGGGGAGCGTGTGATTAAAATGTGACATTGGCAGGAAACTAAAGTTGCAAACGGATATAAATTGAAGGTGCGTGGAGCTTGTGTGGTCGGTAAGGTACTCATCGGTGTCGATCCCAAGAACTTCGGTTTAATTTCGCCTTAAAAAATTGACAAAAAAAAAATTTCGCCTTAAAAAGACTAAACAAAAAGAGGGAGAACCAAAAACATCTTTCAGTTATTTAACTTTGAGAATTATATCGTTTCATTTAATAAAGTTGGTAATCCAATGAAAGAAAAGTCTGTAAATAATATGAACAAGGGTCGTTAAATTTGTATAAGAGTTAATAAATTTAAGTCTTGTAGGAATGGAAAAACAAGAGTTAATAAAATATGCAAAAAGGTTGATAAATGGTGAGTAAATGACTATTGATAATCCAAAAAAGTTGGAAAAATGAACTGATGAGTCATATAAAATAACATCGGAATATTCATATAAGAGTTGGTAAATTTTCAGAATTGGTAAGAAGACAAATTAAAATCGGTAATCTTCCAACTATGAAAATGAGTTGGTAATTTTGTGTAAATGTTTGTAAATTACTAATAAATTGCTTGGAAATTAGATAATCAATAATTTCTTTTTTACTTGACATTTACCAGTTTCTTCAAAAATCCACTAGCGCAAAGAAAAAAAAAATTAAATGCAACAGTACGATCATCCCATCCAGAAGCATACTTTTCTCTTTTGGTTATGGGCTATGTGAATTACATAAGAAAACCAAATGAATATCAAAAGTCAACATACGTTCTAAATTTTACTCAACTGTTCCTTTCTGGCCGTGACCACTGGGCAAGTAAGCTTAGGATTAGGTAACCAAGGTTCCTCCAGATGCAAAAAACGTGTCACTTCATCTAAGCACATACTTTTGGTGAAATGCGTACCAAGACATTGTTTTGTTCTGAAGCAAAAATATCCCCAGAACAGTTAAATGATTTAGTCAACAACCCATTGTTATTTCTTTTGGTAGGTCTACTCTGCTGATTATCGATGGAGAAAAGAATTTCACAAGTTGCACTAATTCCCAATCATGTGTATCCGTAATACAACAAGCTTAGCCGGACCAATGGAAATTTCAATTCTCATTGTGTGTATCGGTAAACAATTGTTGTAGTAGTGGAATTTCTATACTCCAATTGAGATCAACAGTGCTAATTAGCAAAATTTGTTCACCGACAGCGGACTTAATAAGAGTACGATATCTATGCATACTTTTTTTGGTCACCATCAATGCCAGCAAATCTATAATTTTGGCACTATAAGTTTGCCTTGACTCGTTCGTAGAGCTTTTGCCTAAAAAAGGCCTCTGTCATAAATTGTTTCCTTTTCCTATTTACAACCGTGTGAAAATTGATCCAGACACTACATATTATTATAAAATTGACAAATCGCATTTCTTGTGATTATTTTTTCGAAACAAGTTTCCAAAGCAATTCACCAAAAAAACAAAAACAAAACAAAACAAACAAAACAAAAGACAAGTTTCCAAAGCAATGGGACATGGACCCATTGCTTTGGAAAGCCTCATTCACGAACCGCGGAGTGACATGGATCGCTCTCTGTTAGTTCGAACTAAGACTGCCTTGGCACGGGTAGCTTTTCATCAACGTCTCTTTGGTACAATCACAGCTCGATTTACAGCAACACATACATGTGAATTCGTAAATATTTCTCATGGTGAATAAATAGAGTTTGTGTTGATAGTTTAATTCTAAAACGAACAAAGAGATGTGTTGTCTCAGTTAGAAAAGATGTGGGTGTGTGGATCAATGTATAAGTGTGAAAGTTTTCTAACATTAAATTAAAGACCATGCGCTAAATGCACTAAAACCGTGTACTAGTTCTATTAGCATCCATGTGGGACAAACAATTCATTAAATACAGTGTATTTATGTCTCAAAATCTGATTTCATTCTTCTCGATTATTTTCTAACAGGTTGTTTAGACACATATGCTGAACATTCCTTCGAATCTTAAAAGCATAATAGCTTAACTATCATGTAAATCACTAACAAGAAATCAAAGATGACTAGCTATGGTGTTCACCTTTATTTTCTAGGTTAGGTTATAGATTAGATTCTCTTTGGAAAAATTAAACTAGAATACTTTTATTTGACAAAGCTGCGTCCAACAACCATCTTCTTAAAGAAGATGGGAGAAAAAGTGAGATGCTCATATGAGACCCTCCCCCAAATAGTCTTATCTTTTATTTTTATTTTTTTTTGCTATTGCTATTGTATACATTGGTACATGCCATATAGAAGTCCCTCTCCTTTATTCAAATAACTCCACTGGCCAGCCATTCCCCTTTGTCGCAATCAAGAAGTGGAGAGAGAGATTGAACATTGGACCCCACATTTGCTTGATCTTGAGCACACCCACCGAGGTTCCAACTCTGAACCATCTCCTCTGAAAACATCATGGCTTGTTCCGAAGAAGAATTAGAAGTTAATGAGGTATTATTATTATAGGAGCCATAGTTGCAACCGTCGAAGCAGCGAAACTTGTCCGACAAGTCGGAGTTCAGGAACTCCGACAAGTCAATCTCGCTGAAATCAAAGTCCGTTGCTAGATGATCTTCTCCTCCAGCAAGACACGGTACTTTGCCATCTGCATTTTTGCTCTTCACCACAGGCATGGCATTGGTTTGGGTCGCGGGGTCGGTGTCCGCTTGGTGATGTTGTTGCAGTTGCATGACTTGGGGGCGGGCTTGTGGAGGATTGAGGAACAAAACCCTGGAGCACTTCAAGGCCTTAGTCCTCACCACTTGGGTTGCTGGTCGAGACATGGCGATGACCTTCGACTTGGTGATTTTGGTCTCTTTCGATGGCTTTGGCTGGTGTTTCACCTTCTTGCTCACAATGGTGTTCCAGTAATTCTTTATTTCATTGTCTGTTCGCCCTGGGAGCCTCCCCGCGATCAGAGACCACCTGACCAGAGTTCAGTAAACTCATTGACAGTAAGTATTATCTTCTTAAAAATCTTCGTTTTCTTTTGCACAATAAACTGGAAGGGAATTGATGAAGAGTGATAAAAGTCGAGACCTATTGCCCAGGAGATTGTGAAGCCTGATGATGAGCTCTTCCTCGTCCGTTGTTATGTTGCCTCGCTTGATGTCGGGCCTCAGATAGTTCAACCACCTGAGCCTGCAACTCTTGCCGCATCTCTTCAAACCTGTCATAGACAAACAAGAAAATCTGTCTCCCGTTACTTTCTCGGAAATACCCAGATGACCCACATGAACATTTTTTTATCAGCGTTCTTACCTGCTTTCTTGGGGAGGTTCCTCCAACCTCCTTCGCCGTGGGATTGGATGTAATCAACGAGAATTCTGTCCTCTTGAGCTGTCCAAGCTCCTCTGTTCAAGCCCACTTTCGCGCAGCAAGGGCTTCTTCCCATGTCCGAGATATATCCCTTTTGCTTTGTATGCGCGATTTTCGATCTCCGTACTCGAGTTCCAGATAGAAACTGGAGCTGTTTAGTGGGACGGACGTACTTCTGAGTCTTCGTCTCTTGGGTTTCCTCACATCCAGGGCAGGCCAGTACTTATAAGCGACCCCTTTTCTTTCCGGGGTGATTTGTTGCGTCATCACATTTATTATTATGAAATTGAGAAATTGTCCACCAGTGACATGGTCCCCATCCTTTAAAATCAACGTGCCAATTTTTTTCTATTTATTTCAAGTGGGTCATTGTCCCTTGGTTATCATGGGACCATTTTAATTGCGCAAATAATGTTTCCATGAATGAGACTTCAAACAACGCACATCGGTTTACAATTTCAAATTAGTACTTCTTATTTTTCGGCGAGAGGTACAATCTTCAGTAAGGGCGTAATACAAAACGTGACCTATAGGACGGGAGGATTTAATTTGGCGGTACTTCACTGATATAAGCTTTAGACGAGACGCATCCATGTCCATGAAATCACTATCTACGATTTCTTGGCTTCGGCTTGAGTCGACCGCGTGATCAAGAACAATGCTTTAGGTTTCAACTTGCTGTCGCCAACATGAACTGACCTGACTCAATGCCGACTCTGTTTCACTGTAGGCTAGCACGCATATAAGTTCGAATACGTTACTCTCGTGCATTCATCATGGCAACAATGGACCGCTCCGAATGTCAGGGGCGGTGGTCCTGAAAATTATAACGCCGCGGCTTTTACTTGTCGCCTTTCATCTATTTCCCAACTAACTTTCCATGGAAAGCCTGGCGTCTGCTCGCGCGGTTCATTTCAGGCACTTCAACGACCGCTCGACGCCGACGTGGCACCAGTGAAAGCAACATAACACGAGGCATCCCAAGCCCTCGCGGAGGAGCCGTCGCCGCATACGACGAAAGCCTGCCGCCGCTGGCCCTTGCCGGAGCACGGTCTCTCCTCCTCTCTCGGTGATTTTTCGCTAGTTGATGTATATGATAAGCATGCATTGACCAGAAATAGTAATAACCAAATACGTCATCGTTTTTTTAAATAACACAAGCGATATTTAGCCAAAGTTGAGCTCTCCACATCACTTGTATCTGCCCTTCCTAGTAAAATTTTCTCCGAGCTAACCTTCTCGAGTGCTCTTGAAAGTTTGGTGCAGGCAATCCCAACCAATGACACGATGTCATTTCTAGACCGTCCGTGTTCCATCCAGGAAGTATCCCCAATCAGGAAAATGCTAGAGAGACAATCGCTCATTTACGAATTTATATGGTGATGTGATAAATCGAAAATTAAACATCAGATGAGTGGTTTTGTTTGTATGCAAAACACTTTGAACAAAGGCAAATTTTTTAATTAAAAGAAAGTCGGGGAGATTCTTGCCTTAATCAGATCTAGATAATCAAGGGTCAGCGATCTTATTGCGAGTTGAATCTCGGTATATGGCCTATGTAAATGCATTTTCGAGACGATGATAGGGTTCATGAACAAAGAGCGCCTCTGTGATCTCCTTTCTTGCCGAATTAGACGTGTGGTCCAAAATTTTTATCTGATCTTTTTCTATGCATTGTCGTGCATGCATGATTGAATCTCTCTCCTGAGAAAGGTGAAAATATTGAAACTACACCACTAGCTCTCGTTGGCCATATGTTTATAGGGCTCGACCGTGTGGATACCAACTCCACATGTGATCAAGGGGCCCGCCAATAAATCGCATTGAAATTCCTTTTTTTTGTATTATACCATCAAAAATTTCAAACCGATACATCCATATTATATCTATTCCAAATAAATTTACATGTCGCAAGAAATCCCAAATTGATATATACGTGTCACATTTATCTCAGACTAATACTTGTATCACAAAAAATCTCAAACACCCACCCCAAACTGGTTTTTGTGTTTGGCATAGATTTAGCATGGATATACTAGTCGATTTTCTATGATACGAATATTAATTTAGAGTAAATGTGATATGGGTATACCATTTTATGCTTTTTCTATAATATGAAACTAATTTGACATAAATATAACACGAGTATATCAATTTGGATTTTTTTTGTGATATTAGCATTTTTTTCCCTCTAACACTAGCTATGATAATGGCAGCCGACATCTCAATCACATGCAACATTGCCTAGCCCCATCACCTTTCGCATTGCTAGATGAACGACACTTGGTGCGCCTGTCAAACCATACTTTTTCTTTTCTCTTTAAGCCAGTATTCTCTCACTCTTCTATAAACCATGCGCTTTTTTTTAGGCCTAATACCCTTTAAAAAAAAAATCCCCACTTTAGGTTCAATCCAAATTCTACCCAAAACCTTTTTTGTCACATAAAAAAACTCCAACTTTAGGTTCAATCCTAATACTAATATATATTGATTTTGTCCCATTAAAAATCTCATACTCTAGTTCTAGTCCTAATTTTTTCTAACTTTTTTTTTTTAATTTCATAAAGAACCACCAACTTTTACTTAAATCTCAAATCTTCTTCTCTTGACAATTGAGAGATGGAAACCTCCCAATTGTGAGTTATTCAAGCGTTGTGAGCACAAGCTCTCCATCTATGAGATATGGAAGAGTCCCAAGCATGAGAGCTTAATACCGTGTAGCTTGAAGAAGGTCAGCCTTAATTGTCCTATTTTTTACCCAAATTTCAAATCCAAGAAGATGTTTGGCCTAACATGGACATTCATGTCTAAAAATGTCTTCTTGGATCTAAAATTTGAAGAAAAATTGAAGCAATTATGTGGAAATGCCACATTACTAAAGGCAATTTTGGACAAAATATTAAAAGGGGCAGATATGAGACTCAAGTAAAATTTAGTGGTTTGTTACAAGATAAAAAGAGTTTGTGGTAGAATTGGGAGTGAATCTAAAACTAAATTTTTATTATAAGAACAAAAAAGGTTTAGGATAAAATTGGAATTGGAGCTAAAATTGAGATTTATTTTCTATAGTATTAGGTCTTTTGTTATTACGAAGTATATTGAAATTTTCAAGTTGAAGTAGCTAGCCATGGTGGCTCTACAAGCATATTATCCGTATTATTGATCGAAGCTATAGTAAGATGGTCAAGGATTAGCTCTTATTCTCTCTCACCAATTTTTCATCAAAAAGATATATTTTTCTTCAATTTTAATTCGGAACGTATTGATAAAAAAATATCGGAATGCAAATGCTCTGCGTCTGTCCTAAGATTGATAATTTACCAACTTTTGTTAGATTACTAGTTTTAGGTCATTAGCTTTTATTTGAGTTACTTACTAAAAGTAAAATTTCCTTTTTATTTGTCGGTTGTTCTATTAAGTTTACCAATTTTTATTTGGATATTACATTTGATAACTTATTTAGAGATTAACAACCAAATTTAGCATAAGTCAGACATTATTATGCCATTGAAATTACCACATACTGTAAGGTTATTAACTCTCATTTGAATTCAGGCGACATCTATTTGATTTTTCAACTTTTCTTATCGTTTAAAACTTTTAATTGCATTTCCCAGCAACATCATTACTTTACCAACTTTTTTTAGAAATTATCAATCTTAATTAGAAAGACTTACCAATTTTTCTCTAATTAAATTACTAGCTAGTTTTAGGTTACCCACTCTCCTAATAGTTATTTTCCAAGTTTATTTCTTTTAATTATCAACTTTTCTTATCTTTTACATTTTTTTTTTTTTTTGCCTTTCTTGATTACACCTTACAGTTACCTACTCTCAAATGAAATTTAATAATTTTAGTTTAATTGATTTTCAATTTATTCCCAGTCAAATAATCAACTAATAATGGGTTGCCAACTCTCATTTGAGTTAGTTAAACATTTACTTTTTTTTTCTTTTTCCAAAACCAACTTCTCCAATGGGTTATTTAATAGGAAATAAAATTGGTAAATCACCAAATAAAAAGTCAATAAATTATATGACACATGGTAAATTTATGTTGTTGGTCAGAAAGCTGCATGAAAGTTGGTAAATAAAAAGTAAATTTTTGTCAGATATAAGAGAAGCTTGTAATTTAAGAAATAATGAATAAATTTTATAATTAACTCAAATGAGAGTTAATAATGCAAAATCAGTTGGTAGTATAATTGTAGAAAAGGGTAAGTAAGACAAATAAAAGTGATACTTATGTAGAAAAAATAAATAAATGTTGCTAAATAACAAAATGGGAGTATGGTAACCAAAAACTAATTGGTCTCTTAATTGAAGAAAAGTTGGCAAGTAATAAAAGTAGGTAATTTCATATGACAATCAGTACACTTGAGGAACTATTAAGTTAAAAATAAGAGTATCTATTTGTATCGAAGATAAGAGAAGTTAGAAATTAAACATTGGTTACAAATTCAAATAAAAAATAATAATGCAAAACTTATTGGTAAACTGATTGAAGCAAAGTTGGTAAGTACTCTAATTGAAGTCGATAATTTATAGAAAGAGTTTGAAAATTTTAAAATTTGGCAAGCACGATTAAATTGATAACAAAATAGAAAAGTTAATAAATTCAAGAAAACACAATACATTTTGTAAGATATTGGATATCTTGACAATTTTGAAATATTCAAAGCCTTTTGTTTCGTAACGGGTCTAATAGAAACTATATCAATTTGCAGTGCCTTATTTGAATTGTTTCTTTATTAACCCTCTCATTCATTTGCCTATAAAGATAATCTATAAATCACAATTAAAAGAAATGAAATTCTCTTTCTTTTCTTTTCATTTATTTGTCGGGCTTTACACATAACGCTATTTTTCGTATTCACTCTATTATTCTATGCAAAGTAAAGACTAAGATTTGTTGTATCATAAGAGGATAGAGTCTAAAGATTATTGCACCAAGTTTCGTACTCTGAAGGCCACAATTATCCTGATGACAGTGCTTACATGCCTCAAACAATTGATCTTATTTTCACATTTTCTGATAATATTCCAACAATCTTAAGGATAATTCCAACAATCTTAAGGATAAGTCAAACTTCCAATAATCATATTGTTTCAATTCTAATTGAATTTTATAATCAATTTATTTAGATTTTCCTCACTACCTTGTTATATTCTGCTTGTGTGTGTCTGCTCAAGAAAACCATGGGAGAGCTCTGGTTGTCGTTCACATCATACACAAACGAGAAATAGAGCATCACCAGCAAGAAGGCAATGAGAGCAATTACAACGAAGGCGTCAATGGCGAGGTCATTGATGGGAGGAGTAGGGTAAATGAATCCTCTCTTCAATGGTTGTAATTGTTAAAGTCTGCCATTAACGAATGAAGTCAAAGCTTTTTCAGTCATCGTTGTGGCACTTGAAGTTGATGACCACACATATGTAGCTCGTGATCCTTTCATTTTAATATTTAAAATTCGAGGTCTTGTAAGTAAGTTCCTGGTGAACTGTTGTTGTATGTGTTCTCTGCAAATTTGACTGATGAAATCAAGCATATTCCATGAATTTGTGAGCCCATACTCTTTAAGGAGAATGCTTACAAATTTTCCAATTACCTATCTAGAGAGGCATTGTGATTCCTGTGTGGCCACCTAGAAAGAGAAAGAAAGGGAAGATCGGAAAAGAAATGAAAAGAAATCCGCTAATTTTTCTCTTTTGAAAAAAAAAAAAAAAAAAAACGTTCAAGGTGAGGGGGTGTTTGTAATTTTGGCATTTCCAAACAAGATATTAAATTATTTGGCATTTCCATTTAATACATTAATTTTCCATTTCACATGATATCAAAAGGAAAATGAAACATATTGTCATCTTAGGAGTCAGATCCAAGATATGATGGGGGTGTTTGTAATTTTGACATTGAGTCATCTTAGTTTGGATTGTGACTTTGATTTGTGTTTCTCGCTCTCTATTCTTCAGTTCTGTTTCCTATTGAGTCGCTGAACTGTTCAAGCGCTCACCAGGTTTATGTGCTTTTGACATCGAGTCATCTCAGCTAGAAATGTGACTTGCATTGATAAGTTACTTGCTAATTATATTCAAATGATTTCGTTCAAGTTTGTTTTCATGATTGATAATGAGAATCGTGGGTCATAGATTACATATCGTTGATCCTCAAAGCTTCGGACTACTTTCCTTCTGATTAGATAATGATGTATATGCTCAGTTCTCTCCTTGCACTGCCTACTGTTGCTATACATAATTTGAATAAACTAGATTCCTACCTTTTTGGCGATGTATATGTTCAGAATGTACTGGAGTCACGGCTATAAATCATATCCATGCTTAAAACTTGCTAATTTCCTTATCACAATTGATGTTCATGCCTTGAATTGGTTGGATTCATGATTATTTGAGTTGTCCATGGTTTGAATTAATTTGATAGGTATCCATGCTTGCTGTCCGTATTCATTTTTATTAAAATGAGGATTTGGTCTCATTTAGATTTTTTTTTTTCAGTAATATAAGCAAATATATTAACGTAGGAGGAAGTCGGGTGGAATTTATATTGCTCCTTGGCTGAATATTTGTATTTTCATAGCTTGAGCATGTCGATTTTGGTTTAGAAATACACTAAGTAAGAGGTTAGAAAAAATGGAATAGTAGTAATACTTAAATATGTTTAATAATTTATCGGACTTGGACTGGATTTCATGTTATTCGAGGAATGATAAACTACAACCCATATTCAGAGGAGACAAAATTTCGAAATGGATACATGTTCAACCTTGGTGAAGGTGCTATAACTTAGAAATTAACTCAAACAAAAATTTTGGGGGAAATGACAATCCAGCTAAATTAAAAGTCAACTTGGTTGAAGCAGATGATTCTAATAATGCACTTAATGTGTTCATTTCCCAAACCAATATTGTGGCTAATATGAAAGAATGGATTGTAGACTTAGATGCTACAAGGCATATATGTGCAAAGAAAATGTCTTATCCTCCTACACTCCAGTATGGGGAGATGTACACTAGCAGTGCTATAAGTTTATATAGCGCTCACTTTGCTATCAAAGTTTCCGTTAGATCACTTAAAGGCCAAATCGGAGAAAAATGATCACTTTGGTGCCACCGGTGAAAAATTCTGGCCAAAATGATTACGTGAATTTTTTTATAAATAAAAAAAAATCGACAAGGCCTTTAAACGACATCCTCCTTAAGAAAACGACATCATTTTGCCATCCTAAGTGGATGGCCTCGAGAAAACGACCTTGCACAACTCATTTGGGTTTTTTCTTTTTTTGGGATTGACATTAGGGTTTTTTTTGTCCAATCATCGCCCAACACCGGCTACCATCGCTCGGCCTCCGTCGCTCGGCCAACATCACTCAGCCAAAGTCACTTGGCCTCCGTCGCAGTAGCATCGTGTCCCAATCTCGGTAACATTTCACCAACTTCAACGTCCTTAAATTCTTCAAGTCGAGACCACGTCCAGTAGCTCTAAGTGGGCATGGAGGGCGAGCCTCTAGCGACTCTGGCCTTCAATCGCAAGCCAGTGGCTGCACACGAGGGAGCACCGGCCCAAGTCGTCGGAGCCTAGGTATCGGAAGACGTAGGCCAAACACTCATTGGGGAGATCAAAGATGGAGAGGGAGAGATGGGGGCGGCACACTCGTCAACGGCCTCCCCGAGTACCGGCCAGATCATTGCCTTCAACTTGGCCGCCGAGTGGCCGTCGTCATGGTTGAGGTCGGGGTTGGAGCCGCGGCCGTCAAGCGTGAGGGCCATCAAAGATGGCGATTGGCTAGAGATTTAGGGTTTTGAATTGGGGGAGACACACCAAATGGCGTCATTTTATTGTTTAAATGTTAACTATACTCTCCGATGAGTCACATCAGCTTCAAAAATTAATAAAAAAGTGCAACGGCAGATTTTCGGCCAACCAAATCGAAGTTGGCACTAAAATAATCATTTTTCAAACTTTTTGGCACTTAAATGATCCAACATAAACTTTTGGCATCAACTTATGGCATTGTACTTCTCCCCTCCAGTATGGGAAAAAGAAGAAATTATTTATCTTGGTGATTGAGTACTATTCAACTTCTTAGGAAAGTAAAAATACCTCTAGGCTAAGAAGTTAAGAAAATTTTTAGCAAATATTCCTTTGGAAATGAAATCAATATATTTTGTGTCTGCATATTGTGATTGCCAAAGAATGAAATCTTCCATGGTGTAAAAAACACATTTGATGGAGAAAAGATGTGGTAAAACAATTGTTTCAAGATGGAATTATATCTATTGATTATATAGATTCAGAAGTGAATTTAGCCTATTCTCTAACAATACATCGAGGGGAATGGGACTTAAACAACTTTTGGAAAATCAAAAGTGATAGGAACCCAACTTATGTGATTGTGAAAAACAATTTTCCTATTATGGATATTAGATATTATATCCATCTTTATCAAAATAATTTTATCCCGTGTATATTCCTCTTATATCCAACTCTATGCTAGCACCAAACATAGGATAGGTTGAATTTTAGCTTATCCTGAATTTTATCCTAATTACCTATCTAAGTGTGGAGTGGGGTTGCTCTCATGGGAAATTTCGCAAAATCTCTAGAGCACTTATAAATAAACTAGGCACGCACATCACTTATTAATACAAAACTGCAATCAACAAAAAAATTTGTGGGAGTGTAATGTGATTGGTGAAAATTGTAATTCACAAAAAAGAAATTATTGATTTATGGAAGTTTTAAACTTCACCAACGATTAAGTGAATTATATATTATTTTTTTCTTAGTTGGGTTCATAGCCCAAAAGATACTAGTTCCAATGCATTACATTCAATTAAGTAAAACCCATCTTTTATATCTATTGAACGTAATTATATCTATTGATCAATAGAAATTATGACAGAAAAATATTCACGGTGAAACCGCGACATAGTTCGACCAAAAAGAAAAAATCGGGTCGCGGCAAAGCAGGATGAGCTGGTGTCGTGCTGCTTGTTGGGATGACTACTTGGAAGTAAGCAGGAACAACAGCAGAAGTGACGTCAAGCCTGGAAGGTAGTGGGGTTGCTGACTTTGCTGGAAGAATTGTTGGGGACCGCTAGCGAACCGGCAAAATCGAGAAAAGTCCACCTGTGCTGCTGGAGATTGTTGTGAGGAGTGCTTGGCATCGAGCGGTGAGCTAGTAAGAGAGGGACGATCGCCGGTGTTGGACAGAAACCGGAAATGCTGCTAGACGCTCGAAGGCGAGAGGATTGATCACCAGGCAACAGTGTCGTTGGAGCAGTGATGGGTGCGATGTAACGAGGAGACGCAACATGAGTGGAGCAGGGCGGCAGCAAGATCTTGGCCAGCAATACCGTGAGGTTGAAGCGCTATCACGGGGAAGAGAGAATTTTTTTTTATGTATGTCCTCTCCTCCTTTGTTTACGTGTATGCGTGTCGTGAGTCCTCTTGGCCAATGGACTTCTGTGTGAGTGCTGTGCCGTCCGAGAGCCCCCTGTCTTTTGCCGTGAGATATCCTTCTTCGTGTAGTGCTCCTTCAGTGAAACCAGCACAAATCTCACCACTTTCCCGTTTCCCCCCGTCCTTTTGTTTTTGTCTCTATTTATAGGCGCCGAAGATATTAAAGATGTGAGTTTTCAATTCAAACAAATCAACCACCAGGAGATAGAAATCAGATGACATGTAGTAATGTTGCCAGTATTAATCCTCTTGAATTTTCTTATTTATCTTCTTTTTAAAACTCACTTGTTTTATCATCAATTTTTTATCACCAAGACTAGATGTTGCCCTTTTATAATCCACGATTAGCTCTGATCGGATTTCCTTTTAGATCGCTCATCGAATTGCTTGACCCCAACTGGCTCCACCATATTAATTTCTCTTTTCTTCAAACTCTTAAACCACTCTGAAATCTTGTATTCAGAGTGTACATTCACAACCAAGTTGGATGCCTCCTTATCTGTTTACTTTCTTTTGAGATAAAGCCAATTTCTGCTTTTTCTACAACCAAATTGAAGAATTCAATCGCTTCTTTTCAGCAGGTGGATACGCTCCAATTACTGATCGTGATCTCTTTCTCTTCCTTTTGAATTGATGATCGAGGATAAGAGTATGTGGTAGATTGTGGTAGATTGATATGGGAGATGATCCAATGTTCACTTGTCCGTGGAGGCATTGCCCAATGGAGAGTGCTCTTGTGTGCATTAATCCTTGGTAACATCGTGTGAGAGCCATGTGAATCGCACGTGATGTGTGAGTTAAAATGCAAATATGAACTATGCTAATGGTACTTTTGTTTAGGGATTGAGTATAATTTTCTTATGCATGAATGACCAAGAGAAAAATCAAAATTTAGGTGTCAACATATATAACGTTATTGTTCTTGTTTCTTATTACTTTGTGTGAAGCACAAAAAAAATATTTTGCATCACGAGAGAATAGCCACTAGAGCGTGTGGAACGGAGTTCCGTACTCCAAGGGGCAGGGAAGAGTTATCTTTAAGGACAATTTTGCACCCCCTAGACAATTGATCTTATGTTTCCCATTTCCCAAAAATTTTCCAACATAAGCAAAGGAATGAAAGTTTGTAACCTGAAATTAATTGGTTATTTAAAAGGATAAAAGTTTGTAATCACACAAATTGAGGTTGATAATTTCATTTATATAACTTATAAAACTTTAGCCTTTGGTAAAACTAGTAAATAATAATTGTTAAAAGATAAAGGAAACTTGTTTTGTTAAAGAAAAGAAAAGTTTGTGTTTTAAAAATCAAATAGATATTTGTAACTAACTCAAATAGGAGTTGGTAACTTAATTAGAAAAGTTCATCACTCTAGTTTTTTTTGTCAAAGATTAAAGAAATTGGTAATTTATAATGAACCAATTAACCCTCAGTTACTAACTCAAATAAAAGTAAATAATGCAAAACTTGTTGTAAGTTAATCGGATAACATTTAATAATTTCTCTAATAAGGTTGGTAGTTTTTGAAAGAGTTGGCAAATTTAACAGGTTTGTATTGTAAGTAAGGTAAATAAAAGTTACCAACTGAAAAGAAAGGTTTGCAAATTATTTAAAAGTACAAAATAGAAATTGGAAAGCAATTCAAATGAGACTTGGATGGTCAAAACTAAGTGGTAACCTAAATGGGAGAAAAATTGGTAAGTCGAGTAATTAATGATTGGTAAGTTCATATGAGAATTGATAAATTTAAGATGTTTGGAAGAAAGGCAAGTAGAATTTGAAAAGACAATTAAAAAATTGATAAATTAAACAAAAACTAAATATATATTGTAACTTATTTAGCTGAGTTGATAACTCAAAACTAATTCGCTATATCTTTCATATTGAAATTTACAACCAAAACTTTATAAATTTAATAAGAGAAAAACTAGCAATTCACTCAGATTAAAATTGATTACTTCATACATTAGTTGGTAAATTATGACATTGGTTAAAAAGACAAATAAAAGTTACTAAAAGAAAGGAATGATTGATAATTTATAAATTGTCAAAAAGAGATTGAACTTTCACTTATGTAAAGAGAAGTTACAAACAAGTTAACAAGAAATCAAGTGATTGGCAACTTTTCTTACCAAGAGTTTTTTAATATTACCGACTTTTGCAGGAAACTACCGACACAAAAGATTTCTTCTCTTTTTTCTTTTTTTCTTTTTTTAAGAACGAAACAGTGGAATCGTCCTTAATATACAATCGCGATAGATCCCCGAAAATACACGACATCAGTTTTTTTTCAACAATTTGCTCTTCCAATGAAGTACATTATAAGCCTTGTATGCTACTCAAATGTTGGCCGTAATGTCTTTTTCATCTAAACCGTATCCATCATCTGAATTAAGGAATGATGCCAATGAATTGAAATCGAAACTTCCGTTCGGTTGAAAAGGCTCATCGTTTTCCCTCCAGCGGTCAAGTCCTTCCGAGCGGATACATCCGGCATCATCATGCGCAGGAAGAGTAAAATTGGACGGATAGCCATTGACCTTCTCCCCTTCGAGAGGGAAACACGAATCCAGATTTTGAGCTTCGTCCGACATCAAAAGGTCTTCGATGTTGAAATCGGCCAGAAAGTGGGAAGATGAGTCACTTTGACGAGATGATGTATAAGATGAGGTCTCGCTGTTGGAATTGCGAACCGAAGTTGCCTTGCTAGCTACTTGATCCATCAGTGGGGGTGGGAGGATAACCCTAGTGCATCTGATCGCTTTTGTTCGAATGACTGGGTGCGGCTCCAGCCTCGATGGCGACTCTTCCTTCGACGTCTCGCTCCGAGGTTCCAATTCGTTGGACCGCTTGACAGGATTTTGATGTGTCTGATCCTGCACCTTCTTGCTAAGGTTGGTGTTCCAGTGATTCTTTATTTCATTGTCTGTTCGTCCGGGGAGTCTTCCGGCTATTAACGACCACCTGCAAAAGTAAGTTGATGAATCGCGTAAGTAACTTTTAGGCGGTGGAACAGCAGACAATGCTGGTGCTTTCCAAGCAATCAGTCAAATTAATTTATCAGTAAAGCCCTCGAACTTGAAGTGAGATTGCTTGTTGCTAAAGAAAGCACAAACCTAACCAGAGCGAAGTGGAAGATCTACTCATAATTTTTGTTTTTGGGTATCAGTGAAGATCCCGCATTAACTTCTCCCTAGATTATTAAAGGACACAGAATATAGTCCGAGTTGTTGAAAAAAGAAATTGCGGACTTTGTACTCCAAGAACCCCCAAAAAAAGGGAAGTAACCGAGAAAATAATATTCTCGTGGCTAACAAAATAATATTCAACAATAAAAGTACATAAGAGAAGAGAGACATTAATCATTAATCGTTAGATGACGCTAATTGATTAAAAAAAAGAGTCAAATAATTGGCAAATGTTGACTGTCAGATGACAATGACGCGAGTTTTTGTATCTTAGAAATTGTTAAGACTACTCAATCTTGATAAAAGACGAAAATAAAATAGAAATATGCCTGGGGTTTGACAAATTTTGCATGTCGTAGAACGAGGAGGAAAGTTTGTTGTGGCTCGTCTCTTGTATAGTTAAGCCCGAAGGGTAAATTGCAAAGCATTTGAGAGTGAGTATTGTGAGAAAAAGCACCAAAAGGAATGACTGCATTTGATAGATTTGAAGAGATAGTGCTTCAATAATACTAGGTCTGTGTTTTGGAGACAAGATCTCCAAAGAAATAATAGTCTTTTATAACTTGCCTTTTACAAAAGTAGAGAGTGATTATTAGGAACAAATGTTACCTGTTGCCCAAGAGATTATGCAGTCTAATAATGAGCTCTTCTTCATCCATTGAGATGTTTCCTCTCTTGATACCTGGCCTTAAGTAATTCAACCACCTTAATCTGCAACTCTTCCCACAACGTTTCAACCCTACAAAAAGAATGCCAAATATCTGAATAACAAGGACAATATTCCGGCTCGTCATTTGGCATCGCGAAAGTTGAGGGCACGACAACTTAACAGCGTTACATCTTAACACTTCCATGCGGACAAAAACATAAAGCACGCGACAGAATCGCTTGGTATGGTAGTAGCACATACCAGCTCGCTGAGGGAGGTCCCGCCATTTCCCTTCGCCGTGGGCTTCAATGTAGTCGACGAGGATTTTGTCTTCTCCAGCAGTCCATATTCCTCTGTTCAGCCCTTCTTTTGCACAGCATGGCCTCCTTCCCATCTCTCCCTCTCTCTCTCTTTCTCCCCCTCGCTCTGAGAAAGTGATTTTGAGTTTGATTATGAGTTGGAGTTGGAGTGTGGCTTGTACTTCTTGTTCGAAACACGCCAGGTATTTATGAACGGTGTGGTGGATTTATTAATTATTTGCACAAATGTAGGCACATGGTCCTGTAGCTCCCGAGGACCCAATCGGCCAACGTGCGTCTTGTGGTAATAAAGAATAATCAGACAGATTACATCGTCTGACATTTCTTTAATAAAGTATATCATTAGCGAATGTCTAAATTAGTGTCAAAAAATGCGAACTAAAACTCTTGGGGTTGAGCTTACAGGGTTGTGTAGGGATTGGAAAAAAGCTCATAAACAATGGCAGAATCAATGGATGGATGTATTTTTTAGTTTCTTTAGAAGAAAAAAATCTTAATTTAATAATTTTAAGAAAATCTTAATTTAATAATTTATAGATAAGTATATTGAAAGTTCTAAAACTTGTCAACAAAGTGTAATGTAATCCTAACACTTTCAGTGCAATTAAGTCTTAAAATTTGTTGCGAAAGTGTAACCAAGTTCCAAAACTTTTAAAAAGTACAATAAAATCCTAAAATTTATTAAATTGATCGAATCAAGTTCCTTTGGTAACACATTTTGAAAGTTTTGGGACTCGATTATACTTTCATAATAAGTTTTTAGACTGACTTTCATTTTTTGAAAATTTTAACACTTAACCGCACTTTTTTAATAAGTTTTATAACTTTTAATATACTTATTTCAATAATTTATATCGCTACACAGTGAAGAGTTCCCCTAAAAAAAGATTATGTTTGAGAAATCCAGATGAAATAAGATAGCCAAGCTAAGGTGTTTGTTCGTGCCTTATAAGGTCCCATTTTCCATTGGATTGATAAACTAGTGGCAAGAGAGACTAATCGGGATAAGTGCAAAAAGGTCCTAAACCTTTTGCCTTTGTGCCAATTTGGTCCTAAACTTTTTTTGTGCCGATTCAGTCCTAAACCTTTTTAAATTGTGCCAATTCAGTCCTTTCCGGCAATTTTGGCCGGATTTTCTTGGACGGCCGGCCGTGATGATGTGGCATGATCGGCGCCGCGTGGACAACTTTTAATAATATTTTAATATTTTAAAAAATTTAATTTTTTTTCCTTTTCCTCTAGCCGGTCGCCGAGGTCCGGCGACCGGCCAGAGGCGACCACCGGCGAGGGCGAGGTCGACCTCGCCGGCCATGGGCGAGGGGCGGCGAGGCTCGACCTCGCCAGATCCGGTGAGGGCGAGCCTCGCCCATGGGCGCCTCGCCGGATCCAGCCATGGGCGATGGGCGAGGCTCGCCTCGCCGGATCCGGGCGTGGTCGAGCCTCGCCGGCCCTAGCCCGACCTCGCCGGATCGGGTCGGGCGAGGGCGGCGAGGCTCGACCTCGCCGATCCGGCGAGGCGAGCCTCGCCCATCGCCCATGGCTGGATCCGGCGAGGTGGCCATGGGCGAGGCTCGCCCTCGCCGGATCGGCGAGGTCGAGCCTCGCCGCCCTTGCCCATGGCCCGATCTCGGCGAGGTCGGGCGAGGGGCGGCGAGGCTCGACCTCGCCGAGATCCGGCGAGGGCGAGCCTCGCCCATTGCCCATGGCTGGATCCGGCGAGGCGGCCATGGGCGAGGCTCGCCCTCGCCGGATCCGGCGAGGTCGAGCCTCGCCGCCCTCGCCCCGCCGGATCCGGCGAGGTCGAGCCTCGCCGGCCCTCGCCCGACCTCGCCGAGATCGGGCCATGGGCGAGGGCCGGTGAGGCTCGACCTCGCCAGATCCGGCGAGGGCGAGCCTCGCCCATGGCCGCCTCGCCCTTGGCCCGATCCGGCGAGGCGGCCATGGGCGAGGCTTGCCCTCGCCGGCCCTCGCCCATGGCCGGCGAGGTCGGCCTCGCCCTTGCCGGCGGTCGCACGGCGGTCGCCGGGACCTCGGCGACCGGCTAGAGGAAAAATAAAAAAATTTTAAAAAATTTTAAAAATATTAAAATATTATTAAAAGTTGTCCACGTCAAGCACCGATCATGCCACGTCACCCGGCCGCGTCCACAAGAAAATCCGGCTAAAATTGGCCGGAAAGGATTGAATTGGCACAACTTAAAAAGGTTTAGGACCGAATCAAAGACAAAAAGGTTTAGGACCAAATGCAGACAAAGCAGCAAAAGGTTTAAGACCTTTTTTGGCACTTTTCCCGAGACTAATCTATATGTCCTTTCGGGGACTGCAGACATGAGATGTTCCATTTATTGTAATGTTTCA
Source organism: Eucalyptus sideroxylon (assembly GCA_014182405.2). NCBI lineage: Eukaryota > Viridiplantae > Streptophyta > Magnoliopsida > Myrtales > Myrtaceae > Eucalyptus > Eucalyptus sideroxylon. Next base: position 48,198,785 of record CM024550.2, read on the forward strand.
CCAAAAAGCAGAAATCCGTAATCATTGTGATAATGATTGATTGACACAAACTTTCCACATGGAGAAAACATCATCTTGCCCCAATAATTGAGACTAGCAAAATCAAGGATGTGCACGTTGCACTTATTACTCGCTCCTCATTGCCTGCAAAAGTTTAGACTAAGTATGCCAATTTATTTGAAATCAAGCTATTGACACCTAAAAAAGGACCCATCTTTATGATCAACGAGTAGTGAGCTAAAAGTCTAGTTAAAGAAGTCATATGTTAATGAGACGGTCAACTTGAAAAGAATAGGTAGCTCATCATAAATGTCTTCAATAACAAATTTGATAGAAGTTATTAACAGAAGCTCTCCCTAGACGACAAAATTCATCAACAGTCCATTACTTCCTTCGGATATTGATTGACAAAGTTTGCTAAGTGTTGGAGTTTAAAGGCAAAGAGCACATAATGATTTCAACACATGGTTGACAGTTGGTTGCCCCTATAATCTCTAAACATGTATCTCCTTTGGATAATGATTATCAAAGCATGAGAACATGTCTAAAACCTCGGGAGTGGGCATCGAGAATTGTAATTCGAGAGTTATCAGTAAATTCAAAATTGATAATTGTTGGTCAGTGAGTAGCTATTAGGGAGCTATAAAAAAAAAAAAAAAAACTCACAATTGTAAGCTCTTTTGCCCCCATCAACGATAGAAATACAGTTCTTTGCAAATTTAACTTCTTTTTTTTTTTTTTTGTGAAATCTTTGCAAATTTAACTTTTCGTTTTCACTTTCTGCAATTTTTTCTAATCATAAGCTTCAAATTCCAGTGTTCGCATTTTAAGTTCGTCTAATACCAAGCCATTTACTTTAAGTCCAATAATGTAATAAAAAAAACGCTTTTTATAAAAATCTAATTTAATCATCTTAAAAAAATTTCACTTTCTGAAAGAAACAATAGCAATATAAATCTACATATGTAGTATATGACGATGCAAATTCGTTAAAAAAAAAAAAAAAAGCCTCTTTTATCTCAACCATTATGCCCACTCTCGAAGAAATCTTCCACACGTGGACCAATTGTGAACTAAGAATAATTTGTCACGCGGAGCAAAAGGACAAATCGAGTTGAAAAAGAAGGTGCACTTGCAACAATAAAAAGGTCCGCTGGCAGAAAAATAAAATGGGCTTTTGAATGATCAACTAATGTCTGAAATCCCAAGAAACAGGAAGACTTTCGTTGTTATTCTATGCTGAAACAATGGGGGTTTAATCTAATAAACAAAATCGGTTTTTCCTTGATCCAATCAGGGCCGTTGAAGATGCTGATTTACATGCGCTAATTGCTCAGATTCAAGCATGCGTTCTGCCCTTCTTCGCAGAAGGCCATGGGGACAGATTTTGACTTCTGTTTGAAGGAAGATATCGGCCACAATTAATGGTGTTAGTCCACACTCAAATGGGTTTTTAATTAAGTTGATGTTTTATAGATCCAATGAGCGCTGAAGAAAATGCTGTCAGGAAGTTCCATAGCGTAGTTCAATGGATCCCATCTTTCAAACGGACGGACAAACAGGGTTTATTTTGCAAACAATCAATAATTTGAAAAATATTTTTCTAGAAATAATCTCTTATATAAGGTAATATTTTCATCGTTCACAAAAATATTTTGACACAAGTTATTGTCAATAATGAAAAGACATTGTATTGGCCAATTATTTTAAATGATGTAAATGATCAATTTTAGGAAAATAATTCCATTTTTCATTTATGAAGCAAAGGAAGCCCTTACGTAAAACCATCTCTCACAAAACTTTGATGACGAGACATTGCCAACCCGATCATGTGTCTATTTTCCAAGGTGCATTCATCATCAATTGCTTATCACCTCATGTTTGCAAATGACACTATGATTCCTTAATATGGATATGATATGGATTTATGGTTATACTATTGCGACGGAATTGAGCCTCAATATGTTATAAAAGGCAAAGGCTAACCATGGTGATGAATAATAAAAGATAGGACTGGTGATCGTTTTGGGAGATAGTGTTCGAGGGTTTTGGACTTGGGCATTAATCCAATGCTGCTATTTGTGCCTTTTACTCGACTTTTACTCTGTAATGATATCATCAGCACTTGTGTATATTGATTTTTCACTTCCCCTACTAAGCTAGAGCCATTGCGAGTAAATCTTTACCCAGTTTGTACCTTCAGTAATTCGCTTCTTCATGTGGAAAGGCTTTATTCCAGTAGAACTACAATGACAGGTTCATTTATGGATTCCAATTGGACATAGTAAATAAAAATTCAAATGAATATTCTATAGTAACACATGAGACCCCTTATGCTAACAACCAGTCGAGAATAGCGCGCTGAACACACTTCCCCCACACCCTTTTACCCAATTAAGATGGGAAAAAAAAATTTCTCCCGCAAGGAAAGAACTTTAATAGAAAAAAGGTAGAGTGAAAACTAAGAGACCATGCATCCCCCGTGTGGGAGACACACCAGGTAGTAATAATTCATGCCTCAGTCCTTGTTGGACCAAATTGTGTGGGAGAAAGTTTGGTTCAAAGTCCTTAATTATTATTTCAACCGGAAAAAGTATTATTATATGAACATGTGATGTATATTTTATGCCCTAAATTGGACTAGTTGACACCTAATGTAGTGAATAATCTTCCCAGCAAATCTGGGTCAATCACGTGACCCCTCCTCCATTCTTTTAACTTTCTTTACCATTACTAGTGCTGATCGACTTTAATTACTGTTCATGTGCACAAAATGACGAAGATGCTACATCGCCCTATTTAGTCAACTCGAAATATGATGGAAACGACTTTGCTCAAATCAGACTTAATGAGAACGAATCACAGGACTCTGCGTGAGGGCTCCGCCATTAGCAAATCATTCATTTTTGCCTCACTGTTTGTGCAACGATGCGAGATTATTGGAGTTGGTCATTGATTAATTGAGCCAGACAGGCATGACTTCATGCAGTTCATGTTTGATTTGATGTTTGATGTTGAGGATGGGGCCGGACACGGGGTTGACTTATGACCCGATCTGATGACCAAATAATTTAATTACAGAAACATTGTATTTTGATCTCTCTTTTTTAACCAACGTGTTTTTTTTTTTTTTTTTGTGGGAATAAAAACAGCCTGAGTTGGCACTTGGCCTGGAGAGTGTTGGATTTTGGTGACGTTAAGAAATCGAGGGATATCAAAGTGGCTTATACTCCAAGGCACTCATAAATTAATGTCTTTGGATTTGTGTCAGATAAGGTTTTAAAAGAAAAACCTCATATGAGTGGCTGGATGAGCTGACCCTGCAAGTCTGAACTGAGACGAGTTGAGTTTGAATATTATTCGGATACAAAACCAAGTCAATCGAAAGTGTAAAGTCTAGTATTATTTTCTTTTCTTCTCCTAACGTTTAGTAATACTATAATTTGATAGAAAAAAGAAAGTGAATGGTAATACTTGAGGAGAGTGACTTGCAAACCCGGCACTGAGTAGAAATTCTTTTTTTTTTTTTATATATTCATGAATGAACAGAATATGATCTTAAGATATATGGTTTATTATGAGAATATATGCATTTGGTATTGTAGCAAACTATCCTCACTTTTAGACTCTCTAAATAATTTCGCAATTAGAGCTGGGGAAACAAAGTACAATGTCATGACCTTGTCATGAAAAGTGCATAGACATGTTTGTTAGGACTTATGGATTGGAACTATCTAAAATTTAGGGGGGCAGGAACGGACCGATATACCCTCATCTTTTAGGAATTTACACAAGTGATATGTTTCCACCCCTCCTTTCACTCTCTTCCGCTCCCAGTCGATCCACGCCAACTATGTTATCGACCCCCTACCAAGTCTCGAATGCCATTGCAGCTCAATCAGACATCATCCTATTGCCTACGCACTTCCACAGTGGCCGCCTCTCTACTTGGCTTTCACGACCCCTTGGTGAGAAGTCGAGGCTCGTGACGATGGATATAGCGTCGCCAGCCCTCACCCGACATGTGACGACCGAATGAAGAGGTTGAGCCAAATGGAGGATGAATCCAGCTGGGGCTTAAGTTGAGACTGGCCAACACCGAGCACGGCGTGAGGGGTTTCTAGTGACGACGGCGTGCGGCGGAGGTTGCGTGTCACGGGCAGTCTTGCTCCATCTTCAACAGCACCTTAGTCTGGTTTGTGGGGGCAGGGGCAAAATGGGAAGAGGAAGAACAAGGAGAAAGAGAGAGAGAAAGGATAATGCTTTATATGAGGATACACGACTAGTGGGAGGAAATAACGAGAATTAAATTAGCCATTAATTGCGGCAAAAATTACACGAGTATCGATTCAACTCTTAATATTCCACTTTGACCAATATAATCCCAAACATTTTGATAATATTGAAATATAATACATCTGACCAATTTAGATCGGAAAAATCTGACGAAGAGGTCTAGTTATCACCAACTTTCTTATGTGGCATGGGCAGCAAGCTAATGTATACAACTTCACTTTACTTGATTTTTTTTTCTACTTTTCAGAAATTTTATAAATTTTTTTGAGAATTTTTTTTTTTTCGTTTTGTTTTGAGTAGAGTCATGCATATCGGTTTGCTAGTGTATCATGTAAGATGGCCAACACTAACTAAACCTCCATGTCAGAATTTCCTAGCCTAAATCTAATGACCATATTAAAAAATTGTCAAAAATTTAAGTACTACATTAATTAAATTGGAAAATGTAGAACTAAATTAGCATATATATAATAAATATTAAACTTTTATGGGTAAGTTCCCCTACATTACGAATTTTCATATCCTCCTCACAAAATTAGAAATAAGTCTTAAAACTTTTAAAACTTTCAAAAAGTACAATTAAATCCTAACCTCATCAAATAGGTCAAAGTTTGTGCATCCTTTTTTTTTCTTTTTCTTTTTAACTTTCAAATTATGAAAAGAATAATCACCCATGCACATTCACTCTTAAAGTTTAAAATGTTAGAGAATTTATATTATGAATTTATTTATTTCGTGGAAAATAAATGATCTAAAAATTATTTCAATGGTCACTTGTATCGCTTATAATAGTTAGTCAAAGAAAATGTTTTCATTACCAATAACTATTCATATATAAATATTTTTGTGGACAATTAAAAAATAGTCTTACGTATTTCCACCCCCTAATTGGCTCCCTGATAGCCACCATCACGTTGAATTGACTATATTATCCCTCGCAGGTCTCACTCTTAATTTAAGCTTATTTATTGCCTTTTTTTATCCTTCTTTTTCTTTCGTTTCAATGTTACGAGAAATAAAACTACCCATACTCCTCTCAAACGACATTTATTAAGGTTAAAAATGGGGCTACTCTTTTAAGATTGCTTTCTTTCTTTTCTTCTTTTTTGGTTTGTTTTCCTTTTCTTTCTCCATTTGAAACAAATTTGTGTACCTCTTTTTAAAAATATTATTATTATTATTTGGTAGATAGCTAACTAATTATTTGACCAAAAAATAGATAATTATTGTAATATTTCTTTTTTTTTTACTAGGATTTAGTACACATTTCATATAATTATAACTTTCATATGTGGCATTTTATTGTAATTGTGTATTTTAACAACTTAATTTTTTTATTTAATTCAATGAAACTAATAGTCAAATTTCTAATTATTTATTGTGTGACGCATTAAAAATTTTGAGTAACCCTGATTTGTTCTTCTATTTATAGCAATATATTTCAAAAGGACAGTCAATCAAACAAAATATGGTCTTTCCTTCGCTGACATTCAATGGAAATATTATGTCAATCATGATAATTACCTCTCTAGTAGCAACCAAGAAGAACATGTTGATCTCTCTTTGAAATTTTTATCGAGACAACATGACCTTGAGCAAGAAAATATGTCCACACACTACTCAAAGGATCCTATCATGTTAGAAAATTACCTAATAAAATTTCAAATGAAGATTAATTGTTGTTTGCCAGTCATACTTTCATCATCGACAAATACATTAAGCAAAAACAAATATTATTGTTTTCCATAATGACTGCACTACAAAAAATAATATAATGAAAAAAAGTAAATTGTGCATAATGCATGCATTAACCACATTATTGAATCGAAAATTCACTATCATGAGGATAATCTACGGAAATAAAGTAACAATTTGTAGATGGAACCAATATTTCTTTGATATGATATATGATTAGTGCTTGCTCATAGAACAATAATGGAGACAAGTTCAGAAGAAGACAAAAATGAAGGAATCATTGAATGTAATCGGTTTGGAAGAAGCAACTAGGGTGAAAAAAAGTTATTTGAAGGGATGTGATTAGTTTTGTCTTTTAGTAAAATTGAAATATAAAATAAGAAGAAAAACAAGTTGAGATATAACCTTAAGTCAAGTGTCACGGTCCGTGAATCCTCCCGTACTCGTGACACTTGTGAGTGGCACTTGGGGTTATCTGGTGAAGATTATGAGGCAGAAGGGTAGAACACAACTGGTCCGTGGGAGTGGCGTCAGGAAGGTTGGTGCTAGGAGTTCTAGGATAGAAAGATTACATCACTTAGGAGCTCTGAAGACGGGGTAGGCCTCCCGTGCACAAACTGGTCGGGAGCTGATGCCGCTCTCCTGACGAGGCCATGGCAAGCCGAAACTAGTTGTCGTCCCTAAAGAGAACTGCTGCCTTACTCGATGGACTAGACGCCCGAGCGAAGCTGGGCGTGGTAGGATCTTGCACGAAGAATCATTCACCGTATCGTTCGTGGAACAGCTAAAGAAAAGGCTGGCTTGGCGAATTTCGCTCGCTAAGCGCCCGTGGGTCGTTTCCGAGGCTAAGGAAACTCTCGGCCCGTGACACAAGCATGAGATCTATAAGAATAATATAGTCAATTCAATGTGAAAGAGAGTGTCAGGAGTTAAAAAGGGGGTGAAAATAGCGCAAGCCTAAACATATTTTACAAAAATGTATTTCGCTAATTCATTTTTGTAAGTAATACAATCCATCATTTTTTTTAAAAAAAAATATTTTTTGTGAAACAAACGAGGCCTCCATGTATCTTAGCACTCTCTATAGCCTAATGGTTGGGATAAAAACAACATGAAAGGAATCAAAGGTAGGTGAACCGAATATTGAAACTCACATAGACAGATAAAATATAAACCCAGAAATACATCGACCGATGCAGTCAAAAGTTTAGTGCAATCATTTCCTTAAAAATTCACTCCTCGGGAAATGTACAATTGACATGTTATATCTTAATATACTCATCCTACAACATGTCTCTATAAAATTTTATATGGACAAAGAGAGTATATAATAATATTTTATTACATATGCCTACTATTTTTTTAGTGGATAACTATAAAAAAAAAAAAAAAAAAAAAAAAAAAAAAAACACATTGCGGGAGATGCAGATCCACCAGTTCATCCCCGTGGGACGGCTGGCAGTAAATTCTTCCTCTACTTCCATAACTCGGGTTGAAGTCCAAGAAAGCATTGTATTGGAGTTTAGCAGTGACTACATCATCTACCTTGATCTCAAGCACATAAAGATGATCGTAGCTGTCGAGTTCGAGCTTGAAAAATCAATCATTTAAGTAGTAGGTCAAATTTACCTTGTAGCTATATGTTTATGATTTTTGCAAGGGAGGCTTCAGTTGCAAGGCAAAGGTACTTTGTCTTGTAGGTTATCTAACTTGAAATAGGTCAAAGGAACATTAACTTATGATGCTATTATTTTTTTCATCTAACATGGAGCTCTACATCATTGGAAGAAAAGATTTTTTTTTGGGGGGTGTGGTGTAAAGTATGAGAGGCTTGTAAAAGAAGATAAAACTGAACTTTTTTTTATGAACGAGAAGTCATTTTTTTTTACTCACATGGGAGTAAACTTCAAGCAAAATGAACTTCCACTTCTCCAGCTATTCTTAGGAGCATCCTTGCCATCTGGGCAGCACGACCTTTTATAGATAGAAAATAAGCTAATGACATATACGATTTGTATTTTCCATTCTTTTTCCACTTCTTTGCTTTTAGCATTTGCGTTTTGAGTTTATTTTAACATCAGACATATGAACCATCTAGAAATAGAATACAAAAATGTAAATATGAAAAATCTATTACATTGCATGATCTTTTAAGTGCAACATATTTTATTATTTCTGTCAAATACTATTTCGATCTAAAACAAACGGGCATTACTTTAGTTAGTACGTGTAAGACACTCACTGATTACACCCAATATCATATAAAATAATGTTGAAATAAAATGCAATCCTACTATGACAAAAAAATTTAAAATAAAATAAAATAAAATAAAATAAAAACACTATCACAATGAGATAACGAAAGTAAGCACAATCCTACTTTTCACAACGTAATGGATCATTTTAACACAAAATTTACATCTCGCTATTATTGATGGTCAAGTTAATTTAGGCTAAATTATGATACTGCGTCTGCAAAAAATATGATAGTAGTATTTACTAAAAAATGTAAAAAAAAAATTATTTCTTTATCTAGACCCAATTTTCTTAATTTCTTATAAACCAGATGAGAAAGTCATCCGGTCCGGTTTGTGAGAAACAAATTAGTGGCCTATAATGTTCATCTCCTTTTTAACCTACAAGGAAAGAATAATATTCTGATCCATGCAGACTTTAAATTGGTAATTACCAAAGGTGGACATCAGCACGTGCAAATTCAGCTAAATTATATGTCGATGATGGTCATATTTAGTTCAATCGAAGACACTAGTTGGAGAAATTCAATCAGGAATAGAGAAAAATATGACAAATTATCGAAATTTATAGTGGACAGAACAATTTAGTACTTCAGTCTTCACGTGTGGTAGTTTTCTTTAGTCATAGATATTCGTATATGCTATCGCCAGAGACAGTTTTTCCCTCGTTCGATGAAAACGAACTTGAGAGGCATGTTAGAATAATCATTTGGTGGACGAAAGAGTTCTCTCTTTTGCTCGAGCAGGTTCAATATCTTATACATCATGATCAATTATTAATTAAGGAGATGATGACGCATTAAAAGAACGTAGTCTGTTTACTAATCACGCGATTCCTTTCTTAATCTTCACATTAGTAATAGCAATGCTGGGGTCAAACTGGGTGCCGGATTGCGTACGCCCAGACAGTTAATTGTTCCCAGCCAGATGCCCAATTAATTGCACGACCAATCCCTAACTCCCAGAATTTCTCACAATCTCTGTCACAACTCTGACATTGCTGGAAATCAACTGACGAAACACATGCGACTCCGCGATGCTTGGACTGGAGAATCTGCTTTTGATTTGCCGAGCAGCTGTTGTCACACGCAGCTAGCCCGGAACAAAAGCATGCTTACAATTACGTATACTGTCCGACGGACATCATTAATGGTACAGTGGCACTTAATTAATCAAAGGAGCGCATTAAGAGCCATACCAAGTTGCTGTTTTTCCCCACCTTTTCAATCTCCTCTCCCCTAAGTCAAACCCAAGTCATCTGTATGAAGTCAAGAGATTCTCATGAAAGCCGAGTACTTTCTCATCATCGACATCGAACATAATCAGGACCTTGTGCTATTTCTCTGAGGCACAAAATCGACACTTCGTATTGTAGAAGTTAATATTGTTAAAAATTTCGAGCACACATTTAACTCAAACGAATTATTCTCTTACAAAAGATCTTAAAATGGTACTACAAAACTCATTTACCTTTCGCAAAAAATCTCAAACTAATATCTTAAATTCAAATCTACCCTTCGTTAAAATGTACACGTGTCAACACATGCATTCTCCACATAGGTCCATTTTGCAATCGTTTGCTACATTCATTGACACACGTGCATTTCAAAGAAACGTTGAACGAAGTGCTAACCAAGTGTACATATGAGTCCAAGGTACCAATTTGGATTTTTTTCTTGAGATGATAATTAGCTTGAGGTAAATATGTCGTAAGAATACTAATTTGAGGTATTTTGTGGGATGAAAATTAGTTTAGGATAGGTGTGTCATGATTATTGTTCCAAACTTCATTAAATGGCCAAGTAGGGAAGAAAAAAGAGTAAGCCTAGTCAGCATTATTAGTCACTCAAATTGGACGAAGCTAAGGGAAGTATTTGATTGAACGAATTACACGAATTTTAGAATTTATTGTCAATTTAAAAGTTGATTACATCTTTGTGATAATTTTAGGATTTAAATTGCACTTATCCAAAAACTTCAAAATAATCTTTAGATTCTACGTCCAACTTCACTCCCCTCCCTTTCCGTAGTTTCCTAACAAAGCTTAAGCACGAATCATAATCTAAGTTTGTGTCTCTACCTTTTTCTGCCGTCAAATATTGAAAAAGTATTTACCCATGCATGTTCATACCTTAAAATATTAGAGAACAAAGCGGTTCATATTATGTGTATCTTTAACTCTCTATAGCCTGATGGTGGGGATAAAAATAGCATGGATGGACACAAATGTGGGTGAACCTAAAACTAAAACTCATACAAATAATTCTAGGGATAATTGTCTAATAAAGATTCAAACTCTATCGTAAGGCAGTCAATTCAATTCCAAGATTTTCAGTTGTGTCGATTTAATCTTCAAATGTTTGACCATTTATCAATATAATTCTTCCAATTAATTTTGATTGAAAATCACTTACATTAATGTCGGTGGCCATCTTATACATGACTAGAATCGACATGAACGGTTTTTGTAGACTTTTTAATTATTTTAAAATTTTTGAAATTTTTATCATTTCTTTTCTTCTTCTTTTTTCTTTTTTTTTTATTGTTAAGGGTTGGTGGGGGACCAGTTGCCACCACCATTAGCAAATTAAGTATGGACATTATCCACGAGACATAAAAAAAAAGTGTTGATTAGTTTGCGACGAACGCCATGATCACTTCTTTACGAGGAGGCGTCAACGATGACGCATTAAAATAGCAGACGCTGCTCACTGATCACGCGATCGCTTTCTTGATCTATACTTTAGCAAGATCATTATCGGGGCTTCACCTTGAGTGTCGGACTATATACGTACAGACACTTCACTGGTCCGAGACAGATACCCAATCGACAGCACGACCAATCCCAAGTCCCAGAATTTCTGACAGCGTCTGTCATGTGGGTTTAATCTATACATCGGTTTTGGCGAAGGTTGAAAGTTACTTGACAGAGCACCACGCGACTCCGTGATGAGTGGACAGGACTGGGGAATCTGCCCGGAATTGCCAAGCAGCTGGTCTGGCACTTCACTTTACCCGTGACCCTTGATTCAGTATCTTATGCAAGCCCAGATGAAACATCGTTAACGTTAAAGTGACGCTCAACCAATCATAGGACAACAACGCTTAAGAGCCGTGCCAAGTTGCTCTGTTTTTGTCCTTCGCCCCTTTTTCGTTCCTCTAGTCGTCTAAGTCAAACCCAAGTTGCACGTACGAAGTCAAGAAATCTTAAGAATGATGTACTTTCTCTCATCATCTACGTCCAACCCAATTCATATCTTTGCGCCATTTTCTTAGAGATACAAAATCGAAATTCCGATCATTCGAATGGAGAAAGTAGCCGACTCTTGGCCTTCACGTTGCAACTCTGAGGGGTCTTTGGGACTCTAAAATGGGCATCTATTGGTCGATGAACAGAATTCCCATGCGAAAGGAAGGAAGGTAATCTTGACAGCATTGATTCAAAAAATTTAGGATTCATTAGTACGTTTAATGAGGTAGTAACAAAAAATATAAATCTTGACCAACATGACATTATCAAGACATTGAGAAATTGTTGTTGCCTGTAGAAAAACACCATACCTTGCATATCTTCACTTGAATAGTCTTAGCAATTTCACCTCAATTTTGAGCTTCGTTTTTTTTTTTTTTTTTTTTTTTGGTCGAAAATACTTCATTGATTGATACTAAGATGGTGGATTACAACTAGTAGGAAAATCTAAGCATAGGATAAGATAAAGCGCATGTAGGGGGTTAGATACCCAATTACTAGGAAAAGAACCGGTATTGTGGGATTTGGCGATCCAATCCACAGCTCGATTTGATTGGCGCAGTTCAAACCGCAGAAAGACATTCTGCATTTGGGCTATCAATTGTCTGCAATCAAGAACGTAAGGCCGCGAGGCCCAGGGGATTTCAGTTCGGCCGAAGATGGTGTCCACAACCAGGAGACAGTCGTTGGAGATGTACACAGGTGAGTCAGTTCGTGCATTTGAAGTGGTTCCTGTCAGAGCAGTCCGTTTATTTCATGGAAAATGTGACATTTTTTAAAAATATTTTTCAAATAGTAATGTTTCAAGAAAATGAAAATATTTTTTTTAAGTTTGACTAAAATCTGAAAAAGATCCGGAAAATATTTTCCATCCTTTGGTAAGTAAAATATTTTCCAGGAAAATCACATTAATCATATCCATGCCTTTGAATCCACATGCACGGTTATATCCATGCCTTACAAAAATGAAGAAAGACATCTACAAACCATCTCTCAAGCTTCATGAACTGTCACTCTTGACAGAATCTAATCACCCTGCAGCTTATGAAACGCATGCCAACTTCCTTCCCTGCTCCCATTTTCAGCCTACAACCGGTTCTCTCAACTGCCAATGCACCGTTCACCTTTTTATCCGTTTTAGTGGGTAAGCGCGTCGAGCTATATTACACCCAGAAACACACAAATTTTATAGCTGCATATTCTTTTTAATTTGCAAGTTAAAGTGAAGAAACAAGCTCCGTCTTGGAGGATACAGAGGAAAGGATTCGACAAGGGAGGCCATGGAATGCAATGCCGCTCGCAATCTGCTGCATCGGAAGGGACGGAGAATACATCTGTAGAGGTCAAACATATCGCAGAATTCAAGAATCTATTTCGGAAAGCAGTAGTTAATCATTGTACCCACGGGACATGGACCATCAGGTATGACAGGAAAATGATATTTAGAGGATGAAGAGCATTTGACTTTTTCTCATCATAAGAGAAGGAAATTATAGGATACTGGTTACCGAAACGGAGATGCTACCTGTTCTTTATTCAGTCTCACGCTTCAGTACACAAGAAGACGATGCGCTAGAAAGAGAGAATTCTCAAAGTACTAACAATACAAAAAAACAAGAAAGAACACATGACTGTTCCAGCAACAAAGCTCAATAAAAGTATCACGATTATGTTCTCATTTACTTAGAAATTTATCAATCCACACTTCTTTAAGTATTCACACTCTTCACCATGAATATTTTTTTCCATTTTTTTCATTATTTAACTAGATAGTCAAAAACCGATTCAAGGTAAAATCATCGTATGCATCCACTTTCATCACATTGTTTTAGAGTTTAGAGTAATTGACATTGCTTTGACCCAACGACTTAACCGCCGATGCTGTCTCTCCAAGTTTTGTTGAAAGAGTAGCATACATATCATCATTATTGAACATTTTTGTCTTTTGTGAGACCTCTTATCCCAAGGCACGGTAGATGAAGATCTTTTTGATCCCTTCAACTCACCAAAATCATCAACTAAATCAATAGGTGAGAGGCCGACTTCTGTCACATCTATATCTCCTAGCTACATGGCAAAGCTTCCGATAGCCATATCTCTCCCAACCACCAACATCTCATCATACATATCAATCACCCTACTTATAGACCTATTAATGTAGATAATCCATAAAAAGTCAAACAAAACAATTTACATCGCTGTAATATATGCACAACATTCATTCAGTTATCGTTCAAAGTATTCTGATCTAATCTTATAAACAAGAATTGAGTTTAGTGAAATAGTCATTAGCAACTTCAAGAGTATGTAGATAAGAAAAGGAGTTTGAGAATTTCATCTATTGGAAGGAAAATAGGTCAATTCGAACACAATGAGCAAGGAAGTAACACTGAACTAATAGAATAAGAACAGAGGATGTGTTAGGAAGAACTGCTGTAGAAAGAGAGAAAGCAGCTTGATCAAAGTTTACATGCTATACCACTGGTTTTAAAATGGAGTTAAACTATTAACTCAAGGGAAGGATAATAATCAAAGCATGGCTTTTGACAAACCTAATTTACGTTTTTATGCATCATGTAACCACACCGAACACAAATAAACGTGAATTCTGGCAAATACTTGTGAAAAGTGATGAAAAAAATCGCATTCACATATTGATCAAATTCCTTTTTCCTAGCTATGATTGTCTTCGGCTCATCATTACAACTTAATCCACTCTTGCCACATATAACTCGAATCATTTTTCCAATTGCTTTTGACTATCTTCAAATGGTTCTCAACCTGGTCAGGCTTACAACCAACAATAAACCTCTCAATTTTTGCATCGACAACTTGAGCAATTAAAGAGGGATTGAATGAGCTTCAAGACTTGTTTCATTTACTAGTTTCATCAACAAGAATTCCAAGTAGAATACGTTCGTTAGACTTACACCACCTCAAGCGCTTGACCTTCTCATCATTTCACTGACTTTTACCCATCATAATAGCTACATAATAACTTTAAACAGCAAAATAAATAAAAATCTGATGAAGAGTGATGCATAGTAAATATTAAAAGATGATTAACATTAAAGGAATGGAAACCATATGTTCTAAATGAAGCACTCAAAAGAAATAAAAGGAAAAATATTGGCTTCTTCTAATATTCTAATAAATAATCCACATTGCATGCACAATCATATCTCTTTTTGATGCCCATATCCTCCTATTTTCCTCCTTTTCCTCTCTTCGAGTAAGTTGGATTCTTGGATTTTCTCTTTGAGATTTCATTTGTCCATCTATTTCTTCCATGATAAATTCTAGTTGTTCCATCCTTTCGATGACAAAATCTTCCTTGAATTTCAAGAGGAACTGATGCACATACATGAGTTCCATCTATCGCTCCGACACAATCATTAAATAATCAATATGGTAATCAATTAATGAAACTTTTTCAGGCAATTTGTAAAGATTTTTTTTTTTTCAAATTTCATACTTAAAATATAGATAAATCCTTCAACTCTTACTTATCTCAGGAGGAGTGGAATTGCTTAGTTCTCTCACCACTTGTTTGTATAATTTTAAAATTGCTTACAAGATAATTTTGAAATATCTATGCACTATTTCTATTAACCTGTGGAATCTTCCCCTTTAAACCTCACATTATGTCCAACAATATGGCAAAGTAACAGAAATTGCTCCTAATAGAAACATTTGATGTAGAACGTAGGTTACTTGCATTGAGTTCCTTGCAAAACTCTCAAAAATCATTCAACATATTTGATCTATACAATGAGTATCGCCATTGTATAATACATGATTCATATACAACTCTCTCCCGTAATCTTAATTCAAATGGGGCTCTCTTGTTATATGGTTCTAAAAATGATTATAATCATTCGTAATCAATGCAATAATGGTCATAACTGTTGCAGTGGCACCCATTAATGCCACTTGAATGTTATTATTTATCTATATTGGAGCACACTAATCATGATATACAAAATGCAAGTGAAATACTAAAAGGGCAATACTAGAAAGCCAAAGCAATAGCTATCATAACTGCTCCAACCGCACCCATCTACATTATCCATCTATATTAGAGACCAATATTCATGATTATTGTTCCGCACTTCATTAAATGGCCAAGTAGGGGGAAAAAGAGTAAGCCTAGTCAGCATTATTAGTCACTCAAATTGGACGAAGCTAATGGAAGTATTTGATTGACCGAATTACACGAATTTTAGGATTTAAATCGCACTTATCCAAAAACTTCAAAATAATCTTTAGATTCTACGCCCAACTTCACTCCCCTCCCTTTCCGTAGTTTCCTAACAAAGCTTAAGCACGAATCATAATCTAAGTTTGTGCGTCTCTACCTTTTTTTTGCTTTCAAATATTGAAAAAGTATTTACCCATGCATGTTCATACCTTAAGATATTAGAGAACAAATCAGTTCATATTCTGTGTATCTTTAACGCTCTATAGCCCGATGGTTGGGATAAAAATAGCATGGATGGACACTAATGTGAGTGAACCTAATACTAAAACTCATACAGACAATTCTAGGGATAATTGTCCAATAAAAGTTCAAACTCTATTGTGAGGCGGCCAATTTAATCCCAAGATTTTTAGTTGTGTTAATTTAATCTTAAAACGTTTGATCATTTGTCAATATAATTCTACCAATCAATTTTGATTGAAAATCACTAACGTTAACGTAAGCTATCCTACCTAACTTGACTAGCATCGACATGAACAGTTTTTATAGACATTTTATTTATTTTTGAAATTTTTATCATTTCTTTTCTTTTTCTTTTTTTTTATTGTTAAGGGCTGGTGGGGGACCGGTTGCCACCACCATTAGCAAATTAAGTATGGACATTATCCACGAGACATAAAATATTCTGATTAGTTTGCGACGAACGCCATGATCACTTCTTTACGAGGAGGCGTCAACGATGACGCATTAAAAGAGCAGACGCTGCTCACTAATCACGCGATCGCTTTCTTGATCTATACTTTAGCAATATCATTATCGGGGCTTCCCTTGAGTGTCTGACTAGGTACGTACAGACACTTCACTATTCCGAGACAGATACCCAATTTTTTTTTTTTTTTTGGACGAGACAGATACCCAATCGACAGCACGACCAATCCCAAGTCCCAGAATTTCTGACAGTGTCTGTCATCTGGGTTTAATCTATACATCGGTTTTGGCGAAGGTTGAAATTTAATTGCCGGAGCACACGCGACCCCGTGATGAGTGGACAGGACGGGGGAATCTGCCCGGAATTGCCAAGCAGCTGGTCTGGCACTTCACTTTACCCGTGACCCTTGATTCAGTATCTTATGCAAGCCCAGATGAAACATCGTTAACGTTAAAGTGGCGCTCAACTAATCATAGGACAACAACGCTTAAGAGCCGTGCCAAGTTGCTCTGTTTTTGGCCTTCGCCCCTTTTTCTTTCTTCTAGTCGTCTAAGTCAAACCCAAGTTGCACGTACGAAGTCAAGAAATCTTTAAAATGATGTACTTTCTCTCATCATCTACATCAGACCCAATTCACATCTTTACGCCATTTTCTTAAAGGTACAAAATCGACGTTTCCGATTATTCAAATGGAGAAAGTAGCCAACTCTTGGCCTTCACGTTGCAACTCTCAGGGGTCTTTGGGACTCTAGAATGGGCATCTATGGTCGATAAACAGAATTCCCATGCGAAAGGAAGGAAGGTAACCATATTGATCTTGACAGCATTGATTCAAAAAATTTAGGATTCATTAGTACATTAAGAAAAATATAAATCTTGACCAATATGACATTATCAAGACATTGAGAAATTGTCGTTGCCCGTAGAAAAATATCATACCTTGCATATCTTCACACAGATGAGAGAAAGAGAGAGAGTATGAGAATGATGGTGCTGTTAACTACAAAGCGTAGCAATTTCACCTCAATTTTGATCTTTGTTTATTTCACGAGAAAATGTAACATTTTTTAAAAATGTTTTTCAAATAATCATGTTTCAAGAAAATGACAATATTTTCCTAAGTTTGACTAAAATCTGAAAATGATCCAAAAAATATTTCCACCCTTTGGTAAGTAAAATATTTTTCAAAAAAATCACATCAATCATATCCATGCCTTTGAATCCACATGCACAGTTATATCCATGCCTTACAAAAATGAAGAAAGACATCTACAAACCATCTCTCAAGCTTCATGAACTGTCACTCTTGGCAGAATCTAGTCACCATACAGCTTATGAAACGCATGCCAACTTCCTTCCCTGCTCCGATTTTCAGCCTACAACCGATTCTCTCAACTGCCAATGCACCGTTCACCTTTTTATCCGTTTTAGTGGGTAATGCGCGTCGAGCTATATTACACCCAGAAACACACAAACTCTATAGCTGCATATTCTTTTTAATTTGCAAGTTAAAGTGAAGAAACAAGCTCCGTCTTGGAGGATACAGAGGAAAGGATTCGACAAGGGAGGCCATGGAATGCAATGCCGCCGCCTCCTGAGAACACCCTGGTTTCGCAATCTGCTGTATCGGAAGGGACAGAGAATACATCTGTAGAGGTCAAACATATCGCAGAATTCAAGAATCTATTTCGGAAAGCAGTAGTTAGTCACTGTACCCACGGGACATGGACCATCGGGTATGACAGGAAAATGATATTATAGGATCAAGAGCATTGGACTTTTTCTCATCATAAGAGAAGTAAATTGCAGATAATAGAGATGCTACCTGTTCTTTATTCAGTCTCACGTTTCAGTACACAAGAAAATGATGCGCTAGAGAGAGAATTCTCAAAGTACTAACAATATAAAATAACAAGAAAGAACACATATGAGTCTTCCGGCAACAAAGCTCAATAAAATTATCACGGTTATGTTCTCATTTACTTAGAAATTTATCAATCCACACTTCTTTAAGTATTCTCACTCTTCACCATGAATACTTTTTCCATTTTTTTCATTATTAACTAAACTAGATAGTCAAAAACCAATTCAAGGTAAAATCATCATATGCATCTATTTTCATCACCTTGTTTTAGAGTTTAGAGTAATTGACTCTGCTTTGACCTAACGACTTAATCATCGATGCCATCTCTCCAAGTTTTGTTGAAAGAGTAGTAAACATATCATCGTCATTGGAACATTTTTGTCTTTTGTTAAACCTCTTATCCCAAGGCATAGTAGATAAAGATCTTTTGATCCCTTCATCAAGTCACCAAAATCATCACCTAAATCAATAGGTGAGGAGTCAACTTCCATCACATCTATATCTCCTAGCTACATGGCAAAGCTTCCAATAGCCATATCTCTTCCAACCAACAACATCTCATCATACATATCAACCACCCTATTTATGGACCTATTAATGCAGATAATCCATAAAAAGTCAAACGAAAAAATTTACATCGCTGTAATATATGCACAATATTCATTTAGTTATCATTCAAAGTATTCTGATCTAATCTTCTAAACAGGAATTGAGCTTAGTGAAATAGTCATTAGCAACTTCGAGAGTATGTATTTAAGAAAAGGAGTTCGAGAATTTCATCTATTGGAAGGAAAATAGACCAGTTCAAACACAATGAGCAAGGAAGTAACACTGAACTAATAGAATAAGAACAGAGGATGTGCTGTCACTGCTGTAGAAAGAGAGAACAAGTTGCATCTCCTGTCACTCAGAGAAAGCAGCTTGATCAAAGTTTACATGGTGTGCCACTGGTTCCAAAATGGAGTTAAACTATTAACTCAAGGGAGGGATAAGAATCAAAGCACGGCTTTTGACAAACCTGATTTACGTGTTTCTGCATCATGTAACCACACCGAACACAAATAAACGTGAAGTCTGGCATTACTTGTGAAAAGTGATGAAGAAAATTGCGGTTACATATTGATCAAATTCCTTTTTCCCAGCTATGACTGTCTTCGGCTCATCATCCCAACTTAATCCACTCTTGCCACGTATAACTTGAATCATTTTTCCAATTGCTTTTGACTGTCTTCAAATGGCTCTCAACTTGGTCAGGCTTACAACCAACAATAAACCACTCAGTTATTGCATCAACAACTTGAGCAATTGAAGAGGGATTGAATGCGCTTCAAGGCTTGTTTCATTTACTAGTTTCATCAGCAAGAATTCCAAGAAGAATACATTCGATAGGCTTAGACCACCTCAATTGCTTGACCTTCTCATCATTTGAGTCACTTTTACCCATCATGATAGCTACATAACAACTTCAAACAGCAAAATAAGTAAAAATATGATGAAGAGTGATGCATAGTAAGTATTATGATTAAAATTAAAGGAATGGAAACCATATGTTCTAAATGAAGCACTGAAAAGAAACAAAGGGAAAAATATTGACTTCTTCTAATATTCTAATAAATAATCCACATTGCACACACAATCATATCTCTTTTTAATGCCCATATCCTCCTATTTTCCTCCTTTTCCTATCTTCGAGTAAGTTGGATTCTTGGATTTTCTCTTTGAGATTTCATTTGTCTATCTATTTCTTCCATGATAAATTCTAGTTGTTCCATCCTCCCGACAACAAAATCTTCCTTAAATTTCAAGAGGAACCGATGCATGTACATGAGTTCCATCTATTGCTCCGAGACAATCATTAAATAATCAATATAGTAATCAATTAATGAAACTTTTTTCAGGCAATTTGTAAAGACTATTTTTTTTTTCAAATTTCATACCTTAAAGTATAGATAAAACCTTCAACTCTTACTTATCTCAGGAGGAGTGGAATTGCTCAGAGAAGGAGTGGAATTGCTTAGTTGTCTCACCACTTGTTTCTATAATTTTAAAATTGCTTGCCAGATGATTTTGAAATATCTATGCACAATTTCTATTAACCTATGGAATCTTCCCCTTTTAAACCTCACATTATGTCCAACGATATGGCAAAGTAACAAAAATTGCTCCCTAATAGAAACATTTGATGTAGAATGCAAGTTACTTGCATTGAGTGCCTTGCAAAACTCTAAAAAAGCATTCAATGTATTTGATCTATACAATGAGTATCACCATTGTATAATACATAATGTATATACAATTCTCCCCATAATCTCAACTCACATGAGGCTTTCTTGGTATATGGTTCTCAAAATGATTATTATCATTAGTAACCAATGCAATAATGGTCATAACTGTTGTAGTGGCACCCATTAATGCCACTTGGATTTTGTTATTATTTATCTATATTGGAGCACATTGATCATGATATACAAAATGCAAGTGAAATACTAAAAGGGCAATACTAGAAAGCCAAAGCAATAGCGATCATAACTACTCCAGCCGCACCAATCTACATTATCCATCTATATTAGAGCATAGTATTCATGAAACACAAAATGCAAGTGAAATACTAGAAGGGGAATACTAGAGAATCAATGCAAAATTTTCGTAACTCTTGTAGTCACCAAATTAGCACTAACACCAACGCGTAATACGAAATGATACAACGTGCTGATACGTTCTTTCTAAAAAAATATAAAGTTTTGACACATTGGAACACGTTGTATATTAAATGTATATTTATATATATGATAAATTATCATTTTTATGATTATTTCAATCAAATTAATTTAATTCAAATTCACAAATAAATAAATAATAATAAAAGAGCTTAAAATGAATTTACACTAAAAACATTAATTGACTATTTATTAATATCATTCATTATATCTTTACCCAATCAATATATATAATTCATTATATCAATTTGATAAATTTAACTCCATTCCAAAATAATTCATAAAACTTGGAAGGAAAAAATAAATAAGTAATTTACATTCTAACTTGCGTGTCAAAGTGTGTCAAAATAAAAGAGAGAAAAATTAGCTTTGAGAATAAATTGTATGTCACCGAAAGTCAGAGTCAAAAGAAAAGAGATTATTAGATTTTTCTTCTTTTCCCCTTTAATGTTTTTATTATTTTTTTTTTTTTACGTATTTACATATTGACTCATCATTTATTGAAAACTTTTCAAATTAATTCCGTGCATATCAAAATCATGAGTTGGAATTCTAAACTCACATGTCGGAATTCTCGACTAACAGAGTTAACCAAGTGTCGAATTTTTCAACACTTCTTGATCAAGTATTAGTAAGTGTCAAAGAGTGTCGGACATGTATTCGGATTGATACGACACAAAAACCTTCAAAGAGTGTTAGTGCTTCCTAAGCAACCACACCCATTACTGCCACTTGGATTTTGTAATTATTCATCTATATTGAAACACACCGATGGAAATATGAAATGCAAGTGAAATACTATATGGATAATACTAGAGAGCCAAAAACGCATGGAACAGCACAAGCTGCTTTTCAATGTTTGTGAATCCATACATTGGAAATGCAAATGCTCATGCATCCACTCAATCGTATTTGTGCATGAACAAAATAGTTAGGTATCCTCATCATTCAAACTTGTTATAGACAACATACTCTTATTAACTCAAACTTCATCCTAAGCTTGAACGATGTTATCCTAAAACCAAATCTCCAGTGCAGTAAATATTATGAAGACCATAGATAATCACCAAATGTGTTTTGAGCCAAATTTTTTTTTTTTTTTTTTTTTTTTTTTTTTTTTTTTTTTGTGATCTAGGATCCGCCAAGCCCGACTTTCGCTTACACTAATCGCAAACTCATGGCCCGTACAATACACGGTGCACCTCGGACCAAGCATCAATACATAGGGGGAAGCTAGCACAAGACCACACCATAATGGCCCCCCACTTAAGATGTGTTAGCAGTTACGGAGTTTCGACCCTAGGACCTTTATAGTGAAGTGCCCAAAGCCGAACCAACTCAACTGCCCACCGGTGAGTTTTGGCACTGGTTTTGAGCCAAATTGTTTTCTCTAGGCAATGAAGGCCAAAAATTGTCAAACATCTCGACAAGTTCCTGCACAAATGTTGACCGGCAGATGCTTAATTTCCTATCAGGAAACACAATTCTTATAGGCAGCTCATTAGTCTGACTATAGTAATCCTTCCACTCTGATTTAATGCTGAGTAATCAAAAATGCAGATATATTAATAGCATGGGACAGCACAAGCTGCTCCAGAAACGAAACAAAGAGCCCACAACTCATTTGTAGAAGATAAAAAGAATCACACAATGTTCATCAAGACTAAGATGAACGATCTGAGCAGGTCATTGGACAAAGACTCAAAACTGCTAATAGCGCCAACTAGAAAGACATTGCTATCAAACTAAACTCGAAGAGTCAGTTTTCCCATTTTTCCTCGAATCGGCTACTAAGGAAAGAAATCAATTTACAGAATTTGAGAGCTAATTTCAGTGATTACCTAGGGAATCACGTCTCCGTGGGTTAGAAAATGAAAGTGAAAACAACGACAGGGTACGCTCTCTACTCTGCTATCTAGAAGAGAAGTGCGAGGCAATAGCGGATGAGGAGCAGCTTTGGAGACGAGAGATGAGACGAAGAAGCCAGAGGTTGCATGAGAAAGATGGGGGTAAAAGGAGCAGCTCTAGAGAAAGGAGATGAGGACGCGCGAAAAAGTGGGGAAAACGAAGGGAGGAAGCAAGGGCAAGAGGGCAACGCAAGGATGCAAGAATGCGAGGGCGAGGACAAGACGACATGAGCCCTAGCAAGAAAGATTGGAAAATCCAAGCTTTACCACTTAATTTTCCGCTCTCCAAACACCAAATTTTTTGGAAAATGTTTTCTGGGAAAAAAAATTCCGTGAAACAAACAGAGCGTTTATATGAACAAAGACATCGGCATTTCCAGGATGGAACACTACCACAGGAGAAAAAGGAGTAATATATCTCGATCGCGCATTCTAAAGGCGACAAATGATGAACGTCAGAAGACGAACAAACGCAACGGGCAAGCACATAAGCATCTACAAAGATCACAAAGAAAACTTATCAAGACCATTTGAAGCTACTCCGTTGAGGTCCAATCAAGTCTTGCAATTCAACGCTCAATGGAAAGATCCCAAAAAGACAGTAAAATCAAACAGAAAATACGTTCTACTTCGCCTGACAATGCCCTAAAGCATCTCATATTAGCATAGGACAACATAACAAGGAAAACCACATGAATACTGTACATACACCGAAAATGTAACACAAGCCTATTTGGAGTGCCTCTTATCCAACGAAGATCTCTAGTTCTTGCACGATGGCCGGCCAGCATTAATAGCCAGAACTTGTGGGATTATTGTGATAACAGCCTTCACTGTCATAATATTGATGATACGCTGTCATCTAGTTATTACTCACAAACTTAACGACAGATATGACATATCTCTTACAAAGAGAAACTGCATCCAAATGTTTTTCTTTCGCATATACGAAATCTTACAACTTTAGAACAGCTATGCAACGAAAAACAGTAGTAGCCACTCCATAGCAATAACGCTGGAAGTGTAATCCATACATAAACCAAGAGAGACTCTTTTCAAGAGGTGAAAAAGGACGAGCACCCAAAAAGTTGCTCGCCTCGTATATAGACAGGCGCCATCAACATCCTAGAAGAATTTACAGCGTCCAAAGTTATCTCCACTATGCAAAGAACGAAAATGGTTCACCATGCTACTATTAGACTAAACGAATGTTAAGTCAGACCACACAGAATATAATTTGATTCCAGGTACTCCAACAGTGCTTAGTATATTGTAATTGCTGGGTTTGAAGTTGCCAATGCTATCAGGAAAGTATCCAGAGATAGCATCTTTCGGCGCCATTACATTTCACTGTTACCCTTCTACAACTCAACTGAAAATCATGATGTGATCCTTCGAATCTGAAACACAACAATGGACTGCAGTTACTAAAAGTTAGCACCCGTTTGAGAGCATCCATTAGCTTATGTAGACCAGACTTGCAAGGAGGAGTTCCCCATGGTCAATGCAAGCAACGCATCAAAAGAGTAGCCACACCATTGCGTTAAACCAGTCTAATTCTGGTTCATCCCACTGAGAAACTAAACCAAAGATTCTAGAGTAAATTGACCACCAGAAGGATGCTAGACGCCTCTTTTTTAGACAGCTTAATGAGATTTATGAGTATATACAAATTTACAACGTGCCAACAATCCTATCGATTTGCTGCACTGAGAAGCTTGCCTGGGCCACAAATAATCTTTCACATGAGTCAACGTATGCAATCACTAGGTACAATAATTGATGGAATTTAAATTATTTGCCATCGTGGTACAGTGACATTGAACGCTGACAAATACCACAACCAGACAACAAGAGAAAAGATGAAAGGCATGGCACATTAGATGTCAATTTATCTAACTCGATACTGGGACTTACATGGCATCAAATGCTGCATCCTACGGAAATCCTCAGGCTACAATCATCTGAGTTCGCATTATTGAGTAACTAGAAGTGCCGACAAGTCCCAATATCAAAGACTTACCATGCCACCAACAACAAGAATGAGATCACTGGAAGCAGCAGCCTCGCCATGGTTCTCACAAGCTACAAGAGTTCAATTAACAGTCCAAATGATCTGAAAAGTTTACTCATTTCTTCCTCACATCTTGTAATCGGAAGAAGCACTAGACTCTGTCCTTCATTCATTCAAGAATCATACACCCTTTGATTATAAGACAGTAAATCTACTCCATATCACCTCGGCGGCCATATAATTAGAGATCAAAATGCAATTCAAGCACCAAGACTTGCTCAACACATACTTTATTCGACTAAGCAGTTTCAGGATCTCAACAGACAGAGCAACAGAGAGACACAGACATTTTACATTAACCTCAGAAAGGGAGGCAATCAATCATCCATCGTCCCATCAGAGGCTCGCGCTCGCCGGCTGCAGCTCTGGGACCACGTAATCCACCACGATCACGCCGTCCAAGTACTCCCTCACCTTCTCCTTGCGCGAATTCACGGCCTCCTCGTCGGCCGCCGCGGCCTCCATCTCCTCCACGCTCTTAAAAACCGCGAGCGAGGCGATCGAGAACCCCTTGGCCCGCGCCGGCGAGAAGTTCTCCCCGCAGGTCACCTGCTCGACTTTTGCAAACCCGTCCTTGATCCCCTGAATCACCCCCAAGACCTCGCCCTTGGCGGCGTCCCCCAGTCCCTCCTTCAATTTGAGGAAGCTCACCTTGACGGCGGACCCGGGGGGCACCGCGAGGGCCTCGGGGGCGCGGTCGGCGACCCAGTCTACGGCCATGAGGTCGTCGCAGATGGGCAGGACGGACTCCTTCACGACCCCCATGTGGCTCGGGTGGGCGGAGTAGGCGGCGAGGTCGTCCTTGGTGCGGTAGCGGCTGTGGAGCATGTGGGTGAAGGAGAAGAGGGAGGACCGGGTCTGGAGGACGGGGCCGGCGGCGAGGTGGAGGACCTGGTCGAGCGAGACCAGGCCGTTGAGGCCGGCGAGCATGGCGCCGACGCGGGACGGGTCGGTGCCTTCCTTGACCTTGAAGAGGACGATGTGCTCGACGGGCGGAGCGGCGGAGGCGGACATGGTGGGGCCGGCGGCGGCGGCGGCGGCGGAGAGGGGCTTGACGGAGAGGGAGGAGGGCCGGAAGAAGCGGGGGGCAGAGGAGAAAGCGAGGGGTAGGGAAGGGAGAACGTGGGCACGAGATCGGAGAGAGGGAATCATGATGAGTGTGACAGCGACCGGAGGAGAGAGGAGAGAGGAGAGAGAGCGACGATGGAGGTGTGGAGGGGATTGGCTGAGGCATGACGACGACGTGATGCAGGGCACGGGAGGATGGGCCTGGACGGCCGGCCTCGGCAGGAGGGACAAAACGTCGAACACCTGGACGGACGGCGTTGTCCGAACTCACTATACATTTCGAGCCCATGACAGGAGCCCATCAACTAGCTAGCCAGAAAACGTTGCCGGGGCCACCAAACGGACCCCGGCCGGAGGGTCGGATGTCGGGTCTGAGGAGCTCTCCTTCGACCGACTCATCCGCAGCTCGAGAGTCCTTGGAACCCCTCGAGTCGATGGAGACGAAAACAAAGCCACTCACCCATGTCCTAATAGAGTCAGAAAGCATCGTCTAGGCTTGCCTGATGGGCTGCCGAGAACGCCATTCTAGTGGTTCAAATCATTAGTTTGCATCAGGAGTCATTCGAGGAATTGACCGCTGCACTTTGTATACTATATCAATAATATATAGGATGGAAATGGGATGGTGTGGAGAACGGAACATGATTAGATGTGCTCTATATCCATCCCCATGATCGTGATTTCCTTAACGCTTTGTCGCGTTCAATGTTGTACGTCTAATCGGGTTAAACATGAGCAGAAAATCGTTTGAGCATGCGACAATGACTGCAAGTCCCTGTCCATTTCGACTAGTGAAGCAAAAGGAGTAGAGAAACCGTAAATTGGTGAGAAGGAAAGCAAGAGCTGCGAGTCTCTATCGGAGGCAAGTTTTTCGATATCTTACTTGATCAAAGAGCATCCTGAAATTAGACACACAGTAAAAGGAGCATGTTGAACATGGTTTGAAACTGATTATCACCTCCAAATGGTTCTCTCGCCATTATCAAGACTGGTTCCAGAACACAAGTACATTAGCTCCAAATCTCGTACTCTCATGGAAATCTCTATCTATAACCAACCCTTCTCTCAAATGTCAAGAACGATCGAACTGGTAATGCTAGCTTGTAATTAGTTCATTCCCTTCTAAATGATAAATGATAATCTAGCAGAACCAGCTGATAGCTACCTTTGCATAAAATTATCTGATATTGTTAGTAGCGCCGAATGCTAAAAGGAAGCAACCTTGTGTAGACTACCAATAGTCATTGCACGAGCACAAGCCACCTTCAAATCGGTGAAACCGGAGTCGGTCTCTTACAACTATCGTTCTGCTTAATATCCTTGAAAGCAGTTTTATCCAGCAATGACAATCATAGCAGATCCTAAGGTTCTTCAACACCACAATTTCGCTCCCAGAACTAGATTTCAAGACCCCATATGCCACTGCAAGTTTTTCACTGTGAAAGTTCAAATTCTCCTCCTTCTCTTCATCAGCAACATCCATCAGAACCAACTCCATTGAAGGCACAAACCCTGCCATTTTGGTTCTCTTAATGAGTTCATCCAAAACTTCATATAAAGCTTCTGTTTCCCGGTGCGACCTATCACCCGCTCTGAATTGGTGGATCTCACCTGCAAACTCAATCCAACTCTTTCCACAATTTTTACCAACTCTTTTCTTTTTCATCAAATTTCTCATTTTTGCCGCACTATCCCACCTAGTTAAAGAGCAGTAGGTGTTCGAGAGCAAGACATAATCCCCACTTTCGGGACGTGGAATATTTGCAATGGCAACTTCACCCAGCCGTGACCTTTTGAAGACCTTGCAAGAACTGAGGAGAGTCCTCCATATTGCAGCATCTGGCTTCATGGGCATTTCCTTAATCATAGCATAGGCCTCATCCACTGATCCTGCTCGAGCCAACAGGTCAACCATGGCACCGTAATGCTGTATTTCAGGCTGAATGGAGTAACGTCTCCTCATTGAATCAAAATACTTGCGCCCTTCCTCAACCAACCCACAACGGCTACAAGCTGTCAATAGACCAACAAAAGTTATAGAATCGGGTGTGACATTTTCCTGTTCCATCTCCGAGAAAACTGTAATAGCATCATGGGCATGGCCATGAATGGCCAGCCCATTAATCATTGAGTTCCAAACCGATACATCGTCACGAGGAACGCTGTCAAAAATTTCTCGAGCGGTTTGGATCTTGCCACATCTTGCATACATGTCAATTAGGGCTGCATGCAATATATAGTGCCCTTCAATCTTTTTCTCGATCATCAACCCGTGCGCCCATGATGCATGACTTAGAAACCCGACTCGCGCGCAACTGGTGAAAACAGACGCGAACGTGAAACCATCGGGCTTGACATCCGAACCCAGCATATCTCGGAAAGACGCAAGCGCGTCGTGGAACCGCCCATTCCGCGTCAGGCCCCGATCATCGAGTTCCAAGTCACCACGTCCCGTTCAGGCATTTTATCAAACAGCTTCCTCGCAGCACCACACTGCCCGGCACCCAACAAATCCCTGAGGAAGATATTGAGGGTCAACAGGTCGCGACACCGGCCGGCGACGTGGCGGACGACACGCTCGGCGAGATCGAGCTGATGACAGCGCACGTACGCCGACACCAGAGAAGCTAGAACAGGCGGGTTGGCCCAGTACCCGGAGGTGACGATCCTGGCGTGGGCTTTGGTGGCAGTCTTGAAATCCCCCGCCCGCTTGGAGGATTCAAGAGCGTGGCGGATGAGCAATTCCGGGTCTGCAAGAATCAGGAGGGAAGACGAGCAAAAATGCGGGTAAGAAACCTTCCACGCTTTCCCGCGGTTCTACGACCAAAGGAACAGAGAGCTGCGTCGCGTTGCTTACCCTGTAACTTGGAAAAATGAAGCTGGAGTTGCCATGCAATCGAACGTCGGGCGTTGCCCCCGCGGATGCTCCTCAGGCTCGACATGGCTTCCTTCTCGTTGTGTTCATGAGCGGGTTTTGCATGATCCGAAGGAAATTTGCAGAACCATGCGAGCGAGACGAGGCTGTCCTGTCTGCCGGGCGTCTCTTAGGTCGGAGCAGAACATAGAGGCCGATGAAAGAACGGCAAATTTCCAAATCTCTTAGGTCGGAGCAGAACATAGAGGCCGATGAAAGAACGGCAAATTTCCAAATCGTGATTTCACACACGACCGGGAATCAAGTGAAAAGCGAAATCATGAGCTGCTTTTATGCTAGGGAATGGATTTGATGATTGGTCAGATTCCCATGAGCACTATATAAATAAGTGCCAAAACTTTCAAAAAGTACACTTTAAATGCCACATTTTTTTTTTTAAAATTAGACATTTAAAATTCTAACTCTTGAAAACTTGCCGAAATTCTAACATGGCTTATTTTATTAATAAGATCAATCTACGTGACTCATCGAAATCTTCACTAGCAATCCTTGTCTAAAATAATACAGTCCTCCATGTTCTCTTAAATGCTAGTCATGGTTTAAAAAAATCATTTAAGTGTTAAGTTATGATGAAAGTGATTACTTAAGTGCTAAAATGACATTGTTTAGCGTCATCTTGCGTAATCTACATGGACAGTGTGACATGGTATGCCTTGTCAATGTAGATAAAAAAAAAAAATTAAAGAAATGACATATCATTTAAAATTCTCATAAAAAAATGTCATGTCAAATATTTGCTGAAAATTCTCCTCATTAGCACTTACATGTTCATTTCCTCTCCAATTTCGATACTTAAATGTATATTTTGAAAATTTCAGCACTTTTATATCCCCTGTGCCAAATTGTGGCACTTGGGTGTTCTTAGGCCTAGTTTATTTCCTAAAAAAAACTCTCTTGCCTCATGATTTTTCATTAATTTTTTTGAAAAAAATTCATAAATAGTTCTTGAACTTTGATTAGATATGCAATATAATTCATAAACTTTGCCCAATATGAAGTGTCATTCTCATGCTTTTAAATTGTTCAATGTGGTCCTTGAGCTATTGATATGTGTTCAATTTAGTTCTTGGATTATATAAAAATAATTCAATGTTGTTCCTAAACTTAAATTAATGGAAGGATGATATTGAATATGTACTAAAATTTTAATAATTACAATAAACACTATATATTGAGTCAAAGTTCAAGAATCATTTGTGCCATTATCCATAATTTCTTTTGACATAAGTACATATCTTAAATAAAAGAACAAAGAACCAATTAAATTGTCAAGGATTAGTATGCAAAGTATATTTGACATTACTTAGGAATTACTCTTGGAAGTCTTGTCTACTGCTAAAGGTGAGCATCGGTCTAGGGTCAACCCCGGACCGGCCCAACTCTGCCACGGTCTTGGTCCGGTTCCTAGGGAGATTAGCTCGATCTTTTGTCGTGAGATTCCTGGACCAGCATTGTGCGGGTTGGTCCTCGATACTAAGAGTTTAGGGTCGATCCAACTCGGACTAATCTTGATCGTATATATTATATATTTAATATATTATTTATAATTTTTCCATCTAGAGAAAAACCTAAAACAAATTACGTCAACAACATTAAATAGCTCATTAGTGAAGGAATCTAAGTAATCTTACGTTATTCTTTAATAACTTAGATTTTTTATGTCTTTTACGGTGTCAATAGTCATAATTTACAAATGATGAAAATGTTTTTGTGAGGAATCCTTATGGCATTCAAAAAGGCATAAACAACTCCTCACATCATCCTCCTCTAGTCTTTGTTCTCTTCTATCTTATTTGTCTTCTTAGTTTTCAATTTGCCAAAATCGAAAGAAACAATTTCTCTGCTTGTCACTCGACACTCGCCTTACTCGCTTTAAGTCACTCGTGTCAATCACTGCTCAATGCTCGCCCTGCTTGTTGCTTGACACTCGCCCCGCTCGATGCTTATCGCTCATCTCTCTTAGCCGACCTCGCTTGTCATTGAATTCATTAAGTCGATCCAATCCTCAGTCGCCTTTTTAAGGAATAAAAAAATGAAAAAAATTATCAATTAATCTTAGGTTGACCCTAGAATCAAATCGAACACATTGGATCGATCCTATTCTCGATCCCAAACTTAATAGGGTCAGTCTTCGATCTTGAAGATTGAGGACCAACATTGTACGAAATGATCCTAAGGTTATGAGGTGGACCGGCCCAACCTAGACCATGTTCACTCATATCCACTGCCATTTTGATACAATTTTAATTACATATGTCGGTCGTATGTGTCGACACTTTTCTCCAAATCAACTGAGTCAAAAATTTGGATATTGTCAAAATTTAATATATAAACCTTATAGTTAATTTTAATCAAAAAAGAAAAAAAGACTTTTTAAGATATTTTGAAAATGAACTAATTACTCATTTTAGTAAAAGTACTTATTTAAACAAAGTCCATGAATTTCAATATAGTATTTAAACTTTTAATTTGTTCCAAGACTAGTTTGAATATGTAATAAAGTTCGAAATCACATTAAACAAATTAAAAATTAATGCACCATATTGTACATTAAGCTAAAGTTTAAAGATCACGTTTATGGATTACATTACACATTGAGCTAAAATGTAGGAATTATATTGAATAAATTAAAAAATTTATGGATTACATTACATGTTGGATCATAGTTTAAGGGCTATTTACGTTATTTTTTCCAAAATAAAAAGCTTCATGGAAAAGCATCTGATAAGATCCAACAAGTGACCCACTCTCTTTTGCAATTTTTTTCTTAAATAAGCGACACTTGAATTGGACATAAAGAGTGAACTGGATCAGAACAGAACCTGAAATCTGGAGGCGACCGACGTGTCCGGTGTGTGTGACTGTCAAATCCATTTATTCTCTCTCTTTCTCTCTCTCTCTCTCTCTCTCTCTCTTACAAACACACACAACTCTCGCAGATTTCGTCGCGAAACGGCAACTCCTCCTGTCTACGAGATTCTATCCAGTCGCCGATCTTTTCTGGTTCTCTCCTCCTAAATCTGATTCTCTCTCTTCGCTCCCTCTCGATGCAATCTCCCGGAAGACGTTCAAGGTACGAGCTTTCTTTTTAATCACATACCCTGTTGCAGTACGATTGCCTGTAACGTAACAGAGACCTCCAGAGGAAAAAAAAAAAGAAGAAGAAGAAGAGGGAATCGGGTCTTTTCTCTTTTGTCTGGTCTTTGCGCTTTGCTCTCCTCCTCGTCCTCCTTTTTGTCGGCACATCACTGTCCATCTGCATCTTTCATCTGCAGCTTCGGATGGGAGTTTCCTTTTCCCCAAGTGGATTGTGGAATTTTCCCTCCTCGTTGAAATTCTTGTCCGTCCCCTGTTTTCCGTTTTCCTTGCTTGAGCATGCTCTTTGATTTATTTGGAAAAATGGGCTGGCCTTGAAATGCTCTTGGTCGTCGCTGGGAGCCAATGTTTGCAGGTTCTTTTGGGGTAATGAGCTTTTCTTTTGGGGGGGCAAAGTCTTCGTCTTTTGTCTTGCTTTTTGGAACCTCATGCTTCTGCATTCGCCGATCGCAAGCTTTTGAAATTTGAACGTCTGTGGATAGTATGAGCTGGGTCTTTTCTGTTCCTCTCTCTATCTTTCTTTTTGAATCGCAAGCAAAGTCGGCCGCATAATTTAGTGCGCTTTCTCTGTTCTTATTTTGTTGTACTTTCTTATCATCGTTTTTGGCCTCTTTACATTCGTTTGAACCTGGTTCGTGGTTTTCCTTGCCCATTACTATAATGAATAAATAAGTACATAAAAAATCGATAGTGCTGTCTCTGAAAATGCCTTATCTTTTCTGCATCTTATCTTTTCTGCATCATTGACTGAGACTCAGAGCTCCATCCTTTTTGAGATTCTTGTTTTTTACGCTGCTGATTTTTAAGGCGGGTATTTCTCCGAGTACGATAAAAAGGTTTCCTTTATATGGAAAAGGAATCTGCTTTCTCCTCATATTCTTCTCATCAATGGCAATTAATATACACAATAACTGTAATAATGTACTATATTTACTGCACAAATTCTCTCCCCAGAAAACTAAAAGTTCCCGCCGCGGTCATGATTTCAACTATCACACCTTGTCTCTCGCGACAAATAAACAAATTCTGAAGCCGCGCTGCTCATTCATGTCTAGTTAAGAAGATGAATTTCGTAGTTTTTTTTTTTTTTTTTTTTTGTATTTTCGATTTATTTTGTTAAAACTTTATCTATTGATATATGACAAGAACATGTCTTAATGTTGTGCATGTGCTTTGGAATCTTTTTCTAATCAAGAAACCTATACGCTACAGTTCATTAGCATAATCTTAATGACCAGAAAGTTCTTTTCTTAATTATTTTCTTCGGCCTAGTGGGGTTATTATAAAAAGGGATATAACCTGGGAGAAACGCAGAGTCTCAGCCTTTTTGTGTTCTTTTGCTTCTTCTTCTTGATGCAGGTCTGGATCTGATCACACATAAAATCTGACCCAGAAATCATTTCAGTTTCGAATGGAGGGCGACACATTCTCAGGGCTTGGCAATGGGGCGCAGATTGACGGGAGGGTCTCGCAGACATTCCAGAAGAGCTTTGTGCAGGTCCAGAACATATTGGACCAGAACAGGCTTCTCATCAATGAGATAAACCAGAATCATGAGTCCAAGATCCCAGACAACCTGAGCCGCAACGTCGGCCTAATCCGAGAGCTCAACAACAACATCAAACGGGTCGTCGACCTCTACGGCGATCTCTCTGGTAACTTCTCGAAGATCATGGATGCTTCCTCTGAGGACAATTCCTCTGGTAGCAGGACAGGGTACAAGAGAATTAGGCCTGCATAGGGAAAAATGGAATTTATGTAATCATTTCCCAGATAGAGTTTGTGGAGAAATAGATTTTCTCGACTCCATGTATGAAACAAGCTGATGTTGAATCTTCTCTTCAGCTTTCTTCCCCTATCTAGCTAGCTAGTTCTTAACCTTGAATTGCCTTTTCCAAATGATTTTCTGAGGTTCATCTCAGTTTGTAAGTTAACTAACTGCTTGTGGCTGTGCAAGTATGATCAAAATGGACCGTGGTTATGATATCTAATCCTATAGTTTTGTCTTCCAAGAGTGCTAGTTTGTAATAAAACAACAGAGCAAATAGCCATTCGAAGCAGGAGTCTTAATCAGAGCCAATTTGGCTCTCTGCTGGTTTCACTTCATTACCACCTGGTAAAGATCTTTTAGCCAAAAAGCTGAATTCCATGTATATAATTCTTGTCCATGACTATGAAAACACCCTATCAAAACGCTTTTCTTTGTCTTCCTTTTCAGTTCAAGCCAAAAGCATCATGCCCTACCTAACCCTGTTGAAATCTGAGGATTTTGCAGTGACTTCCTTCTTTTCTCTTTTTGGTTCCCATGATTGTTTGCCCAGAAATTCACTGCTGATGATTCCTTTTTCCCTGTGCCTGTGCGGAGAATTGAACTTGCATGCATAAAAATCTGAGAAGATGCTGTGGGAAAAGAAAATAGGGGGAAAAAGGCAGCTTTTCGTTCTAGCACACTTTGGGCTCTCTCTCTCCCCCTCTCCCCCTCACATTCCCATACTGGAACAGAATCTCAGATGTGGGGGTGATCAGCTTTTGACCATTCTCGGCGTGTCTTATTTAGTGGGAAATATAATAAGATATTACCATGAAGATTACTGATTTTTTTTTTTCTTATTTCTTTGGCTAAATTTTGCTTTGAGTGGGTAATGGGCACGGAGCTCGTGATGTACACAAGAGTTAAGACTAGTACATATGCCTTAATCGCGCTGAAATCATGAATTTGTTTTTTTTTTTTTTTTTTGGTATTGTGAAATCATGAATTTTTAACTTAGTTTATTGTCACAAAAGTATGGGTGACTTGAGTGGATTCTGTGTAACTAAACCGTTCTTTAAAACTTTGTTGCTTTTTCCTATTTCTAGTCCTTCTACTTATTGTTGTCGTTTTCAAGATGAAGCAATTGAATGAGATTCAAGAATCATGATGGAACACAGTGATTTTGAATGATTAAAACTGTGTTTGATCAAAATCACAATAATTACAGCACAAAGAATGATAAAAAAGACTGAGATTTTGCGAACCCTTGAGAGGACTAAAAACTGGAAGATGGAAAGTAGAACATCTTTAACAAGAGAACTACAAAAGAGGATGCTGAGGTGGTCCGGGTACGACCTTCTGATTTTGCAGGCTGATGCCTCCTCTTGTTCCTTCTACCTCCTTTTTAGAGAGAAATACTAGCTTGCACTCACGATGCGTTTGTTTAAGCATTTGCAATGTCCTTAATGGTGCAAATGAAAGACCATTCTATTTTTTAAATCAATTTTTGGCCACAAATTATTTTTTCTATTTCTATTCTCGGGAAGCCAATGGGCAACGATGGATGGCGGAGAACCACGGGTAGCAAAAGACGGCGGGCAACGTTGGAGGATGGCGGCAAATAGTGGCAGGTAGCAAAGGACAGTGATGGGCAGTGGAGAACAACAGAGGGCAACATGAGGTGGCTGGTGACGGAGGACAGTGGATGTCAGCAAGTGAAGGAGGGCAATAGCTGGCAACAAACGGCTGCGGCCAGCGAGCAACGGCGATGGCGAGTGGGTGATCGGCTAAGAGTTAGGGCAAGCACTAATAAGAGTTTTTATTTCTCATCTCTATTCCAAAATTAGAAAAGTAGAAAATTTTTACTTCTCATTTATGTCAAAAACTTATTTCTTGACTAAAAATTTGTTTCAAAAATAGAAAAATAAAATTCTGTTACCAAATTTCTGTTTCAAATCTGTTCTCGAAAATAAAATAAAAAAATAGAAAAACAAACAAAAAGAATAGTTATTATGCATCCCTTTGATATACTAAAGCTACTTAGGCAAATGCAAATACCGTTTAGTGAAATTTATTTCCAGGGTGTTTTGGGAATATGCAATTGTATCTCCAAAGCTCTCTAAAGGCTTTTAGCCCAAGATAGGTCTGGAAATACTTTGGAATGTTGCATTTCCAAGATGTAAATAGAATTTTTTTTTTCTTCTAACTTTATACTCGCTCAACTTTCATAATTCCATAAATGTTTATGAAAATCCTACTTTTTCCTTAGCCACTAGTAACTCACGAGCGGCTGGCATGATGATTCAATAAAACTTTGCACTAAGTCCAAAGACTCCCTAAGTAAGAACCATTGGATCATCACTTATTCATCCACCTCCACCCTTGTGACAGCGATTGAATTTCGCTATAAAATAGTTTGAGATTTTTTATTAAAAAAAGAAGAAAAGAATCAGCTGAAATTATTTACAATGTATAATTTTTACCAAATTATATTTACATTAAAGTTGCTTTTCAATGTGTGTTTAAAATACACTTTAACAAACACTATTTTGAAAAACCTCTTTACTTGAAAGGCCTTTGTATCTTCTCAAAAACAATTCCTTAAAGTCAAACCAAACGGACCCTTAACTTGTTGAGCTGCCTTTCTTCGTTTTTCCATAGGATGGTTGGGATTTTTTAATATTTAAACTTTTGATTGTAAATCTATCTCCTCTTGAAAAGTGGATTCACTTTTGAAAAGTAAATTGTTCAATAGCTATGCTTTCGCCATCTCTTGAAAACTATATCTCAATCCAATTTTATGTCAAATCTACCACATATCAATCTCAATCTCAATCTCAATCTTATCAATTGTGCAATAGTCGATGAGTGATTAATGCCCTCCACTAAAAGACCATATATATTTCTTTCTTTTATATCTTTCAGTTTACTTGTTTTTGCGCTAGATTTTTTACGTGTGTTTGTTGCAATGGCTTTTCTAGGAATCTCACATCTCATCCGGCCTCATCTACTAATGAGAACCATTCAATTCCTTCATTGTTTACATCTCACTAATCTCTTCTCGTCCAACTTGGCACTCATTCATGGCAATGCTTTCAGGGTCCTCTTGAGGACTTGCTAACTGTTTGGCTCATAAGAAGTCGATTTTGATTGAAATGTAACACAATCGCAACATCACTCCTTCATATTGTACTATGTGAAAGTTAAAAGAGTCACTCACAGATGTTAAAAGTATAATTTGATCCATTACTTTATAACCAACTTCTGTAAATTAATTTCTATATTCTAAAGTACGAATCTCGGAATACGCCAAGAGAAATCTATTATTTGATCAAATCATTGGTCAATACAAACCCATCAATCTGCAGTTCTTCAAGACAAGTGCATAAATCATTGACGAACTCCAAGAACAACCCTCCAAAACAACGTACACATTCAGGTAGCAAGGAACAAGTCGACCGTACCTGGTCAATGTTTTGAAGCAGCAGCAGCAGCTATAATTCACCAATTATTCTATTTGGTTCGTGAAGCATCGTTATTCGTTCTCTCAACATCATTGGGAAGCGGAAGGATAAAGACCAGGTTTGGCCATCACGAGACCAAGACAGAGACAAACTGAACATGCCACCATCTCAAACCTATGGGAGTCCCTACCTTTTTCCATCCTTTTCCTTTTTTCATTGTCGCTTCTTTGCTTGCATTTGCAGTAAACACAGGTCAGAAAGGGGGAGTCTCTACAGCCTTAGGGTTCTTGCTTTTAGGCCAAAATAGAATAATGTTTTGTCTTATAGGGGCATGTTTCATGATTTTACTGAGGACCCCGATTAGGGAGAAAGCTAGATTCTAGCCCAATCATGACTTAATTACCATTGGTGATTATGGTCCCGGGTGATCTCAATCAATGTCATTGAATGCAAGTGAAATGGACCTCCACTAAAGTTCTAAAGAAATGTGAGACATGATTGTCTCTATTCATACCTAAGCAGCAAGTTTTCTTTTGACCCCTTTTGTTAGGTGAGCGCCGGGGATGAAACTCATATTCATTGGGGACCCATGTCATGAGCTAGTCTACTGGTCGCATGTGCTTTGATTTTTGAATTGAAAATCTCGAGGCATGAGATCAAGAGAATTGATTAAGAACAAATTATTAATTCTTAGAGATAATACCAAAAAATGTATAAAATTATTGTGTGGATGTTAATTCAACCTTTAATCTTTCAATTTAGCTAATTTTTTTTTTGTTTGTTGGTAATTTGACCAATTTAATCATAAACATTTTTCACGATTTGCTAACATAATCATTTCAATTAATTTTGGTCGAAAATCACTAATGTAGACACCGATGGGGTCCACGTCATACAATCGGCATTGATGTAGATAATTTTATGATTTTTTTAATTTTAAATATATTTCCTTTACTTTTTGTTTTTCTTATGGTTGATTGCCAAGCCTTGGTGATGATTCGTTGGATTGTCCATAGGCAATTGCCGGCAAGTCAAGGCTAGGCAAAGCTACAATCTAACGAGTTCAAGCCTCTCCTATTGTCACTAAGGCCCAGCGACTAGCCAAGAAAGAAGGGGAAAAAAAGATAGAAAAAAATAGTAAAAAATTCAAAAAGTTTATAAAAATTTTAATTTTTTTTAAATTATCAATTTCAATGATTTCTAACAAAAATTGGCTGAATAGATTATAATGGAAAATCATTAAAAGGTTTAGAACTAAATTAGCCAAATCTATAAATTTAAAATTGAATTAATAGCTATACATAGATTAAGAATTTTTTTTTTTTTGGTTAATTTTCCCATTATTTCATCTTGGCATCCGCATGGTCTAAATATGAAATGTCCACCAAGGTTTTCCATCAAAGTTGCATTTTTTTCCGGTTTGAAATATAGTTTTCATTCATTAAGATAAAGGATGAGTAAATATAGCTGCGGGTTCAGAACATATCAAAACCCAAAGGGCCTGTGGGGATATAAAATCCAATTACAATTAAGGCTTTTTTACGCTGTGCTTTTGTAATTTAATTCGGCACCTTAGGGCGCGAATGATAACCATTTTGACTATAAATTGATTTTGAAAGAGAAATAGATTTTTTTATTTCTATTTCTAGATGAGTTTCTAAACAAAAATACTCATTTGATAACGACACAAAATTTCTACTCTAAAAATAAAAATTTGTTTGATAACGACACAAAATTTTTTCCTTTTGGACGGCGGTGATCGACGGATAGCGGCATCGGCGGCGACCGGCGGATGGTGGTGGTGGCGGCCGACGATCGTAGCGGAAGCATGATCAACGACCGGCAGACAACAACCTGCAAACAAAACGGTGGCGGCCACAACCGGCAAATCGGCAAACAACGGTGGCGACCAGTGGTGGTGGCCGAACGGTGGCGGAGGTTATGGGCAAACGGTGGTCAACATCAACGGATGGATGACCGGTTCATAGTAAAGACAAATAATGAGAATAAGTTTTATTTCTTATTTCTATTCCATAAATAGAAAAGTAGAAAATTTTTACTTCTTATTTTATTTCAAATCTATTTCTAGAACAAAAATCTATTTCAGAAATAAAAAAATGAAATAATTTTATCAAACGGATTTCTATTCCAGAAACAAGTTTGGAATAAAAAAATTGTTATTGGAACAGAAATTATGGTTTGTCATGCACCCCTTATTTGACTCTCGGTTGTAATGGCCCACTTCAAGACCTTAAAAAAAGCGAACCTAGGCTTGAGCTTCCTTGATAAGCAGACTAGCCTGTCAAGACGCTTCTTCTACGCTTGATAAGCCATTAATCAGATCAAACTAATCTAAGATCAATTCCAAGGTGGTACGTGAACGACATTTGAAGAATTTTACGGTTTCCAGCAGAGCCAAAGCCTCTGTTTGAGCAGCAGACTACGCCATGAAAATTTGCGTGAAGCCATCCCCGAGAAGGCCGACACATGCATGTTATGGCTCCATCGTTTGTCCCTTCCAAGAAAGCCCCCTCAATGTTCAGCTTTAAGACACTCTTTTTAAGTGGTTTTCAAACTCGATCCAATGCTTGTATGAGCTCGATTTTTTCTTTGGATCTAGTTATCCAGTGAGTAATACTTTCATGTGTAGTCAAGGAGCATCCAGTAGCTTCACTGGGTCGGGACTTGTGTTCAAAACAGAACATTGTTCCTTTCCTTCTAAATTAACCAGAGAACGATGAAGAGGAAATCCAGAGACACCAAGCTATGTTGAAAATTAATAGGCCATTCATCAATTCCAGACAAATCCGAGTTCGATATGGTGATGTTTAGGGCCGAATGAGGTCAAAACATCAACGTGAGAAATCGAAATTTGACTCCCTTGCTACTTTCATCTCGAAGTGCACTGCTTCATAAAACATACTACAAACTTTGTTTTAATCTAGTATTGGCTAGATATTACTAGAGTAGCTTGATATTCCTAGATAGAGGTACAGACACCTGGAGTGCCAAAACTTGGCACGAATGAACACTTAAGTGCCAAAATCGGAGTAAAATGATCATTTAAGTGCCACTCCAGCCAAAATGCCGATGTCGCGATTTTTCAGCGAAGAAAGTGTAAAATAACTCTATTTTGCACGCTAACGTAGCTAAACAATACAAAAACAACATCATTTTGGTGCTGACATCATAACAAAATTAATATAAAAATTAATTAAATTAAATTAAAAACTAAACTTATTTAAATATTTAAAATAAAATAAAAAAATTATAAAGGGGGCGGCGGCGATGATTTTTTTTTAAAATTTTTATTTTTAAAAATTTTTATTTTGTTTTTAAATGTTTTAAATAAATTTAATTTAATTAATTTTTTATTAATTTTTATATTAATTTTTTTACCACATTGGAACCAAAACGAATGTCATTTTTGTATTATCTAACCACGTCAATGTACAAAATGGCGTTATTTTGCACTTCTTTTATCGGAAAATCGTCACATCGGCATTTTGGCTGGATTTTGGCTAGAGTGGCACTTAAGGGCGCGTTTGGTAACGATTCGTTTCCGGAACCGA
This sequence comes from Eucalyptus sideroxylon, assembly GCA_014182405.2. Lineage (NCBI taxonomy): Eukaryota > Viridiplantae > Streptophyta > Magnoliopsida > Myrtales > Myrtaceae > Eucalyptus > Eucalyptus sideroxylon. Next base: position 48,239,638 of record CM024550.2, read on the forward strand.
TTCCGAGTAAAAACACGTGTTTGGTAACCGTCTAAAATTTCTGATTCTGGAATAGAATTGCGTTTGATAACGTGTTTATTGATTCTATTCCAAATTATTATTTTTTTAATTTTTAAATAATTTTTTCTACCTTTTTACTTTTTTTTTCTTTTCTTTTCCTTTTTTCCTTTTTGTCTTTACTTTTTCATTTTTTCCTTTTCTTTTTCATTTTTTCTTTTCTTTTTTTCCTTTTTCTCCTATTTTTCTTCTTCTTCTTATGGCCGGCAACCTCACGGAGCGTCGCCGACCCTGGGCGAGGCCGGCCCTCGTCGGCCAAGCCTCGCCGATGGACGGGCGAGCCTTGCCGGGGCCAGGCGGGTTGGGCGAGGCTCGCCTAGCCACCGGTCAGGCTAGGCGAGCTCGGCCGGTGGCCGAGGCGGGCCTCGCCCGGCCCGGCGAGGCTCGACCTTGCCGGATCCGGCGAGGCCGAGCCTCGCCGGTGGACGGGCGAGCCTCGTCGAGGCCGGGCGAGGCCCGCCCGGCCACCGGTCAAGCTAAGCGAGCCCAGCCCGGTGGCCGGGCGGCAGCCTCACCTAGCCCCGGCGAGGCTCGCGAGTGGTGGGCAAGCCTTTGGCGAGCTTGCCGGACCTCGCCTTAGCCAGGCGAGCCTTCGGCGAGCTCGCCGGACCGGCGGCCAGCGGCGGAGGCAGACGGCGGCGAGCGGCAGCGGGCGACGGTCGTGAGATGGCCGAAGGAAAGAAAAATGGTTTTATTGTGTTGATTCTTTTTCGATTCTCGAACACGTAATCAATTTTTTTTTTTTTTATTCTCAAATCTTCTCCAAAACCGATTTCGGGAGCAAAATTGTTCCGGGAACAAAAATTTTACCAAACGCGATTCTCGTCCCAACCGATTCCTAGGAACAAAAAATCAGAATTAGTCACTGTTTTGGCATGTTGCCAAACAGGGCCTAAGTGATCCATTTTGTTTTGATTTTGGCATTTAAGTATCCCTCTGTGCCAATTTTTAGCACTTTAGGTGTATTTTTGCCTTGCTAGATATATATTTACCATCACAATGAGTGCATTGCCATCATACATTCTAGAACAGAGTTGACCTAATATTCTAGTGATGCATTTAGATTTGATTCTAGATTGTCGTTAGTACCATGCATGGGCTAGAATTTTTCGGGTGCTTGTATGGCTAACCGTGATTGTCTTTCCTCACATTAAGCTTTCTTACTTTTGACATCTATTTATTCTATTCCCCTATGATCAGTTCAATTCTTTGTGTGGAACCGGGAACTAGACCGTTTATAGCCGATTTCTAAAATTGACAATCAGGAACCGCCCAAAATCGGCCAATCCAACTCTCAAGTTGGACTAAGACCGTGCTCACCCTTAATAACCACATTTAAACTTGGCATCCTCTACTTGCATATTTTAGGTGTTTACATATATTATCATCGGGCGTGTATTATGTGTGCTATTAACTTGCAGAAAACTTGACTTGAAACTCCTTACACTGTATGCATATGACATTCTTACCCATTTTCAATTTTTTTCTTTTAAAGACAGAGACTATGCAACATTGGAATATTTATCATGGCAGGACAATTGGGTCAGTCCACCTAAAAGATCCGAACTTTGTTGTTTAGGACAAAAGCAACTCAGCTTTTTAAAGGGGTCAACAAAAGGCCAGAACTTTTTAGATTTGAGGCAAATCTGGCCGATGTCCATTATCGGCATTCCAAACCGGAAATATTCCATTAGACATCCTTAAAACTTTCCGTTTCCCCCTCTTTTTATATGGGCAGCTATATTTTCACATTCTATATTATTAATTCCACCTAATTTTCACCAAAAAGATAAATTTACCATTGATCATTCAATTACAATTTAAGGTGGTGGCCTCAAATTTACTTACTTTCCTTCCTTTTTCAGCATTTATATTCCTATATACCACTTAGGTTCTATTTGCCATTATTAAGAATTTCACATATTTTTATTGTGGGCATTTCATGTATATCATATGTTTTCTTTTTCTTTTTTTCTTTTAGATTATACTTCTGTAGAAATTAGTTTAATCAATAAATAAATAAAAATCTGAGAAACCTAATTATTTTATTTGTTGTCGAGCAAATTTGTGGTTTAATTGTGGAGTAGAATCCATAAAAAGTTTAACAATTTTAACACAATCACTTGTTTATAAACTTTCACTTCTAAGATTAGATTTTTTTCTTGAGGAAATATTCCTTTAACTCACTTTGTCCCAGATTTGGTTCTTTTATATTTTTGGCAAAAGTCACTAAAAAGCCTGAAGTATGCCCACTATGGCACATTCACCATAATTTTTTTTTTCTATGGTACAAAAAAACACAAACTTGTGCATATGTGATACATTTACCATCCATCAAAATTCTATGAATGAGAACTATTAAAAATCCACCTATATGGACACTTAGAAAGTAAACAATGTTGACATGGCGCTCACATGACTTAAGCGAAATAAAAAATATTATTTTGACTAAAAATACCTAATGGAACCTTAACAGGGTGTAATGTATTACATAGGTACAAGTTTGGGACTTTTTATATCACAAGAAAAAAAAATTAGGATATATATATGTCACAATGGCATAGTTTGGGATTTTTGATGTTACAAAAAAAAAAAAAAAACCTTTAGTAAATATGTCTCAGCTTGTTGTTGATGTCTTAAGCCAGCATTTCTCACTTACAAACTGTTATGGACGCACACACGAGGAAAACTGGACACCGAAATCACTTATAGAGTGCAAGAATTGAAAAGAGAGTTTTCTCTATTGATTCTACCTCTCTTTCGAAGTGAAGAGAGATTGAGTGTATACATGGTGTCTTTTGACATTTGAGGCGAAAACTCTTGCTTTGACCGAAAAAAAAGTAACTATAAACGATGTACTTAAAGAGCATTTAAGCTATTGTTAATGTAGTTCATGAACCAAAGAAAATCAAATTAGAGATGGCCATGGCCCTTTGCCGGTTGGGCTCGTCTGGGCCTGTGCTGTTTATGGAAGATCTGATGCAAAAAGAAATAGAAAATGCTGTCTTTGTCATAGAATGTGTGAATCAAGAAAAAAAAATCATGAAAATCATCGTTAAGTAAAGGCAGGCTATAGGCTTGTGTTGCTGACCAAAGGTTTCACTGCCTAGCAAGGGAGATTGGTATACCATCCTCAGCGCTCGAGCATTAGAGACATTCTTATCTCGACTAATGACAGGTATTAAAGCTATGCAGAAGAACTTGTCCTTCTTCTGGACTTTCTACAAAATGTCTGGATTGAAGACAAATCCAGGAAAGGCCGGGGAGATCTATACTTCTATAGGGTCTCAGCTGATCTTTCGGAAGAAATAGTGCAGGAAGTGGGTTAAAACTCGGCTCTTTCCCTGTCAGATAACTAGCACAAACTCTTCATCTGGTAAGCTCTCGGGGAAGGAATGTAAGCTCCTCATGGACAAGATTGTAAGCAGAATTAAAAGCCAGAGTTCTCATAGGCTATCTTCTGCTGGATGTTTGCAGCTGCTTAGTTCAGTTCCCTATAGAACTCTTACCTATAAGTTTGGGGGTTTATGGTGTTGCCAGAGAAAGTGATAAAGGCTATTGAGGGTTGTTGTAGTGCATTCTTACGGTCTGGTGCCGAGATGATGACTGAAGTTTGCTAAAGTCAAGTGGGTTGTTGGTGTTTGTCTGCCAAGAAATGAAGGTGGATTGGGCCTCCATCGATGGAATAAGGCTGTTATGATGAAGCTTATACGGATGTTCACTTGCAGGAGCTGGCTCATTGTGGATAGCTTGGATTAACGCCAGTGTTATAAAAAGCATGAAAGGCTTTTGGCAATCGATATTTCCCTGCTTCTTCCTCTGACGTTTGGAGGAAGAGATGTCATGGAGCCTCTGATTCAATATGTCCTAAGTAGACCTGTCAAAATAGTTCTTAAGCCCATATGTCACCAATTTAAAATATAAATAGATCATATATGGGTCACTCTAATTTTAAAGAGTCTATCCTAAATGAGTTTTAAATTTGAAGGCTAAAATAAATGGATCTAAATAGGTTGAGTTTAAAACTCATTTCCAAACCACTAGGTTAACATGCTCTCTCTTCCTCTTTAGCCTAATAAAAATATATAAAAGAAATCGAAGTTTATAATTATTTTTATTTTTCTTTTCTTTTTTTTCCCTTCTTCTTCCTTCATCCATCTTCCTCAGCCGATGGCTAACCATGGGGACTAGCTAGGTGAGGGACGAGCTCGTTAGAGGTCGGCAAAGCTCAAGCTCGTAGATGTCTGACACTAAAGAGGTTTGACCTCACAAAACTAGCTAGGTCGAGACCTTGCCACCATTTGGTGCTGGCAAGAAATAAGCTTTCTAGCCTTAGGCGAACTTGAGCCAACTTGCCTATGGCTAGTCGTCGATTGTCATTGTGGCAGGCTATCAACCGAAAAAGAAGGAAAAAGAAAAAAAGAAAAGAAAATGTGAAATAGTTAATAATTTTGATTTTTTTAGAAAATAAAAATATAATATCAAAAGATCAAATGAATGGAGCCTAAATTTTTTTTTCAAATATTATAAAAATTGTCCACTAGATTTGTATTGCATGAAAGTGTCTTGGTAATATCATTTTTCTAAAAAAAACATAAGTAACAAGCTTTTCTAAATTTGGTTAAATAGGTAAAAAAACAAGCTTTCTTAAATTTGGTTAACTAGAATAGGTCGAGTATGCATTGGGTATGGCTCGAGAAATTTCTATTACAATATATGGGTCATAAATAAATTAAATGAGTCAATTTGGGTCAGACTATTTATAATTCAACCCAACTCGACTCAACTCGACTCACCCGTTTGACAATCTAGTCGTAGGCGATGGTATTGGTAAAGGCCATTTCGCGTGGTTCGATTCTTGGCAACCCATGGGGGCCCTTTGCTGCATGGATCCTCTGCGAGAGTTGTCCACTTGAAGTTCTATCTTTACAGGACGAAACAACAGAAGTCAGAGCTACTGGATCGGACGATGTATCATTACTGGTCCTGTAACATCAAGTCGAGTCATTTCTCCTAATATCAGGGGCAGACATATAACCTGAGATGGAAAGCGACTCCTCCAAAGCAAATTCTCAATTTCGGTTGCGCTCGACGGTCTGTCCGACTTAAGAGGATTCTTGTTTAGCAACTTGTTTGCACCCTAAGGAGATCATATCTGAGGTCAAACAACGAAAGTCAAGGAAGAAGCTGATGCCATTGACTATTCAAGACCACTGCTGTAGCACCCCTAAAGACAAGGAGGGATCTCTTAAATCGGGCCACAATGGAATGGTAGAGTTATCGAGTCGACAAAGTCGAGACTAACCATGAGTATTGACCGAGTAATAAAATGTGTTGAGCATGAACAAGGGGAGAAGGAAAATGCCACGTTGACAAATACATATATTCTAATAGTAATTATGAATACAATTTAAATTAAACGTTGAAATTAACGGTGATAAGTCAATATAATTGATTTGGAAAGAGTTTATGATTGTCGATTGTTGATTGATAGTTAAGTCTGCATCAATCAAATCGATGTTAGTTGTGTTAAGAGAAACAGTCCTAATCGTTAAATATGGACTTGAAATATGATTTCAATGAGCAAGGATGGCTATCAAGAGATGCCAGTCACCCATGGACCGTAAAACGAGTGCATTTGCACAGGATGAGCATGCACGAGCATTGAAGGTACAAGATTTAGAGTCTGTTTGTTAATGTTTTTTATTTCGTTTATGAACAAAATTTTTGTTTTTATGTTTTCGGAAAAAAAAAAAAAAAAAAAAAAAGAATGTAAACGCTTTGTTTGTATTTTTGTTTCAAATCTTTTTTTTTTTTTTTCAAGGAACACATTTGGAATAGAAATAAGAAATAAGAAAAACGTGTTTCTCGTTTTGGAATAATTTTTAAGAACAAATTTTCTCTCTCATCTCTTTTCTTCTCTCTTTTTTTTTCTTTGACCAGTCGTCGGCTGGCGGTGGCCCGGCGAGGCGAGCCTTGCCCAGCCAAGGCGAGGCCGCCAGTCCTCGTCAGCCGGTCACCGACCATGGCCGAGGCCGACGACTGGCCAAAAAAGAAAAAAAAAATATTAAAAAATAAAAAAAAGAAAAAAGAAAAAAAATTTACTAAACGTGTTTCGTTCATTTTTTATTCTCATAATAAGTTTACCAAACGCGTTTTTTATTCAAAAATTATTTCCGGAACAGAAACACTTTTTTTATATTTCTATTTTAACAATTTTTAAACGAAATGTTTCAAACGCATCTTTAGTTATCTTACTAGAAAGAAATAAGGTAAAAAGAAAAAGAAAATTGACCCATCCAGGCCGTTCAAAGGAGAACCCAATTCACCCATAGCCGTCCGATCCGTCTACCGCCAAGGCCCTCGTTCCTACATATATAGAACCTCGTTCCTCTTATCCTCGTCTTCTCCGAAGCTAGGGTTTGTGGAGAATTCGGCACCGCCCGGCACGAGCGCTACAGATCTCGGGTGACCCAACGCTTCGTGAAGTGGGCAGTTCAGGAATCTCGCAGCATGGCGACCCAGATCAGCAAAAAGAGGAAGGTCTGTCCCTCGGATGCTTTGGCTTCGTGCTTTCGTTCCTGCTGTTTCTTGCCACCGAAAATGAACTCTAGTGGAGGAACAATGCTCTGTTGTTTCGGGTTTTTGATGGGTGTCGCGTTGATGTGCAGTTCGTAGCTGACGGAGTGTTCTTCGCGGAGCTCAATGAGGTCTTGACCAGGGAGCTCGCCGAGGATGGGTACTCAGGTGTGGAGGTCAGGGTCACGCCTATGCGGACCGAGATCATCATCAGAGCCACCCGCACGCAGAACGTTCTCGGTCTGTTTCGCAGTTGCTTTTTTTTTTTTTTTTTTCGCGTTCTGATTCTGTAACGAATGTTGGGTCTTTGCTATTGGTTGTGTTTGTAGTTGATTCTTGTGTTGCTGATTGTGTGTTCTGTGATTGATTTGTAGGAGAGAAGGGGAGGAGGATTAGGGAGCTGACTTCGCTGGTGCAGAAGCGGTTCAAGTTTCCAGAGAATGGCGTGGAGTTGTATGCCGAAAAGGTGAATAACAGAGGGCTGTGCGCTATTGCCCAGGCTGAGTCGCTCCGGTACAAGCTCCTCGGTGGGCTCGCCGTGCGCAGGTAGATGCGTGTTCTGAATTGTCATTCTTACAGCTCGATTCGTGTTGTTTTTGATGCTATGGTTTTGTTGATCTGCTGGTGGTGACGTGATCTGCTAGTGGCTACTGCTGTTATACACTCTGTTTCACTGTCTTCGTGGACCTTGTGTGTCCTTTGTGATCTATGATCAAGTGTCCTTGGACAATTTTTTTTTTAGAGGTATGCATGTAGACTAGACAAGGTTGTATAATGCTGGAGCTGCTTTTGTGGGGTTGCTTTGGTTTGTTTCACCTCATGTCTCTTTTTCCTGTAGTTTGAGATTTTTCTCATTTAGGTGCTCTAATTCTTGCTCTAATTCTATTGCTTGGCCCTCTAATGCTTTGTTGAATCACAAGTTGGAAGCTTTGTATATGGCTTCACTGCATATGCATTTTGAATCTCAAGTAGTGATATTTTTTAAGTGGAATCGTTTATGCTCTCCGTGTGAGGTTTCCATATCCAATCCTTCATTGGCCTATGAGGCAGGGTGCTCTTTTTCCCTTTTCCATTCTTGTTTTGGAAGATGGTACTTCAATTTTGTTCCTTCATGTCATCATCCTTGTGGACCATTTCTCCCTTATCATGCAGTAACTTTGGGGAGGGTACACGATGGAATATTTTATTCCTACTTAGTTCATTTCTATCTGGTAACTTTAGTGATATCCTCCTTTCTCCATAATTAGGACTGGTTGCCTCCTGCTTTCCTCTTTAAATTGTTCGGCTCTGAGACTGATACTGTCATCTATAAAGCAAATAGGTGTTTCCAGTACCAAGTTTGTGTCGGAAGATGACTAAATGAGCAATGCATTTCTAAGCCATTTTCACTTTGACACAGTTCAAGCGTATCTTTTGTGGCTTGGTTATGCTACATTTGCTTCAATTTATTATCCTAAAACCCGAATGTTAATTTATATGATGGGAAGTTAGATGACATTACTAATCATTTCTATCTGGTAACTTTAGTGATATCCTCCTTTCTCCATAATTAGGATTGGTTGCCTCCTGCTTTCCTCTTTAAATTGTTTGGCTCTGAGACTGATACTGTCATCTATAAAGCAAATAGGTGTTTCCAGTACCAAGTTTGTGTCGGAAGATGACTAAATGAGCAATGCATTTCTAAGCCATTTTCGCTTTGACACAGTTCAAGTGTATCTTTTGTGGCTTGGTTATGCTACATATGCTTCAATTTATTATCCTAAAACCTGAATGTCAATTTATATGATGGGAAGTTAGATGACATTACTAATCATTGTGATTGCTTCATATATGAACCAGGGCTTGTTATGGTGTTCTGCGGTTCGTTATGGAAAGTGGAGCAAAGGGTTGTGAGGTTAGTTACCGAATGCCATCCCGTGATGCCCCTAACTTGTTTTCTCAGGCCATAGTAGATTTCATTTGCTGAAATTTCTGAATGATTTATAGGTAATTGTCAGTGGGAAGCTGAGGGCTCAGCGTGCCAAGTCAATGAAGTTTAAGGATGGCTACATGATTTCTTCTGGTCAGCCAGTCAACGAGTACATTGATTCCGCTGTTAGACACGTTCTCTTGAGACAGGTATGTCCTTAAGTGCAATTTCATGGTCATTGCTGCAGCGACAACTAAAGGAAATGCACGAGGCATGCGTGCACAGCTTGCATCTGCGTCAGCTTCTAATGTGGATGGCGGTTTTTCTCTGTTGGTTCAGGGGGTTCTTGGTATTAAGGTCAAGATTATGCTTGACTGGGACCCCAAGGGAAAACAAGGTCCCATGACGCCTCTGCCCGATCTCGTGACCATTCATCCCCCCAAGGAAGAAGAGCTGTACACGAGGTCCGTAACGGAGACCCCAGATGTCATCGACGTTGCTGTACCAGTGATCTAAACTTATGATGTGTAGTAAATTTTCGTCACGGTTGATGTTCGCCCCTCGACTGATTTTTAGGGCCTTTGGTTGCTGATGTTGCTGGACAAAGAGATTTGCCAGATGCTTTCGTGTTGTTTATCCACCCATAAGTTTTGATACGCAGATGCTTGCGCCCATCAATATATTCTTCATCTGTCTACATTCGGGTTCCACTGTTCTTGGCCTCCCGATGCATTTAGGTCGGTTCGCCTAGGTCTTGTTCGAGATTATTTCTTCGACGAAAATGGTGATGACTCTTTGAGTAAAATTTCTTGCACGAGTCGGTACATCTTGGTAGTGTCAAAGAAGGAATTTGCATTCTCCACTGATTGAATGAATGGTGAGGCCGAGCCAGGTGCTTTTAGCTTTATCTGTCCCCAACAAATCGATCAATTATCCAATGATAGGCAGACGACAGATTTTGCCCTCTTATATTTTCCTTCACTGTACCACATCAATTCCTAGCTGCGCTTTATAGAAAAGTCGTGCCTGTAATCCGATTTTTGGATGGGTAGATTTTAGGCTGCTGGAATTTATTCAGTTTTTAGAATTTATAATTTATTTGCCTTGAAACCGATTTCGAAACCTATTATGTTTTAGCAGTTGGATTTGAAGGTATACTTGAAAATATGTTTTTCTTTTGTTCATATTTTCTTTCATTTTTTATAGCAAAATATTATGACTAAGGTGAAAGATAGACGGGGCGAACGAGCAAAGACGAGTCAGGAACGAGCAAAGATTGTGAGGTCTGGAGCAAGCCACGAGCAAGAGAGGAGGGTGTATCACGAGAGAGAGAGAGAGAGAGAGAGAGAGTTGTAGGTGTTTGGCTGAGGTTGAGTAGAGAGAGAGATGGAGATAAAAATGTCAAGGAAAAAAATTAAGATTTTGACTTTACAAAAGCAATTCCAACTACTACGGTCCGATTATTGGGTGGTTTTTCACTCAAAACTGAAAATCGGACCGGTTTTTAGGGTGGTCAAATGCAATTTTTCAATAGAACCGACTCAGTTTACCTGGAATAAGAAACCAAACGAATATTGAGAAGTAAAACTGGTTCGATTGCACAATCTTAATGTGTAGTATATTAATGTGATGTCTCGCCCTCAATATTAAGTAATAGTCACAGTGATGGATTGATGTTACAATTAATGAACTTATATTTATCTACCCCGATATTATGTTTATATGATGCATAATGTAAGTTTCGAAATATTATTTTATTCTTACCCCCAAAAAATATAATTATTTTATTCCGGGAGAAAATGGCCTTTGAACCTAATTAAAAAAGTAGAAAATTAACAAAATGCGATTCGCAGCCGTACACAACCGTTCGAACCATTAAAAACCCAAATCCAACCTCCTCTCTTCTTCCCAGTCGGTTCCCTCCACCTGCTTTTCCCCGCCATCTCTCTCGAACACGTCAAGCTCGTCATCGCCATCTCCGCATCGACCGGAAGTCAATCTCCCTAGGGTTCTCGATCGCCGTTCCCGGACCCCTCGGATCGACGGCGCGAGCGGATCCGGCCGGGGGTAAGCGATGCCGGTGAGCCTGACGCCGAACGCCATCCCGGCCATCAACGGCGGCGACGTCGACTCGAAGCCGCTGGTCCAGGTCGTCGACGTCAGGCCGGTCGGCGGGAGCGGTGGCCAGGAGCGGCACCGCCTCCTGCTCTCCGATGGCGCCTCCTCCCAGCACGCGATGCTCGCAACGCAGCTCAACGACCTCGTCAAGTCCGGCCGCGTCCGCAAGGGCTCCGTCGTCCAGCTGATCGACTACATCTGCAGCGTCGTCCAGAACCGCAAGTGAGTAACGCGGCGGCGGCGGCGGCGGCCTCTTCGCCGCCGTTTCGCTCTGTGCTTTTGGACTTGAATGGGATGGTCACTTGTTTAGAGTATTGGTGTTCGATCGTATGGAGAGAGAGAGGTTTGTCGGTGAGCAATGATTTCGAAATTACCTGAAGATGAAGGTCGCTACTCCTTGAATTGCAGATATGAGTGCTCTGTTGATTTGTGTGGTATTAAGTATGATGTTGATCAATATAGCTCTTGGATATATAGTATAATGCTTTTGATGATGCGGAGCTGTCTTACCAGAACTGGAAAAGTAAAGGATAGAAATGGTGTTTAGATGCTCGAAAGTTGCTTTGAATGAGTTGTTTTAGCAATCTATCTTGGAATGGCTATTGATCAAATTGAATGTATTCTGAAACGATACATGTTAGGAGTGGACAAGAACCTGCGATATCCTTAGATTTGAGTTTGTGCATTTAGGTGTTTAGATTGTGCAGCAATGTAATTGGTTAAGTAAGTGATTAGTTTGTAATGTTCAGGGTATACGGAATATATCTTTTTCGAAACTTGTCTGAGAACTAGCAAGAACAGGTTCAAGAGTTGTAGAAAATTTTATCATGGTTTTTCTGGTGTTGTATAGAAGCAGCATGAAGTTTGTGGTCTTGGAAGAAAGGAAAGTAAAAACTTACGCTACAACAATATATTGTTACCTGTTCAAAGAGTGATAAATCAAGAGCTTGACTGTTGAGAATTAGTTGTATTTCTACGATTCATTTGCTTGTTACGATGACAAATCAAACTGAAATGCCTCATTGTTTTCATTTAATTAGTTGGCATCTATGTTCTTGTGAAGTGAAGAGATCTTAACTTTGATTTCCAGGATCATTGTTGTGCTAAACATGGAGACCATTATACCAGACTGTGAAATCATTGGAAACCCAAAAATGTATCCTGAGACCAATGCAGCAGCTCAGAAAGTGCTGCCTAGTATCAACACTGGGAATGTTCAGAGGTTCAGTAATGACAATATCAATGGCAGAAATCCTGTACAAAATGGACAGAATTTCCAATCAGCTGTTCAACCTCCTCCCCGAACAAATGCTGTGCAGAATATGCAAAGTTTTCGACCAACTGTTCAACCTCCATATCAGCCTCCGCCAAACTACAGAAATCGTGGCCCAATTATGAAGAATGAGGCACCTGCACGCATCATACCTATTGCTGCTCTCAACCCTTATCAAGGCAGGTGGGCCATAAAGGCAAGAGTCACTGCAAAAGGAGATCTTCGACGATATAATAATGCACGTGGTGATGGGAAGGTTTTCTCCTTTGATCTCCTTGATTCTGATGGGGGAGAAATTCGGGTGACATGCTTCAATGCTGTTGTTGATCGTTTCTACGATATAATTGAGGTAGGAAAAGTCTACTTGATCTCAAAAGGTAGCTTGAAACCTGCACAAAAGAACTTTAATCATCTGAAGAACGAATGGGAGATTTTTTTGGAGGCCACTTCGACTGTGGATGTTTGTCCCAAGGAAGATGCTTCGATTCCACAACAGCAGTTCTCCTTCAGACCTATTAGTGACATTGAGAATGCTGAGAATAATTCTATTATTGATGTTATTGGAGTTGTTGTATCTATCAACCCCTCTGTTCCAATCTTAAGAAAAAATGGTATGGAAACTCAGAGAAGAAATCTGAATCTGAAGGATGGATCTGGAAGGACCGTGGAATTGACTCTCTGGGGTGAGTTCTGCAACAGGGAGGGTCAGAAAGTGCAAGAGATGATTGATTCTGGAATCTTTCCAGTTTTGGCTGTCAAAGCTGGGAAAGTCAGTGACTTCAGTGGAAAATCTATTGGTACCATTTCTTCCTCGCAGCTTTTTATTAATCTGGATATTCCAGAGGCTTGTAGTCTGAGAAACTGGTTTGATTTTGGGGGGAAGGATGCGGCTTCTCTGTCCATTTCCAGGGAAATCATGTCTGGAGGATCCAAGAATGAGATACGTAAGACTGTGTCTCAAATCAAAGAAGAAGGCCTTGGAAGATCAGATAAGCCAGATTGGATCACAGTGAAGGCGACAGTATCTTTCATCAAGACTGATACTTTCTGCTACACAGCTTGCCCATTGATGATTGGAGATAGACAATGTAATAAGAAAGTGACGAGGGCAGGAAACACAAGATGGCTGTGCGATAGGTGCAACCAAGAGTTCGAGGAGTGTGATTACAGGTATCTCCTCCAAGTCCAAATACAAGATCATACCGGATTGACTTGGGTGACTGCTTTCCAGGAATCTGGTGAAGAGATCTTGGGTTTCTCGGCCAAGGAGTTGTTCATGCTCAAACAGCAGGACGATGAAAGATTTGCTGAGACCGTCCGAAGTAAACTTTTCTATCAGTTTCTATTCAGGCTCAAAATAAAGGAGGAAACATATGGAGATGAACAGAGAGTGAAGATCACTGTAGTTAAGGCCGATAAGGTTAACTACTCTTGGAGAGCCAATACATGCTAGATTTGATTTCAAAAGTCTCGTGATAATCAAGAACAAAGGTTCTGGGTGATTAATAGGTGGCTCTCTGTTTTAAGAGAGAATTAATAAGCAGTAGCATTCTTTCCCACCAGATTATTCTTTATCATCAAGCGACTTGAGTTTTAGACAAATGTAATTGTTTTAGCAAACCTGTAACGTAGGAACAATTGAAAGATCTTTGTTCTTTGAAAAATCATGTATCAGTTCATTTCTTCCGCCGTAGATTTTTTTCTCGGTGGTCTGAAAGAGGGTTTCTAAGATGTTCTTTGAGGCAAAGAGCAAATAAAAAAACAGCGACCCGTTTCTTTGATGTGCCAAAATGGAACTCACAAATTTCACATTTCATCAGCTTTCCGAGGGCAATGTTACAGCTAAAAGAAGTGACAGATTACAAATACAGTACAGAGATCAGTACAGAAAGCATCAACACGACAGAGAAATCACATGAGTAAAAGAATCTCCCCCCTCTCTCTCTTTCTCCTCTTAGCTTCTCTTAACGGGGTCGAAGTTGGAGACCCCAATCACGGCACCGATGATGGCACCGAGCACAACCCCACCGGCCACGATGCTGAGCAAGAAGTTCTTGAGGGAGGGAGAGAGCCCGGACCCGGCTGCCTCGGCCACTTCCGGGACCACCATCGAGGCCGTGAGCGCGGCCGCGGTCAATCCCGTGATGGCCTTCTCCTTCAGCGAAGCCCTGACTTCGAATTTCCCGCTGCTCTTCGACCCCGGGATTGGCTTTGTCGATCTCACAGGCAATGGCTTGAAGAAGCTGTCGGAGTTCGGCATCTTCTTTTGCCCGGCAAAGGCTAACGGCATAGCCATCGAAACTGCAGAGGTTGAAGCCATTGTTCTGCCAAATCTCACCTCACCCTCTCCCTCTCTCTCTCTCTCTCTAGTTTCAGTCGTTTTGGCCTCTGCAAGTATTAACTGTTAAATGGTGAACAAGCTGTTGAATGGATGGTTTTGAGAGAGAGGAAGGGACAATGTGAGGTGGAAAAGAGAGAAGATCCCAATTGGCTTGGTCTATGGAGAGCCTTGTCCGACGTGGCAGCCTCTCCTTTTAGGGATGATGGATAAGGTTATCTTCACTTAGCCCAAGCGCCCAATCACCATCAAGCTAGTGATGTCCTGGAGTCTGGAATGTTGGTTGAAGCTTCCAGGGCCATAACATTTGCCCAGAACCGTGGATAGATGTATACATTTTATGGGCTTGCATTGGCCCAATGAATCTCGACATAACTCAACACTGCGAGATGGGGCGACTCGGTAAAAGTTATTCGCACCGAAATAAATTAACAAGAGAAATCAGTTTAGCATGATAAAAATGAGAGCAATCTGAACTCAAAACAATATGTTGATCCATTCTTTTAAGGCCAAATTTTCATAACCAAATGTTTGAAACTCGAGAGTTGCTTGACGATCATAAGGGAGTGATTTTCTTATGATGCAACCATCAAAACGACGCAAGATCCAATTGCCACTCATGCAGCAGTTTCCAAAAGCGCGAAAGGGAAGAGTTCAAACGTGGGGTTCGTGAGGCGGCTCCTCTCGACCGTGCGAAAGACTGTAGATTAGATTGTGTCCATTGTCGCTGGTCTAGAAGAACATGCATCATCGGTTCAACGGATCATGCATTTTGTCGAGAATCCCAGTGACTTTCCACGGAGTAAGGAGAGAGAAAATCGACGCATATTTGATGCAAAGTGCACTCAGTGGCAAACAGTACACGCATTGGAAACAAACAGAATAGGATCATTTCAATAAACTATGATCATACCAAGCCAAAAGAAACGACAGAAGTAAAAGTAAAGGTTAAACAAAATCAAACGAATTGAATGCAGCAAAAGAATAAGAATCGAATAACTCCATTGCTCTTTGATATCATATACAGTTTCTTCATTAGAAATATAAGGGATGAGCCGTGCATTCCCGTCGGCTAAAAGGAGGAGAGCTGGCTCGTTTGTTTAATGAAGACGGAGTAAATTCTGCTCCTTTGAGATACAAGCACATGAAAATGGAGTTCAGCACCAACCAAATACATCTGCGGTTCACACGATATGAGCGCAAACCTGTCAAACAAATTATACAGCAGAGAGTAAAGATGGTATTCCAAAAGAAGTGGATATCGTGAAATACTGGATGCTTCATTAATCATCAAGCCTTAAGCATTTTCCTGGACCAACGATCTTTTAACCAAATCGAACCTAATGATATACTGAAAGATTAGTCTGAAAACGATGCTAAGTTTCACCGCCTTAGAGAAGTTAAAAACAAAAATAGAAGCATAGCTTATGAAAGATTGAATCAGATCCAACACAAGAAATGCCGTGACTTCACACTCGCCAATTTTCAGATTATAGATGTTAATGTTTAGATGTCTAGGTTTGAGTGAGGAACACACACAGCGACACACTAATCAAGGGAAGAAAAAAGAAGGCACATACTTGCAGCTAACTAGGAACTTGCTGGACGAGTCAAAACCGTCCATTAGCAGCCGCCGATCCAGTATAGCTGACTTGAACTTCCTGAGGGAGCAGACGATACTTAATACCGAGTTCTTCAAAGAGTTTCTTGAGTTCCAGCACAAGCTCTGACCTGCGGCTGCTCTTATCACCATAGTTTTGGAAATTGATCGTGTGATTAACGTAAAGGCCCAACTTCAACTTGTTAACATCCTCGATCTCCTTAACCACAACACTGTGAGCCGGACGCCAGTGTTTAGGCCTGCTTTCCAAGTACCTGGCATTTACACCCGATGAATGCCATTCAATTGAAGGAATGCACAAATATTCATATAGAAGAGCATATTCCACAGTACTAATGTCCATCTATATTCTCCGTAAATAGAAATAGCGACGTGACTATTTTCTGTGGATTTTGATAAGCTACATCTTGAAGAGTCAAAAGCATAAACTTTATCACAAAAAAGATGCAAAAACATTACGAAAAATGGAAAGCGTACTTGATGTCTTGTGCATATTACAAAATATCTTGATATGAAGCAACTCGATCCGATAACATCATTGTTTCTATTGTGTAGCTGTGCCTTTCTTCATATTAAAAAAGGGGCTGCTCTATTTCGTCAGATAGGTTTCACGAATGGCCAATGCTGACACCGAATTCTAAACAACCAGGACACCATCCACAGACTAATAATGAACAAATATCTGCAATTCATAACAGGTGTTTTATGCCGCACCTCATCATAATCGACACGGTTGATTATGCATGCAAAATGTACTGCCTGAATTTGAGATGCAGAGACTGCAGATGACATACGTTTTAATTCTAGATTTTAGATCTCCAATTTTCTCGACTGAAGTAGCGAAGTCAACAGTGAACTCCACCGAATCGCTCATTTCTGGGCTCCTATAGTAATTGCTGATAGGTTTAGTTGCCAAAACTGAATTTGGGTAGAATATCTTTTCACCGTCATTTTTCAAGAAGATTGTAGTCAAAATATTCATCTCTTCAACCACCATCTGCAAAGGAATCAAAATGTCAGCCAGACTGTTGCCTGACACAATATAGTCTTGTAGAGTTGTAGGATTAATAAGTCACCTGCACTCCATCAATTACGCAACGGTCACCCACATCAAAGGGATGCATTATAAAGACGAATATGATGGCTTCGAAAACGGTTTTGGCCGTGTTACCAAACATAAACACCACGAGCAAAAGCTGAGATGATATGAAGACGAGTACTTGTGTCGTCATAAATCCCATCAAAAGTAACCAGATAATGATGATCACAATGAGCAAAATTCCTGAAGCAAGCTTATTCAGCTCGTCTATGGCTGTTTTTGTGTCATTTAAGGAGAGGGCAAGAGATTTACGCTCAAGATACACATTTACCTGCAATGACAAATTACATTGTCAGCTCCACAAGTTAAATAATCATCTCAATGGCCTGTGTCAAAAATCTTAAATTGTTGCTTTTGATGTCCGAGAACCTTCCTGAGGAAGAAGCACTCGATGACTCATTCCTCTTTGGTAAACTTGTGGACCTAGGGAAGTACGTACCATTCATCCAAGTCCAAATGAATACTTTTGGTTAGAGTATAGTTTCATGTGCATCCTAGGACAAAAATCAAACTCTGGGTCTCAGATGCATGGTCTCAGTACTCTCTTAGGACCTCAGCAACTCAAATACGTAAAAGACCTTGCAATTCTTTTAACTCCAAAGGACTCCCATCTTTTGTTACGAACTTCATAACAGAATTGGTCAGAGATGCCAATTGAGAAGCATGGAATTATGGGAAATCATCCAACAAACCACACCGGGGTAATGAGTTGCACAACTCGTTCATGAGTTCTTTAATGAAATAATATATGACAAAAATTGCTTCAAGTAAATTGAAACCCATTAAAAAACCACTGAACCGAGAGGATGTGGAGATGGTCATGATAGTAAAATGGAGATTTTCTGAAATGGGAAACATTCTCGAGGGCTAGGAACTAGAATTGAAATGTAACTTTAAATCCTTAGCATGTTCTTACCAGCCAATTCTTCAAAGATGATCTCCTGATCTTCCTAGTTTCCATTGCTTCTGGAAACAACGGGATCACGTGGTCAACATCTTCCTTGTTCATGAAGCGCAAAAGATCCTCCTCTTCGATGAACCTAGTAAAAGCATAATGCAGGAATCAGAAGCAGATTCGAACAAAAGTCCTATGACACAAGAAAGTCAGACATTAGCTTTTCTCACTTGCTCCTGGGCTTCGCTACATTCCTGAATATCTGATAAGCAGCAGCCCTGGCCTCCCATTCGTTAGTGATCTCCCTATCTGGTTGCTGTTCCTCCTCGTCATCACTTTGATCAAGGCTCTCGGCAAGAGTTGACAGCCCCGACCCGCCAATGACGTTAATCAACCCTTTCATAGTCCAAGCAGAAATTTTATCCTGCTTCATCTTATGTAACTTCTCAACATCAATCACCTCCTCTTGCTTCTTAGCTGCGTCCTCATTGTATTTCGTGAAACTGAGCCGGCCACTACTTCTCGAGCGGCCAATATTTTCAGCCATCTCCATCAGTGGCGGGCCTGAAAGGGTCCTGACAACATACTGGTGAAAGAGCGACTCTTGGATGCGATCAAAGAACCTCGTGCATTGAAATGAAGAAGATAGTAACTTTATCAACAGTGTTTTGATCAGCCATATGGCAGCTCCAATGAGACAAGAAGCAAGAGCCCTCGTGACGTAGTTCAGAATCTTTTCTGTGTGTCTTGGTCGCTTGACTCCATGATTTATTAACAAGGCCCAAGCTAAAAGAACCAAACCTAACCACATAAATGCCTGTACACCCTTTTTCAATCCATATACAAAGTACAGAACCTTCTGTTTGAGCAAAAATTCCCTCTCAATCAAGAAAACCACTATATTGATCAGCCATTCAGTCACTAGCCTCCCACAAAAAATCACCAACACCAGCACACACCATCTCCACAATCTCAATCCCCTAATACAAGTATGTCGCAGCTCGTGAACAGTTAAACTTGCAATCAGAAGTCCCATAATGGACACAAATGCAACCCACTCCACCAATATTACCTTAGGACACTTCTTACCAGCCATTTGTTGGACCTTCAAGTTTGCAGTCTTGTACACCTCCTCATCATCTTCCTCCTCTGGAACAGGGGATGTGATCAACGGCGTCCGAGGCGTGATTGGCACAGACTTCACCTTGTCTTTATTGGCACCAGAACTTGCGGCATTATACGGTGAACCCATTCTAGGTGAATTTCTGTAGGGAGACTGAGGATACTTCACTTGGGTTCTCTCTTTAACTAAATTAGCATCACCAGGATATGATGGTTCTGCTAATCTCGATTTCGGCTTCGAAAAGTAAGACCTCGAAAGGGACTTCTTGGCGGGGATTTTTGGAGGCTTAGAAGCAGATGGGCTAGGTTGGGGGAGTCCTTGAGGGGGAGGGCTTGTCAAGTTGAAATCTTGCACTCTAGATTGAAGGTTTTCAAGCTCTGTGAGCTCAATATTGGGTCTTGGGGAGGAGCCTCTGCTCCGATACTCGCTGCCCGAGATCATGACTACCACTTCGTTCGTCTCGTTCTTCTCCGACACGCCTCTACTTGTCTCCATGAGAACTCCAGCTCTTTTAACAAATGCAGAAGCCCTTTCTCCCAAATCAAGAAACTGACCAAAGAGTAAGCTCAGCTCAGAATCCTTTAAAATGGAAGCTTTCCCTAAAGGGTCACGCTTTAGCTAATATTAAAGAATACTTAGGCATGATTCGAGAAGTGCGACAGATTAAGCAACACAAGAAACAAATAATTAATGCAGTCCAGGGCAATTTGGGAGTACCCAGTTCGTTATCTTGAGCTCCGTCTCGTATTCTTCCCGCTTCTTTCTAACAGAGCACAAAGGAAAGCAGAGGAAAAAAGGCAACAAACAAGAAGCAAGCAAGCAAATTAGCAAGGAACTCTGACGGGACGAGGAGGAGGCAGGGTGGAATTGACGATGAATATGCGACTATTCAGCAGGGTTTTAAGGAGGGTTTGAGCAGTCGGGATTGACTTCCATGGGGGCGGTAGGGACAGTTCTCCTCATCCAAACGGCTGCTAACAATTAATCGTCGACCATGGCAGAGAATGAAGTGGGAAAATGGGACATACCGGCCATGGAAGTACTGTTGATCGAGGCTTCGTGTTCAACACATTCGACATTATCAACGTTATCATCGTTTATTTTGTGGCAACATGTTAGGCACAAGTTCCGTCAGCCCTTTTGTCTGCTTGCTTGTTGACCTTTTTTCATCTTTTTATTTGCTGTGACATCAGCACTACAGATCTAAGCAAGAGGATCATACTTATAAAGTAAGAAAATACTTCCGATAAGATGTTATCGACTCCCGACATGTGTTGTGTAAATGTCATGTCACTCGCACAAAAGAAGCAGGATTGCTCGAGTGCTGCTCCGACATCCTATGATTATATCATCGAATGAAATTTTGTTCTTTAGAGAAGGTAATTAGGGTAAAGACTAAAAAAGTAGGAAATATGTTCAACCATTTTTGAATGACATGACTGTCAAGGGAAAGGGAAAGCCAAATCTAGTTCAACTTGGGGGATGATTTGATGTGCCGCAGCCAGAGTGGAAAGCGTTGTACACATGCAAATCATGTTTTTATATTGTGTTGTGATGGTTGCAGGATTGGACAATTATTAGAACCTTTTGGAAAAAGAACATGCCGGACAACCTTTCGTTTTTTGGACATTTTGTGATAATTTCAGGTCAGCACGCGTTTTCAACTTTAGTGGTTGAGAGTTTAACGGGCTCTCATTTCAAACTTTAACTAGAATTTTCGTAGAATTTACCGGTAACAATTTATAGTTTGAAATAATATATTGACTCAATCTACTTTTTCATGCAAATTTGCAACACGTCTAATATCAAATGTTGAGCAAGGAGCAAGATGTGTTAAGTACAGTACAGTGACAAGGGATTGAAAGGAGAAAATGAATAACATTTCATTGATGTACAAGGTTAGACCAATAAAAGTCAGATAATCTGATAACGATTTGTTATAGCGTATCGCCTCAATCTACTTATTTATGCAAGTTGCAACACATCATATATCAAGTGCTGAGTGGAAAGCAAGATAACAAGGGATTGAAAGGGTGAAAAAGGAACAATATTTCATTGATGTGCAGGGTTGAACAATCGAAATCGGATAATTTCAGGTGATTCATTGAGATTCTTTGGGCCCTCAAAATACTGGAATGAATTCTGAATCCGTTCGCCAAGCAATCATATCTACACTCCATAGAGAAAACAAAATAGGAGGCATCATTATGAGCACGAACCTTTCAAAATGATCAACGAATTCTTCTAGTGGAAATTAACCAGATGACCCTTGATGGATTTTACATTATACATTGGGTCATTAAACTGATAATGCAGCCGATCAAGCTAAAAGCTCAAATTGTTCAAGAGTGACGTGACAAATATCTAATATTTCTGCAATTTCATCAGTACTTACCTCAAATTCAACCAGGCCTGTAGCATTAGTAGTAGACATATCTTGGTCAAATGAGTAAAATTGACGAACATATGTCTCAATGCTAGAGTTATCTCCTCCATAATTATAAGCAGAATTAGAAAGTTGGTGAGCAAAGGCGTTAGGATCCAATTCCCAGCGTACTGTGATTTCATACCTTTTGTTAGCCTAAAGGGCGTTCAACTTATGATCAGGAAAAGCAAACGATCACTTTAAGACATACTTGCAGTTGGCTAGGAACTTCACACATTGAGGAGTCAGAATCTCGCATCAGCAGGCGCTGAACCAGTGTAGCTGACTCGAACTTCTTGAGGAAGCAGACGGTAACTGATACCGAGTTTCTCGAAGATCCTCTTCAGCTCCCACACGAGCTCTGATCTCCGGGTGCTCCTGTCTCCTGGGTTTTGGAAATTTATCGTGTGACGGACGTGTAGAGTTATCTTCAACTTGTTCATGTCTTCGATCTCAGAAACGTCAAAGCTGTGATCCCTCTTCCAATAGTCAGACCTATCTTCCAAGTACCTGATTTTTTTAATTATTTTTTCACCCAAGGAATGCCATTCCATCAGAAACTTGTATACGATTGTATGGGAGGAGAACTCAGCAATGCTAATGAAAAATGCCTGATGTAAATTGTCTGCATTCTTTCTCGCGTTATGAACAAAAGAAAGCATAATCACCAGTAAACGATGTTTCTTGAACTTCAAGCTATAGATTCATAAGCCATTACACACCCTCGCATTGAGTTTTATTTCACACAAGTTAATTGCACCGCCATCTTAAACTTGTAGAGTCTCTCTCTTATTCAGCAGACTGTCCCTCTCTGTATTAAGCACATATTATGAAATGCTTTTCAATTTAGATTACATGATTATGTCTGGTCTCGCCCCAGTCTACATGACTTATCAGGCATGAAAACGCAAATTTTGATGCTTCATTAAACAGGTTCAGGAGTAGCAGGCAACATACCCTTTCACTTCATCCCTTAAAGCAGCAAAGCTGTCGTGCGAAGTGGAGAAGTCAACGGTGAACTCCACAGAATCACCCATGTTGGGGCTCCTGTAGAAATTGCTGATGGGTTTGTTGGACAGAACTGAATTTGGGTAGAATATCATTTCGCCGTCATTTGTCAGGAAGACTGTTGTCAGGAGATTCATCTCTTCAACCGCCATCTATTAGGAATTGAAGTGTTAGGCAAAGTATGGTATCGGCTCAGACCAATCATGGGGATTCTTAGGATTAGTAACTCACCTGCACTCCATCGATGACACAACGGTCACCAACATCAAAGGGATGCATCACAAAAACAAAAATGACGGCTTCGAACAATGTTTTGACAGTGTTCCCAAACATAAATGCCACAAGCAAAAGCTGGGATGAAATGAAGAGAAGTAATTGCGTCGTCAAAACTCCCATCATAAGTAACGACACGATAATGATAGCAATCAGCAGAACTGCTGAAGCAAGCCTGTTCAGCTCCTCGATGGCTGTTTTTGTATCGTTCAAGCTGTAGGTGAGGGACTTCCTTTCAAGGTAAACGCTCACCTGCAGACATAAACTCTGTAAATAGGTTCTTAGGAATGTACTCATCTAATTTTTGGTTTCGGGCCGAGCCAAAATTTTTCTGGTTCTTTTATTTCAGAAAGGTAGGAGACCTAATCCAATTCTGAAGCGTAGAATTGTGGTTAAGCAGTCACTGGGTGATGGCCCACCAATTATCACAAGTTTTCTAAATGTATCAACAACACCGCAAGATTGAGATTTAGTACACTCATTGACTGTTCTGGGATAATCAGAACTTGGATGAGAATAGAAAGTTATGGATCTTCGAAAGCATATTATCAATTTAGTGATACTTACTAGCCAGTCCTCTAAAGATGACCTATCGATCTTTCCAGTTTTTGCCGCTCCTGGAATCAAAGGAATGAATTTGTCAACATCTTTCTCCTTCATGAAGCGCAAGAGGTCCTTGTCATCAATGTACCTAGTAAAGACATTAAGCAGCTATGGATGGGATATTTCTAAGCAAATTTTAGCTGGAACGCAAGGGAAGCGTGTGACAGCATAGTTCTTCTTACTCATGTCCAGACTTCTTGGTGACGTTCTTGAATATTTCGTCGGCAGTCGCCATTGCTTCTGATTGATTAGTGATTTCCTTCTTTTGTTGCTCTATGTCCTCACCACAGTATTGATCAAGGCTTCCAACAAGAGATGAAACCCCTAGGGATGAGTCACTAATGACGTTAACCAACCCTTTCTTATTCAGCTTCTCTACATCAACCACCTCTTCTATCTTCTTCGACACTGTTCTGATGTACTTCTTGAAACTGAGCTGCCCGTGGAGCTTATCATCCTGTTCCATCAAAGGTGCGCCTGAAAGTGTCTTGACTACGTAGTGGTGAAAGAGAGTTTCTTGGATGCGATCAAAGAACCTCTCGCATTGAAAAGAAGCTGATAATAATTTTATTGACAGTGTCTTGACAAGCCATAGAGCAGCTCCTACAAGACAAGAAGCAATAGCCTTTGTCACATAATGTAGAGTCTCCCTCTCTTGCGTCGATCGCTCTGCTCCATGGTTCAGCAGCAAAACCCAAACTAAAAGAATGAAAACTAACCAAATAAACCTTTGGACACTGTCCTTCAATCCATAGACGAAGTACAGGACCTTATGTTTGAGCAAATAGTCCTTCTCAATCAATAAAACCAATGTGTTAATCAACCAGTCACTCACCAACCTACCACAACAGATCACCAACACCAGCACACACCATTTCCACAGCTCCATGTGCCAAATTTCTGTATTTTTCAACTTGCGAACAGTTAAAGTCGCAATCAGAAGTCCCATAATGCACACAGATGCTGCCAACTCGATCCAGATAATATTCTTGATGGATTTCTTGCTGGCCGTCTCTTCGACCTTCAAATTTGCAGCCTTGTACGGGTGCTCATCATCTCCCACTTTGGCAGCCTTCCAACAAGGCGTTTGAGCCACGTTTGGCATGGCTTTTGCACTGTCTCTAGTGGCATTAGCACTGGTATCATTGTGAGGCAAACCAACATCAGGCAAAATCTCTTTAATCTTCAGTTGGGTATTGTCCTTAACTGAAGCAGCATGACTAGGACCTGATGCTTCTTCAAATCTCGATTTCCGCTTCGAAAGGAACTTGCTTTTAGCTACATGAACAGTGGGATTTATGCGAGGCTTACTTGGTGTTGGGCCAGATCGAGTGATTCCTTGAGCAGAACTCTGTTCTCTTGATTGGAGATTCTTAATCTCTGTTGGATCAAGATTGGATCCTGATGAAGAACCTGTGCTTCGGTGCTCGCTGCCTGGAATCATGACAACAACTTCGTTTGTTCCTTCCTTCTCTAACAAACTTTTCCTATTTTCCATGATAAATGTTTCTCTCTCAATAGCCACTCAAAATCTAAGCCACGCCTAAGCCTTCTTCTCTAAATATTGGGACTTTAATGTGAAGATGGAAGCTTTAGCTGAACCGAATGAATGAATGAAAAGCCCGAATCCAGGAAAGAACATTGAAATAGATGGAAAAGGAGGACCAGAAGGGAAGACAAAGAAACAAAAGGAGAGGTTACCCAAATGAGAACGCAGAAACTAGGAGATTAGAAAGAAAGAGCAGATCAAAATCATGAGGAAACGAAGGAGATTTGCAGGATATATACTGACAAGGTCCGCGGGAAATGTTAGTTAAAATGGCTCGTTTCTTGTCAATATCACATGATTTAAAAGCCCGATCAAAGTGAAAAATCGAAAAACAAGGAGTCAAACGCGTGTGATGCGAGATTTGGAAGAAAATAATTTACAAAAATCACTCTGAACAACCTCTTAAAATTCCACATGTGCCAAGAATCAGCGGAATCCATGTTGGAGTGACGTACAACGCGCTGGTGGTTGGAGAAAATATTAGACGAAACAGTTTTGCCGACTCAGCAATAGAACACTTCATTCAAAGTGCAGCACCTGTCTATCGCGTCCCACCTGTCACAAAATTTTTGAGCTCTCTCTTTTCTCTCTGCGTTACTCCTCCATTAGCCGTCCCTCTTCACGTTATCTCTGCTCTCTCCCCCGCATCTCCACGACCAAGAGCTCTCTCTTTTCATTTTCAATCCAGAATTTCGCCTCTCTCAAAATTGCAACAACTCCACCTCCTCTTCTCATTTTCTCAGGAATTTCAAGGGATGAAGACGTCTCTCTTCGCGACCAAAAAAAAGGCAAAATTCTCAAGCTAACCTTTAGTTCATGGGTCTCTGCGACTGGTATAGAGGTGTGATCATTTGGGGCTTATTGTGAGCGGCTTTCAGTCCAGTTGTCTTTCACTAATGAGTTTCGGTACTTGCTTATTTGTTGATTTCAACCAGAGGTAGTGAAGGGGATGATGATACGATGAGTTCGTCTTCTCTTGGTTGCCGATGCCTTGCGGGGAATATTATTGAAAATGTGAAGCCAAACATTGAAATTTTGGGCTTGAAATTTACTGTTTCAGCCGAAGTTTGGTTGTATTTGATAAAATGGGCTTTTTTGACTTGATACGTTGGTTTTGTGAAAAAATGAGTAAGTTAAAAAATATTTTCTAGAAAATAATCTCTTATGTCACTTACAAAAATAAATGAATGAAATTTTTTTCATTAACCATGAAAATAATAACGCATAAATTATTATCGATAATAAGAATAGTTTCCGTTGACTAATTCTTTTATACGATCTTTTTTTGAAAAATATTTTCTAAATCACTTATTTTTCTTATAGCAAACACGCCAATAAAAACTTTAGGGATGGAATGATCATTTCTTGGTCTTCGAAAACAACCACATTTGTTGCTTTTAGTATATTCAAAATCTGAAAAATTCAAAATTAAATCAATCGTGGGAAAATGGTGACTGCACGACCTCCCTAATCTCTATTTCGTCCAAGGTGTGTGCTGGGTACATTAAAAAAAAAAAAAAAAAGAGTGTAGACGCAATGATCTCTTTTTTCTTTTAATGAGTCAACGCAGTCAACATGTTTATCGGTACAAGCATTGGATTAAATAGACAAAGATCCAAGAGGGAAATATAAACTTAATTACATATGTTGACCACAGATCGTATTGTCCATTAAATATTTAATAGCATGATGGGCAGGAGAGAAGCAAAAAATCGCGAGTACTGCAAGCAAATGCATACAAGTGTTGATGTCTTCTGAAAATGAACATTAAATGGGGGTCAAGGTTTTCATTTTGGATCCTAGTGCGGCGTCTTCTCATTGTCAACCCCTTGTAATAGGCCTGATTTCGAACAAAATAAATAAAATAGGCTTGATTACCTAAAGAAAAGGTCAACTTTAGATCTAATTTTAATTAGGATTAATACTATAAAAAAACCCTAATAAAAATTCCCAAACTTGTACATCTATTACAAATTTACCATATGTTAGTTTTGATTAAATTTTACTATTAAATTGCTAAGTTAAATGACATGTGTTTGTTTGCGAATGTACATATTTAGGGTTTGACCCTCCGGTTTGTTATAAGTGTATTAGTTTGTAATTTTCTGTGGTATCAATTCAATTTAACAAAAACTAATAAATGATGAATTTATCATAGATATACTAGTTTTGGGGGATTTTCGGTTGTCAAGAAATTAGTTTTGAGATAAATTTATCATATTTATATTAGTCTGGAGTTTTTTTATTTTAAACATTCAAATTTTCTATAAAAAAAATTAAATTAAGGTATATATGGTACATATGTACTAATTTGAGTTTTTTTTTTTTTTTTTTTGATTGAAAAGGCTCTAGATAGATATTTTGTCCTTGCATATTTGACATAGCTAACCAAAGGACTAACATAGAGAACGGCTGCAAATTATAGGGCTTAAATACAAAATTCAAAAACTTTAGGCTAGATCGAGCAAGTTTTAGAACTCTTGCTATGATTGTCCTCTCTTGTTATCACGCATCAAAAACATTTCTTCATTTCACAAAATTGTGTCTATCCATAATAAATTGTTAAAGTACAATGCAAGTGTCAAAGCTTAGTATAAGTGAACATTTAAATGCCAAAACTTTCAAAAGGTACAATTAAGTACCACTTTTTTTTTTTAAAATTGGGAAATTTAAATACCAAGTTCGACAAAAGTGGCCGTAAATCTGATGTGGCATATTTTAATAATATAAGTGGTCTAGGTAACATATTAGAAAGTTGACTTAACAATGAAAATGCAAAACGATGTCATTTCGCCTCAAAAATCAAATTTTAATGTATATATTAATTAAAATAAATTAAGAGAACAAAAAAAAATAAAAAATAAAAAATCAAGTGCAGCATTCAACAAGGGCCTACAGAGCTCTCGCCACCATCGCCCCATCACATCTGGCAAGGGCTGTCAAAGGTGGGGGGAGGGTCCGCAGAGATTGCGAAGCCCTAAGTAGAGGCAAGTGACCTTGGCCAACTGCAAATGAGGGCCCAAATCTTGGGCGAGGGTTGTGACCTTCCCCTAGATTCGATAAGGGTCGCCAGCTCTCGCCTAATTGGGCCAGGGGCTACGGACGTTTGGCCTAGCCAACCACCGATAAGGCCACAAGCCCTCGCCTAGATCTTGGGCGAGGTTTGATGACCCTCGTTGAACCTAAGGGAGGGCCATGACCTTCACTCCATATCTAGGCAAGGGCTTCCAAACCCTCGCCACAAGTTGGCCAGAGTTGGCAACCCTTGCTTAGGGCTTGGCAACCCAAACCAACCCTCCCCCTATCATCGGAGATGGTGGGGCAACAGCAGTGAGGGCTGTGCAGGTCCTCACCAAATGTTGCTACTTTTTAAAAATAAATTTTGTTCTTTTGATTTATTTAATTATTATTTTATATTAATATTCAAATTCGAAGGCAAAATGACGTCGTTTTAGATTTATATAGCCAGGCAAAAAACGTCATTTTGCACTTAACTCCCTAGAAAAATGTTACATCTGTAATTTGACCAAATTTTTTTGCCATTGGCACTTAAGTTTCATATTCTTCTTTGATTTTGGTACTTTAGTGTACCTTTGGGAAGTTTTGACACTTGAGGTGCGTTTGGTAACGCTTCTAGGAACAAGTATTTCTATTTTGTTATTCTCGGGAACATAAATAAAGAGAAACACGTTTGGTAATTTTTTTTTTTTTATCCTTGGGAACATATTTATTCTCGATAATAGATTTGGAACAAAAAAACAAAAAAAAAAAGTTACTTCTTTGTTCCCAAAAACAATTTAAGAAATAAGCTTTTTTTTTCTATTCCTCTCTTCTTCTCCCTAGCCAATCACTAGCTTCGGTGATGGCTGACGATCAGCTAGGCAAGGTTGCCTCGAGCTCCCCGACCACCGGCAAGACTCGACCTCACCAAATCTAGGCGAGGTCGAGCCTTACCTCGCCACCACAAGGTTGGCATCACCTGGGTAGGCGAGGCTGATTTTGTAGCGCCCAAGCAAGGTCGAGCCTCACCGGTGGCTAGGTGAGGCTCAGCCTCACTGACCCTCGTCTGGCCAATCACTGGCCAACCGTGGCCAAGGCCAATGGCCGACTAAAGAAAAAAAGAAAAAAAGAAAAAGAAAAGTAATAAAATTATTAATAAATTAAAATAAATTCTAAGTCACAAAAATATTTGGGATCATAGCAAATCCATTTATGTTTCAGGAATAGAAATTTTGTATAATTACCAAACACTTAAAATGTTTAAAAGCTATTTTCGAGAACAAAAATAGAAAAAAAATTCTAAACAAAAATTATTCCCTAGAACAAAAACATTACTATACGTAGGGGTGAGCGTGGTTCTCGGGTAGAACCGAGAACCGGAGAACCGAACCGCAGGTTCCGGTTCGGTTCCCGGTTCTAAAGAGACCGGTTTTGGTTCTCGGTTCCCTTTTTCAGGGAACCGGCGGTTCGGTTCCGGTTCCGGTTCTTATGGGAACCGGAACCGGCGGAACGGAACCGATCAAAGTTAAAAAAATAAATAATAATCCTATAACACATTATTTCTCTTTTCCCCCACGTGATTCCCCCTCTTCCCCTTTCTTTTTTCTCTCTCTTTCTTTTCTCCACTTTTTCCTCTCACGTCACTTCCTCCCCCAACTTTTTCTTTTCTTCTCTCTCCTCTTTCCCCCTCTCTCGGCCGAAACCCCTTCTTCTCTTCTTCTTCTTCTTCTTCCTTTCCTCTTGCTCGCTGTTGCTTCACCCACCACCACACTGCCGCCCCACGCTCTACTCACCACCACCTCTTGGCCACCGAACCACCACCACCCCGCCGCCCCACGCTCGTCCGACGAGTCGTCTCGCTGTTGAGCCCAACGAGTTGTCGCGCCGCCCCTCACCGCCATGAGCCACCGCCGCCGTACCCAAGCCACTGTCACCACCTCTTGCCACCGCTCTCTCGGCCGTCCGGGCCGTCGTTGCTCAGAACCGCCACCGCCTCCGCCAGAACCGATCTCTTCCCCCCTTGGCCGTGGGTTGAGCCGCGACCGTCGCCGTCTTAGCCGCGCCGTCCGTGCCGCCGTTGGTGCCGTGAGACTCATGTCTTCTTCGCCGTCACGCCGCCGCGTGCTCGCAGTCGCCCAACCTCCCTCGACACCCTCGAAGTTCTTGGGGTTCATGTGGAATCCCCTGTCCTGGGTCATGGAGCTTGCTGCTATCATGGCCATTGCACTTACAAATGGAGAGGTTGGTGAATTTTTCTTCTATTGTTCTGTCTCTCTTTCTGTTTTAGGGTAAAATTTGAGTTTTTGTGAAAGATGGTATCCATTTGTTTCTGATTCTTCCTTTGGGGCAAGCCTCAGATTGGCAAGATTTCATAGGCATCGTCACTCTTCTGTTTATAAACTCCACTATTAGCTTTATCGAGGAGAACAATGCCGGTAACGCTACGGTTTGAAGAGCTCGCTAAATCGATTATAACTACTGAAGTCGAGGTTATCTAATGAACTCAGAGCATGTGCATTGCTTTTTTGGCTTCGATAGTTAGTTTTAAAATGGCTTATTTTGCTTCGTATTGCGTTCTTTTTTATAGGAAACAAAGTGATAATCATAATATAGAAGAAGCCAAGAAATTGACCCATTAACTTTATGCTTCAGTTTCTGGGCATCCCTTAACCGAGTCTTTACTGTACTTTGGATCAATTGGTTAGTGCCGTGCTGGCGCACTTCATCTTGAAGGAGAAACTACACAAGCTAGGGATGTTGGGCTGTGTGATGTGCATTGTTGGTTTTGTCATAATTGTCATCCACGCACCGCAAGAAAGTCCCATTACTTCCGTTCAAGAAATATGGATTATGGCGACTCAACTAGGTCAGTCTTCAGGCCTGGTCTATGTGTTCTTTATACGATCATTGATTTGCTGATAACTGACTGCATTTACATATCTTTTTCAGCTTTTCTGCTTTACGTCGACTTGGTAATCATGTTGGTGTTCATCCTGGTTTCCATTTTTCACCTAGATGTGGGCACACGGATGTGCTAGTTTACACTAGCATCTGCTCATTAATGGGCTCTCTCTCGGTAAATCAACTGCTTCTGCATCTTTTGGGATTTTTTCTTCCTTCCAACCTACTTTAGTGTATTTACGCCAACCAGATTGTTGGAAGCTCCACTTAAACACAAGAGTTGACCTTGCATCGTTAGCTTTAGGTAGATCATTGATTCGGGGTGCGGGGAGGCTCATCACC
Organism: Eucalyptus sideroxylon; assembly: GCA_014182405.2. NCBI lineage: Eukaryota > Viridiplantae > Streptophyta > Magnoliopsida > Myrtales > Myrtaceae > Eucalyptus > Eucalyptus sideroxylon. The sequence goes on from CM024550.2 coordinate 48,270,751, forward strand.
AGGGACAAATTGTATTCTTTTCTGATTCTTTTTGTCCTGTCAAAACAAAGTTAATGAGTTACAATAATTGTCGTGGGGACATGTCTAAATTACTTCTGCATATGGGTATTTTTTCTTTCTCAGTTTTCATAAGTTGTATGATCTATCTGCAGGTGATGAGTGTGAAAGCCCGTGGGACTTCTTTGAAGTTGACTTTTGAGGGGAAGAATCAGTTGATCTATCCGGAGAATTGGTTCTTTATGTTGGTGGTGGCTACATGTGTAGTTACCCAAATGAATTATCTCAACAAGGTCTGTCCCAAGATGTTATCCAACTTTAATTAGCTAACTTGCTTAATGCTGAATTTGTAAATTTCATTTGTCATTGCCTCACAACAATCCATAATATTGAATGACAACAAATTTCCTCTTTTACAATAACTTTTACTTTTCCCATATGTTGAGATTACATAATATTGGGAGAAAAGGAAGTCATTGAATATATGCATCTTTCTTAACTAGATTTTCACCTGTAAACTTGAAAATCTATGTTCCTATGGCCTTTTGGCAAGGTTACTGCCCTCCTTCTTCATTGCTGGATGTGATCTGTCCTTTTCATTTACCTATGTGGTAATTCTTTATGTCGGGATTGGGGAGTCAAATCTCTTGCTTCAGAAACTATTTACAGTTGTTTTTTATTGCAAAAGGTTTCTTTGGGTTCTGTTTACTTATGGATGATAAAGTGGTTGATGAGAGCTTATCTTAAGAGCTTTTCTTAGTCTGCTTGGTTTCTCTTTGGTTTGTCTATTTCCTTCTTGTTATAGTTCAAATCTGAAAATGAAAAAAAGAAAAAAAGAAAAAAAAAGAACCTGTTGGGAACTGGAACCGACCCCTTTTTTTTGTGACGGGGTAGGTTCCGGGTTCTGGTTCGACGGGTAGGTTCCAGGTTCCAAAAAATGAGGAACCTGTACCCGAGGGTAGGTTCCAGGTTCCAAGCGGAACCTGTAAAGAACCGGGAACCGCTTACCCCTAACTATACACACCTTAAGTGTCTAGTTGTGTCAAGTTTTGGCACTTGCGTGTACTTTAGCCCATAATAAATCAACATTTCTTTATTTTACCGAACTAAAGAACCATCGCGTTGCCTTGTTTTATCATCTTCAACCATGAAAAACTATGATAAATGGCGCGAGGCTTAAGCCAGAGACAATTGGCTTAAATCAATTAGTATCAGATGCGCCTGCGTGTAAGCCCAACTCACTTGAAACTCGTACGGATCACCGGATGAGATCAATCCCACAAGAAAACGGTACAGAATCCGGAAGAGAGAGACCTGAAAATGCTCGGAACTCGACGCAATGGGGCAATTATAAACATTGGTGAAGACTCCATCAATGTAGTCATTTGATTAATCAAGTACAGTAAACAGGGCACGATTAAGGAGGTCTCGATGTTTATGTCACCCGTAGATCCATGGGATCGGCCTCAGTGCAGTCGATTATGTAACGAAAAGTCAAAGGGAGGAATAATAAATAAATAAATAAATAGAAGAAGTTGAACATATCATTTACTTAATCAATATCACAATTTAGACGTGCTTAATTATCTAATTAATTTGTTTAAGACCCAAAGATCCAAATATTCGGGCCAGCAAATGGCATAGCTTTTTACATTAAATACAAAGGAAGTATTGATACTAATATAGTTTTGACCTTTGCTCTTCCTTCTTTAGGGCTTTATTTCACTTTGATTGTATAGTAAATCGGGTCAATGCAGATAAAAGAATGCATTTCTACACAATTAAGTAAGTGAAACAGCTAAAACGAAATCCATGTAGGTCATATCACATATTCTATTGAACCTTATGGCACCTGTTTATATGTACGATATGATCAGGTTTGACCATAGATCCCAGAAAAGGTTTTCTTCAAACAAACCAGCCTGTATTCTTGGAAATCATATAGCTCATGTATCTCATCTAACATGGTTATTATATATCCATGCAGCAGTTGATGAACTCTGTTATAAGTGGATATAGACGTCTTTGTCATTTGAAAGTTTGTCCTGGTCTATATGTAGAGGTACATTGTTATTCTTATGCACTGTGATTTATGATCAAGCAAAGAACATAGTCGCACGCTTGCAGATTACAAAGTTGCAGAAAATGAAAGGCGGAAAATGAGGTCCCATTCTCACAAACTTGCAGATTAATAGGTACGCAACACTCCTGGAGTCATCAAAACCGTGCACAGTAGTGGCTGCCGACCCGGTCTGACTGAGATTAACTTACTTAGGAAGCACACGGCACTTGAGATGGAGCTCTTCAAGGATTTTCTTCAGCTCCAGCACCAGGTAGGATCTCCGGGCCGCCCTTTTCCTGGCATTTGGGAAATTCATCGTGTGGGAGACGTGGAGAACCATCTTCAAGTGGTCACCGTCCACGATCTCCTTAACCACAACGCTGGAATCTGGATGCCAGTGTTTCGGCTTGCTATCCAAGTACCTGAAGGATTTTTCAATCGGAATTGCACCTTGTAAAATATTTGGCAGTGCTAAAATGGAAGCGCAAGCGCGCACACAGACGCCGGAATTTCTTGAACTCCAAGCTACAGCTTCAACGGCCAAAAGTAGAGGATGTTTGTGATGGGCTTGAGTTCATATGATGCATAAGTCAATAAGCTCATCATTATAATTTATAAACATAATTGTCAAACTTCTCCATACACAAAATTCTGTATTCACGCTTGCGTTTCTTCCGAGTTCTTGCCTTAAAAAAAAAAAAAATTAAAAAATATCTTTAATTTTAAAAAATACAGAGAAATTTTTTTCTAAAATTAAGAAAAAACTTAGAAATTAGGTTTTTGAGCACTTTTCTTTTAAAATGTGTGAAAATCTTTGAAAAATTATACTAAAAATTGAACAAACTCTTAGGGCTCTACAATAGACTAAAAGAGTTTAAATGCTCTTAGGTTGTTGTTTGCGCACTACTATTTCGATTATCACTTGATGCGCATTTTTAAAACATTGATTATTTTTTCCTTTAGCTGGGTTAGAGATGGAACCTTAGGATTCATAATTAACAAGAAAGCCACTTGAACATTTTGGTGACAAAATAAAATTAGATACTGAAAAAACATTAGTTGATTAATTAGTGTAATTAAGTACCCAACTCTAGATTCTCTAGTTATTATATTCACATGCCTCATTTGGTTTCTAATAGGCTAGTAGTGACTCTTCATTTGAAAATCAACTTAACCTAACATTGAATGTTTAACGTCGCGCAAGGGGAGAGCCCGCGCCTAATCATGACCTGTGGGCTCGCAAGGCAATACCCCAAAATTCTATTGTCCTTTCCCCTTCGGACAGAAAGGATAGGTCGCGACAGTTTCAACGAGTCCTACACAAGCAATCATTTGTGCGAGGTGCAGCGTTAAATGCATAAAAAGAGAAATTCGGGAGAAGGAGATGGCGTACGTTTGTATTTTATCTTTCAAAGCTCCAAGGTTCTCGTCTGAAGCAGAGAAATCGACCTTGAACTCCACATATTCGCTTATGGGCGGGCTCCTGTTGAAATTGCTGATGGGTTTGGAGGCCAGAACTGAATTTGGGTAAATTTTCTTTTCACCGTCGTTTGTCAGGAAGACAGTAGTCAGGATATTCATCTCGGCAACCTCCATCTGTGATGAATCAAAAAGTCAGACGAACATGGAATCTGTACAAACCATTCACACACAGTCATAGGCTTAGTCATTCACCTCAACCCCATTGACAACACAGCGGTCACTCACATCGAACGGATGCTTCACGAATACAAACACGATGGCTTCGAACAAGTCTTTGGCAGCGTTCCCAAAAATGAACTCGAGAAGCAAAAGCTGCGACGAAATAAAGATTTGCACTGGCGTCGTCAATAATCCTGTCAGAAGCAACCCCAGAATGATGATCACGACGAGAAAAAGTGCTGAAGCGAGCTTGTCCAGCTTGTCGATGCATGTTTTCTTATCATTGAAGGCGCGAATGACTGATTTTCGTTCACGACGGACATTCACCTGCAGACGTGAACTATATAGTTTAGATCATGTCCTTATGTCTATATTTATCTATCAGTCCGTATGCGTGGTTCCTAGTTCTTTCAGCTTCCAAAAATCTCCTTAATTTCAGTTTGTTATAAACAAGCTCCATAGAATATTTGGCTTGGAAGAGAGATAAGAGCCAGCAAAGAGATCTGATACACACTTACCAGCCAGATCTTGATAAGCGACTTCCTGATTTTCCCAGTTTCTTTCGCTCCAGGAAAGAAAGCCAAGAATTTCTCAACTCGTTCCTTCGGCATGAAGCGCAAAAGGTCATCCTTCTCGATAAACCTAGTAAACAGCAGAAAACAGGAGTCAGTGACGCACTCTGGAGCAATGAGATTTTTTTTTCAATAACCCAAGGGCATGGGTTGGACACCCGGCTATCTAAAGGCAGCCCCATGAACTATTAAATCCAGTCTTTGGCCTGTGCAAATTTCTCAAATCTAGAGCAATTTGCATGCACATGCAGTTGGTGAAATTCAAAAGGGTAAACTCTATTTTCTCAGCTGGAAACCCCCCGAAGTCCCAACCAACTGCACCAATCCTGGAGCTTCGAAGCAACAGCATCATTTGCTAGAGTAGAAGAGAGTTTAAGGAAGTTAGTGCTCTCACTGGCTCCCTGGCTTGACTACTTTTTTTAGTATCTTTTTATCAGCATCCTTGGCTTCTTGTCCATCAGTCATCTCCTTATCTTGTTGCTCTACCTCATCGAGGGAATTGGCAAGATTTATAATCTTCCAAGGAGAAACTTTATCCATTTCCATCTTTATAAGCTTCTCTATATTCACTGAGACTTTTCTCTAGAACCGCGCGGCCAGAAAGTTTCCTTATCACGGAGTATTGAAATAAGTAATCTTGCATGCGATTAAAGAATCTTTTGTGTTGAAAAGAAACAGCAAGCGACGTTATCAGGACTGATTTGATCAGCCATCCTATAAGACAAGAAACGAGCGCCCTCGTGACCCGGTTCAGAATCTTGCTCGTGTGTCTCGAGCATTTCACTCCATGGTTTATCAGCAAAACCCAGGCTAAAATGACCAGACACAGCCAGGCGAACACCTCGGCACTGTCCTTTAATGCAAAGAGAAAGTATAAAACCTTCTTTTTAGGCAGATACTTCTTGTCAATCAAGAAAACCAATAATGTGATCAACAAATCTGTTGCCAGCTACCACAAAAGATTGCCCACATCAGCAAACACCATCCCCACAAATGCACATGCCAAATAACTATATTTCGCAGATTACTAATGGTTAAACTCGCAATCAGAAGGCCAATGATGCAGGCAAACGCAACCCACTGAGCCAAAAAACCTTCCTTGCAGTCTTGCACGCATCCTCATCGTCTTCCTCCTCTGCATCTGGTGATGGAACCGAACCGATTGGAGACATGCTTTGTTATAATTATGGTTATAATTATGGTTAATGGATCAACGAATGCCAATAAATTAAGATACGTCTTTTCTATTCACGTATCTCTTTTGGATTCATGAATTTCTTAAACTTTTCCGTTCACGTATCTATTGAATTCATGAATTTCCTAGATCCATGTATCTTTTAGTTCATGTATTATTGAGTTCACGAATCTCTTGAATTCACGTATCTCTAGATTCGTGAATCTCTTGAATTCATGTATCTCTTGATTCATGAATTTCGTGGATACATGCGTCTATTTAGTTCATGTATCTCTTCTGTACATGAACTAAAAATCTCTATAAATAGATGGGAGCATAGAGCTTCATTATGGTTTTTGGTTTTTCCGACTCGATTCCAAAAAGGCTCTGATACACTTTTCTACTCTTCTGAATTTTCTGAGTGTGATGGTTCAATTGAACAGTTCGACTGAGTCCTGTTTGCATAGTGCTAATCCAAACAGGTTCGAGGTGTTGTATCTTGGGAGGCATAGTTCGTGAATCTGCGGAGCACCATTGGCTGGAACTAATTGCCTTAAGGAGATTCGGATATCCGTACCTCACCTCCAACTTCATGTTCTAATTGCAACAAATAGCTTGTGTATTCTTTGGATTATTTTCCAACAATCTTAAGGCAATTAACTTATTCACTGTTTGTTGTTCTTGTCAGATTATTGAGATGGCTGAAAACAACCAAGTGCCTTTCAATGTCCCGAATGTTTCGGGAGACGTTCCTATGGTCGATTCGATCGTTGCTATGGAAGATGTTCAACCCTCAAGGTCTGAATTTGTAGTAGCCAATGCTACGGGCCCTTGGACTAACACCAATTTTGGTGGTGCGGGTACAAGTCATACGACTGGTATGCCTAGGATTGTTTTTCAAAATAGTGTAGGCCAAATGGCTTTTGGCTCTGTTTCTGGAGGGATGATTCAACGAACCTTGCCTACCGTGATGGTAACACCTCCAGTTACAGCTAATGAGAAACCGGAGAAATTTACCGGAGTGGGCTTTAAACAGTGGCAGCAGAAGATGTTCTTCTATTTGACCATGCTCAATTTGACGAAATAGTTATCGAAGGTGTGCCTGATAATTAGTCCAAACGAGCAAGATGTCACGACACTCGGTGCATTGGAGGCTTGGAAGCATGGGGACTTCTTATGCCGAAATTATATCCTTAACTGTTTAGTGAATTCTCTTTATAATGTTTATTGTAATATTGAATCTGCTAAACAGTTATGGGAGTCCTTAGAGAAAAAATACAAAACTAAGGATGCTGGCACCAAGCAATTTGTGGTTGCCAAATTCTTAGACTACAAGATGGTGGATTCTAAATCTGTCATAAGTCAGGTTCAAGAATTGCAATTAATTTTGAGTGACATCTCGGCTGAGGGAATGATACTTAGTGAATCATTCCAAGTGGCAGCCATGATTGAGAAACTACCTCCGGGCTGGTCAGATTTCAAAAATTATTTGAAGCACAAACGGAAGGAGATGAGCCTTGAAGATCTCATTTTGCACCTCAGAATCGAGGAGGACAATAGAAGAGTTCGAACCCTTTTTTTGAGCCAAAGGACAACGTTGTGGAATCTTCCAAATCCAAGCAAGATAGAAAAAGGAAGATGTCTTTTCAAGGAAAAGGCAAGTAGAAAGAGCAGTTCCAGAAATTTCAAGGGACGTGTTTTATATGCAACAAGCCTGGCCATCGTGCTAAGGATTGCAAGAAGTGCCCGAAAAAAGGCAAGAATGAAGGTGCAGCCCAGCAACTGAATTTGACAGAACATGACAATATTGAGAGACTGTCTGCTGTGGTAATGTCCGAAGCATCTCTGGTGTCGAACATTAATGGCTGGTGGCTAGACACGGGTGCCACAAATCACATCTGTACAGATAAACACATGTTCTCATCTTATGAGAAGGCTGAAGAAGATGAGAAGCTTTATATGGCTAACTCGCATCAGCAAAGATTGCCGAAGAGGAAAGGTGATCCTGAAGTTTACATCGGCAAGGAGGTCGCCCGCTGAATGTTCTGCATGTACCGGAGATTCGGAAAAATCTAATTTCTGGCCCTATACTTGTCAAAAAGGGTTCAAAGTTGTATTTGAATCTGACAAGTTTGTACTTTCAAAAGGAGGGATGTATGTGGGGAAATGGTACTTGTGTAATGACCTGTTTAAGGCTAATGTGGCTGTCATTGATATAAACTCAAAGTATGTGTACCCAAAGACTATTAATAAAGAAAAGTCTTCAGTTTACACTGTTGTGTCTCCTTATTTATGGCATGGTAGATTAGGACATGTAAACTATGGTACAATGAAGAGAATAGCAAACTTGGGGTTAATTCCAAGATTTGAGTTGGATGCCCATTACAAGTGTGAGACTTGTGTTGAGGCCAAGTTTGCCAAGAAATCTTTCAAATCCATTGAAAGAACAAGTGAACCTCTACAATTAATTTATAGTAATCTATGTGATTTAAAGTTTGTAGAAAGTAGAGGTGGAAAGAAGTACTTCATCACATTTGTGGATGATTGTACTAGATTTTGCTATGTTTATTTACTAACTAGCAAAGATGAGACTATGAGCATGTTTGTCAAGTATAAAAATGAAGTTGAAAACCAACTTGATAAACGAATCAAAATGCTTAGGTCTGATAGAGGAGGAGAATACAGTTCAATCAATTTGAAAGAGTTTTGTGCTAATTTTGGAATAATTCTCCAAACGACTGCACCTTATACTCCACAACAAAATGGAGTTGCTGAACGATTGAACAGGACACTAAAGGAGATGGCTAACCCCATGCTTTTGAGTTCAAGTTTACCTCATAACTTGTGTGGAGAGGCAGTTTTAATTGCAAATTATATTCTTAATAAAATACCCCACAAAAAGACAGGTAAAACTCCATACGAGTTATGGAATGGAAAGTTGCCTTCCTACAATTTTCTAAAAGTGTGGGGCTGCTTGGCCAAGGTGGCGATTCCTCCTCTGAAACAAACTCGGTTGGGACCTAAAACGGTGGATTGCATATTCATCGGTTATGCTCAAAATAGTAGCATATATAGATTTTTGGTTCATAAATCTGAAAATGCATAAATTCATGTCAATACAATCCTAGAATCAAGGGATGCTGAATTTTTTGAGGATATATATCCTGCAAAAAGAAATCAAGGAGAACTTTCTCAGAAAAGGCTTAGAGAATCAGAATCTGATAATGATGAAGTAGTGGCCAAAGAAGCCGAACTTCGAAGGAGTAAAAGGTCTCGAATCGAAAAATCTTTCGGACCTGATTTTCTAACGTACATGTTAGAAGGTGAGCCCCAAACATATAAAGAGGCCATGTCATCTCCAGATGCTCCTTTCTGGAAAGAAGCTGTTGACAATGAAATCCATTCTATCCTAAGTAACCATACTTAGGAATTGGTTGATCTTCTACCTGGAAATAAACCAATTGGATGTAAATGGATTTTCAAGAAAAAACTAAAAGCTGATGGTTCCATTGATAAGTACAAAGCTCGACTTATAGCCAAAGGGTTTAGACAAAAAGAGGGTCTTGACTACTTTGATACTTATTCACCTGTCACAAGAATAATATCAGTAAGGATTTTGATTGCTATAGCTTCGCTATACAATTTGCAAATACATCAAATGAATGTGAAAACTGCATTATTAAATGGTGATCTCGATGAGGAGATTTATATGGAACAATCTGAATGGTTCAAGGTCAAAGGATAAGAACACAAAGTGTATAGACTTGTCAAATCATTGTATGGACTTAAACAAGCTCCTAAGCAATGCCATGAGAAATTTGACCAAGTAATGATTCAAAATGGGTATAGAATCAATGAGTGTGAAAAATGTGTGTACACTAAATCCACTACAATTGGATATGTACTTATTTGTCTTTATGTTGATGACTTATTAATTCTTGGAGATAACATTGAGGTCATCAAAATCACCAAGAACATTCTCAAGAAGAACTTTGAGATGAAAGATTTAGGTGTTACAGATGTTATACTCGGCATCAAAATTCTAAGGAATTCTGATGGCTTAGGTTTAACACAATCTCATGACATTGAAAAGGTATTTGAGAGATTTAAAAGATTCGGCATTAAAGATGCAAACAATCCTTTTCTTCCACACCTAACTTTAAGAAAGAACACTGGAAATAGTGTTAGACAACTGGAATATTCTCAAGTAATCGGCAGCATCATGTATATCATGAATTGCACTAGACCTGATATTGCGTACTCAGTAAGCAAACTGAGTAGATATACCAGTAACCCAGGTCACAAGCACTGGAATGCTTTGATGAGAGTATTATGATATTTGAAAAGTACAAAAGACTATGTTCTACAATATGGCAAATATCCAGCTGTTTTGGAAGGTTATTGTGATGCCAACTGGATTTCAGATTCTGATGAATCGAAATCGACTAGCGGATATGTGTTCACGCTAGGAGGTGCTGCAGTGTCATGGAAATCCTCTAAACAAACTCTAATAACGCGCTCTACAATGGAATCAGAGTTTGTTGCTTTGGATAAAGCTGCTTAAGAAGTAGAATGGCTTCGACATTTTTTAGAAGATGTTCCAATGTGGCCAAAACCTATGCTTGCAATTTGCGTACATTGTGACAATCAAGCGGCAATTGCAAGGGCACATAATGTGATTTATAACGGTAAGTCTAGACATATTCGTCGTAGACATAACACCATAAGGCAGTTGCTCTCAAATGGAATCATTTCTTTAGACTTTGTAAAGTCAAAGGAAAATATTGCAGATCCGCTGACAAAAGGTTTGTCAAAAGAGCAGATAAACTACACATTGAGGGGAATGGGTTTAAGAGCCTTAACCCAATAAAGAGATTCCAGGGTGGAAACCTAACCAATGCGATTGGAGATCCCATGGTTTAGGTTCAATAGGACAACACAAATTTTGGAAACTCTAGTGTAAGCACTGTCTCCCATTCCTATGATGCAACAGTGCTTTCCTACAGCGTTATTAGGGGTACGCTATGCGTTTAATGATTCCTATAACTTGGAATATAACATCCAAGTAAGATATGGTATGATATCTTTAATAGGAATGCACCTATATGCGTGGAGTTGGCCGACTCTATGAAAATCTTTAAAGGCTAGATTTTCTAAAGCACGCATGAATCCCGAGAGGTTCAGGGCCAAAAGAACGAACACAACCGAGAACCGATCTTGAATTGGAAATACTCTGTGTGAGGTTTATTGTCTAGGCTTATACAAACAACTGGCGATTCAAGGCTTAGTCCATCGACTAGTTAAGTAAGTCCGATAGGTTTTCACTAAAGAAGGTTCAAAGTGAAGGCTACCTATCTTGATGCAGTGTATTTCAACAGGTATGCTCAGATTCCTTCGAGTCAAAAATGTTTTGTTGATCCATTAATGTGGGGGATTGTTATAATTATGGTTATAATTATGGTTAATGAATCAACGAATGCCAATAAATTAATATACGTCTTTTCTATTCACGTATCTCTTTTGGATTCATGAATTTCTTAAACTTTTCCATTCACGTATCTATTGAATTCATGAATTTCCTAGATCAATGTATCTTTTAGTTCATGTATTTATTGAGTTCACGAATCTCTTGAATTCACGTATCTCTGGATTCGTGAATCTCTTGAATTCATGTATCTCTTCTATACATGAACTAAAAATCTCTATAAATAGATGGGAGCATAGAGCTTTATTATGGTTTTTGGTTTTTCCGACTCGATTTCAAAAAGGCTCTTATACACTTTTCTACTCTTCTGAATTTTCTGAGTGTGCTAGTTCAATTGAATGGTTCGACTGAGTCCTATTTGCATAGTGCTAATCCAAACAGGTTCGAGGTGTTGTGTCTTGGGAGGCATAGTTCGTGAATCTGCGGAGCACCATTGGCTGGAACTAATTGCTTTAAGGAGATTCGGATATCCGTACCTCACCTCCAACTTCATGTTCTGATTGCAACAAATAGTTTGTGTTTTCTTTGGATTATTTTCCAACATGCTCTGCGCTAGTTCCTTTGTGTCCTCAGATGAACTAGAACTTGTATCACTAGGATGCAGCGGTTCCATGGATCTCGATTTTAGCTTCGCGTATTTAGACCTTGAGATGGACTTTCTGGTCTGGATATTCAGAAGCTCACTCGGAGTCGGGATCGACGGAGTGAGCTCCAGAGCAGAGGGGCTTGTCAAATTGGAGATCTGTGAACTTGATAGAGGATTTTCAAGCTCTATTGGCTCAGTGTTCGGTTTTGGTGAAGAACCTCTGCCTTGACATTCAACGCCTGAAATCATAAGGGCAACTTCATTTGCTTCTTTCTTCTCTAACGAACTTACTTTGACCTCCATGAGTGCTACACAAATATAAAAACTTCTCAGCTGAGAGCTTCTCTGAGGAAAAAGATAGATTCTATCACGAAAGTGAACGGCTTAGCTGAATTCAACGCAAAATCAGCAGAAGAAGTCGAAAGGCAGAGGAGCAAGACCAAAAGAGTGAATCAGGAAGAGCAGAACATGGTAAAATGAGTGGGTTTTTGCAGGGAGTGGATTAACAATGATGAGAGGGGGTTTTTGGTTCAGTATAGGTTCACGGGAGGCTCTATTTAAAGGGCTCTTAAAGAAGAGAGCATGAATTTGCTTTGAGAAAACTACTTTTCGGGGAAAAGGAAAATCGAAGAAGGTTTCAGTTGAAAAAAAAAACACAGTTAGAACAGTTTAGGAATATTTTGCTAAGCATCTTCCAACTTTGAGAGGAAGTAGCTCAGGTTGGACTTCGAAATTACAGGATTAGGAGTTGAACATAGTTTATACTAAATATTAAAGCTTTTGATCAGAGGATTTTGGATGCTCAAAACCACTTTTCAGAATTATTCTTATGAAATATTATATTGAGCATCTACAACAGTTGTACCATAAAATGTTATGACGTGTGTTGCCGTTACTAAGTGCAAGAATGCCATAAAAAGTCTTAAAATATGATTTTATATATGTTTTGCAATGTTACAATGTCCCGTGGTAATCAGATGTAAAAGCCTTGTGAAATGAAAATACCTTATGGCTTTGCTAAAGGCTGCAGTTCCTCTCACTAATCTTACTTTTCTCTAGCACGAGCTCCACTTCTTAATCTCACTTCCACATACTTTGCATCTCTCTCTGTTGGGAGCGCAGAAAAAATTCAAAGACTTTGCACTTTCTGTTGATCACCATGGCTTGAACTTGCGCCATCATTGCCATTCTAATATTCTGTTCCTACATCCACTCGAGAAAAGTACCAAAAAAGTCTTAAACTTATTGTATTGATACCAATTCAGTTCATCCGATCAATTTTGATCGGTCGGTGCTAACGTGGACGTCGGCTGGTGGCCAAACACTAACATGGCAATTTTTATAATTTTTTTATTACTTTTTCGAATTTTTTATTAATTTTTCTTTTCTTTTCTTTTTCCTTGTCTTTTCTCCCTTCTTCCTCCTTGGATTGTTCCGGTGGTGGCCAGCGAGCCTCCAGTTAGGCTCACCTGCCGCTAGCGAGAGTCATGGCCCTCGCCCGATCTCTCCTAGGGCCGCCAGCAAGGTGGCTTCACCCGGATCTGGGCGAGGCTAGCCTCACCTTGGCCTTGCCGTGGGCAAAGGCGGCCTCTCCCATTGCTGGTGAGGCCATGGCAGCCATCACCAAGGCAAAGACAAGGGCCGCTAAGCCCTCGCCAGCACCAAGCGAGGGCTTTGTGGCCCTCGCCCAGTAGCCAGCAAGCCTCCGACCACGAGTCTCATCGGAGGCTTGCCGACCACCGCCGGAACAGTCCAAGTAGGAAGAAGGGAGAAAAGAAAAGGAAAATAAATTAATAAAAAATTCAAAAAATCATTAAAAAAATCATAAAAATTGCCATGTTAGTGTCCAGCAACCGCCGACGTCCACGTCAGCGTGAGCCAGCCAAAATTGGCCGGATGGACTGAATTGGTATAAATATTAAAATGTTTATGACTGAATTAATCCAATTGAAAAGTTTATAACTAAATTGGTACTAATGTAATAAGTTTAAGACTTTTTTGGTACTTTTCCCGCATCCACTGGTTTACGAAAACTGCAATTTTATGAACTCGTTGATGGAAACCTTCCTGTCCTGTCCTACAGTGCAACCCAATCACCAAATCAATGGAGCAAACCTTCCGACAAAGTTGACTGGGTTTTCGCTAGCTGTAATCCCATTCCCTTGATCATCCTACATGTGGAAATTCCACGCCTTCTTCACATTCCTACAAATCAAACGAGCCCCTCAAAGCTAGGTAATTATATGCCACGGTTCTGTCGGAACCTCATTCCGTGTTATCTGGGTTTTTGCTTGTTGGAGTCACGTTTCCTCGACAATCCTTCACAAAGATTAAATTCTATCCCAGACAATGGGAATTCAATTCCGATGAATTGGAGTCCAATACAAACTCTCTTTTCAGAGCGAACCAAACATAAGAGGAAAAGTTACGGTCCACACGCCTCTTCTTCGCATAATTGGACGAAAATTACGATACGTCATTTGTGGTGATGTGCTTCTGATTCCGATTGCTCTGTTTATCAGAATATGTCGGTTTTCTTAGAAGGATTTCTTATGGATTTTGCACAAACTTCGCTGCTATGACCCAGGTTTGCGTTTTCATTGTTCTAAAACATTAGGTCATCACCGTAGCCAAATCACTTATTTCATGCATTTTCCGGGGAAGCTATTGCTGCAAAACAAGGGAAATGAGATGAATAATTTAGGAATCATGAAGTGGACTATTCCTGAATTTAACAAGAAATAGAAGAGCAATATTTGTAAGTTCAGGAATTCATGAACTCTCTTCGCTCAAGACTGCAGTTTTCATTTGGAAATATTTGTTCATTTAGGAAAATGAAAATGGAATTTAGGCTCCGTTCATTTCGTAGAAAATGTGGTGTTTTTGAATAATATTTTCCAGAAAAATTAAAAAAATTTAGTGTTCGGTTGAAACTTGAAAATGAACTATAAATTATTTTCCACCGTCGATATGAAAAATTTGATTTGATTTTCTTCCATGCACTCCTTAGAATAATTTCAAGGATGATTTGTGTCATTATCACTTCAAGACTAATTCCATTCATTAACTAGCATATAGAAATGGTGTAATCTTAGATTCCCGATTTGCTAATTATAAGTCAGAGAGATCGACCCCACAAGAAAATGCTACAGATTTGGAAAGAGCAATCCGAACGTTCTCCGAAAGGGGCACGATGGCTCAATCCTAAAACTCAGTGAATATTCGATCCATGTTGTCAATAATTAATAAAGTAAAGTACCAATAAACATCACATGATTAAGGAAGCCTCAATGTTTATGTCATCCGTAGATCCATTTGGATCGGCCACAGTGCAGTCAATTACGTAATGAAAAGTCAAAGGGAGGACAGCATTCGGGTTTATATGGAGATCCAGCTCATGGTCATCGGACCATCATCGCTTTTCATAAAACATTCCTGTCGTTGAGTTTGTATTGGGTTCATACGAGAATTAAGTCTTAGACTATCTTATCTCGTCAGGGCTTTTTATTAGCATGTGCACGTTTGCTGGTCACTAGAAGTTAAAAGATTGACCAGCTAAGGAGAAAACTAAAGCAGAATTAAATGATCAGAGCAAAACTATCGTAAAATCTGGTCACTGCTCCACTTATTTGATACTGTTCTTATATATTCAGCCTACACATAGAGGTACATTGTAATTCTTATGCAATATGTCATTTATGATCAAGCGAAGAACATAGTCGCACACTTTCTTAGCCAGACAAGAAAGAGAAGCAGGAAAAAAAAAGGGCAGATACGCAGTCCCATTCTCGTATATTTGCAGATTACTAGGAACGCCGTGCTCCTGGAGCCGTCATAACCATGCACAGTAGCTGCCGTTGACCCATTCTAACTGAGATGAATATTACTGAGGAAGCACGCGTTACTTGAGATGGAGTTCTTCGAAAATTTTCTTCAGCTCCAGCACGAGCTCGGATCTCCGTTTGGTCCTTTCCTTGGCCTCCTGGAAATCCAATGTGTGGGTGACATGGAGAGCCATCTTCAAGACCTTCGAGTTGTCAACTTCCGCAATCCCCTTAAACTCAACACTGTGATCCCGATGCCAGTGTTTCGGCTTCCTTTCTATGTACCTGAAGGCTTATTCAATCAGAATTTAAACCTCGTAAAATACGTGGCGTTGGTAAAATGAAAGCGCACGTGCACACATACACCAGAGTTTCTTGAACTCCAAGCGACAGCTTCAAAACCCAAAAGAGAGAGTATGTTTATGACGTGTCTGAGTTCACATGACACATATACGAATAAGCTTATTAATGAAGAAAAGAAAGTGGGTCGAAATGTGGTTGCAAAAGGACAAAAGAATTGGCTAAACTTGTGCATGTTCTGATGTGCATATCCCTTAGCTACCTCACCGTTCCAACTAACCCCATATGTACTCCATATAAAAACTATTAAACTATATTTCCATATTCCATAACCTATCTATTGAATACTCTCATCTATACCATATATTTGCACAAATTCAAACCACAAACTATCATTGATATCCAAAACGTGCTTCTGTCCAGTCAAATTTTTAACTGCCTTAAAAGGGAGATTCAGGAGAAGCAGACGGCGCACTCTCTTATTTTATTTGTCAAATCTTCAAGGCTCTCGACTGAAGTGGAGAGATCGACATCGAACTCCAAAGATTCGCTAGATTCGCTCATGTTTGCGCTCCGGCTGTAGTTGCTGATGGGTTTAGAGGCCAGAACTGAATTTGGGTAAGATTTCTTTTCACCGTCCTTCGTCAGGAAAACAGTAGTCATGATGTTAAATTTTGCGGAAGCGTGTGTGTGCAAGTGTATGAAATATGGCAAGGGAATATAAAAAAAACTTTATTATGATAGTTGATGGAAATAGTCATGGTGGAGGATTTTCCCACACAAGGTGGACCTCTCACACGGTGGAGGGTTTCCCCTCACACACACAAATGGTCATATACAAGCATATTTATAGGCGTGAATCCACCGCCATACACAACCGACTTAGTACATAAAATAATATAAAATTGCAGCTTCTTTTGTCGCGACTTCTGCCGCATCTTCTGGTAGCTTCTCCATTTATCTTCATTTTTCTATTCTCTCGGCTGCCCACGTACTCTAGATCATTCTTTCTTCATGGTTAAGAGTCAACAATTGTAGGCTTTCCTTCTTGCTCTCTTGAAGACTCCAGCAGCCATTATAATAATATTTTAATATGTGCCCATCCATTCCTTCATGTCTTTCCCATGCACGTAGATTTCTCTTGTTTGTTCTAGGATTTTCTTTGATGCTTCTTCACTCTTCATTTTTTCTTGCATGGACGTGCAATGTCGCCGACCATTTCTTCTCCGTTAAGTCAGTAATTTCTCGACTTGTTGAAAATGAATCACCAATTTCCAACACTCCCCCTTGATTCATTTTCGGGATAATCCGGACTTGTGTTGTAAAGTCTCGGACATACCTGGAAATTTTTCTTGTAGTTTATCCCATGTCTTTTATATCGTCTTCGTTCCACATTCCCTTGCATTCTCCTGTCGAACCACTTGCACTTACCTTTGAATGCGCATGTCTTTCTTCAATGATCCACTTGCACTTACCTTTGAATGCGCATGTCTTTCTTCAACGATGTCCCATATGTCTCGGGCATCGAAATGTTCTTAGTTGTAGTTGTTAGCTCGGGCTCTGGCTCTGGCTCTCGTAGGCTCTGGCTCTGGCTCCGGCTTTGATTCTGGCTCTGGCTCCGGCTCTGGCTCTCTTGGCTCTCGCTCGGGCTCTGGCCTTTGATTCTGGCTCTGGCTCCGGCTCTGGCTCTGTTGGCTCTCGCTCGGGCTCTGGCCTTTTTAGTTGAGGATGGTGAGGACAAACGCCCAACACCAACCAAAAACCTGGCTCTGATACCATGTTAGAAATTTGGATGTGACGTGTGCAAGTGTATAGTATATTTTGTAGAGAATGGACAAAGGACAATATATGATAATTGAAGGATATAGGACATGGGGATATGGGGGAAAATAGTTTCATTAGTTGAAGGAAATAGTTTGATGGAGATTGGTGGAGGTCTAAACCTCACACCCCCAAATGAATGAGTTACAAGCCTATTTATAGGCATGAGTTACACTTTAGTACAACATTCTAGATTTTTATAGAATGTTGCCATGTAGGCTTTATCTAGGAAATTCTAGATTGTAGTTCTTCTAGAGACTTCTACATTTTCTTAGACACATAAGCTTGTAGACAATTCTAGAATTTTTCTTGAATCTTCTAGCTCAAATCTATCTTGAAGTTTCTAGAATTGGATCACAAACTCCAACACATGATATTCATTTCCTCAACCTCCAACTGTCATGAATCAGAAAGTCAGAATAATATGGAATTTGTACAAACCAGTCATCATAGTCATAGGCTTAGTCATTGACCTCGTCCCCATCGACAAGGCAGTGATCACCCACATCGAATGGATGCATCACGAATACAAACACGATAGCTCCAAACAAGCCTTTGGCAGAGTCCCCAAAAATGAACTCTAAAAGCAAAAGCTGCGACGAAATAAAGACGAGCACTTGCGTCGTCATTAATCCTGTCAGAATCAACCACAGAATGATGACCACGACGAGCAAAACTGCTGAAGCAAGGTTGTCCAGCTCCTCGATGGCTGTTTTCGTATCCTTTAAGGCGCGAATGAGTGATTTTTGTTCACGATTGACCATCACCTGCAGAAGTGAACTATATAATTCCTATCATGTCCTTATGTCTATGTTTGTCTGTCGGTCAATATGCATGCCCAGCCAACAGTTCTTTCAGGTTCCAAAAATCTCCCTAATTTCAGTTTGTTAGAAAAAAGCTCCATAGAACATTTGGCTTGGAAGCGAGATAAGAGTCAGCAAAGAGATCTGATATGCACTTACCAGCCAGCTCTTGAAAAACGACTTCCTGATTTTTCGAGTTTCTTTTGCTTCTTCGGGAAAGATAGCAAAGAATTTCTCGACGTGTTCCTTCGGCAAGAATCGCAAAAGTTCATTCTCCTCGATAAACCTAGTAAAATGTAGAAAACAGAATCAGTAATATACTCTGGAGCAATAAGATCTTTTTTAATAACCCAAGGGCATGGGTTGGACACATGGCTATCTAAAGGTAGCCCCATGAACTATTAAATCCAGGCTTTAACCTGTGCAAAATGCCTAGATATAGAGCAATTTGCATGCAGTTGGTGAGATTCGAAAGGGTAATCTCTATTTCCTGAATTGGAAATCCCCAAAGTCCCAACCAACTGCGCTAATCCTGGAGCTTTGAAGCAACAGCATCATTTGCTAGAGTAGGAAAGAGTTTTGGAAGTTAGCGCTCTTACTGGCTCCCTGACTTGGCTACGTTCTTGAATATAGCTTTGGCAGCATCCTTGGCTTTTTGTTCATCGGTGATCTCCTTATCTTGTTGCTGTGCCTCACCGAGGGAATGGGTAAGAGTCGATAAATCCCAGCCCTTGATGACGTTAATCAAATTTTTCGTCATCCAAGCAGAAACTTCACCCGGCTTCATCCTTCTTAGCTTCTCTATGTTCACCTTGGGACTTATCTTTTTACCCACGGGGTTGGAAAGTTTCCTTATCACGTGGTATTGGAAGATGTCATCTTGAATGCGATCAAAGAATCTCTTGCATCGAAAAGAAGCAGCGAGCAATTTTATCAGAAATGTTTTGATCAGCCATAAGGCAGCTCCTAGGAGACAAGAAGCAAACGCCCTCGTTACCCTGTTCAGAATCCCAGTCGTCGGTCTTGATCGTTTCACTCTATTGTCTATCAGCCAAACCCTGGCTAAAAAAACCAGACCCAACCATGCGAACACCTCGGCACTGTCCTTGAGTGCAACGAGAAAGTACAAAACATTCCTTTTGAGCAGATACTTCCTCTCAATCAAGGAAATTAATAATGTGATCAACCAGTAAGTCACCAACCTACCACAAAAGATTGCCAACATCAGCAAACACCATCCCCACAAATGCACATGCCAAATAACGGTATTTCGCAGAACACGAATGGTTAAACTCGCAATCAGGAGCCCAGTGATGCACACAAACGCAACCCACTGGGCCAAAACAACCTTCCTTTTGCCTAACACAACTCGGGACTTGGGATTCACAGTCTCGCACACATCCTCATCATCTTCCTCCTCTGCAGCTGATGATGGAACTGAACCGATTGGATATATCCTAGGCGTTGATGCACTAGCACTTGCATCACTAGGATGCCGCAGTTCCATGAATCTACCTTTCAGCTTCCCGAGCAAAGACAATGAGATGGACTTTCTGGTCTGGATAATCGGAAGCTCACTCGGAGTCAGGATCGACTGAGTGAGCTCCAGAGCAGAGGGGCTTGTCAAATTGGAGATCTGTGAACTTGATAGAGGATCTTCAAGCTCTATTGGCTCAGTGTTCGGTTTTGGTGAAGAACCTCTGCTTTGACATTCAACGCCTGAAATCATAAGGACAACTTCATTTGCTTCTTTCTTCTCTAACGAACTTACATTGACCTCCATGAGTGCTACACAAATATAAAAGCTTCTCAGCTGAGAGCTTCTCTGAGGGAAAAGATGGACTTTATTACGAAAGTGAACGCCTTAGCTGAATTCAACGCAAAATCAGCAGAAGAAGTCGAAAGGCAAAGGAGCGAGAGGAAAAGAGTGAATCAGGATGAGCAAAACATGGTAAAATGAGTGGGGTTTTGCAGGGAGTGGATTGACAATGAGAGGGGGTTTTTGGTTCAGTATAGGTTCACGGGAGGCTCCATTTTAAAGGGCTCTTAAAGAAGAGAGCATGAATTTGCTTTGAGAAAACTACTTTTCAGGGAAAAGGAAAATCTAAGAAGGTTTCAGTTGAAAAAAAACACAGTTAGAACAGTTTAGGAAAATTTTGCTAAGCATCTTCCAACTTTGAGCGGAAGTAGCTCAGGTTGGATTTTGAAATTACAGGATTAGGAGCCGAACATAATTTATACTAAATATTAAAGCATTTGATCAGAGGATTTTGGATGCTCAAAACCACTTTTCAGAATTATTCTTATGAAATATTATATTGAGCATCTACAACAGTTGTACCATAAAATGTTACGACGTATGTTGTCGTTACTAAGTGCAAGAATGCCATAAAAAGTCTCAAAATGTGTTTTATATATGTTTTGCAATGTTACAATGTCCTAGCCGTAATCAAATGTAAAAAGCCTTGTGAAATGAAAAAACCTTATGGCTTTGCTAAAGGCTGGAGCCCCTCTTACTGACCTTACTTTTCTCTAGCACAAGCTCCACTTCTTAATCTCACTTCCACATACTTTGCATCTCTCTCTCTGTTGGGAGAGCGCAGAAAAAATTCAGAGACTTTGCACTTTCTGTTCATCACCATGGCCTCAACTTGGGCGATCGTTGCCATTCTAATCCTGTGTTCCTGCATCCCCTCGTTTACGAAAACTGCAATTTTATGAACTCGTTGATGCAAACCTTCCTGTCCTGTCCTATAGTACAACCCAATCACCGAATATGGATGATATGACGCAATAATGGAATGGCGTTTCTCCTTTATTCCTAAGTCGATTGAAGTAATTGAAGAGGAATGATACTCAAAATTGCTGATGAAACGAGCCCCTCGAAGCCCAGTGAATCATATGACACAACTTTGGCTGAATCTCATTCCTTTATATTGGGTTTTGCTATCTATGATCCCATTGCCTTGATCATCCTATCTGCGGAAATTCCACGCCTTCTTCACATTCCTACAAATCAAACGAGCCCCTCAAAGCAAGGGAATTATATGCCACGATTTTGTTGGAACCTCATTCCGTGTTATCTGGGTTTTTGCTTGTTGGAGTCACGTTTTCCTTGACAATCCTCCACAGAGATTAAATTCTATCCCAGACAATGGGAATTCGATTCCGATGAATCGGAGTCCAATTCGAACTCTCTTTTCAGAGCGAACCAAACATCAGGGGGAAAGTTACAGTCCACGTGCCTCTTCTTCGCATAAGTTCAACGAAAATTATGATACGTCATTTGTAGTGATGTGCTTCCGATTCTGGTTGCTCGATTTATCAGAACATGTCGGTTTTCATAGAAGGGTTTCTTATGGATTTTGCACAAACTTTGCCGCTATGACCCGGGTCTGTGTTTTCATTGTTCTAAAACATTAGGTCATCACCGTAGCCAAATCACTAATTTCGTGCATTTTCCAGGCAAGCTATTCCTGCAAATCAAGGGGAATGAGAAGCATAATTTAGGAATCATGAAGTGGACTGTTCATGAATGAGACGCGTGATTTAGGAATCAATATTGTAAATTCAGGAATTCATGAACTCTCTTCGCTCAAGACTGCAGTTTTCATTTGGAAATATTTGTTCATTTAGGAAAATGAAGATGGAATTTAGGCTCCATTCGTTTTGTATGAAATGTGGTGTTTCTGAAAAATATTTTTCAGAAAAATTACAATATTTTCCAGCATTTGGCTGAAACCTGAAAATGAACTAGAAAAAATTTTCTACCGTTTGATATGAAAAATTGGATTTGATTTTCTTTCATGCACTCCTTAGAATAATTTGAGGGGCCATTTGTGTCATTATCACTTCATATTAAGACGAATTCCATTCATTAACTAGCATATAGAAATGGTGTAATCTTCATGTGAAGAAGATTCCTGATTTGCTAATTATAAGTCAGAGAGATCGACCCCACAAGAAATGCTACAGATTTGGAAAGAGCAATCCAAACATTCTCCGAAAGGGGCACGATGGCTCAATCCTAAAACTCAGTGAATCTTCGATCCATGTTGTCAATAATAATAAAGTAACAATAAATATCACATGATTAAGGAAGCCTCAATGTTTATGTCATCCGTAGATCCATTTGGATCGGCCTCAGTGCAGTCAATTACGTAATGAAAAGTCAAAGGGAGGATAGCATTGGAGTTTATATGGAGACTCGCTCTTGGTCATCGTACAACCATCGCTTTTCATAAAACATTCCTGTTGTTGAGTTTGTCTCCAGTTCATGCGAGAATTGAGTCTTAGACTATCTAATCTCGTCAGGGTTTTATATTAGCACGTGCAGGTTTGCTGGTCACTAGAAATTAAAAGGTTGACCAGCTAAGGAGAAAACTAGAGCAGAATTAAATGATCAGAGCAAAACTATCGTGAAATCTGGTCACTCCTCCACTTATTTGATTCTGTTCTTATAGATTTTCAGCCAATTCATAGAGGTACATTGTAATTCTTATGCAATATGTCATTTATGATCAAACGAAGAACATAGTCGCACACTTTTTTAGCCAAACAAGAAAGAAAAGCAGGGAAAAATGGTAGATATGATGTCCCATGCTCGCATGTTCGTGAGCCAGTTCAGAATCTTGGTCGTGTGTCTAGATCGTTTCACTGCATGGTTTATCAGCCAAATTCAGGCTAAAAGGACCAGACACAACCAGGCGAACACCTCAACACTGTCCTTCAGTGCAAAGACAAAGTACAAAACATTCTTTTTGAGCAGATACTTCTCTTCAATCAACCAAACCAATAATGTGATCAACCAATCAGTCACTGTTAAAAAAATTTTTGGATGTGTGCAAGCGGAAGCATGGTTTTGGTATTAGTTATAGTTTTTGATTAGCGACGTGTGCAAGTGTATAGTATATTTTGTAGAGAATGGACAAGGGACAAGATAAGATAATTGAAGGACAAAGAACATGGATATGGGGGAAAATAGTTTCATTAGTTGAAGGAAATAGTTTGATGGAGATTGGTGGAGGTCTAGGACCTCTCACGGTGGAGAGTTTTCCCACCACACACAAGGTGGAGGGTTTTCCCCTCACACCCTCAAATGATGAACTACAAGGCTATTTATAGACGTAAGTCACCGCCTTAGAATATTCTAAACTTCTCTTGAATGCTAAACTTCTCTAGACTTCTCTTACATGTTAGAAATTTTCAGCCACAATTTTTTAACCATCCAAAACTTCATCTAGAGAATTCTAGATTGTAGTTTAGCAACTCTAGGAAATTCTAGAAAATGGATCACCATTTCCAACGGTCACCAAACAACCACAAAAGATTGCCAACATCAGCAAACATCATCTCCACCGATGCACATGCCAAATAACTGTATTTCGCAGATTATGTATGGTTAAACACGCAATTAGAAGCTCTGTGATGCACACAAACACGACCAGCTGAGCCAATATAAACTTCATTTTGCCCGACATCACCTGGGACTTGGGATTCACAGTCTCGCACACATCCTCACCGTCTTCCTCCTCTGCAGCTGGTGATGGAACTGAACCAGCTGGAGACACTGGTTTCACAGGGTCCTCAAATGAACTAGCGCTCGTATCACTAGGATGCAGCTGTTCCATGGATCTCGATTTCAGCTTTGCGAACGAAGACCTTGAGATGGACTTTTTGGTTGGGATATTCAGAAGCTTACTCGCAGACGGGATTGACTGAGTGAGCTCAAGAGCAGAGGGGCTTGTCAAATTCGAGATTTCTGAACTTGATGGAGGACTTTCAGGCTCTATTGGCTCAATGTTTGATTTTGGATAAGAACCTATGCTTTGACATTCAACGCCTGGAATGAAAGGACAAATTCGTTTGCTTCTTTCTTCTCTAAGGAACTTGCATCGACCTCCATGAGTGCCGCACAAATATAAAATCTATTCAGCTAAGAGCTTCTCTAAATAAAAAGATGGGACTTTATCAAGAAAGTGAATGCCTTTGATGAATTCAACGCAAAATCAGCAAAAGAAGTCGAAAGGCAAAGGAGCAAGAGCAAAAGAATGAATCGGGAATAGCAAAACATGGTAAAATGAGTGGGATTATGCAGCGAGTGGATTAACAATGACGGGGGGTTTTTGGTTCAGTATAGCTTCACGGGAGGCTCTATTTAAAGGGCTTTTGAAGAAGGGAGCATGAATTTGCTGTGAGAGAAAACTACTTTTCGGTGAAAAGGAAATTCATCTAAGAAGGTTTCAGTAAAAAGAAAAAAAAGAACAGTACAGGAAAACGTTCCTAAGCAGTTTCCGACTTTAAGTGGAAGTAGCTCAGGTTGGACTTCGAAATTACAAGATTAGGAGCCGAACATAATTTATACTAAATATTAAAGCTTTTGATCAGAGGACTCTGGATGTTCAAAACCACATTTCGGAATTAATCTTATCAAATATTACATCGAGCATCTATAACAGTTGTACCGTAGGATGTTATGATGTGTGTTGTCATTACTAAGTGCAAGAATGTCATGAGAAGTCTTAAAATGTGATTTTATTTATGTTTTACAACATTCCAACTTCTGGTTGTAATAATGAAAAGGCCTTGTGCAATGAAAAAACCTTGTGGCCTTGCTAAAAGTTGGAGTCCCTCTCGCTAACCTTCCTTTTCTCTGGCTTCGCAGGGCATGTTTGTTATCACTTTAAACAGTGCCCGATTCTATTTTTTTTTTGTTGTCAGAATAAAAAAAGAATAGAAATACATTTTTTGTTTTTGGAAATAAATTTAAAAAATCAAAAAGTAGAAAAAATTGTTTTTTGATCCTGAAAATAACTTCATAATCAAGACAAACCATTTTCTTTTTTTCCTCTTTTCTTTTCTCTTCCTTTTGTTTCTTTTTCTCTTCTTCTTCCTCATTGTCAGTCACTGGCCACGGCGATAGCCGGTGATCGGCTAGGTGAGGTCCGGTGACCAACTAGAGATGAAGACAAAAGGAAAAAGAGAAAAAAAAAAAAGAGAGAGAAAAAAGAAAAGAAAAAAGAGAAAAATATAATAAAAGTATTTAAAAATTAAGAAAAATTCTAAGTCACAGAAAAAATTTAAAGGTCATGCCAAACGTTTTTCTATCTCGGGAATAGATATTTTAAACGATTATCAAACGCCTTCAAATATTCAGAAACTCGTCCAGGGAACGGAAAAAAAAAAAATCATTCCTGAACAAAAATTATTGTCGAAAATAGAATAATTACTAATGCACCCTTAGTCCCACTTCCACATACTTGGCATCTCTCTCTCTCTCTCTCTCTCTCTCTCTCTCTCTCTCTCTTCCACTTGTTTATGAAAACTGCAATTCTATGAACTCGCTGATGCGAACCTTCCGGTCCTGTCATTCGCTAGATTTGAGGGACTTGTTCGATTCACTGGGATGGGAAGAAGGCATGGAATTTCCACACATAGGATTATCAAGGAATGGAATTTCAGCAAGCAAAACCCAATAAAAAGGAATGAGACTCCGAGCAAGTTGTGTCATATGGTTTTGTCGGAACCTACACAGAGATTAAATTCTATGCCAGATAACAGGAATTCAATTCCGAAGAATGACAGTCCATTTTGAACTCTCATTTCAGAGTGAACCAAACATCAGGGGGAAAGTGACAGCCCACACGCCTTTTCTTTGCATAAATTCGACGAAAATTACAATACGGCATCCCTGGTGAGGTGCTTCCGATACTGGTTAGTCAGTTTATCAGAACATGTCGGTTTTCTTAGCAGGGTTTCTAATGGATTTTGCACAAACTTCACCGCTATGACTAGGGTTTGTGTATTTCGTTGCTCTATAACATACGGTCATCACTATAGCCAAATCACTTATTTTATGCAATTCTGGGGAAGCTGTTGCTGCAAAACAAGGGAAATTTCAGGAATTCATTCACTCTCTGCGCTCGAGACTGCAGGTCTCATTTGCAGGCATTTGTTCGTTTAGGAAAATGAAGATGAAATTGTGAGATTCTCTGGAAAATTGTTTGGCGGTTTTTCTTGGTGAGGAGCAATGTTTGTGGGTGCCTTTCTTTCCTGGAAAACTATATAATACAGAAAATATTTTTCCTGGAGATCATTTTCAAGGAAAATAATTAATTTTCGTTTGTTTGACGGTTTAACGGAAGTAACTTCATGTCAGAAGGAGAAGTCGTTTGTCCTCCCCCTCCTAATCTAGACTTGCTTCCAATCCAAGGAAAATGTTTTTCCCAGATCGATTAATTTTCCATCATCAAAATATCAGAAAATCGAAAAACAATTTCTCAAAAATAATTATTTTTTAAACAAACGGACCCTAAATTCTTAGATTTTATTGGTTCAGTGATTTTGCTAGCGAGGCCACTAGAATATGGGTTCTGTCACTGTGGTTCAATTGAAATGGGTCGGGCTAATCGTAGACAATGGACTAGCTAAGGATGGTTCGCCTACTTGAATGTAGGATAGGTGCAAAATTCTACTGTCCCGCGCCCAACAATACAGATTTTAATCCCATGTCTGGCAAATTTCAATAAGTATTAATAAGAGTCACCCATTCTATTGATAAGATATCAATTGAAACGGGTCGGGCTAACTGTAAACAATGGACTAGTTGAGGATGGTACGTCTACTTGAACGTAGCATAGGTGCAAAATTCTACTGTCGCGTGCCCAATAATATGGATTTTGATCTCATGTCAGCAAATTTCAATAAGTATTAACGAGAGTCATTGATTCTATTGATAACATACAATCGGTTTTTCAAGGGAAAAAGTACACTAATGGTGCCATAAGTTGTGTACAGCGCTCACTTTGGTGCCAAAAGTTTCCGCCGGATCACTTAAGTACCAAAAATTTTGAAAAACGCTCACTTTGGTGCCAACTCCGATCTGATTGGCCGGAAATCTGACGTGGCATTTTTTTATTAATATTTGAAGCCGACGTGGATCGTCGGAGAATACAATCTGCATGCAAACAACAAAACGACGCTGTTTAGCGTCTTTTCCCCCAAATAAGAAACCCTAAATCCCTAAATTCGAGTAGAATCGGAAATTGAAAACCCTAAATCCCCAATTCGACCAATTCGAGTGCATACTTCGATTTTCTCTCAAAGTTATCAGCTCGCTCTTGCGAATGGAGGGCAGAAGCTTCAGCAGCGGCTCACATTCCTATAAAAAAAAAAGCGAATTAGATGGTGAGTGTTACTGTTATTGTGGGTTGCCGAGTTCGAGAAGAACATCTTGGACTCGGTTGAATCCCGGGAGAAGATTCCATGGGTGCGGCAGATATAGAGAAAGCTCGAAGTGCAAATATTTCAAATGGGTTGATAGGAAATTCTCTGATCGAGCGACAGAAGTAATCCTGGAGTTACTTGAAAGCCGAAATCAACCTTCACCTGCGTTAATGGACGAGTTGGAGGATGTCGACTCAATGCAAGCTCAAATGAAGGGTTTAACATCTCTGGTCGACCATTTGAAGAGGGAGGTTTCAAGGCTGAAAATTGAAAGAAACTTTTATCGAGCGTTGATTGTGTTCTTATTCTCTTGTGTAGTTTATTCAAATGTGAAGTTAAGTAATGAGAAGAAGTTTGTATGTCTACCATAGTCGAAGTTTGTATGTCTACCATTTTTGTATAAAGCAGAAGGTTTTGTTGTAATCCATGGTAGAAATGCAAGGTTGGAGTTGGAATGCATTAATTGTGAGCACTTCAGAAATGCAATGTTTGCTTGCTGCATTTTTTATTTGCCCTCCTGATTTGTGTTAAGAGAACTATACAAAGTACTAGTGATGTCAAGAACAGAGCAAGGAAAGAAAGTGTCGAGAACAGAGCAAGGAAAGAAGCTGACGAAAATGAAGAAAGCAACAATAGAGATTATAGCACGTGTAGCATGTTTACATTGAGGAATCAGTATTCAGTTTTAAGCGTGTAAAGTCAAACTTTCTGTTTTCGTTTTCAGTTAGTTAGTTGGTTTTCATTCTGTTGTTATCCTCCAGATCGATATAAAAACTTATGAGCCAAGAGTAAACAATTAGAAAAGTTCTTTGATGTAAGCGAGCTCTCATTGAATAAGAATACACTTTTTCTCTCTGCATCGTTTTTCATTTTTCTCCCTCTCGTTTCCATTTTTTGTTATGTTCATCAAATCTCTTCAAGCTGGTTTGTTGGTTTGCTACAACTGCAAACCATGGCAAAATGGAAGGTTGGAGTTGGAATGCATTAGTTCTGAGCACTTTTTATTGTTTAGTTGTGTATTGGCAATGTTTGTTTTGGTTAGTTTTTGCTTCAAATAGAATGGTTGCTGCATTTTTATCGTTGTAATGGTTTGCTGGTTTGCTAGTTTGCTGCAACTGCAAACCATGGCAAAATTAAGGGATGGAGGCAAATTAACGATTGACCATTTCAGTGCCAAAAGTTATAAATAGTGATCGCTTGAGTGCTAAGTTTTTATAAAAGTGATCATTTAAGTGCTAGTCGCGATTACAAAGTGATCACTTCTGTTGCACAAGTTGTAAATAGTGATCGCTTGAGTGCTAATTTCAAACTTGCACCAGTCGTGATGCATCCTGCATCTTGTTCTTGCACCAGTTGGCTTGCTGGTGCATCTTCTTGCAACACAACAGCCCTGCAACGAGATGCACCAGCACCCAAAACTGCATCTTATTCCAGCACATACAACTAGAACCCCACAGACAACATCAACGCATCAACTACATCCTATTCTAGCACATACAACCAAAACCCGACAGATAGCATCTGTTGGAGAAATCGTTCCAGAATATTTTGAAGCTGACAAAACGTTTCTTTCAGTCTAGTCTGGATATCTGCAGATCGTCTAGTTTAAAGTCTGAAGACTTTCTGATCACCAAACTCAAGATTCAAGACTCAAGTATCAAGACTCAAGACTCAAGACCATTCTCATTGACAGTCTTTCTGATCCAGTGACGAAGGAAATCCGAGTCGAAGTATATGGTTAAGGATTTTATCCTATCGTCTGGAGAAGATCTTTTTGGCTGGATAATCATAACGGATTCTTTTGTTCGTATCAAGATCAATTGAAGATCCGATGGTCGACGAAGTATTCTTGGAATGTTCTATTCTTGGAAACCAAGATCCCGATTGTATGGGCGAACAGATTGATGGGCTATCGTCGAGTTCCTTTTATAGCTCGAATGATCTTCTTGATTGATTCCGTCCAACGGGTAGATTGGAGGAATTCCTTTGGTAAGTGCCAACGGTATGATGGCATAAAGGAGTATAAAAAGGAAGACATTCTAGTTGTCTTAGAGGACGTGATTGATAGATAAATTCAGTACGAAGCACCTTGATTATTAGTCGATACAGTCCGAGCGAAATTGTATACACAGAGAGTGTTTATACTTGGTGATACCTTGAGCGAGTGTAGTAGATCATCTACATCGAGAGATCAAGGAAGAACAACACTGTAACATCTCTTTGTTCATAGTGGAATCCAGCCAAATTGGCTGTCAGTGCAGAAGAGTGGACGTAGGCTTGGATCGAGCCGAACCACTATAAACCGCGTGTTTAATTCTCTCTTTCCTTACTCAGTCTTACATTGATTGTTATCTTTCGCTAATCCTTGAACTGTCTAAGTATTGCGCAAGTATACAGAAATTATCAAGAAAAATCTTTGTATACCTATTCACCCCCTCTAGGTACTCATACTAGCAACATCAATTGGTATCAGAGCCCGTGTTCTTACTTTGTTTGAAGTGTTTTACTTGAGTAAAAGATCCATGGCTAGTATGCTAGCACCGGGGCTGATGGAAGGGCAAAGCAATACAAGACCACCCTACTTTGATGGGAAGGATTACAACATCTAGAAGAACAAGATGAAAGCCTTCCTACGATCCAAGGATCCTCCGGAATGGGACGTTGTGGAAAGAGGAATCACTCCTACTGCTGCATCAATCTCGAAAGAGGAAAAGAAACCTGTTGATGCCGGCGGAATGACTCAGGAAGAAATAAACAAGAGACAAGCACTCGATGCAAAAGCAATTTACTCTTTGTATTGTGCTTTATCTCCAACTGAATATAACAGAATATCTTCTTGTATTACAGCAAAAGAAGTATGGGATAGATTACACATCACCTATGAAGGGACAGATCGAGTGAAGGAGACTAGAATTAACATTCTCCTCGGTCAATATGAAGCCTTCAAAATGAAACCAGGAGAATCTATAACGACATGTTTAGTCGTTTTACAGATATTGTCAATGGTCTTGAGAACCAAGGATAAAAAATTTCTGATCCCATGAAGGTGAACAAGCTACTACGTGGACTCTCCAAGGACTGGAATCATATAAAGACTTCAATAAGGGAGACGCAAAGAATCATGCCTCTATCCGTCGACGAGCTAATTGGAACCCTTCAATCTTATGAAGTGGAACGAATTAATGAAGACGAAGATCCAAGAGGTAAGAAATCTATTGCATTAAAATCAAATGATGACTCGATGATGCAGATTCGAAGATGATATGGACGATGAGGAGCTCGCCCTCATGATAAGAAGATTCAGAAAACTGAATAGAAAAGGCAGAAGGTTCAACTCAAAGAAACAAAGTTTCCGAGAGACAGCAGACCAAGTCTGTTGATGATGAGGAACCAAATAAAGATGTAGTCTACGCTTCGAATGTAAGAAGAAGGGACACATCGGACCCAACTGTCCTCTTCGAAGAAGAAAAGAGGAAAAGCTGAGAAGTTTCGAAAAGCTCTCAAAGCCGAAAACACTGGAGTGATACGAGAATGTGAAGAAAGTGACAATGAATATGCCAACATATGTTTGATGGCACATTCGGACTCGGACTCAGATTATGGATCAAACTCGGACGACATGTGAATCGAGGTAAGTGATTTTAAAATTCCTGTCAAAGTCTCTAAATATATTGATGAACTGTGTTTCAGTCTTAAGACTTCTCTTAAAAGGATTTCCGAACTTAAAAAGGAAAACTCAGCTCTAAAACAAAAAGAAGTCATTTTAGAAGAAAGAGTTAAAAGTCTAGACCTAAATGTTTCTGCTCTTAAAGAAAAAGAAGATGATCTTTTGAAAGAAAATGTTTTCTTAAAAACGGACTTATCAAATATTTCAAAGAAGTTCTCAATAGGATCTGAAAAGCTTGAAAAAGTTCTTTCTGTTCAAAGACCTTACTTCAATAAGTCTGGTCTAGGCATGACAGCGGAAACAATTCCCTTGATTGATTTTCCAAAAGTTAAAGAAAGAATTAAGAAAAGACCGTCGAGAGAGGCTTACAAAAATCATTTCAAGAAAGTTTTTGTAAAGTCTATTGGTCGAAATGCTCTAAGGTGTTCAAAGTGTAACAGTAAGGATCACTTTGAAAAAGAGTGTCCTATGGTTTGGAAGCCTGTTAAGAAAGTATGGCCTAATAATGCTTATCCTACTAACATCAAAGGACCCAAGAAAATTTGGGTACCAAAGAAAACTTGAGACTCTCTTTTAAATGCAGGTCTCCGTCAAGAAAAAGATAAAATGGTATCTTGACAGCGGATGTTCAAGACATATGACGGGGAGACTCAAAGTGCTTTGTAAAGCTAGTTCAAGTAAACGGCGGAAATGTTTCATTTGGAGGAAACGGCAAAGGAAGCATTGTGGGATTTGGAACTGTGAAAATTGGAAATCTCACAATAAGCAATATTTCTCTAGTAGAAGGACTCAACTATAACCTTCTAAGCATTAGCCAACTGTGTGATACTGGTTTCAAGATCTCCTTTCAAGAAGGAATTTGCTATGGAATTAGTAAAGACTCTACTCAGTCTTTCATAGGTCGAAGACATGGGAACATCTATCTCTTAGACATGAAATTGAATGAATCTCAATGTCGATCTCAATCCAAGATGAAGCAAGCTTATGGCACAAAAGCTTGGCCATGTCAATATGAAGCAATTAGCCAAAATCTCATCAAAGCAGCTTGTTCGAGGATTACCCAAATTACCATATCAAAAGTCCGATCCATGCACACCCTGTATTCTAGGAAAACAGGTAAGAAATTCATTTAAGCAAATAAATCATGTCTCTACTAATCATGCACTACGATTTGCTGCATATGGATCTCTTCGGACCAACCAGAACCCCAGTATTGGAGGTAAGAAATATTGCCTAGTAATTGTGGATTATTACTCCCGTTTTACTTGGGTATATTTCCTTGCAAGTAAATCAGAAACCTTTTCGTATTTTGAAAAATTTGCTAAAAAGGTTCAAAATGAAAAAGGATGTGTTATCTCTAGTATAAAAACATATCATGGAGGTGAATTTGAAAATCAAGATTTCACAAAATTGTGTGATGAATCTGGTTTTAAGCACGTATTCTCCTCTCCATACACTCCTCAGCAAAATGGAGTTGTGGAAAGAAAGAATAGATCTCTTCAAGAAATGGCTAGAACTCTTTTAATTGAAAGCAAAATTTCTTCACAATTTTGGGCTGAAGCTGTTTCAACAGCATGCTATATCATCAATAGAGTCTTCCTAAGACCTATTCTTGAGAAAACCCCTTACGAATTATTCAAAGGTAAGAAGCCTATTGTTTCATACTTTCATGTGTTTGGTTGCAAATGCTTTATATTGAAAAATGCAAAAGATCGAGTTGGTAAGTTTGAAGAAAGATCAGATGAAGGCATCTTTCTTGGATATTCTACATCAAGCAAAGCCTACAGAGTCTATAACAAGAAAAGCCAGACGGTGGAGGAGTCAATGAATGTCAAATTTCAAGACTCTACGCAAGATGAACCCAGTCAGACTCAATATGAAGAGTCTGAACATGCTCCAGACCTTCCAAGGCCTTCAACTCAAAAAGTATCTCAGACTCTGGAAGACCGGCGTCAAGATGTTCATGAAGATTCAAATAAAGAAAGATATCATCATCAAGAAAAATCAACCAAGAATCTGGAAGCACAAGTCCAGTCATCCTAAAGATCTCATTATAGGCGAAATTAATGAAGGAATTCGCACTGAGATCCAAAAGACGTGAAGAGTCTAGTGCTTTGTGGCTCTCATCTCGAAATTGAACCAAAAAGCATAGAAGAAGCTTTATCTGATGAAAGCTGGATTGAAGCTATGCAAGAAGAGCTCAGACAGTTCAACATTAACGATGTTTGGGAATTGACATCTAAACCAAAAGGTAAAACTGTTATTGGAGCCAAATGGGTGTTCATAAACAAGATGAACGAAAAAGGAAAAGTCGTACGGAATAAAGCAAGACTCGTGGCCAAGGGTTACACGCAAGAAGAAGGAATAGACTATGATGAGACTTACGCTCCTGTAGCAAGTTTAGAAGCTATTCGTCTATTACTTGCGTTTGCTTGTTACAAAAATTTCAGGTTATTCCAAATGGACGTCAAAAGTGCTTTCCTAAATGGATTTATCCAAGAGGAAGTTTATGTGGAACAACCACCTGGATTTGAAGACCTAAAGAAGCCAGACTCAGTCTTCAGACTGAAAAAGGCTCTGTATGGTCTAAAGCAAGCACCTCGAGCTTGGTACGACAGACTAAGTAAGTTCTTATTACAGAACGGCTTCGTTAAAGGTAAAGTAGATACTACTCTATTCATCAAAAAGGAAAACAAAAGCTTTTTACTCGTTCAAATATATGTTGATGATATTATTTTTAGATCCTCTAATGAAAGTCTATGCAAGAAATTTTCTAAGTCTATGCGGGATGAGTTTGAAATGAGTATGATGGGAGAATTAACATTCTTTCCGGGCCTTCAAATAAAACAATTGAAGGAAGGAACTTTCATTAACCAAGAAAAATATGCAAATGATCTTGTCAAAAGATTTGGATTGGAAAATTGCAAGAAGACTGATATACCAATGTCAAGTTCTTTGAAGATAGACAAAGATGAGGAAGGGAAGAAAGTTGATCAAAAGCTGTACGGGAGCATCATCGGTTCACTTCTTTATCTTCGTTTGCTTCTAGACCCGACATTTTGTTAAGTGTTTGTATCTCGTGCTAGGTTTCAATCGATCCTAGAGAATCTCATCTCGGTGCTGCAAAACGTATCATTAAATACGTTGCTTCATCTTCAAGTATGGGTCTTTGGTATCCTAAGAAGGGAGACTTTAATCTTATGAGATATTCAGACGCAGATCTGGCCGGCTGCAGAGTCGATAGAAAGAGTACTTCAGGAACTTGCCAGTTACTTGGAAGCAGGACGGTGTCTTGGTTTTCAAGGAAACAAAGCACTGTAGCTCTCTCAACAACAGAAGCAGAATATGTTGCCCTTGGAAGCTGCTGTTCACAAATTCTATGGATAAAACAACAGCTACAAGACTTTGGGATTGAAGACTCATGCACGAAATCAAATGTGACAACACCAGCGCAATCAATCTCACCAAAAATCCAATTCTTCATTCAAGAGCAAAGCATATAGAAATTCGACATCACTTTATTAGAGATCATATTCAAAGTGGAGAAATCTCTATTCAATTTGTTGATTCAAAAGGTCAACTAGCGAGATATATTCACAAAGCCTTTGGAGAAAAATCAATTTGATTTTATCCGCTCCAGACTCAACATTTTGAAGCTCGAAGAAGTTAAAGTCTAGAGACTCTCCAACCTTCGAGACTCGAAAGTTGATAACCATCGACTCAAATCTCATCGACTCAAATCTCTCGGACTCGAGACGTTGATGACTATAGGCGTAAGTTGTTACTTTATCTAAACTCGAAAAGGTATGATCTTTCGCTTAGTCATTTTCTCCGTGAAAAACTTGTCTTTTCAAAAGGTTTAATTTTGCGAGTTATTGATTTAGAAAAGAGGTATTCGTACACTTTCCTTGTACCGATTAAACTTCCCCTTTTCAAAACCGAGTTATATATACGTTTTCTCTTTCAATCTTCAAAACCCTAAAAGCATTCTCCTCTCAAACTGGTTTTTACTTCGAATTCATCCTCGAGAAAGTTGTCATCTTTTTCTTGGGAAAGCAATCAAAGAAATCTTTTAGCGACAAGAAGAATGTCGTCTTCAAGGAAGTCCTCAAGAATCGCGTCAAGGGGACCACAGAGGATGAAGGAGGGACCTACCCACTTCGATCTCACAGAAGAGGAAGAACTTTCGAGTCAGCATCAGAACCCGACTCATTCTCCACCACGTCACTCAACGCCTTCTACCCCACAAAGTGCGGGTCAACATCCAGAAGAAGAGGTAATCGAGGACGCAGACCCAGTAAGAGTCCAAAAACCCTCTTATATTTACAAACTCTACCGTGCATTGAAAAGTACTGCGACTCCGATGAAATATGTGGATGAGTTTCTTAAAGGAAAGAACTATGGGAATGAGTACATTTTTCTGAAGAAAATGGAGGATTTGGGAATTGCTCCTAAAGGTAAAGCAGAGGAAGCGCTTGCAAATATTCCGAGTGACCCTCGGATGTCGGGCCCAAATTTGATTGATGGGAACGACGATGACAAAATGTTCACTGATTTTCAACCGAGATTGGGTGTTGCTGCGAAGGTGAAGGGAAAGAGGATGGAGTTATTTAAATCAAAGGAACAGGAAACTTTGTTCTTCAAATTGCTGAAGCGAGGGTAATAAACCCTAGAAGTGTCGACTTCGATTTTCTAGATGCTTTGTGAATGTGAAATTGAGAGAAAAGTTTAGTCCGCTTCAATTGGAACATTTTTGCACCGACACCACGGACGGATATGCTCAAGCGACTGCATATTTCTATTCAAATCTTAGCTTTATTGATGCGAATAGAATATCTTTCGGTGTTCGAGATCGGGATTATGTGTTGGATGTGGATATGTTGGCGGACATACTTGGAGTTGAACGGGCACGATATCAACCAGTCAAAGTCTCGGTTGCTCGTGCCACAATGGACCTTGTCGAAGATAGAGATATTGAGGGAAAAATCATCTATTCAAGGATGCGTGCCATCAACATTGTGTTGCACAAAATTGTTATCAATTGCATTAGGCCGAAGTCTACATCAAAGGCGATGTGTCTAATTTGAAGCCAAATTGATGTACGCAATCAACTCTGGGAAGAAGTTCTCTCTCCCTCACACTATTCTCTTTCACATGTACGAGCAATGTCGAAAGACAAGGGACAATTGCCTTATCCAGTGCGGTGACCAGGATCTTGAGACACATGAATATTGAACCGCCACACACTCTCGTGTTCGACCGTGCGATAAGATGGTGGTAGGTTTAAAGATATTGACCAAGATGCGTCTCGAAAGAACTTTCTAAGGCAATGGAGAAATTCAGAGTGAAGACTCCAGCTCCGTCTCGCTTCAAAAAGAAAGGGAAAGGAAGCCATTGGTGCCCCAAGCAAAAAGAAGAGAACTCTCATCTTGGAAGATGAAGAGGAGGAGGAAGATCTTACAATCACCGCTTTGCTCGATAAGGACAAGACGTTCTGTTCCCCAATCAACAGAACAACAGAAGAAACAGAGAGAAGAAGAAGAAGACAAGAACAGAGAAGAAGAAGAGCAGAGAGAGAAGGAGACAGAAGCTGAAGAAGAAGGAGAAGAAGAGCAAGAAAAGTTTGCAGCTGAATCTGGAGAAAAGGATACAGAAGAGCATGATCATCACTCTTCTCCTCTTGATGTCCTAGAGACAGAGGGAGTTGGTGAGCAAGAGAGATCCTCACCTCATGCTGCCAATAGTGAAGGTCTACGACAATCTCCAGCAGCACCAGAAGAATTTCATGCTTCTCAATTTCCTGAAGAAGGTCACGATACGTCAGAACCAAATCTGCAAGACTTTACGAAGCGCCATCGTCGCATTCACTCCATCCGAGAAAGCCAATGCTAGTACACAGACGGACAATTCTGCAGATTTTCGTCGTATTATGGATATTCTTCGGAAATGCGTGGCCAAATCTATGCCCCGGACTTGTGAAATTCAAGCCTTGAAGAATGCTAGACAAGCATCTTCGATTACCCCGAGGATAAAATGAAAGACCTCGCTCTACAACCGCAAACCAATGCCAAGGGAGAAGAGGTAGCTCAACCGAGGGAAGACTTGAAGAAGCTCGAAGGAGTAGTCCAGTCCATGGGGATTTCAGTTGTGCGCATTCCCAAGCAGACATGACATCTTTCTCACCTTTTTAATGTTGACAAAAAGGGGGAGAAAGCAATTTGAACCAACCAATCAACCAACTTTCTTTGACTTTAAATTTGTTTGAATGTGTTTTGAATGTGTTTGTTTTTGAACTTGAGTGAACTTGAATTTGACTGAATTGGCTGTGGATTTAAATGCTTGACTGTTTGCATTCATTTCAAGTATTGTTATATGGTATTACTCATGAAAGACTAACCAATTTTCTGTAGGTGCAGAGTCTGGTTGTTTTGTTAAATCTTTATGAGATTGTCATATTGCTTGAGAAATGTTTTTGCAGGTCAAAGTGGTTCAAATCTACAGGAAAGTTTTGTCACCATCAAAAAGGGGGAGATTGTTGGAGAAATTGTTCCAGAATATTTTGAAGCTGACAAAACGTTTCTTTCGGTCTAGTCTCGGATATCTCAGATCGTCTAGTTTAAAGTCTCGAAGACTTTCGATCACCAGACTCAAGATTCAAGACTCAAGTATCAAGACTCAAGACTCAAGACCATTCTCATTGTGATCTTTCGATCCGTGTGACGAAGGAAATCGAGCCGAAGTATATGGTTGAGGATTTTATCCTATCGTCTGGAGAAGATCTTTTTGGCTGGATAATCATAACGGATTCTTTTGTTCGTATCAAGATCAATTGAAGATCCGATGGTCGACGAAGTATTCTTGGAATGTTCTATTCTTGGAAACCAAGATCCCGATTGTATGGGCGAACAGATTGATGGGCTATCGTCGAGTTCCTTTTATAGCTCGAATGATCTTCTTGATTGATTCCGTCCAACGGGTAGATTGGAGGAATTCCTTTGGTAAGTGCCAACGGTATGATGGCATAAAGGAGTATAAAAGGAAGACATTCTAGTTGTCTTAGAGGACGTGATTGATAGATAAATTCCAGTCGAAGCACCTTGATTATTAGTCGATACGGTCGAGCGAAATTGTATACACAGAGAGTGTTTATACTTGGTGATACCTTGAGCGAGTGTAGTAGATCATCTACATCGAGAGATCAAGGAAGAACAACACCGTAACATCTCTTTGTTCATAGTGGAATCCAGCCAAATTGGCTGTCGGTGCGAGAAAGAGTGGACGTAGGCTTGGATCGAGCCGAACCACTATAAACCGCGTGTTTAATTCTCTCTTTCCTTACTCAGTCTTACATTGATTGTTATCTTTCGCTAATCCTTGAACTGTCTAAGTATTGCGCAAGTATACAGAAATTTTCAAGAAAAATCTTTGTATACCTATTCACCCCCCTCTAGGTACTCATACTAGCAACATCAGCATCAACGCATCAACGACTTTAACCAGCAACACTATATGCACACATTTAAATCTAAAAATAATAGCAACCTCATAAGAACATTGCACCAACAGCAAAATATACAGAAACAGCTATTGTCATTGATATTGATTGATTGTTAACAAAAGAAAAGAAAAACATGAACTTCACTCCTCAATCACTGAAGGTTCAGCATCCTCTTAAAAAAGAACCAATGCCAATATGGAGGCAGCAACTACCATCAGTGATATAATATCCAGCACCCTCCTAAAAAAAAAACGTAAAAAGATGCGACCATGTCCAGCACCACATAAAAATAAACATAAACTATGTCCAGCACCCTCCCATCAGCAGCACCACATAAAAAGAGACCAAGTACAGCACCCTCCCATCAGTAGCACCACATAAAAAGAGACCAAGTCCAGTACTCTCCCATCAGTCAATATGGACAACACCCTGATCTCCTTTTCGTCTTGGGACTTTGAATTGATTCATAATCCGAGCACTCTTTCGAACTGGATGTGCAGGTTCTTTAACTGGGCGTTCTGTCACCTCCTTTTCCTTGTTTTTGATGGTGGTTATTCTTGTTCTAGCATGTGTCATGTGTTGGTCCATATCATCACTATCACGCCCATTCGTTGGTTGAGATGGAACTGGTGCTGGGTTCTGTTTGGATGGCTGTTTTGCAGCAATTCCCACTGTCTTCTTCTTTGGAGCACTCTTCTTTGGCTGTGCCATTAATTCTTGAGTTGGCCCACCTTGAGAGAGAAGTACCTCCGAAGTTCTCCCAAGCTACAAGAACATAGCGATATTGTCAACCAAATGAATTGAAGTACAACAAATTAAATGCATGAGGCCTACAAATCTTACATTCAAAATAGTCATTCCAGTCCGTTCATCTGTGTAAATCCCATAACCATATTGCCTTAATCTTTTTCCAATAGCCCCTCTTGTTCCCTGTGGTGCATCATTTTCAGCAGCAACAAATGGGGGAGCAGCCTCTGCAACTTGTGCAGTTGCTCGTCTTCTCACCTGAGAAATACATAACAAATTTAAAATTCAGCCCATAAAAGACAAACACAACGATGTACAACTTACATGAACTTTTTTTCTTCTCGTTTGCTCAACGGTGGACTCAGTTGTTGTTGTTGTCCTGCCTATTCCAGTCCCTGTCCCTACACTTGAGCCTACAACAGGGCCTTTTTCTGGCCCTTTAGAAGGCCTTACAACAATGTACTATATCAGGATCATGACAAACTACAATGAATAATTAGACATCTACTCATTTTCATGGTCGAAACAAATGGAGAAAACTTATCAAATTACAAATGCATAATATAGGAAAAGCACCAGAGAAGCCAGTGCACATGGTCAACCATCAAACTCTATCGAATAGGAAATGTAAAGTTACTGAGGTAAAGAGGATACTTACCTTACAGTGGGGCTTTCTGTTTGCCCTTCGGAGGCACTACCTTGCAAGGCCTCTCGTCCTACCTTCACTAGGCTCAACAAGAAGCTCTTCGGTAGAGCCTTCTGTCCTACCTTCAGCCATTACATCTTGCTGTTGATGCTGCCTTTTCATCTCACAACCTTTCTTATTGTGCCCTTCCTTGCGGCAATATGAGCATTTCATCTTTGAGCCAGTCCTACTCATCCTCTGACTTGATGCCTCTTCATGCTGCATTCTTCTTTTCTTTTTTTGCCTTCCAATTTGCTTCTTCAGCGGCAAAGGTAGAGGGCTTTCATGATTTGTTGACTCCCAAAATTTGCTGCTTTTGATAGGCTGCATCATGAATTGGTATGAAGCAAGGTATGAGCTTTTTTTGTACCAATCATGTAGGTAATCATCTGGGTTTTCTTGCTTCATCTAAATAGCACGAATTGCATGAGCACAGGGAATTCCATTCAGTTGCCAGGCTCAGCATGAACACTTTCTTCTATCCAGGTTGACAACATACTTATTTTGATTTTGAATAATCTCATATCCATTATCTCCATTCCAAACTGGATGGCAGAACCTACTAGCAACAATGTTTGCATCCAATCTTTTCATAATCCTAGGGCCACAGTCTCTAGTCCATTTCGTAGCCTCATCTCTTTGTCTATGCAGTCTAGTCATCACCATCACTCGAATATCATCAAGCATGTTGATGATTGGTTTACACCTGGCCTCTAAAATTCTGCCATTGAAAGCTTCGCTGAGGTTGTTATCAATGATATCGCATTTGAACTCTTCGCTGAAGAAGGCCTGACACCAGTGCTTAGCTTCTGTTTGGAAGAGTGCATCAAAGCCTTCCTTTGTCAGCTGCAACAATCCTTGTTTGGCTAATTTGAAATCAGCCATGTTTGTACTCTTTGCTATTTGCCAGAATTGCTTCTGGAGCCTATCTCCTTTGAAGTTCCTTGACCAGTTTGCATATATGTGCCTCACGCACATTCTATGCTCAGCATGTGGCATCAACTCAGCTAATGCAGGAATAAGTCCCTACAAAAATTCAAACCAATAAATACAAGTCAGGAAAAATATGCAAATGATTAATATTAAAAAGGAGTGAATTAATTGACAATGAAATTACCTTCGTTGGTCGCTCATGAATGTCCATCCTCCCCATCGTTATCTCAAGGTCAGCCATTAAATTTTTGAGAAACCAGGACCAAATATCCTTGTTCTTTATCTTCACCACCGCTCAAGCTATCGGAAACATTTGATTATTGGCATCTCTCCCCACAGCAGCCAACAACTCCCCCTTACACAAACCCTTTAGAAAGCATCCATCCAATCTTATAACTCTTCTACAACCAACCAAGAAGCCCCGTTTGCATGCATCAAAACAGACATAAAATCTATCAAATCTAGGCCCAAGATCAGGGAGTGGCCTCTCCACAACCTCTACATACACCTTACTAGATGGGTTTTGAAACATGCACTCGGCAGCATAGTCCCATACCTGCGCATATTCTTCCTTATACCCACCCCTCAGTATTTTCATCACCCTCATCTTAGCTCTCTTGCATTGATTCCTTGACACATTAACCCTTACTTGCTCTTTCACTAACTGTTGAAATTGAGGACTCTTGATCCCGGGCATTGCTTTGATAGTGTTGAAAAAATGCTTCGATAACCACACACTCATTATCCTTTTATTTTTAAAAATAATTGGACAAGTATGTTCCTCTTGCAAGGACCTAATCTGGAATGACCCATTCTTACTCAGCGCGCCATAGAGCTTCCATGGACAATTGGGTTGTGAGCACTTAGCTCTCACAAATTCCTTCGTGTTTCTAATGAATTTAACACTGCTCTATTCACCAATGGAGTTCTTCACAACCGCTTCCTTGAATTGTTTGACATCGTCAAATCTCATGCCCACAGACAAAATAGGTTTATCAACAGTCGGATCATAGCAAGGGTACTTACTTTTTCTTGGACGAGCAGGTTCTTCATCATCATTGTCAAGCTCATTCTCCGAACCAGCAACTTCATCGCCGCAGCTTTCTTCATCTTCACTTCTATTACCTTCAGCTGGAACTCCATCCCCATTTACTAGCTCGGGCCTTTTTGCTGAAGGTGCAAGTTTTTTTCTCAGAAATTCCCTTTGCTTTTGTCTTGATTGTGCGACTTCATCATCATCTTCGTCACTTAAGAAATTTACTGAAGCAAAATATTCATCTTCCGATTCACTGGATAAAGCAATTTCCCATTTTAATCCAATGAAGTCATCATCGCCCAAATCTTCACCCAAATCTTCACCCAAGCTTTCAGGATAT
This sequence comes from Eucalyptus sideroxylon, assembly GCA_014182405.2. Classification (NCBI taxonomy): domain Eukaryota; kingdom Viridiplantae; phylum Streptophyta; class Magnoliopsida; order Myrtales; family Myrtaceae; genus Eucalyptus; species Eucalyptus sideroxylon. The sequence continues at coordinate 48,313,147 of CM024550.2, forward strand.
GTCACTGTTTGTTCATCTCTATCAATGTGAGTTCTCTCCCTTTCATCCCCGACCTGATTACTCGCTTGAATAGGATCCCTCACTTCTCCTCTTTCAGTGGTGGTCTGCTCATCCCCATCCTCATCCTCATCCTCATCATCACTATAATACTCAACATATACCTTAGCTTCTTCACTGTGAAGATAATAGTAAATGATATCCTTAATACCATTATCGTCATTAAAAAATTTCAACCCATCCTTCAATTCCTTCCCAGGAACACAGTAATGTAGTTTTTGCACTTTGCATCGTAAAAAATACACCAAATCCCTCAGAAAATCAATATATGATGGCTTCTGAACATTGACATAAATAGTACCTTCATTTCCACCAGTATATTCACAATCATCAGTGTCAATAAGAAACTCTCTACCATAGCAAACAATGATGCCTACCTGATTCGCGTCCATGTCGATGCTGCACCCAATGAAAAAAAAAAAAAAACAAATGTCATTACTTGTTGGGACCACATGACAGAATCAGCAACTTCACATGGAGGTCCTTATCATTTTGTTGTCAAGAAACAAATGCAACTAATCTCCCCAATTCAATGCTTTTACATAAGCAAAAGAAACTGAGTTGAATAAACAAAGTGAGGTCCCACCACCCATTTTTCAATTCAATCACATTCGGTCCCCTTGTTTCCCCCACAGAAGCAGTCCAATTAATTAAATAAATTCGGTCCCACCACTGTTTCCCCCCGAGTCGAGCCCATTTTCCCCTCCGCGCCCTATTTTTCTATTCGGTCCCCACAAAAGAAAGGGAACGAACGACGAAACCCTCAATTCGGTCCCCACAACTTTCCCCACCACTTTCCCCACCACTTTCCCCTTGAGCCGAGCCCTCAATTTGCCCTCCACGCCTTAACTTGCCCATCGGAACCCTAAATTTTTCAGTAAATTGACCCACGTATAGAACATGACAAACCTGAGTACGTGAGAGTTGAGGACGTAGCCAGTGAACGAACGTGAACGACGGCGCAACTACAGCGGTGACCGAGCAACGGCAGCCGAGCGACGGCGGGCGAGTGAACGACGGTGGGTCAGCGAGCTACGGCCGGCGGCATTGAGCGAGAACCCTATACGAACACCATTTTTGGCCCACGTCGTTTTTCACCGTATTGAATCCACTATACGATGATCGGTTTGTAGGTAATCCACGTGGAATGGTAAAACGACGTCGTTTCTTACGAAGAAAAGGAAACGGCGTCGTTTTATGCCATCCACCGTGGACAATATTAAGAGTTGTCGAATTTTTTTTTTTTTAAATATAAATGCCACGTAATCATTTTGGCCGGAATTTCTCGCCGGTGGCACCAAAGTGAGCGTTTTTTCTCCGATTTGGCACTTAAGTGATCGGACGGAAACTTTTGGCACCAAAGTAAGCGCCGTACACAACTTATGGCACCATTAGTGTACTTATCCCTGTCGGTTATTTGTTGGCAACCTTTCAAACCCTTTATGAAACTATTAACTTTTTTAAAGTTTGCAAATTAGTAGTTTTTGCATTTAACTAACCAACTTTTATTTTCATGATTTACCAACGCTTCGAATTTATCAACTTTTATATAAAATTACTATCAAAATCAGAGAGATTTATTAACTTTTATCAAAATAAATTATCTACTAATTTTCAGTACTAATTCTCTTTTGAATTACTTACTGATGTTTTAATTGTTTTTGAACTTATTGATGTTCTAATTGTTTTTGAACTTACTGACTTTTTTTATTGAGTTGCCCTTTTTTACTAGTCTTAGTTAGCAATTTACCAATTCTATTTACAGATTACTAATCTAAATTAGTGTGACTCACTAACTTTCTCCCAATAAATTACCTTGTCCATATTTTAAAAATCAGATCAGATGGCTAATTCAATGAGGTATCGGCTAGGTGACTAGTCGAGTTCATACCTTTATACTGTGGATGGTCGAAGGCGGTCAAGAACCAATAAAAAGGGCTTGCCCTCCGGACCACTTCGATTTGAACCAAGTCAATCGGTCTATTTTGAATCATTATTGAACTTTTTCAAAACTAATTGTATTGTAGAGGGCATAATTTGAACCTCTTACCTCTTAGACACCATTCACTCACGTTACCATAAAAACTAGGAGGAGCTTTAACTATAAAAATGGAAAATGGGATAAGTGCATTAAAAGGTCTAAAACTTATCACAAAAGTACAACTAAGCTCTAAAACTTACAAAAAGACAACAAGTCTAAAAATTGTCAAATTAATGCAACTAAGTCCTTTCGTTAACTCCGCCCACCTTGGCTAACAAAAATGCTGTCGTAATTTTTTTTAATATTTTCTCTCTTGTACATGGCAATAACATGACTAATCATGAAATATAAAACTAAAACTATATCATATTGGGCCAAAACTTATTTTTAATACAAAATTTATTTAAATTAAATTTAAAAAATAAGCTAAAAAAAAAAAGAGAGAGAGAAACTAAGTTATATAGGTTGCAAGCCCTTACCGCTGCTACCCCACCATCATCGAGAAAGGCCAATGAGGGTGGAGGATGGATAACGAGGGCCACTACGCCCTAGTCAAGGGCAAACAACCCTCGCCAATAACAAGCGAGGATTGACAACCCCCACTCAATTTAGGGGATGGCCTATGAGCCCTCGACCAATCTTTTTTTTTTTTTTTTTTGGGGGGGGTGGTGGGGGAGGCCCACAGGTCCTCGCCTGATGTTGGCAACCCCATTGGCCATCACCTGCCCTCATTGATCCTTCCTGGCAATCGACATGAATAAAAAAAAAAAAAAACACGTGAGCATTTTTCATTAGCTAAATTGGATAAAATTAACGAAATAATTCAATTGAACTAAGAATTTTAAGACTTGATTGTATTTTTTGCAAATTTTAGGACTTCCGGTGTACTTATCCAAATGGCAAACAATATATTATCTTTCTCAAAAAAAGGGTTCTAACAAGCTTATGGTCAGATTCAACCCGATGACCTCCAGAATAATTGGACGCGACTCTATCGAGCGAATCCTTTGCTAAGTTCTACACTAGGCCACCTGATTTTTCCGATTGAACAACGTGCCGTTTACCTCACTTGTGCAACCACCGGTCCACCAGTACAGTTTTCAGAATAAATGCATCTCAGGCTACATTATCAACTTTCATGTTAGTTACTTCCTGACAATTATCTGGTATTTTGGTTTTAATTTGCAAACTTTCTCATCATTTGCAAACTTCTATTTGTATTTCCTAGAAACACCTCAAATTTGCCAACTTTTTTTTTTTTTAGAAAGGGAAATTACCAACCTCAGTAGTAATAACCTACCAATTTTTCTCTGATTATATTATCCATTTGTTTTAGGTTAATTACTCTTGTTTCATTACCGATTATGCTTATCTTTACCAACATTTATTTACCTCAAGTGTAACAACTGCCCTCGAAGTCGACAAGAATTAAAACGCTGCCCTCGAGCTTCGTTGGATCGAATTTTCGGCCCGCTTTCCGGGCTCCTTATTATTGCTCTTTGCCTCACATGCTTGAGGGAGAGAGTCTCTCGGTAACGTCGGATAGTTCACCTCCCTCTTTTGCCGTGTCATATATGGTCAAACTATTTTCAGCATCGTGTATACCTTGATCCATCATTAGTGCTGGTAGAGATATTTAGGAGAATTATGATGATTTCGGTATCTTTCAAGGTTTTGTGAGTATCCTCTATGATTGTGCATATTTTGATAGATATATTATCTTATTTAATTATTTTATAAAATCTATAAATAGGCTGATATAATCCTCATTATGAAAACATCGAAATGTACGTGATTCTCTATTTCTTTCTTCCGCGATACTCTTAAGTAGCACATCCATTGCATATTCTCCTGGGTTGGTGATAAATATCTTAATGAGGACGTCGGACTCTCAAATCAATGAAACAAAAAGCGACGTATGTCATTGAATTTTTACAGATGTTGCGTTCACATCAACTCGTAATATTGTACATAACATGCTTGTTTTCTCTCGTAGTTGCATGCACAAATTAATGACGCCACTGTCGTGTTGCAGTCCAAATTAGAGTACCCTAGTGTACTTGATTAGCTCACGGCTCTCAAGATTTAAAATCTCTCCCGTCCAAATTCATGTATAGGTTATCTATCTCTAGTTTCAGTGGTGATTGTAAAAATTATGACATCTCACTGAATTATGAAAATTTACTTCCAAATGCTATAGCCATGTTTGTTCAACCTGTTTTGGTTGTCTACATACGGCAACATTGTAGAAAAAGCCGAACATTAATGCATAGTGCCAACTTGCAACGCCTTAGTTACTAGAAAAAGAAATTCTAGCGTGCACTCATCACTGATAATGATACGAGATCCAGAGATCAGCCACCAATTATTCTACTCGACATATCCATTCTCATAAAACAAATTTATGCTTAACCTTGTAGGTGCTCTATTAACTCTCATTGTTTTCTGAATTTGGTCTTATTTTGTAGTACTCTGAGTTTTGCTATGCTTCAATTTTCTTCATTGTGGAAGTCTACACACTTTTAATATATCCTTTCGAGCAATAATTATAATTCTTTAGATTAAAAACAAAAAAAGTTAACCTGCATGGCAATAGCCAGCCTTCACCTTTGTGCTTTGATCAGATAAGCTCGAATTCGAGCATGTGCACAGGTTGTTGCAAGATGACAAGAAAATAAAATTCTAATGTTTAGACAAGAAAAGAAAATTCTAATGATTCGCTAATAATTCAATTTCAAACAATCCCGTCAAATTTTGTAAGCCAGCTTAGTGTAACATTCGACGAATTATAAGCTTCGGTCTAACATGCAAACTAATTTTCATATCTTTAGAAATTATTTAAGTGTGTGTATTATTAATTTTAATTCCGGCTTTTCGCAATTACAAGATAGCTGGCATGATCTCTCTTCCGTCCCACTGACGTGACATGTCAAGCCTATCATTGTGTCGATCAATAATTATGTGCTATATAAGAATCAACAAATATACTCTTCGGACAATAATTATTATTACTGTCTGGACAAAAATTCTCATTGAGGTGACGCGCCACACCCGATACGGAAGTATGCTTCTCGGAGTTGTCTTTAATTGTCTCATTAAGATAAGTTCCATTTTTTTTTAATAGCATATGCAAATGGTATATGAAGAAGACTCCCGTTGTGTTAATTGTATATTGTGATTTGAAAACAAAATTGTCCTCATGTAATGACATCTATTTATCCACAATTTGCTTCACTTGTTTTTTACTTGCTGTAATCCCACTTTCCTGATAATTTTATCTGTAAAGTTCAGTTCTTACTCCCTATTCATCAAAGGAGCCCCTTAAGCTAGGGAATTATATGTCACGAATTTTGTGGGAATCTCATTCCTTTTTATTTGGTTTTTGCTTGTTGTAATCACATGTCCTTGATAATCATATCAAGAGGTCAAAATCTATCCCAGAAAATGAGAATTCGATTCCAATGAATGGCAGTCCACTTCGAAATTTAATTTCGGAGTGAATTTTCTTCTCATAAATTCAATTAAAATTACAATAACTCATTTGGGTTAATATGTTCATTGATTTATCATTGGATTGTGCTCAAAATTCACCACTATGGCCGGTTTTTTAAGAAACTTGTTTGTAAGTTACCGAACCTTATAAAATTATTTACTATTTTTATGGTTTGCAAATGGTTAATTTTACTAGCCTACAAATTTTTAGCGTTATCAACTTTTTTTGTCCCGGTTAGCAACTATTCATATTTACTAACTTTTTTTTAAGAGATTACCGACTTAAATTAGCTTGACTGGCCAATTTATCTCTCATTAGATTACCATATAGTCAATATTTTAAAAAATTGAAGCAAACTGATTGGTTCAACCCGATACCAACTAGGCGGTAGTCTGGTTCACACCTTTGTATTGTGGATGGTCAAAGCCAGTAAAAAACCGAACAAACAAATCAGAACTAGCCTTGCCGGTCAAATCACTTCGATTTGAACCGGGTTATACCTGTAATTTTGAATAATTATCGAACTTTATCACAACAAAAGTTGTGTTGTAGAGGGCATGGTTCAAACCCCTAAACTCTTAGACACTATTCATTCATTCATTTTACCATCAAAACTATGAGGAGCTTTTCTTCCATAAATGGCAAACAATTAATTTCATCTTTCTGAAAGGAAGGTCTCAATCAGCACTTGGTGAGACTCAACCTCATGACCTCGAAAATAATTGGATGGGACCGTACTAACTCAACTTTGGGTGAAGACTTGTCAGGCATACACAATATTTTACTCGTCAATTATTTTCAAGCCACCTTATAATTCCGGTCTAATTTCACACAGTTTGCCTTGCCTGTATGGCATTTGGTACAAGTATTAAAACATTGCATCCATTAATAGCGTTATCAATTCTTGTTGGAAGATACGCAAGATATCTCCAAATTGCATTAAATATTCCTCAGATCAATTAAGATCATATCGGGGATCAATTAATATCAAATATAGTCTGTACATTATCTAGTTTCCTTTTTCATATACATGTCTTGTAATATAAACATTGACATTGTACGTACAGAGAGATACAGAAATACAGAAAGCTTTTCTCCCCAATTTCTCTTTTACATTCTTACATGGTATCAGAGCGCTTTCTGATTCTGGCTTAGCTTCCGCACTTGTCTTTGAATTGCCTTCCATGATCTTCTGTTCTTGGTTGTAGCCACACTTGCAAACCAAAACAGCATCCGGCAGGAATTCTTGATTCTTCGTTTTTTTTGGCCAACCTGCAAAACAGAGTAACTGCAGGATTTTTTTCCACAATGACAAATCCAGAAACACCTACCTCAATCACCGAAGAACAGCCAGCAGTCAATGCAACCCCGAATTCATCCGTTGTCAATCCAGTAGCTGATCAACCCAGTCAAACACAACACACGCCCTGGCAACCCAATCCGGCTCAGTTCAATCCAGGGTTACCTTTCTCTGGCTATCCTTATCAATGGATGCCATACCCATGGATGCTTGGATCAAATCCAGATACATCACAGCCGGGCTACCAGAGCGTGCGGACCGATGGAGGTCTACCAACCAACGCTGGGGCAAACGCAACCATAGGTCTTGAGCAGACGGGCGGATCTGGAAATTCGAATCAGGGACAGACTACAACCAATGCGGGGTTTCCAACAGGGTTCATACCTTTCCCTTTTGCGGCCGCCATGGGTCGCCCAGAACCCGGCGACGCGCTGTATGTTTCCATAGCCGACGGACCCGAGTTGAAGCTCATCAGCAACCATCTCACAGGATCCGAGAATTATTCGAGTTGGGCGCGGGAATTCCGCCGAGCCCTCATCACAAAAGACAAAGAAGGGTTTGTCGACGGAACGGTTCCCATCCCAACTGATGAAAAATTAGGCGACAATGGAAAAAATGCAATCGGCTTGTTAGAACATGGATAGGGAATTGTATCAGCCCAGAAATAGCCGCTGGGTTGCCTCCGACAGAGGATTCAAAATTTTTTTGGGACAATATACGAGAGATGTACGGGAAATTGGATCGGGCAAGGATTTTTTCGTTGCATCAAGCCCTTTCCGAACTGAAGCAGGGAAACATGACCGTGACGGCCTGCTTCAACAAGCTCTCAGCTCTCTGGAACGAGCTAGAGGCCGCCGAAGAAAAACTCGTCGAATCCGAAGAAACTATCCAACAATACAAGGGGATGAAGGACCGAGAGAAGGCAACCAGATTTTTGCTAATACTCAACGAATCTTACCTCACTTTCAGGTCGCAAATTCTGGCCATGGAGCCTCCACCGCCGATTGGACGGATTTTCCAACTTGCTGTGCAAGAGGAGAGCCAGAGACTTACCTCCACGGAGAACAGAGGCGGAACCCTAGCGACGGAGGGTTTGGCTCTCGCGGCAAGAATCGAAAGAAGAGGGGCGAAAACCCTAGAGAAGAGGCGGAACCCATCGCTAGGGTTCGCTGAACCAAGGCCTTTTAAAGGTCCTGCTATGGACGGTTCAGATCGCACGCTGCGATCCGACGGTTCTAAAGGCGCGCGGTACATGGATGATCTGGACGGCGGAGATAGCTCCGGATCAAACAGATCCAACGGCCCTTTTTTTCGAAGACTCTCGGGCAAAATTATGGGCCGAATAATGGGCCAAATTATGGGCCAACTTATGGATCAAATTTAAAGAATAAAGGTAAGCTTTTTTGTGACTATTGCAAGCGGCCTCACCACACAATTGACAGTTGTTGGAAACTGCATGGCCGACCTGGAGAAAAAAGGAAGGAAATATCAACAGCAGCAGCGGCTTATCAACTCACAGAATCAACTGATCAATCCATCACACATGCTGAATATCAGCAATTGATGCAAGCATTGCAAAAATTGGATATTCCAAAAAGGGGGAGCAGTTTTACAGGTATTTCTCATTGCCTAATAAATACCATATCGAGGAATACTTGGATTATTGATTCTGGAGCTAGTGATCATATTACCTGTGACAAGAAGCTATTTACTGTTATTAATAAAGATCTGGACACTCCCATTATTGTGCAATCGCCGAATGGACATATTGCTTGTGTATCTACCACAGGGACAATTAATCTTAGCCCTCAGCTTACACTCACAAATGTCCTTTACGTTCCAGATTTTCAATTTAATCTTATCTCTGTGTCTAGAGCCTGTGAGGAAAATTCTTGTAAGGTTTCCTTCATTGCTGATAGCTGTCTCTTTCAGGCCCTTTCAACTGGGAAACTGATGGGCTAGGGTAATCTGTCTGAAGGACTATATTTCTGGAAAAACTCAGCAAATCTTGATCAATTTCTTTGTAATAAACAATCATTGTGTAATTTGACTACCAATGATAAACAATTCATTTTGCATTCCAGAATGGGTCATAGCTCTTTATTTCCTTATCAGCAATGTCATATTTGTCCACTTGCCAAGCAGTCTCGTATACCCTTTCCATTAAGCACAAATCATGCCGATGATTCGTTTTCTTTACTTCATATTGATGTCTGGGGTCCTTATCATACACAAAATCATGATGGGTCCCGTTTTTTCCTCACCATTGTGGATGACCATTCAAGGGCCACATGGATCTTTCTCATGCAATCTAAGGATCAAGTCATATCTCATTTGAGGACCTTTCTTTCTCTATCAAAGACTCAATTTGGCAAGACAATCCGCCGAATACGAACGGACAATGGGAAGGAATTTTTTAACCATGAGTGTACTGATCTACTCTCATCTCAAGGAATCTTACATGAGAGCTCATGTACTTATACTCCACAGCAAAATGGAGTAGTGGAACGCAAACATCGTCACCTATTGGAAGTTGCTCGCGCCTTAAAATTTCAAGCTTCCATCCATGACAATTTTTGGGGAGATTGCGTTTTAACTGCAGCTTATCTAATCAATAGAATGCCGACCAAGATTCTCGATGGTCGAAGTCCTTTCGAATTACTTTTTGGGAAAAAACCAAATATGAGTCATCTGAAGATTTTTGGCTGTTAATGTTATGCTACTATCATGGGACCTAGAGATAAAATGGGTCCTCGTGCTCGCCGTTGCACATTCATGGGATATCCCACTCTGCAGAAAGGGTACAGGATTTATGATTCATCTACAGGAGACTTCTTTGTTAGTAGAGATGTTTCGTTCCAGGAGAATATTTTTCCTTTTGCTTCACAGGATCAAAGCATAGATAACCGAGGACATTACTCTTCGCTTCATATTGACGAAACAACACATGATCCAGGATATATTCTATTTCCTGCATCAACAGACAGAAGGGACTCCCCTGCATCAGCCATGGAATTAACACCTCCTCTGGAATCCACACACCAACTCTCAAATGATGAAGCAGTGATTGACTCCACTTCTGTTAAAACCGGTACGAATCATTCATCCACTCCTATTGATACTGGCTCGGGCCAGTTATCCCTTGCAAATTCTCCACCAAGGCGTTCCCGGCGAGTAATGCGTCCACCAACTTGGACAAAAGACTATGTCTGTGGCGTCAGAAACTCGCCAGGTATTCTTTTTCCCATATCCTCTTATGTTTCCTTTGATCGGTTGTCTATGGAGCATCGTTGTTGCATTTCTTGCATTTCTGAGGAGCGAGAACCATCAAATTATGATGAGGCGAGTATTGATCCAAGATGGCAGAAAGCTATGAAAGCGGAATTGGAAGCTTTAGTGGACAACCAGACATGGGAATTCGTCCCTTTACCTCCAGATCGGAAGGCCATTGGGTGCAAATGGGTGTACAAGATCAAGTATCAAACAGATGGATCGATTGAAAGATACAAGGCTCGATTAGTAGCTAAAGGTTTCACACAACGGGAAGGTTTTGACTATCATGAAACCTTCTCTCCCGTCGCCAAAGATGTTACGGTACGCTCATTCCTCTCAGTAGCAGCTTTTCAGAATTGGTCACTGCATCAGATGGATGTCCACAATGCCTTCTTACATGGAGACTTAGACGAAGAGATTTATATGGATGTGCCACAAGGTTTACGGAGACAGGGGGAGAATAGAGTATGTCGTCTCCGCAAATCCTTGTATGGACTTAAACAGGCTTCCAGACAGTGGTATGCCAAATTTGCTGAGTCCTTGATAGCTGCAGGTTTCCAACAGTCCAGATTTGATTATGCTGTTTTTACACGGATTAAAGGTACGTCATCTATATACTTAATGATATATGTAGATGATATACTTATTATGGGAAACGATGAGGTAGATATTCAAGTCTTCAAGGAATACTTGCATTCTACTTTTCACATAAAAGATTTGGGTACGCCCAAATATTTCCTTGGAATAGAAATTGCACGATCAGATCAAGGAATATCTCTCAGCCAGAGAAAATTTGCTTTGGAAATCATATCAGAAGCAGGTTTGTCAGGATGTAAGCCAGTTGTGATTCCAATCGAGCAAAATGTTAAATTGACTACGGCAGATTATGATGCTGAAGAATCTCAACAAGCAGATCTAGTACTCAAAGATCCATTGAGTTATCAGAAACTTGTTGGGAAACTCATATATTTGACTATGACCAGACCGGACATTAGTTATGCTATATAGACACTCAACCAATTCATGCACAAGCCAAAGCAGTCTCACATGAACGCTGCATTGAAAGTTGTGAAGTACTTGAAGAAATGTCCTGGACTTGGGATTCTTCTTTCCAGGAAGTGTGATATGAGAATGACAGCATATTGCGATGCAGACTATGCCACTTGTCCAATGAGTAGGAGATCCATAACCGATTTCTGCATTAAGTTTGGAGATTCTTTACTTTCGTGGAAAACCAAGAAGCAGCCGACTGTTTCTTTATCCTCGGCAGAATCAGAATACCGAGCTATGGCGAAAACGACATGTGAGATAGTATGGCTACGGGGATTACTTCGGGACCTTGGAGTGCAAGTCGAGGGACCAACCAGATTATTTTGTGACAATGATGCAACTCTCAAGCTAGCATCAAATCCCATTGTGCATGAGAGAACGAAACACATAGAAGTGGACTGCCATTTTACTCGAGAGAAAATTCAGGAAGGCATAATCGAGACACGGGGGATTGGAACAGAAGAACAACCTGCAGATGTATTCACCAAGCCTCTATGTCAAAGTCAGCATGCGTATCTCTTAAGCAAGCTTGGCGTCTTGGATATCTACAAGCCACCAGCTTGAGGGGGAGTGTTGGAAGATACGCAAGATATCTCCAAATTGCATTAAATATTCCTCAGATCAATTAAGATCATATCGGGATCAATTAATATCAAATATAGTCTGTACATTATCTAGTTTCCTTTTTCATATACATGTCTTGTAATATAAACATTGACATCGTACGTACAGAGATATACAGAAATACAGAAAGCTTTTCTCCCCGATTTCTCTTTTACATTCTTACAATTCTCATTTGAATTACTTCCCAACATTTATTGACCTTTCCTTTTAATTTTCCAATTCTTTTGCCATCGTTTACAAACTTTTATTGTTTTTATTAGAAATGCCTTAAATCTACCAACTTTTTATAATAGAAAAAACGAACCTTCATTTAAGAGAATTATCAATTTTTTTTATTACATTACCCATTTATTTCAGGTTACCGATTCTTATGTAAGTTAGCTACCAATTATCTTGGCCTACTTTTATTTACATAACATGTAACAGTTGCCCCGGTTGTCAGCAAGAACTACAACAGTGCCCTCGAGTGGCCTTGGATCGAATTTTCGGCCCCGCTTTTCGGAGAACCCCTCTCTCTCTCTCTCTCTCCCCTCATCAAATACGGTCAACCTATTTTCTGCATTGTATAAATCTTGACCAATCACTGCCTCATCTCTACTCATATTTTACTCGATGGGTGATTAATACGTTGACAAGAACGTCCCTAGTAGAGACGTTGCGTTAACGTCAACTCGTAAAATCAAAACACAGCACACTTGTCCTCTCTTGCAGTTGCATGCATGAAAATTCAATGACGTCACCATCCTAAGTTTATGTCGCATATAATATAATTAGGGCAACCGCAGTCCAGATTAGAGTATTGCGACGTACTCGATTAGCTTGCGGCCTCTTACGATTTGAAATATCTCATGTTGTGCTTAACACAATTGACCCATCATTAAGGTATACCTAATCAACCTACATAGCAATAGCCAACCTTCGCCTTTGTGCTTTGATGAGATAAGCTTGAATTCGAGCATGTGTGCGAGTTGTTGCAAAAGGACAAGAAAATAATTGTACAGGACTAATGTTTAAGATTGGAAAAATTTCCACTGATAGACTAATTATTCAATTCTAAACATCCCCAATCAAATTTTATGCGCCAGCTTAGTGTTCTTTAAATGCAATAAATTGTTGTTTCAACTCCAGTTATTCACAGTTACAAAATATCTAGCACAGTCTCTTTCGTCTTATCGGTATGATAAATCAAGCCTATCATTTTTTTTCATAGATAATTATGGGTTATATAAAAATCAACACATGTGTGTTTTAAATTTTGATTATCTTAACTCTCGAGTCAAAAACTCATACACGTACCCGATACAGAAGTATGCTTCTCGAAGCCATCTTTAACCATCCCCTTAAGGTAAATTCCAATTTCTTTACAGCATATGCCGATGGTATAAGAAGAAGATTCCGGTTTTGCTAATTATAATATTGCGATTTGAAAACAAGATTGTCCTCATGTAATGACATTTATCCGCAACTTGCTGTACCCGATAGTATCGATATGGGTGAGCTGCCAGATCACTTGCTTGATTGGATTTTATCCAAAAGTCCCATCAAATACATATATATATGTGAGAGAGAGAGAGAGAGAGTCAATAAGGCCGCGTTTGTTTGTATTTCTTTTTTTTTGTTTTTAAACAGTTTTTCTGTTTTTTTGTTCTCGGGAAAAAAAAGGAACAAAAACGCGTTTGGGTGCGTTTGTTCCTTTTTGTTCTTTTGTTCCAGGAACAAAAAAGGAACAAAACAAGAAATACAAATTTTGTGTTTCTTGTTTCTGAAACACTTTTGAGAAACACTTTCTTTTTTTTTTCTTTTTTCTTTTTTCTCTTATTTTCTTGTTCTTTTTTCTTTTGGCCGGTCGCCGGCCTCGGCCATGGCCGGCGACCGGCCGACGAGGGCCGGCGGCCTCGCCCAGCCACGGCGAGGCTCGCCGGCCCCCGGTGAGGCCGAGGCTCGCCGTCCCCGGCGAGGCCGAGGCTCGCCGACCACCGGGCGAGCTCGAGCTCGCCCGACCATCGCGAGGCCGACCTCGCGCCGGCCCGGGCGAGCTCGATCTCGCCAGATCCGGCGAGGCCGAGCTCGCCGTGGCGAGTCGGCGTCGCGGGCGGTGGCCGGCGAGGCCGCGCCTCGCCCGCCCGGCGGGCGAGCTCGGCCGATCGCCGCCAAAAGAAGAAAAAAATGAAAAAGAAAAAAGAAAAAAGGAAAAATAAGAAAAAAAAATAGAAAAATAAAAGAAATAAAAAATTTATCCAAATTTACCAAACATGTTTCGTTTATTTTTATTCCCGGAACAAGTTTACCAAACGCGTTTTTTTTGTTCAAAAATTGTTCCCCGGAACAGAAACACTTTTTTCTATTTCTGTTCCCTGGAACAATTTTTAAACAGAAACGCAAACAAACGCACCCTAATTCTCAAAGTCACGCATAGCATTCTTCACCACGGTCTGGCGATTGTACCTTTATTTGTCGTTAGCTCGTTTAGCCCATGAAATCTACGATTCCATAACCACCATGGCTTTTAGATAAACTATGGGAAAAAGCAACCAAAAACCCCCAACTTTGCTTGCAATGACAGATTTACCTCAAACTTTGTTTTGTGACGTGAAAAACCCCGAAGCTTGCTAACCGTGACACATTTACCCCATTAAGGGTATCTTCGTCTTATTTTTCTTTTTTCTTTTTTCTTTTTTCTTTTTTTCTTCTCCTCTCTTCCTTCCGCCGACCATGGCAGAGGAAAGCCAGCATCCGGCGAGGGCTGCCCTCGCTGGAGTCGGGCAAGGGTCGCCCTCGTCTAGGCTGGCTAGGGCCACCCTCACCGGCGTTGGGCGAGGGAGGCCCTCGATTGGGTTGGGCGAGGGTGCCCTCACCAGATCCGGCAAGGGGTGCCCTCGCCGGATCTAGTGAGGGAGGCCCTCGTCCGACGTCAACGAGGGCCGCCCCGCCTCGTGTCGGGCGAGGGTGCCCCCGCCCGATCCGGCAAGGGAGGCCCTTGCCGACGCCGGCTTCCCTCCGCCCGCTACGCCATGGCCGACAGAGGGAAGAAAGAAGAAGAAGAAAAAAAAAAAAAATTTCTTAAAAGTAAAAAGACCAAAATGCCCCTATGATTTAGGTAAATGTGTCATACAAATGAAAATTTAGGGATTTTTGTGTCGCAAATAAAAATTTGGGATAAATGTGTCACGGTTTGTAAACTTCGGGCTTTTTCACGTCACAAAACAAAGTTCGGGGTAAATCTATCACTCTAGGCAAAGTTTTGGGTTTTTGGTGGTTTTTTCCCATAAACTATTGTCCACAATAAGAATAGTTTCCGTTGACTAATTCTTTTATATGATATAAATAATCATTTTTTGAAACATATTTTCTAAATCACTTCTTTTTTATAAAACAAACGAGCCAATTAAAACTTTAGGGATGGAATGATCATTTCTTGGTCTTCGGAAACAACCACATTTGTTGCTTTTAGTATATTCAAAATCTGAAAAATTCAAAATTAAATCAATCGTGGGAAAATGGTGACTGCACGACCTCCCTAATCTCTATTTCGTCCAAGGTGTATGCTGGGTACATTAAAAAAAAAAAGTGTAGACGCAATGATCTCTTTTTTCTTTTAATGAGCCAACGCAGTCAACATGTTTATCGGTACAAGCATTGGATTAAATAGACAAATATCCAAGTGGGAAATATAAACTTAATTACATATGTTGACCACAGATCGTATTGTACATTAAATATTTAATAGCACGATGGGCAGGAGAGAAGCAAAACATCGCGAGTACTACAAGCAAATGCATACAAGTGTTGATGTCTTGTGAAAATGAACATTAAATGGGGGTCAAGGGTTTTCATTTTGGATCCTAGTGCGGCGTTTTCTCAATGTCAGCCCCTTGTAATAGGCCTGATTTCGAACAAAATAAATAAAATAAGAAAAGGTCAACTTTAGATCTAATTTTAATTAGGATTAATACCATAAAAAATCCTAATAAAAAATTCCAAACTTATACATCTATTACAAATTTACCATCCGTTAGTTTTCATTAAATTTTACTATTAAATTACTTAGTTGAATGACATTTGTTTGTTTGCGAATGTACATATTTAGGGTTTGACCCTCCAGATTATTATAAGTGTATCGGTTTGTAATTTTTCGTGATATTAATTTAAATAACGAAAACTAATGAATGATGAATTTATCACAGATGTACTAGTTTTGGAAAATTTTCGGTTGTCTAAAAATTAGTTTGAAGTAAATTTATCATATCTATATTAGTTTGGAGTTTTTTGTTTTAAACATTCAAATTTTCTATAAAAGAAAATTAATTTAAGGTATGTATGGTACATATGTACTAATTTGAGATTTTTTTTTTTTAGGTGGTTGAAATGTCTCCAGATAGATATTTTGTCCTTGCAAATTTGCCATAGCTAACCAAAGGACTAACATAGAGAACGGCTGCAAATTATAGGACTTAAATACACATTTCAAAAACTTTAGGACTTAAGGGCCAGATCAAGCAAGTTTTAGAACTCTTGCTGTGATTGTCCTCTCTTACTATCACGTGTCAAAAACATTTCTTCATTTCACAAAGTTGTGTCTATCCATAATAAATTGTTAAAGCACAACGCAAGTGTCAAAACTTGGTATAAGTGAACATTTAAATGCCAAAACTTTCAAAAGATACAATTAAGTGCCACTTTTTTTTAAAAATTGGGAAATTTAAATACCAAGTTCAACAAAAGTGACCATAAATCTAATGTGGCATATTTTAATAATATAAGTGGTCTAGGTGACATATTGGAAAGTTGACTTAGCAATGAAAATACAAAACGATGTCATTTTGCCTATAAAAAAAATTGAATTTTAATGTATGTGTTAATTAAAATAAATTAAGAGAAAAAAAATAAAAAAATAAAAACAAGTGCAGCATTCAACAAGGGCCTACAGAGCCCTCATCACCCCCATCATAACTGGCAAGGGCTGTCAAAGGTGGGGGGAGGGTCAGCCAAGATTGCTAGGCCTTAGGTAGAGGCCAGTGACCTTGGCCAATTGTCAATGAGGGCCCAAATCTTGGGCGAGGGTTGCGACCTTCCCCCAGATTCAATGAGGGTCACCAGCCCTTGCCTAATTGGGCCAAGGGCTACCGACCTTCAGCTTAGCCAATCGCTAACGAGGGCCACAAGCCCTCGCCTAGATCTTGGGTGAGGGTCAATGACCCTCGTCGAATTTAGGGGAGGGCTGTGACCTTCACCCCATATCTAGGCGAGGGCTTCCAAGCCCTCACCGCCAATTGGCCAAAGTTGGCAACCCTTGCCTAGGGCTCGGCAACCCTAACCAACCCTCCTCCCACCATTGGCAATGGTGGAGCAACGACGGTGAGGGCTGTGCAGGTCCTCACCGAATGTTGCTATTTTTTAAAAATAAATTTAGTTCTTTTGATTTATTTAATTATTATTTTATATTAATATTCAAATCCAAAGGCAAAATAACGTCGTTTTAGATTTATATAGCCATGTCAGCGCAAAAAACATAATTTTGCACTTAACTCCCCAAAAAAATGTCGCGTCTGTAATTTGACCAAAATGCTTTGCCATTGGCACTTAAGTTTCATATTCTTCTTCGATTTTGGTACTTTAGTATATCTTTGGGAAGTTTGGACACTTAAGGTGCATTTAGTAACACTTCCAGGAACAAGTATTTTTATTTTGTTATTCCTAGGAACATAAATAAAACAGAAATACGTTTGGTAATTTTTTTATTCTTGGGAACATATTTATTCTCGAGAATAGATTTAGAACAAAAACAATAAACAAAAAATAAGTTACTTCTTTGTTCTCAAAAACAATTTAAGAAATAAGCCTTTTCTTCTTTTTCTCCTCTTCTCCCAAGCCAATCACTAGCCTTGGTGATGGCCGGTGATCGCTAGAAAAGGTCGCCCGAGCTCACCAACCACCGGCAAGACTCGACCTCACTAAATCTAGGCGAGGTTGAGCCTTACCCAACCACCACAATGTCGGCATCGCTGGGTAGGCGAGGCTAACCTCGTAGTGCCCAGGCAAGGTCGAGCCTCACCGATGGCTAGGTGAGGCTCAGTCTTGCCAAATTTGGGCAAGGTCACCTCGCTGACCCCCGTCTAGCCGATCATTGGCCAACCGTGGCCAAGGCCAGTGTCCGACTAAAGAAAAGAGAAGAAAAAAAAAAGAAAAGTAATAAAATTATTAATAAATTAAAAGAAATTCTAAGTCACAAAAGTATTTGAGATGTATCAAATGCATTTATGTTTCAAGAATAAAAATTTTGTACAGTTACCAAACACTAAAAATGTTTAAGAGCTATTTTCGAGAACAAAAATAGAAAAAAAATGTTTCTAAACAAAAATCATTCCCTGGAACAAAAATGTTACTATACGCACCTTAAGTGTCTATATGTGTCAAGTTTTGGTACTTGCGTGTACTTTAAGCCCATAACAAATCAACATTTCTTTATTTTACCGAACTGAAGAAGCATCGTGTTGCCTTGTTTTATCATCTTCAACCATGAAAAACTATGATAAATGGCGCGAGGCTTAAGCCAGAGACAATTGGCTTAAATCAATTAGTATCAGATGCACCTGCATGTAAGCCCAACTCACTTGAAACTCATACGGATAACCGGATGAGATCAATCCCACAAGAAAACGGTACAGAATCCGGAAGGGAGACCTGAAAATGCTCGGGACTCGACGCAATGGCGCAGTTATAAACATTGGTGAAGACTCCATCAATGTAGTCATTTGATTAATCAAGTACAGTAAACAGGGCACGATTAAGGAGGTCTCGATGTTTATGTCCCCCGTAGATCCATCGGGATCGGCCTCAGTGCAGTCGATTATGTAACGAAAAGTCAAAGGGAGGAATAATAAATAAATAAATAGAAGTTGAACATATCATTTACTTAATCAATATCACAATTTAGACGTGCTTAATTATCTAATTAATTTGTTTAAGACCCGAAGATCCAAATATTCTGGCCAGCAAATGGCATAGCTTTTTACATTAAATACAAAGGAAGTAGTTGGTACTAATATAGTTTGACCTTTGCTCTTCTTTCTTTAGGGCTGTATTTCACTTTGATTGTATCATAAATCGGGTCAATGCAGATAAAAGAATGCATTTCTATATAATTAAGTAAGTGAAACAGCTAAAACAAAATCCATCTACGTCATATTACATATTCTATTGGACCTTATGGCACCTGTTTATGTACGGTATGATCGGGTTTGACCATAGATCCCAAAAAAGGTTTTCTTCAAACAAACCAGCCTACATTCTTGGAAATCACATTGCCCAACTTTGTTAAAGATATAGCTCATGTATCTCGTCTAACATGATTATTATACATCCATGAAGCAGTTGATGAACTCTGTTATAAGTGAATACAGACGTCTTTGTCATTTGAAAGTTTGTCCTGGTCTATATATAGAGGTACATTGTTATTCTTATGCACTGTGATTTATGATCAAGCAAGGATCATAGTCGCACGCTTGCAGATTACAAAGTTGCAGAAAATGAAAGGCGGAAAATGAGATCCCATTCTCACGAACTTGCAGATTACTAGGTACGCAACACTCCTGGAGTCATCAAAACCGTGCACAGTAGTGGCTGCCGACCCGGTCTGACTGAGGTTAACTTACTAAGGAAGCATACGGTACTTGAGATGGAGCTCTTCGAGGATTTTCTTCAGCTCCAGCACCAGGTCGGATCTATGGGCCGCCCTTTCCCTGGCATTTAGGAAATTCATCGTGTGGGTGACGTGAAGAACCATCTTCAAGTGGCCAGCGTCCACGATCTCCTTAACCACAACGCTGTGATCCGGATTCCAGGAATACGGATGGTCATCCAAGTATCTGAAGATTCAATCAGAATTGCACCTTGTAAAATACGTGGCAGTGCTAAAATGAAAGCGCACACACGGACAAGAATTTATTGAACTCCACGCTACAGCTTCAACAGCCAAAAGCAGAGAATGTTTGTGATGGGCTTGAGTTCATATGATGCATAAGTCATCATTATAACCATAATTGACAAACTTCTCCACACACAAAATTCGGTATCCACACTAGCGTTTCTTCCGAATTCTTGCCTTTCTAGACACTCCAGGTTTCTATTAACACCCAAGTTTGCCTGCTCATTTAAAATTTAATTACATAGAAAATTGGGTATTTATTTTTAACTCCTAAAAAATAATTTTTAATTAAATTGCATAAGCATATAAGTATTAGGAGCATTTGCATTGATAGCAATAGAATTTATTTTTTTAATTCATTTTTATTATTTTAAAGTTATATGTTAATTATTAATTAAAAAAAAGAGTGGGGCCGGGCTATGGTTAGGCCTGCAGAGCCCCTTCTTCTTTTCCTTGTTCCTTCCCCAACTTGGGCCCAACCCCTTTCCCATTTTTCTTTTCCTCGGCCCAGCCCTTTCCTCCTTTTCCTCACTTTCCTGTAGTGTGACGAGGACGCTGGTACTAGCGGTATGCAACCGAACCGGATTGACTCGAAATCCAAACCAAATCACCTGAAAAAAAGGCCCAAGAATTGACTCCAATTTTTGGGAACTGGTTGGAACTGATCCTATTCTTGGTTCTGAATGAAAACCCACTGAGGAACCGGACCGATTTTGGAAATGATTTTTAGATATAATAAAAAAGGAAGACCCTAAGCGTACTAACCTCTCTCTCTCTCAGTCTCTCTTGGAGCTTGTGCGATCCTCTACACACTCTCTCTCTCTCTCTCAATTGCCATCCACCCTAACCAAGGCCCCACGGCATCAGAACAACATTCGAGCTGTGGTCCCACACGCGGAAGTCAGCTCTGATACCACTTGTAACATCTCGGGCCCCACTGTGTAATATTGTCCACTTTGGGTCACTCGCCCTGGTGCGAACGAACCGCCATCTCAACCACGGTCTTTTCCCTCACGGCTTTAAAACGCGTTACACAAGTTAGAGGGATCCAAACCTTATAAGCTAACCAAGACCTCCCTCCCTACGCGATGTGGGACAAGAGAAGAGGTTGTTACACTCTATATACAGCAAGCTTACATCCAACAACCCTCGATTTACCGCACCCTCGCTAGTCGCCACCATCATTATTAGCCGATTTGCCTCTTGTTGGTGTGCCGTAGGAACACAACCCAGCTCGTTGTTGCCTGTTGTCTCCTTGTTACTAGACCCAGACTCGCCACCATCATCTCTCTTTTACAGCTCGTTGACTTCGACATAGCTATCTAGGGTGAGATGAGTCCAAAATTGAATGTCTAACTTCATGTGAGGGGAGAGCCAGCGCCTAATTGAGAGTCATGGGCTGGCAAAGATATACTCCTAAATTCTGTTGTCCTTTCCCCATCGGACGGGAAGGATAAGTCGCAACAGTTTCAATGTGACGTACACAAGCAATCATTTGTGTGAGGTGCAGCATTAAATGCATAAAAAGAGAGATTCGGGAGGAGGAGACGGCGTACTTTTTTATTTTAGCTTTCAGAGCTCCCACGCTCTCGTCTGAAGTGGAGAAGTCGACCACGAACTCCACCTTGAACTCCACAGATTCGCTCATGTGCGTGCTCCTGTTGATTTTTCTGATGCATTTAGAGGCCAGAGCTGAATTTCGGTAATATATCTCTTCACCATCGTTTGTCAGGAAGACAGGAATCATGATATTCATTTCCTTAACCTTCATCTGTGATGAATCAAAAAGTCAGACGAATATGGAATCTGTACAAACCAGTCATGCAGAGTCATAGGCTGTCATTCACCTCAACCCCATCGACAACGCAGCAGTCACCCAAATCGAACGGATGCTCCACTAATACAAACAAGATAGCTTCGAGCAAGTCTTTGGCAGCGTTCCCAAAAATGTACTCGAAAAGCAAAAGCTGCGACGTAATGAAGATTTGCACTGGCGTCGTCAATAATCCTGTCAGAAGCAACCCCAGAATGATGATCACGACGAGAAAAAGTGCTGAACCGAGGTTGTCCAGCTCGTCGATGCATGTTTTCGTATCCCTGAAGGCGCGAATGATTGAATTTCGTTCACGACGGACATTCTCCTGCAGACGTGAATAGTTTAGATCATGTCCTTATGTCTATATTTATCTATCAGTCCGTATGCATGGTTCCTAGTTCTTTCAGCTTCCGAAAAACTCCTTAATTTCAGTTTGTTATAAACAAGCTTCATAGAATATTTGGCTTGGAAGAGAGATAAGAGCCAGCAAAGAGATCTGATACACACTTACCAGCCAGATCTCGAAAAACAACTTCCTGATTTTCCCAGTTTCTTTCGCTCCGATAAAGAAAACCAAGAATTTCTCAACTCGTTCCTCCGGCATGAAGCGCGAAAGGTCATCCTTCTCGATAAACCTAGTAAACAGCAGAAAAAAGGAGTCAGTGACGCACTCTGGAGCAATGAGATTTTTTTCAATAACCCAAGGGCATGGGTTGGACACTCGGCTATCTAAAGGCAGCCACATGAACTATTAAATCCAGTCTTTGGCCTGTGCAAATTTCTCAAATCTAGAGAAATTTGCATGCAGTTGGTGAAATTCAAAAGGTTAAACTCTATTTTCTCAGCTGGAAACCCCCCGAAGTCCCAACCAACTGGACCAATCCTGGAGCTTCGAAGCAGCAGCATCATTTGCTAGAGTAGAAGAGAGTTTAAGGAAGTGCTCTCACTGGCTCCCTGACTTGGCTACGTTTTTGAATATCTTTTTACCAGCATCCTTGGCTTCTTGCCCATCAGTCATCTCCTTATCTCGTAGGGAATGGGCAAGATTTGTAATCTTCCAAGGAGGAACTTCATCCAGCTTCATATTTATAAGCTTCTCTATATCCACTTTGATCCTTGGAACCACGGGGCTGGAAAGTTGCTTTATCACGTAGAGTTGAAAGAAGTAATCTTGCATGCGCTTAAAGAATCTTTTGTGTTGAAAAGAAACAGCAATCGACGTTATCAGGACTGATTTGATCAGCCATAAGGCAGCTCCTATAAGACATGAAAGGAGCGCCCTCGTGACCCGGTTCATAATCTTGGTCGTGTGTCTAGAGCATTTCACTCCATGGTTTATCAGCAAAACCCAGGCTAAAATGACCAGACACAGCCAGGAGAACACCGCGGCACTGTTTTTTGATGCAGAGAGAAAGTAAAAGACCTTCTTTTCAGACAGATACTTCTGGTCAATCAAGAAAACCAATAATGTGACCAACCAATCTGTCGCCAGCTTACCACAAAAGATTGCCCACATCAGCAAACACCATCCCCACAAATGCACATGCCAAATAACTATATTTCGCAGATTACGAATGGTTAAACTTGCAATCAGAAGCACTGTGATGCACACAAACATGACCAGCTGAGCCAAAATACTGCCCGACATCACCTGGGACTTGGGATTCACAGTCTCGCACACATCCTCATCGTCTTCGTCCTCTACATCCGGTGATGGAACCAAACTGACTGGAGACTTGCTCAGCGCCAGTTCCACAGCGCCCTTAGATGCACTAGCACTTGTATCACTAGGATGCGGCGGTTCCATGGATATCGATTTCAGCTTCTCATCTGTAGAGCTTGAGATGGACTTTCTGGTCTGGATATTCGGAAGCTCACTCGAAGTCGGGATCGACTGAGTGAGCTCCATAGCAGAGGGGCTTGTCAAATTGGAGATTTGTGAACTTGACAGAGGATTTTCAAGCTCTATTGGCTCAGTTTTCGGTTTTGGTGAAGAACCTCTGCTTTGACATTCAACGCCTGAAATCATAAGGACAACTTCATTTGCTTCTTTCTTCTCTAACGGACTTGCATTGACCTCCATGAGTGATGCACAAATATAAAAAATTCTCAGCTGAGAGCTTCTCTGAGGAAAAAGATAAGACTCTATCACGAAAGTGAACGGCTAAGCTGAATTCAACGCAAAATCAGCAGAAGAAGTCGAAAGGCAGAGGAGCAAGAGCAAAAGAGTGAATCAGGAAGAGCAGAACATGGTAAAATGAGTGGGTTTTTGCAGGGAGTGGATTAACAATGATGAGAGGGGTTTTTGGTTCAGTATAGGTTCACGGGAGGCTCTATTTAAAGGGCTCTTAAAGAAGAGAGCATGAATTTGCTTTGAGAAAACTACTTTTCAGGGAAAAGGAAAATCTAAGAAGGTTTCAGTTGAAAAATAACACAGTTGGAACAGTTTAGGAAAATTTTGCTAAGCATCTTCCAACTTTGAGCGGAAGTAGCTCAGGTTGGAATCTGAAATTACAGGATTAGGAGCCGAACATAATTTATAATAAATATTAAAGCATTTGATCAGAGGATTTTGGATGCTCAAAACCACTTTTCAGAATTATTCTTATGAAATATTATATTGAGCATCTACAACAGTTGTACCATAGAATGTTATGACGTGTGTTGCCGTTACTAAGTGCAAGAATGCCATAAAAAGTCTTAAAATATGATTTTATATATGTTTTGCAACGTTACAATGTCTCGTGGTAATCAGAAGTAAAAGCCTCGTGAAATGAAAATACCTTATAGCTTTGCTAAAGGCTGGAGTTCCTCTCACTAATCTTACTTTTCTCTAGCACGAGCTCCACTTCTTAATCTCACTTCCACATACTTTGCATCTCTCTCTGTTGGGAGCGCAGAAAAAATTCAGAGACTTTGCACTTTCTGTTGATCACCATGGCTTGAACTTTGCGCCACCATTGCCATTCTAATCCTCTATTCCTGCATCCACTCGAGGAAAGTACCAAAAAAGTCCTAAACTTATTATATTGATACTAATTCAGTCCATCTGATCAATTTTGACCGGTCGGTGCTAACATGAACGTCAGCTAGTGCCCAGACACTAACGTGGCAATTTTTATAATTGTTTATTATTTTTTCGAATTTTTTATTAATTTTTTTCTTTGTTCTTTTCTTTTTCCTTTTCTTTTCTCCCTTCTTCCTCCTTGGACTGTTCCGGCAGTGGCCAATGAGCCTCCAGTTAGGCTCACCTGCCGCTAGCAAGGGTAACAGCCCTCGCTCGGTCTCTCCTAGGGCCGCCGATCTTCACTCAAATCTGGGTGAGGCTAGCCTTGCCTTGGCCTTGCCGTGGGCAAATGTGGCCTCTCCCATTGTTGGCAAGGCCATGGCAACCATCACTAGGGCAAAGACAAGGGCCGCTAAGCCCTCACCAACGGCAAGCGAGGGCTTCGCGGCCCTCGCCCACTAGCCGGCGGCAAGCCTCCAACCATGAGCCTCATCGGAGGCTCGCTGACCACAGGAAAAAAATTCATAAAAAAATTCATAAAATCATAAAGAAAAAATCCTAAAAATTGCCATGTTAGCGTTCGGCAAATGTCGATGTCCACATCAGCATCGGCCAACCAAAATTGGCCGGATGGACTGAATTGGTATAAATATTAAAAAGTTTAGAACTGAATTAGTCCAATTGAAAATTTTATAACTAAATTGGTATCAATGTAGTAAGTTTAAGACTTTTTTTTGTACTTTTCCCGCATCCACTGGTTTACGAAAACTGCAATTTTATGAACTTGTTTATGGAAACCTTCCTGTCCTGTCCTACAGTGCAACCCAATCACCAAATCAACGGATGATATGAAGCAAAACTTCGTAACTTCCGACAAAGTTTATTGGGTTTCGCTGGCTGTAATCCCATTCCCTTGATCATCCTATATGCGGAAATTCCACGCCTTCTTCACATTCCTACAAATCAAACGAGCCCCTCAAAGCTAGGTAATTATATGTCACGGTTCTGTCGGAACCTCATTCCGTGTTATCTGGGTTTTTGCTTGTTGGAGTCACGTTTCCTTGACAATCCTCCACAAAGATTAAATTCTATCCCAGACAATGGGAATTCAATTCCGATGAATTAAGTCCAATACAAACTCTCTTTTCAGAGCGAACCAAACATAAGAGGGAAAGTTACGGTCCACACGCCTCTTCTTCGCATAAATTGGACGAAAATTACGATGCGTCATTTGTGGTGATGTGCTTCTGATTCCGATTGCTCTGTTTATCAGAATATGTCGGTTTTCTTAGAAGGATTTCTTATGGATTTTGCACAAACTTCGCTGCTATGACCCAGGTTTGCGTTTTCATTGTTTTAAAACATTAGGTCATCACCGTAGCCAAATCACTTATTTCATGCATTTCCCGTGAAAGCTATTGCTGCAAAACAAGGGAAATGAGATGCACAATTTAGGAATGATGAAGTGGACTATTCCTGAATTTAACAAGAAAGAAGAGCAATATTTGTAAGTTCAGGAATTCACGAACTCTCTTCGCTCAAGACTGCAATTTTCATTTGGAAATATTTGTTCATTTAGGAAAATGAAAATGGAATTAGGCTCCATTCATTTCGTAAAAAATGTGGTGTTTTTGAAAAATATTTTCAATTTTTTTAGTGTTTAGTTGAAACTTGAAAATGAACTAGTAATTATTTTCCACCATTGATATGAAAATTTTGATTTGATTTTCTTCCATGCATTCCTTAGAATAATTTCAAGGACCATTTGTGTCATATTCACTTCATATCAAGACGAATTCCATTCATTAACTAGCATATAGAAATGGCGTAATCTTCATGTGAAGAAGATTCCTGATTTGCTAATTATAAGTCAGAGAGATTGACCTCATGTGACGACCTAGACCTGGAGCAATATGAAGGGATGGACTGAGATCGCCTTGGCAGTACGCGAGCAGACTAAGGGCATTTCTCTTGTCTCACATCGCTTAGGGGAGAGTCCTGAGACTAGTTTATAAGGCTTGAATCCGTCTAATCTATGTACCGCGTTTTAAAACCGTGAGGACTAAGTGTTCAAAGCGGACAATATTACATAGTGGCGCCCAACTCCTTACAAATGATATCAAAGCCGACTCAACGACCCAAACCCCGACCCAACCCGTAGATCCATTTGGATCGGCCACAGTGCAGTCAATTACGTAATGCAAGGAGACCCAGCTCATGGTCATCGGACCATCATCGCTTTTCATAACAAGAAAGAAAAGCAGGAAAAAAAAGGGCAGATATGAGTCCCATTCTAGTATATTTGCAGATTACTAGGAACGCCGTGCTCCTGGAGTCGTCACAACCATGCACAGTAGCTGCCGCCGACCCATTCTAACTGAGATGGATATTACTGGGGAAGCACGCGTTACTTGAGATGGAGTTCTCCGAAAATTTTCTTCAGCTCCAGCACGAGCTCGGATCTCCGTTTGGTCCTTTCCTTGGCCTCCTGGAAATTCAATGTGTGGGTGACATGGAGAGCCATCTTCAAGACCTTCGATTTTTCAACTTCCGCAATCTCCTTAAACTCAACACTGTGATCCCGATGCCAGTGTTTCGGCTTCCATTCTATGTACCTGAAGGCTTATTCAATCAGAATTTACCTCGTAAAATACGTGGCATTGGTAAAATGAAAGCGCACGTGCACACATACACCACAGTTTCCTGAACTCCAAGCGACAGCTTCAAAACCCAAAAGAGAGAGGATGTTTATGACGGGTCTGAGTTCACATGACACATATACGAATAAGCTTATTAACGAAGAAAAGAAAGTCAATAGTTCGTAGTAAGGTATAACCCTAACCTTAACCGTGGGTGCGATAAGCTTGTTAATGAAGAAAAGAAAGTGGGTCGAAATGTGACTGCAAAAGGACAAAAGATTGGCTAAACTTGTGCATGTTCTGATGTGCATATCCCTTAGCTCCCTCACCGTTCCAACTAACCCCACATGTACTCCATATAAAAACTACTAAACTATATTTCCATAATCCATAACCTATCTATTGAATACTCCCATCTATACCATATGCACATATATTTGCACAAATTCAAACCACAAACTATAATTGATATCCAAAACGTGCTTCTGTCCAGTCAAATTTTTAAAGGCCTTAAAAGGGAGATTCAGGAAAAGCAGATGGCGCACTCTCTTATTTTATTTGTCAAAGCTTCAAGGCTTTCGACTGAAGTGGAAAAATCGACAACGAACTCCAAAGATTCGCTCATGTTCTCGCTCCGGCTGTAGTTGCTGATGGGTTTAGAGGCCAGAACTGAATTCGGGTAAGATTTCTTTTCACCGTCCTTTGTCAGGAAGACAGTAGTCACGATATTCATTTCCTCAACCTCCAACTGTGATAAATCAGAAAGTCAGAATAATATGGAATTTGTAGAAACCAGTCATCATAGTCATAGGCTTAGTCATTGACCTCGTCCCCATCGACAAGGCAGCGGTCACCCACATCGAACGGATGCTTCACGAATACAAACACGATGGCTTCGAACAAGTCTTTGGCAGCGTTCCCAAAAATGAACTCGAGAAGCAAAAGCTGCGACGAAATAAAGATTTGCACTGGCGTCGTCAATAATCCTGTCAGAAGCAACCCCAGAATGATGATCACGACAAGAAAAAGTGCTGAAGCGAGCTTGTCCAGCTTGTCGATGCATGTTTTCTTATCATTGAAGGCGCGAAAGAGTGATTTTCGTTCACGACCGACATTCACCTGCAGACGTGAACTATATAGTTTAGACCATGTCCTTATGTCTATATTTATCTATCAGTCCGTATGCGTGGTTCCTAGTTCTTTTAGCTTCCAAAAATCTCCTTAATTTCAGTTTGTTATAAACAAGCTCCATAGAACATTTGGCTTGGAAGAGAGATAAGAGCCAGCAAAGAGATCAGATACACACTTACCAGCCATCTCTTGAAAAGCGACTTCCCGATTTTCCCAGTTTCTTTCACTCCGGGAAAGAAAGCCAAGAATTTCTCAACTCGTTCCTCTGGCATGAAGCGCAAAAGGTCATCCTTCTCGATAAACCTAGTAAACAGCAGAAAACAGGAGTCAGTGACGCACTCTGGAGCAATGAGATTTTTTTCAATAACCCAAGGGCATGGGTTGGACACCCGGCTATCTAAAGGCAGCCCCATGAACTATTAAATCCAGTCTTTGGCCTGTGCAAATTTCTCAAATCTAGAGCAATTTGCATGCAGTTGGTGAAATTCAAAAGGTTAAACTCTATTTTCTCA
Organism: Eucalyptus sideroxylon; assembly: GCA_014182405.2. Classification (NCBI taxonomy): domain Eukaryota; kingdom Viridiplantae; phylum Streptophyta; class Magnoliopsida; order Myrtales; family Myrtaceae; genus Eucalyptus; species Eucalyptus sideroxylon. The sequence goes on from CM024550.2 coordinate 48,341,954, forward strand.
GCTGGAAACCCCCCGAAGTCCCAACCAACTGCACCAATCCTGGAGCTTCGAAGCAACAGCATCATTTGCTAGAGTAGAAGAGAGTTTAAGGAAGTGCTCTCACTGGCTCCCTGACTTGGCTACGTTTTTGAATATCTTTTTAGCAGCATCCTTGGCTTCTTGTCCATCAGTCATCTCCTTATATGGTAGGGAATCAGCAAGATTTATAATCTTCCAAGGAAAAACTTTATCCAGCTTCATCTTTATAAGCTTCTCTATATCCACTTTGAGACTTGGAACCACGGGGCCGGAAAGTTGCCTTATCACGTAGTGTTGAAAGAAGTAATCTTGCATGCGATTAAAGACTCTTTTGTGTTGAAAAGAAACAGCAAGCGACGTTATCAGGATTGATTTGATCAGCCATAAAGCAGCTCCTATAAGACAAGAAAGGAGCGCCCTCGTGACCCGGTTCAGAATCTTGGTCGTGTGTCTCGAGCATTTCACTCCATGGTTTATCAGCAAAACCCAGGCTAAAATGACCAGACACAGCCAGGCGAACACCGCGGCACTGTTTTTTGATGCAAAGAGAAAGTAAAAAACCTTCTTTTCAGGCAGATACTTATTGTCAATCAAGAAAACCAATAATGCGATCGACCAATCTGTCGCCAGCTTACCACAAAAGATTGCCCACATCAGCAAACACCATCCCCACAAATGCACATGCCAAATAACTATATTTCGCAGATTACGAATGGTTAAACTTGCAATCAGAAGCACTGTGATGCACACAAACATGACCAGCTGAGCCAAAATAAATCTGCCCGACATCACCTGGGACTTGGGATTCACAGTCTCGCACACATCCTCATCGTCTTCCTCCTCTACAGCCTGTGATGGAACCGAAGCGACTGGAGACTTGCTCAGCGCCAGTTCCACAGCGTCCTTAGATGCACTAGCATTTGTATCACTAGGATGCGGTGGTTCCATGGATATCGATTTCAGCTTCTCATCTGTAGAGCTTGAGATGGACTTTCTGGTCTGGATATTCGGAAGCTCACTCGAAGTCGGGATCGACTGAGTGAGCTCCATAGCAGAGGGGCTTGTCAAATTGGAGATTTGTGAACTTGACAGAGGATTTTCAAGCTCTATTGGCTCAGTGTTTGGTTTTGGTGAAGAACCTCTGCTTTGACATTCATCGTCTGGAATCATAAGGGCAACTTCATTTGCTTCTTTCTTCTCTAACGAACTTGCATTGACCTCCATGAGTGCTGCGCAAATATAAGAAGCTTTTCAGCTGAGAGCTTCTCTCAGGGCAAAAGATGGACTTTATCACGAAAGTGAATGCCTTGGTTGAATTCAACGCAAAATCAGCAGAAGAAGTCGAAAGGCAGAGGAGCAAGAGCAAAAGAGTGATTCAGGAAGAGCAAAACATGGTATAATGAGCGGGGTTTTGCAGGGAGTGGATTAACAACGATGAGAGGGGGTTTCTTGTTCAGTATAGCTTCACGGGAGGCTCTATTTAAAGGGCTCTTAAAGAAGAGAGCATGAATTTGCTTTGAGAAAACTACTTTTCAGGGAAAAGGAAAATCTAAGAAGGTTTCAGTTGAAAAAAAAAACACAGAACAGTTAAGGAAAATTTTGCTAAGCATCTTCCAACTTTGAGCGGAAGTAGCTCAGGTTGGAATCTGAAATTACAGGATTAGGAGCCGAACATAATTTATAATAAATATTAAAGCATTTGATCAGAGGATTTTGGATGCTCAAAACCACTTTTCAGAATTATTCTTATGAAATATTATTGTGAGACCACGCCAACCTGTTCTAAAAGCTTAAGATATTAGATGAACACTCCCCCTCACGCGTGGTTTATTATTTAAATATTCGGGACCTCCTAAACACCTCCCCCTCACGCTTAGTCTGGTCTTTTTGAGATTTTATGAAATTTAATTGGGGAGACAAATGGGGGCCTGGAATATTCGAACTCAAAGCTCGATACCATGTGAGATTTTATAAAAGCTTAAGCTGTTAGATGAAGACGTGATTTATTATTTAAATATTCTAACAATTATATTGAGCATCTACAACAGTTGTACCATAGAATGTTATGACGTGTGTTGCCGTTACTAAGTGCAAGAATGCCATAAAAAGTCTTAAAATATGATTTTATATATGTTGTGCAACGTTACAATGTCTCGTGGTAATCAGAAGTAAAAGCCTCGTGAAATGAAAATACCTTATGGCTTTGCCAATGGCTGGAGTTCCTCTCACTAATCTTACTTTTCTCTAGCACGAGCTCCACTTCTTAATCTCACTTCCACATACTTTGCATCTCTCTCTGTTGGGAGCGCAAAAAATATTCAGAGACTTTGCACTTTCTGTTGATCACCATGGCTTGAACTTGCGCCACCATTGCCATTCTAATCCTCTATTCCTGCATCCACTCGAGGAAAGTACCAAAAAAGTCCTAAACTTATCGTATTGATACTAATTCAGTCCATCTGGTCAATTTTGACCGGTCGGTGCTAACATGGACGTCAGCTGGTGCCCAGACACTAACGTGGCAATTTTTATAATTTTTATAATTTTTGTGAATTTTTTATTAATTTGTTTCTTTTTTCTTTTCTTTTTCCTTTCCTTTTCTCCTTTCTTCCTCCTTGGACTGTTCCGGCGGTGGCCAATGAGCCTCCAGTTAGGCTCACCTGCCGCTAGCAAGGGAAACGGCCCTCGCTCGGTCTCTCCTAGGACCGCTGGTGAGGCGGCTTCACTCAAATTTGGGCAAGGCCAACCTTGGCTTGGCCTTGCCATGGGCAAATGTGGCCTCTCCCATTGCTAGCAAGGCCATGGCAACCATCACTAGGGCAAAGACAAGGGCCGCTAAGCCCTTGCCAGCGGCAGGCGAGGGCTTCGCGGCCCTCGCCCACTAGCCGGCGGCAAGCCTCCAACCACGAGCCTCATCGGAGGCTCACCGACCACCGTTGAAACAATCCAAGTAGGAAGAAGGTAGAAAAGAAAAGGAAAAAGAATTCATAAAAAATTCATAAAATCATAAAAAAAAAAATCAAAAAAATTGCCATGTTAGCGTTCGGCAAGTGCCGACGTCCACATCAGCATTAGCCAACCAAAATTGGCCAGATGGACTGAATTGGTATAAATATTAAAAAGTTTAGGACTGAATTAGTCCAATCGAAAAGTTTATAACTAAATTGGTATCAATGTAATAAGTTTAAGACTTTTTTTTGTAGTTTTCCCGCATCCACTGGTTTACAAAAACTGCAATTTTATGAACTTGTTTATGGAAACCTTCCTGTCCTGTCCTACAGTGCAACACAATCACCAAATCAATGGATGATATGAAGCAAACCTTCCGACAAAGTTGATTGGGTTTCACTAGCTGTAATCCCATTCCCTTGATCATCCTATATGCGGAAATTCCACGCCTTCTTCACATTCCTACAAAATCAAACGAGCCCCTCAAAGCTAGGGAATTATATGCCACGGTTCTGTCGGAACCTCATTCCGTGTTATCTGGGTTTTTGCTTGTTGGAGTCACGTTTCCTTAACAATCCTCCACAAAGATTAAATTCTATCCCAGACAATGGGAATTCAATTCCGATGAATTGGAGTCCAATACGAACTCTCTTTTCAGAGCGAACCAAACATAAGAGGGAAAGTTACGGTCCACGTGCCTCTTCTTCGCATAAATTCGACGAAAATTACGATACGTCATTTGTGGTGATGTGCTTGTGATTCTGGTTGCTCTGTTTATCAGAATGTGTCGGTTTTCTTAGAAGGATTTCTTATGGATTTTGCACAAACTTCGCTGCTATGACCCAGGTTTGCGTTTTCATTGTTCTAAAACATTAGGTCATCACCGTAGCCAAATCACTTATTTCATGCATTTCCCGTGAAAGCTATTGCTGCAAAACAAGGGAAATGAGATGAATAATTTAGGAATCATGAAGTGGACTATTCCTGAATTTAACAAGAAATAGAAGGGCAATATTTGTAAGTTCCGGAATTCATGAACTCTCTTCGCTCAAGACTGCAGTTTTCATTTGGAAATATTTGTTCATTTAGGAAAATGAAAATGGAATTAAGGCTCCATTCATTTAGTAGAAAATATGGTGTTTTTGAAAAATATTTCCAGAAAAGTTACAATTTTTTTTAGTGTTCGGTTGAAACTTGAAAATGAACTAAAAATTATTTTCCTCCGTTGATATTAAAAATTTGATTTGATTTTCTTCCATGCACTCCTTAGAATAATTTCAAGGACCATTTGTGTCATTATCACTTCATATCAAGACGAATTCCATTCATTAACTAGCATATAGAAATGGTGTAATCTTCATGTGAAGAAGACTCCTGATTTGCTAATTATAAGTCAGAGAGATCGACCCCACAAGAAAATGCCACAGATTTGGAAAGAGCAATCCGAACATTCTCCGAAAGGGGCACGATGGCTCAATCCTAAAACTCAGTGAATATTCGATCCATGTTGTCAATAATTAATAAAGTAAAGTACCAATAAACATCACATGATTAAGGAAGCCTCAATGTTTGTCATCCGTAGATCCATTTGGATCGGCCTCAGTGCAGTCAATTACGTAATGAAAAGTCAAAGGGAGGACTCAGCTCATGGTCATCGTACAATCATCGCTTTTCATAAAACATTCCTGTTGTTGAGTTTGTCTCGAGTTCATACGAGAATTGAGTCTAAGACTATCTTATCTCGTCAGGGTTTTAAATTAGCATGTGCACGTTTGCTGGTCACTAGAAGTTAAAAGATCGACCAGCTAAGGAGAAAGGTAAAGCAGAATTAAATGATCAGAGCAAAACTATCGTAAAATCTGGTCACTGCTCCACTTATTTGATACCGTTCTTATAGATTCAGCCTATAGATGGAGGTACATTGTAATTCTTATGCAATATGTCATTTATGATCAAGCGAAGAACATAGCCGCACACTTTTTTAGCCAAACAAGAAAGAAAAGCAGGGAAAAAAAGCTCGATATGAAGTCCCATTCTCGCATATTTGCAGATTACTAGGAATGCCGCGCTCCTGGAGACGTCATAACCGTGCACAGTAGCGGCCGCCGACCCATTCTAGCTGAGACGAACTTACTGTGGAAGCACGCGTTACTTGAGATGGAGTTCATCGAAAATTTTCTTCAGCTCCAGCACGAGCTCGGATCTCCGCTTGGTCCTTTCCTTGGCCTCCTGGAAATTTAATGTGTGGCTGGCATGGATAGCCATCTTCAAGGCCTTTGAATTGTCAACGTGCGCAATCTCCTTAAACACAACGCTGTGACCCGGTCGCCAGTCTTTCGGCTTGCTTTCTAAGTACCTGGAGGCTTATTCAATCAGAACTCGCACCTTGTGAAACACTCGGCATTGCTAAAATGAAAGCGCACTCCCACGCATACACCAGAATTTCTAGAACAAGAAGCAACATATTCAAAAACCCAAAAGAGTTTCAGCTTCCTGTGATCCAGATGCCGGTGTTTCGGCTTCCTTTCTATGTACCTGAAGGCCTATTCGATCAGAATTCGCACCTCGTAAAATACTCGGCATTGCTAAAATGAAAGCGCACGTGCACACACACACCAGGGTTTCTTTAACTCCAAGCAACAGCTTCAAAACCCAAAAGAGAGAGGATGTTTATGACGGGTCTGATTTCACATCACGCGTAAGTCAATAAGCTTATCAATGAAGAAAAGAAAGTCGATAGTTCTCAGTGAGATATAACCTTAACCTTAACCGCGGGTGCAATCTTATTAATGAAGAAAATAAAGTCGGTCGAAATATGGCTGCAAAAGGACAAAAGAATTGATCGAACTTGTGCATGTCCCTCGGCTCCCTCACCGTTCCAACTAACTGAGAAGAAATCGAACATAGAACAAGATCTGTATATGAAAGAGATTTTAACTCTTGAACAATCAATGAGAAATACCTCAGCTCAAACCTTTCATTCTTCTGAAGCTCAAGATCATGCTTTACAAGACTTCACCATTCTCAGAAATACAGAGATGAAGAGAAAAGCTACAGACGATTCCAAGAGAAACAGAGTTTTACAAGACTGAAAGTAAGTTTTCTTATCTCTATTCTCATTCTCTTATCCTTTTATACTAGTGCAGGTAGTTCAAGTACTTCTGTTACAGATTTGTTACAACAGAATAACCAATATAGAAGTATGCGAGAGTTCTTCTAGCTGTGCAGATCCTTTAATCTTGCTTGATCATCTTCTATTTTTCCAGATTCAGATGCCATGGATCGCCAGCTCATCATTCACCTGGATCGCCAGCTCACAACCTTCTTCTGCTCCAGTTTCTTACGTTCCAGCCTCCTCTGTCTCGGTTACTTCGTTAAGTTTGGTTCTTCTACTATTACTAGCTCCTGTGTTTAACTGCTCTTTTGATATCTGTTTAATCCTTCTAACATCCCCCTTCAAATTGGGAATGAGTAGAGTACAAATTCCCAATTTGGTTCTCATATAAGAATGCACACTACGTGTCAGTGATTTGGTGAAAACATCAGCTAATTGGTAAGCACTTGGAATGTATCTGACTTGTAAAGATCCTGAAGATACTTTTTCTCGAACGAAGTGGAAATCTACTTCAATATGTTTGGTTCGAGCGTGTAAAACAGGATTCAAAGTGAGAGAGATGGCTGACTTATTATCACAATACAAATGAATAGGAGGTTTAAGGAAACAGCCTATATCACGCAAGACAAAACTAACCCAAGTAAGATCGGCAGTGGCTGATGCAAGAGCACGGTATTCAGCTTCAGTAGAAGATCTGCTCACTGTAGGTTGTTTCTTTGCTGCCCAGGATATAAGGTTAGATCCAAGATATAGACAAAAACCAGTTGTTGATCTTCTGGTTTCTGTACACCCTGCCCAATCTGCATCTGAGAAACCATAGAGATTCATGGTAATCTTTGTGAGAGTGAAGGAATAAGCCAAGCTTGATAGTACCCTTGATATATCGCAAGACTCTTTTTAAACAGTTGAAGTCTGCAATTGTAGGTTGCTGCATTCTTTGGCGAGTATATTAGTAGCATAAGCAATGTCAGTGTCAGTTAATGTGAGATATTGCGGACCTCCAACTAGACTTCGATATTCAATAGGATTGGTCAAAGGTATAGTATCATTGATTAGAACAGGAGGTTTTAATGCAAGAGGAGTTGAAATTGGTTTGGAGTTAAGCATATGAGCTCGAGTGAGAAGGTCTAGAGCATACTTGGTTTGACATAAGAACAGGTAATTTGGAGTTCGTGTAGCTTCAATGCCGAGGAAATAGTGTAAGGATCCTAAATCCTTCATATGAAAATGAATACTCAGAGAATTAATAAGAGCAGAAATCATTTGAGGAGAGCTTCCAGTGAGAATTATATCATCTACATACAATAATAAGAGAATGGTTGCTGTCTCAGTATGCAGAATGAATAAGGAAGGATCAGTAGAGCTGCAGAAAAATCCATATTCGAGCAGGAAGCTGCTAAACCTATCAAACCAAGCTCGAGGAGCTTGTCGAAGTCCATAAAGAGATCTTCGAAGAAGACAGACATGGTGAGGCTTTTGTGATTCTTTAAATCTGGAGGCTGCTCCATATATACTGTTTCACTTAAGGTTCCATGTAAGAAAGCATTTTTGACATCTAATTGATGAATTTTCCATTGTTTCATCATAGCTACTGATAGAATTATTCGGATTGTTGCATGCTTTACTACAGGGCTGAAGGTTTCTGTGAAATCAAGACCTTCTTCTTGATGGAAGCCTTTAGCTACAAGCCTTGCTTTGAGTCTATCCAGGCTCCCATCAGGTGCGAGTTTTGCCTTGAACACCCATCTGCATCCGATAACATTCATATGATCATTTCTAGGAACTAAATCCCAGGTTTGATTCTGATATAAGGCATCCATCTCTTCTTTCATTGCTTGATACCATCCTTGGTCTGCTAATGCTGACTTTACTGATTTTTGTTCGATAGGAACCTGATACTCAACTAGACATGCATATTTGGGATTTGCTTTAATAATTCTAGATCGAAGTCTTGTTTGCATAGGATGAGTTGAAGAAGTACCTTGCATCTGTTCAGTTTCAGAACTGATTTGTATTTGTTCTGTATTAGCATTTGATGTTGAGATAGTCTCTTGACTTGTAGGTATTTGTTCCTCTATGATTGGAGATAACAGAGGCAATTCAGTAACTTCAGAGACATTATTAAGATCATTCTGCATCTCAATATCAGATACCATCTGGATTTGTGTTTGTCTTGCAGGATTACTTGTACTGAGCTCATTGTCCTGCATTACTGAAGTTGTTTGAGTGGATCTGGTATGCTGCAAATGCTCCCTTGATATATTGTCTTGTGATTGATCCTGCTTAGTAGAACTGGAAATAGAAGATAGTACTCCTTTTATCCCTTTGTTTGTATAAATCGGACCCTGCTGATATTCAGTATGTAGAGTATGAGAGAAGGGAAAAACGTTCTCATCAAATATGACATGTCTGCTGATGTAGACTCTTCCATTCGTAGGTAAGAGACATCTGTACCCTTTATGCTTCTCACTATATCCAAGAAAGATACATGTAAGTGATCTTGGATCAAATTTATGCTTTGTGTAGTGCCTGAGACATGGATAACATGCTGAACCAAAGACTCGAAGATAAGAATAGTCTGGTGTCTTATTGTAGAGCTTATAATGAGGTGAATGCATATGTATTTTTGTTGAGGGCAGAAGATTGATAACGTGAACTGCTGTTTTGAATGCATCTACCCAATATTTCAGTGGTACTGCAGCATGATACATCATTGCTAGACCCAATTCAATGACATGTCGATGCTTTCTTTCTGAGACACCATTTTGCTCTGGTGTGTGAGGGCAAGAAATATTCTGCTTAATTCCACATTTTTGTAGATGAGTTTGGAATTTACTACTAGTAAACTCACCTCCTCCATCACTCTGAAAGATTTTGATCTTGTGGTTCAGCTGATTTTCTATAAGTCTTTGAAACATAATGAATATCTCATAGACTTCTGACTTGTGTCTCATTGGATATAACCAACTATACCGAGAAAAATCATCCACAAAAATGACATAATAGGAGAATTTCTGAACAGATTGAACTGGTGAAGGTCCCCATACATCACAATGTATTCTTTCTAATGGAATATTCGAGATATGTTCTGAGAGATGGAAAGATAAAGCTGAGCTTTTGGCAGTTTGACAGCTACTACATATATTCGAGCTTTAGAACTAAAATGAATGAGTTGTTGTTTCGTAGAGTCTTCACTTTGTTTTAAGACTGGTGTGAGCAAGTCTTTGATGCCAGATATCCTCTCCAACCTCTGGCTGAGTTTGTGTGAAGAAAACCTCTGCAACTTTAGGTTCCACCTGGTATAGCCCCTTGACTTTCCTTCCTAGCTTCACTGTTGTATGTTTGTGATTGTCCTTCACATATACCCCATTTTTATCAAAAATAAAAGAGCAGGGATAATCATCAGTTAGTTTTGATACGGATATAAGGTTCTTTTTGATTTCAGGGACTATTAATACATCATTCAGAGGTAATTTGCTATTTTCTATGTTCAATATTCCATTACCAATGCATGAGATTGACAAATGAGATCCATCTCCTATCATGACAGTGTCAGTACCATTATATGTACTGTAGTTTTGAATCATACCAGGTTCTGAGGTAATGTGTGTTGTAGCCCCTGTATCTGGGTACCATTCTGAGCCATATGGTTCTTCAATGTGAACTGCTGACAATGCAGTTGGTATTTCCTCTGCCTGGTATGAGTTATCAAACCTGTACCAACATCTGAGTGCTGTATAGCCTGATTCTTACAAATCTGACATTGCAGTAATCCATTACTCATAGGTTTTGTAATCTGTGTTTGTCTACCACCATTCGGACTTTGTGGTGAATAAGACCTAACACTTTGATATCTTTGTGCAGGATTGGAATATGGTCTGAACCCTTGTCCAAAGTTAGACCAATTATCCTTGTTAACCTGACCTTGCTGAGTTGAATTCAGGGTATTCATTTTGATCTGTTGATTCCTTCCTGCTTCTGTAACATTGTTTCCATATTCCCTTCGAGTGAATGACTGTCCTCTACCATAGTTAGCTTCTCCTCGAAAATTTTCTCTTTGATTTCTAGGATTAACTCTCTGCTGACTTGTTCCAATTCTTCTTTGCCCATAATAGGCCAAGTTGGTATTATACTCATTCTCTTTGAGTGAATATGTTTGTAATCGGGTTTCAAACCTTTCAAGTTGTGAAATTACCTCATCATATTCTGGCTGAGGCTTAAGACAATACATGGTTGTCCTGAAAGTTTCATATTCAGAATCTAGCCCTTCGAGTATGCCAAACATTCTTGTTATATCATCAACAGGCTTTCCAATTGCATTTAACTGATCACAGATGGTTTTGAACTCACGAAGGTATTCGCTTAGTAATCTGTTTCTTTTCTTGCAGACCTGAAGTTTTCCCCTCAACTCAAACTCCTTTGCAATAGATTTCTGTGTAAACTTATTTACAAGAGCCTGCCATACTTCGAGTGAGGTTTCTAAACCAATTATCAGACTTAGAATATTCTACGTCTTGCACCACTAATCCAGGATGATATGAGCTGGTCGGTTTTTATCCAATCCAGATGATCGGGATTCATTATTTCTCCGTCACCTTTATCGTATCATTTGTGTTGGAGGTAATGTTTCACCATTAATAAAGCCAATCAAATCTTGGCTTTTCAGAAATCGATTGAATTGAGCTTGCCACAACAGAAAATTCTCTTCATTCAACTTGATAGTAACGAAATTAGCTATATTCACATGGATAGGGAAAGGATACTTCTGCACTCTAGTTGCCATTCTTATATGGCCAGAAACTTTGAAGATTCGAAGAAACAATCCAGCAAACTTTGAAGATACACTATCTAAGAAAACACCAGAATCTTTATACTATCTTGCAGCAAGAACATATCAGATCTATTACTCCCAGGCATTTTAAGCTCTGATACCATGAGAAGAAATCGAACATAGAACAAGATCTGTATATGAAAGAGATTTTAACTCTTGAACAATCAATGAGAAATACCTCAGCTCAAACCTTTCATTCTTCGAAGCTCAAGATCATGCTTTACAAGACTTCACCATTCTCGAAATACAGAGATGAAGAGAAAAGCTACAGACGATTCCAAGAGAAACAGAGTTTTACAAGACTGAAAGTAAGTTTTCTTATCTCTATTCTCATTCTCTTATCCTTTTATACTAGTGCAGGTAGTTCAAGTACTTCTGTTACAGATTTGTTACAACAGAATAACCAATATAGAAGTATGCAAGAGTTCTTCTAGATGTGCAGATCCTTTAATCTTGCTTGATCATCTTCTGTTTTTCCAGATTCAGATGCCATGGATCGCCAGCTCATCATTCACCTGGATCGCCAGCTCACAACCTTCTTCTGCTCCAGTTTCTTCTGTTCCAGCCTCCTCTGTCTCAGTTACTTCGTTAAGTTTGGTTCTTCTACTATTACTAGCTCCTGTGTTTAACTGCTCTTTTGATATCTGTTTAATCCTTCTAACACTAACCCCATAGTACTCCTCCATATAAAACTACTAAACTATATTTCCATATTCCATAACCTATCTATTGAATACTCTCATCTATAACATATGCACATATTCAAACCACAAACTATCATTGATATCAAAAACACGCTTCTGTGCAGTCAAATTATTAACAGCCTCAAAAGAGAGATTCAGGAAAAGCAGATGGCACACTTGTTTATTTTATGTGTCAAAGCTTCAAGGCTCTCGACTGAAGTTGAGAAATCGACCACGAACTCCAAACATTCGCTGATGTCCTGGCTCCTGTTGTAATTGCTGATGGGTTTAGAGGCCAGAACTGAATTTGGGTAAGATATCTTTTCACCGTCGTTTGTCCGGAATACGGTAGTCAGGATATTCATATCGTCAACCTCCATCTGTGATGAATCAAAAAGTCAGACGAATATGGAGTCTGTACAAACCAGTCACGCAGAGTCATAGGCTTAGTCATTCACCTCAACCCCATCGATGACGCAGCGGTCACTCACGTTGAACGGATGCTTCACGAATACAAACATGATAGCTTCGAACAAGTCTTTGGCAGCGTTCCCAAAAATGAACTCGAAAAGAAAAAGCTGCGACGAAATAAAGATGAGCACTGGCGTCGTCAATAATCCTGTCAGAAGCAATCACAGAATGATGATCACGACAAGCAAAGCTGCTGAAGCAAGGTTGTTCAGCTCCTCAATGGCTGTTTCTGCATCCTTGAAAGCGTGAGTGAGTGATTTTCGTTCACGATAGAAATTCGCCTGCAGACGTGAACTGTATAATTTAGATCATGTCCTTATGTCTATATTTTTTATGCATCGTTTCTAGTTCTTTCAGCTTCCAAAAATCTCCTTAATTCAGATTGTTAGAAAAAAGCTCCATAGAACATTTGGCTTGGAAGCATCACCCACCGCGGTAGCTCAGCTGGGTAGACGCTAGACTTCCATCAAGAAGGTCTAGAGTTCGAAGCTCCTGCAACGCAAGTTGCAGGAAGGCTAGCTTGAGACTATTGGTGACTTATTCGGTGACACGTGTGTGGTGATAGCACGTGTCGCCCTAATGGTTTATCTCCGGCTGCTGGCCGTGCGGGGTTCCCTAGGTCACCAAAAAAAAAAAAAAAACAGAAACATTTCGCTTGGAAGCAAGATAAGAGCCAGCAAAGAGATCAGACATGCACTTACCAGCCAACTCTTTAAAGACGACTTCCTGATTTTCCGAGTTTCTTTCGCTTCGGGAAAGAAAGCCAAGAATTTCTCGATGTATTCCTTCGCCATGATGCACGAAAGTTCTTCCTCCTCGATAAACCTAGTACAAAGCAGAAAATAGGAGTCAGTGACACACTTTGGAGCAATGAGATTTTTTTAAATAACCCAAGTGCATGGGTTGGACACCCGGCTATGTAAAGGCAGCCCCATGAACTATTAAAGCCAGGCCTTTGGCCCGTGCAAATTGCCTAGATTTAGGGCAATTTGCATGCAGTTGGTGAAATTCAAAGGGTAAACTTAATTTCCGGACTTGGAAATCCCCCAAAGTCACAACCAACTGCACCAATCCTGGAGCTTTGAAGCAACAGCATGTTGGTAATTTTTTTATAAAACAAATGAAGAGGTGCCTTGTCCCACATCGAAAAGATGTGAGTGCGCACGTGGACGAGATTTGGCACTAACCGATGATCATTAATTTTATTTATTGAAAAAAAATCAGATTTATTTTTATTAAAATTAACTATAGAGTCTTGTTGTGAAACAGTACGACTGTTCACAAAAATTTTCGATTATTTTTTATGTATTTATTTATTTATGAATTTTTTATGTCTTTTCAACGTAACCTTTGAGACGTATTTGTTCACGAAAGGTTGTCTTTGTTCTTTTGCAACCTTTTGAAGGGTTGCCTCTATTCAAAAGACAAAGATAAGTACGTTTGTTTTGAGATCAAACATATATGTTCTTCCATTTTTTTTCGTTTTCTTTCGAGAGAAACTACAGCCATTGTTTTTAATTGTTTCCCATGAGAGACCCTGGAGAAATACTAGAATTGCTATCTAGTATTCTCACTTGAGACTTTGTTGTATTATGGAGGAAATTTGCCAGTGACCATTAGCAACGTAGTGGAGCAAATAAATCCTTAAAGAAAGTGATATTACGCCTCAAAGTCCGACTTGAGTACTCTAAAGATCCGACTTTATTATTCTACCCAATTCGAAGCCATATTTTTCCAACAATTTTAAGGATTTATTTGTGTAACAATGAAGTCAGAGTCGGAGGAAGTACCAGCCCGTGGTGGCTCACCATCAGCGGTCCTCGGGATGTCATCCATGAATCCTGAATCTTCCTCTTCTTTTGCCCATCGCAACATGCCTCTCAGAAATTGGAAATGAGATGGATGGACTGTAGATTATTATTATTTGCTTGATCTTCTCCACCGCCTCTGTCACCTTGAAGTTAAAGACAAATCCATAATCATTATATGCGTGTAGACCTCTCCATCCAATGTGGCGGATGTGGCCTGGACTTCAAAGTTTACGCAGGAGAAGTCGAGAAAAAACGCCAAAGCAGAATAAGATCACACCCGCAACGGCACGCACCGATCAGAGACGATCTCCCCAGCGAATTACCACGACACTTCGCCATACACACAATCGCCATCGAAATTATCGTCTCTGTATTCGACTCGCAATGATGTCGACACTGATTACCTCGGTTCGTCTCGGTCTTTGTGTGAGTCCGGCGGCAAAGACAAGGATGAAAATCCTGCTTCTAAAGATGTGGGGCCTGTGGCGGTTTAGGATCTATCTCCATGCAGTTCCCTAAATCAAAGGCCGGTTGCAGCAAAAGCAACTTAAAGGCCTCCTCAAATTTGCCGAGATTTATACAGGCAATGCCTTACATACATGTTGCGCTAGATGGGTACACCATGCAAAGCATGTTGAGTGCTTGCGTTGGTGTAGCTCATTGGGGATGGTTAGCAAATTTTTCTAGAGGATCAACCATCTCTCACCTTCGTGCCCGACATTGATGATGTTGAGACTATGATCCACGAGATCAAGCGCAAGGTGAAAATGGTAGTTCAATCTGACACCCAAGAATTGGGGCGGGTACGTGACTCCGTGGGTGACCAAGATTGATTGTGCAGTCTTTTGATTGCTTGAAGTTGCTTCACCTTTGGCGCATGATTGTGGGAGATTCAGACTTGGCACTACTTGCGAGATCGCGGGGATGCGTTCTGCGAGTGCTCAAACTCCACAAGTGCTCTGGTTTCTTGATGGATTGATTTTACACGTGGGACATTTGCGCAGGTAATTTAATTTTCTACGCCTGTGTATAGTAACGAAAGACTTGCAATTGCGGTACTATGTTGATTTGCTTACGGTATGCGTGGTGCATTGATGAAGTTCTTGTCATTTCATAACTCTGCTTTACACCATAATATTATTTTCTAAAGGAATCGCCCGAGAGGTGATAGCATTGTCTTGGTTTATGCACTTCCCGAGGTTCTTATGTAATGCTTCGATTAGTCCCTAATGTATATAATATATGTTGAAGTACAAATTTTTCATCTGTTTATTTTCTGTCTTAAGATTCTGGACAACACGTAAGATGAAATTTGATTACTTGCTCGAGATGCACGAGTAATTTGTAAGATGGAATCTTAATTTTGACAATTAGTTAAATAAATAAATAAAAATGATAAGTTTGGATTAGTTTGGTGTGTGATGTTCCTCTCGTCTTTCGGTTTCACTTGCACCAAAGTACTTTTTGGTTCTACATTCGGGAAATTGTGATTGTGCATTTTCTTATATTGTAAAGTTGATACTCCAAGCATAAAGACATGTGCTTTGGACTCCATTACTGGGGATCCATATTTTAGTTGAGTTTGAGCCGCTTAGCACTTGCTTGTTTTACTGGAAATGCTACATTCAATTTTACAGTTATGTTTGGTGTATATATTAAATTTTGGGTTATTCATGGATGTTTTGGAGGATTACTTGAGAATGAACTAAGGTATTGCTTTTTTGCTTATCGGCTTATATGCTAAGGTATGCAATATTTTTATCTCCATGTTTAGCACATAAACTGCTACATTATTTGTCATTGAGGTCTTTAGTCATCTTTTGGCGTGTGTGTTCAATTCCATGTGTGGGATAATGATAGAATTGAAGAGATGCGATATGCCCCTATTTAAGACTTCAATAACAAGAAATTGTTACGCATGTGTATGCTGGAGCTGTTAATCGTTGTAGGCGGTTGACCAAGAAAAGTGAGTCCAATCGCAATGCATTACAAGATTGACACAAGTGTGTGAATTTTGAACTAGAATTGGAAGGTTTCTATAGAATTTTGGTATCGTGTGATTGAGCTAGACTTTTGGTCTTGATTAGTTCCATGCTTTAGTATTTTTGAGCCATGCATTCAAGCACAGGATTAATTGGAATCGGCTTGATTGCTTGATGTCCTAGATTAATATGTGCACGAATGTTTATGTTATTATGGGCTTATGCAAGCACATAAGCAGTGGCATGAAAATTCGATTCAATCATATTATCTAATGGTTTCAAGCATAATAATGTTAAATTTATGGTTTTGCCCTTGCGTGCAATTTGGTGAAGAAATGAGGTATGGCTCTGATTATACCTTTTAGAAGGTTTCGGATTATATGATGTTGTTGATTCCATTCCTAGAATTGCTGGTATCTTCTTTTCGCCTCTCTCAATTCCAGTTTATGCACTTTTGATACCTTGATACTTGATTCGCTCGCATTTACTGATTTTTAGAGAATGTTCTTACATGCATGGGATGATATGTAGTGCTCTATTTATGGAGGCAATCTGGAGATACCGAATGGGTTTTTTGGGTGTCCTTTGTTTGGTTCTAATGTGTTCTATTTGCTGTCCTTACCCCTTCATAGATTTGATTCTAAGGAATAGCATAAATGAGCCAAGAGAGTAGAATTGCATTGGTTTTCTATTTTGATGTATGTATTTCATTGAGCATGAAATTTGACAATGCATAGTTTTGATTGGATGCCTCATGAAATATTCTTGTGGTGGGGGTATCCGAAGGGGACTTGAAGTCATTGAGACTAAGAAGTATCTAGCTTTCATTTTCAAAATGAAATATTTAGGAGAAGCAGATACTATCTTAAGTATTAAAATTAAAAAAAATAGTGGGGGTTATTCTTTGAGCTAAAGTGATTACACGGAGAAGATGTTGCATAGATTTAAACATCTTGTTTTCAAATATATGAGTACTCCATTTGATTCCTAGTGGAGAGTTTTTAATGTGAGTGATATTGGTTTTTGATGTATGCGATACATTATCTAGACCTGATATTACTTTTTGTATATGCAAGTTGAGTAAATTCTAGTAATCCAATTTAGAACATTAGAGAGTTATCTTATTGTTCTATAATAATTCGGCTATATTAGAAAGATATACCGATGCTAGTTGGATTGCAAGTGTGAGAGATAAACAATCCACTAATGGATTAATTTTCACATTACGTGAATGTGTTGTTTCTTGGGCGAGCAAGAAACAAATGTGCCTAATTCACTCAACTATGAAACTTGAATCGTTGCTTTAGCAAAATTTGAGAAAGAAGCTAAATGGACTATGAATTTGTTGTTAAATATCAAATTATGACCTAGTCCTATGCCTCCTATTTCTATCTATTATGATAGTCAGGCTACTTTAGCAAGAGCCTATAGTAGCACCTATAATTGTAAGTCTAGACATATTAGTCTAAGACATGAATATGCGAGACAATTGATTAAAGATGGTACCATAACAATTGTCTATATGAGGTTAAGTAATAATTTTGCCGATCCTTTGACGAAGGCTTTACCGAGAGACGTGGTAATAATGACCTCACAAGAAATGGGACTGAAACCCTTTAATTGAAATCACCAATAATGGTAATCCGACATTTTTCTAAAACATCACTAGTTACAAGGTTTAATGGATAAGAACAAGTTATTGAATGTGATTGTTTGATACTAACGTAGCCCTGATATGAGAAGTCAGTATCGTCTGTTACGTTTTGTAGGCTGAATTGAATTCTTAATGAAGTGTGATACAAATTTGTAATGTGTTAATTGTAACAGAAACACACGGTAGATACTTCACCTATATAAGCTTAGAAGTGGTGCTGCTTCTTATGAAAGTTAGGGTTGCTTTCTAGGGAGCTCATGAAACAGGATCAAGTACAATGCCATAATAGTACGGAGTAATATAGAACTTCTCGCTGAAACAAGAGGTTAATGTATGTGCGGTACGTCCGGTTCTATCATATAAAAGTACAAGTTTAAAGCTGAGCTACTTGTCACTTTTATAGAACTTTGAGATACTTGCACTAAGTAAAGGTTTAACTCGAAAAATACCTTTTTGTATGTATATTAATCTCACGGAAATTTTGGTTGTATATTTCTAACGTTTTATATTTTGTTTTTGTTTTATAAACGAAAGTGGGGGATTGTTGGTAATTTGTTTATAAAATAAATGAAGAGGTGCCTTGTCCCACATCGAAAAAATGTGAGTATGCACGTGGACGAGATTTGGCACTAACCAACGATCATTAATTTTATTTAATAAAAAAAATCGGATTTATTTTTATTAAAATTAACTACAAAGTCTTGTTGAAACAGTACGACTGTTCACGAAAAGTTTCGATTATTTTTTATTTATTTATGCATTTCCGAATTTTTATGTCTTTTCAACGTAACTTTTGAGATGTACTTATTCACGAAAGGTTGTTTTTGTTCTTTTGCAACCTTTTGAAGGGTTGTCTCTATTCGAAAGACAAAGATAAGTACGTTTATTTTGAGATTAAACATATATCTTCTTCCATTTTTTTTCGTTTTCTTTCAAGAGAAACTACCGCCATTGTTTCTAATTGTTTCCCATGAGAGACCCTGGAGAAATACTAGAATTACTATATAGTATTCTCACTTGAGACTTTGTTGTATCTTGGAGGAAATTTGCCGGTGACCATTAGCAACATAGTGGGGCAAATAAATCTTTAAAAAAAATGATATTACGCCTCAAAGTCCGACTTGGGTACTCTAAAGATCCGACTTCATTGTTCTACCCAATTCGAAGCCATATTTTTCCAACACAGCATCATTTGCTAGAGTAGAAGAGAGTTTAAGGAAGTTAGCGCTCTCACTTGCTCCCTGGCTTGACTACTTTCTTGATTATAGCTTTAGCAGCATCCTTGGCTTTTTGTTCATCGGTGATATCCTTATCTTCTTGCTCTGCCTCACGGAGAAAATCGATAAGATTTTTCATCGTCCAAGCAGAAACTTTATCCGGCTTCATTTTTAATAGCTTCTCCATGTTCACTTTGAGACTCATCTTTGGATCCTTGGGGCTGGTTAGTTTCTTTATCACGTTGTATTGAAAGATGCCATCTTGAATACGATCAAAGAATCTCTTGCATTGGAAAGAAGCAGCAAGCAATTTTATCAGAAATGTTTTGATAAGCCATAAGGCAGCTCCCATAAGACAAGAAAAGAGCGCCCTCGTGACCCAGTTCAGAATCTTGGTCGTGTGTATCGATCGCTTCACTCCATGGTTTATCAGCCAAACCCAGGTTACAAGAACCAGACACAACCAGGCGAACACCTCGGCACTGTCCTTCAAGGCAAAGAGAAAGTATAAAACATTCTTTTTGAGCAGATACTTCTGCTCAATCAAGTAAACCAACGTGTTGATCAACCAGTCAGTCGCCAACTTACCAGAAAAGATTGCCCACATCAGCAAACACCATCCCCACAAATGCACATGCCAAATGACTGTATTTCGGAGATCATGAATGGTTAAACTCGCTATCAGAAGCCCTGTGATGCACACAAACGCGGCCTGCTGAGCCAAAATATATTTCGTTTTGCCTGACATCATTTGGGAGTTGGGATTTACAGTCTCGCACACATCCTCATCATCTTCCTCCTCTGCGCCTGGTGATGGAACTGAACCGATTGGAGACACGCTCAGCGCCGGTTTCATAGAATCCTTAGACGCACTAGCACTTGGATCACCAGGATGCAGTGATTCCATGATTCCTGATTTCAGCTTCGTGAACGAAGAACTTGAGATGGACTTTTCCGTCGGGATATTTGGAAGCTTACTCGGAGTCTGGATCGACTGAGGGAGCTTGAGAGCAGAGGGGCTTGTCAAATTGGAGATTTGTGAATTTGATGGAGGATTTTCAGGCTCCATTTGCTCAGTTTTTGGTTTTGGTGAAGGACTTCCGCTTTGACATTCGACGCCTGGAATCATAAGGACAACTTCATTTGCTTCTTTCTTCTCTAACGAACTTGCATTGCCCTCCATGAGTGCTGCGCAAATATAGAAAGCTTATCAGCTGAGAGCTTCTCCAAGGGGAAAAGATGGACTTTATCACGAAAGCGAATGCCTCAGTTGAATTCAACGCAAAATCAGCAGAAGAAGTCGAAAGTCAGAGGAGCAAGAGCAAAAAAGTGAATCAGGAAGAGCAAAACATGGTAAAATTAGTGGGGTTTTTTGCATGGAGTGGATTAACAATGATGAGAGGGAGCTTCTTGTTCAGTATAGCTTCACGGGAGGCTCTATTTAAAGGGCTCTCAAAGAGGAGAGCATGAATTTGCTCTGAGAAAAATACATTTCAGGGAAAAGGAAATTCATCTAAGAAGGTTTCAGTCAGAAAACTAAAATAAAAAATAAAAACAGTTATAAAGTCTAGGAAAACGTAGCTAAGCAGCTCCCAACTTTGAGTGGAAGTAGCACATGTCGGACTTCAAAAATACAATATTAGGAGTCGAACAGAATTTTTACTAAAAATTAAAGCTTTTGATCAGATGACTTTGGATGTTCAAAACCATATTTCAGAATTAATCTTATGAAATATTATAACGAGCATCTACAAGAGCTGGACCATTGAATGCTATGACAGGTATTGTTGTTACTAAGTACAAAATTGTCATAAGAAGTCTTAAAATGTGATTTTTTTTTCTATTTTACAACGTTACCACGTCTTGTCATAATCAAATGACGTCTGATTGTAATCAAATGAAAAGCCTTGTCAAATGAAAAAACCTCGTAGCTTTGCTAAAAGTTGGAGTCCCTCTCACTAACCTTAGCATTCTCTAGCACAAGCTCGACTTCTTAATCTCACTTCCACATACTTTGCACTTGTCCCTTCCTCCCTCTATTAAAAACATGCAGCAAAAACTCAATACCTTCACCCGGAAAGATCACTAAGAGGGAGCCCGAGCCCGTCAACATTTCCAATTAAACTCTACATTCGAGTTTTGAACTAACTAAAATATACTAACTACATATCATAAAAATTATCTCATTGAGATCTCCATCAAGCACAACTTCATCCCCAATCTCTTTCTCTAGCCTAAACCATGAAGTGAAGTTTGCCATTGAGCTTGTACAACGCGTTGGTCATGAGATTCCTTTGTTGGTCACCAAATTCCATTGGGGACCTTCCAATTTACTCTCGACTTTAATACCATTTGTTGAAAGCATGCAGCAGAAGCTTGATACTTTCATTGTTAGATCGCAAAGATGGAGTCTAAGTTCAAGCCCATTAACATATCCAATTTGGCTTGCTTTCACTCAAAAACTTAAACCAAAGAATTGTGAGCCAATTATATTATATTAACCGCTTCACACTACACCAATTATGTACGTGAGATTTTTCTAACACAACTCACAAATGTATCTCAGCACTCTCCACCTGACTGTTGTGCACCAGATTAGTTGCCTAACCTGTGAAGTGGATTTCGGGGAGGCACCAGCCCGTCATCATGATATATATGCATTCGAACAGGTATACCTATACCTGATTCATGCAAGAAAAATGCATAGGTTTTATAGTTCTCTCTTTACGCCTGGCTTCTATGTCATGGACTTTGTCATGCAAGAAAAAATTTAGAGACTTTGCACTTTTTGCTGATCCCTCTGGCCTAAACTTGGGTGATCGTTGCCATTCTAGTCCCCTGTTCTTGCTTCCACTCGTTTACGAAAACTGCAATTTTACGAACTAGCTGACGCAAACCTTCTAGTCCCGTCCTATAGAGGATATGTGGTGATGTTGGAATGGCCTTCCTCTTTTATTCCTGAGTCGATTGAAGTAATTGAAGAGGACCGATTCTCAAATTTCTAATCACACGAGCTCCTCAAATCCAAGGGAATCATATGACACGACTTTGTCGAAATCTTTATTCCTTTTTGTTGGGTTTTGCTAGCTGTAATCCCATTCCTTAATAATCCTATCTGTGGAATTTTCATGCCTTCTTCCCATTCCTACAAATCAAACGAGCCCCTCAAATCTAGGGAATTATTACGTCACAGTTTTGTCGGAACCTCATTCCTTATATCTGGGTTTTGCTTGTTGGACTCCCATTTCCTCGACAATCCTTCACGGAGGATAAATTCTATCCCGGAGAGTGGGAATTCGATTCCGATGGATGGCAGTCCATTCCGAACTCTTATTTCAGAGTGCACTATACTTCAGGGGAAAGGTACAGCACACACGCTTTTTCTTTCTCCCACACACCTTTGCCCCTCTTTCACCGAAGAGGAAAGAAGAATCTTCCAAGGGGACAGAGACCTAAATTCATTTTGCATAAATTCGACGAAAACTATGATACGTCATTTGTGGTGATGTGCTTCCGATTCTACTTAGTCGATTTATCAGAATATGTTGATTTTCTTAGCAGTATTCCTAATGGATTTTGCACAAATGGATTTATCAAAATATGTTGGTTTTCTTAGCAATGTTTCTAATGGATTTTACACACACTTCGAGGGAAAGGGACAATGCACACGCCTTTTCTTCGCATAAATTCGATGAAATTACGATCGATTTCGATTAATCGATTCATCAGAATATGTTGGTTCTCTTAGCAATGTTTCTAATGGATTTCGCACAAACTTCAGTGGAAAGGTACAGTACACACGTCTTTTCTTCGCATAAATTCGACAAAATTATGATATGTCATTTGTGGTTGATGTGTTTCCAATTCTGGTTAGTCAATTTATCAGAATATATTGATTTTCTTAGCAGTGTTTCTAATGGATTTTGCACAAACTTCGCCTCTATGACCCAGGTTTCTGTTTTCATTGTTCTGTAAGATAAGGTCCTCACTATAGCCAAATCACTTATTTAGTTATTGCTGCAAAAACAATGGAAATGAGACGCGGAATTTATGGATCATGAAGTAGACTATTCATGAAATTAACAAGAAATGGAAGAGAAATATTTGTGGGTTCAGGAATTCGTTCACTGTCTTCGCTCAAGACGGCAGTTCTCATTTGCAGATATTTGTTCGTTTAGAACATGAAGATGGAATTGTGAGATTCTTGAGATTATCCGGAAAATGGTTTGGTCGTTTTGCTTGGTGAAGAACAATATTTACGGGTATATTTATCTCACTGAATCACGGATAAGTATTTTTCGTGGAGATTATTTAAAAAAAAAATAGTTAATTTTCATTTATTTGGTGATTTAGGGAAAGTAAGGAGAGGAAGCAATTTCCTTCCGATCGAAAGGGAAAGTCATTTTCTCTAGATCTAATCCCGCTGTTTCCGGTCCATTGAAAACATTTTCCCTAGACTGATTAATTTTCCGTTATCCCAATATCGGAAGGTCAGAAACCAATTTCCCAAAAAACAGTTTTACTTCAGACAAACGGACCCTAGATTCTTGAGATTCTATCGGTTCGGTGGTTTTGCTGGCGAAGCCGCTAGTATATGGGTTTTGTACTTGGGTTTCAGTCGAAACGGGTCGGGCTAATTGTAAACAAACGACAAGCTAAGTATGGTTCGCCTCCTTGAACGTAGGATAGGCGCAAAATTCTATTGTCCCGTGCCCAAACAATACGGGTTTTTCTTCCCATGCCAGCTAATCTCAATTAGTAGGAGTCACTGATACTGTTGATGAAAACGACCGATTTTTAAGTATTTTGTTGGTAACCTTTCTAACTTTTATGAAATTATTAACTTTTTTATGGTTTTCAAATTAGTACATTTTGCATTTAATTAACCGACTTTTATTTGCATAATTTACCACCTTTTCAAATTTATCAACTCTTACATAAAATCACTATTCAAGATTAGAGCGATTTATTAACTTTGTCAAAGTAAATTATCAACTAATTTTCCAATACCAATTCTCATTTGAGTTAATTATTGATGTTCTACTTGTTTTTGAACTTACCAACTTTTTTTTTATCGAGTTACCCTTTTTTACCCGTCTTAGTTAGCAATTTACTAATTCTATTTAGGAATTACTAACCTAAATTAGTGTGACTCACTAACTTATCTCCCAATAAATTACCACCTTGTCAACATTTTAAAAATCGGATCAGACTAGTTGATTCAACTAGGTATCGGCTAGGTGACCAATCGAGTTCACAATTTTATATTGTGGATGGTCAGAGGTGGTCAAGAACCAATAAAAAAAAGCTTGCCCATCGACCCACTTCAATTTGAACTGAGTCACATCAATCTATTTTGAATAACTGTTGAACTTATTCAAAGCTGAATTGTATTGTAGAGGGCATGATTCAAACCTCTTACCTCTTCGATACCATTTACCCACGTCACTGTAAAAATTAGGACGATATTTAACTATAGAAATGGAAAATAGAATAAATATATTATCATTTTTAAAAATTATCATGAAAGTATTATTAAGTCATAAAAATTATAAAAAAAAAAATACAATAAGTCTTTAAAATTGCCAAATGAGTGCAATCGAGTCCTTCCATTAACTCTATTCACTTTGGCTAACGAAAATGCTGCCATGGCTTTTTTTAATATTTTCCTCTCCCACGTGGCAATAATGTGACTAATCATGAAATATAAAACTAAGACTATACCGTTTTGGTCCAAAACTTATTTTTAATGCAACATTTATTTAAATTAAATTTAAAAAATAAGCTGAGAGAGAGAGAGAGACAGAGAGACGGAGAGACAGAGAGAAACTAAGCGATATGGGCTGCAAGCTCTTGCCACTACTGCCCCACCATCGCCAAGAAGGGTTGGTGACGGTGGGGGATGGCCAACGAGGGCTGTTGGGCCCTCATCAAGGGCGGACAACCCTCGCTAATGACAGGTGAGGGTTGACAACCCTTGCCTGATTTAGGAAGAGCCCGCAACCTCTCACTCAATCAAAGGGGGGCCTACAAGCCCTCATCTAACGTTGGCAAACCCCACTGGCCATCCCCCACCCTCATCGATCCTTCCTGGTGATTGCCACGATAAAAAAAAAAAAAAAAAAAAAAAAAACATGAGTATTTTTTATTAGCCAAATTAGACAAAGATAATGAACGACTCGATTGAACCAACTTCACAAGTTTTAAGACTTTATTATACTTTTTGAATATTTTAGGATTTCCAGTGCATTTGTCTCAATGACAAATAGTATATTTTCTTTCTCAAAAGGGTTCAAACAAGCTTATGGTGAGATTCAACCCCATGACTTCCAGAATAATTCGACGTGACTCTACCGACTTAACTTTGAGCAAATACTTTGCCAAGTTCTGCACTACACCACCTGATTTTTCTGATTGAACAACATACCATTTACTTCGCTTGTGCGACACAGTACAGTTTTTAGCTGCATTATCAACTTTTATTTGAGTTACTTCTTACCAACTATTTGGTATTTGGTTTTAATTTGCAAACTTTCTCATCGTCTACAAACTTTTATATGTATTTCCTAGAATCGCCTTAAATTTGCCCTTTTTTTTAGAAATTACCAACTACAATGGTAATAACCTACCAATTTTAGTCTGATTAAATTGCCCATCCGTTTTAGTTAACCACTCTTGTCTGATTACCAATTATGCTTATCTTTACCAACATTTATTTAACTCAAGTGTAACAACTGCCCTCGAATGTCGTCGGATCGAATTTTCGGCCCGCTTTTTGGATTCCTTATCAGTGCTCTTTGCCTCACATGCTTGAGCGAGAGAAATCTCTCGGTAACGTCTGAAGGTTCACCTCCCTCTTTTGCCTTGTCATTTATGGTCAACCTATTTTCAACATCGTATATGCATTGATCCATCATTAGCACTATTAGAGATATTTAGGAAAATTATGATGATTTTGATATAACATAAGGTTGTGTAAATATCCTCTATGATTATGCATATTCTGTTTGATATGTTATCTTACTTAGTCATTTCATAAAATTTATAAATAGGTTGATATAATCCTCATTATGAATACATCGAAATATACATGATTCTCTATTTCTTTCTTCCGCAATATTCTTAACTAGCACATCTATTACATAATCTCCTAGGTTGGTGATAAATATCTTAATGAGGACGTCCGTCTCTAGAAACAATGATGCAAAGAGCGATGTACTTCGTCAGATTTGTACAAGCGTTGCGTTAACATCAACTTCAACTCGTAATATTGTACATAACATGCTTGTTGTCTCTCGTACTTGCATGCACGAATTAATGACACCATTGTCGTGTTGCGTATAGATAATTATGGCCCCCCGCTGTCCAAATTAGGGTACCCTGATGTACTTGATTAGCTCACGGCTCTCATGATTTAAAATCTCTCCCGTCCAGATTCATATACAGGTTCTTTTTCTCCAATTTCAGTGATGATCGTAGAAATTATGGTGTCTTGCTAAACTATGAAAGTTTACTTCCAAATGCTATAGCCATATTTGTTTGACCTATTTTAGTTGTCTCCGTATGGCTAGAGTGTAGAAAAAGCCACACATTGACGCATATTGCCAACTTGCAATGCCATAATTACTAGAAAAAGTAATCATCACGTGTGTGCTCATCACTGATGTTGATATGAGATCCAAAGATTGGCCATCAATTATTTTATTTGACTATTTTATTTGACAGATCCGTTCTCATAAAATAAGTTTATGCTTAACCTTGTAGGTGCTCAATTAATCCTCATTGTTTCCTGAATTTTGCTTTATTTTGTAGTATTTTGAGTTTTGCTCTGCTTCGATTTTCTTCTTTATGGAAGTCTATGTATTTCCAATATATTCTTTTGAGCAATAATTATAATTCTTTAGATTAAAAAAAAGTTAACCTGCATGGCAATAGCCAACCTTCACCTTTGCGCTTTGATCAGATAAGCCCGAATTTGAGCATGCACGCGGGTTGTTGCAAAATGACAAGAAAATAATTGTATAGGACTAATGTTTAGACGAGAAGAAAAAATTCTAATGATTCGCTAATAATTCAATTTCAAACAACCCCGTCAAATTTTGTAAGCCAGCTTAGTATATAACATTCGACGAATTATAAGCTTTACTTTAACATGCAAACTAATTTTCATATCTTTAGAAATTCTTTAAGTGTGTGTATGATTATTTTAACTCCGGTTTTTGGCAATTACAAGATAGCTGGCATGATCTCTACCGTCCGACCGACCTGTCAAGTCCAGCCAATCATTTTGTTGATTAATAATTATGCGTTACATAAGAATCAACAAATATACTCTTTGAACTATAATTATTATTACTGTCTGGACAAAAATTCTCATTGAGGTGACGGGCCATACCCGATACGGAAGTATGCTTCTCGGAGTTGTCTTTAATTGTCTCATTTAGATAAGTTCCATTATTTTATTTATTTTTATAGCATCTGCAAATGGTATATGAAGAAGATTCCCGATGTGTCAATTGTCTATTGTGATTTGAAAACAAAATTGTCCTCATGTAATGACATCTATTTATCCACAACTTGCTTCACTTGTTTTTTGCTTGCCTTGTTTTTTGCTTGCTGTAGTCCCACTTTCCTGATAATTTTATCTGTGGAGTTCAGTTCTTACTCCCGATTAATCAGAGGAGCCCCTTAAGCTAGGGAATTATATGTCACGAATTTTGTGGGAATCTCATTCCTTTTTATTTGATTTTTGCTTGTTGTAATCTCATGTCCTTGATAATCCTATCAAGAGGTCAAAATCTATCCCAGAAAATGAGAATTCGATTCCAATGAATGGCAATCCATTTCAAAGACTTATTTCGAAGTGAATTTTCTTCTCATAAATTCGATGAAAATTACAATAATTCACATGAGGTAATATGTTCGTTGATTTATTAATGGATTGTGCTCAAAATTCACCACTATGGCCGGTTTTTTAGGCAACTTGTTTGTAAGTTACCGAACATTATAAAATTATTTACTATTTTTATGGTTTGCAAATGGCTAATTTTACTAGCTTACAAATTTTTAGCATTTTTCAATTTTTTTTGTCGCAATTAGCGACTATTTATATTTACTAACTTGTTTTAGAGATTACCGACTTAAATTAGCTTGACTGACCAATTTATCTCTCACCAGATTACCATATAGTTAATATTTTAAAAATCGAAGCAGATCAATCGGTTCAACCAAGTATCAGCTAGGCGATAGTCCGATTCATACCTTTATACCATGGATGGTCAAAGCCGGTCAAAAATGGACCAAACTGGTCAAAACTAGCTTTGCCGGTCTAATCACTTCGGTTTGAACCAGGTCATACTGGTCCATTTTGAATAATTATTGAACTTTGTAACAACAAAGTTGTGTTGTAGAGGGCATGGTTCAAACCTCTAACCTCTTGGACACTGTTCATTCATTCATATTATCATCAAAACTAGGAGGAGCTTTTCCTCCATAAATGGCAAACAATTAATTTTATCTTTCTCAAAGGAAGGTACTAATTAGCACATGGCGAGACTCAACCCCATGGCCTCGAAAATAATTGGACGGGACCGTACCAACTCAACTTTGGGTGAAGACTTGTCAGCATACACTATACATTATCGTCAATTATTTTTCAAGCCACCTCATAATCCTAGTCAAACTGCATACAGTTCACCTCACCTGTATGGCATTTGGTACGGTTTTTAAAACATTGCACTAGTAACAGCAGCATCAATTATCATTTGAATTACTTCCCAACATTTATTAATCTTTCCTTTTAATTTTCCAATTCTTTCTTATCGTTTACAAACTTTTATTGCTTCTATTAGAAACGCCTTAAATCTACCAACTTTTTTTATATAGAAAAAACGAACCTTCATTTAAGACACTTACCAACTTTTTTCTTATTACATTACCCATCTATTTCAGGTTACCGATTCTTTATAAGTTACTTATCAAGTTTATTTTTCTTTCAACTATCAACTATGCTTATCTTGACCTCCTTTTATTTACATAACATGCGACGGTTGCCCCGGTTGGGTTGTCAACAAGAACTACAACAGTGCCCTCGAGTGGCCTTGGATCGAATTTTCGGCTCCGCTTTTGGGAGAACCTCTCTCTCTCTCTCTCTCTTTCTCATCAAATACAGTCAACCTATTTTCGGGATTGTATAAATCTTGACCAATTACTACCTCATCTCTACTCATATTCTATTCGATGGGTGATTAATACGTTGACAAGAACGTCCCCAGCAGAGACGTTGCGTTAAAGTCAACTCATAAAATCATAACACGGCACACGTGTCCTCTCTTGCAGTTGCATGCATGAAAATTCAATGACGTCACCATCCTAAGTTTATGTCGCATATCAGATAATTAGGGCAACCCGCCGTCCAGATTAGACTATTACGACGTACTCGATTAGCTTACGGCCTCTCACGATTTGAAATCTCCCATGTTGTGCTTAACACAATTGACCCATCATTAAGGTATACCTAATCAACCCACGTGGCAATAGCCAACCTTCGCCTTTGTGCTTTGTTGAGATAAGCTCGAATTCGAGCATGTGTGCGAGTTGTTACAAAAGGACAAGAAAATAATTGTACAGGACTAATGTTTAAGCTTAGAAAAATTTCCACTGATCGACTAATTATTCAATTCTGAACATCCCCAATCAAATTTTGTGCGACGGCTTAGTGTTCTTTAAGTGCAATAAATTGTTGTTTCAACTCCGGTTATTCACAGTTACAAGATATCTAGCACGGTCTCTTTCATTTTATCGGTACAATAAATCAAGCTAATAATTTTTTCATAGATAACTATGGGGTTATATAAGAATCAACACATGTATTTAAATTTTGATTATCTTAACTCTTGAGTCAAAAATTCATGTCAAGGCAACACGTAAACGATACTAAAATATGCTTCTAGAAGCCATCTTTAATTGTCCCCTTAAGGTAAATTTCAAAATCTTTACAGGATAAGCAGATGGTGTAAGAGGAAGATTCTGGTTTTGCTAATTATAATATTGTGATATGAAAACAAGATTGTCCTCATGTAATGACATTTATCCGCAACTTGCTGTAGACGATAGTATCGATATGGGTGAGCTGCCAGATCACTTGCTTGATTGGATTTTAAGCAAAAGTCCCATCAAATGACAAAAAAAAATTGTATTATGTGGAAGAGAGAGAGAGAGAGAGAGAGTGAATAATTCTCAAAGTCACGCATAGCATTGTTCACCACGCTCTGGCGATTGTACCTTTATTTGTCCTTAGCTCAAATCCACGATTCCTTAACCACCACGGCTTTTAGATAAACTACCAAAATTTATAATAATCGTATATAATAACACCACACACAGCTACATGATAAGCAAAAATATAATTAAATCTACCCCCACTTTTACACTCTTATAAGCTCCTCATACATCATCGTCATATCCGAAATCCCTTCCTACCCCCGACCACCATGGGAGATGCCCAGCATCCCTACACACCGCTGCCGCTGCCGCCGCCGCCGCCCCCACCGCCCCCCCGCCTTCAAAGTCCAACTTGCCGATGCTGTACTACGGCCTAGTCGTGGTGGGGACGGCTGCCATCGTGCTGGCCCTGTATAACCTCATCATCATCAGGTGGTGCACCAGCCGGTACCGGATCAGCCGGAGAGGCGAGCGGCTCATCGAGGTCATGGCGGCGAGCCGGAGCTTTGAGAACCCTCACCGGAACCTCCTGTCGAGCTTCAAGTACAAGAAGGACGCGGCGGCGGGGGGTCAAGGACCGGGGAGCGAGTACGAGTGCGCAGTCTGCTTGTCGGCTTTCGAGGAGGGCGAAGAAGTGAGGCAATTGCCGCGGTGCAAGCACTTGTATCACGTGTCGTGTATCGATATGTGGCTGTATTCTCACTCCGACTGCCCGCTGTGCCGCTCGCCGGCGCACCCGCTGTCGCTGCAGCCTCGGTTGCAGCCGCCGCCGCCGCCGCCGCCGCCGCCGCTGCCGCCGCCGCCGGAGAGCGCGCCGGAGAATTCCCGGGAGGGGTTGTTGGAGTCGGGCGTGTCAGTTTGAGGTCCCTGTATTTTTGTAGGTTTTGTCTTTTTTTCTCTTCCCATTGTAGAAAATGAAATTCTTGTTCCTTTTTTCCACTCGATGAATGATAAATATTGTTGATATGCGGCTGTGGGTCCATTTCTTGTTGTTGATGGGACTCTAGTGGGGGCTAAAAACGATGATAACGAAGAAAATTGACAGCACATTATGTGTTACGAGTGGGCCGATTTTTATATTGGTAATTAGAACTAAATTTGTAATATTTTTTTGCAAGGGGGTCAATTTGTTGCTGAGGAAATAAATAAAAAAAAGATTCGTAAATTTGACCCCATCATACAAAATTCGTAAAATTTCACTTTCCCCGCCCGCCCAGGAAACGAGGGAAAGGGAAAAAAAATAGGATGATGGCGAGAGGAGGATAATGCATCTCCCTCTCTCTCCCTCTCTCAATCAATCAATTCAACTTTTGTTTGAATAGACGACTCTTTTGAAATTGACCTATTGAATTATCTAAATTTCCTGGCCTTCGCTCCAGCCTATCGACTATGGTAGAATGTGAGTGGCCGTTTAATAGGCTCGAGAGTGGATTTGGACCTACCTTATTCCCTTTTAAGAGTAGATAATTAATTTCGTCTTTATCCAATAGTAACCAGCATCAGGATATTGATTGTAATATCTACCTTCACTATTGATAAATCTCTCAATTTCCACCCAAACTTTTTTTTTTCCGATGAGAGGAAATATGTGAGATGATATTATGGGAACTCCCACCCCATAGCAAATCTCTTGTCTATTTCTTATCTTTTGAATCTTTTAAGGATTTGTTCAGGTCCATTTTAGATCTATAAGTTAGTTGTGATAATTTTCCAACATTTTTGTGTCACACTAAATTTAGGGATGGAAATGGGGTGGTATAATTAGATACGGGGCATAAATGCGATCCGAATTTCAAGTAATGAGACAGGTTGAGATTAATTGTCAAAATCTTTATAAGGTTTGAGATAGATTTGGAATTTTATATGTAGGAAATCCAAGTGCTTTGGTAATGATTACGTTAGGAAGCGATTCGACTAGAAATGATTATTTTTATTCATTAGAAGGCGATTCGAGTAAAAAAAACGCGTTTGGAAGCGTTCAAAATTTTTTTATTCGGAATAGAATTGCGTTTGTACCGTATTAATTGATTATGTTCCAAATTAATTTCTTTTTATTTTTAAATAAATTTTAATATAATTTCTTTACTTTTTTTACTTTTTCTTTTCTTTTTCCTTTTTTTTTTTTCTTTTTTTCCTTTTTTTCCTATTCTTCTTCTTCTTTTGGCCGGTCGCCGATCCGGCGGCCAGCCGACGAGGGCCCGCGACGCTCACCGGAGCGTCGTTGGCCCTCGGCGAGGTCGGCCTTCATCGGTTGAGCCTCGGCGCGGCAACTCGGGCGAGGCTTGCCTAGCCTCGCCGGTGGCCGGGCGAGGCTCGACCTCGCCCGTCTGGCGAGGCCAAGCCTCGCCCGGTTGTCGGCAAGGTTCGCCGGCCCCGGCAAGGCCGGGCCTCGCCAGATTTGGCGAGGCTGAGCCTTGCCGGTGGTTGGGCTTGCCTCCGGCGAGCTCGCTGGACCTCGCCCTAGCCTGGCGAGACTCCTGTGACCTCGCCGGATTGGCGACCGGCGGCGGATTAGGCGGCGATGGCGAACGGCAACCGAGATGTTGAAAGAGAAGAACAAGGATTTTACCGTTTTGATTCTTTTCGATTCTCGGACGTAGAATCAATTTTTTTTTTTTTTATTCTCAAATCTTGTCCAAAATCGTTAGGGAACAAAAAGTTTACCAAACACGATTCTCGTTCCGGCGATGCAGGAATAAAAAATCAAAATCAAGACTTGTTGCCAAACAGGCCCCCAATATCCCGATATGTTTTAATTACTTTATTTCCTTATCATCTTTATTTTATTTTAATTTTTTGGAGTCAGCAAGTCTTTAGGTTGGCTACATAGCAAATGTACGTGACTATTTCAACTCTACCAAGGTTTGAATCGATTTTTAGACTTTCTTGACAGATAAATTAAAACCTAAGCTCCACGAATCATTCACCAACCTACTCTTACTCAATTAAAATACTGAAAAGTTATTTATAACTTTATCAGCCCTAAATAAATTCATTATAATTTAACATTTTTTATGATGATCACTGTTGCTTAGCCTGATTTCTCTTTTAGGATTTTTCAATTTCGTCATTTATCTTCTTCTTTTTTTCAAGTCATGTGAATTATTCTCTAATTGGAGATTTAGAATGCATGAGCTTTTTGGAGTAATGGTTGCGTTTGCAATTCCAAAGTGATTTATCACGTTTTAGCGTGAAAGATGTGTTCGTTAAAATAGTAATCGACATAATGCAGAACCACGAAAGTTTTGTATCGGCCATGATAAAACATTCGAAACTAATATAAACAGATAAGGTGAGAGAGGATCTCCTTGCCTTAATCCCTTGGATGGTTTAAAGTAGTTCATAGGCTCCCATTTACTTTCACACTAAAAGTTACCGTTGATACGCATTGCATAATCAGCCCTACCCATCTTGCATCAAAGCCTAATGTCAGCAAACATTCACTCAGAAAATCCCACTCCACCCTGTCGTATGCTTTTTGCATGTCTAATTTCATAATGGCTTGGAATTTCTTCTTTCTCTTCTTGATTCTTAGCTGATGAATAACTTCCTGAACTATCAGAATATTGTCTTGTATTTGCCTCCCTTGCACAAAAGCACTTTGTTCGGGAGTAATAAGTTCGGTAGCCATCTCTTGCCTGTTTGCCATCACTTTAGCTATGATTTTATAGCTGAAATTACATAGGCTAATAGGTCTATACTGAGTTATACTTTCAGGATTCTTGACCTTTGGTATGAGGGAAATGTGAGTTTGGTTTAGGATGGGATCGATAGTACCTGTCTCAAAGAATTGCTGCACTAGCTGAAAAACTCCGTGCTGTAGAATCTCCCAATAATGTTGATAAAATTGTCCATTTAACCCATCAGGCCCTGGAGCTTTGAGTGCGCCCAATTGGAAGACTGCCTTTTCTACTTCTTCCATTGTTACGGCTGCCATTAGAGATGTATTCATTTCCTCATTAACTGGATTGGGGCATTGATTGAGTACTGGCTGGAAATCCCTCCTACCCACGGTTTCATAAAGTGTTTGATAAAACTCGCTAATGTGTTGTTTAAGCATTTTTGGCTCCCTACACCACGTATCATCATTTATCTTCAGCATTGTGATTCTGTTTCGCTGTCTTCTTTTTTGTTGTGGCATGAAAATACTTTGTGTTTTTGTCTCCCCATTTTAGCCACTCTATGCGCGCCCGAAGCCCCCAATACTTTTCCTCCCGTTTCCATAGAGCTTCAATTTGATCCACGATCCGCCGATATTCCTTCTTGCTGTGATTTTGAGGGTGCCTATTAGTAAGTTCGTTAATCTGCTCTTTAGCTCTCGGATACGGATGGCTGCGTTTTGAAATTTGGATTTGCTCCATTTTGCTAATTCTTTGGAGACTTCTTGCACTTTGTCTGAAAAGAGTCATTGAATGGGTTGCTGTCCCATGTTTGTTCTATTAGCTCCTTACATTCTACTTCGTCCATCCAGTATGCTTCAAACCGAACTTTTTTTCCTTTTCGACTTTCTGGTTGCAGCACTATTAAAAGTGGGCTGTGATCCGAACCAACAGCTGGGAGAGCTTGCACTTCCGCATTTGGAAAGGCCACCCGCCAGTCCATGGTACATATAGCTCGATCTAGTCTTTTTTTCACCAAATCCTCTCCTGCTCTTTTATTTGCCCAAGTATAGGCACATCCGTTGCTTTCCATATCCATTAAGCCACAGTCATTCAAAAGGTCCCGAAATGCTGCCATGCGACTATAATCTGCTACCTTTCTTCCTGCCTTCTCCCATGCATATAAAACTTCATTAAAATCCCCCATGCATATCCATGGCGAGTGTTCGTGTGTGAATTTGCCGACTTTGTGCCATAAGTGTATCCTCTCTCCATAGTTGGTAGGAGCATAGATAAAAGTGATTCGCATAAGACACCCACTAGTCTTGTCAAGGCATTCGACATCTATGACCGATTTATTGCTGGATTTCAGTTTAACTTCCACCTCGTCGCTCCACATAAGTGCTAGACCTCCTCCAATGCCCTCTGGATTCTCTATGATGCTGTTTTGAAACTTTAGACGCTTTACCACGCCCTCTACCATCGACTCCTTGTTCTTTGTTTCCATTAAAAAGATCAGTATAGGCCTTTCAAGAGCAACTAATGCTCTAAGCTCTTGGAACGTCGGGGGGTTGCCCACCCGGTTCCAGCTTATTATTTTCATGATGTCGCGGTGGCTTATTAGGGCTAGCCACCAAAGCCCATTCATTTCCTTCCTTGACTATACGAACGGTGTTTCCAGCGGCTCCATATCATCAATAAGTTGAATGGCGTTTTCTGCTATTCTTTTCGTTTCTTGGGTTTATGGGTCTTCAAAGTTTTTTACTCATGCCTTCCTCCGTCTGAAAATGAACTTTAAGAGGGTCAATACTCATAATTTGCTTCCCTTTATCTTTTTTGCCTTGGTCCACAGCCGTATCTTCAATCAGATAATTAGAAGGGTGACAATCTGCCCTTTTCTTGTTTCGATTAGTAATTACCTGTTTCTCTGGGATGATTCTCACCTCTTGTTCCCTTGCCGTTTCTGTGACAGGCGTCTCAGGAATGACTTCTTCAGATTCAGAATTTTTCTCTATGTTGCCATAAAAAGCTTCCCAATATGGGCTGTGGTCGCGTATTTCTGCCTTTAGCCAAGGTCCGTATTTTCCTACCTTATTCTCTCGCCCATTTAGTCTGTTTCATAGGGAATTTCCTCACAATTTGTAGCATAATGACCGATTCTCCCACATGAGTAACAAGAATGAGGTAATCGTTCATATTTAAAATCCACCCATAACTTCTTAGTCCCTATATCCAAGTATGGCCCCGATTTCAAAGGTAAGTTCGGGTCCAATTCTACCCTCACCTTTCCTGCTTTACTTGGACCATTTCCTTTTGCCGCCATCTGTATTTCCACCACACGTCCCACTCTCTCGGCCCAAATTAGCCACCACATCCTCTCTAAACCATCCCGGGAGGTATTCCTCCCATATGTCAAAAATCAATAATGAATAATTACAATGAGATCTCCGGTTTGCATTGTTTTAGTACTAGAAGGTTGCTTGCAAAGGACCATGGACCTGTGTTAAGAATTCTATCTTTCTCTTCCTCAGATTGAAATGTGAAAGAGAATAAACCTAGCTCTTTTTGTTGGCAAATAACTGTGTCTGCCTTCCATGCCTTCTTCATAGTGGTGGTAAAGGCTGGAAAGTTCACATTAGGTCTGGAAAATAGCTTGCCAAATAGAGTAAGATTACATTCCTTTCTTTTGATAAGCGGGATTTCTGTGGAGACCTCCACAACATCACTATCAGCCCAAAGATCGCCTAATCTGTTACATAGAGCAGCTAATCGTAAGTCATTCTCAGTCTCACCTTCCATTCTCCTATTTGCAGGTTGTCTGGCTGCCTTTGTTCGTTCTCAGTCTGAGTCTGAGTTGCTCCCGGTCTGGATTTGAGGCGCTTTTGTTGGCGCGGCCTTAACAGACACCGATTCCATCAATCTCAAGTGCCGATGAAGCTTAGAGGTTGAGAGTGGGGATTCTTTTTGGGTATTTGTGATTCGAGTGTCGGTTTGGGAAGGGATTGAAGGGAGCTCTACTGAATCTAGGTTTACGAAATTGAAAAGCAAGAGAGGGGGACTTAGACAGAAGGAGTGAAGATGGTGATTCTATCGGCTGAACTGGAGAAATCGTGGAGAGATTGGAAATGTAGAAAAGAGAGGGTTTGTGATCGTTTTTGGGTTTTTGGTGTTTGAGAAAGAGAGATTTTTGAAAAACGATAAAAAGTGAGGAGACAAGATTGGGACTAGGTTTGATTGAAAAAAAATAAAAAAGGTTTGGGAAAAGGTTAAGGAGGGAATGATAACCATTTTGTTTCTGAAATTAATTTTTAGCCAAAAAATTGGTTGTTCTATTTTTATTTATCGAACGAATTTCTAAACAATATGATTATTTTGATAACAATACAAAATTTATGTTATTAAAATAGAAATTTATTTAATAACAATACAAAATCTCTCTCTCTCTCTCTCGAACAGGCGACGATCGACTAGTAGTGAGGGCAAACAATGAAACTAATTTTTAATTTTCATTTTTATTTAAAAAAAAAAAAAAATTTACTTTTGATTTTCGTTTCAAATCTATTTTAAAATGAAAAATTACTGTAGAAATAAAAAAAATGAAATTGTGTTATCAAATAGATTTATAATCCGAATTTGTTACTGTAAATAGAAAAAGAAAAAGAAAAAAAAGAAAAATACTAATTATCATGCACATGAAAAAAAAGAAAAATACTAATTATCATGCACGTTTTCAGTCATCCCAAATTTTCTCATTTTTGTCC
Organism: Eucalyptus sideroxylon; assembly: GCA_014182405.2. NCBI lineage: Eukaryota > Viridiplantae > Streptophyta > Magnoliopsida > Myrtales > Myrtaceae > Eucalyptus > Eucalyptus sideroxylon. The sequence goes on from CM024550.2 coordinate 48,379,268, forward strand.
ATAAACAATTTCAGACAATTGAATCGATCTTCTCGCAATGGCCAAAGAGAATAAAATTGGGTAATTTTGGTAGACAAGAGTCTTCCATCTTTACTAGCTTCGCAGCGATTTCTCCCCTCGTCTCGGTGGCAAAAAGAGACACCAATAATTGCCAAATGGAAGCAACAGTACGAGGGAGTTCAGTTAGATAAGCATACCAGAGCTGTCAAACAGTGAACAAAAATCGTAACAAAAATCAAAGTCCTTCATTTCAAACATTACTCGGTAAACAGTATTCTCATACGTGACTATATTTCTAGTAAAACACATCGTAGTTAAGTTCACATAATCTTGCCCTAATACTGGCACCAAATCATTGAGGTCCGGGGTAATAAGCAGTTAAATATGTTGATCAATCTTCCGTTATAAATATATGATCTGTTTTAATGAATATCTTCAATCTGGAATATAAAAATTTATTTAGAGCACAATAAGCCCAGCTACTTAAGCCAATTATTATGTAAAATTGGTTATGAAGTTTCTAATTCACTTTTAGGATGATAACCCTTCTTTACGCTGATGGTTTTGGTTTACGCAAACCGAGCTGTCGTAGGCCATTTCTAAATTGAAAGTGACTCAAAGAAAAAAATAATAAGTTCATGCAAGAACGTAAAGTATTCTTGAGTAAATGAAACTACAAACTACGGCTATTTGTTTGCCAAAAAAGAAGAAGGAAATATTATAAATAAATCTTAAAATTATAATACAAATGCCAATTTAGTTTTAAATTTATCAATTTAATCAATTTAGTTATAAATCTTTTGATAATTTGCTAATCATTTCAACCAACTTTGGCTGGCAATTGTCGACGTATATGTTAGTCATCTTACATGGCACAATTAATATTAACATGGACAATTTTTACATTATTTTTAGATTTTAAGATTATTCAAAATTTTTTTTTTATTTGTTTTTCTTTCTTTCTTTCTTTCTTTTTGTGCCAAACTTGATAGAAATAAAGAAAAATAATGAAAGAAAAATTACAAAAAAAAAAAAAAACAAAAAAATTCAGAATTGTTTATAAATATTGAAAAAAATTTGTTCACTTCACTGGTCATGTCATATATAATGATTGATGTTTACGTTAGTGATTTTTAGTTGAAATAACTACATTGGCAAAATGTCAAAGGGTTTAGAACTAATTTGACCAAATTGAAAAAGATAGAGACTTAATTGGTATATGTACAATAAATCTAGATTTTTTTGGTAATTATCCCAAAAAAGTGCACATTGCGGTGATCTAATACTTTTAGAATAAAAAAAAAAGAGGGTTAGTTGCAAAACAAATCCTCTAAGGTCCATCGAAAATGTCCCATTTCTTTTAGGAATAATGATACAAATAATTCTTAAAACTTCAAACCAATGTGTAATATAATTTATTAACTTTTAATTTATTTAATGTGAAATATTCAATGTTATCATTATATTAATTCAAGTTTAAGAATAGCATTAAATATTTTCATATAACTTAGGGACTATATTATATATACATAAAAAATTTGCAAACTTAGTTCGGAAACAACATTACATATTGAATTAAATTTTATATATTTTATTAAATAAATTAAAATTAAGGGATCACATTACAAATAGTATCAAAATTCATAAATTATTTGTGTTATTTTCCTTTTCTTTAAATGGTGTTTTTTTTTTTTACTCGAAAGAAGAGAGACTAAAAGCAACTTTTTGAAATTTTCAAAAAATTTCAAAACTTTATTCAAATTTCAAGAAATTATAAAAGGACTATCCAACTTCTAGGATGACTGGGACTAGGACTGACGGCCCTGCCCATACTGAGAAAGTACATATCAACTATCTAAAAATTGACTTCTAGTGAGTCAATAGCAGCATTCTTGTGATTAGGTAAACTGGGCAATTGTGTAACCTTTGATTTGGTTTCGTCTGGGGATGGACTGAAAATGAAAGAGATTTTTGAATTTGCGATTTCATCATGAGAGATTAGATTTAAAGGGATTTGAAATCCCCTAGTCAAATGTGTGAGATTTCGCAGTGTCATAATCTTATATGAACATGGAATTGGTTGGACAATTGCAACGATAATAAACGAACGTGAAAAGACGTTATTGTGACCCCTATTTGTCAAGATTCACTCCGATGTCCCCTCCCCCACCACTAGCTTATGAGATTGAACACAAGCCTAAATTATCTCAGAGTCACACATTTTATTGGATAAGACATTTTGCTTTCATATCATATCTAATCACTCAATTCATTTCACATGAGTCGAGTTGTATTCACGTGTAAACAAGATGTGATAATTCAGTTAGGAGTTTTTAAAACACCAACACGGACTCCCTCTTGGGATGCAAGACTCTTGCATATTATCAAATTATAAAATGTCAGATTGATCATTTAAGTAATATATGCCATCGAATACATAGGAATTGTCAATTTTATATTCAACTAGCACCATTGGTTGCGCATGTTTGCTTGAATATGTACGTGCATAGGCACTCAGGTCGCCCTTGAAAATCAATAGAAATAAAATTAACGTAGAAAAAAAGGAAATGTTTAGAACTATTCATCCTCCGTACCCGTTTGATTCCGATCTTGATTTATTCAATCTTTTCGGCCCAGATTCATCTCATCTCGCTTCAAAGAAAACAGAAAAAAAAAAAAAAATCAAACCCCAAAAGTCCACCCGCCACGTCAGCCACCCGACCGCCACGTCATACGGAAAGCACCGCACCAGCTTAACCCCAAATCCTGATATGGTGATCCCTATCTCATAAAGTAAATAATTTGTCTTTATAATTACGCAACAAAAATGAAAAGGATTTTTCGCAATTAAAGTTAATTAATAAATAATAATAATTTTTATTTAAAAAAAAAAATCGGTTTCGAAACACACCTCAAACTTTGACAACCGATTCTAATCCGCCAGGTCAAGCAAAATAGAGAGAGAAAATCTCAGTCCCTCCCTTCCTTCCCTCCTCTTCAAAACGCACATTTCCCCAATCCCTCTCTCTCTCTCTCTACCCGAAATTCCTCCGTTCCGTCCGTCGCCGCCGCCGCCGCCGCCGCCGAGAAATGCCGATCCTCCGCCCGCTCCGCCGCCGCTGCGCCGCCCGTCCCTGCTCCTCGACGCGCGAATTCGGGCTTTGAGATTCCGAATCTACCCCCCGCTCGCCGTCGCCGCGGCGGCCTTCTCCGAGAGAGAAAAGCTTCCCCCCTCCTGTTCGCGCTTCTTCGAGAGAGAGAGAGAGAGAGAGAGAGAGGTTGTTGCGCGGGCGGAGTTGGAGAGAGATGGATGGGGGAGGGCAGTACAACCCTCGGACTGTGGAGGAGGTGTTTAGGGATTTCAAGGGCCGTCGCGCTGGCATGATCAAGGCTCTAACCAATGGTCTCCCCTTCTCTCTCTCTCTCTCTCTCTCTCTCTCTCGTTTGATTGCTCGTTAGCATGTGTGTGTATATCGTCTTGCGATTTGGCGTTAGTGTCGGTCTGGTAGTTTTGGGCCTTTTGGCTTTCTGGGTTTTTCTCGAGATTCACGGGTCGGTGACGTTTTATCGTGTTGTTGCGTTTCTTGTTTTGCAGATGTTGAGGAATTCTATCAGCAGTGCGATCCTGGTTAGGGTTCTAATCCCCGCTTAATTAATATTATTTTTTGAACTCGTATCGCGTTGCTCGATGTCGAACGTTTTGCTGCGGTGGTGGATTTTACAAGTTTGGTTCTTGAGCGTAATGACGCGACTTGTTTTCCATTTTATGACGGTTACATTGTGATTATGGCGGTAAAGCAGTGTCAGGGGATCGGTCTTCTTTAAATTCCGTGTTTCGCCATTTCTCGGGTTTGGGAGTAGACGTTTGGTGTGGGATGTGCGAGTTGAGCTTCTAGTGCGAACTGCGAGTTGGGCATTTTTGTTCCATAGGAGCTTGAATTCGCAGCCTGTCGACAGACTCCCAAGTGATTTGGCTCTTTTCACATGGTTGAATTCTTGCCCTTGCTTTGTCGTTCGGGTTTTCTCTTTGGTTGGCGGATGAGACTAGTAATTTTCTTAGATGGACATTGCTGAATTTCTCAAATTTGGGTGGCAGAAAACCCGATTTGCTTAGAATAGTTCTTCTCCAGATCTACTAGACTACTCTAGAGCATCCATCTTTCCTAACTGTTGCCAACCTGATTTGCTTAGAATAGTTTATCTCTAGATCTACTAGACTACTCTAGAGCATCCATCTTCCTAACTGTCGCCACCTCTTTTGTTCCCTCTTGATACTTTCTCTGTTCTTCTAGAAAAGCCCTCTCACCTCTCAGCTTTGCTACATCATGCTTCGTATAAGAGCAAACTTCTTGGGTTTGGGACCTCTTTTGTCTATTTCATGCTATATGCAAAGAGTTTCGTCTGATCAGGTACTAATTTACTGAAGTGACTTATAAAATATAATGGTATACCCCGCTCCATACTTGTGCCCAGTTTGTGCAAGGAGTGGATTTTGCAGGGAAGTTCTGGGGGCTTACCAATGCCACATAATTGCACATGCCTTTTGTTCTGTTTCAGGAATGTTAATCCTCAAAAATGGATGTTATTTTCCACTTAGCCAAAAATTTTCACATTCACTGGGTTTCTATGATATATTCCCTTTCCAAACATTTGGCTAGCTACTCGAGTAGTATGAGAAGTTGTGTCACCTTGTTCTATTTGTTTGGAACCACCTGCTGCTGCCAGTTTTTTAAATTTGCAAACTGTGGTAGGGAAGGGAAAAGAAAGCTTTTAAATTTCCCATGCAAAAGGCATTCGATTCTCCTCTAGACAAAGGAATTTCGATGTATTTCTTTCTCTCCCTGACTGGTATGTTTGCTATCTACACTGGACTCCTGGATCTGCCAGCCCCTTTTTAATTGTTGGGTTTTGGAGTCTCCTTCTTCGTTGTTTGAGATAGGTTCTATTAATTTTACATTTTTCATTGAGTTATAACATTCCATATCCTGAAGAGACATAGTCGTGAGTCAGAGACATCTCGACTCACGACTATTGTCTAAAGTTTTCATGTGTTAGTTTTCTGACTTGATTGGTAATTATTGATGGTGAAATAAGGTCATTTGGTCCAACTAAATTGTCTAATTGGTATAATTGTTCAAAGTGTCTTGGGCTTCTGATTTAGTGTAGTCCAAGGGTAATGCTGGATAAGTTTGATGTGTATTGTTATCCTTTGGTAGCCAAGGGCATTGGTTTTGTAAAGGAATTTTGGTCTTTCCAACATGTATATCTGTATGAGACTCAAGGTTGGTGATTTTTTGCTTTTTGAATTTCTTTTTTGTTGTGTAAGTAACCGTTTAAGCTTTTGCGATCGAGCTTCCCCCTGATCCCGATCTACCTGGTTTGAGCTTTAGCTTTCTAGCTTCCCACTTCTCCATATAGTTTATGCTTCTGCACTTAAGTAAGCTGAAGATTTTTTATGGAGTAAAGTAAACTGAAGACATTAGGGGATATCCTTTTCTTACTAATTGCAAATTTGTCTTGGAAGTCATTAAATGAATTGCTATCATGTTCTGTGGCATGATGTTGCCACAACGTTTCATTGGCCTCATAGGCTTTTGAGCATTCTCATCAGAAGAGTAGTGTGTGGAGTGGTGCTGGAGCAGTCATTTGGCAATTGCATGTCTGTTTTTTTTTTTTTGTTAGCCATCTTAGAAGCATGTCTGTTGTCTTAGCCATTTAGAAGCATCGACTGTATTTTTCCACATGCTAATGTTGCTTAATGTTTAGCTATATTGACTGTATTTTATCCACATGCTAATATTGCTTAATGTTTGGATATAAGGCGGTGTAAGTCTGGTGAATCCACCATGATCTATATGCTGTAATCAAAGATTTCTGATATAAACTGTTTGTCTAGATGTCAAACTTCATAGTAGAGGAAAAGCTTTGCTAGTTGCCGCATCTTCTAAGGAGTCCTATATTCATCGTCTTTGCTTTCAGAGAAGGAGAATCTGTGCCTGTATGGATTCCCTAATGAAAAATGGGAAGTTAATTTGCCTGCTGAAGAAGTGCCACCAGAGCTACCTGAGCCTGCACTTGGCATTAACTTTGCTAGGGATGGAATGCAAGAAAAGGACTGGTTATCCCTGGTTGCTGTACACAGTGATGCATGGTTACTATCTGTGGCCTTCTATTTTGGTGCTAGATTTGGTTTTAACAAGGCTGACAGGCATGTCTCTCTCTTCTCCCCAGACCTGTTAGAGTACCACTTTCAATTTTGACCTTCTTTTAGTTCTTATTCTTTCATGAAAGAACTTGGTTTGTTGCATAACACTGCTTGTTTACCATAAACACTATTTGTTGCAGGAAGAACCTGTTCGCCATGATTAATGATCTCCCGACAATATTTGAAGTCGTAACTGGAACTGTCAAGAAACAGACAAAGGAGAAGATATCGGTTTCGAATCACAGTAGCAGCAAATCCAAGTCTGGCTCAAAAGTGGTAAAATCACTCCTTTCTCCTATTGCTTTTTTTTTTCTTTTTTTTCAAGATCTTTCAAATCCACTAACTTGTAGTGGTTCTTTAAGGTTTTTTTCCAAACTTGCTCTGCAACAATTTGTTACTTGTTTGGTGTTGGTTTTATACTGAATGTGGTTCCCACTTAGTTTAAGAGGGAGAGTACCATAGTATCATTCTATTAAATTATACTATATATCATTGACAAGTGGTAAATATATTTTATTTTCAAATATGTATCTCTATTTTAGCTTGGTAGGTCTAGTTTCTCATGTACTTCAAATTTCAAGGTAAGTTGTCTGGGTTGTTAGTTGAATCTGTGACTTATAATGATTTATCCATATTCACCTCTTATACTTAGTTTTATCCTTAGTGAATCTGTTGGAAACTTTATTCAGTTGATACTCATGGTCTTGAAATGTTCTCTAATCTGTTCTTTGTGACATCTGTATGGTACTGTCATATCAAGTTGTGGGGATATTTAACTTAAGAGGGGGAGTCGCAATCATGAGAAATTTCAATCGCGTATTGATTTGCTTGTGCCTGGGATGTGTTGTTTGGTTGTAAGTATTACCCTCTTGCTTGTGAGTCTTGCTTGAAATAGGTTTGCTATTTGATTGTGAAATTGCTTCTAGCCGCTAGAAAAAGTTGACTCCCAACCCAAGTATGAGTGAGTTACAACCCAAAGAAATATGGGATGTTAATATGTATGAAACTGCGTTCCATGATTCAGTGCATCATTTCATTTGTTGACGTAAACTTTTTACCTGACTCTCACCAACTTTCATGGGAACGGAACAGCGAGGATCAGATTCAGGCAAATTCACAAGGACTATCCAAGCAAAGGATGAAGATGATGTGGTGGACGGAGAAGATGAAGAAGAGCATGGGGATACTTTGTGTGGGGCCTGTGGGGAGAACTATGCTTCAGACGAGTTCTGGATCTGTTGTGACATGTGCGAGAAGTGGTTCCATGGGAAATGCGTGAAAATTACTCCCGCCAGGGCTGAGCACATCAAGCAGTACAAGTGTCCCTCCTGCAGCAATAAGAGAGTGCGTACTTGATATAGTTGGTGCCGTGCCCATAAGCTCTCTCCCCCTCGTAGTTCCGTTAGGTTGGTATATGCTAATTGCTGTCAGGTCGTCAAGTTTTCACATCGTACCAAACATTTGGTGTTGGGAACCTTGTCATCGTGGTCCGCATTTGTAGGTAGCAGGATTTAAGCATTTACCTAATTCTAGATTAGGAGTTATTTGTACTTTCAGTTGGAAAACAGTTTGTTCTTCCATTGCGTAACATGCTCTCTCTCTCTCTCTCTCTCTCACATATTTTCTGGTGCTGGTTCTCCAATGACCACCTGTAATATGAGGTGGGCACCCATGAAATTAGCTTCCCTCGTCTTAGTGGCGTACATTCCCTTTTGTAGATTGTCCATGGCACTCACGTTTTATGTGCGCAAGGCATGTTACATTGGAAAAACATTAAATGCGGCAAGCAATCTGTGTCAATGTCCTGTGTCGATAAACATGGTATGGTTCTCATCTCAACGATGATTGATGGTCCCACTTCCTTATCTAGATTGCCCTCGCTGCGATTGGTACTCCTCGTCCTTGAGTCGGTGGAGAAACATGTTGGTGGTAGTAAATGTGCAGAACGTGTTTTGGTGCACAACATGTGAGGGATCTGTCTACAATTTTTTCATTTGGGCTGATGAAACGCATGGTTCCGGTGATTTTAATGTTGTTAGCAACGTTCTTGGCATGGTGTAGTGAGTCAGAGTTTGTATCCTTCATTATCGAGCTAGTAGCTTTCTAAGAGTATAAACGTCGTGCATCAGAAGCACATTCCAGAAACTCTCGTTTCCACCGAGACACAATGGCGGAGGACACAATTCACGTCAACAGGAGGGGTTTTACCGTCCTGGGATCACAGCATCTGATCAGATTCGGCTCGTCAGAGCGAAGCCTCGATCATTACGAGAGGACCATAGCGAATCTCATGACGACAAAAGCAAAGTGCCTTATCATCACTTTCTGGGGGTTATTATTAAAATATGAAGCGGAGGGCTGCTTTCACAAATGGGTCAATAGCGGACGCCACTAAGCATCGTGCGGTATGGTTGGTGGATTCGTAAACCAATATTTGCTTCAAGCTCAAAAGCCCTCAGCCATCGGCATTTTTCACTTGAATTCGCTCTTCGAATGTGACTTATCCTGTATGCTTCTGCGATCAATCATGGACCCCGATCGAAAAGGAGAGAGAATCCATTCTTATGCTTGCTTTGCTGGAACTTGGCGGCTTTTGGCTGGAAGAGGGTTTCGTACACAAAAGATAGATCTCCAGCCAGCCACTGCCACAGCATACGATGTACGTCTCCATTCATTCAAAGTCGATCATCGCGTGGCAAAGTTATCGAAACGAATAGAAGCGAGCGTGATGGTTCTACCAGATGGAAATATCGTGCGCGTAATGACTTGAGTTTTGGATCGACTGGGGAGATAACACCTCATGAATTGCGTACGCAAATAGAAGTAACCCAGAAATGGGGATGCGCTTTTGGCCTTTTGCTGAGATGTGCGGAGGAGGATTGATATTTCATTGGGAGGAGCGGCTCATGAACAGAGAATGGTCTAAAGAGGGGAAGGAAAACCCGAAAGAAAATTGAAACGAGACGGGTCTCGACACGTGGCGAAATTGTATGGAGTGGTATAACTTAAGGTGGAAATATCTTTTGGGGCTCTTCTACAGTTAGTGGTGTTTGGTCTTGGAAGAGAGAATTTGTACCTATTTTTGTCGCCTAGGGACTACTCTTCCAATTATAAACCAGTCTTATTCGGAATTGATTTCATTGGTAGCAAGAATACATTTTCAATGACGGAAGATGTAAGGAGCGACCCCTATCCTCACTTGTCAATGATATCGTTCGCTTTGGGTTGGAGCTCACATGATTTTGTTCTTCTGAGCTTTGATTAGAAAAGGCCGATTAAGACTAGTGTCACTCCTTATATAGGATATTATCTCACCACACCTAGGTGATCACCATCTAGAGTCGGAGTGGCACCTTGTTCAGGCCCTTTCTAGCCCCAACGATCACTCCCGCCATCGTTGGACCGGGTTGTTATAGGATTATTGGCTTCGATATCATTATAAGGGCCGACCTCTTACCCCACTTGTCAACGATATTGTTTGCTTTAAGCCGGAGCCTGTACGGTTTTGTTTTTCTGGACTTCTTGCAAAAAAGACCTTGTTGACAGTTTAGATTGTTGCTATTTCTTAGATAGCACATTATCTCACCACATCCAGGTGATGTGCAATTCGGTTCATTCTTATCCCCATGCCATTCTAAAATTAGAGCTGCACCTTGTTCGAGCTCTCTTTGGCCCCGACAACCACTCCGGCCCTCATCGGACCGAGTCTTACAGAAGATATTACATTTGAAACTCAATCTATTCGTTAGTAATGTCATCTAACCCTACTTGTAAAAGAAAAAGAACTAAGGATTAAAACAAGCTCATGAAAATAACTCTTTAACATCCCGGGGCCCTCTTCCCAACTTCACTTGGGAAGGCCAACATCCTTTCATGGCCCCCTTTAGCAAGGCCGTAACTAAACGCATAACAGGTCGTGTTAGAATTAGATACGGATTTAAAGTTAGATGTCATTCGCTTGATAAAAATTAAAAAGGACTACGGAAAATTCGAGCGGACCATAATCGAGGCCGTCACTTTCCAGTGGCATGATTCATACAAGAATCTCCACCTGTCTCCCCTTCATTTCCGCGACGTTGAGAGGAGTCTTGCGTTCTCGGGCGAGCGACACGCCGAGTGACAATGGCCCGTTTTTGTCCTGACGCAGCACCAACGTATTCCACACTTCGAGCAAACGAGGCACGCGACCGGGAACTGTTGGAAAACGACGGCTTCCCCTTTCGGGTTGAGTACTCGGAAGGTGCGGGCGTGGCCTTGCGTTAGGTGAGGTCGGTCAAGGTCGAAAGATTATTCTAGGACAGGGGTCTTTTGCCAAGAAGGAGGGCAAGTCTTAGAAAATTTTGAGGTGCAGTCAGCTCCGACCTTTGCTGACTGTAGAAAGTAGTTGATTGTTGACGAGTTTAGGTTCCCACATCAATGTCATGTGTGCCGCTCATGTGCACGCTCCATTAATCTACTCTTTACCAATGCGACATTAGGTCAAGTAGGGCTACCCGCATATTAATAAGTGGAAGGAAATCAAACTGACAATTATTTCCCTAATTAACGGCGAGAGAACTGAGAAGAGCCTAGGATGAGAATTGAGCGCCTCTCAGCGATCGAATTGTAATATGGAGAAGCATCCTCGGCAACGGGCCGGGGCCAAATTCCTAGAAGATGGTGCCGTACAGATGCTTGCTTTCCTACTAGTTCAAAGGGTGGAGAGAGATGACTAACAATTTGTGTTGGCTACTGAATGTTTAGCTCGAGCCATGACTACCCTACACCACCCTCAAACCAAATATCTAACGTTGGTGGGGGCGTTGTTGTAGCCTCACAAAGATGTCGGGGGTTAGGAAGTCTCACCACAAGAGGGATACCATAAATGCATGATTAAGCAAGTCTCATGACTATTAGGATTAGGTGCTCAAACACAACGGAATAAAGAGTAAAAGTGAAAAAGAAATCGAGGCACAAGATTTATCCTAGTTCACTTTTAAATTAGGGCAGCGGGGATTCAATTGTAATTAGTAGTCCACACCTTTATGTTACAATCATCAATTACTAAAAAACAGATTATATATAGCTAGAAGTTATTCATGGCCCAAGTTTAAACTGCGAATAAAATATGCGCTCAAACTATAAAATCTATGTAGCGACTCGGGATAGTGCCCCCGTGACCCCACCTGCTCACTAGTAAGTAAGACCCGCGTGCTTTCCACATGGGAAGTGAGAATCACACCCCAATGACGATACGGAAGTCCCACAAAAGGGACTATTAGAAAAAACTGCAAAAGTTAGGAAGGGTTAAATGTGAATAAATCGAGCTGAGACAGTTTCGCTGGAAGTTCCCCCGCCCCCAAGTCTCCTTACTTTACAATTGAGTCAACGAATAGTCAGTTAAGCTAAGCCCAGATAATATTACGTTCCAACTAATGTGCGTCGGTCCACGTGATTATCGCGATCGAGGTCAATTGGCTGAAGATCCCGTGAGCCTCGTTCGAAGCTCGACAGGTAGAAATTCGACTACTTTGACGAACTGATTCTACGCGTACGCCGTGCGCAAACCGAGAGGACACTTAGGTTGTCCGTCGAGCGAAGTACGGTAGAAGATCGTATGGCCGATTTTTCGATGTCAAGGCCGGAAAAGTATCTTGGGCTGATAAAAAAAAACGAGCAATTCACGTCGAATTACAGAGGTTACGAGTCTTATCTCGTGAGAGTCGCGAACCGGGGTTGATCTGATCATTGGGGTCAGTTCATGCTCGAGCCGCGATTTCTAAATCAAACTAGCGATTATTACATGGTCTATGGATGACCATGGACCGATGTTAATGAAACTTAATTGTGAGACTTATAGACAGGACAGATGATTTATGAGAATTTGGTCAAATGGTCCATGGACCTGCCAAAGAATTTACGGACAAAAGTACTAGTGTAAAAAAAGTCTAAACTTATCACGTTTTCTTTCAATTCAGTACTTAATCTTTTTAAATTTGTCAATTGAATTTTAAACAATTTCACGTTTCGCCATTCGAGTCCATCCGGACATCCTATGTGAACATGCCCAGTCGAGGCTGAAGTAGTCAATTTTCGAAAACATCTTAACATTTCTTCGAATTTTTTATTCTTTCTTTATTGTTTTCCTCTGGGCCGGCAAGGTCCCGGCGAAGCGCACGCCCCCTGCCGGCCACTAAACTACGTGCATGTCGTGTGCTTTTTTGTTCCCTTTCATGGCATGGATCGCATGGCAATGGGAGGGAGTGCCAGAATGGGTGTGGGTGTGGCAATGCCTCTGGAGTCAAAAACCTGTCATCTCCTTTTCCAACCTAACCAAAGCAAGTCCACTAGTATTGAAGCTTAGGACTAGGAGGACCCCCCCCCAGAAATTTAATGCCACTTTCCCCTCACTTTCCAAGCAACACAATGCCATCTCATTTTGATCCACTCCCACTCAACACAATTTCTCACCTCCCTTCCCTCATGACTTTTTGACCACATTGACGCAGCCCCCTTTCCCAATTACTGGACTCTCTCTCTCTCTCTCTCTTCTCTCTCTTCTATCTCTATGTTGTCATTGCTATAAATACCATTCACTCCCTCCCCACTTCCCTCCCAAACTCAAAGCAAATCAAAATCTCACTTCCTCCAGAAGGAGAAAGACCCCTTTCCATCTTGTATCTTCTTCTTCTTTGCTCCTCTCAAATCTTTAAGCTTTCCATCTTTGTAACATGGCCGCCTGTGTCGGAAATGCCTGCGCCAGTGAGGCCGTCATCGACGCTTTCGTGCCGACCCTGGTCCATTGGGACAAGGCTGCTCAGTCCCTCCGGTGCACCCACTTCGAGGAGGTGAGGAGCCTGTTGTCCCAGTTTGAGGACGCACAGATCGTTGACATCCAGGGCACGGCCCTCTCCGTGGCCCAGGTCACCGCCGTGGCCCGGCGGAGCGAGGTCGAGGTCCAGCTCAATGTGGGCGTGGCCCGAGACCGCGTGTCGAGGAGCGCCGACTGGGTTGCTGAGACCATCGCTTGCGGCCGGGACATCTATGGTGTCACCACCGGATTCGGCTCCACGTCCAACCGGAGGACCACCAAAACCTCGGACCTGCAGACCGAGCTCATCCGGTTCCTCAATGCCGGGGTGATCGGGAGAGAGAATCTCCCACCGAGCTATGCCAAGGCGGCAATGCTGGTGCGGGCAAACACTCTCATGCAGGGCTATTCGGGCATCCGGTGGGAGATCCTCGACGCGATGGCGAAGCTCATGAACCAGAATTTGATCCCCAAGATGCCCTTGAGAGGGACCATCACCGCCTCGGGCGATCTCGTGCCGTTGTCTTACATTGCCGGATTGCTGACCGGCAGGCACAACTCGAAGGTCGTCACGCCAGAAGGGGAAGAGATTTCAGCAGCGGAAGCATTGAAGAGGGCCGGAATTTCAGGTCCATTTGAGCTGCAAGCTAAAGAAGGCTTGGCTCTTGTGAACGGGACCGCCGTCGGGTCGGCAGTGGCTGCGACGGTCTGCTTCGATGCAAACATTTTGGCCCTCTTGGCAGAGACTCTCTCCGCCATGTTCTGTGAAGCAATGCACGGAAAGCCTGAATTCACGGACCCTCTCACTCACCTGCTCAAGCACCATCCAGGCCAGATCGAAGCGGCTTCCTCATGGAACACCTCCTAAACGGGAGCGAATACATGAAGGAGGCGAAGCTCCGCCACGAGAAAGACCCGCTCACGAAGCCAAAGCAGGACCGCTATGCACTTCGGACTTCTCCTCAGTGGCTTGGGCCGCAAGTCGAAGTGATTCGCGCCGCAACTCACTCTATCGAGAGGGAAATCAATTCCGTGAACGACAATCCGCTCATCGATGTCGCCCGCGACCTCGCCCTCCATGGAGGGAACTTCCAGGGCACTCCAATTGGTGTCTCTATGGACAATCTCCGGATCGCCCTGGCCGCAATAGGAAAGCTCTTGTTCGCACAATTCTCTGAGCTCGTATGCGACTATTACAACAACGGGTTGCCTTCAAATTTGAGCGCGGGGCCTAATCCCAGCCTCGACTATGGCCTCAAAGGAGCGGAAATCGCCATGGCAGCTTACTGCTCCGAGCTCCAATACTTGGCAAATCCCGTCACAACGCATGTGCAAAGCGCGGAACAACACAACCAGGATGTGAACTCTCTTGGCCTAATTTCAGCACGAAAAAGTGCAGAGGCCATCGATATCCTGAAGCTCATGTCTGCGACTTACATGGTGGCACTTTGTCAGGCAATTGACCTCAGGCACCTGGAGGAGAACATGAGAGAGGCCGTGAAGCGCTCGGTCCTCCAAGCAGTGAAGAAAACACTTTACATGTCAGAAGATGGCTTGCTGCTTGAATCGCGATTCTGCGAGAAAGAGCTCTTGCAGGTCGTTGAACATGAGCCCGTCTTCTCCTATCTAGACGACCCAGCGAATCCTTCCTACGTTCTATTGCCCAAACTGCAAGAAGTACTTGTCACGAGAGCTCTCAAGGACCCAAAGACCGAAGATGCAAGCGAGAATGGATACTCGATCTTCAAGCGGATCCCAATATTCATCGAGGAACTGAAAGCCAGGCTTGAGGAGGAGGTGCCGAAAGCAAGGGAGAGGTTCGACAATGGGGAATTTGGCGTCGAGAATAGGATCAAGAACTGCAGGACTTATCCTGTATACAGGTTTGTGAGGAGTGACATGAGGACTCAGCTCCTGAGTGGTGCAAAGAAGGTGAGCCCAGGAGAGGAAATAGAGAAGGTGTACGAGGCCATCGATGAAGGAAAACTAGGAGATGTTCTCATGCAATGCTTCAAGAACTGCAGTTCATGAAATTGCTGGTTCTTGAAGTAGGTCAAATTGCATTCATCAGGATTTACCAGCTTTTTTTCTTTCTTTTCTTAAAGTATTGATCTGTGTGGTATTTGGTATCCTAATGAGAAATATCGGAACTGGAATCTTTATGATGTTATGATGGACGAAATGATGAGATTTCAAATTCTATTCACATCTGTCAATGAGTGTAAGAGTTTGCATATTCCCATAAGAATCTCAAGTAAAAACCTCTGATTCATAGAGAGAATGCGCTTATTTCTCTCTTTAGTCTGTATCCATTATGAATTCTGTCCTGAAGCTCAAGCAATCAGGCCAAGAAAGGCTGGCCTCCAATTGCTGATCCAATTCAAGCTTTTTTCACTGAATCAATGGCATGCCAAGCCACAACAATTGATGCGCATGCATCAGGAGAATCTATCACTTGATCATCAGTGGTGTTTTCCCAGCAGCCAAAAATCTGCAGCGTCCATAAGAATCTAAACTGCAGACTTGACTTATTGAAGATTTTCATGCCTGGCTCTTGTCATATTATTAAATAATGATAAGTGCGTTAGAAGTTCTAAAACTTATCATGAAAATGCAATTGAATCATAAAACTTTTAAAAAGTGTAATTAAGTCCTAAAACTTATTATGAAAGTTCAATCAAGTCCTAAAACTTTCAAAATGTTCAATAAAGTCCTAAAACTTGTCTCGAAAATGCAATCAAGTTCTAAAAATTTCAAAAAATGCAATCAATGGAAATACCTAGATTGAACCACTTTGACAAGTATTGGGATTTTATTGCATTTTTTGAAAATTTTATGACTTAATTACATTTTGTGACAAGTTTTATAACTTAATTGTACTTTTTGAAAGCTTTAGAACTTAATTACATTTTCATGATAAATTTTAAGACTTCCAATAAATTTATCCCTATTTAATATCCAACCTAAAAATATAGTTGAATTACCTGGAAATCAATCAGCAAGAAAAGATGCCCATAGAAAGGAAAGTGGTGGACTAGGCAAGAATGGACATGGCCCATCCTCACCTTTTTTCTATCTAGTAAGTGGGAGAGGCTGTTCCACGTCGTCGTTCGCTGTACGCGAACATGAACCCATCCTTTGTCCTTGCTCAATACTTAAATCTTTTTCTTCTTGCTTTTTTGGGTAGCTTTCTAGGACGAATTTCGGAGTATACCTCGTAAATTTTTTTCTCTGCGTCGGCCTGTCTCGCAATACTTTCTACTAGATGTAGTTTTGCCTGATTTCATCTGCAGTTTTAAGTGTTTTGAGACTTATAACACAGTGTAACCCAGCATGACCGTCGGTTTTTTTGTGTTTTATCCTTCTCTCGCATTGACGATGAGCTCATGCTCAAAATCTTCATCACTGCACCTTACCAATCCATCGTTGTTAATACAAGAAAAATTATCATTCATTATGTAGATCAGATACAGATTATGAGATTAAGAAAGATTACAGATTTTGGTGTTTTTGAGGATTCTCTACTATTATGGAGTAAGTTGAAGGAAAAACAAGAAGTCTCCTAGTCCATGTAGATTTCCTAGTTAGGTTAGGACTCCTGATTATAAAACACAGCCCAATTGCTTGACACATCGGAAACCCAACAAGCAAGCCTCATAGCCCAAGTTGTGCAGGTGACCGGTCTCTCAGTTTCCGGCGTGATTCTCAACTTCTCAATGCCTAAGAGGTTTCCTCCACCTGACGTCTCCGTCCCTCGGTCTCGGCCATCTCTCTGCACGCAGCACTGACTGCCGTGGCCGCAACTGTTTCGCCACAGAATACAAGTGGGAATGTACTTTAAGGCATGTATACCGGCACCATGTTGTGCCGACACCAGTACTCGTGGGGAAACTGCCGTCACGATCGCTGTTCTTCTTTCTAATTCTTTTTGAAGTCTTCTCTGACTTCGGTTCATTAATGTTGACTATGCTAGATGCTCTGCTTAGTGAGCGAGGAAAGTGAAAGATTCCTCAGAAATTTCTAAGAAGAAGCAAAGAAAAGAGAAGGAAAAGGAGAAGAAAGCGGGGCAGCAACTGTTTTCAAAGAAGAAAATCAGGAAACAAAGGTCAATGCCATCAGAATAGTGCTGAAACATGTGAGCAGGGGGCGTTCGCTCGATGCAAGGAGGCCAACGAAAAGATGAGAAGAGACTAAGAAAGGAGGAAGGGAAGTGGCGTGGGCGGCGTACAAACAATAGCTACTGCTGTTGGAAAAGTCGGAAATAATTACGCGAAAGACATAAAAATGATACAGGAATCAATTCGAGTCAATAGCGTGAGAAGGATCAACATCATTGAGGCAGGGAAATTCTCTCTGTTTTCCTTCACTACTGATATGTCATTTGGACCTGGCTTAGCTTAAGTTTGATTTTGTTGAATTTCAAATAAGAAGTCTCTGTTTCAAGAATTGTAAATTACATCGTTGAACTGAGTCGACACTGATTTCTACAGTTTGAGCAATCAAGGGGGTTTGTCACATTGTCCGCAAACCAGTCCGACCAAATCATACATTCTTGTTCTTTTCACCTATTCTTTCCAAGGTCTAAATTAATAGAAGAACACAGAAGTTTGATCTTCTTGCATTTGCTTGCAGATTTTCATTCCCTTATCCTCTTTCATCAATCCATGTACCTTCAGTGACGGAATGAAAGACTACAGGTACAGTTCAGAGTCTGATGCGCCATGAGATTTATTCAAAGATAATCTCATGAATTTAGTGCACAGCTTTGTGCTAAAGTACCTAATCTTTCATCTCTCCTGGACAGATCGGTTACTCCAGTTTTTATTCTCCAGGCAGAGTTCATCGATGTCTGTCAGATTGCCTCCATAGAAAACAATCATATACCAGTTTGACACTGCTAAGAAAGGCCAGACGCTGGCCATTAAGATACGCTGTTTCTATCTTTGTAGTATTGGCTTGTGGTTATTCAGTGGAGACATTCTCACCTGATTGGATGCTCATTCCGAATTGTCGGCCCGAAGGCCAAAGAGCCAGGGAGAAATATACGGCAGGCATTTTGACTCAGAAGAGGAGCTTGTCAGTCAGATTTCGAAGAGGTCTCTAAGACGAATAGCGGGTAGATAAATCTTAATTAATTAGTACATGGCTTTCTTTAAGTTGAATTTTAAACATGTCTACTTGACTTAGCTCCTATATGTGCAGGGTGGCTTGACTATGGAAGACTGGAAGCCGGAGTGCCAGCTGAAGACCGTCTTCAAAACTCACCGACTCCCTCCGTCAGCAGACTGTGCAGATTACCAACTTTTCGACTCTCTGTCATCTGCAACCACGTAGACCAAGAAGTCTCAGACTCAAGAGTCAAGAAAGTTCAGAGAACTTTCCCTGACCTTTTCCATTGAAGAACATAGACCGCTTGAGCACTGAAATTTCTTATGTGATTCAAGAGGAGCACAATGAATGTTGCTTACACACCAGAGAGTGTTCGCCAGATCTAATGGAGACAACAGCGACGTCAGTTAATGTTGGATAATCACCTCGAATGGAATGTTTAGATGAAGAGTCATCTTAGACTCATCTAATCCTGTGACCATGAGAAAGAGAGAGACTCAACTGCTCCACAATGTTACTCTCCTTTTCGAATAGATTATTAGGAGACCTTCCATCAAAACTAATTCTTTGGTAATTGATCGATGGTCATGAATGGTAATAGTTATAATAAGCTTCTCTACTTTTATTGTTGGTAATAGCGAAAATGAACCAAGCCTTTGCGGTTGAGTCCTAGATTATGAAAGAATTTTTATTAAGAAAGATCTAATTTCCAATTAGGTCAAATTTTAAGAAAGTTTAGCTTCGGATGGAGGGCATACTCACGCAAATTACCTGTGCTTAGGATATCATCAACCTTAGGTGATCTTCGATCCGGTTGCCTATGCCAACAGCCTCTAATCACGTTTTTTAGAAATTGTGCAAAAATCTTTATTAACCCTTTTAGGGTTGGCACTGTTAAATAGGACATTGAGAGATTTTAGGTTTCAAAACTGAAAATCTCTTGTTCGAATATCAGAAATTATGTACGGTACATTCTAGACACATCTTAACCGGCTTATTGTCTGACTGGGAAAAAAAAAACGATTTATGGGCTTGAAAATAAAACGATTTATGGGCAGATGAGGCATTTGCCTTCTATTACTAAAAGAAATTACATGAAAAAAGTTATCATATTGTGATAAAGATGAAAATTTTCACCAAACATTCGGATGCAAATAAGGGCGGACCAAATTTTGATCTCCACGGCCCAACGAATCTGGTCGAATTTCTTCGTTCTTTCGTCCTAATAAACTGGTAGCCTGTCAGCATTCCTACTAGCTTGCCGGCATTTCTTCCATCGCAGCCATTAAATAGTGAGTACGATGATCAGGGTGCACAAAACCAACGGCTAAGATTACAGATCAATAACCCAGGAACAAGAAAGGAACAAGAAGTCAATAAGTCAACTCCGCGTGGGAAGCTTCTGAGAAGGAAGCGTTTGACTCAAGCGATAAACAATTTCTTCACCGTCTTCAATGATGGGCCTCGTTGATTTTCCACAAACGATGACGACCGCAGAAGCTTTCGCCAATCCTCGATCCAGATTCCAGAATACCTGGCCTGGCGGCTGCGTTCTTTCTCACCTCGTTGACTTCCCAAAGAAGTTCCCGTGGCCTGAGCAGGGTTCTTGGCGATTCTTGATCCAAGCATGCAGGCGGAGAGAGAGATGGAGGAGCAGCTCTCGGAAGCGGCGATGAACGGGAGCGTGACGACCCTCCTGGGGTTGATGGATCAAGACCCGCTCCTTCTCGACAAGATCGTCATCTCATGCACGTCCCGGAACCCCCTCCTCGCCTCGTCCATGCTCGGCCACGCGGAGTTCGTGGGCGCCCTCCTGGCCCGGACCCCGCAGCTCGCCTCCGAGACGGACCCGGACGGCAACTCGGCCCTCCACCTCGCGGCCGCCAGGGGCCACGCGGAGATCGTCGGGATGCTGCTGTCGGCCGACCCGGAGATGGCGACGCGGCGGAACGGGGACGGGAGGACGCCGCTGCACGCGGCGGCGGGGAAGGGCCGGGCCGAGGCGGCGCGGCGGATCGTTAGGGATGGGCCCCCCGGGTCGGCGGGGCGGGCGGCGACGGACCAGGGCGAGACGGTGCTGCACGTGTGCGCGGGGCGGAACCGGGTGGAGGCGCTGCGGGCGGTGGTGGAGGAGGCGGGGAGGGAGGTTGTGGAGGAGCTGGTGAACGGGAGGGATGGTGATGGGAACACGGCTCTGCACATCGCCGTGGCCAGGAAGCAAGTTGAGGTGAATTTTTTGGCTTGAACTCGCTGGCCAGTGGAATTTTCTTGATCCAAAGATAGGTTTAGGTAGAGAAATTTCTTAAAGGTTCAATCCATTTTCCCAGTTAAGGTAATCTTTTGCTGTATTTTGCGAGCTAATTTTCATATGACAAACATCTTGAAACGTGTTTAGATTGATGGTAAGCTTAATGTTAGAGATTGAGTGTGAGCTGTGTTGAATAAGCATCATGTATCATCAGTAAAATTCACTTCAGACAGATCTTTATGTCTTAGAAAGGTTACCATTTTTAGCGCAGCATTCAGATGGCTTTCAAATGGGAAAAATGAAAGCTTCCTGTATATCAATTCAATTGAGATTTCTGCATTTATGGCCATCAGAGGTTACTTCCATTTTGACAAAAATTTGTCCCCAAAAATCTCTGTGCAGATGATAAAGTTCTTGCTTACATTCCCTGGACTTGAAGTGAACACGCCAAACTCAAGTGGCCTGACAGCACTAGACATTCTTGAGCAGAGTCCCAGAGGCTTGAGAGACCTTGAAATTGAGACAGCCCTTAAAAGCTCAGGAGCTTCACTCTCCAGGGACATCCAATCAGTCCCATATCACTATGATCCAATTCTTGACGCACCAAGAATGACCTCCCCCATCACCACCTCAAGATCCCTAAAAACTCCCCATCACTCTCCACCAAGAAGGCCCCATCAAAGAAATGGAGAAGTTTAAGGAAACCCCTGTCAAAGAAACTGAGTGCTCTAAAAAGGCCCCCAGTGGAAGCCGATTGGCTGAGCCAGAAGAGAAATTCACTCATGGTGGTTGCTTCGCTGCTAGCGACGGTGGCGTTCCAAGCTGCGACCACACCACCGGGAGGTGTCTGGCAGGACGACTACAAGGTCGATGCCTATGGCAACCCAGTGAAGGAGCCGCACATGGCAGGCACCTCCATCATGGCCCACATCCAGCGGATCGCCTATGGGCAGTTCATGATCTTCAACACATTGGCCTTCCTGTCCTCCCTCAGCATCATCCTGCTCCTCTTGAGTGGGCTTCCGATAAAGCGGCGACGCTGGATGTGGACACAGATGGTGATCATGTGGCTGGCGATCACGGGGCAGGCGATCACCTACTTCATAGCGCTGCGCAACATGTCGCCGGCTGACACGCGGGGGATGCTGAAGGATGTGACGGATGTGTCGGTGGTGTGCTGGCTGTGCCTGATGGGGATTGTGTTCATGGGGAATGTGGTGAGGCTATGTGTGTGGGTGCTGAGGAAGTGGGGTTACTTGAAGAGGAAAGAGAACAAGGATTCAGATGAAGATGATGAAGACAAGTACGAGGAAGTATGATGGTCTGTGTGACAATTGAGTAAATTGAGTGGTCTTTGTTCTACGATGGCGGCGGCATGTTCAATATGTGTAAAATTTGTGATTTTGATGAGCGGGTTGATGATGGATTTTGAGGTGTTCTGTTTTCTTCTAGTTCTGTTTGAGAACAGAGTACTGGTCCTAATGAGAGGGTAAGATGGATTCTGCTAGAGAAATCTTTGGATGGTAAAAGATTGAAGACTAATATGGCGCTCGGAGCAAAAGTGCATCATCTCCTCTGTAATTTGTACAAAATCAGGACAATACACGGTATAGTTGCCGCAATTTCTTCTCTATTCAATGTTGAACATGACTGTTAGACGAAGAGAGCTTCAGCCAGTTCGGCCAGGTCTGCTCAGGAACAGCTCAGTCCTCAGCTTGGCCATCTTTGCTCAGCATGGAAGTACTCTGGACTTTGGTCCTCAATTGAGATTTAGGGTGTCTAGAAGTAAATTGCTAATGCAGGATGGTATTTCCTGCTATCGTTATATAATTGTTTCCTTAGTTTATAATATTATTTAAGGTGAGATTCGAAATGTTTGTGTAGATTTTCTATTACCTTCCCTTCCTAGCTGCTGTTAAACATCTATCTTGCCAGACGCTTCTGCTATAGAGGGATCAACTAAGCTGCCATCTCAAGCCTCTGTTGCACGAGACAACCTCATGCACGTTAGAGTGTATCTACTATCTATGACTTGAGAATGCCCTGTCAATTCAACGGTGCAAATTTATGCACATTTGATGATTAAAAGCACGACTCTTTATAAGGTTTTACCTCGTAACATCTCACCGCCAGACATAATAATTTTCGTTGAAATCCGCGCAAGACTCGATTCGCTAGGCTATTCAAAACACTATTTCGAGCGATTGAACTAGCATGAAATGAAAGAGAGAGCCGACTTCAACGATTGTTAAACAGAATGAAACTTAATGAAAGCATGAGCTTATTCCTTTGTTCTGTCTTTTGCCATAAAACTTCTCGATTCTCATTCATATGGAAAATACAGGACTATTACATCGAGGTGGTCTGCCTTCAACACCAGCATCATATAAAACTCGGACTGAGTATTTGTTATCCAGTTGTCTGACGGAATAGTTGCTCGACTGACCCAAGTCCACTGGACATCTTCAAAGTTTGAAGCTTTCTGTCCTGCTATTGTTGTCGGTTATAGAAATCCTATCGGGTCGCTACCTTCGATCTTTTATTAGATCTTCTACAAGCTCTAAATAGTTTGTGCCAATACCCCTCCTCTCTATAGTTTTCGTTCCTTGTTCATATCTCCTCGCCGAGGCATCCACCCAAAGGTCTTCCGTTCGACGTGATCGAAACATCTAAAATGACCTCCTCTCATATTATCCCCCATTGGGTGGCAGTCCCTACTTTTACCTGCATTAATTGATTTTGAATCTTGCCTCTCCTCTTGAAACTTCGAAGCATTCTCAAGGTGTCATCGGCATGATCTCCAGTTTTGTCAAATTAGATCGAAGTGGATGGAAGGATTCAGTCCTCAGTTCTCCATGATGTCCAATTTTCTCGAGGTTTCGTTGAGTTTCTATAATTCCTAGACTTACACCCTAGGGTTAACAAAGTTTTCCTTCGAAGTTCAGGTTTCTGGTTAGCTCCAGCATGGGTTTCACCTATCAACACCATATTATCTACAGAGAAAATACACCAATTGACATCATCTTGAATTTGTCTTGTCAGCATGGACGGATTCACCATGGGGCCAATGGAGGCACTTGCCCCCTTTAAGCTTCCTATAAATTGAAATGGAAACTACAATATTTTGTAATCATTTGGTGAACTTGCCCCACGAAAATACAAGTGTGTACTTATAAGTCTTGATTCAACAAGGGAAGAAAGGAGATTGCAAAATATGCGAGTCATTCATTCGATTTTGCTCGCATCTTGCCTAATCCATCAAATCAATAAGGCATTTTGGGTATTCAAGGTTTACTTAACAAAGATGAGCCTCTTTGTCATAGGAAAAGCAAGTGTTGGAAGAATTAATAAAAAGGCAAATGTTAAAGAGTAAGGATATTTGTTAAATTTCATTATTCGACATCTTTTTTTCTCAGAGTTAATACGATACTTCTTTAGTTTTGATCAAGTAATTCGGATAATCTCCATGTTATAAGGGTCTTGTTAATAAAATACCTCAGAGGCACCAGTTAAAACCACTAACCATAAAAAATTAAGCGTATTAGCATATGCCGAAAATAGAGCAATGCGAAATTTCGAAAAAGTCACTTACTTCAAATATACAAATTTATATTTCCATAGCAAAATTAATGAGGCCCAACAAGTACCCTAACTGCATTCTTCAACATTTTCCTTTCTATTAATTATTTAAACACTCGCTTTCTATGAGAAGAGCCCATTTGAGATAAGTAAACCTTAAACCTCCCAAATACCCCATTGATACTAAGGACCAAGTAAGATGCGGACCCAAATCTCCACAATGGCTTTTTAGCCGTAAGAGTCCTTATCAAGGTGTGAACATTCTTTGTGCTTTAGTGCCTTCTAATCTTTAGCCAAACTTGTCAGACTATCACACGACACGTCATCGACCCGAAAATTGAACATGTAAAGGATTATCCAAACAGTACACACAATATCAACGTCGGTGTAAGGATGAGATCCCCTTTCATCTTATTGGTGCCTCCATTCGATGTTGTATCCATCCAAACCATTAATCCGTGCGAATAAAGAGGAAGCGGATCCTTTCCCATCGGTGCAGTCATCATTTCAGCGGGTTTAAGTTATTGAAGATGGTCGGGAGTACAGGAGACAAGAAAGGAATGAGTCAAAAACCGTGAAACCCCATTTGAGGTTTTGGTGGCATCGCGGAACCCTTTGCATTCCCATTCAGGATGCAGCGGCAATTTCCTGAAGGTTTGCGCTGTTAGTTCTGCTTAACAGATAAGTACATTGTTTTTGACATCAATGGTTTGGCGGTTGCCTAGTTCTTTCAACTTCACTTTATTTGAATTTCAATGCTTTAACTAAATTATAATAGAATAGTTGGAGTGTTGCGCGCATGCCTGGATAAAATATTAACACACTCCCACGCTTAATCATAACCTTCCCAACTGAGAAAGTATAGATAATGCTACTTAACATTATATATATATGAATCTAAATTAGTAAAATCAGCGAAATTTCTTGCACTTTTCGATGAAAGTCTCGTCAATCTTAAATGCATGTTGATCTTCTTGGTTCAATGAATTCGTGTTGAACACGGGTTGGATGAAAGTCTCGTCAACTTAAATGCATGTTGATCTTCTTGGTTCAATGAATTCGTGTTGAACACGGGTTGCATCATTGTATCATTCCACTATTTACTTTTCCATTTTTTACTTTTCAACATTGTGGAAGCATGCAAAAATATTCTTTAATCCCACGGGTTTGTGTCGCTGGTTTGCTCTTTCCAGCATGTAAATGCTATGTAAGACTCACGTTATAGCATCTTATATAAAGTTAACAATCTCAACCCTTGACATTCCAACCCCAAGGCAATCTAGTGAAAGAAAAAGAGAGATCGTGTGTGGACCGAAAGCTTTAGGTGATTAACCCGAGCAATTTCGAGTTCACCCATAAGCTGCGAACAATGCCATCGATCACAAGCCCAAGAAGATGGTTGCCATCCGCGTATTTGCATCAACAAGCTTCCTTAGCATCTGAAAGAACACGCCGAGAGAAGAGGCTCTATGAAGCGTCGCTTGGCGGGTGCGTCGAGTCGTTAGCTCAGTTGCTGCAAGAAGACCGACTCATCCTGGCTCGGGCTTCTGTCACTTGCTTCGACGAGACACCATTGCATGTGACCTGCATGCTCGGTCATGTACCTTTTGCCAAGGCTCTTTTGGCTCATAAAAGGGATTTGGCTATGGAGTTGGACTCGCAGGTATGTCGAAGCAAAAACCTTGGTTGTGGTTGTTTGATATCAGACTATCTTGCTTGTCAAATTAGATTTTGCACATGTAACGTAGTATTTTGTTTTCCAGTTTTCATGATCTGTGAGAAATCAAACCCATCATATGTCTCAAGGAAATTAACAAAATTCAGACAGAAATCAAGTCATGGGTTTCCAGATTAATTCAGCCTGAAAAATCTTATAGACAATAGTGAATTTGAGTAGCTCGGTCTATTTGATTTGAAAATGCAATATATATAAATCACATGAATGCGTCCCTCAATAAGAATGCTCCATAGTCAAGCACTTTACCTTTGCAGGGACGTATGCCTCTTCACTTGGCATCTGCGAATGGATACGTTGAAATAGCGAGGGAATTGTTACAATCAGACCCCCTTGCATGCCTTGTCCATGATGAAGATGGGAGGACCCCACTCCATCTAGCCACGATGAAGGGCCAAATCAACATCGTGATAGAGCTGGTGAAGGCGAGACCGGAGGCGGCCGAGCATAGGCTGAGCCACGGCCAAACCACTCTCCATTTGGGAGTGAGGCATAATCGTTTGGAGGCTTTGAAAGTCCTGGTGGAGATGGTGAGAGATGGTGATTTGGTGAATGCTCAAGATGATGAGGGTAATACCATTTTACATTTGGCTGCGGCAAACAAGCAAATAGAGGTAATCCTTTGTGCTTTGAATTGCTTTGAAATTGCAACGACGTCAGATATCGCATTCCAATTGAACATTTCGTGAAGATAAAATCTGGCTCATTCTCATTTTTCTATAGACTCAAGTTTTCTCTGTTCAAATTTCAGTGGATTTATCAATTGAAGAAACTTGCAAGAAATATCTTTGTTTGTTGTTTCTTTTATAATTGATAAGAAGCTCATCTTTTTGTGTAGACAGTGAAATATCTGGTTCAAAGAAGTGAAGTAGATGTGAACACAATGAATAGGAATGGCTTCTCTGCTCTGGATATAGTGGAACATTTTCCGAAGGAGTTCAAAGTCATTGAATTGAGAGAACTGTTAGTACATGCTGGAGCTCTGAGAGCCATAAGATTCCATGCAACGACAACTCACCAAGCAGCTATTGATAACACAAATGAGGAGAATTCAATTGTTGTAGTTGACCTGGCATCTATAGCACCTCCCTCCACCAATACTCCTCCGGGAGAGGCGGTTCCGCCACCGTCTTTCTCAGGTAAAATCAGGAAGCAAAAGGGAGACAAACATGAGAAATGGATCAAGAAGAAGCACGATTCTCTGATGGTAATGCTTTAGCTAGATGTCTTGGAGTAGCATTTTCTGAAAACTTAGATCATATCGGTCATGTTATTACAATTAACATCATAACTCACAACTAGTTAATTTAAACTCTCTATTTGTTTCATGAAAATGGATGATTCAGAAAATATTTTCCTAAAAATGATCGTTTGTATCGCTTAAAATAAATAGTTATGCTTTCATAAAAATGTTTTCCACATATGTACTAAATTGCTCATAATTAAATAACTATGTATAAAAATAAGATCAGTAGTTACAATAATAGAAGGCTATGATTAAAAAAAAAAACTGAGGCTAATATAAGAAATCTAATAGTGAGAGATGAAACAAGTTGATGAATATTTAAGAAAGTAATGGTACTTAAAGAAAAATCTAAATGGGAAGCAGTTGGGTGATTTTCTTTAAATATCTATACTAATACATAAAGTAAAGAGAATTTCTAAAAGACTCAATCTTTTGTCCTCCGAATATTCTCAAGGACTTGGGACTTATTTGATAATATTCTATTCTCAAGAACAATTTTCTGTTTAAAAATGATATTTTATTTTTTATTTTGTTCCTTGGACGAATTTCTGAGTATTTGAAGGCGTTTGATAACCATCCAAAATTTCTTTTCTCGGGATAGAAATGGGTTTGATAAGACTTTAAATTCTTTTGTGATTTGGAATTTCTTTTGATTTTTTTAATAATTTTTTAAAAATATTTTTCTCTTTTTTTTTTCTTTCCTTTTTTCCTTTTCTTCTTTTCCTTCTTCCTCTTTGGGTAGTTGTTGGCAACCGAGCCAAATGAGGGCCGACAACCTTGTCGGAGTGTCGCCAACCCCTTGGCAAAGTCGAGCCTCGCCAATCGAGCCTCCTCGATGGCTGGACAAGGCTCAGCCTAGCCTTGGTTTTTCGTGCTCGGCCTTGCTCAAATTTGGTGAGGCCAAGCTCACCCACGGTCAGGCGATGCCGCCCTCATGGTGGCCTGGCGAGGGCGAGCCTTGCTAGCGGTTGGAATATGAGCGTGTTTTATTTTCCACACATTTAGTTATTAGATTTTGATTTTCTTTCTAACAACAATAGCAACCTTTATAAAAAGATGTTCAAATTTCGAAATATCTTAATTTTTTTTTCTCATATATGTGTATATATATACCCTTGGTTTTTTCATTATTTAATCCATGAGCTCTATTTCTGGAGAGAGCTTGCCTGCAATTTTCTCGTATTTCAATAAATATAAGAAAAACCATCAATTGAATTTGTGTATTTGTGGAAATGACTAACTTTGACTCAATGACCTTCATATTTTCAAATATAGGTGAAACACTATCCCTTCATTCACAACCTTAAAACTTTCTTTCACGTCACGACAGATAACTGCCTCCGTGATCGCAGCCATGGCTTACCAAGCCGGCCTTAGCCCTCCCGGCGGCGTGTGGGACAACGATCAGAAAGCAAAGGACGGTTCCATCTTATACTACGCAGGAACATCGATATTGGCTGCAAACAATCCACGTGTTTACTCATGGTTCTGGTTACACAACACCGTTTCTTTTTTTGCATCCCTAAGCACAATCTTCTTTCTCATGAGCGGCTTGCCCTTGAGGAAGAAGGTTCTGATGTGGATTCTGATGGCCACAACGTGGGCGACCATCTTTTTCATGGTGCTGACTTACCTCCAGTCCATGATGGCCACCTTGGAGTCGTACTGGAAATCTTATGATCGGAGGCCGACCGAAAATGGTAGCCACTCCATGGGTATGGGGTGGTTCCCAGTGGTTATGTGCTCCTCGTATGTTTGGCTCGGCTTTGTATCCATTGTTTTTCTAGTTCACACTGTTCGATTCCTAGCGATTGTCCTCCGGAAAGTGAAAGATTCGCAAAAGCTCAAGAAGTGGATATCGGCATGTATGAGTTGGTGCAGATTTAGGGGCAATATCGAGATCTAGTGTATTCATCTGGTAGGACAGAGGATTACTGCGTAGTCTTGATGCTGTGTTCTTTCTAACTCAATCCCTATGTTATAAGAGCATTCTGAGTACCGCTAGTCGTGCAAACGATTTAATGAGACTACTAAACCAAACGCAGAGTCCATCTTGCATTATTCTCGAGCTCTCCTCATTAGAGATGTCTCACCCTAATAGCCGAATCTTTCTAAAGAGAATGGGAAGGCCTGGCTACAAAGTAATCTGATCTACTCCTGTGTATGCCGCAAATTAGTAGGTAAAAGCAACACTGGGCCATTCTATGATTTGTCTCACAAGGCTTCAACACTCCCTTTCCAATCACACCAAACAACCGAACCCACCTTCCTCAAAAGCATCCGCACTTCTTTTATGCTTCCTTCATATTCTTCTCCAATGCTGATAGATGGCTTTGATAGATGTCCAAAAGCCATCTGATCAAAGCTAGTGAGCCTCTCTGTCTGATCAATTTCAACCCCATGGCACCAAACCATAATGCAGTCACACCATTTACATTAACTTCCTACCCTATCTTTCTTGCCTAATTTTAAGGAAGTGATACACAGATTTCACAGAAAACACTCCATTATTATTCGCAGGCCGTGCAAGCTGATCCTCCCTCGTAGGTCGGAATTGAAGCAGCGCTAGTTTCATATGTAATGTTCACATACCAGAACGTGTGCTTCTTCCAAAACAACATTCAAGCTCTGATATTATGACTTCTTGCCAAATGATCTTTTCTTCTTTATATAGACAAGTAGAGGAGGGACAAGGCAGAAATGCAACCTAAAATCTCATGGACCGATCTGTTATTCCTAATCACAGGACAAGGATTGGTAGCGTTGTTGGAGAAATCTTTCCAGAATATTTTGAAGCTGACAAAACGTTTCTATCAGTCTAGTCTGGACATCTGCAACTCGTCTAGTTTAAAGTCTGAAGACTTTCTGATTACCAGACTCAAAATTCAAGACTCAAGATTCAAGACTCAACTATTCTCATTGACAGTCTTTCTGATCCAGTGATGAAGGAAATCCAGAGCCGAAGTAAATGGTTGAGGATTTAATCCTATCGTCTGGAGAAGATCTTTTGGTTGGATAAATATAACGGATTCTTTTGTTCGTATCTAGATCAATTGAAGATCCGATGGTCGACGAAGTATTCTTGGAATGTTCTATTCTTGGAAACCAAGATCCCGATTGTATGGGCGAACAGATTGGTGGGCTATCGTCAGTTCCTTTAATAGCTCGAATGATCTTCTTGATTGATTCCGTCCAACGGGTAGATTGGAGGAATTCCTTTGGAAAGTGCCAACGGGTATGATGGCATAAAGGAGTATAAAAAGGAAGACGTTCTAGTTGTTTTAAAAACGTGATTGATAGAGAAATTCCAGAGTCTGAAGCACCTTGATTATTAGTCGATATAGTCTGTGCGAAATTGTATACATAGAGAGTGTCTATACTTGGTGATACCTTGAGCGAGTGTGGTAGATCATCTACACCTAGAAATCAAGGAAGATCAACACTGTAACATCTCTTTGTTCATAGTGGAATCCAGCCAAATTGGCTGTCGGTGCGAGAAGAGTGGACGTAGGCTTAAATCAAGCCGAACCACTATAAACCACGTGTTTAATTCTCTCTTTCATTTACTTAGTCTTACGTTGATTATTACTTATCGCAAATCCTTCAACTGTTTAAGTATTGCGCAAGTATAAAGAAATTATCAAGAAAAATCTTTTTATACCTATTCACTCCCCTCTAGGTACTCGTACTAGCAATATCAATTGGTATCAGAGCCCGTGTTCTTACTTTATTTGAAGTGTTTTACTTCATAGTAAAAGATCCATGGCTAGTATGCTAGCACCAGGGCTGGTGGAAGGGCAAAGCAATACCAGACCACCCTACTTTGATGGAAAGGATTACAACATTTGGAAGAACAAGATGAAAGCTTTCCTACGATCAAAGGATCCTCTGGAATGGGACGTTGTGGAAAGAGGAATTACTCCTACTGCTGCATCAGTCTCTGAAAGAGGGAAAGAAACTGTTGATGCCAGCGGAATGACTCAGGAAGAGATAAACAAGAGACAAACACTCGATGCAAAAGCAATTTACTCTTTATATTGTGCCTTATCTCCAACTGAATATAACAGAATATCTTCTTGTGTTATAGCAAAAGAAGTATGGGATAGATTACATATCACCTATGAAGGAACATATCGAGTGAAGGAGACCAGAATCAACATTCTCCTTGGTCAATATGAAGCCTTCAAAATGAAACCAGGAGAATCTATAACTGACATGTTTAGTCGTTTTACAGATATTGTCAATGGTCTTGAGAACCAAGGACAAAAAATTTCTGATCCCATGAAGGTGAACAAGCTACTGCGTGGACTCTCCAAGGATTGGAATCATATAGACTTCAATAAGAGAGACGCAAAGAATTATGCCTCTATCTGTCGACGAGCTGATCGGAACTCTTCAGTCTTATGAAGTGGAACGAATTAATGAAAACGAAGATCCAAGAGGTAAGAAATCCATTGCATTAAAATCAAATGATGATTCTGATGATACAGATTCAGGAGATGATATGGACGACGGGGAGCTTGCTCTCATGATAAGAAGATTCAAAAAACTGAATAGAAAAGGTAGAAGGTTCAACTCAAAGAAACAAAGTTTCCAGAGACAGCAGACCAAGTCTGTTGATGATGAGGAATCAAACAAAGATGTAGTTTGCTTCGAATGTAAGAAAAAGGGACACATTAGACCCAACTGTCCTCTTCTGAAGAAGAAAAGAGGAAAAGCTGAGAAGTTTCGAAAAGCTCTCAAAGCCGAAACCTGGAGTGATACAGAATGTGAAGAAAG
The DNA here is from genome assembly GCA_014182405.2 of Eucalyptus sideroxylon. Lineage (NCBI taxonomy): Eukaryota > Viridiplantae > Streptophyta > Magnoliopsida > Myrtales > Myrtaceae > Eucalyptus > Eucalyptus sideroxylon. The sequence continues at coordinate 48,410,959 of CM024550.2, forward strand.
TGATAATGAATATGCCAACATATGTCGATGGCACATTCAGACTCGGACTCATTCTGGATCGACTCGATGCAGTGAATTTGAGGTAAGTGATTTTAAAATTCCTGTCAAAGTTTCTAAATACATTGATGAACTGTGTTTCTTAAGACTTCTCTCAAAAGGATTTCCGAACTTAAAAAGGAAACTCAGCTCTAAAACAAAAGGAAGCCATTTTAGAAGAAAGAGTTAAAAGTCTAGACCTGAATGTTTCTACTCTTAAAGAAAAAGAAGATAATCTTTTGAAAGAAAATGTTTTCTTAAAAACTGACTTATCAAATATTTCAAAGAAATTTTTGATAGGATTCGAAAAGCTTGAAAAAGTTCTTTCAGTTCAAAGACCTTACTTCAATAAGTCTGGTCTAGGCATGACAGCAGAAACAATTCCCTTGATTGATTTTCCTACAGTAAAAGAAAGAATTAAGAAAAGACCGTCGAGAGAGGCTTACAAAAATCATTTCAAAAAGTTTTTGTAAAGTCTCGTAGGTCGAAATGCTCTAAGGTGTTCAAAGTGTAACAAAGTAAGGATCACTTTGAAAAAGAGTGTCCTATGGTTTGGAAGCTTGTTAAGAAAGTATGGCCTAATAATGTTTATCCTACTAACACCAAAGGACCCAAGAAAATTTGGGTACCAAAGAAAGCTTGAGACTCTTTTTTAAATGCAGGTCTCCGTCAAGAAAAAGGTGAAGTGGTATCTTGACAGCGGATGTTCAAGACACATGATAGGAGACTCAAAGTGCTTCATAAAGCTTGTTCAAGTAAACGGTGAAAATGTTTCATTTGGAGGAAACGGCAAATGAAGCATTGTGGGATTTGGAACTGTGAAAATTGGAAATCTCACAATAAGCAATGTTTCTCTAGTGGAAGGACTCAACTATAACCTCCTCAGCATTAGCCAATTGTGTGATACTGGTTTCAAGATCTCCTTTCAGGAAGGAATATGCTCTGGAATCAGTAAAGACTCTACTCAGTCTTTTATGGGTCGAAGGCATGGAAATATCTACCTCTTAGACATGAAATTAAATGAATCACAATGCCTAATCTCAATCCAAGATGAAGCAAGCTTATGGCACAGAAAGCTTGGTCATGTCAACATGAAGCAATTAGCCAAAATCTCAACAAAACAACTTGTTCGAGGTCTACCCAAATTACCATATCAAAAGTCCGATCCATGCACACCATGTATTCTGGGTAAACAGTTGCTGCATATGGATCTCTTCGGACCAACCAGAACCCAGAGTATTGGAGGTAAGAAATACTACCTAGTAATTATGGATGATTTCTCTCGCTTTACTTGGGTATATTTCCTTGCAAGTAAGTCAGAAACCTTTTCGTATTTTGAAAAATTTGCTAAAAAGGTTCAAAATGAAAAAGGATGTGTTATCTCAAGTATAAGAACATATCATGGAGGAGAATTTGAAAATCAAGATTTTACAAATTTGTGTGATGAATCTGGATTTAAGCATGTGTTCTCCTCTCCATACACTCCTTAGCAAAATGGAGTTGTGGAAAGAAAGAATAGATCTCTTCAAGAAATGGCTATAACTCTTTTAATTGAAAGCAAAATTTCTTCACGATTTTGGGCTGAAGCTGTTTCAACAGCATGCTATATCATCAATAGAGTCTTCCTATAACATATTCTTAAGAAAACCCCTTATGAATTATTCAAAGGTAAGAAGCCCATTGTTTCATACTTTCATGTGTTCGGTTGCAAATGCTTTATATTGAAAAATGCAAAAGATCGAGTTGGTAAGTTTGAAGAAAGATCAGATGAAGGCATCTTCCTTGGATATTCTACATCAAGCAAAGCCTACGAGTCTATAACAAGAAGAGCCAGTCGGTGGAGGAGTCAATGAATGTCAAATTTCAAGACTCTACGCAAGATGAATCCAGTCAGACTCAGTATGAAGAGTCTAAATCTGCTCCAGACTTTCCAAAGCTGGCAACTCAAGAAATGTCTCAGACTCTAAAAGACCAGCATCAAGATGTTCATGAAGATTCAAATAAAGAAAAAGATCATCATCCAGAGAAATCAACCAGTAACTGGAAGCATAAGTCCAGTCATCCTAAAGATCTCATTATCGGCGAAATTAATGAAGGAATTCGTACCAGATCCAAAAGACGTGAAGAGTCTAGTCTTTGTGGCTCTCATTTCTGAAATTGAACCAAAAAGTATAAAAGAAGCTTTATCGATGAAAGCTGGATCGAAGCTATGCAAGAGGAGCTCGAGACAGTTCAACATTAACGATGTCTGGGAATTGACATCTAAACCAAAAAGTAAAACTGTTATTGGAGCCAAATGGGTGTTCAGAAACAAGATGAATGAAAAAGGAAAAGTCGTACGAAATAAAGCAAGACTCGTGACCAAAGGATACACGCAAGAAGAAGGAATAGACTATGATGAGACTTACGCTCCGTAGCAAGGTTAGAAGCTATTCGTCTATTACTTGCGTTTGCTTGTTACAAAAATTTCAGGTTATTCCAAATGGACGTCAAAAGTGCTTTCCTAAATGGATTTATCCAAGAGGAAGTTTATGTGGAACAACCGCTTGGGTTTGAAGACCCAAAGAAGCCAGACTCAGTCTTCAGACTGAAAAAGGCCTTGTATGGTCTAAAGCAAGCACCTCGAGCTTGGTACGACAGACTAAGTAAGTTCTTATTACAGAATGGTTTTGTCAAAGGTAAAGTAGACACTACTTTATTTATCAAAAAAGAAAACAAAAGTCTTTTACTTGTTCAAATATGTGGATGATATTATCTTTGGATCCTCTAATGAAAGTCTATGCAAGAAATTTTCTAAGTCTATGCAGGATGAGTTTGAAATGAGTATGATGGGAGAATTAACATTCTTTCTTGGTCTTCAAATAAAGCAATTGAAGGAAGGAACTTTCATTTACCAAGAAAAATATGCTAATGATCTTGTCAAAAGATTTGGATTGGAAAATTGCAAGAAGACTGATAAACCAATGTCAAGCTCTTTGAAGATAGACAAAGATGAAGAAGGGAAGAAAGTTGATCAAAAGTTGTACAGGAGCATCATCGGTTCACTTCTTTATCTTTACGCTTCTAGACCGACATTTTGTTGAGTGTTTGCATCTGTGCTAGGTTTCAATCGGATCCTAGAGAATCCCATCTCAGTGCTGCAAAACGTATCATTAAATATGTTGCTTCATCTTCAAGCATTGGTCTTTGGTATCCTAAGAAGGAAGACTTTAATCTTTTGGGATATTCAGACACAGATCTAGCCGGCTGTAGAGTCGACAAAAAGAGTACTTCAGAACTTGCCAGTTGCTTGGACGGGGCGGTGTCTTGGTTTTCAAGAAAACAAAGCACTGTAGCTCTCTCAACAATAGAAGCAGAGTATGTAGCCCTTGGAAGCTGCTGTTCACAAATTCTATGGATAAAACAACAGCTACAAGACTATGGGATTGAAGACTCATGCACAGAAATCAAATGTGACAACACTAGCGCAATCAATCTCACCAAAAATCCAATTCTTCATTCAAGAGCAAAGCATATAGAAATTCGACATCACTTCATTAGAGATCATATTCAAAGTGGAGAAATCTTGATTCAATTTGTTGATTCAAAAAGTCAACTAGCGGATATATTCACAAAGCATTTGGAGAAAAATCAATTCGATTTTATCCGTTCCAGACTCAACATTTTGAAGCTCGAAGAAGTTAAAGTCTAGAGACTCTCCAACCTTCGACTCGAAAGTTGATGATCGTCGACTCTAATATCTCGACTCTAAATCTCTCGGACTCAGACATTGATGTCTATAGACTGTAAGTTGTTATTCGAAAATGTATGATCTTTCGTTTAGTTATTTTGGAGTCTCCGTGAAAAACGAAAACTTGTCTTTTCAAAAGAATTAATTTTGGCAGTTATCGATTTCGAAAAGAGGTATTCGTACACTTTCCTTGTACCGATTGAACTTCCCTTTTCAAAACTAAGCTATATATATACAGTTTTCATTTTCAATCTTTAAAACCCTAAAAAGCATTCTCCTCGCAATCCTGTTTCTATTTCGTGTTCATCTTCGAGAAAGTTGTCATCTTTTCTTGGGAAAGCAAGTAAAGGAATCTTTCAGCAACAAGAAGGATGTCTTCTTCGAGGAAGTCTTCAAGAATCATGAACAGGGGACCACAGAGGATGAAGGAGGGACCTACCCACTTCGATCTCAAAGAAGAGGAAGAATTATCGAGTCAGCAACAGAACCCGACTCATTCTCCACCACGTCACTCAACACCATCTACCCCACTTGATGCGGGTCAACATCTAGAGGAAGAGATAATCGAGGACGCAGACCCAGTAAGAGTCCAAAAACCCTCGTTTATTTACAAACTTTACTGTATGTTGAAAAGTACTGGGACTCCATTGAAATACGTGGATGATTTTCTTAAAGAAAAGAATTATGGGAATGAGTATATCTTTCTGAAGAAAATGGAGGATTTGGGAATTGCTCCCAAGGGTAAAGCGAGAGGAAGCGCTTGCGAATATTCCCAGTGACCCTCGTATGTCGGGTCCAAATTTGGTGATGGGAACGACGATGATAAAATGTTCACGATTTTCAACCTCGAATGGGTATTGCTGCAAAGGTGAAGGGAAAGAGGATGGAGTTATTCAAATCGAAAGAACAAGAGAATTTGTTTTTCAGATTTCTGCTGAAACGAGGGGTAATAAACCCTAGGAGTGTCGATTTTGATTTCTTGGATGCTGTGAATGTGAACTTAAGGGAGAAGTTGATGCCGCTTCAAGCTGGAACGTTTTGCACCGATACCACGAGACGGTTATGCTCAAGCGGCTGCGTATTTTTACTCGAATCTCAGCTTTATAGATCCGAATAGAATATCATTCAGTGTTCGAGACCAGGATTATGTGTTAGACGTAGATATGTTGGCAGACATAATTGGAGTTGAACGAGGATGCTATCAACCAATCAAAGTCTCAGTTGCTCGTGTCTCACTGGAACTTGTCAAAGATAGAGATGTAGAGGGAAGAATCATCTATTCAAGGATGCGTGCCATCAATGTTGTGCTGCACAAAATTGTGATCAATTGCATCAGGCCCAAGTCTACATCAAAGACTGATGTGTCAAACTCAGAGGCAAAATTGATGTACGCAATCAACTCAGGGATGAAGTTCTCTCTTCCTCACACTATTTTCTTTCACATGTACAGAGCAATGTCGAAGGACAAGGGACAATTGCCTTATCCAGGTCTGGTGACCAAGATCTTTAGACACATGAATATTGAACCTCCACACACACTTTGTGTTCGACCGTGCGATAAGATGGTGGTAGGTTTGAAGATGTTAACGAAGATGCGTCTGCAAGAACTTTCTAAGGCAATGGAGAGATTCGGAGTGAAGACTCCGGTTCCGTCTCGCTTCAAAGCGAAAAGGGAAGGAGGCCATTGGTGCCCCATCCAAAAAGAAGAGAACTCTCATCTTGGAGGATGAAGATGAGGAGGAAGATCTTACAATCACCGCCTTGATAAGGACCGGACGTTCTGTTCTCCAATCAACGAGAACAACGAAGAAACGAGAGAGAGAAGAAGAGGAGCAAGGCCAAGAATAGAGAAGAAGAAGAGCAGCGAGAGAAGGAGAAAGAAGCTGAAGAAGAAGGAGAAGCGAGCAAGAAAAGTCTGCAGGTGAATCGGAGAGAAGGAGAATCAAGACACGGAAGAGCATGATCATCACTCTTCCCCTTTTGATGTCCTAGAGACAGGGGGAGTTGGCGAGCAAAGGTCCACACCTCATGCTGTCAATAGTGAAGGTCTAAGACAATCTCTAGCAGATCTAGAAGAAATTCAGGTTTCTCAAATGCCTGAAGAAGGACACGATACATCGACACCAAATCTGCAAGACTATACAGAAGCGCCATCGTCTGCATTCACTCCATCGGAAAGAGCAAATGCAAGTACTCAGACGGACAATTCTGCAGATTTTCGTCATATTATGGATATTCTTCTAGAAATGCGTGGCCAGATATATGCTCTCGATTATGAAATTCAAGCCATGAAGAATGCTGGACAAGCATCTTCAGTTACCCTGGAGGATAAAATGAAAGACCTCGCTCTGCAACTTCAAGCCAATACCAAAGGAGAGGAGGTAGCTCAACTAAGGGAGGACTTGAAGAGGCTAGAAGGCGTAGTCCAGTCCATGGGAGATTTCAGATTGTGCGCATTCCCAAGCGAGACATGACTCCTTTCTCACCTTTTTTAATGATGACAAAAAGGGGAGAAGCAATTTGAACCAACCAACCTTCTTTGATTTTAAATTTATTTTTGTGGTTGAATGTGTTTTTTTTTTTTTTTAGTATGACTTGGGGTGTGAACTTGAATCGATTGAATTGGCTGTGGATTTAGATGCTTGACTGTTTGCATTTATTTCAAGTATTGTTATATGGTATTACTCACGAAAGACTAACCAATTTTCTGTGGATGCGAGTCCGGTTGTTTTGTTAAATCTTTATGAGATAGCCATATTACTTGAGAAATGTTTTTGCAGGTCAAAATGGTTCAAATCTACAGGAAAGTTTTGTCACCATCAAAAAGGGGAGATTGTTGGAGAAATCTTTCCAGAATATTTTGAAGCCGACAAAACGTTTCTATCGATCTAGTCGGACATCTCGCAACTCGTCTAGTTTAAAGTCGAAGACTTTCGATTACGAGACTCAAAATTCAAGACTCAAGATTCAAGACTCAAAACTATTCTCATTGTGAGTCTTTCGATCCAAAGTGATGAAGGAAATCCAGAGCCGAAGTAAATGGTTGAGGATTTAATCCTATCGTCTGGAGAAGATCTTTTGGTTGGATAAATATAACGGATTCTTTTGTTCGTATCTAGATCAATTGAAGATCCGATGGTCGACGAAGTATTCTTGGAATGTTCTATTCTTGGAAACCAAGATCCTGATTGTATGGGCGAACAGGATTGGTGGGCTATCGTCAGGTTCCTTTAATAGCTCGAATGATCTTCTTGATTGATTCCGTCCAACGGGTAGATTGGAGGAATTCCTTTGGAAAGTGCCAACGGGTATGATGGCATAAAGGAGTATAAAAAGGAAGACGTTCTAGTTGTTTTAAAAACGTGATTGATAGAGAAATTCCAGTCTCGAAGCACCTTGATTATTAGTCGATATAGTCGTGCGAAATTGTATACATAGAGAGTGTCTATACTTGGTGATACCTTGAGCGAGTGTGGTAGATCATCTACACCTAGAAATCAAGGAAGATCAACACGTAACATCTCTTTGTTCATAGTGGAATCCAGCCAAATTGGCTGTCGGTGCGTAAGAGTGGACGTAGGCTTAAATCAAGCCAAACCACTATAAACCGCGTGTTTAATTCTCTCTTTCCTTTACTTAGTCTTACGTTGATTATTACTTATCGCAAATCCTTCAACTGTCTAAGTATTGCGCAAGTATAAAGAAATTATCAAGAAAAATCTTTTTATACCTATTCACCCCCTCTAGGTACTCGTACTAGCAATATCAAGCGTATCATCCCACACAAAACACAGAAAATTACTGTCCATATGCAAACTGATTACAGGGGTTTGAAGAACAGAGAGATGAAAACAATTGCATAGACAGATCTTTTGTACCTTAGACTGGTGATAATCAGTCCATAACAATTGGGAAGGTAAGAGGGCTCTCAAAGGCTGGAGCCAGTACTTTCATCTGTCTTAGACGACCACAATGTGCGGTTTCAATCAGCAAGCCCACAACTAACGCAGCTCACAAACTTCACTCAACCCAGCTTGGCAAAACAAGCCTCTTTCAAGAAGTTCCGTTTCTTACCCCAAACTTAATGCAACCTGACGGTTTTGTTTGGGAGAATAATATGAGGGTTGTGTATGTGTGGGTTAAGAGCCGCCAATTCCTTCCACTTAGCACCTATTCCATGAACACGGGATGAGATGCTCCACAATGTGTCACCAGGTTGTGCCTTAGTTGTTGCTGGGGCAGTAGATATAGAAGAAGCAGCCTTCGACTTCAGAAACGGATGCTTATTGCTCTTTCGCATTCCATTAGCGAGCAACCAACGGGAACCAGGATTGTTGCTGGTTTGAACTTCCCCGGACCTTTCTCTTCCTAGGATCAGTCTTGAGGCCAGCAACATGGACTTCAGTAATCTTGCATTGGGGAATTTATCCCCAAAAATTTGTGTGCAGATGATAAAAGTTCTTGCTTACAATCCTGGGACTTGAGGTGAACACAAAACTCAAGTGGCCTCACAGCACTAGACATTCTTGAGCAGGGTCCAGGAGACTCGAGAGTTCTTGAAATTGAGACATTACTTCAAAGTTCAGGAGCTTCACTCTCCAGAGACGTCCAATCAGTCCCATACCGCTATGATCCAGTTCTTGACCCACCACCAAGAATGACCTCCTACAACACCACCTCAAGATCACCTAAAAACTCCCCATCACTCTCCACCAAGAAAGCCCCGTCAAAGAAACGGAGTACTTTAAGGAAACCCCTATCAAAGAAACTGAGTGCTCTAACTGTAATATTTGGCTGGTGGGGCCCAAAAGAAGAAAAAGAAAGATAAGTTGAAAAGTCAAAAAAATAAAAAGGAGGGGAGGGGGAGGGCTAAAAAGGGCAGCTCAGAGCTCCCTCGACCAAGAAGAAGAAGAAGAAGAAGAAGAAGAAGAAGAAGAAGAAGGGGGAAAAGAGGAAATGGGTTTTGGCACGTGCATGCCACGGATGCATTGCCAAGCCGACTCAACTTTATAATGCAGCACCCGGTAAGAGATTAGGCCCATTATTCGTCCAATCGAAGTAATTTACAGGTTTAGGAATTTTTGGAAAATAGAGCGGCGAAGTCCAATTTTGGAGTCGTTGAGCCGCGTATTTTTGTAGAAATGATAGTTTAGGGTGTTGTGGAGCCGTGGGATTTTACGGATCATGATTTGAACTTATGGTTTACTTGAAACAAAATTTTGAAATTTTCTGCGCATAGTGAACAGTGTGCGCCCAGCAGCTTCAGGCCCTTATTTTGTTAATTTTCAGTTTAATTTTGGGACGATCAAGTTGGGATTATTGTAGTATGTTAGAAAGGCTTTCTATTGATTATAAGTACGTGTCGCGACCCAATTTTTGGGTGTGAACCACCTAGGGTTTGGCTAATGGATTGTTAAGCCTAGACTTAACTCGGGCTCTCCCAATCCCATACCAATTCGTGACTTCGATTCAAATTTTTAACCATGCAAATGGATTTTATTTAGGAGTCGCCACTAATTAGTTTATGGTAAATCGATTAGACACCTAAATAAAATAATGGGAGAATTATTTTACTCTTACGAACCAAAGACTATGGGTACGGGGATTTAGTTACACTAGATTTCTCTAATGCCCTTTTGGTACCTTTTTCTTTTATTTTAAAAAAATGTTTGGCAAGCAACTTGAATTGATTTTAATTTATTTCCCTAACATGTGAGGTTATTATGCGGGTGCGCAAGCCACTAATTTAACATCCAAAAAAGCAATAAATAAATTACGAGACTTAGGGCGCGTTTGGTAACGATTCATTCGGGGAGCCGATTCGATCGTAATTGATTCTTTTGATTACGTTCCGGAACCGATTCCGAGCAAAATAACGCATTTGGTACTGTACAAAATTTCTGATTCTAGAATAGAAAAGAACAGAAATGCGTTTGGTAACTGCATAAAATTTCTATTCCAATTCTTTTTTTAATTCATTTTTAGATAAATATAAATTTGATATTGAATTCTCATAAACCCCTTATTGATTAATTATATTTATACTAAATAATAAAAATATTAACTAATCAATTTTTATTAAATAGTTAATAATAAACCATAGTATAAAATATACTAATATACCTAAAATATGTAATAAATATAAATACTAAATTTATAAAGAAAAATTAAATACTGAAGAAGACTTTAATGAGAAACTCATCACTACAACTTATCCATAAATGAATACTGAAGTAACTTTTAGTCAATTGTTCAACTTTGAAATATTGGCTTTGATAAGTCAATAATTAATAACAATATTACAAAAGTCGGAAACATTAAGTTATGGAATCTCTGGCATATTGTAATCCCTTGCCATTTGATTTGCGATACTTTTCCGAGTAAACAATAAACCAAGGCGTTTTATATGTTTCATATGTTTCATACACCCATTTCCGTAAGTGTTGAGCACAATTTTCGAGACTTAAAATGCGTTGGAAAATAAGAAGGTAGTCCTTCTGTCCTAGCTTAAAAAAATTAATGTGAATACGTCTGTATATTTGCATGCGATCCCCGTGATTTCCAATATTTTTCAAACTCTGTTTTTGATTAAACGAACATATTTACGCCAAAAAAAAAAACCATTCCCTTTTTCGAGTATTTGCATGCTGCCGTAATAAATCTATTTCCTTCTCTGAGACCAAATGAACCAAAGACTACATAAATCACCTCGACCGTCCTCATGTAACCAACTCCTTTTATTGAAAATTTGACAATTTGTTCAGCATCCCGAAAACTTCCGACTTGGATATTTTCTTCTATTGGAGGAATAGACAAGGCAGGTAAATTACTCATTCGTAGTCCACACCAAACATAACAAGGAAATTAAAGCTATCTCAGTTCCCGGTCCCAACTCCTGATGAAATGAGAACAAAGTTGACACTTTATTACAAGATATCATCCTTATAATGGTTCTCAAGTACATAAGAAAGTCATCGACTTCAAATACACAAGACTACTGTGTTTAACTTCAAACATCAGAACAAAGACTACAAGATGAAGACACAACTGTGAGATAGAGAGAGTGGGATGATGGCATGTTTCACTAGCAATGCAATCCTCATTCTATGGTGACCATGTCAGCTCATAAGAGAGGCTTCTGAGTCCCGAGTGTGTAGGAAGACTCATCATAAGCTTTCCGAGCTATAGGAGGAGCCCTCACCAGCAGATGAGCTCTCCTGCTGAAGACGCTTCATCTCCTCGTAAGCCCATTCAAGGCCAGCGCAGTAATGCAGCGGTGGATTGAATCTGCAATCATTTATGTCATCAGGCAAGAAGGCTCCATTCTCTATCAAGTATTTGACTGCTTCCCGTTTTCTTTCTTTGGCCGCACTATGGAGAGGTGTCCCTGGATCAAACATTGAATCAAATATCAGTGAACCACGTAGGATACAAGAGCAATTAAATGCAAAGTTATGAATCCCTCAGTTTCCCAAGGAGTATTTATTCCAACAAAGAGAAGGATTTTAACCAACACCCATGAGTGAGGAAGGCTTTTGTTATCATTATGAAGAGATATTTTGTTGAGAGTTATGTTAACAAGTGCCTTATAAAACTAGATAAGCATACTTGACAGAGAGGGTTTCAATTTCCAAAGCACTAATTATACACATCAGAAGAAAGTCATAAACTAGAAAGTTGCAATCTTCCCTTGTTTAAATACTTCCAAAAGTTCTCTATGTTCAAGCAAGAAAGAAAGTGCATCAAGGATACACTCATTAACCAAATTCTTTTGCCAAAAGAACAAACATCAACAAGGTACATTAAGATTTATTCTGCGTTCTGTTAAGAAGATCAGAAATTAAGTAGGTTCAGGGTAAGCGTGGGAACATAGGAGAAGGCACTCACAGCCACAGGCTCCTTTTGTTCTAGCTTCAATATTTGCACCTCGCTCGAGCAGTTCATCCATGACTTCCACATGCCCACCCTCAGCAGCAAGGTGGAGTGGCGTTACCCCTTTTGATTTGGGGCCCCAAGCAGCCACATTCACATCCATTCCTTCATCAAGAAGGCGCCTTACCTGTTCCCCAAAAAAGCTTAATCAAACTTCTTTCATGAAAAAAAGAATTCAATTAGATAAGAAAAATACCCCCAAAACTGTCAGACAGGACATTGCATTAGGAAAAGACAAACAAAACACAATTCAATTTCATTGACAAATTACTCGAAAACGGGGACGAAGTGAAAACCAAAGGACAAGTATGGCAATAAAATATATGATATATGTGAAAAATGAAATCGTGCACTGCAAAAGACAAGATCGGCGGAGTCGCGAGCGCCGATTCGAGCCCGCCGAGCGACCCCTCGGCCAAATCGGCGCTCGCGCTCGCTGATTCGGGCCTAGGGGTCGCTTGGCGAGCGACCCTCGGCCAGATCGGCGCTGGCGCCCGCCGATTCGGGCTGGGGGTCGCTCGGCGAGCGACTTCACGGCCAGATCGGCGCGAGCGCCCGCCGACCGGAGCTCGGTGGCGCTCCCGCCAACCGTTGCGGAGACGACGAACGACGGTGAGGAATATGCAAACCGTCACCTAGATCAGCCGGCAATGACGCTACCTGTGAGTGAAGGGAACTCACCTTCAACGAGCAGCTTCAACAATGAAGATGCAGCAGTCGCCGTCGCCGTTGTTGTGGAGAGAACGAACCAGAGAAGAACGAACCGGAGAAGAACGAACCACCGGAGAAGAACGAACCGGAGAAGAACGAACCACCGGAGAAGAACGAACCAGAGAAGAACGAACCACCAGAGAAGAACGAACTAGAGAAGAAGAACCAGAGACAACGTGGAGCAAAAGAGAGAAGAAAATGAAAGGGTTCGTTCGCACAGAGAGAAAGTGGAGTAGGATACGTTGAGCGGAGAGAGAGAGCCACTTTTGTGATTCTTTTTTCTGATTCAGAATCAAGAATCACATTTTTTTTATTCTAAATTCTTGTCCAAAACTGATTCTGGGAATAAATTTGTTCCCGGGAACAAAAAAATTACCAAACGTGATTCTGGGCCGAAACTGATTCTGGGAACGAAGAATCAGAATCTGGCCCTGTTTGGATAGTTACCAAACAGGGCCTTACCTTGTAGCAATGAAAGCATCTGCGTGATTAGATTAAAATTCACATCATCAACCCTAAATATGATTTCCAGTTAACACGCAATTTTTGTTTTTGTTTTTCACTTATTTAATGAAGATCATGCAATATGCAATGCATGCTACTAATCTAACATGTAATAATATGACATGGTAATATGGCTTAAACTACATGACATAAATAAAATGTAATCTGTCCTAAAGAATGAAATTGATTTATTCTAAGATAATTTTTTGGTATTTTCCATGAAATTTCGAAATTAGAAAAATGTAAAAATTATCTAGCTAAATTAAGATTCTATCCAACTAATATTAAGGATTAGGTCAGGCTAAACCCTAATTTAAACCAAGACATTATCTTAACTTAGCAATCTCTAACCTAAGATGCAGTCTATCTAAATCAATTTAAATTTCAAATGAAATGTGCAATGACGTACAAATGATGCCCTAATTCTATAAGACATATGCATGATGATTTTTTAAATTAATTTAGAAAAAAAATGTTAAATAATTAAACATGCAATTTAAGCTAACGAAACAAAAATCTAACATCCTAAATTTATGTTTTTTTAATGTTTTTTTTTTTTTTTATTGCGAAAATTCATGATAAATAAACCGCTTACTCTAAATATGCAAATAAACCTAAAGCATGCAATATTCTAACTCAAACATATTTCAAGATAAATAAAGCAATCAAGACAAGACAAATCATTCAAAGTCATCAAAAATATCACACATCGTTTAGATCAAGGGATAATATTTCACTAATAAAATCGATAAATTGATCTTAAGCCTTAAAGATCAAAATATCAATTTTATTCCTACTTAATTAATTATTTCATCTAAAGTCTTATCGATGAAATAAAAAACTCAGGTGTGGTTGCAAATCAGGTATTATGTAAGAGTTTCCAATTATGCTTAAGGAAATATTTCAAATAAATAAACAAGAAATGAAACAAATAAAGAAGAAGAAGAAGATAAACTTGCCTAATAAAATAAAGCAAATATACCTAATTTGATTTTTTCTTTTTTTAAAAAAAGAAATCTTGGCCACCGTTCGAATCTCTGGCGAGGGGAGTCATCGGTGAAGGTCTTCGGTGCGGGTAGTGAGGATAGACACCGGCGGAGCAGGGCACCGGCGAAGAGGCGTCACGGGGGCAGCAGCGTTGGAGCAAAGACGGAGCGGACGTCGGGCGTTGAACAGGGATGTCGGTCGCTGGTCTTCGGGGCAACGACGTCAGGTGTCGCGGCTACTGGTGTCGGGTCATCACGAGTTGCAGCAGAGGCGATAGTAGTGGTGTCGTGGGTCAGAGTTAGAAGCCTAGCAACTAGCAGCTACGATTGAATGGCCTGAGGACGGAATCGTGGTAGGAATGGTGACTTCTAGTGTCTGGTTGCGGCGGCGGTGGGGAGGCAGCGGGTCTCGCGAGTTGCAGCGGAGGCGAGCTCGACTTAGATGTGCCGGCATTGGGTCACGGCCGGAGCGGGGCATTGTCAGGTGCTGGCTTGAGCAGAGGTGGTAGGCGATGGCGACGTAGCAGGCAACGACGGGCATCGGGTTGAGTAGAGGCCGAGGGCAGGAGCGCCGCTACTGCTCGGAGGTTGGCGGCGTAGCCCGAAGACCGGAGATGCAGGGACCAGTGGTGCAGCAAAAAGAACCCCCTGGAGAAGATGAACAGTTGGGGTCTTGTCAATTGTTTTTTTTTTTTTTCTTTTCTTCCCAATGGCCAGTCACTTCCTCGCAGTCTTCTTTGTTGCAGCACTCTTTTGACTTTTTCTTTCTTTCCACAAACAAACGAATTTTTCTTTTCTCTCTTCGATTCACAACTCTCGTCAAACCAAAGAAAAAGACCCGAAAAAACTCCTCACGTATTTGCTCATAAATTTCTCGAATTCCTACCCCCTAGTCACGAAAAATGTAGCTCTCTTTTATAGTGAATTCCAGACGGCTACTTTGTATGGTATTTTTCGAGTTTCCATCTTCTATTGCATCAAATTAAGCCTGCAAATCGGAGCATGATTTCGCAATCAGCTCAATTTTGCTCCGATTTCTTCCATTTTGTAAAAAATCTTGCCTTTTATTCACCTGATTTTTAAATTGTTTATGCATTTATCAAAATTTGAATACTCATCAGAATTTTAAACTTCCATGCATAATCAATCAAATCAATTTTCCCCATTTTTTCCCATTTTTCCATTTTATTTGTTATGATGCAGTTTTTATTTTCTTTATTTAGGGTCGCCAAAATTTAGATGTCAATAGTATGTTTGTAACGGGGTTCGATAGAGAAAGTTATAATGTAACTAAGTTTTACACTCAAGTGTCGTGTTACAAACAGCTTGAATAATTATTTTGGGTATGTGATTTATTAGCGCATAAGAATCGTTTTGTTAACATTTAGGCATAATATAGCCGTTTTGTGGTTGATGTGGCGTGCTACCTAAACTTAATGTTGATAGGATCGCGAGATCGAAGGATCAAATAACACACGTTATTTGATTTTGGGGCATCTCCAGGTGAGTAGTACTAATGTCTTCTTTGGTTTTGCGAAACTCATGTACTAAGGTAAAATTAATCGACTTATACTTGTGAGGAAGTGAGGACCTATTTGTTATATATTGATGGATATAGTGCTCGGTAACAAACCTCTCTTGAAGGGTTATGTATGCTGTTTTGGTACAATCGATTTATGTGATTATGTGATGACTATTGAAACATGATATGTGTTGTGTTGAGGAAATCAAATGTGTTGTGAATAGGTAAATGACTAAGTGTTACATAATAATGTAATTTCGTGGGAGCCACCTCTAAGGCCTTGTACTATTGCTATATATGGTCAAGGGATAAGCGCTACACAATAACGCAATTTCGTGGGAGTCATCTCTAAGGCCTTGAGTTTGGATATTGAGCGTGGAATGAACCATTGATATGAGATAGGATAAGTCCATGTTGGTTTTGTTATTATGGATGAATGGAAAATTTGGCTATTTGATATAGCTAGGTTGAAGTAACATTTAACACATTTTGTTAATGCAAGTTATCATATTTTGTTTGGCAATAATGAGTCATGTCTTGAGTTTTAAATGTGTAATGCGGAAGTTTAATATGCTTTTATGATATGTACTACTCACTGTGCTATGATTGCTCATTCCATTCATCTTCCATGTTTTTAGGTCCTAGGGTTAGCAACTAGTAGGGCGATAACACTTTTGGAAAACTTTTGGGAGTTCTATTCTAGGTATGGTTTAAGAAAGTAGTGTACATAATCTTTGCTAGTGGTTGGACTTGTTGAGTTCTAACTGTATTTCTTTTTGATGGATTATAGAAACTCTAATGTTGCAACAAATTTGTTAGTTATCTGATATGTATATATATAACTTGAGATATATATAATTCATGGAAGGTTGGCCATGTCATCTCCATTCCTTGTAGTTTTGGGGTGCGACATCTTTTGGTATCAGAGCCTAAGTCTTGATTTTTCTAGGTAGAGATATGGGACGTTGGGAGATTGTGTGATAGGTTTTAATGTGCTAACCTTTTTGATACTAAGGTGTAATCTTATTCTTGAGTCCAGGTGATCATGCGTACCAACTCAGAGACACTTGCCTCGCTTCGTAAAAACAGCAAAGGCAAGCGAGTCGCTACCCCTAATACTAGAGATGAGTCTTAAGCTTCTCGAGGGGCAACTTTAAGGAGGAGACTAGAGGACCGATTTGATGGGAGTCCTGATTTGGATGAAGCTAGGGAAGAGCCCCAAGAGTCGGTTTCTCCGATTGAGTTCACGTAGGTGTTGATTCACTGGTATCGTCAAGCGAAAGAATTAAGTGAAGGTGGAGTAGCTGGCTCATGCACCTTCGCCCAATTCAGAAAGGCAGATCCACCTAAGTTTGATGGGAAGTTGGATCCTCTCAATGCTGATGATTGGATTAGAAACATGGAGGGGGGTTTTTAGAGCTGAGAATGTTTGTGATGACCAAAAGGTCAACTTTGCCACTCGATGCTTAGAAGGCGAAGCTATTAGCTAGTGGGAAGGAACTAGACCGACTCTCGGAGATAATGATGCAATCATCTCATGGAAGGACTTCACTGAGGCTTTTAACGCCCGATTCTTTCCAGAATCTTTTCAAGTGAAGATGAGAAGCGACTTTGTCAATATATCTCAAGGTAGCTTAACAGTTATGGAGTATGCAACCTGCTTTAATCGATTAAGTAAATTTGATGATGGTTTTGCGGCCAATGAAAGGTGTAGGGGTTAACACTTTCAGCGTGGGCTCCGACTGGATATTCATACTGTACTCGTACCATTTGTACTCGTACCTATGGATGGTAGGATATGTTATATGTGTGGGCAACTAGGACACATCGCACACAATTGTTTTATGCGGAGGAATGCTCCTTCCATTGGTAGGCCCCAAGGGAACCCAAAAAAAAAAAAAAAAAAATGCAAGTGGGAAAGTTTTTGCGATGACGAAGGAGGATGCGGAGGCGTCTAACGCAGTTTTTGTAGGTGATATTTCTATTACCTCACAACATGCTTATGCGTTATTTGATTCTGGTGCTACACATTCATTCATTTTAACTGAATTTGCAAAGAAGCTTGATGTGTTACCTGAACCTTTTGAGTGTGAATTGCATGTTGATACTCCTATTGGTGATTTCTTAGTTGCTCATCATGTGTTCAAAAGATGTATGCTTCGGATTAATAATGTTGAAATGCCTGTGGATCTAGTGGAGTTA
Source organism: Eucalyptus sideroxylon (assembly GCA_014182405.2). NCBI lineage: Eukaryota > Viridiplantae > Streptophyta > Magnoliopsida > Myrtales > Myrtaceae > Eucalyptus > Eucalyptus sideroxylon. The sequence continues at coordinate 48,428,582 of CM024550.2, forward strand.
AATATTCAAGATTTCGATGTTAATATAGGGATGGATTGGTTATCTACATATCGTGCTATTGTTGATTGTTTTTCAAAGAAAGTGATCTTTAGACTTCCAAATCAACCCGAATTCTCTTTTTCGGGAGGTTGTCAAGACACTTTTCCAATGTTGATCTCAGCTTTACAAGCGAAGAAACTTTTGAGAAAAGGTTGTTATGGTTATTTAGCTTGTGTAAAAGACACAAGTAATGTTATAGGGAAGTTGGAGAATATTCATGTTGTTAGAGACTTTCCAAATGTGTTTCTTGAAGATTTACCAAGTTTGCCTCTTGATAGAGAAATGGAGTTTTGTATTGAATTGATGCCCAGTTCAACACCAATCTCTAAGGCACCATATCGGATGGCACCCGCTGAATTGAAAGAATTGAAAATGCAGCTGCAAGATCTTTTGGATAAGGGTTTCATCAGACCCAGTGTTTCTCCTTGGGGAGCTCCTGTTTTATTTGTGAAAAAGAAAGATGGTAGTATGCGGCTTTGCATAGATTACCAAGAGCTTAATAAGGTAACGGTAAAAAACAAATATCCTTTGCCACGGATTGATGATTTATTTGATCAACTTCAGGGAGCTTAGGTATTCTCCAAGATCGACCTTCATTCTGGGTAGCATTAGTTGAAGATAAAAATTTATGATGTGTCTAAAACTGTTTTCATAACAAGTTATGGCCATTATGAATTTCTTGTCATGCCTTTCGGATTAACAAATGTGCCCGTTGCCTTCATGGACTTGATGAACAGGGTGTTCAGAGAATATCTAGACAAATTTATTTTGATGTTCATTGATGACATCCTAGTGTATTCGAAGAGTTTAGAGGAATATGAACAACACTTGAGGTTTGTCTTGCAGACTTTGCATGAAAAGAAGTTGTATGCCAAATTTAGTAAGTGTGATTTTTGGCTTGATCATATAGAATTCTTGGGTCATGTGATCTCAAAGGATGGCTTATTAGTGGATCCAAAGAAAGTTAAAGCAGTTGTTAAGTGGAATCGCCCAACTAATGTTACAGAAGTGAGAAGTTTCCTTGGGCTAGCCGGCTATTATAGGCGATTTGTAGAGGGATTCTCAAAGATTGCTGGTCCACTTAACTGTCTAACTCAGAAGAGAGTTAAATTTGAATGGTTAGACCAATGTGAGCGCAGTTTTCAAGAGTTGAAGAGACGGTTGGTGTCGGCTTCTATTCTAACTCTACCTTCAGGAAGTGGCGGCTTCGTAATCTACTTGGACGCATCTCAAGAAGGTTTGGTTTGTGTTCTTATGCAAGATGGCAAAGTTGTTGCCTACGCTTTTAGACAATTGAAATTACATGAGAAGAGCTATCCCACTCATGATTTGGAGTTAGCGGTAGTTGTATTTGCCTTGAAGATATGGCGGCACTATTTATATGGTGAAAAATGTGAATTTTTGACCGATCACAAGAGTCTAAAGTATGTCTTTACTTAGAAAGAACTAAACATGAGGCAAAGAAGATGGCTAGAACTTTTAAAGGATTATGACTTGTCGATTAATTACCATCCAGGTAAGGCTAATGTGGTAGCAGATGCTTTGAGTCGTAAATCCTTTGGAAATATGACAACTTTGCTCATTTCTTAGAAACCCATCCTTGAATATATGCAGAAATTAGACTTGGAAGTATTGGTACATCAGCTTGGTGCTCAGTTAGCTAACCTTCAAGTACAACCTATGTTGATTGACATAATTAAGGCTAAAGAGAATGAAGATCCACAATTACAAAAATTTAGAGAAGGTGTGGAAGCTGGAAGACAAGCGGATTTTAGTTTACACGTAGATGGATCCTTGAGGTTTCGTGGTCGACTATGTGTTCCGGAGGACTCAAAGCTGAAAAAGGAGATCGGCGAGGGCAATATTGGAAGAAAAAAAAAATTCATTAATCCCCTTTTTAGCATTCCGAGCATTCCAAATGCTAGCATTCCCCAAGGAAGCACATAGCACTAGATTTTCAATTCATCCCGAAAGCGCTAAAATGTATAGAGACTTGAGAGAAAACTTTTGGTGGGTCAACATGAAAAAGGATATTGTAAAATTTGTCGATCAATGTCTAGTTTGCCAGCAAGTGAAAATTGAGCATTAGAAACCAGGTGGATAGTTACAACCTCTTTAAGTACCTAAATGGAAGTGGAAACATATCACCATGGACTTTGTAGTTGGTCTACTGAGGACGCCAAGTGGTAAGAATGATATATGAGTGATTGTTGACCGATTGACTAAGTCCGCTCACTTTCTGTCATATCGATTTGGCCTTTCAATGGAAGATATGACAAAGCGATATGTTAATGACATAGTGAAGCTTCATGGAGTTCCAGTAAGCATTGTTTTTGACAGGGATCCCATATTCGTGTCTAACTTTTGGAAGAGTTTGCGAGGAGCATTGGGCACTAAACTCAACTTGAGTACAACTTTTCATCCACAAACAGATGGACAGTCAGAGAGAATGATCTAGACATTAGAGGATATGTTGAGATCATGCATCATTGACTTTGGCGGCTCTTGGGATGAACATCTATATTTGGCAGAATTTTCTTATAACAACAGTTATCACTCTAGCATTAAAATGGCACCCTTTGAAGCTTTATATGGCCGAAAATGCAGAAGTCCTATTTGTTGTGATGATGTTGGTGAGAAAAGACTAATTGGCCCTAAGTTCATTCAATAGTCAGAAGAGAAAGTTATGCTAATTCGGGAACGTCTCAGAACGGCTCAAAGCCGTTAGAAAAGTTATGTGGATCTTAAAAGACACAAGTTAGAATTTAGTGTGGGGGATCACGTATTTTTAAAAGTTTCTCCTACTAAGGGTGTATTGAGATTTGACACACGTGGGAAGTTAAGTCCAAGTTATGTGGGACCATTCTTGATCTTAGAGAAAAATTGGTGAAGTCGCTTATAAATTGACTTTACCACCGGCGCTATAAGGTGTCCATAATGTGTTTCATGTTTCTTTGTTGCGGAAATATGTGCCAAATCCCGAACATATGCTAGACTTTACCTCATTGAGATTACAAGAGAATTTGACATATGAGAAACAGCTTATTCGCATTGTTGATAGGAAAGATCAGGTGCTGCGATGGCGAACTATTCCTTATGTGAAGATACAATTGCAAAACCATACTGAGAGAGAGGCTACTTGGGAATTTGAGGATGAGGCAAGACGCAAATATCCTTACTTGTTTCGTGATTGAAGTACATGTAAATTTCGAGTATGAATTTTTTTTTTAAGAGGGGTAGAATGTAATATTTGGTTGGTGGGGCCCAAAAGAAGAAAAAGAAAGATAAGTTGAAAAGTCAAAAAAGTAAAAAGGAGGGGAGGGGGGGCTCAGCTAAAAGGGCAGTTGAGAGCTCCCTCGACCAAAAAGGAGAGAAAAAGAAAAAAGAAGAAGAAGAGAAGAAGAAGAAGGGGGAAAAGAGGAAAGGGGTTTTGGCTCGTGCATGTCACGGATGCATCGCCAAGCCGACTCAACTTTATAACGCAGCACCCGGTAAGAGATTATGCCCATTATTAGTCCAATCGAAGTAATTTACGGGTTTAGGGCTCCAATTCGGAATTTTTGGAAAATAGAGTGGCGAAGTCTAATTTTGGAGTCGTTAAGCTGTGTATTTTTGTAGAAATTATTTTAGGGTGTTGTGGAGTCACGAGATTTTACGGATCATGATTTGAACTTACGGTTTACTCGAAATTTTTTTTTGAAGTTTCCCGCGCACAGTGAACAGTGTGCGTCCAGCAGCTTCTGGCCCTTATTTTGTTAGTTTTCGATTTGATTTTGGGACAATCAAGTTGGGATTATTGTAGTATGCTAGAAGGGCTCTCTATTGACTATAAGTATGTTTGTAACGGGGTTCGATAGAGAAAGTTATAATGTAACTAAGTTTTATGCTCAAGTGTCGTGTTACAAACGGCTTGAATAATTATTTTGGGTATGCGATTTATTAGTGCATAAGAATCGTTTTGTTAGCATTTAGGCATAATATAGCCATTTTGTGGTTGATGTGGCGTGCTACCTAAACTTAATGTTGATTCTCGCTTATTTGATAGGATCGCGAGATCGAAGGATCAAATAACACACGTTATTTGATTTTGGGGCATACCTAGGTGAGTAGTACTAATGTCTTATTTGGTTTTGCGAAACTCATGTACTAAGGTAAAATTAATCGACATATACTTATGAGGAAGTGAGGACCTATTTGTTATATATTGATGGATATAGTGCTCGGTAACAAACTTCTCTTGAAGGGTTATGTATGCTATTTTGGTACAATCGATTTATGTGGTTATGTGATGACTATTGAAACATGATATATGTTGTGTTAAGGAAATCAAATGTGTTGTGAATAGGTAAATGACTAAGTGTTATACGATAACAAAATTTCGTGTGAGTCACCTCTAGGGCCTTGTAGTCAAGGGCTAAGTGCTACATGGCGACTTGAGTCACATGGGAGTCACCTTTAGCGCCTTGTACTACTGTCATGCATAGTATAGGACTAAGTGCTACATGATAACGTAATTTCGTGAGAGTCACCTCTAGGACCTTGTACTATTGCTATATGTGGTCAAAGGCTAAGTGTTACATGATAACGCAATTTCGTGGGAGTCACCTTTAGGGCTTTGAGTTTGGATATTGAGCATGGAATGAACCATTGATATGAGATAGGATGAGTCCATGTTGGTTTTGTTATTATGGATGAATGGAAAATTTGGCTATTTGATATAGCTAGGTTGAGGTAACATTTAACACATTTTGTTCATGCAAGTTATCATATTTTGTTTGGCAATAATAAGTCATGTCTTGAGTTTTAAATGTGTAATGTAGAAGTTTGATATGCTTTTATGGTATGTATTACTCACTGAGCTATGCTGTGATATTGCTAGTAAAAGTACCTAGAGGGGGGTGAATAGGTATAAAGAGTAATTTCTCATGATAATTGCACAATACTAGACAATTGATAGAATTGAGACAATTGTCTCTCGTCAAACAACAATTAAAATAAGATAGAGAGTAGGGAAGAGAAAATTGAACGCAAGGTTTATAGTGGTTCGGCTTATTTCAAGCCTACGTCCACTCTTCTGCACTGACAGCCCACTGGTTGGATTCCACTATAAACAAAGAGATGTTACAGCACTATTCTCCCTTGATTTCACGGTGTAGAAGATTTACCACACTCCCTCAAGGTATCACTAAGTATATACTCTTTTTTGTGAATACAGTTTTGCTCAATATGAATCGACGAATAATCAAGGCGCTTCAGACTCTGGAATTTCTCTATCGTGCATCTACTAGAGCAGCTGGAACGTCTTCCTTTGATACTCCTTTATGCCATCATACCCGTTGGCACTTACCAAAGGAATTCTTCCAATCTTTCCGTTGGACAGAATCAATTAAGAAGAACATTCGAGCTATTAAAGGAACATGTCGATAGCCTATCAATCCTGTTTGCCCATACAATCAGGATCTTGGTTTCTAAGAATAGAACCTTCCAAGAGTATTTCGTCAATCATCGGATCTTCAAACGATCTTGATTTCGAATAAAAGAATCCGTTATATCATATCTAGCCAAGAGATCTTCTCCAGTGGATAAGACCAAATCCTCAACCAAACACTTTAGCTCTGGATCGTCTTCATCGCTAGATTAGAAACTGTCAATGAGAATAGTCTTGAGTCTTGAGTCTTGAGTGCTGAGTCTGGTGATCTGAAGGTCTTCAGACTCTAAATAGAAGGGTATGCAATGAAGGTCTTCAGACTCTAAATAGAAGGGTCTGCAATGCTCCAGACTAGACTGATAAAAACGTTTTGTCAGCTTCAAAATATTCTGGAAAGATTTCTCCTACAATCTCCCCCTTTTTGATGGTGACAAAACTTTTCTGTAGATTTGAACAACTTTGACCTGCAAAACATTACTCAAGCAATATGGATATCTCATAAAGATTAACAACTCAACTAGACTTTGCATCAACAGAAAATAGGTTAGTCTTTCATGAGTAAAGCCATACAATAACACTTGATATAAATGCAACGATCAATTTCAAATCCACACTCAAGTCATACTCAAAACAGATATCCAAACAATTAAAGTCAAATTTTTTTTAAAGTCAAAGTTCAAAGATTACAATTCTCCCCCTTTTTGTCATCATTAAAAAGATGAGAAAAAAAGTCAAGTCTGCTTGGGAACGTGCATAAGCTGGAAATCTCCCATCGACTGTATGATGCCTTCCAGCCTCTTCAAGTTTTCCCGTAGATGTGCCACCTCTTCCCCTTTGGCATTTGCTTGAATTTGAAGAGCGAGGTCTTGCATTTGATCCGACAGGGTAACAAAAGATGCTTGTCCAGCATTCTTCAGGACTTAAAGTTCACATTCCAAAGCATATATTTGACCCTGCATTTCCAGAAGAAGAAAATTTGCTGTAGTGTCCGTCTGCGTACTGGCATTTGCTCTATCGGATGGAGTAAAGGCAGACGATGAAATTTTGGTGTAATCGCACAGATTTGGCGTTGAGGTATCATGTCCTTCCTCAGGCATTTGAGAAGCCTGAAGATCTTCTGGATTTGCTGGTGAGCGACTCACACCTTCACTGTTGACAGAATATGGTGTAGTCCTTCCTTGCTCGCCATCTCCCCCTGTTTCTAAGGCCTCAATTGGGGAAGAGTGATGGTCATGCTCGTCGCGTCTTGATTGCCTTTCTCTCCGGTTTCATCATGCAGACTTTTCTTTTGCTTCTTCTTCTTCTTCAACTTCCTTCTCCTCCTCTTCTTTTTCTTTCTCTTCTTTCTCCTCTGCTTCTCTCTGTTCTTTGTCCTCTGCTTCTTTTCCTTTTTCCTGTCGTTCCGTTGATTCGGATACAGAACGACTGAGTCTTTTCAATGCCAAGGCAGAGATAGAGAGTTCATCCTCTTCATCTTCATCCTCTAAGATAAGAGTTCTTTTCTTTTTGGATGGAGCATCCATGGGCTCCTTCCCTTTCCTTTTTGATGCATAAGATATTGGATGAGATTTGACTGGAGTTTTCACTTTGAACTTCTCCATTGCCTTATCAAGCTCTTTCAGACGCATTTTTGTCAGCATTTTCAAACCCACCACAATTTTGTCGCATGGTCAAACACAAAGAGTTTGTGGAGGTTCAATGTTCAAGTGTTTGAAGATCTTAGTCACAAGACCTGAGTAAGGCAACTGGCCTTTGTCCTTCACCATTGCTCTGTACATATGGAAGAGAATGGTGTGAGGGAGAGAGAACTTTCTCCCTGAATTGATTGCATACATCAATTTCGCCTTAGAGTTAGACACGTTAGTCTTGGATGTTGATTTTGGCCTGAGACATTTGATCACAATTTTGTGAAGTATGATGTTGATGGCACGCATTCTTGCGTAGGTAATTCTCCCTTTTGCATTCCTGTCTTTGACGAGCTACAGTGAGGTACGAGCAATTGAAACTTTGACCGGTTGATATCGTCCTCTTTCAACCCCAATTATATTTGCCAGCATGTTCACATCTACCACATAGTCTTGGTCTCGAACACTGAAGGATATTCTATTCGCATCTAAAAAGTTGAGATTTGAATAGAAATATGCTGTTAATTGTGCATAGCCGTCTGTGGTGTCGGGGCAAAATTGCTCAAGTTGAAGTAGATTGAACTTTTCTCTAAAGTTCACATTGATGGCATCCAGAAAGTCAAAATCAACGCTCCTGAGGTTTATCACCCCACGTTTCAATAATTTGAAGAACAGATCCTCCTGTTCCTTCGATTTGAACAACTCCGTTCTTTTTCCCTTAACCTTCGCAACAACACCCATCCTAGGTTGGAATTCACTAAACAGTTTATTATCATCGTTCCCATCAGTGGGATTCAATCCTCCTACACGAGGTCACTTGGAATGTTTGCAAGTGCTTTCTCAGCCTTTCCTTTAGGAGCAATTCCCAAATCCTCAATTCGTTGCAAAAAGACATACTCATTTCCATAATCCTTGTCTTTAAAGAAATCATCTACATAGTTTAGCAGAGTACCAGTGCTCTTCAAAACACGATAGAACTTGTAAATAAAAGAGGGTTTTTGAACTCTTACAGGGTCTACTTCCTCGATTATTTATTCCTCCGGTTGTTGACCCACATCCTATGGGGTAGATGGTGGAGAGTGACATGGTTGAGAGTGAATCGGCCCCTATTGCTGTCTCGGTAACTCTTCCTCCTTGGTGAGATCGAAATGGGTAGGACCCTCCCTCATTCTCTGTGGTTCCCTGCTCGCGATTCTTGAAGACTTTCTCGAAGAAAACATCGTTCCTTGTCGTTGAAAGATTCCTTGACTCGCTTTCCCAAGAAAAGATGACAACTTTCTCGAAGATGAACACGAAGTCGAGACAGGATTGGGAGGAGAATGCTTTTTAGGGTTTTGGAGTTAAGCAAAGAAAACAACTGACTATATATGTATAACCCAATTTAAAAAGGAAAAAAAAAACCAATCGACATAAAGGAAAGTGAACAGTCGTCCCTTTTTAAAAATGATAACCGTCCTTTTTTTATATAAAGAAAACTGCCATTTTAAATAGAAGTTATCCTTTTTGAAAAGGCAAAATTCCATTTTTTAAAGATAATATAAATCAATTATAACTGAATGAATGATCGTATCTTTTCGAGTTTGAATATTGAAACAACTTACAGTCTATAGCTATGAACGTCTGAGTCTGAGAGTCTGAGAGTCTCTAGACTTTAACTTCCTCAAGCTTCAAAATGTTGAGTCTGGAACGGATAATATCGAATTGATTTTTCTCCAAAGGCTTTGTGAATATATCCGCTAGTTGGCTCTTTGAATCAACAAATTGAATCGAGATTTCTCCATTTTGAACATGATTTCTAATGAAGTGATGTCGAATCTCTATATGTTTTGCCCTTGAGTGAAGGATTGGATTTTTAGTGAGATTGATTGCGTTAGTGTTGTCACATCTAATCTCAGTGCATGAGTCTTCAATTCCAAAGTCTTGTAGTTATTGTTTTATCCATAGAATTTGCGAACAACTTCCAAGAGCTACATACTCTGCTTCTGTTGTAGAGAGAGCCATAGTATTTTGTTTCCTTGAAAACCAAGACACTGTCCTGCTTCCAAGCAATTGGCAAGTTCCCGAGGTGCTCTTTCTATCAACTCGCAACCGGCTAGATCTCGCGTCTCGAATATCCAAGAAGATTAAAGTCTCCCTCTTAAGGATACCAAAGACAGATGCTTGAAGATGAAGCAACGCATTTAATAATACGTTTCGCAGCACTGAGATGAGATTCTCTAGGATCTGATTGAAACCTAGCACAGATGCAAACACTCAACAAAATGTCAGGTCTAGAGGCAGTAAGATAAAGAAGTGAACCGATGATACTCTTGTACAGATTTTGATCAACTTTCTTCCATTATTCATCTTTGTCTATTTTCAAAGAACTTGACATCGGTATGTCGGTCTTTTTGCACTTTTCCAGTCCAAACATTTTGACAAGATCATTAGCATATTTTTCTTGATGAATAAAAGTTCCTTCCTTCAATTGTTTTACTTGGAGTCCAAGGAAGAAGGTTAACTCTCCCATCATACTCATTTCAAACTCATCCTGCATAGACTTAGAGAATTTCTTGCACAGACTTTCATTAGAGGATCCAAAAATAATAGCATCCACATATATTTGAACAAGTAAAAAGCTTTTGTTTTCCTTTTTGATAAATAAAGTAATATCTACTTTACCTTTGACAAAACCATTATGTATTAAGAACTTACTTAGTCTGTCGTACCAAGCTTGAGATGCTTGCTTTAAACCATACAAGGCCTTTTTCAGTCTGAAGACTAAGTCTGGCTTCTTTGGGTCTTCAAACCCTGGTGGTTGTTCCACATAAACTTCCTCATGGATAAAACCATTTAGGAAGGCACTTTTGACGTCCATTTGGAATAACCTGAAATTTTTATAACAAGCAAATGCAAGTAATAATCAAATAGCTTCTAACATTGCTACTGGTGCGTAAATCTCATCATAGTCTATTCCTTCTTCTTGCCTATAACCCTTAGCCACGAGTCTTGCTTTGTTTCTTACGACTTTTCATTTCTCATTCATCTTGTTCCTGAACACCCATTTAACTCCAATAATAGTTTTACCTTTTGGTTTAAATGTCAATTCCCAGACATCATTAATGTTGAACTGTCTGAGCTCTTCTTGCATAGCTTCAATCCAGCTTTCATTAGATAAAACTTATTCTATACTTTTTGGTTCAATTTCAGAAATGAGAGCCACAACACTAGACTCTTCGCGCCTTTTGGATCTTGTGCGAATTCCTTCATTAATGTCGCCAATAATAAGATTTTTGGGATGACTGGACTTATGCTTCCAGTTACTAGTTGATTTGTCAAGTTGATGATCTCTTTCTTTACTTGAATCTTCACGAACAGCTTGATGCTGGTCTTCCAGAGTCTGAGATGCTTCTTGAGTTGTAAGCTTTGGAGAGTCTGGAGCAGGTTCAAATTCTTCATGATGAGTCTGACTAGATTCATTTTGCATAGAATCTTGAAATTTGACATTCGTTGATTCCTCCACAGATTTTGACTCTTCTTGTTGTAGACTCTGTAAGTTTTGCTTGATGTAGAATATCCAAGGAAGATGCCTTCATCTGATCTTTCTTCAAACTTACCAACTCGATCTTTTGCATTTTTCAGTATAAAGCATTTGCAACCGAACACATGAAAGTACGAAACAATAGGCTTCTTACCTTTGAATAACTCATAAGGGGTTTTCTCTAGAATAAGTCTTAAAAAGACTCTATTGATGATATAACACGTTGTTGAAACAGCTTTAGCCCAAAATCGTGAAGAAATATTACTTTCAATTAAAAGAGTTCTAGCCATTTCTTGAAGAGATCTATTTTTTTTTTCCATAACTTCATTTTGCTGAGGAGTATATGGAGATGAGAACACACGCTTAAAGCCAGATTTATCACAAAATTTTGTAAAATCTTGATTTTCAAATTCACCTCCATGATCTGTTTTTATACTAGAGATAACACATCATTTTTCATTTTGAACATTTTTAGCATAATTTTCAAAATGCGAGAAGGTTTCGGACTTACTTGCAAGGAAATATACCCAAGTAAATCGGGAGTAATCGTCCACAATTATTAGGCAATATTTCTTACCTCCAATGCTCTGGGTTCTGGTTGGTCCGAAGAGATCTATATGCAGCAGCTGCGGTACATGATTAGTGGAGACATGATTTATTGGCTTAAATGAATTTCTTACCTACTTTCCCAGTATACATGGAGTACATAGATTAGACTTTTGGTATGATAAATTGGGTAGACCACGAACAAGCTGCTTTGTTGAGATTTTGGCTAATTGCTTCATATTGATGTGACCAAGCTTTCTGTGCCATAAGCTTGCTTCGTCTTGAATTGAGATTAAGCATTGCGATTCATTCGGTTTCATATCCAAGAGATAGATATTTCCATGCCTTTGACCCATGAAAGACTAAGTAGAGTCTTTACTGGTTCCAGAACATATTCCTTCTTGAAAGAAGATCTTAAAACCAGTATCACACAGTTGACTGATGCTGAGAAGATTGTAATTGAGTCATTCCACTAAGGAAACATTACTTATTGTGAGATTTCCAATTTTCACAGTTCCAAATCCCACAATTCTTCCTTTGCTGTTTCCTCTAGACTTATTGAAGTAAGGTCTTTGAGCTGAAAGAATTTTTTCAAGTTTCTCGGACCTTATTGAAAATTTATTTGATATATTTGATAAGTCAATTTTTAAAAGAGCATTTTCTTTCAAAAGACTATCTTCATTTTCTTTAAGAGTGGAAACATTCATGTCTAAACATTTAACTCTTTCTTTTAAAATGTTTTCTTGTTGTTTTAGAGCAGAGTTTTCCTTTTTAAGTTCGGAAATCCTTTTGAGGGAAGTCTTAAGACTAAAACACAGCTCATCAATATACTTAGAAATCTTGACAGGAATTTTAAAATTACTTACCTCAAATTTACTGTCTTAGTCTGATCCAGAGTTTGAGTCTAAGTCTGATCTAGAGTTTGAGTCTGAGTCTGATTGCGCCATCAGACATAAGTTGGCATATTCATTATCACTTTCTTCACACTTTGTATTACTCCAGGTTTCGGCTTTGAGAGCCTTTCGAGACTTTCAGCTTTTCCTTTCTTCTTCTTTAGAAGAGGACAGTTGGGTCTGATGTATCCCTTTTTCTTACATTCAAAGCAAACTACATCTTTGTTTGATTCATCATCATCAACAGACTTGGTCCATTGTCTTTGAAAACTTTGTTTCTTTGAGTTGAACATTCTTCCTTTTCTATTCAGATTTCTAAATCTTCTTATCATGAGAGCAAGCTCCTCATCGTCCATATCATCTTCGGAATCTACAACATCAGAATCATCAATTGATTTTAATGCAATTGATTTCTTACCTTTTGGATCTTCGTCTTCATTAATTCATTCCACTTCATAAGACTGAAGAGTTCCAACCAGCTCGTTGACAAATAGTGGCATGATTCTTTGCGTCTCTCTTATTGAAGTCTTTATGTGATTCCAATCCTTGGAGAGTTCACGCAGTAGCTTGTTTACCTTCATGGGATCAGAAATTGGTTGTCCTTGATTTTCAAGACCATTTACAAGTTCTGTAAAACGGCTAAACATGTCAGTTAAAGATTCTTCAGGTTTCATTTTGAAGGCTTCATATTGACCAAGAAGGATGTTGATTCTGGTCTCTTTCACTCGATCAGTTCCTTCATAGGTGATATGTAACCTATCCCAGACTTCTTTTGATGTAACACAAGAAGATATTCTGTTATATTCAGTAGGTGACAAGGCACAATATAAAGAATAAATAGCTTTTGCATTAAGAGTTTGTCTCTTGATTATTTCTTCCTAAGTCATTCCGTTGGTCTCAACGGTTTATTTCCCTCTTTCTGAGACAGATGCAACTTTAGGAGTGATTCTTTTTTCTACAACGTCCCATTCCAGAGGATCCTTTGATCGAAGAAATGCTTTCATTTTGTTTTTCCAGATGTTGTGGTCCTTTCCATCAAAGTAAGGAGGTCTGGTATTACTTTGACCTTCCATCAGCCCTGAAGCTAGCATACTATCCATGGATCTTTTACTTTGAAGTAAAACACTTCAAAATAAAGTGAGTACACGAGTTATGATACCAATTGATATGGCCAGTAAAAGTATCTAGAGGGGGGTGAATAGGTATAAAGAGTAATTTCTCACGATAATCGCACAATACTAGACAGTTGATAGAATTGAGACAATTGTCTCTCGTCAAACAACAATCAAAATAAAACTGAGAGTAGGGAAGAGAAAATTGAACGCAAGGTTTATAGTGGTTCGGCTTATTTCAAGCCTACGTCCACTCTTCTGCACTGACAGCCCACTGGCTGGATTCCACTATGAACAAAGAGATGTTACAGCACTGTTCACCCTTGATTTCACAGTGTAGAAGATCTACCACACTCCCTCAAGGTATCACTAAGTATATACTCTCTTTTGTGAATACAATTTTGCTCAATATGAATCGACTAATAATCAAGGCGCTTCAGACTCTGGAATTTCTCTATCGTGCATCTACTAGAGCAGCTGGAACGTCTTCCTTTTATACTCCTTTATGCCATCATACCCGTTGGTACTTACCAAAGGAATTCTTCCAATCTTCCCGTTGGACAGAATTAATTAAGAAGAACATTCGAGCTATTAAAGGAACATGTCGATAGCCCATCAATTCTGTTCGCCCATACAATCAGGATCTTGGTTTCCAAGAATAGAACCTTCCAAGAGTATTTCGTCAATCATCGGATCTTCAAATGATCTTGATTTCGAATAAAAGAATCCGTTATATCATATCCAGCCAAGAGATCTTCTCTAGTGGATAAGACCAAATCCTCAACCAAACACTTTAGCTCTGGATCGTCTTTGTCGCTGGATTAGAAACTGTCAATGAGAATAGTCTTGAGTCTTGAGTCTTGAGTACTGAGTCTGGTGATCTGAAGGTCTTCAGACTCTAAATAGAAGGGTATGCAATGAAAGTCTTCAGACTCTAAATAAAATGGTCTACAATGCTCCAGACTAGACTGATAGAAATGTTTTGTCAGCTTCAAAATATTCTGGAAAGATTTCTCCAACATGTTGCTCATTCCATTCATCTTCCATGTTTTCAGGTCCCAGGGTTAGCAACTAGTAGGATGAGAGCGTTTTTGGAAAACTTCTGGGAGTTCTATTTTGGGTATGATTTAAGAAAGTAGTGTACATAATCTTTGCTAGTGGTTGGATTAGTTGAGTTCTAAATGTATATTTCTTTTTTGTGGATTATAGAAACTCTAATGTTGCAACAAATTTGTTAGTTATCTTATATGTATATATATAGCTTGAGATATATATAATTTATGGAAGGTTGTCCATGTCATCCCCATTCCTTGTAGTTTTGGGGTGTGACACTAAGAAGACCCCCGGTGGAAGCCGATTGGCTAAGCCAGGAGAGATTCACTAATGGTGGTTGCTTTGCTACTAGTGACGGTGGCGTTCCAAGCTGCAACCACGCCGCTAGGAGGCGTCTGGCAGGATGACTACAAGGTCAATGCCAATGGCAACCCATTGAAGGAGCCGTACATGGCGGGCACCTCTATCATGGCCCACACCAACGGATCACCTACAGACAGTTCATGATCTTCAACCCACTAGCCTTCCTGTCCTCCCTTAGCATCATCCTACTCCTCTTGAGCGGACTTCCAATAAAGCGACGACGCTGGATGTGGACCTAGATGGTGATCATGTGGCTAGAGATCACGGGGCAGGCGATCACCTACTTCATAGCGCTGCGCAACATATTGCTGGCCGACACGCGGGGGATGCTGAAGGACGTGACGGATGTGTCGGTGATATGCTGGCTGTGCCTAATGGGGGTGGTGTTCATGGGGAATGTGGTGAGGCTATGAGTGGGTGCTGAGGAAGTGGGGTTACTTGAAGAAGAAAGAGAAGAAGGATTCAGATGAAGACGATGAAGACAAGCATGAGGAAGTGCGATAGTCTATGTGACAATCGAGCAAATTGAATGGTCTTTGTTCAATATGTGTAAAATTTGTGATTCTGATGAGCTGGTTGAGGATGGGTTTTGAGGTGCTGTGTTTTCTTTTACTTATGTTAGATAATAGAGTATTTGTCCTAAAGAGAGGGTAAGACGGATTCTGCTAGAGAAATCTTTGGATGGTAAACGATTGAAGAGACTAATGTGGCGCTTGGAGCAATCGTGTATGATCTCCCTCTGTAATTTGTACAAAATTAGGACAATATGCGGTTATAGTTGCCACAATTTCTTCTCTATACAATGTTGAACATGACTGTTGGACGAGGAGAGCTTCAGCCAATTCGGCTAGGTCTGCTCAGGAACGGCTCAGTCCTCAACTCGGCCATCTTCGCTTGGCATTGAAGTATTGTGGACTTTGGTCCTCAGTTGAGATGCGGGGTGGCTAGAAATAAATTAGTAGTGCAGGATGGGATTTCCTGCAATCATTATATAATTGTTTCCTTTGTTTGAATAGTATTTGATGCTGAGATTAGAAATGTTTGTCTAGGTTTTCTATTTCCTTCCCTTCCTAGCTGCTGTTAAACATCTATCTTTCCAGAAGTTTCTGCTATGGAGGGATCAATTTAGCAACCATCTCAAGCCTTTGTTGCACGAGACCGAACCTCATGCAGGTTAGAGTGTATCTGCCGTCTATGACTTGAGAATTCCATGTCAATTAAACTGTACAAATTCATGCACATTTGATGATTAGAAGCACGGCTCTGTTCAAGCATGCTACCCTGTAACTTCTCACCACAAGATATAATAACTTTCGCAGAAATCTCTAATAGACTCGATTCATTAGACTATTCAAAACAATATTTCGAGCGATCGCACTAGCATGAAATGAAAGAGAGAGCCGACTCAAATAATTGTTATAGAGGATGACACTTGATGAAAGCATGAACTTATTCCGCACGGAACAAAACAATTTGTTTTGTCTTTCGCCATAAAAACTGCAATTCTCATTCATGTGGAAAATACAGCACTATTACATCAAGGCTGCAGATAAAAGGGAACATTAGAACTGTAACTCTCACTACAAACTCAGTCTCTAGCCTAAGTAGCTGCTATCCAGTTGTCTGATGGATTAGTTGCTCAACTGACCCAAATCCAATGGACATCTTTAAAGCTTGAAGCTTTCTGTCCTGCTATTGTTGTCAGGTATAGAAATCCTATCGAGTCGCCACCTTTAATCTTTTACACCTTTAATCTTTTATTAGATCTTCTACAAGCGTTAAATAGTTCGTGCCAATACCCCTCCTGTCTATAGTTTTCGTTCCTTGCTCATATATCCTCACTGAGGCATCCACCCAAAGGTCTTCCGTTTGACCGGATCGAAACATCTAAAATGACCTCCTCTCATATCATCCTCGATTGGGCTGTAATATTTGAGATTTTTTTAAAAAAAAAAAGTCAAAGAAAAGGTAGTGGGTCCCACTTTAAATAAAGAAAGCAAAAAAAAAAGGGGGGAGGAGAAAGAAGAAGGAGAGAGATCGAGAGTCTTCGGGAGAGAGAGAAGGAAATAAAGAAAATAAAGAAAAGAAAAAGAAAAAGAAAAAGGGGGAAGAGGAGGATATAAAAGGGAAAGAGAGAAAGAAAAAGGAGGAGAGAGAGAAAGGGAGAGCCGAGAGCTTTCGCTCGAAGAAGAAGAAGAAGAAGAAGAAGAAGAAGAAGAAGAAGAAGAAGAAGAAGAAGAAGAAGAAGAAAGAGGGGCTTTGCGCGTTCTCGTCATGGGAACCTCGCCAAGCCACGTTAACTACGCAACACAACGCTCGGTTTGCACTTGTGCTCCCCCTTCGTTCAATCGGAGTAATTTTGGACCTAGGGCTTGAAATTCAGAATTTTGGGAAAATCGAATGGCGAAGTATGATTTTTGAGTCGTTGAGCTGCATATGTTTTTGTAGAAATGGTATTTTGGGATGTTGTGAAGCTATAGCATTTTACATATCATGATTTGAGCTTGTGGTTTGTCTGGAACATAATTTTGAAGTTGGGGGCGCATTCTGGTATGTAGCGAATAGTAGCTTTGAGTTTTTTTTTTTTTTTGTTATTGTTATTTTTTTTTGGTATTGTTTTGGGGTGGTTGAGTTGGGGTTGTTGTTGTACGTTAAGAGAGCCTCTAAAGACTGTAAGATGGTTTGAAACGGAATTTCGTGGAGGAAGTTATGGCACGACAAAGTTGGCGCATGGGCTGCGCCTAGCAGGAAATCGATGGGTTTTCGACTAATGCGAGCTTTTGTGGCGCATAGGTGTCGTTTTATCGAAAAATAGGCCTAGTATAGACGAATCGTTATGCGAATATCATTTTTACTCAGCCTTTTGATATTATTTTTTCGTTAATTGTTAGGGATTCGAGTGCGTTGGTTCGAGTGAGCATCGTAGTTGATTTTCGACTTTCTCAGGTGAGTGGTGCTATCTCTTCTAAGAATTTATAAGCTCATGTTTTTAAAATGATAAATGATTGATATTTTATGAGTTATTAATAAGCATATTTGTTGCATAAAATTTGGATTGGGCATTTACTATGTTCTAGTATTTAAGAATAGTGTGAGAATTTTTGGTGGAAATATATGTTCTGTTTGATGAACGAAGTTGAGAAATATTACATATTTTGAGTTTGTGAAACCTTTTTACGAAGATCTCGGCTTTGAGATGGTTTATGGAAGGCTATATGAATATCGATTTGTGATGAGATTTTTGAAATGTATTTGATTTGAAATTGATTTATGAGACGAGTCTTGAATTTGAGAATGTTTTGTGAAATGTATTTTTAGCATATGAGTTGAGTTGCAAAATCTTTTAGGGATATATGAAATGATTTATAGATTTGGTTTGACAATTATGGATGGTGTTGTTTTAGATTGATGTGGATGCTCAATATCGCTGTGAGCCCAATAAAGGAGTTGTGGGTATGCGCATACTATTCTAGGATATCTTTGTGGGCCGAGCCACTGGCTAATAATAGGTGGGGACTTTGCCAAGGGGGAAATCTTAGTCGCTTTGTCACCAGGTGTTGTATCGTGACCATGGTTTGATATTGAGCAATGGATTGGTCAATGGAGTGGACTATTGACATGTGATATGAGTTGGGTCGATGGAATGGACCATCAACGTGTAATTTGAGATTAGTCAATGGAATGGACCATCGACATGTAATTTGAGATTAGTCGTTGGAATGAACCATCGACGTGTAATTTCATTAGATTATCGATGTGTGCCCCACCGGATAAAACATATTCAAAAAAAAGTGAAACCTTGTATCTTTTTTTTTTTTTTTTTTTTTTTGGTTTGATGAGATTAATCAATGGAATAGACCATTGATACATGTTTTATGAGATTAACCAATGGGTTAGACCATTGGCATTTGCCTATTATTATCTTGAATATTTTTGCGTTGAACATATTGTGTTAAAGTAAGAAATGTTATATTTTGGCCTTGAAGGTTTGTTAATTTCTGGGTTTGGTGTGGTATGAGATTAACCAATGGAATGGACCATTGGCGTGTGAATTAATGAGATTGATTAGTGGATTATACAATTGATGTTTATTTCAATGTTATTATGAAATGATTATTTTTGCTATAAATATAGCTATGTTAAAGCATATGTAACCTATTCTTTTTACTATATGTTTGTTATATCCTAGATTTTAGTTAAAAGAGTTGTAGTTTGGTTTTGTAAATATGCATAGTGGGTGCTCGATCCGTTTAGAAGAGATGCACTACTCACTGAGCCGTGGTTGCTCACCCCTCTATTTTCCAATCTTTTTCAGGTTCCTTGACTAACGATGAGTAGGTACGAGAGTGATATGGACGTGGGGACTTTTAAGAGTTGGATTTTGGGAGCTCTGAGGCTGCGTCCTTTGAGTGGAAGGACGGCCGTGTCATCCCCCTTTCTTGATGGTTTTGGGGTGTGACATGGGTGGCAGTCCCCACTTTTACCTGCATTAATTGATTTCGAATCTTGCCTCTTCTCTTGAATGTCATGTCCTACGAAGCATTCTCAAGGAGTCTTCGGCATGATCTCCAGTTTTGTCAAATTAGATCAAAGTTGGCGGAAGGATTTAGTCCTCAGTTCTCCATGATGTCCAACTTTCTCGAGGTTTCGTTGAGTTTCGATAATTCCTAGACTTACACCTTAAGGTTAACAAAGTTTTCCTTCGAAGTTTAGGTTTCTGGTTAGCTCAGCATGGATTTCACCTACCAACACCATATCATCTATAGAGAAAATACACCAATTGACATCATCTTGAATTTGTCTTGTCAGCATGGACGGATTCACCACGGGGCCAATGGAGGCACTTGGCCCCTTTAAGCTTCCCATAAATTGAAATGGGAACTACACTATTTTGTAATCATTTGGTGAACTTGACCCACGAAAATACAAGTGTGTACTTATAAGTCTTGATTTAACATGGGAAGAAAGGAGATTGCAAAATATGCGAGTCATTCATTCGATTTCGCTCGCATCTTGCCTGATCCATCAAATCAATAAGGCATTTTGTGTATTTGAGGTTTACTTAACAAAGATGAGCCTCTTTGTCATAGGAAAAGCGAGTGTCGGAAGAATTAATAAAAGGGCAAATGTTAAAGAGTAAGGATATTTGTTAAATTTCATTATTTGACATTTTTTTCTCAGAGTTAATACGATACTTCTTTAATTTTGATCAAGTAATTCGAATAATCTCCATGTTATAAGTCTTGTTAATAAAATACCTTAGAGGCACCAGTTAAAACCACTAACCATAAAAAATAAAGCGTATCAGCAAATGCCGAAATTGAGCAACACGAAATTTTGAAAAAGTCACTAACTTAAAATATACAAATTTATATTTCCATAGCAAAATTAATGAGGCCCAACAAGTACCCTAACTAATTGAGAAAAAAAAAAGTACCCTAACTACATTCTTTAACATTTTCCTTTTTATTAATTATTCTAACGCTCGGTTTCTATAAGAGCCCATTTGAGATAAGCAAACCTTAAACCTCCCAAATATCCCATTGATACTAAGGATCGAGTAAGACGCGAACCCAAATCTCCACAGCCGTAAGATTCCTTATCAAGGTGTGAACATTCGTTGTGCCTATGAAAGTGTGTAGATGGAAATTTTGTATTCCCTTAGTGCCTTCTAATCTTTAGCCAAACTTGTCGGACAATCACACGACACGCGATTGACCTGAAAATTGAACATGTAAAGGATTATTTAAACGGTACACGTAATATCGACATTGGTGTAAGCATGAGATCTCCTTTCATCTTATTGGTTCCTCCATTCGATGTCGTATCCATCCAAACCATTAATCCATGCGAATAAAGAGGAAGCGGATCATTTCCCATTAGTGCAGACATCGTTTCAGCGAGTTTAAGTTATTGAAGATGGTCAGGAGTACAGGAGACAAGAAAGAAATGAGTCAATAACCGACGCGCGGAGAGAAATTGATCATTTAAGTGCCACTCTAGACAAGAAAGAAATGAGTACAGGACCCCTAGAGTGTCATAAGTTGACACAAATGGACACTTAAATGCCAAAACTTACGAAAAGTGACACTTAAGTGCTAAAATCGGAGAAAAATTGATCATTTAAGTGCCACTCTAGCCAAAACGCTAACGTGTCAATTTTCCGACGAAGGGAGTGCAAAATGGCATCGTTTTGGTGCTAACATGATAAAAAATATAATATAAATTAATTTAAAACTAAATTAATTTAAAAAATAAAAAATAAAAATTTTAATTTTTTTAAATTAATTTTTTATTTTTTAAAAGGGGAGGCGGCTGAGGGCTAAGCCTTCAGCCGTCGTTGCCTCCCTTTTATCACCAAGAAGGGCTGGCGATGGAGGGGGAGGGTCGACCGGCGACCCCGACAGATCGGGCGGTGAGGGCTCACCAGCCCTCGCCCTGATTTAGGGCGAGGGTCATGGCCCTCGCTTGGTTGGGTCAAGGGTTGCGACCCTCTTCCCAGATCGGGGCGAGGGCTCACGAGCCTTGGCCGCCGATCGGCCGGGGTCACCAGGCCTTAGCCCTCCCCCCTTCGTTGCCGGCTCTTCCCGGCGGCGGTGGGGAGGCGGCGCCTTGGCCCCCTCCCCATTTTTTAAATTTTTTTTTAATATTTGTATTTTTATTTTAAAATGTTTTAAATAAATTTAATTAATTTTTATATTAAATTTTTTTATCACGTCAGCACCAAAACGATGTCATTTTTGCATTGTCTGGCGACGTTAGTGTCGTTTTGCACTCATTTCGTCGGAAAATTGACACGTTGGCGTTTTGGTTGAAGTGGCACTTAAGTGA
This sequence comes from Eucalyptus sideroxylon, assembly GCA_014182405.2. Taxonomy (NCBI): domain Eukaryota; kingdom Viridiplantae; phylum Streptophyta; class Magnoliopsida; order Myrtales; family Myrtaceae; genus Eucalyptus; species Eucalyptus sideroxylon. The sequence goes on from CM024550.2 coordinate 48,449,992, forward strand.
TCAATTTTTCTTCGATTTTGGCACTTAAGTGTCATTTTCGTAAGTTTTGGCACTTAAGTGTCCCTTTGTACCACCTTATGACACTTGAAGCAATATTTTGCCGTCAATAACCGTGAAACCCCAGTTAAGGTTTGGTGGCATCGCGGAACTCTTTGCATTCTTATTCAGGATGCAGCGGTGATTTCCTGAAGGTTTGCACTGTTAGTTTTGCTTAACAGATAAGTACATTGTTTTTGACATCAATGGTTTAGCGGTTGCCTAGTTCTTTCAACTTCACTTTATTTGAATTTCAATGCTTTATCTAAATTATAATAGAAAAGTTAGAGCGTTGCGCGGATGCTTGGATAAAATATTAACACACTCCCACGCTTAATCATAACCTTCCCACCTGAGAAAGTATATATATATTAGTAAAATCAGCAGATAAATAATTTGGTTATGGGCTTTTGACTAAATAAACAAATGGCCCACTATAAAAACTGTTCGTAAAATTCTAAATACAAGTGAACCGTGTCGAACAAGTAATATAATGATGAGGAAGAGTATTGTCCTACGGAGATTGATAATTAATAAACTCATTAAATATTAAAATAGATTAATTCTAAAATTTATCTAACATATCAAAATATAATTTAGAATAAATTAAAAACAAAATTTGAAGACTAAATGCAGTAAATCAATCGGATAAATATGTTAGAGCATCCGATTTCACCATAACCATTAGATATGAATTTCAAATTGTCATGGGTACAAGATCGATATCAAACATGTGATAGCGGAATTTCCTAATCTATTTACTATCCTATCTTTAGGTATAGTAAATCTATTCAGTTTATTAATCTACTATATCTCTATGTGAATTAAAATAAATATAAGTGCATTAAAAACTATGAATATTCCTGGGTTACAATGAGTTTTTTTTTATCATCTTATCATTGAAAGCTACACAAATAACGCGGTATATCTTTATCCACATTTAATTCATGGTTATATATTATAATGAACAATTACATATTATCGCTTTTTAATCTCAAACATGCACATCGGATCATTCAAGTAGTGGCCAGTCACTCAAAAGCATTAAGCACAATAATATATAACTCACATGAATGAAATCAATTGTAAAACATAAAAATCATGAAATTCACATCATCATGGTTAGGCTACATCGTAACTCTAACAAAAGAAAATTAGAATATAGTAGAATAAGAAATAAAAATATAAAGCCCCATCCATCCTCTTAAGGAGAGGTTTGGTTTCAAATCCGGTTCAAACAGGAGAAGTACACCATGCTAATGTGCCTTGGATGATCCACATCACCCGCGAGAGTAGGGGTGGACGAAGCAGAAGCGAGAATGTCGGCTTGAGTAATGCAAAAATTGGTGAGAATCTAATGCCCCGAAAACCTAAGGGTTCCTCCGCAAAGTTCGTCCACGGAGGGTGAGTTAGGGCCTAAGATTAGGCCGAAAGGCGTAGTCGATGGACAACAGGTGAATATTCCTGTACTACCCATTGTTGGTTCATTCCATTCTCTTTTAGAGATAAAGCTAAGAGTTGGCTTTCTTTCTCTTCTTGCAGGATCAATTATTACATGAAATGATAGAGCTCAGAAATTTCTTGCTAAGTTCTTTCCATCTGCAAAGTCTGCGAAGCTGTGTAACAATATTACTAATTTTATGCAGATGGATAATGAATCATTATATGAAACATGTGAAATATTCAAAGAATTTCTTAGGAGATGCCCATATCACGGACTACTGGTATGGATGCAGATACAAATTTTTTATAATGGCTCTAGTACAAATCATTAACTACTAGTTTAATTCAAATTAAAAAAAAAAAAAAATGTGTACTCGTTCTTTTCTTTTGAGTTTGACCAACTAATAAAAAACTAAAGTAATTTCAGTAATTTGGAATTTGTTAGGTAAGGATTGTTTTTTTTTTTTTTTTTTTTTTTTTTTTTATAACTTTTTGGTGTATTTTGTTACATGTATAAATATAGCACGACAAAAATAGACAAAGATATATATATAAAAAAAAAGGAATCATTTGACCAATAGATGTCTTTCACATTCAACTAGAGAAATGAATAACTTTTTTTTTTTCAAATTTTTAATGGAAATTCCAAAAAAAGTACTTCTATATCAAAAAAACAAACTCGTAAAAACATTTGGAAAAAGAAGGTACATTGGGCTAGGGGTGAGCGGTTCCAGGTTCCAGTTCGGTTCCGTCTGGAACCTGGAACCTACCCCCTGGGTACAGGTTCCTCAAAATGAGGAACCTGAAACCTACCCGTCAGAACCGAGAACCTGGAACTTACCCTGTCACAGGTTCCAGGGTCGGTTCCAAATTCCAACAGGTTCCGCGTTCCTTTTTTTTGTTTTTATTTTTATTTATAGATTTGAACTATAACGTATGCGCACATTACCAAAAAAAAAAAAATTATAACGTACGTGCACGTTACCAAAAAAAAACGTACACGCACATTATCAAAAAAAATTATAACGTACGCGCACGTTATCAAAAAAAAATATAACGTACGCGCACATTATAAAAAAAAAATATATTGTGCGCGCACGTTATAAAAAAAAAAACTATAACGTGCGCACATGTTATCAAAAAGAAACTATAACGTGCGCGCACGTTATAAAAAAAAACTATAACGTGGGCGCACGTTACCAAAAAAAAATATAACGTATGCGCGTGTTACAAAAAAAAACTATAACGTACGCGTATACTATACGGTAACTTCTCACATCTTAGCAAACATACCAATGCCAACAGTTTTTTTTTTTTCTATTATTCATTTTTAGAGTTGAATTATAACATACGCACTCTAAAAATGAATACAAAAAAAATTATAACATACGCGCATATTATCGGACTCTTCAGCACTGTCGCAATAATCCTCTAACATCAAAATCATGCCATAAATATACTTCCCGAGCTATGAAAACAATAAAACAAAACATAGACTCTTTGACAACAATGTTTTTCCATGCATTAAACTTATCAATGGTGAGATCACAACAACCATTTAAAGGCTCATAAACTCTTTGACAATATAGTTAAAGCAGCACAAAGTCAATAAAAACCTTGCTTGAATTCTCTACCGCTAAATCCATTGCCGTTGCGACACCACCAACTCTATTTAAATATTCACTTATCAAATATACAAAAAGAATTATAATATATAAAGATATAAACATTACTTACCTAATTCAAATTGTTCTGCGTTCTCGATACACTATTCATCACCAAGCGGTACACGAGCGGCCCTCAACCAATCTTGAGTGCAAATCAAAGCTTCTACTACTTTGGGAGTTAAAGAACTTCGAAAGCCATCAAGCACACGATCCGATGTACTAAAAGTTGACTCTGAAGCAACGGTTGTTACAGGAATGGACAAAATATCTCGAGCCATCAAAGAAAGGATCTTATATTTTGAACCATTAGCCTTCCACCAAATCAAAATGTCAAGACTGAGATCATTTTCATTTTTTTCTTGAAGATACTCATCAAGCTCTGACTTGTTATCATCGCGCCCTTGTTCATTCGAGTATAAAAATATTTTCTTCCAATCTTGGGCTTCATGCATCTTTAGTTCTTCACTACCACCCGTATCGGGTTGGGAAGTGGAACTACTACTACTTGCACCCAAATTATGGCCACCAAAATCTTGATCACTTGAAATAAGAGAAGATTGCTCATAAAATTCATACAAATGCTCCAATGTATTCTTCACCTTGCAATGCATCTCTTCAATCTTCAATTCATCATCATAAATTTGTCCATACAAGAATCTCACATAATTTAACTTGGCTCTAGGATCTAACACAACCGCAATCAACACCATAATATTCACTTTATCCAAGCTTCCATAATATTTGTCAAATTTTTCTTTCATTTTCAAACCCATAGTTTGAAGCTTAGGATTCGAAGCATTGATCGTATCTTTCAAATATCTATACAAAATAACTATCTCTTCAAAATAATAATTTGAAGTAACATATGAAGTCACAGACATCTTCTTGGTGGCATCATAGAATGCTTTCAGAAAATTCGAAAGAATAATAGCATTTTCCCAATCATCATCCCTAGGAGTTTCATGATCTAGCTCACTTACAAAAGATGGATTGTGATCTTCCATCCTTTCGAAAGCTTTTCTGAACTTTATGGCGGTGTCCAACATGAGATAAGTGGAGTTCCATCTAGTGGCAACGTCAAGAACTACTGAACCCTTATAAGTGATCTTTTCTCTCTCAATGCAAGATTTAAATCCTTGGGCTCTTGTGGGAGAACTCCTTACATACCTAACCACATTTTGGATACGTGCAATGGAGTCACGTACCGTAGTCAAGCCATCTCTCACAATCAAATTTAATATATGAGCTGTACATATCATATGCAAAACACTACCATCTAATATCAACGACCTTTGTTTGGAAAGTTTATCCCTCAAATAGCCGATTGCAACATCATTCGAGCTAGCATTATCCACGGTAATTGTGGACACCTTTTTTTTCTATTCCCCACTCCTCAATGCATGTCTCCACCATTTTCCTAATCTCCCTACCCCTGTGACTATGCATCACCACAAAATTGATGATTCTTTTATGTAACTTCCAATTTTCATCAATAAAATGTGTAGTGAGACACAAATAATTCAGATTTTGATTGGAACTCCATGTATCAGTCGTAAGTGCGATCCTAGAATTAATCTTTCCAAAATAATTCTTCAAAGAAGTTCTTTCACATAAAAACAACTTCATACAATCTTTTGCCACTGTGAAACGTGATATATGTTTGAAGAGAGGTTGTATATCACTAACATATTCACGAAATCCAACACGCTCAACCAAGGAAGAAGGTTGCTCATCAATAATGATAAACCGAGCAAGCATGTGCCTAGCTCGTTCTTCATTAAATGACCATGTCGATAAGACGCTACCAGTACTAGAATCTCCTCCTGCCTTACTAGCCGTGTTGACATTACGTGGTACAAAGAATTTCTGCCTCTTATCTAGATTACGAGGAAACCTCTTACATGTGTTTAAGTGCTTCCTCATTGCAGAAGTACCATTAGCAACACGATACTTAAGCATAGACCCACAATGAATGCATTTCACTTAATATATTTTTCCATCCTTATCACTGATTTTCAAATAATGATTCCAGTATTCAGATGTATATTTCTTATCATGAGAATCGGATACCTTATTTGTGGCACTCAAGGTAGGGGTGCATCTTCTTCATTTTCATTGCCAGAAAACTCAAATTCCATACCGGAGTCATCTCCTCACGTCCCTCCACCTCCATTGACGTGTTATCTTGATACATTAATTCCGCACTAAACAACAATAATATAATATAATTAGAAAATTCAAAACATAATGTGAATTGAGTTATAGAATATGCAAGCAATTGCTAAAAATCAAATCAATACACAACTTTAGGATTATATCATATTATCAATACAAATGCAAAAGATTTATTCAAATATGCCATTATTTTATGATAAGGCACCAAACCAAGCAAAACTCTAAGTAATCATAAACATCTCTTTCCCATCTTTAGTATAAAAGGAACTCTTTAGTCTTTATCAACCATCTTAACTTAAAAGGACCTCTCCTGAAACTTCAATAATGAGGAGAAAACATCTAGAAGCAAAGCACATTTAGGGAATAAATATCTCTCCCTCGCAATTGTGACGGCTCGCGATACTTTTTATTTCTTCTGCAATCGAAGGGTGTTGGGATCCTCTTTATTCATCAACATGCAAACAAACACACATGCACAGGGTCAATCACACAGCATACAGTTCACTAGCACAAACAGTACATTCTCAGGTAAAAGCATGTATGGAAACAAGACTGCCCTTGCACATAGGCAGACATAAGTGGAAAGAGCAAAGCTACCGGCGAAAGCATCCCTCATTTGCTATAATCCACGAAACTTTATACAAAAGCTTGAATCAAGAAGGGTCCGATCCCAATAAAACTAAAGCAACATTGTTGAAAATGAGGAGTGCCACAACAGTATTTTCTAGATAATCAGACTTCTATTAGTTTAAATAACAAATTCAGCCAAGTCAGAACCAGACTCATCTGGACTCAGGAGTCCAAAGGAACCATGTTACTATCAAAAGGACAGCAATAAACATTGATATGTTACGACAAATTAACAAAAAAAAATATAGGCAGACCCTCTAAGGAACGAAATGTGAATATGGCTCTAACCTATCGATAAAAGCGGAGACAGAGCCTCCTGGTACGACCATAACTAAATTAGCCACAAAGATTTGAGAAGACTAGCAGCTGCAGGTGGTTCTTGACATTACTAGCACATAATGAAAAATCGAAAGAGAAGACTTTCTTGCCCCTCATAGAAATTTTCGGCCGTCCGCCAACGTACTCGGGCCCTCGGCTCCTAAACTCGCATTCCATCAAATCCATTTAAATCAGCTATGGTGAATAAACTAGACAAAAATTACAAGGTTCGAAACAGATTACGCAGGATGAATTCAACAATACCGACGAACGAAAATCCCAAAACGTCGAATACCCTTCCGGTTGCAGCAGCAAGGGCGTCGGGTCGAGGCGGAGACGGGGGCGTCGGGTTAGAGGTGGAGACAGCAGCCAGCAACGGCGTCGTGGCCCGTGGGTCAGAGGCGGAGACAGCAGCTGAAACAGTGGCTTCTAGTTCGTTGCAGCAGCAGGGGCGTTGGGGCTTCTGGTGTGAGCGGCGTGGGTCACGAGCAGGGACGTCGGTCGGGGTCTTCGAGGCAACGGCTAGTCATGAGCGGGGACATCGGTCAAGGTCGGTCGGCTTACGGCGATTCGCGAATGCGGGCGTCGAGCGACGTTAGGGGACCGGCGTCCGGCGGCGTTCGCGACGATGGCGGCGCGAGCGAGCGACGGGCGTCGAGTGGCGTTCGGCGACGGTGGCGCGCGCGAGCAGTGAGCAGGGGATGTCACTCGGGGTCTTGAGGGCAACGACGACTCGGTGTGTCGCGAATGTGGGCGTCGAGCGACGTCGGGGACTGGCATCCAGTCCAGTGGCGTCCGGCGGCGGTGGCCTTGAGGGCGAGCGGCGTCCAGCTGAAATCGAAGGACTGAGGAAGATACAGAGGACAGGAGGCTGGACTTGGAGGCTTGGAGGTGGAGCGCCGAGCGGGGGGGGTTCCTTTTGGAACCCTAACCGGTTCCGAAACTGGTTCCGCGACCGGTTCTGGTTCCGGTTCCGTGGCCAGTTCCGGTTCCGGTTCCGCGGCCGGTTCCGGTTCCTCGCCGGTTCCCGGAAAAATGGAACCGGGAACCGGAACCGATCCTTTAAGAACCGGGAACCGGACCGAGGTTCCGGTTCCGGTTCTCCGGTTCCCGGTTCTACCCTCTACCCGTGCTCGCCCCTACATTGGGCAGCGTTGAAAGCTTTTTCCTTAGCGAAGTCCCCACCATTGCATCAACAAGCTTCCTTACCATTTGAAAGAAGACACCGAGAAAGGAGGCTTTGTGAAGCGTTGCTCGGCGGTTGTGTCAAGTCGTTAGCTCAGTTGCTGCAAGAAGACCGACTCATCCTTGCAAAAGCCCTAAATACTATTTACACCTTTACAATGTTAGAACCAAGGAGAATGCTTTAAAAAAAAAAGGGACCGTTATAGGGGGAGGGGTGCGAATCGGATGTGTTCCCAATAATACTCAATTTGGCTTGATCAGTACCAGAAAAAGAAAAAAAAAAGAAAAAAAAAGAAAAAAGGAAACGATCTTTAATCTCCAGTTTCAATAATTTGATTAATTTATGTTTCCTTTTTCCGTTTCAATTAGTCGGCAGGCGAAAAGGGTATTCAAGAAAAGCTACGAAAAAGAAGCAAAGCAGGGGAAAAAAAAAGGAAAGAGGAGGAGTTTGAGAAAATGACGTAATTGAGAAAATCGCGAACAAATCCTTAGTCACATGCCGTGCCATTTTCCACGAACGTGCTTAAGCGAATCACGATCGAGCGCCTGTACGGTGGAAATAATTAATCTTCCAGTGCGGCAACTGTTGTCCCTTTTGTGGAGAATTCTGTCCACCGAAAAGCACGAAGATTAGCAAAAACAGAGAAGACCGAATGTGGAAAAAGGTGGGCAGGAAACATCAAATCTCTCGCCAACCCCGTTTCCACTTTGGGCTTAGAAGGGCGTAATTGCAACTTTTTCGGATTTTATGCGGTGCTAAGTTTGCAACAATTTAGGGTGATATATCGTGCATGGTATGATAGCACTCAATCGCAATTTTGTTTTATCTTATCTATCGATTTGAATCGTAGAAAAATATATAATCTTGCCGTGCTATTATACTATGTCTTATATGATTGAAAACAGAATGAAATACACTTGAATCCTTGATTTTGATCCCTTTCGGTTAGAGAGAGAGAGAGAGAGAGAGAGCTTGGTGCCATTTGTTGGGATATTATACGCGGAAACGATAGGATATTGTAATTTACGTCAACGCGAAATCGCTAGAAAAATAAACGAAAAATAAGGATACCAAAAATTTACGTGGTTCGGTCCAAATATCGATATTTACGTCCACGGGGAAAGCCAGCAACAAATAATCCACTATAATTGAAGTATCAGAGTTTACAATTGCTCAAAACGCTCAAGTGTTTTCTATACCTAGATTTAACCAAAAATCCAAAGTGTTTATAAATAAACAACTCATGGTACAGAATTACCGTGCGTTCAAGCTCAAAATACAACGCTCTATGTACGCATGGTTCGCGTACGTACAAAATCGCGTATCTCTTCAAGCTTCTCGCAAAGGGCTTGTGGCTTTGTTGATCGTCGTTGTGCGGATTCGTAGGATTTCCTTTTAAATTGCTTCGCAGGGAAGAAAACATGTGCCCAAAGATCAAACAATTGACCTGGGCCCACCATCACTTTCAATTTCACGTGCAGCTTCTTTCCTCTTCTCTCATTGGCTAAAAGGAACGAAACTTGTGTGTGCTAGCCCCCACAAGGATAACAACTTTCAACAAGAATCCCTGAGAGGCTTTACCTTTTTATTTTATTTTATTTTATTATTTCCTCTTTTGTAATCCTTCATGCAATCCCATGATCAAATAATAAAAATTTTATCTAAGTGAATCGCATTTTGCAAACATTCAAACTTGAGACATAATTTAATAGTTATCCACCTTGGCTCGATATTTGAAGTTAAGTTATAGTGCTCATCATCCATGTTGCTCTCCCAATGCCCTGACGGGCGCTCACTTTCCACATATAGAACTTGAGCTTCGCCAAAGGAACAAACTTAGTCATCATGTATGCCGGGGTTATCTGTTGTAGCAATATTTTTAACAATAATATTACCTTTAGCTAAGACATCTCGGATGAAGTGGTACCTGATGTTGATATGCTTCATTCGCTCGTGATAAACTGGATTATACACCAAATATGTCGGACCTTGGTTATCATAGCATATATCCATACTTTTATGTTCTAACCCAAAGTCCAAGAGCAAACTTTGTAACCATATCGCCTCTTTTGCTACAAAGGTTAGTGCTATGTACTCTGCCTCAGTCGAAGACAAGGTAATGTGATCCTATAAGGACGCTTTCCAACTAACTGCACTACCCATTAGCATAAACATGTACTCCGCTAAAAACTTGTAATCATCCAAGTCACTGGTGTGATATGAATCCACAAAACTAGTGGTCTTACTGCCATTGCTGTCCCTCCGGTACACTATACCCACATCTATTGTCTTCTTCAAATATCTGAGAATTCACTTCATAGCTTCCCAATGAGTTTTACCAAGACGCTTCATGTAGCAACTAACTACACTCATATCTTGTGAAATATTAGGTCTAGTGCACACCATAGCATACATAATACTACCTACGGCACTAGAATAAGGAACCCGGGACATATGCTCTTCCACTTCCTCAGTTTACGGTGATAATTTATTTTAAAATGCTTCGCTAAAGGTATACTTACAGATTTTGCCGACTGTATATTAAAACGTGTCACGATATTCTTAATATATTTCTTTTGAGATAAACGTAAAAATCTTGTAGCCCTATCATGCAAAATCTCTATACCCAATATTTTCTTTGCAATACCTAAATCTTTCATCTCAAATTCAGCATTTAACTGCATCTTCAACACATCAATATCAGATATATTCTTAGTTGCTATTAGCATATCATTAACATATAAAAGTAGATAAATCAAAGAACCATTCTCCAATCTTCTAAAGTAAACATAGCTATCCATTTGACTTTTTGAATAGTTTTGACTAGTCATGAAAGCATCAAAACGTTTATACCACTGTCTAAGGGACTGTTTTAGCCCATACAAAAATTTCTTTAACAAGCAAATATGATCTTCCTTACCAGGAATAGCAAATCCCTCTGGTTGTCTCAAGTAAATCTGCTCCTCTAACTCACCATAAAGAAACGCAGTTTTCACACTAGTTGCTCTAACTCGAGATCTTGCGAAGCAACTAAGGCAAGTAAAACATGAATAGAAATATGTTTTACCATAAGAGAGAATACCTCATTGTAGTCAATGCCCTCATGCTGTGTATATCCCTTTGCCACAAGTCTCGCCTTACACCTCGTTGCCTTGACACTAGGAATGCCGTTTTTTCGTTTAAAGACTCATTTACTTCCGGCAAAATTTTTAGTTCTTGGGTACTCAGCTCCCATGTTTGATTTCGATAGAGTGATTCCATCTCTTCACTCATAGCCCCTAGCCACCGCGACGACTCCAAACTAGCCATCATTTTAGAGTAAAACGAAGACTCATCTGTCTCCACTTCGTCACCTATAGTCAATGCATAAGCAATATCTATATAATTATAATGTATTGGTGATTTAATTTGCCTTCTCTGTCTATCTGCGGCTATAGTGTGTTGCGGTTTCGCTGGTTGTTCACTATCATCATCTTTAGGAACTGCGGCCTCATATGCAGTCTCAACTTTAATTACATTCGAGGTCTTCGGAGTCTCCACCTGAAGCTCCACCTCACTAATAACACCATAATTTGTCTTTTCTGCTAGTTGTGTCACAGAACTCCTCTGTTGAAGTATTGCAGTCTCGTCGAAGATCACATTTCTATTGATTAGAAAACCGGGTGATCTAGGATCAATGCACCACAGCCGGTAGCTTTTCACCCCATGTGCATAACCCAGAAATATGCACTTCTTCACCCTCGGCTCAAGCTTACCATCACTCACATGAGCATACGCAAGGCATCCAAATATATGTAATCTGGAGTAATTAACAGGTTTCCCCAACCATATTTCCTTAGGATTCTTCTACTTGATAGCAGATGATGAAGATCGATTAACCAGGAAACATGCCATATTTACTACTTTAGCCCAAAATTCCTTGACAAGTTTTGCATGTGAAAGCATGTATCGAGCTCGCTCAAGTAAAGTTATGTTCTTTCGTTTTGCCACACCATTCTGCTATGGTGTCTCACAATACCTTCTTTCTCGTAGAACTTGGTAAAATCTTTACCACAGAACTCCATGCCATTATCGGTTCTCAGGCACTTGATTTGTTTATCTAGCTGCTTCTCAATCAATGCCTTAAATTTCTTGAACCGTTCAAACACATCATATTTGTGCTTAAGAAAGTAAACCCATACCTTCCTCAAATAATCGTCGATAAATGTCAGCATATATCAGGCACCTCCTTTCGAAGGAACCGAAGATGGGCTCAAACGTTTGAATGAATATATTCAACTGGTCATTTGGTCGAATGAATAGCTGTTGTAAACTTAACTCGGTGCTGCTTCCTATAGATGCAGTGCTCACATAAGTCAGCTTCCTTGTTTTTTGACTCATCAACAACCCCATTTCACTTAGCATTGTCATACCCGCCTCACTCATATGCCTTAAACGCATATGCTATAATTGAGTCAAGTTAGAGTTTGACTCACCCGATGAAACTGCAGCGATTCCGGTCATGGTCTCTCCTAGTAGATGATAGAGAGTGTTCACTTTCTTCCCCTTCATCACTGTCATAGCACCTCGAGAGATCTTCGGTACTCCACCTTCAGCGATGTACCTACACCCGATGTCATCGAGTGTCCCTAGAGAAATAAGGTTCTTCTTGAGCTTCGAAACATGCCTCATATTTGTCAATGTGCACCAAATTCGAATTGTCCCTATCTCCACAACCTTACAGACTGCATTATTCCCCAAAAGAACTCTACAACCATTTGCAGCCTAATAAGTAGTAAACCAGTTCTTATGAGGTGTCATGTGATAAGAACGCCCTAAATATAGCATCCAGTAGCAATCACACATAAAATACCTTATGCACGTTTGCTGGCATTTTGCTTATTAGCTTTATTCCTCCGCTTTGGACAATCTTTCCTAATGTGCGCTTCCTCGTGACACTCAAAACACTTCACGTATCCCTTAGACTTTCTATGGCGTGATTTTGATATGCTTTTACCTCTGCTGCTACTGGGCCCTTGATGTTGTTCTCTACCTTGAATCATCAGTGCTTGCGCTACTCCTTGCGCCTGACTGTCATCATGCAACTTTCTCTGTCACTCTTTAGAGAATAAGGTGGACTTTACCTCTTCCGAGGTAATTGTAGTACGCCCTTACAACAATGAATCAGTAAAGTGCTCTCATGACTCTAGTAAAGAGGCTAACAATATCATTCCCTGTTCTTCATCTAGTATCTTACCGACGTTCTTCAAATCCAACATGAATTTATTAAATTCATCTAGGTGGGTTCTGATAGATGTACCTTCAGTATATCTAAATTGAAATATTTTCTTTAACATGTACAAGCGATTGTTCAAACCTTTCTTAACATAAAATACTTGAAGTTTTACCCATAATGCTATGACATCCTTCTCTTCGGCAACCTCTATTAAGACATCATCTGTCAAATTTAATAGGATTATGCTCTTTGCTTTTTCCATTAGCTCTACCCTCTCAGAGGCTTTCATAATAATATTCAACTCATCTTTACTATCCAGTGCCTTGGCCAAACCTTGTGTTGTCAATAATGCTCACATCTTGATGCTCCATAACATAAAGTTGTTGCTTCCATTAAACTTCTCAATTTCAAATTTCCTTTCAAATATAATTGCAATAACAGAATTTCCAGATAATAATCAGACAAGCAAAAGCTCCAAATTACAATCAAGAATTCCAACTCCAAGCTCTGATACTAATTGTTGGGATATTATACGCGAAAACGATAGAATCTTGCAATTTATGTCAACGCGAAATCTCCAGAGAAATAAACTAGAAAAATAAGGACACAAAAAATTTACGTGGTTCGGTCCGAGTATCGGTACCTATGTTCACGGAGAGAGCCATCGGCAAATAATTCAATATAATCAGAGTATCAGAGTTTACAATCACTGAAAACACTAAAGTATTTCCCACACCTAAATTTAACTAAAAACCCAAAGTGTTTATAAATAAACAACTTACTTGGATATAAACTCACAGTACACAATTACCGCGCGTTCAATCTCAAAATACAACGCTCTACGTACACTTGGTTCGCTTACGTACGAAATCGCGTATCTCTTCAAGCTTCTTGCGGAGGACTTGCGGCTTCGTTGATCGTCGTTGTGTGGCTTCGTAGGGTTTCCTTTTAAACCGCTTCACTGGGAAGAAAGCGTGTGCCCAAAGGTCAAACAATTGACTTGGGCCCACCATCACTTTCAATTTCACGTGCAACTTCTTTCCTCTTCTCTCGTCGGCTAAAAGGAACGAAACTTGTGTGTGCTGGGCCCCACGAGGATAACAACTTTTAGCAAGAATTCCGAAGAAGAAATTCGTATACTTCATGCAGGTAACAGAGGCTTTACCTTCTTTTTTTTTTAAATTCTATTATTTCCTCTTTTGTAATCCTTCATGCAATCCCATGATCAAATAATAAAATTTTTATCTAAGTGAATCGCGTTTTGCAAATGCTCAAACTCGAGACATAATTTAACACCATCTCAGAGCTACGCATCAGACAAGCAAAAGCTCCAAATCACAATCAAGAAATCCAACTCCATGCTCTGATACTAATTGTTGGGATATTATACGCAGAAACGATAGAATTTTGCAATTTACATCAACACAAAATCGCCATAAAAATAAACTAGAAAAATAAGAATACCAAAAATTTACGTGGTTTGGTCCAAGTATCGATACCTACGTCCATGGAGAGAGCCAGAGGCAAATAATCCACTATAATCGAAGTATCAGAGTTTACAATCGCTCAAAACATTCAAGTATTTCCACATTTAGATTTAACCAAAAACTCAAAGTATTTATAAATAAACAACTCACTTGGATATAAACTCACGGTATACAATTATCGCGCGTTCAAGCTCAAAATATAACGCTTTACGTATGCCTGGTTCACTTACGTATGAAATCGTGTATCTCTTCAAGCTTCTCGTGGAGGACTTGCGGCTTTGTTGATCGTCGTTGTGCGGCTTTGTAGGGTTTCCTTTTAAACTGCTTCGTTGGGAAGAAAACGTGTGCCCAAAGGTCAAACAATTGACCTGGGCCCACCATCACTTTCAATTTCATGTGCAGCTTCTTTCCTCTTCTCTCATCAGATAAAAGGAACAAATGTCACACCTCAAACTTCGAGCTCAAGCACATCCCTCGGTGGTCAATAGAATTTTGTGACATTCCTAGGATTCGTCACCAACCCCTTTCATTTTATTGCACATGCGAAAGTGAATTAACTAATCCCCTGACAACAACAAGCATGGGATAGAAAAGTAGGACAATCAATTTCAAATCAAATACACTTTCATAAACACCTCAAGCTTATACAGAAGGTCTATCTCATAAAGGATTACTGAGCCACCTATGCTCCTGACCCTTCTGCTTCAAGCTTCGGGTTCTTCACACTGGAGACTTGAAAATGGTTATTCAATAACCAGTGAGATGTAAATCCAAGCGAGTTCTTCCCCTAGTCCCCCGATTAGTACTCCAACTCAACTTGGGGTATCTTTTCAGAACCATCCCACAATAAACATGAGATTAACAATCAATAATCAATAGTCGATTTGCATACATCCTTACCTGGTATGTCATACCCTGCACGTCATAACTCAGCACGGTACACGCAATGCACATGGCCATTAGATGATGCAATTCATCAATCATATACGAATTGCGTTACAAATGATCTCACCTGGCCATTGCCACACGAACGCGTTGTCTGGGGTAGAGGCGCGGACACACCGCCATCCCTCATCCCAGCCCAGTATTGTCCTCTTTGGGCTCCGCATTGGTGCGGACGAACCGTCATCCCAATTGGGCTACCCCTCAAGGCTTTGTTCTTAGTATAGCGGAAGTATATGTGAAAGACGTTATCGATTCATGTGTGCATGCCATAAATAATGTGCTCAATTCATGCATGACTAGGACTAAAGAAGCCATGATTCTCATGTGTTCTTACACATTAGTGCGCCACACAGCACACATCGATCAATCACATGGATCCCAATCAATGCAACAGATAACAGTCTTTTGGCATAACCGGACATCGTCTCGCACCATTGAGTACAACAACGTCTACATTAGACGACATTCCATATAGGAGCATCAGCCCAGCCTCCACTATGACTGACATCCGTGGACATGAAGCATTCCTAAAGGAGTATCGGCCCAGCATCCATTACGACCGGCATCCGTTGACTTAGGGCATTCCCGAAGGAGTATCGTCCAATCCCAAAGGCTTGTGACGACATCTCATATCATTCATGCATTCATTCAATATCGGCACAGGATACCGTGCATTGCACTCAAATACCTGAATTAAAATAGTGATCCCGGCCTATTTTCTTCATATTAAAAATGCATGATAAAATAATCGGTGTGGGGACGCGGTCAGATCGAACCAGAAAATTTGTGTCATCTCTTTTAAAATCTCACAATTTGGTATAGTATTTAAAAACACTTTTGGTATCCAAAACCTAACAATCGGAATTTTCTAATTAAATGCCAACAGTTTCCAATCACCATACAATAGCACAAAACATCACCCAAGTGATGCGAATGCCTATGCCTTTACACATCCATTCACTTTATAAAATCAATACACATGAAATTAGACCATTTTTCATTCTCGGGTGAACAGTGCATGTGAACAGTAATTTATGAATAGTGTTGCGTGAACAGTACTCGTGAATAGTGCGTCATGAACATTAAATTTCCAGAATTTAATAACTAATAAATTAAATCCACAAGTCATTAAAAACACTAATTAAAGAATGCAAAGCATCAAGAACCATCATTAAACTAAAATCGGTCTTAATTGGTAGAAACCGGGCCTTCATGCGTCTCCAAATTTAAATCTAGAAACCTAACCAATCAAGCTCGGAAAATTTTCAAATTTGAATATGTTTTAAAGGACACATAAACGAAAATTTTTCATGAGACACCTAAACCCAAATCCTTCTAGATTCGGCCCAGTAAATTACTCAATCCAGCGCCAAAATTAGGTCCGTTCTCAGAAAGTCAATTTTTCCGAAATCAGTTTGATTTGAGGTCTTAAACATATTCGTTTGATCTGAAATTTGAGTATGTTAAACTAGGAGATGTAACAAAAAAATTGTGAAGGAAAAATTTGGAAATTTGAACCCTAAGGGTCAGTAAATACCCCTAGAATCCTTACAGGTCACTAATTCCAGCGAAAGCTGAAGTTCTATTCAAAGATGACGATGTTGATATCTCCTGCTTCTGGGTTCCCAAAAATCTTGAGAAAAATATATATTGTATCTAAGGATGTCTAAAACATTTCTCTAGAAGAAATTATCTTCAAATTCGTGCCTGATTTTGATTTACAAAAATTACAAACGACAAGCGTCCAAGAATCAGTTCTGTAAAACAGTCATTGTTTTCGACCAACCCATCCTCTATAGTGCTAATCTCACTCATTATACTAATAATAATCCACTCTAGACTATCCTTAGTCCCTACTTGAGTTAATCTAAACTATTCTTAAGCCTAACCAACCTCCAAAGCAAGTTTAGGCACTAATCAAATGATTATGAGCTAAACTCACCCGACGACAATTCCAACGACATGAGCGCGATGGCGGTGGCGATGGCTACTCATGGTTACATCCAAAATGTCACAGAGGCGCTTGGAAAACATGGGTCTCGGCGGAGGTGGTTTCCGATTTGGCAAGAACGGCGGGTGGACGGCTAGTGGATGGGTGGTGCGGCTCTTCAGCAATGGATGGTGGTTTGCGGACAGTGATGGCCCACGGCCATGGCGCAAGATGGTGGCTGGTTTGGGACAGGACAGCAGCACACGGTGCTGTTTTGAGAGCAAAACAGAAAATAAACTAAAGAGAAAAGAGAAGAAGAAGAGGGACATGGGAGTGGGGGTTGTCGAGAGGAGGAATGGGGAAAGAGGAGAGAGAAACAATAAAGAAATTGAAGGAAGTTGAGGGGAAATTGCTGCAGAGGGGTTGGCCTGAGTCAGGGGGTGGAAAAGTGGGAGAGAGAGGGAGAAAAAGAAGAAAGAGAGAAGAAAGGAGAGGGGGAGGAAATTGCGTGCGAAGGAGGGGGAAAGAAAATGTGAGAGAGAGGGAGAGAGAGAAGAAAGAGAAAAGAAAATGGAGGAAGAGGACTTTTGGCCGAAGGAGAAGGAAGCGTGAAGGAGAAGAGAGAGAGAAGAAAAATAATAATAGTATTGTTATCATTTTTTTTTCCAATCTCCGATTTTTCATCCGATAATTTCTTTTTCCGAAATTTCGGGATGTCACAATGAAACTTGTGTGTGCTGGGTCCCACGAGGATAACAACTTTTAGCAAGAATTCCAAAGAAGAAATTCGTATACTTCATGCAGGTAATAGAGGCTTTACCTTTTTTTTTTTTTTTTTTTATTCTATTATTTCCTCTTTTGTAATGCTTCATGTAATCCCATGATCAAATAATAAAAATTTTGTCCAAGTAAATGCGTTTTGCAAACACTCAAACTCGAAACATAATTTAACACCATCTCAGAGTCACACATCAGACAAGCAAAAGCTCCAAATCACAATCAAGAAATCCAACTCCAAGCTTTGATATCAATTGTTGGGATATTATACGCGGAAATGATAAGATCTTGCAATTAACATCAACGTGAAATCGCCAGAGAAATAAACGATAAAAATAAGGATACTAAAAATTTACGTGGTTTGGTCCAAGTATCGGTACCTATGTCACGGAGAACTCAAAAAGAGCAAATAATCTACTATAATAGGAAGTATCGAGTTTATAATCGCTTAAAATACTCAAGTTCCAACATCTAGATTTAACTCAAAATTCAAAATATTTATAATTAAACAACTCATTTGGATATAAACTCACGGTACATAATTACCACGCATTTAAGCTCAAAATACAATGCTCTACATATGCTTGGTTTGCTTACGTACGAAATTGCGTATCTCTTCAAGCTTCTCGCGAAGGACTTGTGGCTTCGTTGATCGTCATTGTGTGGCTTCGTAGGGTTTCCTTTTAAATCGCTTCACTGGGAAGAAAACGTGTGCCCAAAGGTCAAACAATTGACCTAGGCTCACCATCACTTTCAATTTCACGTGCAGCTTCTTTCCTCTTCTCTCATTGGCTAAAAGGAACGAAACTTGTGTGTGGGCCCCACGAGGATGACAACTTTCAGCAAGAATTCCAAAGAAGAAATTCGTATACTTCATGTAGGTAACAGAGGCTTTACCTTTTTTTTTTTCATATTATTTATTTTATTATTTCCTATTTTGTAATGCTTCATGCAATCCCATGATCAAATAATAAAAAAATTATCCAAGTGAATCGCGTTTTATAAACGCTCAAACTCGAGACATAATTAAAATCAATCAATTGCAGTCCTACCATATCCAACGCAAATTTGATTTGACAGGAGGAGGACGTCTAACAAATTCCTAGAGCCATTAATTAAAATCAAGAGCAAAATCACATTTATCATGGGGAGCACGAATTCACGGGTCAATTCTTCTAGAGCAAAATAGGCGGTAAACCTACCTAATTGTAATTTATAGGTGTTTGGGGGTGGGGACGGACGATAATTGTGCTTTAATGCATATCCGAACACCTGTATAATTGTCTAATCCCTAACAAGAAAGGAATACCAAAATTATCCTCTTCTAATCTCTAGCTCCCTTGATCACGTCTTGCTACATTATTACTGTCCAATTAAGGAATAATCATTACGGCAGTCGACTACATGCACTCAAAGCGAACCCCACCATCATATTCGATGATTGGGATATGATTATGTGCATGCACGTGTTATCGTTGTCATTCCTTTTACTATTTATACTGATTCCGAACATCAAGTTGTTAATAATTAAATTCCCAATCTCAAGCTCGAATTCCCTCTTTTGATCCTCATTTTCATTTAGATTGACAAGCTCAAGCTTGAATTCTCTCTTTCAGTCCTCATTTTTGTTTGGAATAATATCAACCAAGGTTAGCATTATCACTTCATATTATTAGCCTTCTTTTACTTTTGTTTCAAGTAGGGTCTCTATTCGCACATGGACTACGGCCTTGCAGAAGGTCACATTTTTCTTTATCACGCATATAAGTGGGATCTCTGTTCGAGTACGAACTGCCACCCCTGCATAAGATCACATTATTATTTTAATTACTGTTCATGCATGTAAGTGGAATCTCTACTTGAGTGCGGACTACCTCCCTTGCGTGAGATCACATTGTTATTCTAATTACTTTCAACTATGTTTCATATTATTTTATGACTGGAATCATAATTAGTTTAGTCTTCATCTATATTTCATTTCTTCACCTAATTCGTTTCTTATTTATTATCATTATCACTCATGAATTATTATACTTCATATTAGATAATTTCACACAACTTGCAGATTTTTACGATTATATTAGAGATATAGAACTTAATAAACGTAGATGTTTAGATTTAAATCACAATTCTCTTAATAATTTTCTATATATATCGAAATCACTCTACGTTATTTCTTATCCTTTATATAGTACCCAAAATCCTAAGGGCTATATGGTATTGGGGCCGGGGATATATATATTAGAATGCTCCATAGCTAAGCACTTTACTTTCGCAGGGATGTACGCCTCTTCACTTGGCATCTATGAACGGATATGCAGAAATAGCGATGGAATTGTTACAATCAGACCCCCTTGCATGCCTTGTCCATGATGAAGATGGAAGGACCCCACTTCATCTGGCCACGATGAAGGGCGGAATCAACATCGTGATAGAGCTTGTCATAATGTAGATGCTTTCGAGTTTGAGCCATACCTTTGGAGCGGATTTGATTTCCGCCACGTATTGAAGGGCCCCGTCTAATAGGCTCAATTTGTTCGCGTTGCACGCCCTCTCCTCCATGTTGGCCCAATCATCGTTGGTGATGGTGTTCGACTTGTTCAATCTTCCCATAAGAACCTTTGATAAACTCGGTTGAACTAACAGATCCTTCATTCTTCTCCGTCATAGTGTAAAATTATTCTTCTCGGTGAATCATTCGATATCAAATCGAACAGTCAAACCTTTCCAGCCATCTAGTCAAAAGTCACAATACAAGAATGGAGAACTTGGATTGCTTCAATATCAATTGTTGTGCGGCAGAGCACCCTACTAAATGAGATGAAAAGTTGAAAAACAAGAATAATCAAGAAAACAAAGATTTACGTGTTCGGCGAAAATCCACCTATGTCCACGGGAGAGAGAGATGAATTCTTCTTTCTTGAGCGTCTTTAGATACAAGATAAAAAGCTGAATAAATAGATCATCATATCCCCACTTCCCTAATCCCAATAAGAGAAGAGTTCCACCCTAAAGATCTTATCAATTTTGAAACTAAGAAATTTTTAGTGATTATCCCCTAAATATTAGGGATATCATGACATTTTTTAGTTACATCGAATTTGGACTATTTCCCATGAAATTCCTTGTAGATAGGTCCAAATCTAGGAAATATATATCTACAAACGTATAGCCTGCAAGCGCCAAACCTTCCTAGACTTCCCGATCAACTTTCTCAAGTCTCTAATCAATGGACATTTCTTGGAATTGAAGACAACATCAGCAAAGTCAAAGAGAAGGCCTTGTCAACTTTTCCGATTCAATGGAAATTTCTCGGTATTGAAGACAACATCAGCAGCGTCATGAGGCCTTATCAACTTTTCCAAGTTTCTAATCGAGCGAAATTTCTTGGACTTTTCGATGAAAGTCTCGTCGATTTTAAATGCATGCTGATCTTCTTAATTCAATGAATTTTCTTTGAATACGGGTTGCATCATCGTATTATTCCACACTCTTTACTTTTCAACATTGTGGAAGCATGCAAGAATATTCTTTAATCCCACGCGTTTGTGTCGCTGCTTTGCTCTTTCCAGCATGTAAATGCTATGTAAGACTCACATTATAGCATCTTATATATAGTTAACAATCTAAACCCTTGACATTCCAACTCCAAGGCAATCTAGTGAAAGAAAAAGAGAGATCGTGTGTGGACCGAAAGCTTTAGGTGATTAACCCGAGTGATTTCGAGTTCACCCAAGCTGTGAACAATGCCATCGATCACAAGCCCAAGAAGAAGGTCGCCATCCGCGCAGTTGCATCAACAAGCTTCCTTAGCATCTGAAAGAACACGCCGAGAGAAGAGGCTCTATGAAGCATCGCTTGGCGGTTGCGTCGAGTCGTTAGCTCAGTTGCTGCAAGAAGACCGACTCATCCTGGCTCGGGCTTCTGTCACTTGCTTCGATGAGACACCATTGCATGTGGCCTGCATGCTCGGTCATGTACCTTTTGCCAAGGCTCTTTTGGCTCATAAAAGGGATTTGGCTATGGAGTTGGACTTGCAGGTATGTCGAGGCGAAAACCTTGATTGTGGTTGTTTGATATCAAACTATCTTGCTTGTCAAATTAGATTTTGCACATGTAATGTAGTATTTTGTTTTCCAGTTTTCATGATCCGTGAGAAATCAAACCCATCGTATATCTCAAGGAAATTAACAAACTTCAGACAGAAATCAAATCATGGGTTTCCAGGTTAATTCAGCCTGAAATATCTTATAGACACCAGTGAATTTGAGTAGCTCGGTCTATTTGATTTGAAAATGCAATATATAGAAATCACATGAACGTGTCCCTCAATAAGATTGCTCCATTGTCAAGCACTTTACCTTTGCAGGGCCGTACGCCTCTTCACTTGGCATCTGCAAATGGATACGTCGACATAGTGAGGGAATTGTTACAATTAGAGCCCCGTGCATGCCTTGTCCATGACGAAGATGGGAGGACCCCACTTCATCTGGCCACGATGAAGGGCCGAATCAACATCGTGAAAGAGCTGGTGAAGGCGAGTCCGGAGGTAGTGAGATATGGTGATTTGGTGAATGCTCAAGATGATGAGGGTAATACCATTTTGCATTTGGCTGCAGCAAACAAGCAAATAGAGGTAATCCTTTTTGCTTCGAATTGCTTCGAAATTGTTACGATGTCAGATATCGCATTCCAATTGAACATTTTGTGCAGATAAAATCCGGCTTATTCTCATTTTTCTATAGACTCAAGCTTTTGCATTCAAACTTCAGTGGATTTATCGATTGATACAGGAAATATCTTTGTTTGTTGTTTCTTTTATAATTGATAAGAAGCTCATCTTTTTGTGTAGACAGTGAAATATTTGCTTCAAAGAAGCGAAGTGGATGTGAACACAGAGAATAGAAATGGCTTCTCTGCTCTGGATATAGTGGAATATTTTCCAAAGGATTTCAAAGTCATTGAATTGAGAGAACTGTTTGTACATGCTGGAGCTCTGAGAGCCATAAGATTCCCTACATCGACAACTCACCAAGTAATTGTTGATAACACAAATGAGGAGAATTCAACTATTGTAGTTGACCTAGCATCTGTAGCACCTCCTTCCACCAATACTCCTCCGATAAAGGCGTTTTCGCCAGAGTCTTTCTCGGGTGATATCAGTAAGCAGAAGGAAGACAAACACGAGAAAAGGATCGAGAAGATGCGCAATTCTCTGATGGTAATGTTTTAGCTAGATGTCTTGGAGTAGCATTTGTTGAAAACTTAGATCATATTGATCATAGCTCATAGCTAATTAAATCAAACTCTCTGTTTCTTTCATGAAAAATGGATGATTCATAAATTATTTTCCTAGAAATGATCATTTGTGTCGCTTAAAATAAATAGTTATGCTTTCTTAAAAATATTTTCTGCATATGTACTAAATTGCTCATAATTAAATAGCTATGTAGAGAAAGAAGATGAGTAGTTACAATAATAGATGGCTTATGATTAAAAAAAAACAGAGGGTAATATAAGAAATCTAATAATGAGAAGAGATTAAACAAGTTGATGAATATTTAAGAAAGTAATGGTACTCAAAAAAATCTAAATGTGGAGCAATTGGATTTTCTTCAAATATCTTTACTAATACATAAAGTAAAGAGGATTTCTAAAAGACTCAATCTTTTGTCTTCTCCAAATATTCTCAACGACTTGGAGTCTGTTTGATAACAATTTTGTTTTCAAGAACAATTTCTATTTATAAATGATGTTTTTATTTTTGTTCTTTGAACGAGTTTTTGAGTATTTGAAGACACCTAGTAACTGTGCAAAATTTCTATTCTTGGTATAGAAATGCGTTTGGTAAGACTTTAAATTCTTTTGTGATTTAGAATTTCTTTTAATTTTTTAATAATTTTATTATATTTTTCTCTTTTTTCCTTTTTCTTCTTCTCCTTTTTCCTCTTTGGCCGGTTGCCATTAACCGGCCAGACAAGGGTCGGCAACCTCGTTGGAGCATTGCCCCAACCCCTGGCAAGGCCGAGCATTGCCACCCGAGCCTCATCGGCGGCTGGGTGAGCTCGGCCTCACTCAGACCTTGTGAACTTGGCAAGCCTCATCGATGGCTGGAATATAAGTGTATTTTATTTTCTACACATTTAGTTATTGATTTTGATTTTCTTTCTAACAACAATAGCAACCTTTATAAAAAGACGTTCAAATTTCGAAATATCTTCATTTTTTTTTCTCATAGATGTATATATTCATACACTTAGTTTTTTCACAATTTAATCCATGAGCTCTATTTCTGTAGAGAGCTTGCTACAATTTTCTAGTATTTACATAAATATAGGAAAAGCCATCAATTGAATTTGTGCATTTGTTGGAATGACTAACTTTGACTCGATGATCTTCGTATGTATAAATATAGTCGAAACACTATTTCTTCATTCACATACTAAAACTTTCTTTCACGTCACGACAGGTAACTGCCACCGTGATCGCAGCCATGGCTTACCAAGCCGGCATTAGCCCTCCTTGCGGCGTGTGGGGCGAAGATCACAAAGACAACCAAGACAAGATCTTATTCTTGGCAGGAACATCGATAATGGCCGCAAACGATCCAAAGGGTTACTCAGTGTTCTTGACATACAACACCATCTCTTTTCTTGCATCCCTTAGCACGATCTTCTTGCTCATAAGTGGCTTCCCCTTGGGGAAGAAGGTTCTGACGAGGATTCTGATGGCCACAATGTGGGTGACTATCATTTTCACGGCGCTGACTTACCTCCGGTCCATGCTGGCCTTCTCGCACGGGCACAGGAAACCTGAAGACGCCACCCAAGCACCCGCCAAAGCACCCACCGACCGTATGCCATCCGACAGTATCCCATTGGCTGTGCCCTTCATGTTTGTTTTTCTCTGCGCTGTAGCCATTCTTTTTCTATTTCACACCGTTCGATACCTCCGAAAGATCCGCAAAAGCACAAAAATTGGACATCAGGATGTGTGAGTTGGTGCAGATCTAGGGGCAATATCAAGATCTAGTGTATTCATCTGGTGGGACAAAGGATTACTGCATAGTCTTGATGCCTATGTTCTTTGTAACTCAATCCCTATGTCATAAGATCATTCTGAGTACCGCCAGTTGTGCAAACGATTTAATGAGACTACTAAACCAAATGCAGAGTCCATCCCGCATTATTCTCGAGCTCTCCTCATCGGAGATGTCTCGCCCGCGTAGCCAAATCTTTCTAAAGAGAATGGGAAGGCCTGGCCACAAAGTAATCTGATCTACTCCTATGTATGCCGCAGATTACTAGGTAAAAGCAACATTGGGCCATTCTATGATTTGTCTCACACAGCTTCACCATTCTCTTTCCAAACACGCCAAACAACCGAACCCACCTTCCTCAAAAGCATCCGCATTTCTTTTTTGCTTCCTTCATATACTTCTCCAGTGCTGATAGATGTCCAAAAGCCATCTGATCAAAGCTAGTGAGCCTCTCTGTCTGATCAATTTCAACCCCGTGGCACCAAACCACAATGCGGTCACACCATTTACATGAACTTCCTACACTATCTTTCCTGCCTAATTTTAAGGAAGTGATACACAGATTTCACAGAAAACACTCCATTATTATTTGCAGGCCGTGCAAGCTGATCCTCCCTCAAAGGTCGGAATCGAAGCAGCACTAGTTTCATATGTAATGTTCACATACCAGAACGTGTGCTTCTTCCAAAACAACATTCAAGCTCTGATATTATGACTTCTTGCCAAACGATCTTTTCTTCTTTATATAGACAAGTAGAGGAGGGACAAGGCAGAAATGCAACCTAAAATCCCATGGATCGATCTGTTGTTCCTAATCACAAGACAAAGGATTGGTAAACGATTGAAGAGACTAATATGGCGGTTGGAGCAAACGTGCATGATCTCCCTTGTAATTTGTACAAAATCAGGTCAATACACAGTTATAGTTGCCGCTCTTTCTTCTCTATACAATGTTGTATGTGACTGTCGGACGAAGAGAGATTCAGCCAGTTCGGCCGGGTCTGCTCAGGAACGGCTCAGTCCTCAGCTCGGCCATCTTCGCTCAGCATTGAAGTATTCTGGACCTTGGTCCTCAATTGAGATTCAGGGTGGCTAGAAATAAATTGGTAGTGCAGGATGGGATTTCCTGCAATCATTATATAATTGTTTCCTTTGTTTAAATATTATTTGATGCTGAGATTAGAAATGTTTGTCTAGGTTTTCTATTTCTTTCCCTTCTAGCTGCTTTTAAGCATCTATCTTGCCAGACGCTTCTGCTATAGAGGGATCAATTAAGCTGCCATCTCAAGTCTCTGTCGCACGAGACTGAACCTCATGCAGGTTAGAGTTTATCTACTATCTATGACTTGAAAATTCCATGTCAATTAAACTGTACAAATTCATGCACATTTGATGATCAGAAGCCCGACTCTGTTTAAGCATGGTATCTTAACATCTCACCCCCAGACATAAAAATTTTCGCTGGAATCTCCGCTAGACTCGATTCATTAGACTATTTAAAACAATATTTCAAGTGATCGAACTAGCATGAAATGAAAGAGAGAGCCGAGTCAAATAATTGTTATAGAGGATGACACTCGATGAAAGCATGAACTTATTCCGTGCAGGACAGAACATTTTTTTCTGTCTTTCGCCATAAAAACTTCTCAATTCTAATTCATTTGGAAAATACAGCACTATCACATCAAGGTGGTCTGCCTGCGACGTCAGCATCAAATAAAAACTGCAGATATAAGGGGACATTAGAACTGTAACTCTCACTACAAACTAGGTCTCTAGCCTGAGTAGCTGCTCCATCCAGTTGTCTTATGGATTAGTTGCTCGACTAACCCAACTCCACTGGACGTCTTCAAATAGAAATCCTATCGCGTCGCTACCTTTGATCTTTTATTAGATCTTCTACAAGCTCTAAATAGTTCGTGACATCCCCCCCTCCTGTCTATAGTTTTCGTTCCTCGCTCATATCTCCTCGCCTAGGCATCCACCCAAAGGTCTTCCATTCAACGTGATCGAAACATCTCATACGACCTCCTCCCATATTATCCTTGATTGGTTGGCAGCCCCTACTTTTTCCTGCATTAATTGATTCCGAATCTCGCATTTTGTCTTGAATCTCATATCCTAGGAAGCATTCTAAAGGCGTCGTCTTCCTGATCTCCAGTTTTGTCAAAATAGATCAAAGTTAATGGAAGAACTTGGTTCTTAGTACTCCATGATGTCCAATTTTCTCAAGGTGCCGTCTGAGTTTCTATGGTTACTAGACTTACACGCTAAGGTTTGCAAAGTTGCCCTTCGAAGTTCGAGTTTCGGGTTAGCCCCAGCTTGGGTTTCACCTACCCCAACACCACATCATCTACAGACAAAATACAGCAATGGACATCGTCTTGAATTTGTCTTGTCAGCATGGACGGATTCACCATGGGGGCAATGGAGGCACTCGCCCCTCTAAGGTTCCTCTAAAAAGGGAAACTACAAGTGTGTACCTATAAGGCTTGATTTGACATGGGCAGAAAAGAGATTACAAAATATTCGAGTCATTCATTCGATTTTGCTTACGTCTTACCTGATCCATCATATTAATGAGGCATTACGGGTGTTCAAGGTTTACTTACCAAAGATGAGCTTTTTTTTCATAGAAAAAGTGAGCATCGGAAGAATTGACGAAAAGGCAAATGTTAAAAGAGTGCCCCTAGGATATTTGTTTTATTTCATTATTTAACAATTTTTTTCAAAGTTAATACGATACTTATTTAGTTTTAATCAAATAATTCAGACATTCTCCATGTTATAAGGGTCTTGTTAATGAATGCATTAAAGGCACTAGTTAAAACCACTAACTATAAAATAACGCGAATCAGCATATATTAAAAAGTGAGCAATGATATATTTCGAAAACGTTACTTGCTTCAAATGTACTTTTTTTTATATATCCAAAGCAAAATTAAAGAGGCCTAACAATCACCCTAAGGAGACTCTTTAACATTCCCCTTTTCATTAATTATTCTAACACGCGCTTTTTCTATGAGAAAAGCTCATGTTAGGTAAGTAAAGCTTTAATCTCCAAAATACCCCATTGATATTACGGACCAAGTAAGACATGAATCCACACCTCCATAGTGGCCTTTTAGCCATGAGAGTCATTATCAAGGTGTGAGCGTGTCACACCCCAAACTCTCGTGAATGGGGGATGACATGGCCGTCCTTCCACTAGAAGGACGCAAACTCAAAGCTTCCAAAATCCAACTTCTAAAAGTCCCTACATCATATCGCTCTTGTATCTATTCATTGTTAGTTGAGATATCGTTCTCATACCTACTTATCGTTAGTTGAGATATCGCTCCCGTACCTACTTATCGTTAGTCAATGAACCTGAAAAAGATTGGAAAATAAAGAGGTGAGTAACCACAACTCAATAAGTAGTGCATATCTTCTAAGCGGATTGAGCACCCACTAAAACCAAACCACAACTCTTACTCAAATCTAGGATATAACAAACATATAATAAAATAATAAGTACACACACTTCAACACGGCTATATTTATAACAAAAATAATCATTTCACGATAATATCAAAAATAAACATCGATGGTCTAATCCATTGATTAATCTCATTAATTCACATGCCAATGGTCTATTCCATTGGTTAATCTCATACCATATATCAATAGTCAAATGAAATTATATATCAATGGTCAATTCCAACGACCAATCTCAAATCATACACCAATGGTCCATCTAATCTCAAATTACACGCCAATAGTCCATTCCATCAAACAAACTCATATCACATATCAATAGTCCACTCCATTGACCAATCCGTTGTTCAATATCAAACCATTGTCACAATATAACGCTTGGTGAAGAGACGACCAAGATTCCCCTAGCAAGGTTTCCATCTATTATTAGTTGGTGGCTTGGCTCACAAGAATATCTTAGTTCAGTATTTTTCTCTTTTATTTTTAAAAAAATGTTTTGCAGACAGCTCAAATTAATTTTAAATATATTTCCTTAACATGTAAGGTGACGCGCAAACCATCAATTTAACATCCAGATAAAAAGCAATGAATTATTGCAAAACTAACCTTAGGGTAACGAAAGCATATGCATTGTTAGATTAAAATTCACATCAACACTCTAGATGATTTCTAATTAACACGCAATTTCTTTTTTTTTTGTTTTAACTTAATTAATGAGAATATTGCATATATAACTAAATGATCTAATTCTAATGACAAATAATTTCTAATTAAATGGATCTAGTAACAATCACTAAATGACATGCATTTCATGAATTTAATTTTATATGACATGCACATAACTTTTTTTTTCTTAAAAAAGCATGCAATCTATTCTAGAAAATGAAACTAATTTATTCTAAGACATTTTTTGTATTTTTTTATGAAATTCGAAATTAGAAAAATGTGAAAATTATCTCATTAGATTAAGATTCTATCCAACTTATATTGATGATTAAGTCAGGCTAAACCCTAATTTAAACTAAGATATTATTTTAACTTAGCAATCTCTAATATAAGATGCAATCTATCTAAAAAATCAATCTAAACTTAAAATGAAACATGCAATTTTATTTAATATGCAATGACGTACAAAAAAATGCCCTAAACATATGCATGATGATTTTTTTTTTTTTTTTTTTCTATAAAATTCGAAATTTAAAATTACCAAATAATTAACATGCAATTTAAATTAAAAAAAAAAACTAATGTCCTAAATGAATGCATTTTTTTTTTTTATTTAAGAAATTCGAAATAAATAAATTTATTATTCTAAACATGCAAGATAATCTAAAACAAGGAATATTCTAAAACAAGCCTGATCTTTTTAATGATCTTTTTTTTTTTTTACGAAAACAAAATTGATTCAAGTCACATGATAGCATATCATAGCAATATAAGATAAGGTTGATATCCTAAAATTGATGAACCATATTTCAAATTATGAATCGTGTGAGATCGGATTGATGATTTTGCAAGAGATTGCGATTGCAAGTTGAATTTCGGGCGCGAAAATCGAATTGTCAATCCCAAATTTCAAGGGCAATTTCATGTCGGGAGCTTCAATCTTACATTAAGGAACAATTATACCTAAAAAAAGAAAAGGCAAATAAAGTAAAATAAAATAGAACAAACTACCTAATGTGATTTTCCAGCTTGTGGTGGGTCACCGGGGTCGGAGCTCTGGCGAGGACCGGCGGGAAAGGGACGGCACCCGGGCAGCAGGGGCAGCCGGCGGAACAGGGGCGTCGCGGGAGGAAGGCGAGCACGGCGGTCGTCGGGGTTGGGTTGCAGCGAGGGAGACGGAGGCGCTACAGCAGAGGATGGAGCGGCTCGGCAGGGGAGGCTCGGCGTCGACTCCGGCTCGGGCGGAGCAGCGACTCGAATGGGTCGAGCTGCAGGTCTCAGGCGAAGCAGAAGCGCGATCGATCGGAAGGTGGAGGCGCAGCAGCTTGGGTCGCAGCGTCGGGTGGGAAGGCTCGAATAGCAGGGGACCGACGTTCAGATGGGGCCGCGAGCAGCGAACGAGAAAAGCCGGGGTCGCAGGGGGCGGAGCCGGTCGTCACAGGGGGGTGGAGCAAAGGCGGAGCCGGCCGTCGCAGGGGAGTGGAGCAGCAGCGGAGACGTTGGGTTGCTACGGGCGTCACTCGGAGGCTGGAGGCGTGACGGGGCACGGCGGTGACTGGCGGAGGCGCGGTTCTGCGGCGTCTTCCGGCGGGCAAAGGGCCGATGCGGTCGGGTCTGGCTCTGGCGGAGGCGAACGGGTCGAGCTGCAGGTCCAGGCGAGGCGGCGAAGTGGTGGCGGCTTCAGAGGGACAGAGCACGGAGAGGCGAGGCAGCAGGGCGAAGTCGCGAACGACGCCGCGCGGCGACCGGCGCAGCAGAAACTCGAGCGGCAGCGGTGCGGGGGAGCGACTGCGGAGCCGAAGGGAAGAAGATGAACATAATTTATCTATTTCTTTTCCTTTTTTCCTCTGCCAGCACGTCCCTCACGCCTCCCTCTCTCTTCACGTCGCTGTCTCCTCTGTTACTCTCTGCAGAAGCAAAAGCTTCTTTTTGCTGTTGACTTTTCCTCTTCACTTCTCTGCTTTTCTCTTTTGTTTTCTCAAAGGCACGAACGGAAAAGCAAGGGAAAACCTTTCTTCTCTATTTTTGTGTTTTTTCCCTCGAACGAAGAGAAGCCCCCGAAACCTTATATGTTTAACCCTTTTACAGGCAAAACAAATGCAATCTTTTTGGAATATTTCATCTTTTTTTAGTATACACAAAGATTGCCTATAACCTCCCAATCACAAAAAATCTTTTTATTTTTCCTCATTTCCTGAATATTCCCCATTAATTTTATCGC
Source organism: Eucalyptus sideroxylon (assembly GCA_014182405.2). Taxonomy (NCBI): domain Eukaryota; kingdom Viridiplantae; phylum Streptophyta; class Magnoliopsida; order Myrtales; family Myrtaceae; genus Eucalyptus; species Eucalyptus sideroxylon. The sequence continues at coordinate 48,481,204 of CM024550.2, forward strand.
ATTTTGCTAAAGATAATATTGCAATACGATTTTCTCAAATTCTAAAAATTCACCGAATATCATATCAAATCTCGATTTTCCATTCGTGGGCTTAGTTCGGTTTGCCAAGTTAAAACTCAGAACCATTAATTCAAACCCATCCGCCACCGGTCCAATACAAAAAGTACAAATTAAAAATAAATGCACCTAAATTTATATGTTATACAATTAATATTTTTTTCAGGGATAAAATTACTCCATAATTTTCTATGCAATAAATAAATGATCGGATCGTGAAAATTTAGGTGTCAATAACCCAAAACATATAATATTTCTCAACTTCATTCATCAAACCTAATATATATTTCCACCAAAAAGTTCTCACACTATTTTTAAATACTAAAACGCAGTAAATACCCAATCTAAATTTTATGCAACAAATAGGCTTATTCATAACTTATAAAATATCAATCATTTATCATTTTAAAAAGCATGAGCTTATAAATTCTTAGAAGATAAATCGAAAACGATATTAAAACCAGGTAATATGCTACTCTCCAACTAACGATTCGACTAAATTATGCTTATTCATCAATAAAACGACACCTACGCGCTAATAAATTGCTCAACCAAAACAATTACTCAAAGCCGTCCATAGTGAAGCTTGAGCATGAAACTTCATCGTGCCATAATTTTTTTCTACTGAACTCTGTTTCAAGTGTACTTATAGTCGGTGGAAAGCTCATCCAACATACTATAAGAACCCTAATTTAGCCAACCCAAAATCAAGCCGAAAATCAACAAAATATGGCCCTGAAGTTCTGATAGCGCACTGTTCATCATGCGTGATAAACTTCAAAATTTTGTTTCGGGAAAACCGTAAACTCAAATCACAACATCCCAAGCTATCATTTCTACAAAAATATGCAGTTCAACAACTCAAAAATCATACTTTGCTACTCGATTTTCCCAAAGTTCTGAATTTCAACCCTTTAAGTCCGAAACTACTCCGATTGAACAAGGGGGAGCACGAGTGCTTACCGCGAGTTGCATTATGTAATTAAGGTGGCTTGGCAAGGCTCCCATGGAGAACGTGCGAAGCTCCTTTTCTTCTTTTCTCCTCTCCTTCTTCTTTCTCTTCTTCTTTTTCTTTCTTTGTGCTCGAGCTCTCCACCGTCCCTCTCTCTTCCCTTCTTTCCTTCTCTCTTTCCCTTTTATCTCCTCCTTTTTTTCTTTTTATCTTTCTTTATTTCTTTTCTTCCTCTCTCTTCTCTTCTTTTTTTTCTTCTCTCCCGAAGACTCTCGGCCTCTCTCCTTCTTCTCTCCTCGTTTTATTTTTTACTGGGTCAAAACCCATATTTTACGGAACAAATATTCTTGGGCCTATAAAAATACGTGCTGTACTCCCTTAGTTCTTTCTAATCTTTGGCCAAACATGTCAGATGATAACACGACATGTCATTGACCCGAAAATTGAGCATGTAAAGGATAAGTGTTCAAATGGTACATGTGATATCGATGTTGGAGGCATTCTCAAGGGGAAGAGAATCAAGATTGAAAACCGAGGTGGTGCAAGGATGAGAACCTCTATCATCATATTGGTGTCTCTATTTGATGTTGTATCCATCCAAACTATCAATTCATGCGAATAAAGAGGTAGCGGATCCTTTCCCATCGGTGCAGATATGGCTTGGGCGAGTTTAAGTTATTGAAGATGGTCAGGAGTACAGAAGACAAGAAAGGAATGCGCAGTCAATAAATCAATCTCGCGTCACCACAAAAGGCAAGCTCCACATAACCTGTGAAACCCCATTTGAGTTTAGGTGGCATTGCGCAATCCTCGCATTCCCATTGAGGATGCAGCGGCGATTTCCTGAAGGTTTACACTATTTCTCATGCTCAACAGATAAGTAAATTGGTTTTGACATCATTGGTTTAGTTGTTGCCTAGTTCTTTCAACTTCACTTTATTCCAATTTCAATGATTTAACTAAATTATAATAGAAAAGTTAGAGCATTGCGCGCATGCCTGGACAAAATATCAACGCGCTCCCACGCTTAATCATAAGCTTCGCTCTTGAGAAAGTATAGATAACGCGACATAACATAATGGATCTAAATTTAGTAAAATCAGCAGATAAATGATTTGGTTGTGAGCTTTTGACTAAATAAACAAATGGACCCCTATAAAAGCCTTCTCACATCCGCACGTATGTTTTTATAGTTTCCCGAAATATTGTCATTTCACTTATAATATTGAGATGCACATGCAAGGATATCATACAAAAGAGACCTCACATACAAATGGTGGTGTAAGGTGGAGAAGTTAATTTTATCATAGTTAGCTCATAACTCATTAATTTTAAATTCTAAGTAAATGTGAGTCCAATGAGATATATTGTTAGGCTCGGGTTTAAGCTTGAACTTAGCAATCTCCCTAAATAAAAATTTTGGGCTTCCCTTGCACCTCCCTAAAAGTAGTATCAGAGCCAATGATTTCAATGAAGTGGGCTCAACATGAGTGAATCGGCGTCTCGTGAATATCTCAATGAAAGAAACCTCATATGTGATTCCTAATTGAGGTGACCAATAGTGTGATCTGCTGAGGTTGGCCAGACCAAGGCAACGGAGGAGTCAAGGAAAATGTTGTGATCCTACCCAGCTGGGCCAAGGTAGCGATTTGAAAGGATGCTGGTGAGGAAGAATACCTAGATTAAAGGGGAGCAAGCTTGACATAGATGACCCACTCATGAAATATAGATTTGTTGAGGTGCATGTATGAGGGTGTCATGAGAAAGAAGTCCCACATTAGGGAAGTGATGTAAAGTGGAGAAGTTGATATAATCTTAGTGGATCCAACTAAATATGTTTATGGACTTGAACTTAGCATCATCCTAAGTGAATATATCAGGTTTCCACTTTGTCTCCCAACAATTAGAATATATATATATATATATTTGGTAAAGGGTAAATATATATTAGATCAAGAACCAGTGAGCTACACACCTATAAAGCAACAGACCCTGGCACCAAGGCTTGCACTCAAAAGACAATTAGCCAAGCGAGTGGAAGGGTGCCGGGGAAGGGGGGGGAAAGGAGCTGCATAGAGGGGAACGAAAGAAACAACAGCTAGATGAAGGCTAAACAACAGCCAAAAAGGAAGAGAAGGGGAAGGACGAAGGCACCCACACAGGGGGGAAGGAATACAACCAAGAAATTGAAAGATAGCGAAGAAGGGACACCATGGATGCATCCAAAGCTGAAGAGACTGGACGCCTCATTACTCAAAATGAAACGCCTCAGTCAAATATCGAAGGATGGATTCCCAAGCGAGAGTCTTCTGTTTCGAGTTGTATCCAGGACCTTCGAAAAGGTAAAGGCTCTATCCTTGATAGCCATGCGAAGATGTTCCTTTAAAGCCGGGAGGGATAAGGTTTGGTTGCGGAAGATGATGTTATTCCTCTCCTTCCAAATAATGTAGCATAAGGCGGCAAAGCCAAATCGAGCCACCGATTGATAGAAGCTAGAGTCGGAGAGATGCTTGATAACCCAATCTAAGTTATCCTTCCACGTAGAATTCCGCCATGGGAGGTTACACTTATTCGCCCAGAAAGCACCCAGCCTAGCCGTAACCGAGCATCCAAAGAACAAGTGATCAACAGAGTCAGGTCTAGAGGAACAGAACACACATAAGGAAACTGGAATTCTCCCATGAGCAAACAGAATTACCTGGGTAGGTAATCGGTTGCGAGTGATCAACCATAAGTGGGTTTGATACCGGGGGGAAGAGAAGAACTCCAAATGAATCTCGACCAAGGCACAAGCTGGCCCCTAGCCCTTATGAGTGTCTAAGCAGAAGCCGTCGTAAACATCCTTGAAGAATGGCCTAGCCATAGGAGTCTGTCATCATTGTCGTTGAGGTTTGGGAGAGGATCATCCCAACCCATAATGGCCGTCGAGACTGCAGAGGGAAGTGAAAGGGCAGAAATACCAGCAGCAACAGAAGCAAGCCGAGGGATGCCAAAGCAGTTTATGTTCCGATCTGTGAAAAGCTTATAGAGCGGTCCCCGATGATGCCAATGATCGAACCAAAATGATGTAGATAATCCATTGCCTATTCGCCACATAAATTGATGATGAATTAAGTCTCGAATGCCTAGCAGCTTTTTCCAAGACCAAGAGCATATGGTAGGTCTAGGGATGACCCAAAAATTCTTATGTTTGATGAAGTTGGAATGGATCCATTTGCACCAAAGCGATTCTTTATCAATAAAGAGGAGCCACAAGTGCTTAATCATTGAAGCTATATTGCTAACCCGGATGGGTCGAATACCCAAGCCACCTTCCTCCTTAGGTAGGTAGACTTCATCCCATTTGACCTTCGCCCCTCCTGATCCAAGGGTCGGTCCTTTCCAAAGGAATTGGTGAAATATTTTCTCTATTTGTCTTATGACCGAAAAGGGGAGGATGAACACACTAGACCAATAAACCTGAATCGAGTGCAAAACCGATTTGATCAGCTGCAATCTACCGGCCAGGGAGAGGAACCGATTCGTCCAGGATTGGACTCTCGAGGTTATAGCATTCACCAAAGATATGCAATCCACTTTGCCTAGTCTAGATGAAACAATAGGAACACCGAGGTACCTAAAAGGGAGCGAACCCAACTGAAAGCCAGAGGTACTAACCATGGAATCTTTTAGAGCTTGAGAGCCACCCGAGAGAAATATTTCGCTTTTGTTGAAGTTTGGCTTAAGCCCAGACCAGCTAGCAAAGGATTGAATCCCATCCAGTAGCAGGGACAAAGAAGACAAATTACCTTCGGAGAACAATAGTACATCATCTGCAAAGAAAAGGTGGGAGAGTCTAGTCACTTTGCATCTCCAGAAAAAATCAAAGCCCACCTTGGACGTTTGGGTATTGATGATTCCAGTAAAAACTTCCATAATAACAGTGAAGAGATAAGGGGACATAGGGTCACCCTGCCTGATTCCTCTCCCACTTGAGAAAAAACCATGTAATTCACCATTAAGAGAGATAGAAAACTTAGGCGACCGAATGCATACCATTATGCGGTTGATAAAAACTGCAGGGAATCCAAAGGCCATCAAAGTAAGCCGGATAAAGTTCCAATCAATGGAATCGTAGGCTTTACAAAAATCAACCTTAATAATACATTTAGGCCGATAAGGATTGTGATGGAAGTCACTAAACAATTCCTGGGTCAGCATAATGTTATCGCTTATGCGTCTTCCTTTCACGAAGGCATTCTGAGGAAGACTAACTATAGAAGGGAGCATAGCAGCTAACCTGTTAGCAATAATCTTTGTGATACACTTGTATATAGTGTTGCAGCATGCTATGGGCTGAAAGTCATTAACCGTTGACGCATTAAGGACCTTCGGGATTAGAGTCAGGATAGTTGCATTGATCTCCTTTAGAAGCTGGCCATTAATAAAGAACTCTCGAATTGCCAGCAGGACCGATGGTCCTATAGTCTCCCACGCTCGCTTGAAGAATTCAACATTAAAGCCATGGGCGGGGATTTACCGAAGCAAGGGAGAACAGAGTAGACCGAATTTCCTCATCCGAAACAGGGCGAGACAACTGCTGGATCTGTATATCATTAAGAGTGTGCATCAACTTCTCCTGGATTTCGACAACCAAGGGCACCGCGGATGGAGAAGAGGCCACCAATAGATCCTGGAAATGAGAGATAAAGAGCTGATGCACCTCAGGCGGGTGAGAGACCAAACGTTCTCCATCATGGATTGAAATTATTCTATTTCGCAGGTGGGATTGTTTGACGGATTTGTGGAAAAATTTTGTATTTAGATCTCCTTCCTTAAGCCACCTCACTCTCGACTTTTGCCTATAAAATGATTCCTCTTGGAGGCGAAGGTCAGAAAATATTTGTAACTTCTCCTTCTCTGTATCCGCCAGGGCTTGGTTAAACGGATCAAGTTGAATGGCTTCCTGAGCCAAAGAGAGTTGGGCTCTAGCTTCATCAGTTCTCATAGCTATGTCTGCATAGGCCATCCTATTTAGATGCTTAAGCTTGCATTTGAGCGCACGAAGCTTACAGCACAGGGAATACATAGATGTACCAGGAAATTCAAAATTCCAAGTTTGCGAGACCATGTCAAAGAAGGAGGGATGGCTCATCCAAAAGTTGAAGAACTTGAAAGGCTTGCGGGTATTGGGAACAGGCATGATCCTAACAACCATTAGGCAATGATCCGACACCCCTTGGGCCAAAAAGGATGCTTCCGAGAACGAAAACATCGAATTCCAGGCTGAGTTGATCAAAACTCTATTGATTTTCCTAAGCCTGCGGTTCAAACCCGAAGATGTTGCCCACGTGAATCTATTTCCCACATATCTCATATCTTCCAATCCAGCTTCAGCAAGACACTCTCCAAAGTCATTGAACGAGGGGATCCAATAGTTAGAAAAGTCGGCTCTATCCGATGCATCCCGAATTGCGTTGAAATCTCCAGCTATAATCCACGGCGAATCCGAGAGCACTAGACTAAGGCGCATAAGCTCATTCCAGAGGGGTCTTCTCAAAACGAAGGAATGTTCCGCATATATAACAGAAAGATTGAAAGAGCTGCCGCTATTGAGACAAAGCAACCGACCATGAATAGCCTGAGCCGAACAGTCAGAGATATCAAAAGAGGCATTATTGGGATTCCAACCCACCCATACTCTCCCCCTATGCGAATGAGTATAGTTGGAACACCACCGCCAACCTGGAATAAGGGCTGCAGAAATAGTAGAAAAAGCAGTAGGAGAGATTTTGGTCTCTAAAATGCCCACACAACTAAGGTTGTTGGTTCTCACAAAATGCTTAATTTCAGCTTGCTTAAGGGGGAGATCGAGACCCATAATATTCCAAGCTCCAAAAAACATAGGACACAAAAGATAGGAAGGGTTATTTCTTCCTTCCTCCTCGTTTTCTAACCGAGGAGGGCACCGGCTTTGGGCTAGGTGGTATACTCGCATCAGCAGATGCATATCGAAGAGGTCCTTTCAGGCGAACAAGAACATCTATCAAAGGATCTAGGAGAGGTGGGGGAGGGATAGTCTCCTCCAGAATAGATGAAGCTACCACAAGCGATGATTCCGAGTCGCTCTTACCCGAAGTAGTTTCATCCACCCCTTCTTCATTTGAAGATGACGAATCTGAAGAGGATTTCCCTGAATCTTGACCTTGAATCACCAGACGAGGGGCGAGAGGGATATCAGGCATTAATTCAACGGATGGAGGGGGGAGATTTACCTCATTCGTAGGTACCAGATTTGCCATTTTAGGCTCCATCTACTGATTTGCAGAATGTTTACTACCTTCTGACTGAGGGGGAACCATAATGCTAGTTGAGGGAGAGGGGTTCTCTGGTTGAATCAGGGGTCTGTTGTTACGCTTCCCCCGCACTTCCCTCCACTCATTTTTTGGACGGACCAAGGTTGGATTAGCATCTGCACAGCCAGACTTCGACTTAGGTTCACCAGGCACAGCACATCTATGCCCAAAGGTGCAACAAGAGGGGCAGATAGTTGGCACCCATTCATAATGGACATCTATAGAGCGACTCTCACCATCAAGGGAGAACTTAATGACTTCAGGAAAAGAGCTTGAAGCATCAATCTCCACACAAATACGAGCAAAGGCAACCATAGCCATCTGTTTTGTTCTGCTGTCAACAAATAACGGCTTACCAAGATCACTAGCAAGAGTGCTCAAACCAAGTGCAGACCAACATACAACTGGAACATTCCTTAAACGGATCCATATAGGCACAGAGTTATGACAATCCTTCTTGAGTTCCATCTTGGGATGCCATTGATGGAGAATAAGCTGGATTTTTGCTACCATAATCGGCCCACCTTCGAGAATTTTCTTCCTGAACTCCTCATTCGGAATACGCAGGTAGTAGAAACCCATATCAGCTGCAATTACCTCAACTAACTCCTCCCCCCAAACGTGCTTAAGGGTGTCTTGTGTCAATTGATAAGGCAGTCTCTTTCCGATATAGTATCCAACTAGACAATCCTCCCATTTAGGATGAGCAGCCTGCATAATCTCAGGTGTAATTTGCGGCATAAATACATTATCCACAACAGCAGGCGGGTAATAAGACAATTTATACCCCTTAGTAGCTGAACGAGTAACTGCAGCCCATGATCGAACAGGGGGAGGAACATCAGTCGATGGAGAGGCTTTGTGGGGGTATCAACGGTTTTGCAACAACAGTGGATAGACCAGCTCGCACAACATCATGCATACCTGGGGCCGGGGGGGAAGAGGATGAACATCACTCAATTTCTTCCCCGCATTGGTGCTATTCTTCGGACCCTTGTCCGATGGAGGAGCGGGCATTTCGCCAACAGCAGAGTGATGAGGGCTGAAGGCTAGGCGCGAGCGAGCTTTCCTTGCTCTGCTTCGCCCTCTGCTTCGGGAATGACCCCGAGCACCCCTAGCGCCCGAGGGAAATCGAGTAGGGGATGGACGAGAGGGAGGGGGGATAGAGGCATCGATTGGGTCTGAAGAAGGACCCTTGCCGAGGATGCTCGCATGAGAAGCGGATGAAGAAGCCATTCGAGCGCAGCAGCTCGCGCAAACCAAACCCTAGATGTTCAGATCGCGATTCCATATTACAAAAGACATACTGGGGAAAACCGTTCGGAGGGAGCTCAGGTCAGGTCTAGGCGCAGGTCGTCTCCGAAAATGAGCGTCACTGGACGGCCAGATTGGCCGGAATCAGCAAAAAACACACTCCAGTGAACAGCACCGGTCGCATCAGCTACAGAGAAAGAATGTGAACAGTACCGGTCGCATCAAGGTTCCTTGCTTGCTCTCGGCATGTTTGTTAATCCTCGCTACTTCAAATATAAAATCTGTCCTCAAGGTTCTGAGAAGACGATCCTGTACAATTAGAATATTTTCATACACACGTGTGTCTATAAATATAAATATTAAAATATATTTAATATATAATTCAAACACATAAAATCTGCACAAATGTGTCTTCGTATCCAATGAACTGAAGATAGGCATTTAAATAAACAGATCAAAATCAGCACCAAATAAAATTTATCACGTTATTCTTAAAGCCAGTACATCACATTCCACGCTATTTACCTCTCCAACGTTGCGGAAGCAGGCTGGAATGGTCCTTAATCCCGCGTGTTTGGGTCACTGCTCTGCTTTTTCCAACATGCAAATGCTTTTACAAGACTAATGTTTTAGCTTGTATGTAATTAGCAATCTCAGCCTTTGACATTTCAACTCCAAGACAAGTTATGCTGTTTCCGAGGACATTCCTCAAAAGAAATAATCTAAGAGACTTGAACTATTGGGCTCGGACTCTTGTATTATTTTTGTTAAGTAAAATGATTTCCTTTCTACCCCAAAACAAAAAATTATGAAATGACCTAGATAAATTTATTAAACAGGTGATAATCTCTCAAATCTTGGCTCTTTGCATTCCCATTTACAATTTAATAGTGATCTCGTGAAGCTTTACAAAATTTAGTCAAGCTTAATACATAAGCAAACTACCCACCCCATTGGTGGTCGCATGGTTTGCGCTCAATCCCTCCTTTGGAAGGGAGCGAGTTCGAATCTCCGCATTCGCTTGTGCGACTCACCTGCGGCCAGGTCAGGTGAGTGGACTCGGTTTGCCACGGGTTTACACCGCTAGCCGCCGGCTGTATGGCGCTTCCCAAGTTACCAAAAAATAATACATAAGCAAACTGGGTGTACATTATTGGCTTAGTGGCTGTCAAGTTCTTTCAACTTCACTTTATTTAATATCAATGTTTTAACTAAATTATAATGGAAAAGTTGGAAGCATTGTGCACATGCCTGGATACAATATTAACACACTCCCATGCGTTGTCATAAGCTTCGCACCTGTGCAAGTACTGGCGACTAAATAAGAGCGAGATATATAGAACGAATTGATAAAAAGACAAATAAAAAATAAAAAATAAAAAGAAAGGATAAATATCTTGTTTTTAGTGCCTAAGTTGCATGGATGTAAAATGGATAAAATCAGCAGATGGAAAATTGGTTGTGAGCTTTGACTTAATAAACAAACATGTACGAAAGGTCCACTTGTTATTTGGAATCTCTAATTTGCTATTAGCGTTGAGGTGCATATGTGAGAGGGTTTGCCAAAAAAAGTCCACATCGGAAATGTGTTGTAAAATAGAGCAATTAACAGAATCCTAGCTGGCCTTTAACTCGCGTATTTACTTTTTTGAGATAAGATGGATTTAATTAGATGTGTTGACGGGCTCAAACTTGACCTCTTCTTTAATGATCTCCCTAAAAGTGAAGGTATTGAGCTTCTGCTACATCTTCCCGTAAGTGATCTCAAAGCCAATAATTTGGACGGGTTGGGCCCAACGTGGGTTGATCGGCATCTGATGGATATCTTAGAAAAGGAATATTAGATGTGACTCTTGCTCAAGGTGGAAGATAATGCGTTCTTATTAAGCTTGGTCGGGCCAAGACGATAGAGAAGGAGCCAAGGAACAGACATTGTAATCCTGCCGAGAGGTGCACGTGAGGTGTTACGCTAAAAAGGTCTCAAATTGAAGATGTAATGTAATGAAGCAATTAATATTACTTTTGCTACGCCTCTTAACAATTAGAAAGGTATATCTTTCACAAGCACCGCATGGTTTCCTTTATACTAAAGGAACCCCTCACCAAATCAACTGAGAATAGGCATTTATATAAGTGGACCAAATTCAATCCCAAATAAATAAATAAAAATTATCACATCCAAAATTTCGTAAACCAATCTTAGATCACAAGAAAAGTTATGTCGTTTCCGAGGACATTCCTCAAAAGATATGATCAAACAGACCAATGAGCTCGAAATCAATATTATCTCCTTTCCATCCATAAACAAAAAAGAAATTAATGATCTAGAAAAACTAATTAAACCGGTAATGATCCATCTGAAGGTACTTTGCTAAGTTCTTGTTTGTTTATCGCGCATCTGCAAGTCCGCTATGATTGTCGTCAAACCTTGGCCTCTTTGCGTTCCCATTTGGGATATAATAGTGCTTTCATGAAGCTTTCCAGTTGTTAGTCATGCTTGACAAAATAAGTAATTTGGCTTAGTGGTTGTCTAGTTCTTTCAATCTCACTTTATTTTAAATGTCAATGTGCTAACTAAATTGAACTAGAAAAGTTGGAGCATTGTGTACATGCCTAGATAAAATATCAACACAGTCCCACGCTTAATCATAAGCTTCACACTGGAGAAAGTACAAGTAAGAGCGAGACGGATGAGACAAATTGATAAAAGGCAAGGGAAAAGTGTATATATATATATATATGGATCTAAAATAAATAAAATCAGCAGATGGAAAATTTGGTTATGAGCTTTTGACTAAACAAACAAACATGTACGGGTGGTGCACGAAGTATTATGCAAAAGAATCCCACTTTAGAATGTGGTGTAAAATGGAGCAATTAATGATTGCCTATAAAAAAAAAATTGTCAAAAATTACCTTTTAAGAGAATGTCAATCTAACCGGATATGTTGACATGCTAAAATTTCAGCTCTCTTTTAACAATCTCCCTATATGATGGTATTGGGCTTCCATTGTGCCTCCTGACAAGTGGTATTAAACTAATGGTTTGGACGGGTTGGGCCCAACATGCGTGGATAATCGTTTGGTGAATATCTTGAGGAAATATATTTTGGATGTGACTCGAAGTGGCAGATAATGTGTTCTTGTTGAGCTTGGCCAAGCCAAAGCAATTGAGGGGGAGTCAAGATAGATGTTGTACTACTACCGAACTTGGCTAAGCAAAGGTGGAGATTTGAGTTGAGATAATATCAATGTGAAAGAATACCTAGATTAAGGAAGAGCGGGTCTAACACAAAAGGTTCATACTTGAGGGGAAGATTTATCAAGGTGCACATGTGAGGGTGTAATGCAAAAGGAGTCCCACATTGGTGATATGGTGTAAAGTGGAGCAATCATTATTCTTGTGGGTCTAATCAGTTATGTTGAAGGATTTGGATTTGAACCCTCCCTTGATAGTCTCTGTAAGTAAAATATTGGACCGTGCCTTCCAACAATTAGAAAGGTATATCTTTCATAAACAGCAAATGTACAGCATCAAATTATAATTCATCACATTAACAATTTTGTTTTTTTTGGTAAAGACAAATTAACAATTTTGTTGTTCACATCATTCTTAAAGAAAGTACATCACATTCAATTTTAGCAGGAAAAAAAATAATATGTCACATTCAAAGTTCCAAATAATATAATCTCTATCAACATCATAAGTTCTTTATTTATCTCTAGTATGATGTAGCCCAAGGTCGGCTACTCAAACAATAGAATCGAGAGAGTGACTTGCACATTCCAAAATTTAGTCACAATATTGAGCAGAAATTTCTGTTCTGCTAGTTTGGGAAAATGAACATAACTTTGTCGATTCATATCAGAATGACCTAATTTCAAAGCCAAAAGAACAGAGACTCGAAAATCTAAAACTTTCATGTTTTGAATTTTCTCGAATAAGAAATATAGGCTTGTTGAATTTTTATGGAAGTGGGCGAAACGAGATTGGACAGAATGAAGAATGGTAGAAACTTCAATGGTTGCTCTTCTACACCCCGAAGGAAGTTGAAATGGCATTAATTCTTCGAGAATGATAGCTGCAACTCTTCAAGAATGTAGGCTTTAAAAGCCCTGACTCTTCAAGTATAGAGTAAAAACTCTTATAAGTTTTCAAGAGGTTTGAACTTTTCAAGGTTCAAGGGAAATGCACTAAACAAATTTCATTAATCAAATTTAGTCTCTCTTTTATTTTTTATAGAGACTTGATGACCTTTTAATAGCACAACAAAAGAAGAGCAAAAGACTAGACTCAAATCTATAATCTAATAGACATTTATGTACATAGAAACTAGAAATATTTAGAAAACTAGGCTCTGTTAAGGCTATGTTCATTTCATGGAAAATAACTTCCAAGAAAACATTTCCCAAATTTTCTAATGTTCATTTCATATAAAATAAGTTGGTTGAAGGAAAACATATCACATGAAGGGAAAAAGTGTTTTAAGATAGGAGAAAATGTTTTCCACTTTTGAAAAAAGAAAACATTTTTCACACCTTCTTTCACCTCACTTCTTTCATCATATACATTTTTAGGAAAATTCCAAATAAGAGTTTGAAGTTCCTTTATGTTCATAAATAAAGGCTTGAAGTGGATTTTGTTTCAAATAAATGCATGAAGTGCCTTTATTTTCTCAAATAATGGCCTAAAATAAACCTTATTTCAAATAAAGGCTTGGAGTGCATATATTAGTTTCAAATAATGGCCTGAATTCACCAAATGTAAAGGGCAATTTTGTCTTTTTATTTTTAAAATTTTTTTCTTTCTTTTTATTTAAAAAAACTAAAAAGAAAGAAAGAAAGAAAAGAAAACATAGGTCGAAGGGAGCTGACAGCCCATTAGCAACGGGGCTGTGGTGAAGGCCCGCAGGTCGTCGACACTTGGGGGAGGGCCAACGACCTAGTCGACCAAAGATGAGGACTAGGTGAGAGAGGACGTCAACCTTCTCCTAGATCTAGGCAAGGGTCGCCCACCCTTGCCCAATCTAGGTGAAGGTCGCAGATCGTTGCACATGCCCAACACCCTTCACCCAATGCCATCGACCTCTAGGGACGTTGGGTGGAGGTTGAGGTCACCCTTGCTAGCATTGAGCGAGGGCAGCTCTCACCAAATTCGACAAGGGCAACCCTCGCTTGGGCTGGTGAGGGCGAGGGTTGCCTCAGCGGCATCGAGTGAGGGTGATCTTCGCCGGCCATTGACAGCCATGTTCGGGGAAGGGAAAAGAAAAAGAAAAAAGGATGAAAACAATTTAAAATATAATTACAATCTTTTTTACCAAAATACCCATTCTTCGATGGTTGGAAGAGTCACCACCAGCCAGCCAAAGGCCCTTATTTGAGATTATTTAGCCACTTCGAGCCTTTATTTAAAACAATTTGGTCACTTCATGCCTTTATTTGAACAATGTCCATTTTAGGCCCTTATTTAAGAAAATTAAGGCACTTCGGGCCTTTTTGAATTTTTCCCTATACCTTTTCCTTTTATTATTTATTTTTTTTTAAAAATCAATTTATTCTTTATTTTCTTTTTTTCCTTGTGTTTCTTTTGTTTATTCTTCTTCATTAGTCGATCATTCACCACGATGGCAGTTGGTGCCTGGCCACAGGAGAGCTGGAGCCTCGTCGGCCTATGGCGAGGCCGAGCTCACTAGTCGAACTGTGGCGAGGGTCTAGCTCACCTATGTTTGGTTGTCGGCCACTGCCATGGCCAACAACCGACCAATGAAGAAGAAGAAAAAGAAAGAAAAAAAAAAAAAAAAAAAAAAATGAAAGGAAAGAAAAATAATTAAAAAGTATAATGATAAAAAATTTATTGACATTGATGCATGAAGGAAAATATATTTTTTTTTTTTTACCGAATAGCAAAAAATATATTCTAACTCATTTTTAGGTTTTAGCCGAATACTAAAAAATATGGTGATTTTCTTAAAAGATGACTTCTTAGAAAACATTTTCCGAAAACACTATATTTTCGCAAAACGAACGGAGCCTAAGGCTGCATTTGCTATTGTTTCTTTTTTATGTTTTTAAACAGCTTTTATGTTTTTTTTGTTCTTGGGAACAAAAAAGGAACAAGAAACGCGTTTGTTTGCGTTTTCGTTCCAAAACTATTTTTTTTTTGTTCTCGAAACACATTTGGAACAGAAATAAGAAAAAAAAAGTTGTTTCTTGTTTTCGGAACAAAATTTAGAAACACTTCTCTCTTTTTTTTTTTTCTTTTCTTCTTCTTTTTTTTCTTTTTTCTTTGGCTGGTCGCTGGCCTCGGCCATGGCCGGCTACCGGCCGTCGAGGGCTGGCGACCTCGCCGGAGCATCGCCGGCCCCCGGCGAGGCCAACCTCACGCTGGGGTGGGCGAGCTCGATCTCGCCCGAGATCCGGCGAGGCCGAGCTCGCCCAACGACCAACGAGGCTCGGCCTCGCCGGGCCAGCGAGCCTCGCCGTGGCTAGGCGAGGCCGCCAGCCCTCGTCGACCGAGTCACCGACCATGGCCAAGGTCGGTAACCGGCCAAAAAGAAGAAAAAGGAAAAAATAAAAAAGAAAAATAAAAAAAATAGAAAAAATATTAAAAAATTATACAAATTATACAAATTTACCAACCGTGTTTTGTTCATTTTTTTATTCCGGAACAAGTTTACCAAACGCATTTTTGTTCAAAAATTGTTCCCAAGAACAGAAACACTTTTTTCTATTTCTGTTTTCTGGAACAATTTTTAAATAGAAATATTACCAAATGCGCCATAATTGTACAACATTGTCAATGCTTGTGGCCATCCCAAAATGTCTTGATGCAAGCTTCGATGCATGAGAATTGACAAAGTATGTATGGCAAATACAAAGATAAGGCCTTTTCGATGAGGGACTTTTCGATGAGAGTATCATCAAAGTATTTCGTCGGCCATTGGTGAGGGTCACCATGCCTAAATCCAAGTGAGGGCCTCTGTGCCCTCGTCATCCATGAAGAAGGGGGCAGCGGCCTTCGCCAGCCAAGGGCGAGGGCCTCCATGCCCTCATTGGCCATAGGCAAGGGTGCAAAGGCCCTTGCTCATGGCGGGCAAGGGCTGTGATGCCTCGACGATACCATCATGGCCCTCATCTAAATTTAGGCGAAGGCCCGAAGCCCTCGCTTCTTGGATCTAGGCAAGAGCCACCACACCCTCCCCTACCACAATCGAGGGCCACCGTGCCCTCGCTTGTGGGCACAGAGGCCTTTGCCGGCCAATGGGCAAGGGTCTCGGCCCTTACTTGGATCTAGGTGGGGCTAACGCCCTTGCCTATGGCTTATGAGGGCATAATGACCCTCTCCAGTGGTCGAGAAGGGCGCGGGGGCCCTTGCCCTAACTAGCCTATGGCAGGCAAGATCACGACCAAGGGGTAAGGAGAAAGAAAAAAAAAGAAAAGAAATAGAAAAGAGAAAAAAGAAAGAAATAAGAAATAACTAAAAAATCTCAATAAATATTAAAAAAATTATAAAATTTGTCCACGTAGGACTGTCAAAAGCCACTGTCACGCCCTGATTCTCAAGTGCATGCCTATCCATCGGTAGTCGATAAAATTTTGTAACTTCCCAATATGAGTCGCCAACCCTTTCTGATATTGCTAGTATGAGTACCTAGAGGGGGGTGAATAGGTATACAAAGATTTTTCTTGATAATTTCTGTATACTTGCGCAATACTTAGACAGTTGAAGGATTTGCAAAGAATAATAATCAATGTAAGACTGAGCAAGGAAAGAGAGAATTAAACACGCGGTTTATAGTGGTTCGGCTTGATCCAAGCCTACGTCCACTCTTACGCGCGACAGCCGATTGGCTGGATTCCACTATAATCAAAGAGCTGTTACAGTGTTGATCTTCCTTGAATTATAGGTGTAGATGATCTACCACTCTCGCTCAAGGTGTCACCAAATATAAACACTCTCTGTGTATACAATTTCGCTCGAACTGTCTCGACTAACAATCAAGGTTCTTCAGACTCTGGAATTTTTCTATCGATCACACACTTAAAACAACTAGAACGTCTTCCTTTTTTATACTCCTTTATGCCATCATAGCCGTTGGCACTTACCAAAGGAATTCCTCCAATCTACCCGTTGGACGGAATCAATCAAGAAGATCATCCGAGCTATTTAAGGAATCGATGATAGCCCATCAATCTTGTTTGCCCATACAATCAGGATCTTGGTTTCCAAGAATAGAACATTCCAAGATTATTTCGTCGACCATCGGATCGATCTTAGATAAGAATCAAAGAATCCGAAATGATTATCCAACCAAAGAATCTATTCCAGAGGATAGGATCGAATCCTCAACCATATACCTTGGCTTTGGATTTCCTTCGTCACTTTGGATTAGAAAGACTGTCGGTGAGAATAGACTTAAGTCTTGAGTCTTGAGTCTTAAGTCTTGAGTCTTAAGTCTTGAGTCTTGAGTCTTGAGTCTTGGGTCTTGGGTCTTGAGTCTTGAGTCTCGAGAGTACAAAGTCTTCAGACTTTAAGGCGCGGTCTCGAACATCCAGACTTAGACTAAAAGAAACGTTTTGTCAGCTTCAAAATATTCTGGAAAGATTTCTCCAACAATCTCCCCCTTTTTGATGGTGACAAAACTTTCTTGAAGATTTGAACAACTTTGACCTGCAAAACATTTCTCAAGCAATATGGCTAACTCATAAAGATTAATAAAACAACCAGACTCTGCATCCACAGAAAATTGGTTAGTCTTTCATGAGAAACACCATATAACAACACTTGAATAAATGCAACCAGTCAAGCATCACAATCCACAGTCAATTCAGTCAAATTCACACCCAAGTTCAAGTTCTCAAGTCATACTCAAAACAAAAATAAACATAACCACAAAAGTCAAAGTTTTTTTTAAAAGATGTTGGTTCAAATTTGGTTCTCCCCCTTTTTGTCAGCATTAAAAAGGGTGAGAAAGGAGTCATGTCTACTTGGGAATGCGCACGATCTGGAAATCCCCAATGGACTGGACTACTCCTTCGAGCTTCTTCAGGTCTTCTCTCAAATGAGCTACCTCTTCTCCCTTAGCATTGGCTTGAAGTTGTAGAGCGAGGTCTTTGAATTTATCCTCCAGAGAGACTGAAGATGCTTGTCTAGCATTCTTCAAAGCTTGGATTTCACAGTCCAGAACATATATCGCTACGCATTTCAGAAGAATATTCATGATGCTACGAAAATCTGCAGAATCATCCGTCGTATGCGGCATTGGCTTTCTCGGATGGTGTGTATGCGGACGATGGCGCTTCTATAGTCGGCAGATTTGGAATCGACGTATCACCTTCTTCGGGCATTTGAGAGACCTGAACTTCTTAAGGTCTTACGGAGATTGTCTTAGATCTTCACGACAGCAGCATAAGGTGTAGACCTCTCTTGCTCGCTAACTCCCCCTGTCTCTAGGACATCGAAAGAGGAAGAGTGATGATCATGCTTTTGATTTCCCTTCTCTCCAGATTTATCAGTAGACTTTTCTTTTTCTCCTTCTTCTTCTTCTTCAACTTCTTCAACTTCTTTCTCCTTCTCTCTCTGTTCTTCCTCTTCTCTGTTCTTCTGAAGATCTGTCGGATGAGACACAGAACGTCTTGTTCTTGTCAGTGCTTGGATAGTGGGATCTTCATCATTTTCATCTTCATCTTCATCTTCATCTTCATCTTCATCCTCAAGGATGAGAGTTCTTTTCTTCTTTTTCGATGGAGCACCAATGACCTCTTTTCCTTTTCTCTTTGAGGCGGTGAACTGGAGATTTCACTTTGAATTTCTCCATTGCCTTGGAGAGTTCTTGCGAGACGCATCTTCATTAACATTTTCAACCCTACCACCATCTTATCACACGGTCGAACACAAAATGTATGTGGCGGTTCAATGTTCAGATACGAAGATCTTGGTCACCGGACCAGGATAAGGCAATTGTCCTTTGTCTTTTGACGTTGCTCTGTACATATGGAAGAGAATAGTGTGCGGGGAGAAAACTTCCGTCTGAGTTGATCGCGTACATCAACTTTGCTTGAAAGAGACATAGAAGTCTTTGACGTAGACTTGATGCGAGACAGGTTGATCACAATCTTATGAAGCACAATGTTGATGGCATTCATCCTAGAATAGGTAATTTTCTTCTCTACGTCCCTATCTTTGACAAGATCCAGAGTAGTACGAGCAGGTGAGACTTTGATTGGGAGATAGCGTCCCTGTTCAACTCCAACTATATCCGCCAACATATTCACATCTACCACGTAGACTTGGTCTCTAACACTGAATGAAATTCTATTCGCATCCAAAAAGCTAAGATTTGAATAGAAATAAGCGGTCAGTTGAGCATACCCATCCGTAGAGTCGAGCAAAAAGTCTCAAGTTGAAGCAAATTCAACTTTTCTCTTAAGTTCACGTTGATGGTGTCCAGGAAGTCAAAATCGACACTTCTAGGGTTTATCACCCCTCTTTTCAACAGCCTGAAATACACTTTTCCTGATCCTTGGATTTAAACAAATCCATCCGATTTCCTTTCACCTTTGCTGCCACACCCATTCTAGGTTTGAATTCAAGGAACATTTTTTCGTCATCGTTCCCGTCAATCAGATTTTGTCTGGCAAACGAGGGTCTCGGGAATATTCGCAAGAGCCTCCTCTGCCCTTCCTTTCGGAGCAATTTCCAATTCCTCCATTTCCATGAAAAAGATACTCATTCCCATAATTTTTTCCTTAAGGAAGTCATCTATATATTTTAATGAAGAATTGGAGCTTTTCAACGCACGATAAAGCTTATAGATAAAGGAGGGTCTTTGGACTCTTACTGGGTCGGCTTCCTCGATTATTTCTTCTTCTAGATGTTGACTTGCACCTTGTGGGGCAGGAGACGATGAATGACGTGGAGGAGAGCGAATCGGACTTTGTCGCTGACTTGATAAGTCTTCTTCCTCAGTAAGATCGAAGTGAGTCGGTCCCTTCTCCATTCTTTGTGGTCCCCTGTTTGCGATTCTTGATGATTTCCTCGAAGACGACATCTTTCTTTGTCTATTGGAAGATTCCTTCACTTGCTCTTCCCAAGAAAAATGACCACTTTCTCGACGACGAACAAGAAGTAGAAACAGTGTATCGGGAGGAGAGTGTCTTTTAGGGTTTTGAAAATTGGGCGAAGAAAAACTTTGTATATATATATATACCTCGGATTTGAAAAGAGAAGTTTAATCGGTACAAGGAAAGTGTACGAACACTTCTTTTCAAAATCAATAACTGCCAAAATTAATTCCTTGAAAAAAGACAAGTTTTGAAAATTTCACACGAATTATATCGAATGAAAGAACGTACCTTTTCGAGATAAAATAGCAACTTACGGTCTTTATCCATGAATGATTGAGTCTCATGATTTAAAGTCGAGAGACCGAGTCTCGAGTTGGTGAGTCTCTAGACTTTGACTTCTTCAAGCTTCAAAATGTTGAGTCTTGAGCGGATGAAGTCGAATTGATTTTTCTCCAAAGGCTTTGTGAATATATCCGCTAGTTGACTCTTTGAATCAACAAATTGAATCGAGATTTCTCCATTTTGAATATGATCTCTAATGAAGTGATGACGAATCTCAATATGCTTTGCTCTTGAATGAAGGATTGGATTTTTGGTGAGATTGATCGCGTATTTGGTGTTGTCACATCTGATTTACGTGCATGAGTCTTCAATGCCAAAGTCTTGTAGCTGTTGTTTTATCCATAGAATTTGCGAACAGCAGCTTCCAAGAGCTACATACTCTGCTTACGTCGTTGAAGAGCTACGGTGCTTTGCTTCCTTGAGAACCAAGACACATTCTGTTTCCAAGCGAGTTGACAAGTTCCAGAAGTGCTCTTTCTATCGACTCGCAACCGGCCAGATCTGCATCGAGTATCCTAGAAGATTAAAGTCTCCCCTCTTTGGATACCAAAGACCGATGCTTGAAGATGAGGCAACGTATTTGATAATACGTTTCACGGCAATGAGATGTGATTCTCTAGGATCGATTGAAACCTAGCACGAGATGCAAACACTCAACAAAATATCAGGTCTAGAAAGCGGTAAGATAAAGAAGTGAACCGATCATGCTTCTATACAGCTTTTGATCAACTTTCTTCCCTTCTTCATCTTTGTCTATCTTCAAGGAACTTGACATTGGTATGTCGGTCTTCTTGCAATTTTCCAATCCAAATCTTTTGACAAGATCATTAGCATATTTTTCTTGGAAGATAAAAGTTCCTTCCTTCAATTGCTTTATTTGAAGGCCAAGAAAGAATGTTAACTCTCCCATCATACTCATTTCAAATTCATCTGCATAGACTTAGAAAATTTCTTGCAAAGACTTTCATTAGAGGATCCAAAAATAATGTCATCAACATATATTTGAACGAGTAAAAAGCTTTTGTTTTCCTTTTTGATGAATAGAGTAGTATCTACTTTACCTTTGACAAATCCGTTCTGTAATAAGAACTTACTTAGTCTGTCGTACCAAGCTCGAGGTGCTTGCTTTAGACCATATAGGGCCTTTTCGGTCGAAGGCGAGTCGGCTTCTTTGGGTCTTCAAATCCGGGCGGTTGTTCCACATAAACTTCCTCTTGGATAAATCCATTTAGGAAAGCACTTTTGACGTCCATTTGGAATAACCTGAAATTTTTGTAACAAGCAAACGCAAGTAATAGACGAATAGCTTCTAACCTTGCTGCTGGTGCGTAAGTCTCGTCATAGTCTATTCCTTCTTCTTGCGTATATCCTTTGGCCACGAGTCTTGCTTTATTTCGTACGACTTTTCCTTCTTCGTTCATCTTGTTCTGAATACCCATTTAGCTCCAATAACAGTTTTACCTTTTGGTTTAGATGTCAATTCCCGGACATCGTTAATGTTGAAGCTGTCGAGCTCTTCTTGCATAGCTTCGATCCAGCTTTCATCAGATAAAGCTTCTTCTATGCTTTTTGGTTCAATTTCAGAGATGAGAGCAACAGCACTAGATTCTTCACGTCTTTTTGATATGGTGCGGATTCCTTCATTGATTTCGCCAATAATGAGATCTTTAGGATGACTGGATTTGTGTTTCCAGTTACTGGTTGATTTGCTTGGTTGATGATCTCTTTCTTTATTTGAATCTTCATGAGCTTCTTGATGTTGGACTTCAGAGTCGAGATGCTTCTTGAGTTGAAGACTTTGGAAGGTCTAGAGTGAGTTCAGACTCTTCATATTGAGTCTGGCTGGATTCATCTTGTGCTGAGTCTTGGAATTTGACATTCATTGATTCTTCCACAGACTGGCTTTTCTTGTTATAGACTCTGTAGGCTTTGCTTGATGTAGAATATCCAAGGAAGATGCCTTCATCTGATCTTTCTTCAAACTTACCAACTCGATCACTTGCATTTTTCAAAATAAAGCATTTGCAACCAAATACATGAAAGTATGAAACAATAGGCTTCTTACCTTTGAATAATTCATACGGGGTTTTCTCAAGAATAGGTCTTAGAAAGACTCTATTTATAATATAGCATGCTGTTGAAACAGACTTCAGCCCAAAACCGTGAAGAAATTTTGCTTTCAATTAAAAGAGTTCTAGCCATTTCTTGAAGAGATCTATTCTTTCTTTCCACAACTCCATTTTTTGAGGAGTGTATGGAGAAGAGAATACATGTTTAAAACCAGATTCATCACACAATTTTGTGAAATCTTGATTTTCAAATTCTCCTCCATGATCTGTTCTTATACTTGAAATAGCACATCATTTTTCATTTTGAACCTTTTTAGCAAACTTCTCAAAGTATGAAAAGGTTTCTGACTTATTTGCAAGAAAATATACCCAAGTAAAGCGAGAGAAATCATCCACAATTACTAGGCAATATTTCTTACCTCCAATACTCGAGTTCTTGTTGGTCGAAGAGATCCATATGCAGCAACTGTAGTACATGATTAGTAGAGACATGATTTATTGGTTTAAATGAATTTCTTACCTGTTTTCCCAGAATGCATGGAGTGCATGAATCGGACTTTTGATATGGTAATTTAGGTAGACCTCGAACAAGCTGCTTTGATGAGATTTTGGCTAATTGCTTCATATTGACATGGCCAAGCTTTCTGTGCCATAAGCTTGCTTCATCTTGGATTGAAATTAGACATTGAGATTCATTCATTTTCATGTCTAAGAGGTAGATGTTTCCATGTCTTCGACCCATGAAAGACTCAGTAGAGTCTTTACTAATTCCATAGCAAATTCCTTCTTGAAAGGAGATCTTGAAACCGGTATCACACGGTTGGCTAATCTTTGAGAAGGTTATAGTTGAGTCCTTCTACTAGAGAAACATTGCTTATTGTGAGATTTCCAATTCTCACAGTTCCAAATCCCACGATGCTTCCTTTGCCGTTTCCTCCAAATGAAACATTTCCGCCGTTTACTTGAACAAGCTTTACGAAGCATTTTGAGTCTCTGTCATGTGTCTTGAGCATCCGCTGTCAAGATACCATTTTATCTTTTTCTTGACGGAGACCTGCATTCAAAAGAGAGTCTCAAGCTTTCTTTGGTACCCAAATTTTCTTGGGTCCTTTGATGTTAGTAGGATAAGCATTATTAGGCCATACTTTCTTAACGGGTTTCCAAACCATAGGACAGTCTTTTTCAAAATGATCTTGACTGTTACATTTTGAACATCTTAGAGCATTTCGACCTACAGATTTTACAAAGACTTTCTTGAAATGATTTTTGTAAGCCTCTTTTGACGGTCTTTTCTTAATTCTTTCTTTTACTTTTGGAAAATCAATCAAGGGGATTGTTTCCGCTGTCATACCTAGACCAGACTTATTAAAGTAAGGTCTTTGGACTGAAAAGAACTTTTTCAAGTTTTTCCGACCCTATCGAAAACTTCTTTGAAATATTTGATAAGTCCGTTTTTAAGAAAACATTTTCTTTCAAAAGATCATCTTCTTTTTCTTTAAGAGCAGAAACATTTAGGTCTAGACTTTTAACTCTCTCTTCTAAAGTAACTTCCTTTTGTTTCAGAATTGAGTTTTCCTTTTTAAGTTCGGAAATCCTTTTGAGAGAAGTCTTAAGGCGAAACACGGTTCATCAATATATTTAGAGACTTTGACAGGAATTTTAAAATCACTTACCTCAAATTCACTGTAAGTCGATCCGAGAATCTGAGTCGAGTCCGAATGTGCCATCAAACATATGTTGGCATATTCATTATCACTTTCTTCACATTCGTATCACTCCGGGTTTGGCTTTGAGAGCCTTTCGAAACTTCTCAGCTTTTCCTCTTTTCTTTTCGAAGAGGACGGTTGGGTACGATGTGTCCCTTCTTCTTACATTCGAAGCAAACTACATCTCTGTTTGGTTCCTCATCATCAATAGACTTGGTCTGCTGTCTCTGAAAACTTTGTTTCTTTGGGTTGAACCTTCTGCCTTTTCTATTCAGTTTCTTGAATCTTCTTATCATGAGGGCGAGCTCCTCATCATCCATATCATCTTCAGAATCTGCATCATCAGAATCATCATTTGATTTTAGTGCAATAGATTTCTTACCTCTTGGATCTTCGTCTTCATTAATTCGTTCCACTTCGTAAGACTGAAGAGTTCCAATTAGCTCGTCTACAGATAATGGCATGATTCTTTGCGTCTCTCTTATTGAAGTCTTTATATGATTCCAATCCTTGGAGAGTCCACGTAGAAGCTTGTTCACCTTCATGGGATCAGAAATTTTTGTTCTTGGTTCTCAAGACCATTGACAATATCGTAAAACGACTAAACATGTCGATTCTGATTCTCTGGTTTCATTTTGAAGGCTTCATATTGACCGAGGAGAATATTGATTCTAGTCTCCTTCACTCGATCTGTTCCTTCATAGGTGATATGTAATCTATCCCATACTTCTTTTGCTGTAACACAAGAAGATATTCTGTTATATTCAGTTGGAGACAAGGCACAATATAAAGAGTAAATTGCTTTTGCATCGAGTGCTTGTCTCTTGTTTATTTCTTCTGAGGCATTCCGCTGGCTTCAACGGTTTCTTTCCCTCTTTCGAGACTGATGCAACAGCGGGAGTGATTCCTCTTTCCACAACATCCCATTCAGAGGATCCTTGGATCGTAGGAAAGCTTTCATCTTGTTCTTCCGGATGTTGTAATCCTTTCCGTCAAAGTAGGGTGGTCTGGTATTGCTTTGCCCTTCCATCAGCCCTGGTGCTAGCATACTAGCCATGGATCTTTTACTCAAGTAAAACACTTCAAACAAAGTAAGAACACGGGCTCTGATACCAATTGATATTGCTAGTATGAGTACCTAGAGGGGGGTGAATAGGTATACAAAGATTTTTCTTGATAATTTCTGTATACTTGCGCAATACTTAGACAGTTGAAGGATTTGCAAAGAATAATAATCAATGTAAGACTGAGCAAGGAAAAAGAGAATT
Source organism: Eucalyptus sideroxylon (assembly GCA_014182405.2). Lineage (NCBI taxonomy): Eukaryota > Viridiplantae > Streptophyta > Magnoliopsida > Myrtales > Myrtaceae > Eucalyptus > Eucalyptus sideroxylon. The sequence continues at coordinate 48,506,254 of CM024550.2, forward strand.
AAACACGCGGTTTATAGTGGTTCGGCTTGATCCAAGCCTACGTCCACTCTTACGCACGCGACAGCCGATTGGCTGGATTCCACTATAATCAAAGAGCTATTACGGTGTTGATCTTCCTTGAATTCTAGGTGTAGATGATCTACCACACTCGCTCAAGGTGTCACCAAATATAAACACTCTCTGTGTATACAATTTCGCTCGAGCAGTCTCGACTAACAATCAAGGTTCTTAGGACTCTGGAATTTTTCTATCGATCACACACTTAAAACAACTAGAACGTCTTCCTTTTTTATACTCCTTTATGCCATCATAGCCGTTGGCACTTACCAAAGGAATTCCTCCAATCTACCCGTTGGACGGAATCAATCAAGAAGATCATCCGAGCTATTTAAGGAATCGATGATAGCCCATCAATCTGTTCGCCCATACAATCGGGATCTTGGTTTCCAAGAATAGAACATTCCAAGATTATTTCGTCGACCATCGGATCGATCTTAGATAAGAATCAAAGAATGCGAAATGATTATCCAACCAAAGAATCTATTCAGAGGATAGGATCGAATCCTCAACCATATACCTTGGCTTTGGATTTCCTTCGTCCTTTGGATTAGAAAGACTGTCAGTGAGAATAGACTTGAGTCTTAAGTCTTGAGTCTTGAGTCTTGAGTCTTAAGTCTTGAGTCTTGAGTCTTGAGTCTTGGGTCTTGGGTCTTGAGTCTTGAGTCTCGAGAGTACAAAGTCTTGAGGACTTTAAAGCGACGGTCTCCGAACATCCCGGACTTAGGCGAAAGAAACGTTTTGTCGGCTTCAAAATATTCGGAAAGATTTCTCCAACACTTTCATTTTATTGCGCATGCGGAAGCGGATAACAAATCCCTGACAGTAACCATCTCGAGATAGAAAAGCAGGACAACATATTCTCAAACAAAACATGCTTTTGTTTAATTGCACACTGAGTTAGTACAAAAGCTTACAACCACAAGACTTCAAAAGACTGACTCTCAAAAGAAACTATCCTATCTAACCTACATTTCACTTCAGTTCACCTCAGCTCGGCTTTAGGTCCTCCATCCTATGGCCCACGATGGGGTAAGATATAAATCTCAGTGAGTTCACGCTTTAAACCATGAGGGTAATATGCTTAGAGGCGTTCTAACCACACAATCACACAACCATGGGGACTTACCTTGCCTCAGTTCCCTCCTGCACGTTAGTACAATTCATATCACACATAAATGCAGTAATAACACTTGATTCGATGGAGTGCCTCAAATCACATCTCCGTCAATCACCACTTCTCAATCTATCATGCATTTCTCAGTCAATCATTCCATCCATCAAGTCTACCACAGAGGTCTCGATTATGAGACCAAATCGTTATGATACGTCCTATACCATGCCACATAATTTCATCCAATAATCCGGCGCATTTAACTCATTCAATCACTCACTCTAGTTGATCCCGGTCACATAGCAAATCTATCTGTCACATAGCGGATCTAATTGTCACAAAGTGGATCTATTTGTCACACAATAGATATATCTAGCACATATCAGACCTAATTGTCACTTAGTGGTTTTATCCGTCACAAAGCGGATTTTCCTGACACACAATGGATCTATCTGTCACATAGTGGATTTATCCGGTACATAGCTAGCGTTGTCTTGCCCCATCAAGCATGATGATGTCTACCTCAAGACGATTTTCCACATGAAAGCATCGTTCACCCGACACATAGCGGGAAACGAATTCTTTTAATCAGCTCACAATTATCTACTCCCAGCCAAGGACATTGTGCTTCACACTTAAATTCCTCAATTAAAATAATGTCCTGGCTCATTTTCGTCGTGTTAAAAACACCGGATAAAAATAATTGTGTGCGGGTATATGGTCGGCCTGAGTAAAAAATACAATATCCTTCTTTTGGAAAATCCCACTATTTAACATAATCTATGAAAATATTTTCAGCGTTGTAAACCGATGCCCGATTATTTCCTATTTAATTATTGAAATTATTTAATTTTAGGATAAATACCCAAAATTATAGTTTCCACTCAATTTGTACAATTCAACACTCAATTGCATAAATTAACCACACCATTGCAATCAGCATAAAATTTCGGTCACCGGTTATCCTGATCTAATTTCCGGAAAATAATTTAATAATTAATTACTGAAATTAATTAAATAAATACAAATTAATTCAATAAATACAAACTTAGGCTTAAAATTGCTAATCTAACCACATATTGAGCTAATTAAATTATCCTAACCATTCTAACTACAAGGCTACACATTTAACTAACTAACTGAAATTTCTAACCACCTAAATCACTAATCTAACTAGCATAATTTAATTACACAAACTAATAACTACACTAATTTAAGCTTAATTTAATCTAAACACCCCTTAGACATCATTAGCCTACTAAGTAGAGTTTAGTGCATAAACTCAGCGGTTTAATGCGAAAACCAATTCACCGCAACGGCAACACGATGACGGCCGAAACTCGGGTTTGTGGCGGCGTCAACGAAAGCTCGGACCGGGCCTAAAATCAGCACAATAAATCTCAGCCTAAGCTGAGATTTGTTCTTGATTTGGGCTGGAACGAAGTTGGGTTGGGCTTGCAAAACTTGCTATATTGGACTGAAGATGGGCTGCTGAGGTGAATTCGTGGGCCGTAGCTTGGCTTTGATTGGAGCAGCTTCGGGCGGAACTTGGGCCGGAGACGCGGCTTCAAATGGACCGGATTGCTAGGCTTGTGAGCTGAGCAATCCGAAGCAGCAAAGGAGGCGATGCTGGGGACGCGCGGGTAGGCCGACTGAAACTGCTGGCGTGGGTTGAAGCTGCTGCAGGCGTTGGACCGATGAAGAGACACAAGGTGGAGTTGCTTCGTCGGCGTGAGCTGCTTCTGTCGATTGGTGGTGCTGCAACGTTGACTGGAGGAAGCAATGACCGAATGAAAGAATCCGTGGAGTGGCTTCGTGGCAGCGGGGTCAACACCTGAAATTTTGCTCGAGGAAGTTGACTCGGTTGGGGACGCCTGGCAGCAGCAAAGCAGAAGCTGTTTCGGTGGATGAGATGGGCAGATTCGGTGGAAAGAAGAATCGGTGGTGGTGGAGCAGAGGAGGCAGAAGATGGTGGGGCAAGCGTGAATTGCAGGGGGAACTCGAGCTTCAAGAGAAATGAAAGTAGCTGCTGCGGAGGGGGAGTCTGTGTGTGAAAGAAAGAGGGAAGAGAGGGACGGTCGAAGAAGATGGGAAAATATGAGAAAAGTCCAAGAGAAAATATCTAATTCATCGTTAGATGTCCAAAAAGTATTTCAAGCTTATTCTCATGTCCCCTAATTCTTTCTTGCCCTTTTAATCCACAAACAAATCAAATTGATATCAAATGTTGCACCCCCCACCATAGCTCCGAATTTCTTCCATTTAAGCTTCAATTTCTCCAACAAATTCCCCAATTGAGGTCCAATTTTGTAGAAGAAAAAGCCTGCACAATTTCTACAAGTCCCCATTACCAAATGACTCGATTTGGAAGCCAAAAAATCTATTTAATTTGGCCAATCCGAATTTCTGTTCATTTCTGAATTGTTCAAAATGATTTTCCGTAAAAATCCCGAATTCGATGAAATTTCTCGAAAAGACAATGCGACGTCCTATAAATGAACTGTGACAAGCTCGAACGTTTGATTTCTGAAACCGAATTCAATTTCGTGGTTAAAATCGACCGAATGCAATGTTAGTCCAATCCGACCTACCGGATAGTTTTTAGGGATTTTACCGCGGTTATATCCCTTAACGGCTTCATCCAATAGATTGGTTAACTTGTGAGTGATCAGCTCAGAGAAAAAGGGCCATAGGCACACCAACAAAATGCCCATTTCATATATTCGAGATGGGGTCGAAATTTAGGATGTCCATATCAACAATTTTCTAGCTTAAATTGGTCGGATAGACTAAATTGGTACTAATGTGAAAAGATTTATAACTTTTTTGGCACTTTTCCCATCTTAAATGTGTGAAAACTCAAGAAAGATAAGTTTCGGTAAAATATTGCCTTGAGGAAAGTTATATTATATTGAGAGTTATATGAATCTTTGCACAAGGATGATTAATAAGAAGAAAGTATATTTTCCTAATTTAGGTGAATCAATTCTAATCTTAGATTGATTCAATTATCACTATGAAAATTCAAGAGAGATATCTCTGAGTGATCTTCCTTGGAGAGGAAGTTGTGTTGATTATAAAATCTCTTGGGTGATCTTCCTTGGAGAGGAAGTTGCGGTGATTCTTGGATTATTCTGAATTATTCCTCTTAGTTGGTAGTGTTTCCTTTGACAAAATGCATGTTGATCTTCTTGGCTGAACGAATTGGTCTTGAATATGGGTTGCATCATAGTATTATATACCACTCTCTTTACTTTTCAACACTGTGGAAGCATGCAATAATCTTCTTTAATCCCACGCGTTTGTGTTTACTTTTCAACTCTTTACTTTTCAACGCTGTGGAAGCACGCAAGAATCTTCTTTAATCTTCTTTAATCCCATACGTTTGTGTTGACTTTTCAACTCTTTGCTTTTCAACATTGTGGAAGCGTGCAAGAATCTCCTTTAATCCCACTTGTTTGCATCGCTGCTCTGCTCTTTCCAAGCAGGTAAATGCTTTATAAGAGTCATGTTATAGCATCTTATATATGGTTAACAATCTCAACCTTTGACATTCCAACTCCAAAAGAAGTCTAGTGAAATAAAAAGAGAGATCGTGTATGGACCGAAAGCTTGAAGTAACTCCACCCATGACAGGAGCATAATCACTTTAGGTCATTAACCGGAGCGATTTCGAGTTCACCGACAGGATGGGAACAATGCCATCGATCACAAGCCTGAGAAGAAGGTCGTTATCCCTGCCATCGCATCAACAAGCTTCCTTAGCATTTGAAAGAAGACATCAAGAGGGGAGGCTTTATGAAGCGTCGCTCGGTGGGTGCGTCAAGTCACTAGCTCAGTTGCTGCAAGAAGACCGACTCATCCTGGCTCGGCCTTCAGTCTCTTGCTTTGACGAGACGCCATTGCATGTGGCCTGCATGCTTGGTCATGTACACTTTGCCAAGGCTCTTTTGGCTCATAAAAAGGATTTGGCTATGGAGTTGGACTCGCAGGTATGTCAAAGCAAAAACCTTGGTTTGTGTTTGTTTGATATCCTTTTGTCAGATCAAACTGAACCCAGTCATCCTCGTGAATCAAATAATCAATGAAATGACAAGTGTTTTGATTCGGTTTTTGCAAGTTTTAGGCTTTTGGCTATGTGCAACGTAATTTATTAACTATATTTCCATGTGCTCTACGTAGATCAGACAATCTCGCTTGTCAAATAAGATATCGTACATGTACTATTGCATTTTGTTTTCAGTTTCCTTGATCTGTGAGAAATCAAACCCATCATATATGACAAGGAAATTAACAAAATTCAGACAGAAATCAAGTCATAGCTTTCCAGGTTATTTCAGCTTGAAAGATCTTACACACACCGGTGAATTATATACATATGCTCCATAGCTAAGCACGTTACTTTCACAGGGACGTACACCTCTTCACTTGGCATCTGCAAATGGATACGTAGAAATAGCGAGGGAATTGTTACAATCAGACACCTTTGCATGCCTTGTCCATGACGAAGATGGGAGGACCCCACTTCATCTAGCCACGATGAAGGGCCGAATCAATGTCGTGAAAGAGCTGGTGAAGGCAAGACCGGAGGCGGCCAAGCATAGGCTGAGTTGTGGCCAAACCGCTCTCCATCTGGGAGTGAGCCATAATCGTTTGGAGACTCTGAAAGTCCTAGTGGAGATGGTGAGATATGGTGATTTGGTGAATGCTCAAGATGATGAGGGTAATACCATTTTGCATTTGGCCGCAGCAAACAAGCAAATAGAGGTAATCCTTTTTGCTTCAAATTGCTTCAAAATTGTGGCAACGTCAGAGATCGCATTCCAATTGAACATTTTGTGAAGATAAAATCTGGCTCATTCTCATTTTTCTATAGACTCAAGTTTTCTGCATTCAAACTTCAATGGATAATATCGATTGAAGAAACTTACAGGAAATATCTTTGTTTGTTGTTTCTTTTATAACTGATAAGAAGCTCATCTTTTTGTGTAGATAGTGAAAATCTGCTTCAAATAAGCGAAGTGGATGTGAACACAGTGAATAGAAATGGCTTCTCTGCTCTGGATATAGTGGAATATTTGCCAAAGGATTTCAAAGTCATTGAATTGAGAGAATTGTTAGTACAAGCTGGAGCTCTGAGAGCCATAAGATTCCCCGCATCGACAACTCACCTAGCATTTGTAGCACCTCCCTCCACCAATACTCCTCCGGTAGTGGCAGTTCTGCCACTATCTTTATCGGTGAAATCAGGAAGCAGGAGGAAGACAAACACAAGAAATGGATCGAGAAGAAGCGCGATTCTCTTATGGTAATGCTTTAGCTAGATGTCTTGGGGAGTATTTGCCGATAACATAGATCAAATTGATCATAGCTCACAGCTAATTAATTTAAACTCTTTGTTTCTTTCATGAAAAATGGATGATTCAAAAATTATTTTCCTAAAAATGATGATTTGTGTCATTTAAAATAAATAGTTATGCTTTCTTAAAAATATTTTCTACATATGTATTAAATTGCTCATAATTAAATAGCTATGTAGAGAAAGAAGATGAGTAATTACAATAATAGATGGCTTATGATTAAAAAGAAAAAGGAAAAAACAGAGGGTAATATAAGAAATCTAATAATGAGAAGAGATGAAACACATTGATGAATATTTAAGAAAGTAATGGTACTCAAGAAAATCTAAATGTGAAGCAATTGGGTGATTTCTTCAAATATCTATACTAATATATAAAGTAAAGAGGATTTCTAAAAGACTCAATCTTTTGTCTTCTCCAAATATTCTCAACAACTTGGAGTCTCTTTAGTAACAATTTTGTTTTGAGGAACAATTTCTATTTATAAACGATTTTTTTTTAAATTTTGTTCTTTGAATGAGTTTATGAGTATTTGAAAACATCTAGTAACTGTCCAAAATTTATATTCCGGTATAGAAATGCGTTTAGTAAGAATTTAAATTCTTTTGTGATTTAGAATTTCTTTTAATTTTTTAAAATAATTTTATCATATTTTTCTCTTTTTTCATTTTTCTTCTTCTCCTTCTTCCTCTTTGGCCGAATGCCACCGATCGGCCAGACGAGGGTCGGCAACCTCGTTGGAGCATTGCCAACCCCCGACAAGGCCAAGCATTGCCAGCCAAGCCTCATCAGCAACTGGGTGAGCTCGGCCTCACTCAGACCTTGCCAACACCGAGCGGCGTCAAGTGACGCTGCCTAGTGTTGGCAAGCCTCATCAGCGGCTAGGTGAGCTTGGCCTCGCTCAAACCTTGCCAACACCGAGCGGCGTCGAGTGACGCTGCCTAGCGTTGGCGAGCCTCATCAGCAGTTGGAATATAAGTGTGTTTTATTTTCCACACATTTAGTTATAGATATTGATTTTCTTTCTAACAACAATAGCAACCTTTATAAAAAGACGTTCAAATTTCGAAATATCTTCATTTTTTTTTCTCATATATGTATATATTCATACACTTAGTTTTTTCATAATTTAATCCGTGAGCTCTATTTCTGTAGAGAGCTTGCTACAATTTTCTAGTATTTACATAAATATAGGAAAAGCCATCAATTGAATTTGTGCATTTGTTGGAATGACTTACTTTGACTCGATGATCTTCGTATGTACAAATATAGTCGAAACACTATTTCTTCATTCACAATCTAAAACTTTCTTTCACGTCATGATAGATAACTGCCACTGTGATCGCAGCCATGGCTTACCAAGCCGGCATTAGCCCTCCCGGCGGCGTGTGGGACAACGATCAGAAAGACAACAGCACCGTCTTATACTACGCAGGAACACCGATAATGGCTGCAAACGATCCAAAGGGTTACCCAATGTTCTGGACGTACAACACCATCTCTTTTCTTGCATCCCTTAGCACGATCTTCTTGCTCATAAGTGGCTTCCCCTTGGGGAAGAAGGTTCTGATGTGGATTCTGATGGCCACAATGTGGGTGACCATCATTTTCACGACGCTGACTTACCTCCAGTCCATGCTGGCCTTCTTGAACGTGCAGAGGGAATTTGAAGACAGGCCGTTGACCAAAGCGGCTAGCCCACCCACCCAAGCAACCACCCAATCACCGATCCCAGGGGCTGAGGTCTTCATGTATGTTTGGCTCTGCGCTGTAGCCGTTCTTTTTCTAGTTCACATCGTTCGATACCTCGTGATTGTCCTCCGAAAGATCCGCAAAAGCTCAAGAAGTGGATATCAGGATGTGTGAGTTGGTACAGATCTAGGGGCAATATCAAGATCTAGCGTATTCATCTGGTGGGACAAAGGATTACTGCATAGTCTCGATGCCTATGTTCTTTCTAACTCAATCCCTGTCATAAGATCATTGACTACCGCTACTTGTGCAAACGATTTAATGAGACTACTAAACCAAACACAGAGTCCATCTCGCATTATTCTCGAGCTCTCCTCATCAGAGATGTCTCGCCCATGTAGCCGAATCTTTCTAAAGAGAATGGGAAGGCCTGGCCACAAAGTAATCTGATCTACTCTTACGTATGCCGCAAATTAGTAGGTAAAAGCAACATTGGGCCATTCTATGATTTGTCTCACACAGCTTCAACACTCTTTCCAATCACACCAAACAACCGAACCCACCCCTCTCAAAAGCATCCGCACTTCTTTTATGCTTCCTTCATATTCTTCTCCATTGTTGATAGATGTCCAAAAGCCATCTGATCAAAGCTAGTGAGCCTCTCTGTCTGATCAATTCCAACCCCATGGCACCAAACCACAATGCAGTCACACCATTTCCATGAACTTCTTACACTATCTTTGCCTGCCTAATTTTAAGGAAGCGATACACAGATTTCATAGAAAACACTCCATTGTTATTCGTAGGCCGTGCAAGCTGATCCTCCCTCAAATGTCGGAATCGAAGCAGCGCTAGTTTTATATGTAATGTTCACATACCAGAACTTGTGCTTCTTCTAAAACAACATTCAAGCTCTGATATCATAACTGCTTGCCAAAGGATCTTTTCTTCTTTATATAGACAAGTAGAGTAGGGACAAGGTAGAAACGGAACCCAAAATCTCATGGACCGATCTGTTGTTCCTAATCACAAGACAAAGGATTGGTAGCGTATCATCCCAAACAAAACACAAAAAATTACTGTTCATATGCAAACTGATTACAGGGGATGGAAGAATAGAGAGATGTAAACAATTGTATAGACAGATCTTTTGTACCTTAGACTGGTGATAATCAGTCCATAACAATTGGGAAGGTAAGAGAGCTCTCAAAGGCAGGAGCCAGTACTTTCATCTGTCTTAGACGACCACAATGTGTGGTTTCAATCAGCAAGACCACAACTAACGCAGCTCATAACCTTCAATCAATCCAGCTTGGCAAACCAAGCCTCTTTCAAGAAGTTCCGTTTTGCACCCCCAACTTAATGCAACCTGACGGTTTTGTTTGGGAGAATAATATTGGGGTTGCGTATGTGTGGGTTAAGAGCCGCCAATTCCTTCCATTTAGCACCAGTTCCATGAACACGGGATGAGATGCTCCACAATGTGTCACCAGGCTGTGCCTTAGTTGTTGCCGGGGCAGTAGATTTAGAAGAAGCAGTCTTTGACTTCAGAAACGGATGCTTATTGCTCTTTCCCATTCCATTAGTGAGCAACCAACGGGGAACCAGATTGGTGCTGGTTTGAACTTCCCCAGACCTTTCTCTTCCCAGGATCAGTATTGAGACCAGCAACATGGACTTCAGTAATCTTGCACCAGGGAATTTATCCCCAAAAATTTGTGTGCAGATGATAAAAGTTCTTGCTTACAATCCCAGGACTTGAGGTGAACACACCAAACTCAAGTGGCCTCACAGCACTAGATATTCTTGAGCAGGGTCCCAGAGGCTCGAGAGTTCTTGAAATTGAGACATCCCTTCAAAGCTCAGGAGCTTCACTCTCCAGAGACATGCAATCAGTCCCATATCGCTATGATCCAGTTCTTGACCCATCACCAAGAATGACCTCCCACACTACCACCTCAAGATCACCTAAAAACTCCCCATCACTCTCCACCAAGAAAGCCCCATCAAAGAAACAGAGTACTTTAAGGAAACCCCTATCAAAGAAACTGAGTGCTCTAAGATGACCCCCGGTGGAAGCCGATTGGCTGAGCCAGGAGAGATTCACTAATGGTGGTCGCTTCCCTGCTAGGGACGGTGGCATTCCAAGCTACGACCACGCTGCCGGGAGGCGTATGGCAGGATGACTACAAGGTCGATGCCAACAGCAACCCGGTGAAGGAGCTGCACATGGCGGGCACCTCTACCATGGCCCACATCCAGTGGATCGCCTACGGACAGTTCATGATCATCAACTTACTGGCCTTCCTGTCCTCCCTCAGCATCATCCTGCTCCTCTTGAGCGGGCTTCCAATAAAGCGGTGACGCTGGATGTGGACCCAGATGGCGATCATGTGGCTAGCGATCACGGGGAAGGTGATCACCTACTTCATAGCGCTGCGCAACATATCGCTGGCTGACACGCGGGGGATGCTGAAGGACCTGACGGACGTGTCGGTGGTGTGCTGGCTGTGCCTGATGGGGGTGGTGTTCATGGGGAATGTGGTGAGGCTATGAGTGTGGGTGCTGAAGAAGTGGGGTTACTTGAAGAAGAAAGAGAAGAATGATTCAGATGAAGACGATGAAGACAAGCATGAGGAAGTGTGACGGTCTGTGTGACAATCGAGTAAATTGAATGGTCTTTGTTCTATGATGGCGGCAGCATGTTCAATATGTGTAAAATTTGTGATTCTGATGAGCGGGTTGATGATGGGTTTTGAGGTGCTCTGTTTTCTTCTACTTCTGTTAGATAACGGAGTATTTGTCCTAAAGAGATTGTAAGACGGATTCTGCTAGAGAAATCTTTGGATGGTAAACGATTGAAGAGACTAATGTGGCGCTTGGAGCAATCGTGCATGATCTCCCTCTGTAATTTGTACAACATCAGGACAATACGTGGCTATAGTTGCCGCAATTTCTTCTCTATACAATGTTGAACATGACTGTTGGACGAAGAGAGCTTCAGCCAGTTCGGCCAGGTCTGCTCAGGAACGGCTCAGTCCTCAACTCAGCCATCTTCGCTTGGCATTGAAGTATTCTGGACTTTGGTCCTCAGTTGCGATGCAGGGTGGCTAGAAATAAATTAGTAGTGCAGGATGGGATTTCCTGCAATCATTATATAATTGTTTCCTTTGTTTGAATAGTATTTGATGCTGAGATTAGAAATGTTTGTCTAGGTTTTCTATTTCCTTCCCTTCCTAGCTGCTGTTAAACATCTATCTTCCCAGAAGCTTCTGCTATGGAGGGATCAATTAAGCAGCCATCTCAAGCCTCTGTTGCACGAGACCGAACCTCGTGCAGGTTAGAGTGTATCTACCGTCTATGACTTGAGAATTCCATGTCAATTAAACTGTACAAATTCATGCACATTTGATGATTAGAAGCACGACTCTGTTTAAGCACGGTACCCTGTAACTTCTTACCACCAGACATAATAATTTTAGCTGAAATCTCTGCTAGACTCGATTCATTAGACTATTCTAAACAATATTTCGAGCAATCGGACTAGCATGAAATGAAAGAGAGAGCCAAATCAAATGATTGTCATAGAGGATGACACTTGATGAAAGCACGAACTTCTTCCACAAAGAACAAAACAATTTGTTCTGTCTTTAGCCATAAAAACTGCTCAATTCTCATCCACATGGAAAATCCAGCATTATTACATCAAGGCGGTCTACCTCCAACATCAGCATCAAATAAAAACTGCAGATATAAGGGAACATTAGAACTGTAACTCTCACTAAAACTCGGTCTCTAGCCTGAGTAGCTGCTACCCAGTTGTCTGATGGATTAGTTGCTCAACTGACCCAAATCCACTGGACATCTTCAAAGCTTGAGGCTTTCTGTCCTGCATTGTTGTCGGTTATAGAAATCCTATGGAGTCGCTACCTTTGATATTGTATTAGATCTTCTACAAGCTCTAAATAGTTCGTGCCAATACCCCCTCCTCTCTATGGTTTTCGTTCCTTGCTCATATCCTCGCTGAGGCATCAACCCAAAGGTCTTCCGTTCAACGTGATCAAAACTTCTCAAACGACCTCCTCTCATATTATCCTCGATTGGTTGGCAGTCCCTGCTTTTACCCACATTAATTGATTTCGAATCTTGCCTTTTTCTCTTGAATGTCATGTCCTACGAAGCATTCTCAAGGTGTCGTCCGCATGATCTCCAGTTTTGTCAAATTAGATCAAAGTTGATGGAAAGATTCAGTCCTCAGTACTCCACGATGTCCAATTTTCTCGATGTTTCGTTGAGTTTCTATAATTTCTAGACTTACACCCTAAGGTTAACAAAGTTTTCCATCGAAGTTCAGGTTTCTGGTTGGCTCCAGCATGGGTTTCACCTACCAACACCATATCATCTACAGAGAAAATAAACCGGATCATCTTGAATTTGTCTTGTCAGCATGGACGTTCACCACCGGGCGAATGGAGGCACTTGCCCCTTCTAAGCTTCCTATAAATTGAAATGGGAACTACAATATGTTGCAATCATTTGGGGAATTTGCCCCACGAAAATACAAGTGTGTACTTTTAAGTCTTGATTCAACATGGGAAGAAAGGAGATTGCAAAATATGCGAGTCATTCATTCGATTTTGCTCGCATCTTGCCTGATCCATCAAATCATTTAGGGATTTTGGGTGTTCAAGGTTTACCTAACAAAGATGAGCCTCTTTGTCATAGGAAAAGCGATTGTCGGAAGAATTAATAAAAGTGCAAATGCTAAAGAGTAAGGATATTTGTTAAATTTCATCATTTGACATCTTTTTTTCTCAGAGTTAATACAATACTTTTCATTCTGATCAAGTAATTCGGATAATCTCCATGTTATAAGGGTCTTGTTAATAAAATACCTCAGAGGCACCAGTTAAAACCACTAACCATAAAAAAAATAAAGCATATTAACAAATGCCGAAAATTGAGCAACACGAAATTTCGAAAAAGTCACTGACTTCAAATATATAAATTTATATTTCCAGCAAAATTAATGAGGCCCAACAAATACCCTAACTACATTCTTTAACATTTTCTTTTTTATTAATTATTCAAACACTCACTTTCTATGAGAAGAGCCCATTTGAGATAAGTAAACCTTAAACCTCCCAAATATCTCATTGATACTAAGGACTAAGTAAGACGCGAACCCAAATCTCCACAATGGCGTTTTAGCCGTAAGAGTCCTTATCAAGGTGTGAACATTCTCTGTGCCTATGAAAGTATGTAGATGGAAATTCTGCATTCCCTTAGTGCCTTCTAATGTTTAGCCAAACCTGTCGGACAATCACACGACACGCGATCGACCCAAAAATTGAACATGTAAAGGATTATCCAAACAGTACACGCAATATCAACATTAGTGTAAGCATGAGATCCCCTTTCATCTTATTGGTTCCTCCATTCGATGTCGTATCCATCCAAACCATTAATCCGGGCGAATAAAGAGGAAGCGGATCCTTTCCCATCGGTGCAGTCATCGTTTCGGCGGGTTTAAGTTATTGAAGATGGTCGGGAGTACAGGAGTGAAGAAAGGAATGAGTGTAGCATAGGAATAGAGTAGAACTGACAAAAAAAAAAAAAAAAACCGTGAAACCCCATTTGAGGTTTGGTGGCATCGCGGAACCCTTTGCATTCCCATTCAGGATGCAGCGGCAATTTCCTGAAGGTTTGCGCTGTTAGTTCTGCCTAACAGATAAGTACGTTGCTTTTGACATCAATGGTTTGGCGGTTGCCTAGTTCTTTCAACTTCACTTTATTTGAATTTCAATGCTTTAACTAACTTATAATAGAAAAGTTGGAGCGTTGCGCGCATGCCTGGATAAAATATTAACACACTCCCACACTTAATCATAACCTTCCCACCTAAGAAAGTATAGATAATGCTACTTAACATATATATACACACGCACATACATACATAAATATATGGATCTAAATTAGTAAAATCAACGAAATTTCTTGCACTTTTCGATGAAAGTCTCTTTACTTTTCAACTCTTTACTTTTTCAACATTGTGGAAGCATGCAAAAATATTCTTTAATCCCACGCGTTTGTGTCGCTGCTTTGCTCTTTCCAGCATGTAAATGCTATGTATGACTCACGTTATAGCATCTTATATATAGTTAACAATCTCAACCCTTGATATTCCAACTCAAAGGCAATCTAGTGAAAGAAAAAGAGAGATCGTGTGTGGACCGAAAGCTTCAGGTGATTAACCCGAGCAATTTCGAGTTCACCCACAAGCTGCGAACAATGCCATCGATCACAAGCCCAAGAAGAAGGTCGCCATCCGCGCTGTTGCATCAGCAAGCTTCCTTAGCATCTGAAAGAACGCGCCGTGAGAAGAGGCTCTATGAAGCGTCGCTTGGCGGGTGCGTCGAGTCGTTAGCTCAGTTGCTGCAAGAAGACCGACTCATCCTGGCTCGGGCTCCTGTCACTTGCTTCGACGAGACTCCATTGCATTTGGCCTGTATGCAAGGTCATGTACATTTTGCCAAGGTTCTTTTGGCTCATAAAAGGGATTTGGCTATGGAGTTGGACTTGCAGGTATGTCAAAGCGAAAAACTTGGTTGTGATTGTTTGCTATCCTTTTGTCAAATCAAATTGAACCCAGTCATCCTCACAAACTAGATAATTGGAGGAATTGCAACTCTTTTGATTAGGTTTTTGCAAGTTTTAGGCTTTTAGCCATGTGTAAAGCAATTTATAAACTATATTTTCATGGAATATCTTGCTTGTCAAATTAGATTTTGCACATGTAATATAGCATTTTCTTTTCCAGTTTTCATGATCTTTGAGAAATCAAACCCATCATATATCTCAAGGAAATTAACAAAATTCAAACAGAAATCAAGTCATAGATTTCTAGGTTAATTCAACATGAAAGATCTTATAGACAGCGGTGAATTTGAGTAGCTTGGTCTATTTGATTTGAAAATGCGATATATATAAATCATATGGACGTGTCCCTCAATAAGAATGCTCCATAGCTAAGCACTTCACTTTTGCAGGGACGTACGCCTCTTCACTGGGCATCTGCGAACGGATACGTCGAAATAGCGAGGGAATTGTTACAATCATACCCCCTTGCATGCCTTGTCCATGACGAAGATGGGTGGACCCCACTTCATCTAGCCATGATGAAGGGCCGAAGCAACATCGTGATAGAGCTGGTGAAGGCAAGACCGGAGGTGGTTGAGCACAGGCTGAGCCACGGCCAAACCGCTCTCCATCTGGGAGTGAGTCATAATCGTTTGGAGGCTTTGAAAGTCTTGGTGGAGACAGTGAGAGATGGTGATTTGGTGAAAGCTCAGGATGATGAGGGTAATACCATTTTGCATTTGGCCGCAACAAACAAGCAAATAGAGGTAATCCTTTTTGCTTCGAAATTGTGATGACGTCAGATATCGCATTCCAATTGAACATTTTGTGCAGATAGAATCCGGCTCATTCTCATTTCTCTATAGACTCAAGCTTTATGCATTCAAACTTCAGTGGATTTATTGATTGAAGTAACTTACTGGAAATATCTTTGTTTGTTGTTTCTTTTATAATTGATGAGAAGCTCATCTATTTGTGCAGACAGTGAAATATCTGCTTCAAAGAAGCGAAGTGCATGTGAACACAGTGAATAGAAATGGCTTCTCTACTCTGGATATAGTGGAATATTTTCCAAAGGATTCCAAAGTCATTGAATTGAGAGAACTGTTAGTACATGCTGGAGCTCTAAGAGCCATAAGATTCCCTGCATCGACAACTCACCAAGTAGTTGTTGATAACACGAATGAGGAGAATTCAACTATTGTAGTTGACCTAGCCTCTGTAGCACATCCCTCCACCAACACTCCTCCGGTAAAGGCGTTTCTGCCAGAGTCTTTCTCGGGTGATATCAAGAAGCAGAAGGAAGACAAACACAAGGAATGGATCGAGAAGAAGCGCAATTCTCTAATGGTAATGCTTTAGCTAGATGTCTTGGAGTAGCATTTGCTGAAAACTTAGATCAAATTGGGCATGTTATTGCAATTAGCATCATAACTCATAGCTAGTTAATTTAAACTCTGCGTTTGTTTCATGAAAAATGGATGATTCAGAAAATACTTTTCTAAAAATGACCGTTTGTGTTGCTTAAAATAAATAGTTATGCTTTCTTAAAAATGTTTTCTACATATGTACTAAATTGCTTATAATTAAATAGCTATGTACAGAAAGAAGATCAGTAATTACAATAATAGATGGCTTATGATTAAAAAAAAAAAACAGAGGGTAATATAGAAATCTAATAGTGAGAAGGAAGAATCAAGTTGATGAATATTTAAGATAGTAATGGTACTGAAGAAAATCTAACTATGAAGCAGTTGAGTGATTTTCTTTAAATATCTATACTAATACATAAAGTAAAGAGGATTTCTAAAAGATTGAATCTTTTATCTTCTTCAAATATTCTCAACGACTTGGGCTTGTCAGTAACTATTCTATTTTCGAGAACAATTTCTACTTAAAAATATATATTTATTTAATTTTGTTTTCTAAATAGTTTTTGAAAATGTTTGGTAACTATCTAAAATTTATATTCTCTGAATAGAAATGCATTTAGTAAAAATTTAAATTCTTTTGTGATTTAGAATTTTTAAAATTTTTAAATATTTTTCTCCTTTTCCTTTTCTTTTTCTCCTTCTTCCTCTTGCCGGCAACCGGCCAAACAAGGGCCGGCAACCTTGCCGGAGCATCGCTAGGGCCTTGCCGGTCGAGCCTCCCCAGCCAGGCTCGACCTCACCTTGGTTGGGCGAGCTCGGCCTCCCTCAAATCTGAGCGAGGCCGAGCACACCCACGGCAGGGCGACGCTAGCCTCGCCAACGGCGGGGAATATAAATGTGTTTTATTTTCCACACGTTTAGTTATTAGATTTTGATTTTCTTTCTAACAACAAAAGCAACATTTATAAAAGGACATTCAAATTTCAAAGTATCTTCATTTTTTTTCTCATATATGTATGTATTCATACACTTAGTTTTTTCATAATTTAATCCATGCGCTCTATTTCTGTAGAGAGCTTGCCACAATTTTCTTGTATTTCCATAAATACAGGAAAAGCGTTCAATTGAATTTGTGCATTTGTTGAAATGACTTACTTTGACTTGATGATCTTCATATTTTCAAATATAGGTGAAACACCATTTCTTCATTCGCAATTTTAAAACTTTCTTTCATGTCACGACAGATAATTGCCACCGTGATCGCATCCATGGCTTACCAAGCCAGCCTTAGCCCTCCCGGCGGCCTGTGGGACGACGATCAGAAAGCAAATAACGGCACCATCTTACACTACGCAGGAACACCGATAATGGCTGCAAACCATCCAGAGGGTATACTAGCGTTCTGGATATGCAACACCGTCTCTTTTCTTGCATCCCTTAGCACGATCTTGTTGCTCATGAGTGGCTTGCCCTTGGGGAAGAAGGTTCTCATGTGGATTCTGACGGTCGCAATGTGGGTGACCATCACTTTTATGGCGCTGACTTACCTCAATTCCATGATGGCCATCTCGTTTGTACTCAGAGAACCTAAACTTGTGAGCCCGTTCACAGAGGAATGGTACTCCGAGGATCGGGGGTCGATTAGAGTGGTTATGAACTCCTTGTTTGTTTGGCTCGGCATTGTAGCCATTGTTTTTCTAGTTCACACTGTTCGATTCCTTTCGTTCGTCTTCCGGAATGTGAAAGATCCGCAAAAGCTCAAGAAGTGGATATCAAGGCGTGTGAGTTGGTGCAGATCTAGGGGCAATATCAAGATCTAGTGTATTCATCTAGTGGGACAAAGGATTACTGCATATTCTCGATGCCTATGTTCTTTCTAACTTAATCCCTATGTCATAAGATCATTCTGAGTACCGCTACTTGTGCAAACGATTTAATGTGACTACCAAACCAAATGCAGAGTCCATCTCGCATTATTCTCGAGCTCTCCTCATCAGAGATGTCTCGCCCATGTATCCGAATCT
Organism: Eucalyptus sideroxylon; assembly: GCA_014182405.2. NCBI lineage: Eukaryota > Viridiplantae > Streptophyta > Magnoliopsida > Myrtales > Myrtaceae > Eucalyptus > Eucalyptus sideroxylon. Next base: position 48,524,513 of record CM024550.2, read on the forward strand.
TTCTAAAGAGAACGGGAAGGCCTGGCCACAAAGTAATCTGATCTACTCCTATGTATGCCGCAGATTACTAGGTAAAAGCAACATTGGGCCATTCTATGATTTGTCTCACACAGCTTCACCATTCTCTTTCCAATCACACCAAACAACCGAATCCACCTTCCTAAAAAGCATCCGCACTTCTTTTATGCTTCCTTCATATTCGTCTCCAATGCTGATAGATGTCCAAAAGCCATCTGATCAAAGCTAGTGAGCCTCTCTGTCTGATTAATTTCAACCCCATGGCTCCAAACCATGATGCAGTCACACCATTTACACGAACTTCTCACAATCTTTCCTGCCTAATTTTAAGGAAGAGATACACAGACTTCACAGAAACACTCCATTATTATTTGCAGGCCGTGCAAGCTGATCCTCCCTCAAAGGTTGGAATCAAAGCAGCGCTAGTTTCATATGTAATGTTCACGTACCAGAGCACGTGCTTCTTCTAAAACAACATTCAAGCTCTGATATTATGACTTCTTGCCAAACGATCTTTTCTTCTTTATATAGACAAGTAGAGTAGGGACAAGGTAGAAATGGAACCCACAATCTCATGGACCGATTTGTTGTTCCTAATCACAAGACAAAGGATTGGTAGCGTATCATCCCAAACAAAAAATTACTGTTCATATGCAAACTGATTACAGGGGATGGAAGAAGAGAGAGATGAAAACAATTGCATAGACAAATCGTTTGTACTTTAGATTGGTGATAATCAGTCTATAACTGTAGGGAATAACGGATCCCCGAAAACCGGATTCGACACCGAATCGAACCCCTAAATCAATGCGGAAGATGAAGCCCGGGAAAACACGCATCACCGATCGTAAAGCACACCACGGATTCGAGCGTACCTTGTTAGCCACAGATTAAACACCAACGCTGAAGAAGAGGAAGAAATTCTGGCCCCGATGATGTCAATTCGCCTTGAAAGGGATACGGCGTCGCCTTGAGCGTTTGGGAGAAAAAGAGAGAGTTTTCCTTTTTCTTGGAGGGAGAGAGGGAGAGGAATGTACGTACGTTCTGATTTCCCAAGAGGTGTCTTCTCTCTCTCTCTCCTTCCTTTTATACCTTCCCCCTCCACGGGCCCTATTCCCGTGGGCCGGGCCTTTTGGGCCCAATTTGAGCGGATGGGTCTTAAGCCCATCTCATAAATCCATCATCTCCCACTCGCACATGGTGGTGCAAAACCAACATGGGCGGACAGGCCCTACTCAGTCCCATCAGAAAAAAATCCATCATAGACTCTCACTTAACATGGTGGGCCGAACATAATCCTCTTTTCCTCTCTTCAACATTCATACCGGTGAATAATCCGTGCGACCAGCATACTTTGAGAGCTCATTGCCATACATCTGTTAGGAATATATAGCAGCTCATAATGGGCATCACATCCTGAGTAGATTTAGTATGCAGTACCCTAGATCGATCGATCACATTTATATCTCTCTTGATCTCTTTTAAACAATGATATATATATATATATATATATATATATATATATATATATATATTGTATTCACAATTATGATTATCACAAAGACAGTCATAATTGGTTAACCGGTGAATACAAAACTATAATGTGATTCTCCAAAATCGATCTTCCTCTTTCCTTCAAACTCTCAACTTCAATCCAGCTTGCTTTTCTAGAAATGTCCCATTAGATCGAATCAAACTCATGACCATTGGCAACATCCTAAGATAGCAAACACTAAATAAAAATCTTGAGAATAAGTAAGAGTCATGAGGGGACTAAGAAATTGAGGAACTCTCTTCCTCAAGAGTCTCACACGACATAAAAGTTGAGATCAAACTTTTGTCGCTCTTATTGGTCGTCTCATGCATACGTAGTATGAAATACGTATTACGGTATTAACTCATTTCCCATGGAGCGTATGTCTACACTTTTCAATACCGTACAGATGATAATTCAGACATACCCAATGTCTAACTTGAGTTCACATATCTACTCATTCATAAAAGTCATCAGAACTCACATCTGGCATCTTAGACAGATAAAGTAAAACATGTGGGGTATTTTTACTTTCGGACATAGTAAGTATTATATCATCATCTTAACCCCCAGTTAAGGCGACATACGTGTTTTAAGCTTGAGCTCTCGATTATCACCTAGATAATAAGCTTTAAAACAGTCTCATCTCTATTTATCACACAGTAAATAGAGGCGATTACCCGTGTGAGTGGGCTAATCTCATATCTGTCCGACATACTTCTCAACTTAAAGTAATGCACTAAGCATTAAGATGCATAAATATCAAACAAAAATTCATAGACATTAATGATGAAAACACAAATTCATCAAATTGTGAACATTTAGGGAAATTACAATATTCAGTACATCAGTCTCTACGCAATCCTAGAGATTTCATATGGCCACAAAAAACACATCTCTAGGTATTGGCTTTGTCATAGGATCTGCTACCATTCCATGCGTAGTATGTACTATAAGTTCACATATTTTCGTGCAACCATATCCTTGACAAGATTATACTTGGTATCTATATGTTCGGTCTTGCCATGATATTTTGGATCTTTGGTATACGCTTTTTGCTGCTTGGCTATCACAGTTAACCAACAATGAATCTGTAGCACTTCCAATAACACCTAAATGATCCAAAAAAATCTCTTAAGCCAAACACTCTCTTATACTGCTGCTGATAATGCCACGAACTCAACTTACATCGTGGACAAGGCTATACACTTATGTTTCTTACTGCTCCAACATATGGTGCTATTATTCGGTAAGAGAACAAACCCAGAGGTAGATTTCCTTTCATTTAAATCTCATCTCCAATCAGTATTAGAATAGCCTTTGAGTTACAGATCCTTTCCTTAATAACTCAACGTATGATCAGCAGTCCCCTTTAGATACCTTAGTATTCTCTTAACGGCTTTCCAATGTGCTTGACCTGGATTGGATTGGTATCTGCTCACCATTCCGACTGCAAAGCATATGTCGGGTGTTGTACACATCATAGCATACATCAAGCTCCCAACAGCACTAGCATAAGGAACATGTTTCATTTGTTCCTTCTCTTGTGGAGTCCTTAGACACAGTTTATGGCTCAATCCTTCACCTTTTGCAATAGGAGTGTCTATGGGTTTACAATCCCATATCCTTCAACTCAAAGTTAGAAGACAACTATCTCTTGACAGTATTAACCAACTCCATATTGCTTCCGACAATTAGTATATCATCAACATATAATGATATGATCACAAATTGATCATTGGATCTATTGATATATACACAATGATCCTCATCAATCATTGTAAAATCATATGCCACTATGGCATTATGAAAATGTATATACCTTTGTCTCGATGACTGCTTAAAGCCATATATCGACCCCCAAAGTCGACATACATTTTCTTCTTGGCCTTTCACTATGAAACCAGCAGATTGTTCCATATATGTTCCTTCCTCTAATTCTCCATTGAGGAAAGCAGTCTTTACATCCATTTGATGTAACTCAAGATCCATATTAGTCACTATTACCATAATAATGCGAATCAAGGTAAATCTCACTACAGGAGAAAATGTGTTTTCATAATCAATTTCTTCCTGTTGATTATACCCCTTCGCCACAATGCGAGCCTTATGCCTTTCTATTGAGCCATCAGCCTTTCGCTTTATTTAGAGAACCTACTTGTTCCAATAGCTCTGCGTCCTTTTGGAAGATCAACCAGTTCCCAGACTTGATTTGATTTCATTGACTCCATTTCCTCTTTCATTGCATGAATCCATTTTTCCTTATTAGGGCAGTTCGAGCCTCATTAATATTTCTTGGCTCATCCTCATCTTGTGGAGCAACCATAAAAGTTTCCCTTTCAATGTCAAAACATCGACGGGGAATACTTTGGCGACTTGTTCACCGTATGGGAGATTGTACACTTAGCACATCATTCCTCATCATGCTCCCACTTGGATTAGGTAATGATGATGTCGTCACATCAGGTGGTTGCAATTGAGAATGAGTTGAATTCAATTCATTACATCTCATATTACTCTCACTTGAACGAACTCCACTGACATCATTATCTTGATCCAAGATCTCAAATAAGGAGTTATTTTCCCTTATTTCGTCCATCTTAGAAAATTCATCCACTAAGGATGTGACATCCCATGATTCAAATTCAGTTATACTCCCACTTTCCTGCTCACCTATGAAACACATACCTTTTTGAGTGTTTGTAGTATCTCATGAAAATACTCTTATTTTCTTTGGGACCCAATTTCCCAAACTTGTGAGAGCACTCATGAATATAGGCAGCACAACCCCATGGCTTAAGAAAACTTAAGTCCGGTTTTCTAACTGTCCATAATTCATATGAAGTGGAAATAACTGATTTGGAAGGCATCCGGTTAAGTATATTGGCAGCAGTTAACAACACATCATTCCAAAAAGTGATGGGTAAGTTAGCATGCGCCATCATGGACCTAACCATTCCAGTAGGGTTCTGTTTCTTCTCTCCGCAACACCATTTTGTTGAGGAGTATATGGAATAGACAACTATCTTTCTATTCATTTTTCATCACATAATTTTCTGAACTTATCAGATAAATATTCTCAACCTTGATCGGATCTAAATACCTTTATTTTCCTGTCTAATTGATTTTCTGATAGGTTCATAAACATTTTGAAACAACTTATGCTTCAGATTTATGAGAAATCAATTAGACATATCCGAATCAAGTAGAATCATCTATAAAAGTGATTAAACAAACATCCCATTGCCTTCCTCTCATATTCATTGAACCACAGACATCAGTATAGATTAAATGCAGAAGAAATTCAGCTCTTTTACTTTTTCAAATGGTTTCCTTGTCATTTTCCCTACTAGGCAATACTCACTTATGGACAAATCGACTTTTTCAATATTGCCCAACAAGCCCTTTTTGGCTAGTCTTTTCGTATGTTGTTGGCCCATATGACCAAGTCTAGCATGCCATCATATTCATATCATTATCATATAAGGTAGAAGACGTGAAACAAGGGAATAACATATTGACATCATCACAGTCAACATTTAGTACAATAAAACCATTCAGCAAGTGACCACAGCCATAGTAGTTTGTATCTAAACACAAATCTACACCTTTATTATGGAAGTTCATACCAAAACCAAGCTTAACCAACACTAAGACAGACACTAAATTTCGACGAATCTCCAGAGCATATAGAACATCAAGATGCGTCCACCATGCATGTTCAATTGGCAGGTGCCAATCCCTTTAACTTCAGCTCTGAAGTTATTTCCAATATAGATCCACTTAGTTCCAGTTGGTATCGTCGAAATTCCACAAATGATCCTCTATCCTTTGCTACATGGTCTGTCACTCCTGAATCTACATTCCACAAAGGATTGGATTCAACCTATAATGCAGAACTTGACACATAAGCAAAGTTCTGAAATGTACAAGAGGTGTATTCCTTCTTTGGCTCACGACAGTCGCAAGCATAGTGACTTCTCTTGTCACAATTGTAACACATCACCCTTGACATTTTCTTCACTTGAGGACGTTTTCCTCTCTTGTGTTAGTTAACTCTTGATTTCTTGCAATAAGGACTTGATCATTTGCATTCCCACATATTGAACGAATCAATACGCTTGCGCTTAGAGCACAAAGCCCTTTCGGAGCTAGAACCAGCATAGCAAATATCTATTTTCGGCTCTACTAGCTCAAGGTGGCGCATGGCATCCTTAAGATCTTCCATAACATGGTCAAGAGCTTCTAGTGCTTCTTGCTTTTCCAGCACATATTGAATCTTCTTATTCAATATTTCACAATTGTTACCGTTCATATCAGCAATCACGTTCTTAGTTGCTGAACCATCGATCTGAACACATCAGACATACATGCACGAATAATTAATGCCTATCATTTATGCATCCCTATTTGCATAGACCCATCATATTAATGAATAATTTCAAGTAAGGTTTCAGAATCAAAAGGTCACTATGTTTCCAATCATCCTCCAAAAATCCTAACTTAAAACTATCATTAATATGATTATCATATGCAAAATCAATTCTATGAAGTTACAAAAACTTCTATTACTACCCACAGCTAATTACCCACAGCAACTAGCAATAACAGAAAGCAACAGATAATTGACATACAATTAAAAACAATAATGCTTTCAATTAACACAATTAGGTAGTAATCATTACATAATCAATCAAAGCAATAAATAGGGAATGTCCCTTCTAATCTATCAGTCAAAACATCTGAGAAAACTGAAGGCATATTTGCCAACCATGGAAAAAACTTTTGGAGAGCTTTCATGCCGCCTCCAAGGCGCATTCACTCGGCGCCATGTGGCGCTCAATCTAAGGGTTGAAGTTTTGGCCAACTCAATCCTATAGTGCTCTCTTACAAAAGCTTCAACCAGCCTCCTATAACCCGGGACCACATTGACCTCCCATAGCCGATCCAACACTGCTTGCCATTCAGGTGGAAGAGTGTTCATCAAAGCCGGCACCTTCTCAAAATCGGGCATAAGATAACCATTCCAGATGATTTCCTGTATCATCTGATTGATCCTGACCACATGTGATACTAAATCACCGTCATCCCACCGATAATCAGCTAACTCTGTCATCAGCCTCTTAAGTCTTGCATTTCCCTCGTCCATTCTCGGGATTGCAGGTATCCTTGCATAACGCATCATAGTTCCTGCAACAAATGCAGAATTAAAAATGGATCACTTATAATCCATAATTAATATAAGAGAAAATACATAATTTTCCAAAATTCACGCAACAAATGCAAAATTAAAAATGGATTACTTATAATCCACATAGGCATGACTGAAAAAGAAAACAAATTCCTTTTTTTTTTTTTTTCAGGTCAACGGGTCGGGTCAACGGGCGCGCGGGTCGGGCCGGTTGGACCGGCCTTGCCGGTCGGATGAACCGACCGCACGTGCCGCGCGCGTGTGTTCGCTGACGTCACGCAGACGTCAGCCGGCACGTGCCTCGCGCGTGAGCGTGCTGACGTCACGCAGACGTCAGCCGCACGTGCGCGGCATGCGCCAGGCTGATCGGGTCGAGTCGGTCGCCGTCGGGTCGGGTCGCCGGCCGGTGACCACGGCCGGCCAACCGTCGTCGGCGCTGACGTCATCAATGACGTCATCCCCGACGGTTATCGACCGTTGGTGATGTCACGATGACGTCAGCACGCGTTGGTCCGCGGACCGGCGCGTGCTGGTTCACCGGCCGCCGGCGCGCACGTGCCGGTTCGCCACCGGCGCGTGTGGCGCACGCGCTGGCGAAGCCAGCGCTTCCAAGCGCGTCGCGCCCACGCGCAGCGGCTTCTGGCCGCGCATGTAGGCACGTGAGGCGTCGTACGGCGGCGTGCGACTAGTTGCCGGACTCGTCTCGACGTCGCCTTTCTCCCAGTGCCTTCAGAATTTTATTTCGACTTACGAAAACTCAGAAAAAAGGCCGAAAAGCGCTCGGGTGTCGGGATTTTCGCCCGGTTCCGTACGGCCGAAGTAATTTCGCGAAAAATCAATCAAAAACATCAGAATTGATCGGGAAAAACGTGAACTAGGGCTCTGATACCAATGTATGGAATAACGGATCCCCGAAAATCGGATTCGACACCGAATCGAACCCCTAAATCAATGCGGAAGACGAAGCCCAGGAAAACACGCATCACCGATCGTAAAGCACACCACGGATTCGAGCGTACCTTGTTAGCCACAGATTAAACACCAACGCTGAAGAAGAGGAATAAATTCTGGCCCTGATGATGTCAATTCGCCTTGAAAGGGATACGGCGTCGCCTTGAGCGTTTGGGAGAAAAAGAGAGAGTTTTCCTTTTTCTTTTTCTTGGAGAGAGAGAGGGAGAGGAACGTACGTACGTTCTGATTTCCCAAGAGGTGTCTTCTCTCTCTCTCTCCTTCCTTTTATACCTTCCCCCTCCACGGGCCCTATTCCCATGGGCCGGGCCTTTTGGGCCCAATTTGAGCGGATGGGCCTTAAGCCCATCTCATAAATCCATCAATAACAATTGGGAAGGTAAGAGAGTTCTCAAGGGCAGGAGACAGTACTTTCATCTGTCTTAGACAACCACACTGTGTGGTTTCGATCAGCAAGCCCATAACTAACACAGCTCATAACCTTCACTCAACCCAGCTTGACAAACCAAGCCTCTTTCAAGAAGTTCCGTTTCGCACCCCCAACTTAACGCAACCTGACGGTTTCATTTGGGAGAATAATATTGGGGTTGCGTATGTGTGGGTTAAGAGCCGCCAATTCCTTCCATTTAACACCAGTTCCATGAACACGGGATGAGATGCTCCACAATGTGTCACCAGGCCGTGTGCCTTAGTTGTTCTTGGGGCGGTAGATTTAGAAGAAGCAGTCTTCGACTTCAGGAACGGATGCTTATTGCTCTTTCCCATTCCATTAGAGAGCAACCAACGGGAACCAGATTGTTGCTGGTTTGAACTTCCCCAGACCTTTCTCTTCCCAGGATCAAATATGTTTAATTAATTCTAGATTATAATTATTTTACGCATGGTTGTGATACCCATGCCGTGCATCTAGGACGACGTGGGATTTATAGATTTTAAATGAGATGAGAGCTTAGAAGAGTTTAAGATTAAACCGTCATCTTCTAATAATTTAGATATGTCAAAATGGGACAAAGACTCATTTTTTTCCATATTTGATGGGTTGGGTTATTATATGAACTAGTTATATTCACTATGGGTTCAGAATGGTAAAACTTATAATAATATAAGTGTTAAATAGATTTACAACTTATTTAGATCTATTTCATCTCTATGCCTTTCTCTTCATTCTCTCGTCCTCACTTAATCTCACACTCGCTCACTCTTTACTCTCACTTCAGTTTGTGTGTGAGTTTTTTTTTTAAAAATTAATTAAATATATAAATGTTTTAACAATACATGTTGTGTCGTTCATAAGTCACTAGATTGTATTACATGAAAATATGTCAAAGTGCATTAAATAAATCAATTTAAATCGGACCATTTTCTACCCTACCCATTATTTTGATAGGTCTATAATAATTTAAGGTTTTGCATGGTTCAACATGCAATGTTTAACTAATTGTGGATTAGAGTCAGTTTTACGCATGGTTTACACATGCCGTGCGTCCACAATGACGTGAGATCCACAAAAATTTATAAACAGGGTGAGAGGAGTTATAGAAGAAGTTAAGGATTAAACTATTCGTCTTGAATTAGTGGTTCGTACGTAAACGAAAATGGCCAAATTGAAAGGTCAACGTGATCTTGGGGAAACACGGGAAAAGGTCGAGACCGTTGACCGGGTAACGAAACCGCGTCCCCGCTTCGTTTTTGACCCGCCGGGGGGATCGTACGACAGCCAGCGAGACCAAACCCGCGCGTGGCCCCACTCGCTGAGCAGTCCCTGTAAGTTGAAATAATTAATTAATAAAAATATTATTTTACTAATGATAGTAAATCTATAACTAAATATTTTTGTGAACAATAAAAATACATTTTAATTTATTCATTTTTATAAATGAAACGAATAATCATTCTTAAGAAAATATTTTTCAAGCCGTTCATTTTCTACGAAATAAGTAGGTAGCTAAATACATTATGTCAAATCCCCATATATGCAAAAGCCTGAGGTCTAAAGTTTGTCCGAGCATATCGTGCTTGTAGAGATGACGGCAAGCTGCAGCGCAGCTCAAAGGTGTGACAATTTGCCATTGGCAAGAACAGGGGCAAGCACGAAAGTTGGGTTCGGAGGTGGCTTGTACATAGAGAAGGATGGAGGGAACAAAAAAAAAAGTTGGCCCAAATTAGGGTTTCGTAACATTTCAGATTGAGTGCAGCTGGGATTAGAGTTAAGTGGACACATGTCGCAATCTCAATACGAAGAGTTCGAGCGTATGCACAGCAGGAGGCAGCAAATCATGCGCCTGCTCCGAGCCGCCTACAACTCGCAAACTCGTGGCAACCGGTTGGCACGGCGTCGACTTTGACGACGTGTTCTTTACGGGAGTCGCTGGAAATCTCTTTTGCTTTCGGCAGATCCGCACAGCTAATCGCGAGCTTAAAATATAATAGAAGGTACGAGTCCCATGCAGTGTTTTATATAAAAGAGGAAAACCCATGCAAGTGAAAAGCACTTCTCCCAATCGATTCGCACGTCTTTGCTCGTTCACGTGCAAAAAGGGGTGTGCCCGCCCTCCTTTTCGATCCGAGTCTTGCGGGATAAGATGACATTCTCGAGAAACGCACACAATATAAAGAAAACCGGTTTTTGATCCCGTTAGATGAATGTGATAGGGTATTAGTACGTCCGACACATAGGCACGTAGGTTCGGAGCCAGACCGAATACTTTTCGAGAGATCTCCTCCAAATCATTGGTATGACAGCAATAACGGAAGCAGCAGAAATCATTGGATCAAATTTGCAATCGTGGATACATATGTATCCTTTTTTTTCTTAAAATTTCCCAAAATGGAGGAATATAGGTCTATCTAATATAGATAGAGAGTATAGTCCAAATAATAATTTTTTTTTTTTTTTGGGTTGAACGCGTGGAATATAACGAGGCAATATTTTAAAAGGGTAAAAAAGAAATACAACCTTTTTTTTTTTTAATATTATGATCTCAAGAAGGTCATTTGTGTTTCAAATTTGAAATTATATCGTTGGTACGTGCAATGTGAAAAATACAGAATTATAAACGATACAAGTGATGAGTTTTTAAGAAAATATTTTTCAAATCATTTCTTTTCTGTGAAACAAATGAATCCTTTTAGAATCACTAAAATGCAAGATTTTATATTCGAATAATTTTCTTTTATATATGGGACATCAAGCACCGAAATTACCCATGATACTCTTGAATAAATCCATTCAAAGAAGCCCCAGCACCTAGTCCCCACTGCCCAGTGCCTACAGCAAAAGCATTTATGCTCAACTTGGAGAGGTAATTGCATCGATTTCAATGTGATGTTGATCTTTCTATTTTCCCCTTAATCTTTGCTTTTAGCGAGAAAATGCCAAAGAGCATCGTCTTGATAATTTGTTCATCAACTATGCCTTAAAGATTTGATATTTCTTATCTGAAGCAAGAGACTTCAACATAATGTATAAATACTCTTCCATTTTCAAAAGTGTCTTGGGTAGTGTGATTTCCACTTTTAGTTATGTTAACTCATGCACTGGGATACCTGCTAGAAAGATCCTTTTGCCAAATTACACTACATATGGATCTCGTGAGACGAGACATGCCTCAATGAAGAATTGCGTCGATTGTTTTGTCTAAATTGACTTTTACTCTGTGCTTAAGTAGCTAAGCTTTTATCTCTCCCCGACAGGTCGGTTACTCCAGTCTGTATTCTGCAGGGAGTGTTCATCGATGTCGGTCGGATCTCCTCTATAGAAAACCATCACAAACCCGTTAGACACTGCCAAGAACGGCCAGACGGTGGCCATTAGGATACGCTGTTTTCTATCTCTGTAGTATTGGTTTGTGGTTATTCAAGGAAGACATTCTTACCTGATTGGATGCTGCTCTTCTTTCCAGATTGTCGGCCCGAATGCAGAATAGCAAGGGAAAGATATCCGGCAGGCATTTTGACTCAGAAGAGGAGCTTGTCAGTCACATTTCGAAGAGGTCTCTAAGACGAATACCGGGTAGATAAATCTTAATTAATTAGTAATGGCTTCACAGTTCTTTAAGCTGAATTTGAAACATGACTACATAACTTAGCTCCTATATATGCAGGTTGGCTTGACTATCGAAGACTGGAAGCCGGAGGCTAAGCTGAAGACCCTCTTCAAAACCCACCGAATCCATCTGCCAACAGCCTGTGCACAGTACCATCTTCTAATGCAACTTCTCGAGTCTTTGTCATCTACAGCTACGTAGACCAAGAAGTCTCAAACTCAAAGATTCTCGACCTTTTTCCAGTGAAGAAAATCGACTGCTTTAGCACTGAACTTTCTCATTGGATTCAAGAGGAGCACGATCCTCGTTGCTTACACACCAGAGAGCGTTTGCCACATCTGATGAGGCCGACAGCGACATTGGTTAACGCCCAATAATCACGTCGAAGGGAATGTTTAGATGAATAGTCATCTTTAGACTCATCTAATCCTTTGACCATGAGAAAGAGAGACTCAACTGCTCCACAATGTTACTCTTTTTCAAATAGATTATTAGGAGACCTTCCAACAAAACTAAATCTTTGATAATTGAGGTTACGATTGTAGTAGTTATAATAAGCTTCTCTACTTTTATAGTTGGTAATAGAAAAAATGAACCGTGCCTTTGCGCTCGAGTCTTGGATTATGAAAGAACTTATTTTAAGAAAGATTTAATTTTCTATCGGGTCAAATTTTAAGAAAGTTTAGCTTCATTCTATAGATGGAGAGCATACTCGGGCAAATTACATGCACTTAGGATATCATTAACCTCAAGTGATCTTCGATCCGAGTCACCTATGCCAACAGCCTCTAATCGTCTTTCAGAAATTGTGCAAAAATCTTTATTAACTCTTTTAGGGTTGGTATAGTTAAATGGGATTTGAATAGAATTCGGGTTTCGAAACTAACGATCTCTTATTCCAATCTTACCAATTATGTATGCCACGTTCTAGATCGAGGTCACGTAAACACACCTTCTTAATCGATTTATGGTCTGACCCAAAGTAAAAAGAAAAAGAAAAACGACTTATGACCTTGAAGGGTATTTCCTAACTAGAATTCAAGTAGAAAAGTCACCACGTACGTGTCTCTGGATTATTAAAGAAATTATATGAAAAAATTATAATATTGTGATAAAGATGAAAATTTACATCAAACATTCGGATGTAAATAAGGGCGGACCAAATTTTGATCTCCACCGCTCAATGAATCCGGTCGAATTTCTTCGTTCTTTCGTCCTAATAAACTGGTAGCTTGTCGGCATTTCTTCCATCGCAGCCGTTAAATAATGAGTACGATTGACCCAGGAACAGGAACAGGAAGTCAACAAGTCAACTCCGCGCGGGAATCTTCTGAATCATGTGACTTTTTGACTTTTTAACCCCGCATATTACGGTAACACCACTTTTTTTTTTCTTAACGGTAACACCACTTGTGAGAGGAGTGTAATCACTTCAAATGATATATTCCAGCGACTTCGAGTTCAACCCAAGCTGGGAACAATGCCATCGATCACAAGCCCAAGAAGGACGTCGCCATCCCCGCCATCGCATCAACAAGCTTCCTTAGCATTTGAAAGAAGACAACGAGAGAGGAGACTCTATGAAGCGTCGCATGACGGGTGCATCAAGTCGTTAGCCCAGTTGCTGCAAGAAGACCGACTCATCCTGGCTCGGACTTCTGTCACTTGCTTTGACGAGACACCATTGCATGTGGCCTGTATGCAAGGTCATGTACAGTTTGCCAAGGATCTTTTGGCCCATAAAAGGGATTGGGCTATGGAGTTGGACTCACAGGTATGTCGAAGCGCAAACCCTGGTTGTGGTTGTTTGATATCCTTTTGTCAGATCAAATTGAACCCATTCATCCTCACGAACTAGATAATAAGTGGAATTGCAACTCTTTTGAGATATTTTTGCAAGTTTTAGGCTTTTAGTCATGTGTCTTTATTAACTATATTTCCCTGGAATATCTCTACATAGATCAGACTATCTTGCTTGTCAAATTAGACTTTGCACATGTAATGTAGCATTTTGTTTTCCAGTTTTCATGATCTGTGAGAAATCAAACCCATCATATATCTCAAGGAAATTAACAAAATTCAGACATAAATTAAGTCATAGATTTCCAGGTTAATTCAGCCTAAAAGATCTTACAGACACTAGTGAATTTGAGTAGCTTGGTCTATTTAATTCGAAAATGCGATATATATATATATATATATATATATATATATATATATATATAATATTAACGTGTCCCTCAATAAGAATGCTCCATAGCTAAGCACTTGACCTTTGCAGGGACGTACGCCTCTTCACTGGGCATCTGCGAACGGATACGTCGAAATAGCGAGGGAATTGTTACAATCAGACCCCCTTGCATGCCTTGTCCATGACGAAGATGGGTGGACCCCGCTTCATCTAGCCACAATGAAGGGCCGAAGCAACATTGTGATAGAGTTGGTGAAGGCGAGACCGGAGGTAACTGAGCACAGGCTGAGCCACGGCCAAACCGCTCTCCATCTGGGAGTGAGTCATAATCGTTTGGAGGCTTTGAAAGTCCTGGTGGAGACGGTGAGAGATGGTGATTTGGTGAAAGCTCAAGATGATGAGGGTAATACCATTTTGCATTTGGCCGCAGCAAACAAGCAAATAGAGGTAATCCTATTTGCTTCGAATTACTTTGAAATTGTGACGACATCAGATATTGCATTCCAATTGAACATTTTGTGCAGATAAAATCCGGCTCATTCTCAATTTCCTATAGACTCAAGCTTTCTGCATCCAAACTTCAGTGGATTTATCGATTGAAGTAACTTACAGGAAATATCTTTGTTTGTTGTTTCTTTTATAATTGATAAGAAGCTCGTCTTTTTGTGCAGACAATGAAATATCTGCTTCAAAGAAGCAAAGTGGATGTGAACACGGTGAATAGAAATAGCTTCTCTGCTCTGGATATAGTGGAATATTTTCCAAAGGATTTCAAAGTCATTGAATTGAGAGAACTATTAGTACATGCTGGAGCTCTGAGAGCCATAAGATTCCCTACATCGACAACTCACCAAGCAATTGTTGATAACAGAAATGAGGAGAATTCAACTGTTGTAGTTGACCTAGCATCTACAGCACTTCCCTCCACCAATACTCCTCCAATAGGGGCAGTTCCACCACCATCTTTCTCTGGTAAAATCAGGAAGCATAAGGGAGACAAACACGAGGAATGGATCAAGAAGAAGCGCGATTCTCTGATGGTAATGCTTTAGCTAGATGTCTTGGAGTAGCATTTATTGAAAACTTAGATCATATTGATTATGTTATTGCAATTAACATCATAGCTCAAAACCAGTTAATTTAAAATCTCTATTTGTTTCATGAAAAAAGGATGATTTAGAAAATATTTTCCTAAAAATAATCATTTGTATCGCTTAAAATAAATAGTTATGCTTTCTTAAAAATGTTTTCTACGTATGTACTAAATTGCTCATAATTAAATAACTATGTACAGAAAGAAGATCAGTAGTTACAATAATAGATGGCTTATGATTTTAAAAAAAAAAAAACAAAGGGTAATGTAAGAAATCCAATAGTGAGAAGAGATGAGGCAAGTTGATGAATATTTAAGAAAGTAATGGTACTTAATCTAAATGTGAAGCAGTTGGGTGATTTTCTTTAAATATCTATACTATTACATAAAGTAAAGAGGATTTCTAAAAAACTCAATCTTTTGTCTTCTCCAAATATTCTCAATGACTCGGGGTCTGATTGGTAATCATTATCTTCCCGAGAACAATTTCTGCTTAAAAATGATTTTTATTTTATTTTGTTCACTAGACAGTTTTTAAAGGCATTTTGTAATTATCCAAAATTTATATTCTTAGAATAGAAATGCGTTTGATAAGACTTTAAGTTCTTTTGTGATTTAAAATTTCTTTTAATTTTTAATAACTTTTTTATATTTTCCACTTTTTTTCTTTTTTTCCTTTTCTTTTTCTCCTTCTTTTTCTTACCGACAATCGGCCAAATGAGGGCCGGCAACCTCTTCGAAGTGTCACCAGCCCATGGCAAGGCCGAGCCTTGCCAATCAAGCCTCCTTGGTGGCTGGGCGAGGCTTGGCCTTGCCTTAGTTGGGTGAGCTCGGCCTCGCCCATGGCCAAGTGACGCGAGCCTTGCTGACGGGCCGACAAGGGTGAGCCTTGCCAATAGCGAGAATATAAGTGTGTTTTATTTTCCACACATTTAGTTATTAGATTTTGATTTTCTTTCTAACAACAACAGCAACCATCATAAAAAGACGTTCAAACTTCGAAATATCAACATTTTTTTTCTTCATATATGCGTATATTCATACACTTAGTTTTTTCATAATTTAATCCATGACCTCTATTTACGTAGAGAGCTCGCCACAATTTCCTTATATTTCGATAAATATAGGAAAAGCCATCAATTGAATTTGTTGAAATGACTAACTTTCACTCGATGATCTTCATATTTTCAAATATAGGTGAAACACTTTCTTCATTCGCAATTTTAAAACTTTCTTTCACATCACAACAGATAATTGCCACCGTGATCGCAGCCATGGCTTACCAAGCTGGCCTTAGCCCTCCCTGCGGCCTGTGGGACAACGATCAGAAAGACGACAAAGGCACCATCTTATACTACGCAGGAACATCGATACTGGCTGCAAACGATCCAGAGGGTTACCCATTGTTCTGGCTATGCAACACCGTCTCTTTTCTTGCATCCCTTAGCACGATCTTCTTGCTCATGAGTGGCTTGCCCTTGGGGAAGAAGGTTTTGATGAGGGTTCTGACAGGCACAATGTGGGTGACCATCACTTTCATGGCAATGACTTACCTCGAATCCATGATGGCCATCTCGTTCGTACACAGGGAACCTAAACGTGTGAGCCCGTTCCCAGAGGAATGGTACTCCGAGGATGGGGGGTCGATTACAGTGGTTATGTACTCCTTGTTTGTTTGGCTCGGCATTGTAGCCATTGTTTTTCTAGTTCACACTGTTCGATTCTTTGCGTTCGTCTTCCGGAATGTGAAAGATCCGCAAAAGCTCAAGAAGTGGATATCAGGGCGTGTGAGTTGGTGCAGATCTAGGGGCAATATCAAGATCTAGTGTATTCATCTGGTGGGACAAAGGATTACTGCATATTCTTGATGCCTATGTTCTTTCTAACTTTATCCCTATGTCATAAGATCATTCTGAGTACCGCTACTTGTGCAAACGATTTAATGTGACTACCAAACCAAATGCAGAGTCCATCTCGCATTATTCTCGAGCTCTCCTCATCAGAGATGTCTCGCCCATGTAGCCGAATCTTTCTAAAGAGAATGGGAAGGCCTGGCCACAAAGTAATCTGATCTACTCCTATGTATGCCGCAAATTAGTAGGTAAAAGCAACATCGGGCCATTCTATGATTTGTCTCACACAGCTTCACCATTCTCTTTCCAATCACACCAAACAACCGAACCCACCTTCCTCAAAAGCATCCGCACTTCTTTTATGCTTCCTTCATATTCTTCTCCATTGCTGATAGATGTCCAAAAGCCATCTGATCAAAGCTAGTGAGCCTCTCTGTCTGATTAATTTCAACCCCATGGCACCAAACCATAATGCAGTCACACCATTTACATGAACTTCCTACACTATCTTCCCTGCCTAATTTTAAGGAAGTGATACACAGACTTCACAGAAAACTGTCCATTATTATTCGCAGGCCGTGCAAGCTGATCCTCCCTCAAATATCAGCGTCGCTTGGCGGGTGAGTTGTTAGCTTAGTTGCTGCAAGAAGACCGACTCATCCTGGCTCGGGCTTCGGTCACTTGCTTTGACGAGACACCATTGCATGTGGCCTGCATGCTCGGTCATGTACACTTTGCCAAGGCTCTTTTGGCTCATAAAAAGGATTTGGCCAGGGAGTTGGACTCGCAAGTATGTCAAAGCGAAAACCTTGGTTGTGTTTGTTTGATATCCTTTTGTCAGATCAAACTACACCCAGTCATCCTCGCGAACCAGATAATAGATGGAATGGCAACTGTTTTGATTCGGTTTTTGCAAGCTCTAGGCTTTTAGCCATGTGCAACATAATTTATTGACTATAGTTCGATGGAATATCTCTACATAGATCAGACAATCTTGCTTGTCAAATAAGATTTTGTACATGTACTATCGCATTTTGTTTTCCTGTTTCCATGATATGTGAGAAATCAAACCCATCATATATGACGGAAATTAACAAAAATAGAAATCAAGTCATAGATTTTCCAGGTTAATTCAGCCTAAAAGATCTTATAGACAACGGTGAATTTGAGTAGCTCGGTCTGACATATATATAAAATATATAATACAATATATAATATATAATGTGAACGTCTCCCTCAATAAGAATGCTCCTAGCTAAGTACCTTTCTTTTGCAGGGACGTATGCCTCTTCACTTGGTGTCTACGAACGGATACGTAGAAATAGTGAGAGAATTGTTACAATCGAACCCCCTTGCATGCCTTGTCCATGACAAAGATGGAAGGACTCCACTTCATCCGGCCATGATGAAGGGCCGAATTAACATCATGATAGAGATGGTCAAGGTGAGACCGGAGGCGGCCGAGCCACGGCGAAACGGCTCTCCATCTGGGAGTGAAGCATAATCGTTTGTAGACTCTAAAAGTCCTAGTGGAGATGGTGATAGATGGGGATTTGGTGAATGCTCAAAATGATGAGGGTAATACCATTTTGCATTTGGCCACTGCAAACAAGCAAATTGAGGTAATCCTTTTTGCTTTGAACTGCTTCAAAATTGCAATGACATCAAAGATCGCATTCCATTTGAACATTTTGTGAAGATAAAATTTGGCTCATTCTCATTTTTCTGTAGACTCAAGGTTTCTACATTCAAAATTCAGTGGATATATCGATTGAAGAAACTTACAGGAAATATCTTTGTTTCTTGTTTCTTTTATAATTTATAAGAAGCCCATCTTTTGTACAGACAGTGAAATATCTACTTCAAAGAAGTGAAGTGGATGTGAACACAGTGAACAGAAGTGGATTCTCTGCTCTGGATATAGTAGAACATTTTCCAAAGGATTTCAAAGTAATTGAATTGAGAGAACTGTTAGTACACACTGGAGCTTTGTCAGCCGTAAGATTTTCTGCATCAACAACTCACCAAGCAATTGTTGATAACACAAATGAGAAGAATTCAACTGTTGAAGTTGACATCATATATATAGCACCTCCTCCGGGTGAGGCGGTTCCACCACCGTCTTTCTCGGGTGAAATTAGGAAGCAAAAGGAAGATAAACACAAGAAATGGATCATGGAGCAGCGTAATTCTCTTATGGTAATGCTTTAACTAGATGTCTTGAAGTAGCATTTGCTGATAAGTTAGATCAAATTAGTCATGCTATTGCAATTAACATCATAGCTCACAGCTGGTTAATTTAAGCTCTCTATTTGTTTCATAAAACATGGATGATTCAGAAAATGTTTTTTTTTCCTACTAATCACTTATATCGCTTAAAATAAATAATTATGCTTTCTCAAAAATGTTTTCTACACATGTAGTACGTGTGCTCATAATTAAATAGTTATGTATAGAAAGAAGGGGAGCAGTTATATTAATAGATGGTTTATTATTAAAAAAAAAAAAACTGAGGGCAATATAAGAAATCTAATATTGAGAAGAGATGAAACAAGTGATGATTATTTAAGAAATTAATGGTAATTTAGAAATCTAAATGTGAAGCAATTGGGTGATTTTCTTTAAATATGTGTGTTAATACGTAAAGTAAAGAGGATTTTTAAGTGACTCAATCTTTTCTTTCTCCAAATAGTCTCAATTACTCGTTAGATATATATTGTATCAATGGACAAATACATATACAAGTAAGAGTGTTTTATTTTCCACACATTTAGTTATTAGATTTTGATTTTCTTTCTAACAACAATAGCAACCTTTATAAAAAGAAGTTCAAATTTTGAAATATCTTCAATTTTTTTTCTTATATATGTGTATATTCATACACTTAGTTTTTTCATAATTTAATCCATGACCTCTATTTCTGTAGATAGCTTGCCACAATTTTCTTGTTTTTTTTCAATAAATATAGGAAAAGCCATCAATTGAATTTGTTTATTTGTTGAAATGACTAACTTTGACTCGATGATCTTCGTATTTTCAAATATAGGTGAAACATTATTTCTTCATTCGCAATTTTAAAACTTCCTTTCACGTCACAACAAATAATTGCCATTGTGATCGCAGCCATGGCTTACCAAGCCAGCCTTAGCCCTCCCGACGGCTTGTGGAACGACAATCAGAAATACCAAAACGGCACCATCTATTACTACGCGGGAACATCGATAATGGCTGCAAACAATCCAGAGGCTTCCCCATTTTTTTGGACATGCAACACCATCTGTTCTTGCTCATGAGTGGCTTGCCCTTGGGGAAGAAGGTTCTGATGTGGATTCTGACGGCCACAATGTGGGTGACCATCACTTTCATGGGGCTGACTTACGTCTATTCCATGACGGGCATCTTGTTCGTACAGAGGGAATGTTGGGAATGACTGATCCCCGAAAACCGGATTCGACACCGAATCGAACCCCTAAATCAATGCGGAAGACGAAGCTCGGGAAAACACGCATCACCGATCGTAAAGCACACCACGGATTCGAGCGTACCTTATTAGCCACAGATTAAACACCAACGCTGAAGAAGAGGAAGAAATTCTGATTCGATGATGTCAATTTGCCTTGAAAAGGGAAACGGCGTCGCCTTGAGCGTTTGGGAGAAAAAGATAGCGTTTTTCTTTTCTTTTTCTTGGAGGGAGAGAGGGAGAGGAACGTACGTACGTTCTAATTTCCCAAGAGGTGTGTTCTCTTTCTCTCTCCTCCCTTTTATACATTTCCCCCCCACGGGCCCTATTCCCGTGGGCCGAGCCTTTTGGGCCCAACTTGAGCGGATGGGCCTTAAGCCCATCTCATAAATCCATCATCTCCCACTCGCACATGGTGGTCCAAAAAACAACATGGGCGGACATGCCATACTCATCCCCATCAGAGAAAAAATCCAGCATAGACTCTCACTTAACATGGTGGGCCGAACAGAATCCTCTTTTCCTCTCTTCAACATTCATACCGGTGAATAATCCGTGCGACCAGCATACTTTGAGAGCTCGTTACCATACATCTGTTAGGAATATATAACAGCTCATAATGGGCATCATATCCTGAGTAGATTTAGTATGCAGTACCCTAGATCGATCGATCACATTTATATCTCTCTTGATCTCTTTTAAACAATGATATATATATATTGTATTTACAATTATGATTATCACAAAGACAGTCATAATTGGTTAACCGGTGAATACAAAACTACAATGTGATTCTCCAAAATCGATCTTCCTCTTTCCTTCAAACTCTCAATTTCAGTCCAGCTTGCTTTTCTAGAAATGCCCCATTAGATCGAATCACTCATAACCATTGGCAACATCCTAAGATAGCAAACACTAAATAGAAATCTTGAGAATAAGTAAGAGCCATGAGGGGACTAAGAAATTGAGGAACTCTTTTCCTCAAGAGTCTCACACGTCATAAAAGTTGAGATCAAACTTTTGCCACTCTTATTGGTCGTCTCATGCATACGTAGTATAAAATACGTATTACGGTATTAACTCCTTTCCCATGGAGCGTATGTCTACACCTTTCAATACCGTACAGATGATAGTTCGGACATACCCAATGTCTAACTTGAGTTCACGTATCTACTCATTCACAAAATTCATCGAACTCACATCGGCATCTTAGACAGATAAAGTAAAACATGTGGGGTATTTTTTTACTTTCGAACATAGTAAGTATTATATCCTCATCTTAACACCCAGTTAAGGCGACATACGTGTTTTAAGCTTGAGCTCTCGATTATCACCTAGATAATAAGCTTTAAAACAGTCTCATCTCCATTTATCACACAATAAATAGAGGCGATTACCCGTGTGAGTGGGCTAATCTCATATCTGTCCGACATACTTCTCAACTTATGTCGCGACCTCTTTTTTCTCGGCGCCCGCAATCGGGTACGAGCACCTAAGGAGGCTAATGGCTCGGCTGAATTTATTAAGCCCGGACTCTCCCAAGTCCACCAATTCACGACTTTAATAGTTTGAGTTTTTAACCTATAAACCAATTTTTAAAATGGAGTCGCCACTAATCGATTTGGAGTGAGTCGATTAGAAACCCAAGCGAAGTATCGGGAGAAATACTCGCTCTGCGCAACCTGAGAGAAATTAGGATCGGGGACTTGATTACACTAGTTAATCACTAATGCCCTTTCGGTACCTAATCTTGTTTAAACCCTAAGGCTTTTTGGATGTTTGAGAGATTTTCCATGCATTTTTGGAGGAAAAACATTTTTGAGTCATTTTCTAATTTTTGGACACAAAAGGGATTTTTTGGGGTTTTTTTTTTTTGGTGAAATACAAGTCTTTTTGGCTTTTTCTGAATTTTTTGGCTTTTTATGAAATTTTGGATTTTTTTGGATTTTTGGCATTTTTGGAAAATATGGAATATTTTTGATTTTTTGATTTTTCGGAAAATAAAATATTTTTTAATATTTTTTAATATTTTTGGAAAATAAATTATTTTTTTTTATTTTTCTCGATTTTTTAGAAAATAAAACATTTTTCAACAATTTTTAATATTTTTTGATTTTCTGGAAATTAAAACGTTTTTTTTTTATATTTTTTCGAAAATAAAATACTTTTGATTTTTTTTTTTGAAAATAGAATATTTATTATTTTATATTAAAATAATAAAATAAAACCGACCCGGTCGGATCCGCGGGTTGGGTCCGACCCGAGTCGGCGACACACGCGGACGGGCCGCGTTGCGGGCCCGACTCGGATTTTTCGGCATCTTTTTATTTTTCTTTATTTATTGAAACGGCATCGTGGCCCGTCGTTTTGGGAGGGATCCAGCCCGGCCCGACGACCCGGGTCCACGACCCGGCTCCCTGCGAACCCTACCCGACCCGGATCCGAATCGCGACCCGGTCTTCCGCCGCCAAAAAGCGGGAAACCCTACCCGACTTGCCAACCCGGCTCCGACTCGGCGACCCGAAAATCGCAAACCCTAGGGTTCGCGAATCCGCGACGCCGAGGGGGAAACCGGAGTATTGTGCGGCGGCGACGGCGGCGACGGCGCGGTGGTGACGGCGATCGCAAAGACAACGACGACGGCAGCATACGACGCATGCGATGAACGGCGAAGGCGACGGCGGAATACGGCGACGGCCCTTTTACCTTTCGATTAACGACGGCTTCGGGGGGGGATGCGACAGCAACCTTCTGAAGCAACGGCGTCGGCGGCGGTACAGCGGCACGAAAACTCCAGATCTGAGGCGTCGCAGATCTCGGCCGAACCTTCCTCGGCTTTGACTTCTTCTCACTCAGGCCAGATCCGAGCCTCCACCGGCGGATCGACCTTCTCGAGGTCGCTCGCCGCCTACCTTCCCGAAGTCTCTCGGTGGAAGGTGGGCCAAGCTCGCGACTCGAGCTCTCTCTTGCGCTCGCCCTTCAACCCCTCCCGATGTCTCTCAGTGAAGGATTTCCAAGCTCGCCACCCCCTCCGACGATGTTTGCGGCCACCTATTTATAGGCGAAGGAACTCCGGTCGACGGAGGGGTTCGGTCGCCGGCCTCCGGCTTACCCACCGGTTCCGCTCGGCCGAACCGGTGTCCCATCGAGCTTTCCAGCGGCTCGCTCGGCATTAATGGCGCCTGATCTTATCCTCTCCGGCCGACGTCGGCCTACTCCCCTCGGCCGTAGGCCGTCCCTTCGCGCGCGTCGCCGGCCACCGCGCGTGAACTACGAGGCGGAGAAAGATGGAGCGAGGAAGAAGAAGAGGGAAAAAGGGGGGGTGGGGCCAAGCCGCACAAAACCCACGTGAAGAAAATTGGGGGGGGCTTTTGTTTTTCTTTTCTTTTGTTTTTACTATTTTTTGTTGTTTTTGCTATTTATTTGGTTTTTCGTTATCTAAAAGAAATTAAGACCTAATTAAACCTAATTAAAATTTTAGGTGTCAACAGCTGCCCCTCTTTGAAGGTGAGTTCGCAGAGGTTGCATTCAAAGACAGACTTGATACCTAAATTTTGTCTATGCATGCGCAATAGATTATATTTTATTTAGGACCTATTACTCTATGCGGAAAAGATCAATATAACATTACATATTTTAAGCCAGATAAGAAGATACCTGTAGTTACTTACCGGGAGTGAGTGAGATAGGGTGTGGGCCCCGAGTTTGGCAAGCATCAAGGCGTCATCTTACCTGGTGATATGAGGAGATTGCTTTTCCAGGACCCGAACCATTCTTCGGTTGCCTGTTAAAACAATCAACTGGTTTGTCTAGGACCCGAACCTTTCTTCGGTCGCCTTGACGGGAATTGCTTTTCGGGACCCGAACCTTTCTTCGGTCGCCTTTGTTAGAGCAATAAGTTGTTTTGTCTAGGACCCGAACCTTTCTTCGGTCGCCTTGACGGAGAATTGCTTTTCCGGGACCCGAACCTTTCTTCGGTCGCCTGTTAGAGCAATAAGTTGATTTGTCTAGGACCCGAACCTTTCTTCGGTCGCTTTGACGGGAGATGCGCCGACCTTTCTCAGAGCATCTGTTTGTGGGTGCCTAATCTGTATCGAGGACACCGGTTGGTACCCGACCTTTCTCGGGAGATGCGCCGACCTTTCTCAGGGCATCATATTTGTTGGGGTGTCTGTCTTTTGTCAAAGACACTGGTAGGAACCCGACCTTTCTCGGGAGGATGCGCCGACCTTTCTCAGGGCATCGATTTGCGGGGTGTCTGTCTTCTGTCAAAGACACCAGTTGGAACCCGACCTTTCTCGGGAGGATGCACCGACCTTTCTCAGGGCATCAATTTGTTGGGGGTGCCTGGACATTCACAAGCATTGAAAGAGTACCTAGATATTCACAAGTACTAACCTGAAGGATATTTGGGCCTTTGCAGGCATCGAAGGGGTACTTGGATGATCGCAAGTACAAACTCTTGGAGGATACCTGGCGTTCGCAGGTATCAAAGGAGTACCTAGGATATTCATGAAGGTCTCCCGCCTCTTGGCAATTGGGGAATATCGAGGGCGTACCTAAGATATTCGTGAAGGTCTCTCACCTCTGGATTGCCGCAGCACTTAAAAGGGTGGAACACCTAGATAGCCACAGGTGTACAAAGTTCTGGAATACTTGGATGAACACAAGTATTTAATGATACAACCTGGGACCACTCAGTTAGTCCAAGTGTAAGAAAGCATACCTGGGTAGGCGCAGGCACACAAAGCAATGGAATGCTTGAACAGCTGCTATTATTTGGGGACAACCTGGGCAAATTGAGTGTCATGAAAAGGAAGTACCCGGACAATGGTGGGTACTTGACGATATAGGGATACCTAGACAGCAGTAGGTATTTAACAATAAAGGGATACTTGGTCAGTCACAAGTATCAATACTTTGAGGACAACTCGAATAGGCCGAGTGTTAGGAAAAAGGAGTATCCGGACGGTGGCCGGTACTCAAAGACAATGGGATACTGAGACAATTGCAAGCACCCAAACTCAAGGGATGACTCGAATAGGTCGAGTGTCAAGAAGGGAGTACCTGGACAGCAGTAGGTACCTTAAGACAAATGGGGATAAGGATATGCTTACCTAGCAATATTTCTGATCTCTGAGAATATGTTTGCTATTTGCACAATATGCACACATGATTGTATATGCTGTAAATTCATGAGTTCAAATGAGATTCATGCATGATAATTTTGTCAGTTTTGCATCATCTGATTTCCACTGGGGAAGATTTTGAAAGACAACCTTCATTTAGAATGTAGATATCTTGAGCATGCCAGATGAGGGACTTTCAGTCTGAAAGGACTTTCCGCTCACTCTCATGGAAAAGGCTATCCTGACCATTGATGCAGGATTCATAAGGACCACACTTCTCACTGTCATCATGTCAGCAGGGGTCTAAGTATTCTCGCAAGTGGTACGATTTTACCAATGTGAGAGGTCTTTGTTGAAATTGTGATGAAGACTTGGTCGATAGCTTATCAAATGGGATCGTCGAGGTCAAGGCTCATGAATGAAATGCCGCACGATCATCTCCAGGTTTGCAAGTCAAGAGTCCTGCGAAAAGAGATAGAATAGTCTTGCTCGTACTTCTTCGAGCGATGCTTATAGACATATGAAATCCTACATTAATTGAAGTGCCCCTAGTCTGAAGAGACTTTTACAATGGGAATGTAACGGAGATTTGGCTCACATGTAAGAGGGTGAGAGTTCGTGATTGTCTTGGCATTTGTCACTAATCTTTCTTCTCACTATCAAACGGAGGTTCTATGGACCACAACAGCAATATTTTCTTGGCTGCATTTTTGACTGGGGGGCATTGGCCTTGCTTTTACCAGGCACACTACTTTTTCATGCTCCTGTTTTTTATTCCAGTTCTTCATTTATGGGCATTGACCATGCTTTTACCAGGTACACTGCTTTTTTATGCCCATGTTTTTTCATTCTTGCTGCTTGAGAGCTGATCTTGACAAGTTCAAGCAAACGCCTTTGTTAGGCTATTGAGTCTTCATCTTTTGCCGGCACTTCTGATTATGCTACTCAAATGGCAGTAGCTTATGCTTTGCCTCCACGTGAATTTACAGACTCAATTGAGTTATATAATAGATACAAGTGCGTAAAGAAAGAATTGCTCTTCATGACTCTAGGGCACTTAAATTAATGCGAGTGTTCATATGCAATAAAGACACCCAAAGATTGATGCAAGTGCGAGCAAGAAAATTTATATCTCTCTTCTCACTTTGTGATGCTGCTTCGCCTCCGATCTGCCCCAGTGTGGGGTGGTTCTTGACAGAAATTTCATCAGTGCATGGGGCTCAATGGGGTGAGCGATGAAATGCCTCTCACTATTTTGGTTATCGTACCATTCGCGAGAGAACTCTTTACCCTGCAGCCATGGAATCTTCTACACTCATCTCACAAGTGTATAGATGGGGGACTGTGTATAGGATATGGCTTGCCTTTCATCATCCTGACGCGCCTCATCCAGCATGCTCAATTAATCTTATATTCTTCACTTAGTTGTCTATTCTAATAATTATCAATGGAATCTGTGATTTAGACAGACAAAATCATCATGCAAAAAATCCATTTGTAAAAGGCATGTAGTATTTTAAATATGATGGAGTTTGGATTCTTCAAAACAAGTGAATGGTTTTGGCTCAAAAAGACCTTCTTGGTAGCTTTAAAGGTCAACGAGAATAGTATTGTTAAGCTTTGGACATAAAAGGGTTATTCACAAAGGGGTGTCGATGGTTGTCCCTATTGATTAGGGATATGACACATGAATGATCAGCCGGGTCGAGAATCTAATCGGGCATCTTTGTTTCTTTTTCCTTGCTTGGATCACTTGGTTTGCCTTGTTTAACCACTTGATCTGGCTTTTGAATTCCAATGCCTCCTGTCAATATGAGTTCGAGAGTGAGTGTTAGAAATGATGCCAAATTACCTTTCCCCCGAGTTTATTTGTGCTGGTTCTTAGGAAAGTTGCTGACGGCCTCTTTTATATTTCAATGCTTTCCTTCTGTGGAATTTTTCCTTCTGCCTTTGATAAGGCAAAGTCATGTACCTCAAGCTTCTATAGAATTTGAGATGGACGATCAAAACTTCCAGTTTTCTAATAGCAATTACTTCTTGCAAGAGCATGTGTCTGGAACAAGAAGTGAGGCTTCCAGATTCTAAGATTGTTGGCTGGGACAGAAGGCTTTTTTTTTTTTTTTTTTTTTTTATTTAACCAGACTGGTTCCTAAGTGACGCCATCGAGTTTGCTTCTTGATTTATGACACTTCCTTAAAGACTGGTCATCACCATTCATTTTTCTCCATTGAGTCAAACACACATTTTTCATGATGGTGTAAATACATCACTCATATATAAATGTGCATAAGCATTTTCATTCTGATAGAGAAGTGCTTGGCAATGCCAGACAATAAACATCTTTCAAGGGTAGTACTTTTTTACAGCATCGGAATTAACTGGTTTAGTGAATTCCCGCCCATCCATCTCAGTCAGAATCAAGGCTCCTCCAGGAAGTATCTTCTTTATTACATAGGGACCCTTGTAATTTGGGGCAAACTTGCCTCCAGGCTCTGGAAAGATTGGCAGTGTCTTTCTCAAGACTAGCTCATTTACCTCAAAGTGCTTGGGTCGCACCTTTTGATTGAACGATCGAGCTACCCTTTGCTGGTAACACTGACCATGACAGAGTGCTTTCAGTCGTTTTTCGTCAATCATATTCAGTTGCTCAAGCCTTTGTTGTGTCCATTCTTCCTTGGACAATCCTGCTTGGGATAAAATTCGCAAGGAAGGGATTTCTACTTCTACAGGCAAAACCGCCTCCATGCCGTAAACCAAGGAAAAAGGCGTTGCCCCAGTGGAAGTTCGAATCGAAGTTCGATCGCTGTTAGTGCGAAGGGTAGCCTCTCATGCCAGTCGCGGTAGCTTTCAGCTGTCTTGGATAGGATTCTCTTGATG
The DNA here is from genome assembly GCA_014182405.2 of Eucalyptus sideroxylon. Taxonomy (NCBI): domain Eukaryota; kingdom Viridiplantae; phylum Streptophyta; class Magnoliopsida; order Myrtales; family Myrtaceae; genus Eucalyptus; species Eucalyptus sideroxylon. Next base: position 48,552,874 of record CM024550.2, read on the forward strand.
TTCTTGTTGGCGGCTTCCACAGCTCCATTCATTTGTGGACGATAAGGGGACGAGTTTAGATGTTGGATTTTGAACTCAGAAAACAATTGATCAATCAACTTGTTGTTTAGGTTTGACCCATTGTCAGTGATGATAGCTTCCGGTACGCCATAACGGGCGATTATGTCACGTCGATGAATTTCATAACGTTTCGTGCGATTACGCTTGCATAGGATGCAGCCTCGATCCATTTTGAGAAGTAGTCGATTGCGACCAAAATGAACCGGTGCCCATTTGATGCCTTTGGATTGATTGGGCCAATCACATCAATGCCCCACATTGAAAATGGCCACGGCTCGAGATAACGATGCAATTCAGTTGGAGGGACATTTATCTTGTCCCCGTGGATCGACAACGATGACGGCTTCGCACATGGTGAGCACAATCGCTCTCTAAGGGGAACCAGTAATAACCCAATCTCATTATTTTCTTGGCCAACATATGTCCATTCATGTGAGGACCACATACTCCCCCATGTATTTCTTGCATTATTTGTGTGGCTTCGTTTGCATCCACACACCTTAGCGGGGAGGCTGAGTTATATGATCTTTTGTACAAATTTTCACCGCTAACGAAGAACCTCGAAGCCATTTTCATAAGGTATTTTCGGTCAGAGGGAGTACTCTCTTTAGGGAATTCCTGCTTTTGGATGTATTTCATGATGTCGTAATACCAGGGTTTTCCATCGGGTTCTTCAGTTATAGTCATGCAGTGGGCCTGTCTTGTCAGGACTTCAATCTTCAAAGGCTCTACTTCTAACCCCTTCGTTACTTGTAGCATAGATGATAGTGTTGCTAGTGCATCAGCAAAGCTGGTTATGAATTCTAGGTAGATATTCAAACGAAATGTCCCGGAATTCTCCTACCAATTCCTCCAAGTAGTCGTGATAAGGCACTAGTTTGGCATCTCTTGTCTTCCACTCGCCCACGGTCTGGAGGATGATTAAGGCGGAGTCACCAAACACTTTTAGTTTTGACACTTCCATTCCAATAGCCGCTTGTAGGCCGAGGATGCATGCTTCATATTCAGCTATATTATTGGTGCACGGAAACATCAATTTTGCAGCCACAGGATAATGCTGCCCATTTGGGGATATCAAGACCGCCCCAGTGCCTGAACCTGACAAATTTACAGCTCCATCAAAGAACATAGTCCATGTGTCCTCTTCTACTGTTGAAATTCGGTCATCTAGGGAATGATCATCGCGTACTTCTTTAGGGCAATCTGCTAACATGTCGGCAATCACCCGACCTTTAACTGATTTTTGCGACATCACCTGGATGTCGAATTCTGAAATTAGGATTTGCCATTTGGCCAATTTTCCCACCAAGGCCGGGCAACCAAGCAAATACTTGATTGGGTCACTCTCGGTTACAAGGAATGTTTAGTAATGCAAGGTATCGCCGGAGTCTCGTGCAACACCCATACTAACGCAGCACGGGTCTTTTCGATTTGGAGTAATTTTGTTCGATATTGTGAACTTTTTACTCAAATAGTAAATGGCTCGTTCCTTCCCATCATGGGGTCCCTTACGTGCCAACATTGCACCTAGGGATTCACTTGTTGATGGTAAGGTAGAGGGTCAAAGGGTGTCCTGAGTCGGGGTACTAAAACCGGGGTTTCATCGGGTACCGCTTTAAATTTTCAAACGCGGTCGGCAGTCATCATCCCATTTGATTTGTGCATCTTTCTTGAGAAGTTTAAAGAAAGGTTTTGCAGTTTCGAAAGCTGGGAAATGAATCGCGCAATGTAATTTAATCTTCCCAGGAGGCTCGGACTTCTTTCACGAGTCGAGGGAGGAGGCATTTCAAATATCGCTTTAGTTTTTGATGGGTCCACTTCTATCCCTTTACAGCTCACAATGAATCCAAGTAATTTGCCAGAAGTCGCCCCGAACATACATTTTGCTGGGTTCAAGCGCAACTTGAACTGGCGAAGTCGATCGAATAATTTTTCCAGGGTCTTCACATGGTTTTCTCCATGTCTGGTTTTGGCGATCATGTCATCGACATATACTTCAATTTCTTTATGCATCATGTCATGGAAAAGGGTGACCATGGCACGTTGGTAAGTTGCTCCGGCGTTTTTCAGGCCAAAAGGCATGACCTTATAGTGAAAAGTCCCCCATGGAGTAATGAATGCCGTCTTTTCCTTGTCTTCCTCCTTCATTTTTATTTGGTTGTATCCCGAGAACCCATCCATGAAAGAGAAAAGTTTGAATCCAGCAAAGTACTATCCACAAGAACGTCTATGTGAGGTAGTGGGAAATCATCCTTTGGGCTTGCTTTGTTCAAATCGCGGTAGTCGACACAAATCCGGATTCGACCATCTTTCTTTTTACTTTGGTACAATGTTTGCCACCCAACTAGGATATTGTGAGACTTCGAGGAAGCCTACGCGGGAGCTTCATTACTTCTTCTTCAATCTTTTTGACAATTCAGGCTTAGCTCTTCTTAGCATTTGCTTCTTAGGGGCCACATCGGGGTTGGTTGGCAAGGCGTGCTCCACGATCATTGGATCAAGGCCTGGCATATCGGCATAAGACCATGCGAATACATCTTGATATCTCTTTAGGAGGGCAATTAAGCTTGCAGCTTCTTCTTCGGGAAGGTTCGCGCCAATCTTTATCTCCCTTGGATCTTCTCGTGCTGCCTAAATTGACAATGATGGTGTTTTCGGTAGTAGGGGCCTTGCTTCTTCGTGGCGCTTCCAATTCCATTGAATTTCGTCGGAATCATCAAAATCATCATCCGAGTCATCGAATTGCTATCATGGCTACTTGCGGTGCTGGTTTGGACCGTTCCCATACCCTCGCTTTGCCGCTATATTATTCTGTGTCATAGAGTAGATAGGCTAAGGGAACAAATAAGGTTAGTAGTATGCATGCTCCTTTTTGAAAATGTGATAAATTGCTTTTAAAGATTAAAGACAAGGAAACATGAGGAGACCCGGGCCTCAGATTTCTTCTTTCATTTGACGGCTGGCTATCATCAACGGGCCGGTTTGGTGTGTCTCCTTATGCCCTCAAAATGTTTTCAACTTTATTTATTAGTAGACGGATTTACAGGGTGGTTTCAAAAAATAGTTCCTTGAGTGGAACCGTTGTTGAAAACAAAGCAAGCTAGACTTTAAGAAATATGTACAGGCTCCCACGTAGGGGAGTATGCAGAGGAGTTAAAAAGGATTCTACTCGAGCGGGCCTGCACCCATTTCCCTTGACGGTCCCTCGTTGATAGCGCCCACGAAGAAGTCTTCATACCAGTTGCCAGTCACGTCTCCTTGTGCTCTCGGCTTTGTGGATTTCAGATCATCCACGTCTCCCCATCCATCAGGGACGATGTTGTGGTGATGATCATAGAAACTTTGGGGAATTGAATAATTGACATAGTAGTCAAATTTACCACTTGGTTGGCCCAAAGTGTCTATGATTGCTTCTCCTTTATGCGCCTCCTTAGCATGCTCTGGGAACATGGTACGGGTGTTGGGTACCACTAGGAGGTGATCATTGCCAAAACACAGCCATGGAGAGCGGAACGTGAATACCCCAGCATCCAAAAGATCTTGGACCCTGTCTCTCAGGATGGTGCAATCATCTAGCGAGTGTCCTAATTCCCCTGAATGGTAATCGCATTGCTTGGATGGATCATAATCAACGAAGTACTCGGGGGTAGGATGGTTCAATTCTCTACCGATTATCCCTTGCTCTAGGAGGATGGGGAAAATAATGGCCATTGATTTAGGAAGAGGCGAATATGGTCGTGTGCTTCTTAGGGATAAGGGTAGCCGTGCCCCTCGCCAGGTCGTGTCAGTAGGGTCCTCTTCATTTATCACCAGCTCCTCATTGTGACGAGAACGGAATGCACGGGTAGCTTGAGCAAAGTTTTCTGTCAAATGGTGTACGAGTCTCGCGTAGTTCTTCGACTTGGTGTCGAAGCTGGATGAACGAGAAGTTATCGCATGTCTCTTCTAATTTCTCTTCCTCAATGGCACCTATGAAAATATCCTCGAGCATGGTGGTCATGTCATCGGCCCCTCCTTTTTTATAAGTGAGGGCCAAGTTGTGTCTTCTGGGTTATGGGCAATTTCACACTTTCGGGGTTGAACCATTTCGGAGTATCCACTTCCTCTTCTTCATGCATCATCTTGGTGGGCTGGGAAAGTTTCCTCGAGACGGGGATATACAAGGCCGACTTTTTCTTTGCTTTTCTATCTGGGGGAATATCCCAAACCGACGGTATAGGGTCTTCTCCGAGCTTCAATAGGCCGACGAATGCCCTGGCCTCTCCTACCAAGCCCTTGTCCTGGAAGGAAACCGTGTCCTACCATGATTTTTCCTACCATGATTGCAGCACTTGATATCTCGGGGACGAGGGACAAAGTCCCTCGAGTTTCGTGTATAGTAGACACGAGCTCGAACGATTGGTAGCTAGCTTCGCTCTTGTCACTAGGTTCAACATAAGGAATGGCCGTCTCGTGGTAGATGCGGTGATCTTCTTCTCCTCGGACCGTGATCAGTTTTCCTCCAACCACGAACTTCACACTTTGGTGGAGGCTTGAAGGTACTGCTCCTGCGACGTGTATCCATGGGCGCCCTAAGAGGAAATTGAATGCAGTGGGGATATCCATCACCTGGAACAAAATTTTGAATACGGTTGGGCCAATTTGAATGTCGAGCTCGATCTCTCCCACTGTTTCCTTCTTTGTTCCATCAAATGCTCGAACAGAAGTCTTGGGTACCTGGATCCATGATCTCTCTATTTTAAGGCGACAGAGTGTCGCTAATGGACATATGTTAAGAGCAGATCCGTTGTCAATCAGCACTCGAGCGACGTGAGATGCGTTGCACTTGACCGATATGTAAAGGCCCTTGGTGTGTCCTCTACCCTCCTCGGGAATCTCTTCATCGAAAATGCCATTTGATCCTTTAGAAGGATGGTACTGACAAATTCCTCGAGTTTGTCATGCTCAATAGTTTCAGGGACATGTACTTCACTTAATACTTTCATGAGGGATTTCTGGTGCTTGACAGATGTCTGAAGCAATTCCAGTAGAGAGATCTGCGCTGGTGATTTTCGTAATTGTTCCACCACATTATATTCGCTGGCCTTAACTACGGCCAAAAACTCCTTGGCATCTTCGTCAGTGACGGGTTTAGCAGACTGAGTATTTGCTTGAGCATAGGTTCGCCCAGATCTTGTGACCAAACCAACATCAAGGTCATAAGACCATGGTACCGCATTGTTGTATTTGTATTTGTAAGGTTGGGGAATCTCAATGACTATAGCTGTTTCTGCTGTTGATGCTTGAACAATGGCTCCTTTCCTTTCAAAGACGCTCTCGGGTAAGGTGGAATCATTCTTCTCCTTTTCCGCATTTAGTGCCGCAAATTCTTCCTCCCAATTGATGAGGACTTGGGATATGGTAGAAACTATGTTGGCGTGGCCGGCGTGCACAATTATTCCGGCCTCTATCATTCTTAATACCCTTTCCTCCATTATTGCGAAAGGCGGTATTTCATGGCCCGGATAATACCCGGTTTCTACTAGCCCTCGATAGATGTCGACCATATGGGCATTGACATTTCTGATTTGACCGGCTTCAGAACTGAATATCATGTTTACCTTGTCAGCATGATCAGGGAGCGGATTGCTTTGGACATTCGGCTTCGCGGTTTGGAATGAGAAGGCCTTAGTATCCAGCAGGGTTGGATTCGATGCTTAAGGACGAAACACTCATCGGTTGAATGGCCTACTTCTCCCATGTGATAGTCACATTTTTTGGACGGGTCATAGCTGGAGAAGTTTTCAACATTGGGTCGTCTTGGCTCAGTTGAAAGGAGGTTCTTGTTTCGGAGGATTGCCAAAACCTGGGAGGGAGATCCAGGAAGCGGAGTGAATTGTCTTCGGTTGTTGTAGCGCTGGGGTGGACGGCTATTAGTCTGTTGCTGGCCTGCGTTTGTCTGAACAGTCGGGAGATGACCGGTGTTTGCAGTGTACGTGGCATTGACATCGATCAAGGATTCTTTATCTTTTTCATGTTGAGTCTTCTACCGACAGGGGCAGGCTCAGTGAACCAGCCATCCCTTAAACCTGTCTCAATCTGCTCTCCCACTGGAATGAGTTGATTGAATGATTCAGCGATCGTAGTCACCATCCGATTGCGGTATTCGAAAGGGAGGGTTTTGATGAACATTTTCTCAATTCAAAGTCGGTTGGCTCGGGACGATCCGGGCGGCGAGATTCCTCCATCTAATGGCATATTCTTTGAAGGATTCTTGCTTTTTCTTTTCCGTGCGATCAAGATCCTCGCGAGAAGGGGTAATGTCCATTATGAATTTGTCTTGTTTGAGGAATGCTTCACTTGCTTCACTCCATGTCTCGATGAGGTTTATGTTCTTTTTATGTACCATCTCAAGGCGGGACCTATCGGGCTTGACTGGAACAACTGGATCATTAAAGGTTCATTATTAACGTCTTGGGTCATTCGAACCAAGTACATCCGCAAGTGAGCTCTTGGGCAGGTCGTGCCATCGTACTTCTCGAACTCGGGCATTTTGAATTTTTCCGGCATTTTGACCTTAGAGTAGATGGAGAGGTCTGTTGGAGTAGGATCTTGAAGGCCTTGCAATTGCTTTAGCCTCTCTTCAAGCTTCTCAAGGCGTTTGTCATGTTCGGTCTTAGACAAACTGTTGGGCTTTGCTTTCTCGACTACGATTTGGTGCGTATCATCTTCTAATTCGGGCATGTTATCATCGGTATCTCTTCCTTGATCACCTCGAGTAGACGATTGCGGTAACAATACTTCGATTGAGGCCGGGCGGGAGCTAATTTGCCTTGGATGGAATCTATCTGCTTTGAGAGTTGCTGAAGCACATTGAAGACTTGCTTCATTTCACTTTCCATAATCTCGACACGGCTTGGTACATTTTCTTCGGCCATTCTAGCTTTTGGATTTGGTGACTATGACGTGATTACCTGGTAGCACAGAAAATGGAGAAAACGTAAATGAGGGAAACACATGAAAAACTGGCTCATGGCAAGGGTCGAGTCATTCTTATTTATTAACAGGAGATTTATACAATGCTAACAAGAGCTCTTTACACCAGTTAGAACGACCCTAGATATTCACATTAGAAATATTCACATTAAAAGTCCCACTGCCCATTTTTATATGCGATGGGAAGTTCCAGTCTTGTGAAGCCGCTTGCTCCTTCGTACTAGCTTCGATACGTGTCTCCCGCTTGTCTCCAAGCTCTTTTCAAGAGATTCGATTCGCCCTTGCGGGGGTAAGTTTATCAACTACATCGGGGATTACTGGTTGTAGCTCTTTGGGAATTATATGGTTGAGGATGTAGAATGTTAATGCATGATGAACTTTTTCTTGTCCTTTTAACCTTCCAGGCACGACGATCTTTTCAAAGTGTGACATCTACTCCATGCGTTCTGAATTATGCGGATCTCCTCCAAGTAGTTGTAGTCTTTACGGGTTAAAATGATTCGGAACAACCCGATTTGAGCGGTGGCGGGATTTCTTGGAGGACCCTGTATTGACGAGCCACCCTATATGGATAATATGAGGTAGCTCCGGAGAGGCCCAGCAACGGGATGGGGTTGTAATAATTAAGCGCAAAGCGCGCCTCTCCTGCAAAGAACCATTTAGCCCGCCATAGGAATGTCTCAGGGACCGGGTTTTTTAGCAAGTTAATCCACCGAGAATACTCTTCGTTGGGAGAATATTTTTCCAAGGTTTGAAATTTTTGCAATGGGTGTTTGAATTCATTGATTTCAAATATTTGCATGAAGTGCCCGAATCCTTTGATATGGGAAAAGAACCACATTTGTAAAATTTCTGGGGCGGCCCTCATGATTTTTTCTTTTTTTTCTTTGAAACGATTAAGGGATAAAAATGTTTCGGCTAAAACCATGTTCACATATCCTGCTCCAAAAATGACTTGATTTATCACCCCTGTGATTGAAGGATTTATAGCATTCTTTCTATGGGGAAAGATAATAAAACCAAAGAATGCTAAGAGGAAAATCTTGGCTTTTTGGGTCATTGATTGTTTTTCAAAGCATTCAGTTAAAGATGATAGCGGAAAAGCATTGTTGTTGGCTTGAACAATTTCTCTTCTTGAATGATTTTTTAGAAACCGTGATAGACTAACCACGGGGTCAATGCCGATTGGTGGTTTGGCAAGCTCGCTTCCCGGGGGCATTCCTATGGCGAGACTATACTCTTCTAAAGTTGGAGTCAATTCAAATTTGCCGAACATGAAGGTGGATGTTTGGGGCACCGAAATGTGGTAGTGCTTGCATGACCCCGAGTGGATATTAATATGGAGCAACGGGAGGAGATGACCGATTCTTGCTTTGATGCACTCTTGGCCGAGCTGATCTAACTGCTCCCACCATCGAGAAGCTCTCCCTTTGGGGTAGGAATAAACTGGATATCAATTCTTCCCATCGCATATAAGAACGGGGAATACACAACCTGACCCTATTTTTGCCATGAACCAGAAAGACTGAGTAAAAGTAAATAAATTATTTTGCTTTTAAAGAAAATGGCAAGCACAGAGACATACAGATGGGACGTGTGGCTCGATTTCTAACTCAGAAGGCTTGGTGAGATTAAAAGGATATCCGCCCGTCGCAGTCTCGCGTTAGCGGTATACCCTCCTAACCTCGGCTAAGAAATTCGGGGAAAAGAAAGGCAACCTCTACATCGCAGTCTCGCGTTCGAGGTCGTATCTTTCTTAACACCATCCTAGAAATCCTATGGCGGCCCAGGTCCGGCAGCCGGGTTGTGTGTGCCATGTGTAGTGTTTAAAACAGTAAAGCATGCACAACAGTTTATAATCACAAGATAATTTATTTTAAGCAAGATTAAAAAGTTTCTAAGCCACTGACCTGCATTAAAAAAAAAACTAAGTCAGTAAAGATACTAAACAAGACAAAAAAGGCCTAAGTCCTCAGGGTCCCCAGCGGAGTCGCCAAGCTGTCGCGACCTCTTTTTTTTCGGCGCCCGCAATCGGGTACGAGCACCTAAGGAGGCTAATGGCTCGGCTGAATTTATTAAGCCCGGACTCTCCCAAGTCCACCAATTCACGACTTTAATAGTTTGAGTTTTTAACCTATAAACCAATTTTTAAAATGGAGTCGCCACTAATCGATTTGGAGTGAGTCGATTAGAAACCCAAGCGAAGTATCGGGAGAAATACTCGCTCTGCGCAACCGAGAGAAATTAGGATCGGGGACTTGATTACACTAGTTAATCACTAATGCCCTTTCGGTACCTAATCTTGTTTAAACCCTAAGGCTTTTTGGATGTTTGAGAGATTTTCCATGCATTTTTGGAGGAAAAACATTTTTGAGTCATTTTCTAATTTTTTGGACACAAAAGGGATTTTTGGGGTTTTTTTTTTTTGGTGAAATACAAGTCTTTTTGGCTTTTTCTGAATTTTTTTGGCTTTTTTATGAAATTTTGGATTTTTTTGGATTTTTGGCATTTTTGGAAAATATGGAATATTTTTGATTTTTTGATTTTTCGGAAAATAAAATATTTTTAATATTTTTTAATATTTTTGGAAAATAAATTATTTTTTTTTATTTTTCTCGATTTTTAGAAAATAAAACATTTTTCAACAATTTTTAATATTTTTTGATTTTCTGGAAATTAAAACGTTTTTTTTTATATTTTTTCGAAAATAAAATACTTTTGATTTTTTTTTGAAAATAGAATATTTATTATTTTATATTAAAATAATAAAATAAAACCGACCGGGTCGGATCCGCGGGTTGGGTCCGACCCGAGTCGGCGACCAAGCGCGGACGGGCCGCGTTGCGGGCCCGACTCGGATTTTTCGGCATCTTTTTTATTTTTCTTTATTTATTGAAACGGCATCGTGGCCCGTCGTTTTGGGAGGGATCCAGCCCGGCCCGACGACCCGGGTCCACGACCCGGCTCCCTGCGAACCCTACCCGGCCGGATCCGAATCGCGACCCGGTCTTCCGCCGCCCAAAACTGCGGAAACCCTACCCGACTTGCCAACCCGGCTCCAGGCTCGGCGACCCGGAAAATCGCAAACCTTAGGGTTCGCGAATCCGCGACGCCGAGGGGGAAACCGGAGTATTGCGGCGGCGACGGCGGCGACGGCGCGGTGGTGACGGCGATCGCAAAGACAACGACGACGGCAGCATACGACGCATGCGATGAACGGCGAAGGCGACGGCGGAATACGGCGACGGCCCTTTTACCTTTCGATTAACGACGGCCGGGGGGATGCGACAGCAACCTTTCGAAGCAACGGCGTCGGCGGCGGTACAGCGGCACGAAAACTCCAGATCCGAGGCGTCGCAGATCTCGGCGAACCTTCCTCGGCTTTGACTTCTTCTCACTCGGGCCGGATCCGAGCCTCCACCGGCCGGATCGACCTTCTCGAGGTCGCTCGCCGCCTACCTTCCCGAAGTCTCTCGGTGGAAGGTGGGCCAAGCTCGCGACTCGAGCTCTCTCTTGCGCTCGCCCTTCAACCCCTCCCGATGTCTCTCGGTGAAGGATTTCCAAGCTCGCCACCCCCTCCGACGATGTTTGCGGCCACCTATTTATAGGCGAAGGAACTCCGGTCGACGGAGGGGTTCGGTCGCCGGCCTCCGGCTTACCCACCGGTTCCGCTCGGCCGAACCGGTGTCCCATCGAGCTTTCCAGCGAAGCTCGCTCGGCATTAATGGCGCCTGATCTTATCCTCTCCGGCCGACGTCGGCCTACTCCCCTCGGCCGTAGGCCGTCCCTTCGCGCGCGTCGCCGGCCACCGCGCGTGAACTACGAGGCGGAGAAAGATGGAGCGAGGAAGAAGAAGAAGGAAAAAAGGGGGTGGGGCCAAGCCGCACAAAACCCACGTGAAGAAAATTGGGGGGGCTTTTGTTTTTCTTTTCTTTTGTTTTTACTATTTTTTGTTGTTTTTGCTATTTATTTGGTTTTTCGTTATCTAAAAGAAATTAAGACCTAATTAAACCTAATTAAAATTTTAGGTGTCAACAACTTAAAATAATGCACCGAGCATTAAGATGCATAAAGATCAAACAAAGATTCATAGGCATTAATGATGAAAACACAAATTCATCAAATTGTGAACATTTAGGGAAATTATAATATTCAGTACATCATCCTCTACGCAATCCTAGAGATTTCATATGGCCACAAAACACATCTTTAGGTATTGGCTTTGTCATATGATCTGCTACCATTCCATGCGTAGTATGTACTCTAAGTTCACATCTTTTCGTGCAACCATATCCTTGACAGAGTTATACTTCGTATCTATATGTTTGGTCTTGCCATGATATTTTGGATCTTTGGTATATGCTTTTGCTGTTTGGCTATCACAGTTAACTAACAATTAAACTGCAGCACTTCCAATAACACATAAATGATCCAAAAAATCTCTTAAGCCAAACACTTTCTTACACTGCTGCTGATAATGCCACGAACTCAACTTACATCGTGGACAAGGCTATATACTTTTGTTTCTTACTACTCCAACATATGGTGCCATTATTCGGTAAGAAAACAAATCCAGAGATAGATTTTCTTTCATCTAAATCTCCTCCCCAATCAGTATTAAAATAACCTTTGAGTTGCAGATCCTTTCCTTAATAACTCAACGTATAATCAGCAGTCCCCTTTAGATACCTTAGTATTCTCTTAACGGCTTTCCAATGTGCTTAACCTAGATTGGATTGGTAACTACTCACCATTCCAACTGCAAAGCATATGTCGGGTGTTGTACACATCATAGCATACATCAAACTCCCAACAGCACTACCATAATGAACATGTTTCATTTGTTCCTTCTCTTGTGGAGTCCTTGGACACAGACTATGGCTCAATCCTTCACCTTTTGCAATAGGAGTGTCTATGGGTTTACAGTCTTGCATACGAAATCGTTCAAGAACCTTATTTATATAGGTTTCTTGCGAAAGAGACAATGATCTCTTCGAACGATCTCTCGAAATCTTAACTCCAAGAATGTATGCAGCCTCACCCATATCCTTCATCTTAAAGTTAGAAGATAACTATCTATTGATAGTATTAACCAACTCCATATTGCTTCCGGCAATTAGTATATCATCAACATATAATGATATGATCACAATTTGATCATTGGATCTATTGATATATACACAATGACCCTCGTCAATCATTGTAAAATTATATGCCACTATGGCATTATGAAAATGTATATACCTTTGTCTCGATGACTGCTTAAGGCCATATATTGACTCCCAAAGTCGATATACATTTTCTTCTTGGCCTTTCATTATGAAACTGGATGTTCCTTCCTCTAATTCTCCATTGAGGAAAGCAGTCTTTACATCCATTTGATGTAACTCAAGATCCATACTAACCACTATTGCCAAAACTATGTGAATCAAGGTAAATCTCACTACAGGAGAAAATGTATCTTAATAATCAATTCCTTCCTGTTGATTATACCTCTTCGCCACAAGGCGAGCCTTATGCCTTTCTATCAAGCCATCAGCCTTTCGCTTTATTTTGAGAACCCACTTGTTCCCAATAGCTTTGTGTCCTTTTGGAAGATCAACCAGTTCCCAAACTTGGTTTGATTTCATTGACTCCATTTCCTCTTCCATTGCATAAATTCATTTTTCCTTACTAGGGCATTTCAGAGCCTCATTAATATTTCTTGGCTCATCCTCATCTTGTGGAGCAACCATAAAGGTTTCCCCTTCAATGTCAAAACATCGACGGGGAATACTTTAGCGACTTGTTCACCGTATGGGAGATTGTACACTTAGCACATCATTCCCCATCATGCTCCCACTTGGATTAGGTAATGATGATGTCGTCACATCAGGTGGTTGCAATTGAGAATGAGTTGAATTCAATTCATTACATCTCATATTACTCCCACTTAGACGAACTCCACTGACATCATTATCTTGATCCAAGGTCTCAAATAGAGAGTAATCTTCCCTTATTTCGCTCCTCTTAGGAAATTCATCCACTAAGGATGTGACATCCCGTGATTCAAATTCAGTTATACTCCCACTTTCCTGCTCAGCTATGAACACATACCATTTTGAGTGTTCGGAGTATCTCATTAAAATACTCTTCTTTCCTTCGGGACCCAATTTTCCAAACTTGTGAGAGGACTCATGAGTATAGGCAGCATAACCCCATGGCTTAAGAAAACTTAAGTCCGGTGTTCTACCTGTCCATAGCTCATATGGAGTGGAAATAACTGATTTGGAAGGCACCCGGTTAAGTATATAGGCAGCAGTTAACAACACATCACTCCAAAAAGTGATAGGTAAGTTAGCATGCGCCATCTTGGACCTAACCATTCCAGTAGGGTTCTGTTTATTCTCTCTGCAACACCATTTTGTTGAGGAGTATATGGAATAAACAACTATTTTTCTATTCCTTTTTCATCACATAATTTTCTGAACTTATCATATAAATATTCTCAACCTTGATCGGATCTAAATACCTTTATTTTCTTGTCTAATTGATTTTCTGCCAGATTCATAAACATTTTTGAAACAACTTATGCTTCAGATTTATGAGAAATCAAATAGACATATCCGAATCAAGTAAAATCATCTATAAAAGTGATGAAACAAACAGCCCATTACCTTCCTCTCACATTCATTGAACCACAGACATCAGTATAGATTAAATGCAGAGGAAATTCAGCTCTTTTACCTTTTCAAATGGTTTCCTTGTCATTTTCCCTACTAAGCAATGCTCACTTATAGACAAATCGACTTTTTCAATATTGCCCAACAATCCCTTTTTGGCTAGTCTTTTCGTATGTTGTTGGCCCATATGACCAAGTCTAGCATGCCATCATATTCACATCATTATCATATAAGGTAGAAGACGTGAAACAAGGGAATAACATATTGACATCATCACAGTCAACATTTTGTACAATAAAAACATTCAGTAAGTGACCACAACCATAATAGTTTGTATCTAAACACAAATCTACACCTTTATTATGGAAGTTCATACCAAAACCAAGCTTAACCAACACTAAGACAGACACTAAATTTCGACGAATCTCCAGAGCATATAGAACATCAAGATGCGTCAACCATGCATGTTCAATTGGCAGGTACCAATCCCTTTAACTTCAGCTCTGGAGTTATTTCCAATATAGATCAACTTAGTTCCAGTTGGTATCGTCGAAATTCCACGAAGGATCCTCTATCATTTGCTACATGGTCTGTCGCTCATGAATCTACATTCCACAAAAGATTGGATTCAGCCTATAATGCTGAACTTGACACATAAGCAAAGTTCTCAAATGTACAAGAGGTGTATAGCTTCTTTGGCTCACGACAGTCGCGAGCATAGTGACATCTCTTGTCACAATTGTAACATCACACCCTTGACATTTTCTTCACTTGAGGACGCTTTCCTCTCTCTTGTTGGTTAATTCTTGATTTCTTGCAATAAGGACTTGATCATTTGCATTCCCACATATTGAACGAATCAATACATTTGCGCTTAGAGCACAAAACCATTTCTGAGCTAGAACCAGCATAGCAAATGTCTATTTTCGGCTCAAATACCGTTAGGCGATCCTCTACTAGCTCAAGGTGGCGCATGGCATCCTTAAGATCTTCCATAACATGGTCAAGAGCTTCTAGTGCTTCTTGCTTTTCCAACACATATTAAATCTTCATATTCAATATTTCACAATTGTTGCCGTTCATATCAGCAATTACATTCTTAGTTGCTGAACCATCATTCTGAACACATCAAACATACATGCACGAATAATTAATGCCTATCGTTTATGCATCCCTATTTGCATAGACCCATCATATTAATGAATAATTTCAAGTAAGGCTTCAGAATCAAAAGGTCACTATGTTTCCAATCATCCTCCAGAAAATCCTAACTTAAAATTATCATTAATATAATTGTTTTATGCAAAATCAATTCTATGAAGTTACAAAACTTCTATTACTACCCACAGCTAATTACCCACAGCAACCAGCAATAACATAAAGCAACATATAATTGACATACAATTAAAAATAATAATGCTTTCAATTAACACAATTAGGTAGTAATCATTACATAATTAATCAAAGAAATAAATAGGGAATGTCCTTTCTAATCTATCAGCCATAATATCTAAGAAATTTGAAGGCACATTTGCCAACCATGGAAAAACTTTTGGAGAGCTTTCATGTCGCCTCCAAGGCGCATTCACTTGACGCCATGTGGCGCTCAATCTAAGGGTTGAAGTTTTGGTCAACTCAATCCTATAGTGCTCTCTTACAAAAGCTTCAACCAGCCTCCTATAACCCGGGACCACGTTGACCTCCCATAGCCGATCCAACACTGCTTGCCATTCAGGTGGAAGAGTGTTCATCAAAACCGGCACCTTCTCAAAATCCGGCATAAGATAACCATTCCAGATGATTTCCTATATCATCTGATTGACCTTGATCACATGTGATACTAAATCACCATCATGCCACTGATAATTAGCTAATTCTGTCATCAGCCTTTTAAGTCTTGCATTTCCCTCGTCCGTTCTCGGGATTGCAGGTATCCTTGCATAACGCATCATAGTTCCTGCAACAAATGCAAAATTAAAAATTGATCACTTATAATCCATAATTAATATAAGAGAAAATACATAATTTTCCAAAATTCATGCAACAAATGCAGAATTAAAAATGGATTACTTATAATCCACATAGGCATGAATGAAAAAGAAACAAATTCCTTTTTCTTTTTTTTTTTTTTTTTTTTCGGGTCAACTGTCAAAGGTCGTCGGTCAACGGTCGGTCAATGGTCAACGAGTCGGGTCAACGGACGCGCGGGTCGGACCGGTCGCAACGGTCGAACCGATCAGACCGGACGGACCGGTCGGACCACACGTGCCTCGCGCGTGCGGGGATGACGTCACACGGACGTCATCCGGCACGTGCCGGCGCGTGCCTCGTCCGCGAGTTGGGTCGGGTTGCCGGTCGGGTCAGATCGCCGGCCGATGACCGTCCGTGAACGTCGTCTGTGATGGCGTCATCGGTGGCGTCATCCGAACGGTTGCGGCCGTTGGATGACGTCACGATGGCGTCATCGCGTGGCGTCGGCACGCGTCGGTCCATGAACCGGCGCGTGCCCGTTCGCCCGTCGCCGGCGCGCACGTGCCGGTTCGCCACCGGCGCGTGTGGCGCACGCGGCGGGCGAAGCCAGCTCTTCCGGGCGCGTCGCGCCCACGCCGCGCGGCCGGGCGCGCGAGTGGGCGCGTGCGCGGCGTTCGACATGTCGTCGGCCTCGTCTCCACGTCGCCTTTCACCCAGTGCCTTCAGAATTT
Source organism: Eucalyptus sideroxylon (assembly GCA_014182405.2). NCBI lineage: Eukaryota > Viridiplantae > Streptophyta > Magnoliopsida > Myrtales > Myrtaceae > Eucalyptus > Eucalyptus sideroxylon. The sequence goes on from CM024550.2 coordinate 48,569,273, forward strand.
GATTTCGACTTACGAAAACTCAGAAAAATGGCCGAACAACGCTCGGATGTCGGGATTTCTCGTCCCGATCCGTACGGCTGAAAGTTTTTCGCGAAAAATCAATCAAAAAACATCAAATTGATCGGGAAAACGTGAACTAGGGCTCTGATACCAATGTTGGGAATGACTGATCCCCGAAAACCGGATTCGACACCGAATCGAACCCCTAAATCAATACGGAAGACGAAGCTCGGGAAAACACATCATCACCGATCGTAAAGTACACCACGGATTCGAGCGTACCTTGTTAGCCACAGATTAAACACCAACGCTGAAGAAGAGGAAGAAATTCTGATTCGATGATGTCAATTTGCCTTGAAAAGGCAAACGGCGTCGCTTGAGCGTTTGGGAGAAAAAGAGAGCGTTTTTCTTTTCTTTTTCTTGGAGGGAGAGAGGGAGAGGAACGTACGTACATTCTAATTTCCCAAGAGGTGTGTTCTCTTTCTCTCTCCTCCCTTTTATACATTTCCCCTCCACGGGCCCTATTCCCGTGGGCCGAGCCTTTTGGGCCCAACTTGAGCGGATGGGCCTTAAGCCCATCTCATAAATCCATCAGGAAACCTAAAGATGGGAGCTCGACCACAGAGGTTTGGTACTCCGCGGATTGGGGGACGATCATGGTGATTAGGCGCTACTTGATTGTTTAGTCTGCCATTGTAAACATTGTTTTTCTAGTTCACACCATTCGATTCCTCACAATCGTCCTCCGGAATGTGAAAGATCCACAGAAGCTCAAAAAGTGGATATCAAGGTGTGTGAGTTGGTACAGATCTAGGGGCAATATCAAGATCTAGTGTATTCATCTGGTGGGACAAAGGATTACTGCATAGTCTTGATGCCTGTGTTCTTTCTGACTCAATCCCTATGTCATAAGATCATTTTGAGTACTGCTAGTTGTGCAAACGATTTAATGAGACTACTAAACCAATCGTAGAGTCCATCTTGCATTATTCTCGAGTTCTCCTCATCACAGATGTCTCGCCGGAATAGCCAAATCTTTCCAAAGAGACTGGGAAGGCTATGTATGCCGGGAATTAGTAGGCAAAAGCAACATTGGGAGTTTTCTTGTTTTTTATCCTCCGAATGGTCAGACAAATCTTCCTTCAAGGATCTAATCTCAGTCTGACCTGATACTAAATAGCATAGGTTGAGCCATTCTATGATTTGTCCCACACAGCTTCACCTCTTTCTTTCCAATTACACCAAACAACCGAACCCATCTACCTCAAAAGCATCGACACTTCTTTTATACTTCATATTCTTCTCCATTGCTGGTAGATGTCCAAAAGCCATCTGATCAAAGCTAGTGAGCCTCTCTGGCTGATCAATTTCAACCCCATGGCACCAAACCATGATGCAGTCACACCACTTACACGAACTTCTCACACAATCTTTCCTGCCTAATTTTAAGGAAGAGATACACAAATTTCACAGAAAACACTCCATTATTATTCACAGGCCGTACAAGCTGATCCTCCCTCAAAGGTTGGAATCAAAGCAGTGCTAGTTTCATGTGTAATGTTCAAATACCAGAATGTGTGCTTCTTCTAAAACAACATTCAAGCTCTGATATTATAACGGCTTGCCAAAGGATCTTTCCTTCTTTATATAGACAAGTAGAGGAGGGACAAGGTAGAAATGGAACCTAAAATCTCATGGACCGATCTGTTGTTCCTAATCACAAGACAAAGGATTGGTAGCGTATCATCCCAAACAAAACACAGAAAATTACTGTTCATATGCAAACTGATTACAGGGGATGGAAGAAGAGAGAGATGAAAACAATTACATAGACAGATCTTTTGTACCTTAGACTGGTGATAATCAGTCCATAACAATTGGGAAGGTAAGAGAGTTCTCAAAGGCAGGAGCCAGCACTTTCATCTTTCTTAGACAACCACAATGTGTGGTTTCGATCAGCAAGCCCACAACTAATGTAGCTCATAAACTTCACTCAACTCAGCTTGGCAAACCTAGCCTCTTTCAAGAAGATCCGTTTCACAACCCCCACTTAACACAACCTGACGGTTTCATTTGGGAGAATAATTTTGGGATTGCGTATGTGTGGGTTAAGAGCTGCCAATTCCTTCCATTTAGCACCAGTTCCATGAACACGGGATGAGATGCTCCACAGTGTGTCACCAGGCTGTGCCTTAGTTGTTGCTGGGGCAGTAGATTTAGAAGAAGCAGTCTTTGACTTCAGGAACGGATGCTTATTGCTCTTCCCCATTCCATTAGCAAGCAACCAACGGGAACCAGATTGTTGCTGGTTTGAACTTCCCCAGACCTTTCTCTTCCCAGGATCAGTCTTGAGACCAGCAACATGGACTTCAGTAATCTTATACTGGGGAATTTCTTCCACCTCAGATTTCTTTTCTTCTGTCCACTCCTTAATTTCTTCCTTCTTTTTGGACTCGGCTGACTCATCCTCTTCATCCTCATATTTTACTTCAGAAACCTTGAGGTAAATCCTTGGTTTTGGTGGAACAAACACTCTCTCGACCTGAATTAGCGCAAGCATTGGTGCACCGACTGGTTCATAATTCCGCAAAGGATCCCGTAGTTGCACCATCAATGCAACTGTGAAGTTATTTCCCAAAAGACCACACTTCCTACCAGAGCCTTTGCCACGCCTTCTATCCCCCTTTGACCCTCCACGTATCCAGTCCAAGGAGTTGGCATGATGCGCGGCAAGAATTTTAGAAGTTCGCTCACTAATTTGATCTTCATCATCAAGTTCAGTCCCACATACCCATTGACCTCAATGTAGCAAGCACGCCTAGGACACGGGATCCATTCCAATCTATGACCCTTCCTCCAGCTGCTTCCACTCTCCTTCTCAGCAAGCCTGTTAGGTTATTCAGGGGAGTCAATAAGCCATTTTAATCGAAATCCAAGAGATTTAACTCAAGATATGATGCATGACAGGACATAACTATTTTCACTTTAGCTCAAGTAATTTAGTCTGCTACTGATCTAGCATTGGCGACTAATCGAGTATCTACTGTGATAAATGCTATAAAGATGTTGCTCAGGAAAATCTTGCCACCTTTCAAACTGTACCATTTCAATATGAAGATGACTTTACTCGCTTTCACTGGCTGAAGACCTTGTTACTGTTTCAATATCAGAAAATAGACATGTCATTGAAGAAGAGATGGTATAAAAGTATTGGCAAGAGCTTTTTGCGTTCATTTATCAACCTGGTAACATGCCATATGGCGATGGGGTGCCGCTAGCTATCAGCCGTTTGTGGCGACTTGAAGTGATTTCAGCAGCGTTCTACAAAGAAATGCAGAATGAACAACGCATGGCTAACCACAAAAGATCACAGGGACGAATTCTAGTTTACTGATTAAACCAACAGGGCAAGATGGGCTTCAGCCTGTCTACATAACCATGAACAAAAAACAAAGAAGGGCAGAGCGTAGTAAGTTCCCCTAATCATAGGATGTCAACCCTGCAAAGCATGACCCCAAAGTCAACCTAATCTTAATCAGACATTCTAAGAATATCTTGCACATGCTTTCATATAAAACCAACAAACAGCAACAACATCGCCACAACACAACAACGCTTCAATGGAAACAAACACGAAGCGAGAGCTCACCTTGTGATCAACAGACAAGGGCACGGCCACATCGCCACAACACAACACCGCTCGCGAATCCCCGCATTTTGCCACCACAACCTCCTCCTTCCCCACCACCGCCGTCGACCCCGCCGTCCTCATCGACGCGTCCACCCCCTTCCCTCCCTCCAACCTCCTCGTTCATCTTTCCGAACGACGCCTCCATCACCTTCCTCCACTCGCTCTCTCCATCTCCGTCGCTGCATATGCCGGCTCTCCCCTCTATCTCCTTCACCAGTAGCTCCTGCAGCCGGTCGCGGCAAAGCACTCGCCAAATCAACTCATTGTTATGAGCCGCGAAACGTAGCAGATCCGAAGTCGAATCGGCGAGAGCTGGAACTTCTCATCGCTTGGAGTCTGCGACTTACAGCAACAACATTCCTCGCCGTCTTGCGCAGGGAAGCAGAGCGGAGAAGGAACACAACGACGCAAGCCGAAGAAGCAACGAGCTTTCGGGCAAGGCGGAGGAGCAACGTGCTTTGGGCCAGAGAGCGGAGATGACCCAGCCCCGCAGCCGGTCGGAGAAGTAACGCAACGTCGCAACCTAGAGAGTTGCGAGCTCTTACCCAAAATTTTTGAATTGAGAAGGAAAGAAAGGAGGGAAGGGAAGCTGCAGCGCGGGGGTGTCGTTCATTCTTCGAAAGGAGGAGAGAGAAAGTGCCATTAATGCGTGCAGCACCGCAGGAAAGTACGATGAAGAGGAGAAAATAAGAAGATGGAGAGAAGAGAGAGACCGCTGGACAGGTGTCCATCCGTGAATGGACCAGAACATAAATGAACACCACTTATTAGAGTAGTAAAATCACTTCAAATGATGACCCCGAGCGATTTCGAGTTCACCCACAAGCTGGGAACAATGCCATCGATCACAAGCCCGAGAAGAAGGCCGCCATCCCCGCCGTCACATCAACAAGCTTCCTCAGCATCTGAAAGAAGACACCGAGAGAAGAGGCTCTATGAAGCGTCGCTTGGTGGGTGCGTCGAGTCGTTAGCTCAGTTGCTGCAAGAAGACCAACTCATCCTGGCTCGGGCTTCCGTCACTTGCTTCGACGAGACACCATTGCATGTGGCCTGCATGCTCGGTCATGTACATTTTGCCAAGGCTCTTCTGGCTCATAAAAGGGATTTGGCTATGGAGTTGGACTCGCAGGTATGTCGAAGCGAAAAACTTGATTTGGTTGTTTGATATCCTTTTGTTTGAATCATCCTCAGATAACGGTGGAATATCTTTTGATTAGGTTTTTGCAAGTTTTGCTTTTCATGTGTAAAGTAATTTATAAAAATTTACATGAAATATCTCTATTATCATACTATCTTGCTTGTCAAAATTTCATGTAATATAGCATTTTGTTTTCCAGTTTTCATGATCTGTGAGAAATCAAACCCATCATATGTCTCAAGGAAATTAACAAAATTCAAACAGAAATCAAGTCATGGGTTTCCAGGTTAATTAAGCCTGAAAGATCTTATAGACACCAATGAATTTGAGCAGCTCAGTCTATTAGATTTGAAAATGCAATATATATAAATCACATGAACGCGTCCCTCAATAAGAATGCTCCATAGTCAAGCATTTTACCTTTGCAGGGACATACGCCTCTTCACTTGGCATCTACGAATGGATACGTTGAAATATCGAGGGAATTGTTACAATCAGACCCCCTTGCATGCCTTGTCCATGATGAAGATGGGAGGACCCCACTCCATCTAGCCATGATGAAGGGCCGAATCAACATCATGATAGAGCTGATGAAGGCGAGACCGGAGGCGGTCAAGCATAGGCTGAGCCACGGCCAAACCACTCTCCATCTGCGAGTGAGGCATAATCATTTGGAGGCTTTGAAAGTCCTGGTGGAGATGGTGAGAGATGGTGATTTGGTGAATGCTCAAGATGATGAGGGTAATACCATTTTGCATTTGGCCGCGGCAAACAAGCAAATAGAGGTAATCCTTTGTGCTTCCAATTGCTTCGAAATTGCAACGACGTCAAATATCGCATTCCAATTGAACATTTCGTGAAGATAAAATCCAGAACATTCTCATTTTTCTATAGACTCAAGTTTTCTGCTTTCAAACTTCAGTGGATTAATCAATTGAAGAAACTTGCAGGAAATATCTTTGTTTGTTGTTTCTTTTATAATTGATGAGAAGCTCATCTTTTTGTGCAGACAGTGAAATATCTACTTCAAAGAAGTGAAGTGGATGTGAACACAGTGAATAGAAATGGCTTCTCTGCTCTGGATATAGTGGAATATTTTCCAAAGGATTTCAAAGTCATTGAATTGAGAGAACTGTTAGTACATGCTGGAGCTCTGAGAGCCATAAGATTCCCTGCATCGACAACTCACCAAGCAGTTGTTGATAACACAAATGAGGAGAATTCAACTGTTGTAGTTGACCTAGCATCTGTAGCACCTCCCTCCACCAATACTCCTCCAGAAGAGGCGGTTCTGCCACTGTCTTCATCGGGTGAAAACAAGACGCAGGAGGAAGACAAACGCAAGAAATCGATCAAGAAGAAGCGTGATTCTCTGATGGTAATGCTTTAGCTAGATGTCTTGGAGTAGCATTTGCTGATAACTTAGATCATATCGAGTCATGTTATTGCAATTAACATCATAGCTCACTAGCTAGTTAATTTAAACTCTCTATTTGTTTCATGAAAAATGGATGATTCAAAAAATATTTTCTAAAAATGATCATTTGTGTCGCTTAAAATAAATAGTTATGCTTTGTTAAAAAGGTTTTATACATATGTACTAAATTGCTCATAATTAAATAGCTATGTAGAGAAAGAAGATGAGTAGTTACAATAATAGATGGCTTATGATTAAAAATAAAAAACAGAGGGTATTAAAAAAAAAAACAGGATAATATAAGAAATCTAATAGTGAGAAGAGATGAAACAAGTTGATGAATATTTAAGAAAGTAATGGTACTTAAAGAAAATCTAAATGTGAAGCAGTTGGGTGATTTTCTTTAAATATCTATACTAATACATAAAGTAAAGAGGTTTTCTAAAGGACTCAATCTTTTATCTTCTCTAAATATTCTCAAAGACTTGGGATCTATTTGTAATCATTTTGTTTTTCGAGAACAATTTTATTTAAAAATGAATTTTTATTTTGTTCCTTGAACGAGTTTTGAGTATTTGAAGACATTTGAGTAACCTATCCAAAATTTCTATTTCTAGGATAAAAATTTGGTAAGAGTTTAAACTTTTGTGAATGATTTCTTTTGATTTTTAATAATTTTTTATATTTTTCTCTTTTTTTTTTTCTTTTCCTTTTTTTCTTTTCTTCTTTTCCTTCTTCCTCTTTGGCTCGGTTGCAACCAGCCAAATGAGGGCTGGCAACCTCGTTAGAGTGTCGCCAACCCCTTGGCAAAGTCGAGCCTCACCAACCGAGCCTCATCGGCGGCTAGGATGAGCTCGCCTTGGTTTTTCGGCCTTGCTCAAACCTTTCACGCTCCATTTCACCCTCAACGCCGCCCTCATGGTGGCCCGATGAGGGCGAGCCTCGCTAGCGGCTGGAATATGAGTGTGTTTTATTTTCCACACGTTTAGTTATTAGATTTTGATTTTCTTTCCACACGTTTATAAAAAGATGTTCAAATTTCGAAATATCTTCATTTTTTTTCTCATATATGTGTATATTCATACACTTGGTTTTTTTCATAATTTAATCCATGAGCTCTATTTCTGGAGAGAGCTTGCCACAATTTTCTTGTATTTCGATAAATATAGGAAAAGCCATCAATTGAATTTGTGTATTTGTTGAAATGACTAACTTTGACTCGATGATCTTCATATTTTCAAATATAGGTGAAACACTATTTCCTTCATTCACAAACTAAAACTTTCTTTCACATCACGACAGATAACTGCCACCGTGATCGCAGCCATGGCTTACCAAGCCGGCATTAGCCCTCCCAGCGGTGTGTGGGATGACGATCATCAAGCAAAAAACGGCACCATCTTATACTACGCAGGAACATCGATAATGGCTGCAAACGATCCAAAGGGTTACTCAATGTTCTGGACATACAACACCGTCTCTTTTCTTGCATCCCTTAGCACGATCTTCTTGCTCATGAGTGGCTTGCCCTTGGGGAAGAAGGTTCTGATGTGGATTCTGATGGCCACAATGTGGGTGACCATCACTTTCATGGTGCTGACTTACCTTGAGTCCATGGTGGCCATCTTGAACGTCGTAGGGAATTTGAAATCGGAGGCCGACCGAAAATGGTAGCCACTCCATGGGTATGGGTAGCCACTCCATGGGTATGGGGTGGTTCCCAGTGGTTATGTGCTCCTCGTATGTTTGGCTCGGCTTTGTATCCATTGTTTTTCTAGTTCACACTGTTCGATTCCTAGCGATTGTCCTCCGGAAGGTGAAAGATTTGCAAAAGCTCAAGAAGTGGATATCAGCGTGTATGAGTTGGTGCAGATCTAGGGGCAATATCAAGATCTAGTGTATTCATCTGGTAGGACAGAGGATTACTACGTAGTCTTGATGCCTGTGTTCTTTCTAACTCAATCCCTATGTCATAAGATCATTCTGAGTACCGCTAGTTGTGCAAACGATTTAATGAGACTACTAAACCAAACGCAGGGTCCATCTTGCATTATTCTCGAGCTTTCCACATCAGAGATGTCTCGCCCTAATAGCCAAATCTTTCTAAAGAGAATGGGAAGGCCTGACTACAAAGTAATCTGATCTACTCCTATGTATGCCGCAAATTAGTAGGTAAAAGCAACACTGGGCCATTCTATGATTTGTCTCACACAGCTTCAACACTCTCTTTCCAATCACACCAAACAACCGAACCCACCTTCCTCAAAAGCATCCGCACTTCTTTTATGCTTCCTTCATATTCTTCTCCATTGCTGATAGATGTCCAAAAGCCATCTGATCAAAGCTAGTGAGCCTCTCTGTCTGATCAATTTCAACCCCATGGCACCAAACCTTAATGCAGTCACACCATTTACATTAACTTCCTACACTATCTATCCTACCTAAGTTTAAGGAAGTGATACACAGATTTCACAGAAAACACTCCATTATTATTCACAGGCCGTGCAAGCTGATCCTCCCTCAAAGGTCGGAATCGAAGTGGCGCTAGTTTCATATGTAATGTTCACATACCAGAACGTGTGCTTCTTCCAAAACAACATTCAAGCTCTGATATTATGACTTCTTGCCAAACGATCTTTTCTTCTTTATATAGACAAGTAGAGGAGGGAAAAGGCAGAAATGCAACCTAAAATCTCATGGACCAATCTGTTGTTCCTAATCACAGGACAAAGGATTGGTAAAGTATCATCCCACACAAAACACAGAAAATTACTGTTCATATGCAAACTGATTACAGGGGATGGAAGAACAGAGAGATGAAAACAATTGCATAGACAGATCTTTTGTACCTTAGACTGGTGATAATCAGTCCATAACAATTGGGAAGGTAAGAGAGCTCTCAAAGGCAGGAGCCAGTACTTTCATCTGTCTTAGACGACCACAATGTGTGGTTTCAATCAGCAAGCCCACAACTAACGCAGCTCATAAACTTCACTCAACCCAGCTTGGCAAAACAAGCCTCTTTCAAGAAGTTCCATTTCGCACCCCCAACTTAATGCAACCTGATGGTTTTGTTTGGGAGAATAATATGGGGGTTGCATATGTGTGGGTTAAGAGCCGCCAATTCCTTCCACTTAGCACCAGTTCCATGAACACGGGATGAGATGCTCCACAATGTGTCACCGGGCTGTGCCTTAGTTCTTGCTGGGGCAGTAGATATAGAAGAAGCAGTCTTTGACTTCAGAAACGGATGCTTATTGCTCTTTCCCATTCCATTAGCAAGCAACTAACGGGAACCAGATTGTCGCTGGTTTGAACTTCCCCGGACCTTTCTCTTCCCAGGATCAGTCTTGAGGCCAGCAACATGGACTTCAGTAATCTTGCACTGGGGAATTTATCCCCAAAAGTTTTTGTGCAGATGATAAAAGTTCTTGCTTACAATCCCAGGACTCGAGGTGAACACACCAAACTCAAGTGGCCTCACAGCACTAAACATTCTTGAGCAGGGTCCCAGAGGCTTGAGAGTTCTTGAAATTGAGACATCCCTTCAAAGTTCAGGAGCTTCACTCTCCAGAGACATCCAATCAGTCCCATATCGCTATGATCCAGTTCTTGACCCACCACCAAGAATGACCTCCTACAACACCACCACAAGATCACCTAGAAACTCCCCATCACTCTCCACCAAGAAAGCCCCGTCAAAGAAACGGAGTACTTTAAGGAAACCCCTATCAAAGAAACTGAGTGCTCTAAGAAGACCCCTGGTGGAAGCTGATTGGCTGAGCCAGGAGAGATTCACTAATGGTGGTCGCTTCGCTGCTAGTGATGGTGGCGTTCCAAGCTGCGACCACGCCGCCGGGAGGCATCTGGCAGGACGACTACAAGATCGATGCCAGTGGCAACCTGGTGAAGGAACCGCACATGGTGGGCACCTCTATCATGGCCCACATCCAGCGGATCGCCTACGGACAGTTCATGATCTTCAACCCATTGGCCTTCCTGTCCTCCCTCAGCATCATACTGCTCCTCTTGAGCAGGCTTCCAATAAAGCAGCGACGCCGGATGTGGACCCAGATGGTGATCATGTGGCTAGCGATCACAGGGCAGGCGATCACCTACTTCATAGTGCTGCGCAACATATCGCTGGCTGACACGCGAGGGATGCTGAAGGACGTGACGGACGTGTCGGTGGTGTGCTGGCTGTGCCTGATGGGGGTGGTGTTCATGGGGAATGTGGTGAGGCTATGAGTGTGGGTGCTGAGGAAGTGGGGTTACTTGAAGAAGAAAGAGAAGAAGGATTCAGATGAAGACGATGAAGACAAGCATGAGCAAGTGTGACGGTCTGTGTGACAATCGAATAAATTGAATGGTCTTTGTTCTATGATGGTGGCAGCATGTTCAATATGTGTAAAATTTGTGATTCTGATGAGCGGGTTGATGATGCGTTTTGAGGTGCTCTGTTTTCTTCTACTTCTGTTAGATAACAGAGTATTTGTCCTAAAGAAAGGGTAAGACGGATTCTGCTAGAGAAATCTTTGGATGGTAAACGATTGAAGAGACTAATGTGGCGCTTGGAGCAATCGTGCATGATCTCCCTCTGTAATTTGTACAAAATCAGGACAATACGCGGTTATAGTTGCCGCAATTTCTTCTCTATACAATGTTGAACATGACTGTTGGACGAAGAGAGCTTCAGCCAGTTCGGCCAGGTCTGCTCAGGAACGGCTCAGTCCTCAACTCGGCCATCTTTGCTCGGCATTGAAGTATTCTGGACTTTGGTCCTCCATTGAGATTCAGGGTGGCTAGAAATAAATTAGTAGTGCAGGATGGGATTTCCTGCAATCATTATATAATTGTTTCCTTTGTTTGAATATTATTTGATACTGAGATTAGAAATGTTTGTCTAGGTTTTCTATTTCCTTCCCTTCCTAGCTGCTGTTAAACATCTATCTTGCCAGAAGTTTCTGCTATGGAGGGATCAATTAAGCTGCCATCTCAAGCCTCTGTTGCACGAGACCGAACCTCATGCAGGTTAGAGTGTATCTACTGTCTATGACTTGAGAATTCCATGTCAATTAAACTGTACAAATTCATGCGCATTTGATGATTAGAAGCACGACTCTGTTTAAGCATGGTACCCTGTAACTTCTCACCGCCAGACATAATAATTTTCGCTGAAATCTCTGCTAGACTCGATTCATTAGACTATTCAAAACAATATTTCGAGCGATCGGACTAGCATGAAATGAAAGAGAGAGCCAACTCAAATGATTGTTATAGAGGATGACACTTGATGAAAGCATGAACTTATTCCGCACGGAACAAAACATTTTGTTCTGTCTTTTGCCATAAATACTGCAATTCTCATTCATATGGAAAATACAGCACTACCTCCAACATCAGCATCAAATAAAAACTGCAGATATGAGGGAACATTAGAACTGTAACTCTCACTACAAACTCGGTCTCTAGCCTGAGTAGCTGCTATCCAGTTGTCTGATGGATTAGTTGCTCAACTGACCCAAATCCACTGGACATCTTTAAAGCTTGAAGCTTTCTGTCCTGCTATTGTTGTCAGGTTATAGAAATCCTATCGAGTCGCTACCTTTGATCTTTTATTAGATCTTCTACAAGCTCTAAATAGTTCGTGCCAATACCCCTCTTGTCTATAGTTTTCGTTCCTTGCTCATATCTCCTCGCTGAGGCATCTGCCCAAAGGTCTTCCGTTTGACGTGATCGAAACATCTAAAACGACCTCCTCTCATATCATCCTCGATTGGGTGGCAGTCCCCACTTTTACCTGCATTAATTGATTTCGAATCTTGACTCTTCTCTTGAATGTCATGTCCTACGAAGCATTCTCAAGGTGTCTTCGGCATGATCTCCAGTTTTGTCAAATTAGATCAAAGTTGGTGGAAGGATTCAGTCCTCAGTTCTCCATGATGTCCAACTTTCTCGAGGTTTCGTTGAGGTTCGATAATTCCTAGACTTACACCTTAAGGTTAACAAAGTTTTCCTTCGAAGTTCAGGTTTCTGGTTAGCTCCAGCATGGATTTCACCTACCAACACCATATCATCTACAGAGAAAATACACCAATTGACATCGTCTTGAATTTGTCTTGTCAGCATGGACGGATTCACCACGGGGCCAATGGAGGCACTTGCCCCCTTTAAGCTTCCTATAAATTGAAATGGGAACTACAATATTTTGTAATCATTTGGTGAATTTGCCCCACGAAAATACAAGTGTGTACTTATAAGGCTTGATTCAACATGGGAAGAAAGGAGATTGCAAAATATGCGAGTCATTCATTCGATTTGCTCGCATCTTGCCTGATCCATCAAATCAATAAGGCATTTTGTGTATTCAAGGTTTACTTAACAAAGACGAGCCTCTTTGTCATAGGAAAAGCGAGTGTCGGAAGAATTAATAAAAAGGCAAATGTTAAAGAGTAAGGATATTTGTTAAATTTCATTATTTGACATTTTTTTTCTCAGAGTTAATACGATACTTCTTTTTAATTTTGATCAAGTAATTCGGATAATCTCCATGTTATAAGGGTCTTGTTAATAAAATACCTCAGAGGCACTAGTTAAAACCACCAACCATAAAAAATAAAGCATATCAGCATATGCTGAAAATTGAGCAATGCTAAATTTCGAAAAAGTCACTTACTTCAAATATACAAATTTATATTTCCATAGCAAAATTAATGAGGCCCAACAAGTACCCTAACTGCATTCTTTAACATTTTCCTTACTATTAATTATTCCAACACTCGCTTTCTATGAGAAGAGCCTATCTGAGATAAGTAAACCTTAAACCTCCTAAATACCCCATCGATACTAAGGACCGAGTAAGACGCGGACCCAAATCTCCACAATGGCGTTTTAGCCGTAAGAGTCCTTATCAAGGTGTGAACATTCTTTGTGCCTATGAAAGTATGTAGATGGAAATTCTGTATTCCCTTAGTGCCTTCTAATCTTTAGCCAAACTTGTCGGACAATCACACGACATGCCATTGACCCGAAAATTGAACATGTAAAGGATTATCCAAACGGTACAGGCAATATCGACGTCGGTGTAAGCATGAGATCCCCTTTCATCTTATTGGTTCCTCCATTCGATGTCGTATCCATCCAAACCATTAATCCTTGCGAATAAAGAGGAAGTGGATCCTTTCCCATCGGTGCAGACATCGTTTCAGCGAGTTTAAGTTATTGAAGATGGTCGGGAGTACAGGAGACAAGAAAGGAATGAGTCAATAACCGTGAAACCCCATTTGAGGTTTGGTGGCATCGCGGAACCCTTTGCATTCCCATTCAGGATGCAGCGGCGATTTCCTGATGGTTTGCACTGTTAGTTCTGCCTAACAGATAAGCACATTGGTTTTGACATCAATGGTTTAGCGGTTGCCTAGTTCTTTCAACTTCACTTTATTTGAATTTCAATGCTTTAACTAAATTATAATAGAAAAGTTGGAGCGTTGCGCGCATGCCTGGATAAAATATTAACACACTCCCACGCTTAATCATAACCTTCCCACCTGAAAAAGTATAGATAATGCTACTTAACATTATATGGATCTAAATTAGTAAAATCAGCAGATAAATAATTTGGTTATGGGCTTTTGACTAAATAAACAAATGGCCCACTATAAAAAAATACTATAAAAGCCTTCTCATACCCGCACGTATGTTTTTATAGTTTCCCAAAATATCACCATTTCACTTATAGTATTGAGATGCACGTGTAAGGATATTATTGTGAAAGAGAACCTCATTCAGAATGTAACATAAATGTGGACAAGTCAATAGTATTCTAGTTGGTGGTCACATTCAGGATGTGTTGTAAAATGTAAAAGTCAATAATATTCAAATTGGTTCATAACTTATTGATTTCAATTTCTAAGTAAAGGTGAGTCTAATGAGATATATTGTTAGGCTTGGGCTTAAGCTTGGACTTAGCAATCTCCCTAGGTAAAAGTTTTGGGCTTTCCTTAAGTCTCTCTAAAAGTAGTACTAGAGCCAATGATTTCAATGAAGTGGGCTCAACATGAGTGAATCGGCATTTGGTGAATATCTCAAGGAAAGAAACCTCATATGTGATTCTTAATTGAGGTGACCAATAGTGTGATCTGCTGAGTTTGGCCAGACCAAGGCAATGGAGGAGGAGTCAAGGCAAATGTTGTGATCCTACCGAGCTGGGCCAATTTAGCGATTTGAAAGGATGCTGGTGTGGAAAAATACCTAAATTAAAGGGGAGCAAACTTGACATAGATGGCCCACACATGAAGTATAGATTTGTTGAGGTGCACGTGTGAGGGTGTCATGAGAAAGAAGTCCCACATTAGGTAATCGATGTAAAGTGAAGAAGTTAATATAATTTTAGAGGTCCAACTAAATATGTTCATGAACTCAAGCTTGGCATCTCCTTAAGTGAATATATTAGGCTTCCGCTATGTCTCCCAACGATTAGAATCTTTTCTTGCGGAGCATATACATGTCATGTTAAAGGAATATGTACGTGTAATCTATAAATATAAATATATTTAATATATAATTCAAACACATAAAATCTTCACTAGTGTACCTTCGCATCCAATGATCTGAAGATAGGCATTTAAATAAACAGATCAAAATCAGCACCAAATAAAATTTATCACATCATTCTTAAAGCCGGTATATCACATTCCATGCTATTTACCTTTCCAACGTTGCGGAAGCAGGCAGGAATTTCTTTAATCCCGCGCGTTCGGGTCACTGCTCTGCTTTTTCCAACATGCAAATGCTTTTACGAGACTAATGTTTTAGCTTTTATGTAATTAGCAATCCCAGCCTTTGACGTTTCAACTCCAAGAAAAGTTACGTTGTTTCCGAGGGCATTCCTCAAAAGAAATAATTTAGGGGACTTGAACCATTAGGCTCAGACTCTTGTACTTTTTATTTTTGTTAAGTACTATGATCTCCTTTCTACCCCAAAACAGAAAATGGTGAAATGACCTAGATAAATTTACTAAACAATTGAGGATCGGTCAAATCTTGGATATTTGCATTCCCATTTACAATTTAATAACGATCTCATGAATAATTTTTTTAATAAAACGTTAGTCAAGCTTCCTGACATGGACACTTTGTCCAGCACCTGCCCAGCCCCGTCAAGCTTCCCGACAAGTGGTATCAAACCAATGGTTTAAACAGGTTGGGCCCAAAATATGTGGATTGTAGTCGGGTGAATGTTTCAAGGAAAGAAATCCGGCGCGACTCCCAATCGAGGCGGCAGATGGTGTTTTCCTGTTGAGCTTCGCATTGAGGAGTCAAGGCAGAAGTTGTATTTCTGGCGAACTTCGTTGGGCCAAGGTGGAGATATGAGTGGAGATGTTATCAGTGTGAAAGGATAATTTATCATAAAAAAAAAAAAAAAAGTCCGACATAGAAGGCTCATACCTAAGGGGGAGATTTATTGAGGTGCACTTGTGTGAGTGTAATGTAAAAGAAATCCCACATTGGTGATATGATGCAAAGTGAAGCAGTCAATATTATTCAAGTGGGTCTGATCAAATATTTTGAAGGATTCATATTTAAACTTTCCCTTGGCAATCTCTAAGTAAAAATATCGTACTTTCACTGCACCTTCCAACAACTAGAAAGGTCTATCTCTCATAAGCAACATATGAACAACATCAAATAACAATTTATCACATTAACAATTTCATTGTTCACATCATTGTTAAAGCACGTACATCACATTCAATTTTAGCGAAAAAGAAATAGTGCATCATATTCAAATTTTCAACTAATATAGTCTCCGAGAAATTTGTATAAACATCATAAGTTCTTTGCTTATCTCTAGTATCATTCCACACTCTTTGCCTTTTCAACATTGCGGAAGCATGCAAAAATGTTCTCACACGTGTTTGTAGAGATAAATATACTAGAAGTGCCAAAAGTTATGTACAACGCTTATTTTAGTAAAAAAAAATTTCGTCGGCTCACTTAAATGCTAAATCGAAGAAAAAATGATCACTTAAGTGCTAACGGCGAAAAATTCCAACCAAATTGATTACTTGTCATTTATAATTAAAATTATAATATAGCTTGTCAATTTTTTTAAAAAATTCAGTCCACGTGATATTTCGACATGGCATGCTTGGCACTGAAGTGATCATTTTTTAACAATGACTAATTTGAAGTGATTATTTTCAATAAAATTTACGACTCAAATGATCACTTTAAATAACATTTGACACTTAAATAATCATTATTTATAACTTTTTGACGACGTCGTTTGTGGATTATATGCTTCCATATATCCGGATGTTCCAATCCTCAGACTTTCCACCTTTAAAAAGATCTAGTGCCCCATTTCTGACATTAGAAGAATTTACAAATCCTCACAATCGGTTTTGTCACATCCTTAAGCTCCTGAATCCCATAGATATTGATGACCATGGAAGACAACAAAAGGTTACAGCTGTTGAAGCCATGCTAAATTGGCAGTCAGAGAACTAGCCTATAATAATGTTCTCAAGACAATTGACACAAAACTTTCAACTGTCCAAGCTCGTTTTGATCATGTTGACCAGAAGGTTGATCAAGTGACTTTGGTCACAAATAAATTGCTTGAGACATTCCAAAAGAAACTTCAGTAGATGGAATCTGGAAGATACGTTTCTCATCATTGCTTGGAAGATCATACGATTGAAATGGAAAAACTGAGAAGACAAATCAAGCTCTCACAGGATGGAAAATTTATTCCTCCTCCTAATCCATTTTCTCAGCCTTGGCAAACGATTTCAATGGACGTGGGCCCTTCTAAGGCTACAGAAATTGCTTCAATTATTGATGAAGCTCCAAAACATGATCAAAGGGATATTGTTACGCTTCGAAACAGTATCAGAGAGATAGAAAAGCAAAAAAAGATCAGTCAAGAGAAGAAGCTAGCCCTTAAACCTTTTCTGGAACCTCTCTCTACTCATATGGTTTCAAACCCACTTAAGGCTTTCCTACAAGATCAAAGCATACAAAGTATACCGACAATTGCTACATTTGACTCTGCCAAACAAAATACCTGTGAATCGGCCTCAAAGTCAAATTCCCTGTCCTCTGAAAATATTTCAACCTCTGAACCACAAACATCGGTATCCCGTGTGCCTGCTATCTTTATGGCCGATCCCCCGGAAGCGAAGATGGAATCAAATTCATCCGAGCTAGAAGTAGTACATCTTCATGGCATTCCATATTCTAAATGGCCAAATATTTTGCAAGAATTTCATGCTTGGCTCAACACCAAAGCACTTTTTTTGAACACTAGTATGACATATTAATCGGGTTCGTGAAAAGATTCATTGTAAGCTTAAAAGATTGGTGGAGAACTATTTTTAACCAGGATCAAATGACATTTCTGTTTCAAACAAATTTTCATTATGTGATCCGGGTTACCCACCAATTCTTTATTGGTAAACCAGAAGATCTCCTTAAGATTAGAAGAAGAGAATTTTTTGAAAAAAGTGCTACTCTCTACAAAGAAAGCATCACAATAAGCATTTCCAAGAAATGCTTAAACTAGTTTATGCTTTGAGAGCTTATCTTAGCCTAAAACAGGTCTTCCCGACTTCCATTCCAAAAGAAATTGGACAAATGGTGGAAATGTCCATTCATAATAAGTAGACAACCATTGCAAATGTTCAGAATTTTAGCATGAGATACATCTTGCTCTTGATGATCTTTGCATCCGAAGAAAGGCTTTAATAAGTTATCTTATGAGCAATAAGAAACTTAACCGGGCTTGTCAAAAGCCTGAGTTAAGAATTAAATGCTCAAAGAAAGACTCCTGTGATGATCCTTCTTGTGGAGATCAATGCAAAAAACAAAGACACTTCAAAAGATTATCCTTAGGACATATAAAGAAAATGCACAATTGGAGATTCTTGCGAAAAAGACACTCTAAACGAAGCTCTTCTAGAAGGCGTAGAAAATCTGACGGGTATTACATTTGCAACAAGAAAGGCTATTTTACCAAAAATTGTCCAAAGGCCTAAGGAAGACATTCCCCTTTAATCCAAAAGATAGAGAAGCAAACTAGAGTATCACTCCAGGATGATAATGTTGAATCAGTCTTCTCCCTGGAAGACAAACCAACCAAACACACTGTTTGTGCTATCCAGATGTGATCACAAACTAGTGACACTGAAAGCTTGTTAGGAGAACCGGAAGAAGAGGTATTCTTCTTCTCTGGACCTCCCACAATCAAAGACCTTTGTGAATACACTCCTTCTATCCTCTCATATTTCTATGTTAAAATATAGCCATCTAAGTATGATGAGCCTATTTCTCTTATTGCCCTGTCGACACTGGAGCCAATGCTTCTATTCTAGATACAAAGATACTTCCAGAAAAATACTGGACGTCAGACACTCGATATTTTAACTCTACCTTTAGAGATACCTTTGCTACAAAAGTACGAAGCAAACCCATCACTATACAGTTTTTTGCTCAGTGTTCAGTCACTACCAAAATTATTGACTCGAGTTCATCAAATAAAGATATCATTATTGGTTGGGATTTTCTAAACTCAAAATTGTGCCTAATGGACTATGGTTCAATCGACAATTCTAGAAATTTGTAGACATCCAAGGATTCTTCACCATTCAAATGAGTATATTGGATCCAATTCTGCAAATTCTTCTTGGGGCATGTGCAGACTCTCACTCAAACTTTGTCGAAAAATGCTCCAACTCTTTGTGGATAAATCCTTATTTTTTCATCAATCTTCCTTTTAAGAAAAATGAGGATGTCAATCCCACCAAAACAGTCACTCTAGAATGAATCCAGAACATTTGCTTTTAGCCCAAAAGGAATGCTTGAATTTGCTACATCAAGGGTTAATTGAGCCCTCAAATTCTTAATGAGTTTGTGGAGCATTTTATGTCAACAAGTGAGTAGAGGAAAAATTAGACTATTATTAATTATCATCCTCTTAATCAATTTTTACAAGATGATCAGTTTCCTTTACCATATCGGAATTCTCTATTCTCTAGTCTCACCTAACCCAAAGTGTATTCCAAGTTTGACCTTTGTTAACACCTAAATTTAGCCAACTCATTTAATCATTGATTAATTGTATAGAAAATTAGGGATTAATTTTTAACCTGTAGCAAAAATAATTTTCATTAATTGCACGGCATATAAACATTCGGAGCATTTGCGTTAGTAGTAATATAAATTTCTAGTGAAAATATTAAAAAGGAAAGAAAAAGAAAAAATTATTTAAAGAAATTAATTTTAAGAAAAAAAAAAACAAAGAGAAAAAGAAGAGAGAATGGGAAAAGCGTGACCGGGCCGGGGCGAGTCGGCCTGGCTTCTTTCTTTTCCTTTTTATTTCTCTTCACCTGGGCCGGCCCACCTTTCCTTTATTTTCCCCAAGACCAGCCCAGCCCTCTCTTCCTCGGCCTCTCTTTCCCTCATGCGCTCTGCGAAAAAGAGAACAACGTACAAGAGGACCAAGGACAACAACAGCTGGCGAAATATAGGCTTTGCAGGAGAGAAGTTACTTGAAAGAGAAATAGAGATGAAAGTGGCTTTGAGTGTCCGCTACGCAGTGGAGTGTGTAATTGGAGTACTGTGTGCACAGATGCTTCATGTTTCTTTATAAAAAAAAATTCAGCTTATGGTTTCATTGCGCACCTTCATTTCAAGTAGAACATGGCCTCTGACAAATGGAAATTCCCATGGCACCACAATCATATAGTTTGGTTGACACCACATTACCACATTTGAGCTGTGGAGGATGTAAGATCTTCTATGTGTTGAGGTTGGTACTCGTTACAACTATTAGGCTCAAAGGTTGTCCATACCGAAAATGCATCCATGCATTATCATCCCCTTTTCAGGGAACCATTTCATCTAGTTTCTGGCTTGGGTTAACTTGTGCATCTCTGGTGCTGTTTCACAGGTACTCAATGCATAAATTTCTTTTTGGTTATTTGTCATCTCATTTGACTTACAATTCGCTTTTGGCTCATTATTCCCTAGGGAGAAAGAATTGGCTGCTGTGAAGATCAATGCAGCTGACGTTGATATAATCGCTAATGAACTTGAGGTCAGTCAGCTTATGCCATGTGCTTGAACGCATTTATTCTCACTGGCCTGAGCCTTATAATATTGTATGGTAAATTCTGAAAACTGCTCGCGGTCGTCTTGCCGGTATCCTCCTGGTTCGTCGGTTGCTCGCGATGGTTCACCAGTCGGAAAAAGCGAGGGCACAGAGAGAGAGGGAGTTTGTCGGGGAGAGAGAGCGAGGGTAGAGAGAGAGGCGCCAAAGAAGAACCCGCACGACAGAAAACCCTCTCTCCAGAAGCTAGAAGCTACAGTACAAGGCGCCTGAAATTGTGGGTCCCATGAGACGTCTCGCGCTCCCACCGCCTTCTTTGTCTTTGCTCCTCTTGTACGTTGTTCTCTTTTTTGCAAAGCGCATGAGGGAAAGAGAGTGCGAGAGGGTTTTCGCTAGCTGTTGTTGTCCTTGCTCCTCTTGTACGTTGTTCTCTTTTTCGCATAGTGCATGAGGGAAAGAGAGGGCGAGAGGGTTTTCGCTAGCTATTGTTGTCCTTGCTCCTCTTGTACGTTGTTCTCTTTTTTGCAGAGCACGTGAAGGTAAGAGAGTGCGAGAGGGATTTCGCTAGCTGTTGTTGTCCTTGCTCCTCTTGTACGTTGCTATCTTTTTCGCATAGCGCATGAGGGAAAGAGAGGGCGAGAGGGTTTTCGCTAGCTGTTGTTGTCCTTGCTCCTCTTGTATGTTGTTCTCTTTTTGGCAGAGCGCGTGAGGGTAAGAGAGTGCGAGAGGGTTTTCGCTAGCTGTTGTTGTCTTTGCTTCTCTTGTACGTTGTTCTCTTTTTCGCATAGCGCAAGAGGGAAAGAGAGGACGAGAGGTTTTCGCTAGCTGTTGTTGTCCTTGCTCCTCTTGTACGTTGTTCTCTTTTTTGCAGAGCACGTGAAGGTAAGAGAGTGCGAGAGGGATTTCGCTAGCTGTTGTTGTCCTTGCTCCTCTTGTACGTTGCTATCTTTTTCGCATAGCGCATGAGGGAAAGAGAGGGCGAGAGGGTTTTCGCTAGCTGTTGTTGTCCTTGCTCCTCTTGTACGTTGCTCTCTTTTTCGCATAGCGCATGAGGGAAAGAGAGGGCGAGAGGGTTTTCGCTAGCTGTTGTTGTCCTTGCTCCTCTTGTACGTTGTTTTCTTTTTTGCATAGCGCATGAGGGAAAGAGAGGACGAGAGGGTTTTCGCTAGCTGTTGTTGTCCTTGCTCCTCTTGTATGTTGTTCTCTTTTTGGCAGAGCGCGTGAGGGTAAGAGAGTGCGAGAGGGTTTTCGCTAGCTGTTGTTGTCTTTGCTTCTCTTGTACGTTGTTCTCTTTTTCGCATAGCGCAAGAGGGAAAGAGAGGACGAGAGGTTTTCGCTAGCTGTTGTTGTCCTTGCTCCTCTTGTACGTTGTTCTCTATTTTTCAGAGCGCGTGAGGGAAAGAGAGTGCGAGAGGGTTTTCGCTAGCTGTTGTCCTTGCTCCTCTTGTCCGTTGTTCTCTTTTTCGCATAGCGCATGAGGGAAAGAGAGGGCGAGAGGGTTTTCGCTAGCTGTTGTTGTCCTTGCTCCTCTTGTACGTTGTTCTCTTTTTTGCAGAACGCGTGAGGGAAAGAGAGGGCGAGGAAGAGAGTTTTCGCTAGCTGTTGTTGTCCTTGGTCCTCTTTTTGCAGAACGAGGGCGAGGAAGAGAGGGTTTTCGCTAGCTCTTGTTGTCTTGGTCCTCTTGTACGTTGTTCTCTTTTTCGCAGAGCGCATGAGGGAAAGAGAGGGCGAGAGGGTTTCGCTAGCTGTTGTTGTCCTTGCTCGTTGTTCTCTTTTTGGCAGAACGCGTGAGGGAAAGAGAGGGCGAGGAAGAGAGGGTTTTCGCTAGCTGTTGTTGTCCTTGGTCCTCCTGTACGTTGTTCTCTTTTTCGCAGAGCGCGTGAGGGAAAGAGAGGAAGAGAGGGTTTTCGCCAGGAGAATGATTACCTCTAGGACGAAGCACAGACCACAGCCGGTGTGGCCCTACACCCACACCCACTCGACGCGGACTCTAGGACGAAGCACAGACCACAGCCGGGGCCCTACGGCCTCGTGCTCCACGCCCACTCGACGCGGAGGCGGACGGAATCGTGCATGGACCCTCCCAACTTTTATATACTTAACAATCTCAAGCTTTGACACTCCAACTCCGAGGAAGTCTAGTGAAAGAAAAAGAGAGATCGTGTATGGACCAAAAGCTTCAGGCGATCAACCCAAGCGATTTCGAGTTCACCCACAAGCTGGGAACAATGCCATCGATCACAAGCCCCGGAAGGAGGTCGCCGTCCCCACCATCGCATCAACAAGCTTCCTCAGCATTTGAAAGAAGCCACCGAGAGAGGAGGCTCTATGAAGCGTCGCTTGGCGGGTGCGTCGAGTCGTTAGCTCAGTTGCTGCAAGAAGACCAACTCATCCTGGCTCGGGCTCCTGTCACTTGCTTCGATGAGACTCCATTGCATGTGGCCTGTATGCAAGGTCATGTACATTTTGCCAAGGTTCTTTTGGCTCATAAAAGGGATTTGGCTATGGAGTTGGACTTGCAGGTATGTCGAAGCGAAAACCTTGATTGTGGTTGTCTGATATCCTTTTGTCAAATCAAACTGAATCCGGTCATCCTCACAAACCAGATAA